>OU898278.1:115927276-117343942 GCA_918026665.1 Diabrotica balteata
TCCTAACTTTTCATCACTCTCCCAAATCGAATGCAAAAAGTTTCAAATAGATTTGATATTTTTTCATACTTGCAACGCAATGCACGTAACGCAAATAACGTATTATTCATCTAAACATACCTTAACAGTAAACACTGTCATATCGATTAGATATAAATTCTAACGGTGACCTACAAATTTCCTTAGAACAAGTTTGACAATGAAAACTACTTCCGTAGACGGTTGTCCCTGCATTCATTATTAATTCAGAAAGTTTCCCGATGACCGCCATTATGTCCGTGTACAAGTTTCTGGAGGTAGTATTAATTTCTCAAATTAAGTAACTAAAACCACGTCAATAATAGACATATATATATATATATATATATATATATATATATATATATATATATCTTTATACCAGTACGTTTTAATGCTTTTGTTGAAAAATTCCCAAGAATATAAGGTACTGCACCAATTTAAACTTTAACTCTAATTTACCTCATACTATTTAATTGATTGCATACTATCATTAACACTACTATCCAAAGATACAATTATTTCCAAAAATGCATTATCACTCTCTCTATCAATATCATTGCATAAATGCAGTGACTGGTTACACATTTCGACCACTATCCAACCCTGAAAAATGAACAGTTTTATAAAACAAACTATTTTCGTTTAATCATAGTTTTTGTGTGTAATATTTTTGGGTTTCTCTCTTTTGTGCCGCACGTATTATGTTCGCAGCTTCTGGTATGTGAAACCATTCTCTCAAGGTACTCAGCCAGGATTTCTTCTTTCTGCTCAAACCTCTTCTACCTTCAATCTTGCATTCCACGATAATCTGTAGCAGACTGTACTTATCATTACGGAACACATGGCCCAGGTATGACGCTTTCCTCCTTTTAACAGTTGTTAACAATTCCACCTCTTTACCCATTCGTCTTAATACCTCTGTGTTGGTCACTCTGTCTGTCCAAGGTATTCTCAGTATGCGTTGATACAGCCACATTTCTAGAGCCGCTAACTTCTTTATAGTTGCTGCTGTTAACGTCCACCCTTCTACTCCGTAAAGTAGCGTAGAGGGTACGTAGCATTTCGTGGATCTCTACGTCTGGATCCCACTTATCATTTACTTTATATCCCAGATATTTAAATCGGTGTACTCTTTCAATACGTTCGGCTTTAATATTCAGGTGATATGTTGAATGTTCTTTTTACTGACCACCATAAATTTAGTCTTCTTTCTATTGATCTTCAATCCAAATCGGTTGCCAGTAATATTTACTCCATTTAGCATCCTCTGTAAATCTTCGATGTTATCGGCCAATATAACGGTATCATCTGCATGTCGAAAATTACTTATTGGTACGCCATTAATCTTGATGCCCTCGTTGTACTGTTCCAGTGCCTCTAGAAATATTTGTTCCGTGTACAGGTTGAAAAGCAGTGGCGAAAGAATACTGTCTAAACTCTCTCGAAATCGTTACGTTTACACTTACCATATGTCCATTCTTCATGTGGGCTGTTTGATTCCAATATAGATTTTTTATAATCTGAATGTCCTTAGTGTCAAGTTCTGTAAGATGTAATAGTTCTATGAGTTTATCATGTTTGATAGTATCGAATGCTTTCTCATAGTCGATAAAACAGGCGTAAATATCTTTCTGGTGAGCCAGGCATTTTTTAATCAAGACTTGTATTGCAAAGAGGGGCTCTCGAGTTCCAAAACCGCATCTAAAACCGAACTGTGTTTTACTTATGCTGTGTTCTAATTTTTCTCGTATTCTGGAATGTATAATAAGCAAGAATAATTTAAGGGTGTGACTCATTAAACTTATAAGGCGATATTTTCTACACGTCTTAGAATTCGATTTCTTGGGAAGGGGCACAAATGTAGATTTCAAACAGTCGCATGGAATTTGGCCAGTATCGTATATCTTATTAAACAGTTCCAATACTACATTCAGGTTGTTCTCGTTAAAAACTTTTAAAAATTCGACTGGTATTTCATCGCATCCTGTTGCTTTTCCATCTTTCGTCTGATCTACAGCTTTTATCACCTCACTTTTCAATATTTTTGGTCCATTCAGATCAAGAGCGTTCATAGAAATATGACGATAATCCGTAAACAAATCTTTTATGTAATTTGCCCAGGTCTGTAACTATTCTTCTGTATCTACAATAAGTTTGTTGTTTTCATCTATTACCCTACCAAACTGTTTTTTCTTGTAAGTATAAGTAAACCCCTTGATTTTTTTTATGCATGTTACAACTATCGTATTAAAACTTATCCTCTTAAGTACAACCTGATAAAATCAAACACATATTGAATCAACGCCTTGAGGTCTACTAAATTATATCGAAGAAACCACCACTTTTAACTGTATCATGCCCCTAAAATATTTGGTACCGTACCCTCTGAGAGTAGGAATTTAATAAGCTTTCCCCAAACAATTACTGGAGATTACAGCTAAGTTTCCATTAACTATTTTACTTAACTTAAACATTTTACACTCGTATGCGCCCATACGGAGGACATCACTCATTTTACAGTTGCTCTCGTATATCCCAGTAGACAGGTCGTAGTTCAGCGGCAAGATACTGGCCTTCTAAACCAGAGCACACAAGTTCGAATATTGGTACAAACAACGACATTTTTATTTCTAAAGCTGACACGAGCCATTTCCCGTGCTTTGATGGGCATGTAACGCTGTCGGTCCGCTTGGCTACTGTACATCGACACTTGCTACTTGAAACAAGGTTAAAGATGCAACTGGCGCCGGAAACTATCCGAAAGGATCTCTCCAGCAAAATTGCCATATAATATAGGGGAATCGCACTTATACTGTTACGCTCGTATGTCGTCGCATCAGCACCCAACATTTCATATTTTTTCTCACTTGTAGGTAGGTACGTATATATATACGTCATGAAGTGGATAAATTAGAAGCAGGGGTCTGTTTAGTCTGGTTTAGTTTAGTCCTAGATTAAGGGGTGTATATTTTTAAATTTCTATTTAAGGTTGGTGAACCTACTAATTAAATTGGAATGCCTTTCCAAACAAAAAGTCAACTTGATCAAACATAAAAAGATAATTTTTTGTTAACTTTTTAAAACAAACCCAAGGTTAAAATTGGGTACAGATTCTTGAAATTTTTACGTTTAATTTAATAAAAGTTCTTTAAACATAACTATATTTTGAGACTACTATATCACCAAATTGTCTTTACACCCAAGGTATAATTTTAAGGTGCCATTATCAGCGGTCTTGTGGGAGGAGTAACAACCCCAATGCTGAGGACTCTGGTAACTAAATCAGTATCACAGGATGAAGCTGGCAAAGTTTTCTCAACAATAATGGCAAGCGCGTACCTTATTGGTTTAGGAGGAGGACCTTTATACTCCATGGTTTACAATGCCACAATCTCAACATATCCTGGTGCTTTTAATTTTATGTCAGCTGGAATACATACATTAAGCGTTATTTTACTTCTGTAAGTATGAAACAATTTAAATTTGTTAATGCTCTACTAATATGACGATGACTATTTTATTTGTTAATAAACTACTAATATGACGATCACGAAATAAAAATCCGGCTTGTTTTTCGTCATAATGGTCCTTGTGTTATTCTATTTTTTCTTTTATAACTATGGAAATGAGTATTGCTTTGAAACTTTTAAAATTTTTTCCCTCTTCATTAATTTAATATAGCCGTATTTACCTGTTTATCCTTCAGTTTACTGCTTGGTTTTATAGATTGTCGAACCATAGATTTTCTGGCTTTCTTGTTAATCCTCTTACAGTGGGTCATTTGTCACTCGCCATTTTTATTTTGTTCAGTATCATGCGGTTTATGTTTGTCATGTTTATGCGGTTCAGGTTTGCTGATTTCACAGGTTTTTTCTATCCCTAGTTTATGTATTAGCTCCTTCAATTTTGTATATTATGTGCCTTATATCTTTATTCCCAGGTCTAATAGTTAATGTGTTATTAGTTTTACAGAATTGTTTTAATATCAAGGCGTTGGTAATGGTAATATTTTTCTCTATCTTTTAAGGAGGACAATCACTATCTATATAAACCTCTTAATAAAGTAGCTTCTGTAGATCATTTTAAAGTTCTGGATAATGCTTTGGTCAAAGGTTTGGTATGTGAGATAATATTGGGTGGAAGAAAAATATGTTTAACATTATTCAGTGTAATCTTGAAATGAGATGTAGCATTATCCAGAACAGAATATTACTTTTCTATTCTGCTTTTTCTCTTCGTGTCAAATTTGTGGAACCATATCGTCATAATACCTGCTGTCATCCATGATTTTTCTGTTGAAGAGCTATTCAAGAGGCAACCTATCGATGTGTGCCCAATTAAAACATTGAGGAATTTTGCTTTTGGTATAATAAGTTGTTCCTTCTATCCACCTTCCATATTTGTACAGAACAAAATTGTAATTCGTTTTGTAATTTTTTGATTTGCAGTTTTTTTTCCAGGACACTTGTCATTTTTCAATGCATATATTCGTGTTGGCATGCTAAAGATCCATTTTGTCTGCATTAAACACAATTTTTGGGGGTTGGTCTTAAAATAACACACATCTTTACTGTCTAAAATTTTACGTTTTCGACGTTAACGTCAGCGGATTTGCCACATTATCTTGAAAGTAATATCGTGTTGACAACGAAATCTTTCTAACCACCATTTAATGTCGTGAAGTCACTTAGTCCTAGATATTACGCAACTTCGATGTCTTTGGCTTGAGTTATACGCCCAGATATTTCGAGCATTATAAAGCCAACTGAACACAAATTGATCCACATGTTACCACATTCTTGAAATAAATTTTTGAGCTCATCTTTATTCTGTAGCCAAATTGACACTTAAATACCTTTTTGCCCAATTCTTGCCTACTTTAAACTTCCTAGTGCTTATGCCACTTTCTTTACTTTCGTTAAATATATTCATTTTTCCTTTGATGGAGAGGCTGTTCCTTTTTCCGCGATACTTGTTATTTCCAAAACAACAATAATAGCACTAAAGTTTAAAATTAAACTTAATGTTAAATCTAGATCTTAAAAGCCTGGAAAATGTAAGAATTTGCACCCTATTTATCTCACGGCCGCTCGTCTTTTCCCGTGTTTGTGTTCTAGTCTCTTTTAATGCACGTATATCGGTACGACGCTCCTTCAACCATTTCTGATCTCTGTTGTTTAGCAGTCTTATTACTATTTTCTAATTTAATTACTTTTTTGCGTTGGTCGGTTTTATCATTGTATTCCTGTTCATATGCGTTTTACCTATTCTGTGACCATTGTATTGTTTTACTTTGGATAGGTTGCTTTTTTCGCCCATCAACTCTTCTTTACTCTGGTTTAGGACAGAAAATGCTATCAAGTACACCACCTCAAAATACTCTAAAAATAAATAGCAATATAGACAAAAGATGACAACAAATTAAACTGTTGTCATACTTTGTATTTAAAATGTTTAAACCCTACCAATTTGGTAATAAATAGGTTGTTAGCTATTATTAATTTTTATTTAACATATCAAGAATAAAATAACACAAAAAGTAACAGCGGTTTAAATAAAATTCAAAAAAAATTATAGTCCGGAGTACCGCGATGTCTATAACTATAGAAATACGCCTACAATCTTAGATGGAAACAGATATTGCCTTTAAAACATTTCAAAGTAGAACTATCTAGCTATTACGATTCTTTATAAAACCTAAAAAATAATATGTAGACACAGAAGGTAAGCAGAAAAAAGGTATTAATTATGATAAATCTATTTTTATTAAGACTTGATGTAGCAGTCAATCTACATAAAATGAAGACAAATCTGTGGCTAATCGAAATAGTGACCTGAAGGTGACATTAGTAAAGATTCTAGCAGTATAGTTATAATATACAGAACGATCAAAGAAATAATCTTTAGATATAAGCCTTGGTCTAATTACATCAGTAATGTCTCAGATTTAGTTTGACATAACTTTTTTTTAATAATTAAAAAATCAGTTGTTGGCAGCTTATTCGTCAGTGTTCTTACTGGTTATTTACGAAGGTTCTGCCATCTCAAATTGAAAGAACAAGTGTAAAATAAATTTTACAGACTTACAGACTTTTGACATATACTGAACAAATACACATACAAATAAAATAGACAATTAATATCTGAGTCCGTTATAGCGTACCACCACTAGCTGATATGCAAATTTTTGCCTCTTGGCTTCTTCAGAGCAAACTGGTAGGTTCTAACTATAAATAATATTAAAGTAAATATTTGAAAAATATTTACAAACAGAAGCTACAATATTACAAAAGCATCCAGTAATGAGAATAGAAATCGGAAATTGAATTCAGGATTCAGCCGAAAACTGTTTTTTCTAAACGTTGCAAAACAAGTAGTTATATGCATATCAGCGAATAATGGTACAGTGTAACGAAATCAAACCTCAACTGTCTATTTTATTTTTATTATTTTTCTCTAGTATGGAGTATTAGGAAATCGTTTTCACGAAGGGATTTCTGACTAGACGATTTGGCATGACGTGGATACAAATTATAAATCCCCATGGCAGTACATTCGTCGTCTGCTTGTTTTGCAAAGTTTAGAGAATACAAATCTAGGCTGAATCCTGAATTCGATTTCCGATGTCTATTCTCAAATATACATAAATTTGTATCAGGGATTGTAGGCGTTTGCGGTGAGTGTTTTGTAATGGTGCGTAATCGCCTGTATGTTCCTAATTAGTGGTCAGCGTAATAACGTTTGCCGTGGTTGCAGACGAAAAGTCTGCAAGTTTTATGAAACTTACTTAATTTTACATTTATCTCTTACAGAATTATTATAAAACTGGAATCTCATTCGAAGGACAAAAAAAGATTATTAGTTTCCGAAAGAGAAAAAATGAGTTTCGACGTTCTCAAATCAGATCAGCTTCTAGAATAGTTATTTTTCACTACTTTTTTTTTATTTAATTATAACATAAACATATTATGTAAAGTTTAATATTTTATAAATAAAGAATGAGGTAAGATATATTGTGTTGTGGTTTTCTTTTACATTAGAATTGAATATTGTTTGAAACTGTTGAAAATATCTAAGATTACAGTTACCATCCAAAATTAAAGTTCACTATAGAAATTGAACAAAATAATAAAATAAACTTTCTGGATATCACCTTACATCGCATTAACAATACAGTTAAAACCATGTGGTTTACAAAGGAAACATGGTCTTCACGATATCTTAACTACAATTCCCATCATCCATTTTCCCATAAGAAGTCTGTAATTATAAGTCTCGCTGATAAATCTATAAGACTAACAGATCCAGAATACAGACCAACTGCAATAGAAAAAGCAAAAAATGCCCTTCTAAAAAATGCATATCCCGAACATCTAATCGAAACTATTTTCAAATCAAGACTCAATAAATTTTATAACAATGCAACTAACAACAAACCTAACAGTATCAAAACCACTTATACAACTCTTCCATATATAAAAGGTTTATCCGAACAACTAACAAATCTTTTAGCCAAACATAATATAACAGTGGCCCACAAAGGCAACAACCTCTTAAATAAATACTTCACAAAACTAAAAACACAAACTCCAAAACTTAAAAAATCACATGTTGTTTACGAGATACCATGTACAAACTGTGAAGGTGTCTATATCGGTCAAACCAGTCAACTGCTTCAATCCAGAATTCGTTCTTACAAATACGACAAGAACAACGTCACTGCGCTCACAAAACATGAAAGGGGGAAGAAGCATAAATTTGACTTTGAAAACATCAAAATTTTAAAAACAGAAAAAAACAAAAAGAAGAGGGGGATATACGAATCAATAGAAATAAAAAGAAACACCAACGCAATAAATGACAAAAAAGATACACAAAACCTAAATAAAATATATTTCAATCTGATTTAAACAATAATAATAAAACATCATAAAAAAGCTCTTAAAGTCATAACATATCTCCACCTTACCTTTTTCAAAAACATCAACGATACGCCCATATAAAAATAATATTATACTAATGACAGTAAACAATGAGATATCAGATATCAACTTTTATATGTCAGTTCGTTAATGTCTGTGTCACGTTTTACGTTTTGGTAAGTCATATATATATATATATATATATATATATATATATATATATATATATATATATATTATATATATATATATATATATGTTAGATCACTAATCACGAGTTTAACTTTTTAAAAAAGAACTTTATTTGTTACAAATTAAATATTAAATAATAGTACAAAATTAAATGAATTTAAAATGACTAATAACTGGACTGGTCGAAGTTGCAGCTAAGAGTGGTCCCGGCATCTGAGAATGGCAATTTATAGGTTTGGTATGAAGTGCTGAATCGCTGTTCCCATGAATATTGGCCAACGGTTCGTACAAAGTTCTACTGCGTGCTCAGCTGTTTCTATGGGAATGAAATGATGAAATCTGAAGTCGGCGAACTTAAGCTAGTTCAAGGTTAATATTTTCTCATATAACAGCTCCCCTTATTAGTGAAAAGTCAATGCCATTGCTTTGACTTTTACAGAGTAATTGGTGTTTCTGCTTCGCTTTCTTCTTGGACATTGGGTCTTCTTCTGAAGGAGGTTAAGCTTTGAAGTTTCTGTCTAATGGAATTTCTGCGTGGTAATGAAGTTGGAGGCTGATCCTGGGACAAGGAGATTGCAATTTTTGGGAATATTTTGGTTCGGTATTTGCAGAAAAGGTATAGAATAACTAGGATAATAATCAGGGATAAGGTTGATATAGTGAATAAGGGTAGATGTTCCTCAATGAATGATTGGCTCATAATATGGTCCAGTTCTTCTGAATATTGGTCCAATTTGTGTTGTGCAATATTTAAGTCATCTACGTTGATCTTACTGAGTTTTAGTGGTTTCAATTTTGACAGGTGATTCTTTGTCTCAAAATGGTCACAGCATCTGTAGGGTACGTTAACTGGGTGACTTCTATACGTGATATTTGTATGTTTCTCAATTTGGTCTCTAGCATGAATTCTGGTACTGCCGATGAATGCAATACATTCAGGGATTAATCTTAAGATTGAATTTGTTTTGATTATTTGTGTAGTGACTTCTTTTCTTGCACATTTGATCGTTACTGGTAATAGATCGGAAATGGTTAGTAACCATAAATTTCGGTCGATTTCCTGTACATTGTAACCTTGTGCCAAGAGCATGGACATCTGACAAGTTTTTGGTAAGTTGCTGAGAGGTTTCAAAAGCTGGGCTTCACATATAGCATCTGTGTCTATGGGGTACGGAAGAATGTCTGTACACATTCTTTGGTTTTGACTGATTTGTTTGCATTTTTCGGTGTCCATGGGTAAGACATATGAAATTGAATCATCATCTCGCGCAATGTATTTATGAACAGTTGAAAGTATATGATGAAAACCAGTTTGATTATCTAATATTGGTATTGAATATAATTGATACAAGGTGAATATTTCGGGATCAACTAACGGAATTTCGAGAACGAAAACAATTTTTGAATCAAGCTGATAAGCTTGTAGTTTTATTATGTCAATATACTGAGCTATATTTGACATATAAGTGGGTAGAGGCAATACGTTATTTTGTAATGACTGTGAGATTTCTTTTAATGCGTCCAATAAGTCTATGGGCGAAATAATAGAACTATGTAGAATTTGCAGGCGAGAGAATGTGATAGAATTTAGTATATCATTTAAATAATTTTCTAAAAATACGTAACTTTCCATTAAGGACTCACATAAATCTAGTATTTGTAATTGTGCTTGGTAAAAGGAGATGTCATTATTAATGTCCAGAAGTGTAGTCTCGATAGTTTTTAAGTCTTTGTTAAAGGTTTCTTTGTCTATTTGCAATTTTTGAATTGTACTGTTGAAAGTTCTTATAACTGAAGTGGTAACAGATATTTGATTTTTTAGGAGATTTTCAATTTGAGTTTCATCGGAATTTATCTTATTTATACATTTATTAAAGTATTCGCCGTCAGAGGCGTCTAAATTTCCAGTAATAGATTTCCAGATTGTTCCAATACCATCTACTAAACCGCGTTTTAGGCGTTTATTATAAGGTACTGTGTCGGAGGTTATTTCTTTATATTTTAAGTTAACGGAGTTTGAGATTATTTTCGACACAATATATTTTTGATTCATCGAATTGATCTTTATTTGCAAAAAGTATAAGAAATAAATGTGATATTACTCGTTCGGGATCAAACGGTAATGGTATAATAAAATATTTTCGATCTTTTATAGTTTTACTGTGTACAATATTAATTCTTCGGTTACTATATTCCATGTTTTCTTCAAATATGTCATCCATTATTTTCTCGTGGAGTTCTTCAAGTTTATTTTGCCAAAAAAATGTAACAATATTTTTGTTGGATTTGTCTAATAAGTCCGTATTCGATGCTTCAATTTTTGAATAATCGATTATTGATTTAGTTCTATACAGTTCGATAAACTTGTCAAGTTCTTCGGACATTTCTTCTATATTTTCTTCATCGTCGTCTTCGTTTTCTTGAGTTTCCGTGTCATCTTGATTCGATGCATGTAATGAGATTTTTGATTGAAAGTTTGCACAATCCTTAAAATGGTTAATCTTTATCCTTGAGAGGGCATCTGCATTTCTGTTTATTTTTCCTACGCGATGTTCTATTTTATAATTGTATTCTTCGAGCTTTAGGCGCCAACGCGCTAATCGGCTTCCGGGATCTTTTATCGAGAAAAGCCAGGTAAGAGGTCGATGATCGGTAATAAGGGTGAATTTTCGGCCAAAAAGATATGGTCTAAAATGTTTGACTGCCCATACGATAGCTAAAAGTTCTCTCTCTATAGTCGAATATTTTGTTTCGGCACCGCATAATGTTCTGGAGGCATAAGCTATGGGTAAATCTTTTCCAATAGGGCCTTGCGATAGAACGGCTCCAATCGCGAATGCACTAGCGTCAGTTGTTAGTAAAAATGGTTCCTCAAAATTGGGATATATAAGTATTGGATCTGAAGTTAAAATATTTTTGAGTTCGTTAAAGGCTTCTTTGCAATCAGAATTAAAAATAAAAGGTACGTCTTTCTGAAGTAGTTTCGTAAGTGGTTTAGAAATTTTGGCAAAGTTTGGAATAAATCTTCTGTAGTAACCGGCTAGGCCTAAGAATGATTTTATTTCTTTGGTGTTCTTTGGTTCCGGGAAGTTTTTGATGCAAGATATTTTAACTGGATTTGTTTTTACACCATTTTCTGTTACAAGGTGACCCAAATATGCTACTTCTTTTCTTAAAAATTCGCACTTGTCTGGCTGTATTTTTAAGTTTGCTTTTCTTAACCTTTTAAAAACTTCTGTTAGTCGTGACATGTGATCATGAATAGTGGGTGAGTAGATAATTATATCATCCATATACACTAAGCATCTTTCGTTTTGTATTCCTAAAAGGATGTTGTCCATTACTCTTTGGAAAGTAGATGGAGCATTCATTAGTCCGAATGGCATGCGCACAAATTCGTAATGTCCATTTTCGACGGAAAAGGCCGTTTTCTGGATGTCTTGTGGCTCGATTTCGATCTGATGAAATCCAGACGCTAAATCTAGTGTTGTGAAGTATTGGCATCTTCCTAGTTGGTCCAATAGTTCTGATATTTGTGGTAGAGGATAACGGTCTTGTACTGTGAGTTCGTTAAGTTTTCGATAATCAATAACAACTCGCCATTTTTGTTTTCCTGGCGCATCTAATTTCTTCGGTACGACCCAGACTGGACTCGACCAAGGCGAGACGCTTTTCTGGATTATTCCTTCTTCTAACATTTTATTAATTTGCGTCTTTACCTCTTCCTTATGTATTTGAGGATATCTATAAGATTTAGTGAAGATAGGTTTAGCGTTGTTTGTTTCGATTTTGTGTTTGATTTCGTTTGTGAAGGTCAGTTTGTCGCCTTCGACATAAAATATATCTGCATATTCAGTACATATATCTAGAATTAGTTCTTGTTCTTCGCAATTTAGATGATCAATTCTTAGTTGTTCTCTAATTATTCGTGTTCTGTCTAGTACGGGTTCTTCAAAATCATTTCCGTTGTAGGATAGGATTGTCTCGGAATTTTTGAAGGGTGCAATTGAAATGTCTGAAAATTCGATTGTCTTCGGCATTGCATTAGCATTTAGGACGGAAGTTAAGAATTCTCCATTTTCGTCTACATGGACTAATGCATGAGGTAATCTTACTTTTTCTATTTCTTGAGCTGATAATATGGCATCTGTATTTGATAAGTTGCATTTTAATTTGCATATTTGTTCGGTCCGGCTGTCAATGGTAATTCTGTTTGTTCCTTTTATTCGTTTTCTCTCCGGTCTTTCAAGATTTTTGTCTTGATCTCGGTTTTTTATGATAGTGTATTGTTTATTTATAGGGTTTTGGTATTTTAAATTTGATTCCTGTTTAGAATCTGATTTAATTTTTATTTTAGGTTCGTTTTGTCTTGTTTCTGTAGGGTGTGTCGGTATTTTGTCTTGAGGTGTGTTTGTCTCGTGTCCTACTTTGTGAAGGGTGACAGTTTTAAAATTTGTATGCAACTGTCGGGATTTAAGATCTATTACGCATTCATAATGATCTAGAAAGTCTAGGCCTATTATGCCATCGAAATCAATGTCTAAATTGAAAATAAAGACTTTGTGAGGATTATTGTCAGTGAAGGGAATCAGGACAGATTCTGTTATTAACAATTTTTGATCGGTTATACCTTGAATAGTAACGTTTTCAGGAAATCTATTATGATAATTGCGTGCTGTGTTTTCTTTGAAAACAGTGATTCCAGCACCTGTGTCGATTAAAAGTTTAAAAGTGTTGGTAGCATCGTTAATATAATATAAATTTTTGGAACTCATTGTATGAAATGGGGTTACATGAATGTCTGTTCGGGAAAATTGAGGTCCGGATGAAAGTCGTCCAAGTTGAGTGCTTGAATTTGTTCTTGGATATTCGTAATATCCGTTGAGTGGTTCGTATGATTGGGAGGATGATTTTGATTCGGAAGTGAAAGAAAATTTTGATAATCTGTGTTATTGGTTTCGTAAAAGTTATCAGTTTGTGGATTATTTTCTGTATAATAATCTGTGTCATAGTTTTCATAGTTATCGGTATTATAATAATTATCTGTGTAATAGTTAGTCGTTATTTCGTCAGGGTATTCGTTTAAGACATGTGCCCGTTGGAAGTTTGGGTTTCTTTGAATAACGGATGGACGATTTTGATTTTGAGATGAAAAGGAAGGTCTCTGTTGGTTGAAATTTGGATTGTTGGAAGAATATTGATTCCTATTAGGGTTCTGATTGTTTTGATAGTTATTAGGTCCATTATTATATTGGTTTTGGTAACCGTGTGGCCTAGAAAAAGTTTGGTTTGGCTTTACGAAACGTGAAGAGCGGCATTCAGTATTTAGATGACCAATGCGGCCACAATTTGTACATTTTGTAAACTGAGATGAGGGTCTTCTCATTGGTTGAGACGGTTTAGGAATAGTTGATCTAGAATTAGATTTTTGTTCTTCGAAATATGACAATTGAAGTTCGCGTCTAATACGATTGCTTGCTTCAATGAGATCTTTTGGATTACTAGCCCTAATAATTTGTCCTAGACGGGGTTCTAAACCGGTTAAAAGTGTGTTTAGGGCCATGGTATCGATTAAGTCACATTGGGCGGTTTTTTGATCTGGGGATAAATTTGCTATTTGGATCGAGGCGTGCATTTTTGCATTCAGAACTTGTAAGCGGTTAAAGAAAGTTAGAGGAGATTCATTAGATAGTTGTCTTAGTCTTTGTAAGTCTTGTATTAAGGAGGTCAGGTCTCTACTGTCTCCGAAATGTAGATTTAATAATTGTTTAATTTCTGTATAGGAAAGTGGTTTTCTAGAATTAATAAGCTGTGCAGCTTTACCTTTGAGTTTATTTTTTACGTGAATCGTTAACAGAACGCGCTGATCGCCTGTGGCCATTTTAAAGGCACAGTCGCACGCATCTAAAAATGTAGAAAGAGAAATCGGATCGCCTTCAAATTCTGGGATAATGGAAAATATTTCCGAAAGCTTGTATGGTTCGATTTCTTGTTGAGTTTGGGAACGAGTCTCGGGCATTTTTCGAGATATTTTGAAACGAAAATGAAAAATAGAAGTATAAAGAAGTATAAAATATATCAGTATATAAGGGAGAAAAAAATGTGGTGGTATATATAAAGGACAAAAATGTATCAATTTAAAATATCAAATAATATATCAATAAAAATGTATCAAATATATCAAGTAAAAATGTATCAAATATGTCAAATAAAAATATATCAAAAGAAGATATACCAAAAATATAGCAAGTAAAAAAAATATGTGAATAAAATATCAGTAATTATAAAATAGTATAAAAGAAATATGTCAATATCAATAATTTCAAATATTAGATAATCAACTTGTATTATTTTTTGTATCTTGATTAATTGACTTGCAGTATAGTCAATGTCGTAAATTATTAAAACAAAATTATTAACGAGATGATTCAAAATCCACTTACATAAAGAAGAACATCGGGACGCCTTGTTCTCTCTGCTCAGCTACCAGGGGCTTCACTAGGTGTTCCTTCCGTAGATTACAGGAGTGAGGTTGTTCGGAGATGTCTTCTTCTTTAAGGGTCGTCTTGTTCTCTCTGCTCGGCTACCAGGGGCTTCACTAGGTGTTCCTTCCGTAGATCACAGGAGTGAGGACTTCCGTAGATTCTTTGTTCCGTTAAGGGATGAGAATCCGCCGCTGCCAGTGAGTATACACGTGTTCTAGCAACGTTTTTCGGATCCTACTGACTTTGCGCCAATTGTTAGATCACTAATCACGAGTTTAACTTTTTAAAAAAGAACTTTATTTGTTACAAATTAAATATTAAATAATAGTACAGAATTAAATGAATTTAAAATGACTAATAACTGGACTGGTCGAAGTTGCAGCTAAGAGTGGTCCCGGCATCTGAGAATGGCAATTTATAGGTTTGGTATGAAGTGCTGAATCGCTGTTCCCATGAATATTGGCCAACGGTTCGTACAAAGTTCTACTGCGTGCTCAGCTGTTTCTATGGGAATGAAATGATGAAATCTGAAGTCGGCGAACTTAAGCTAGTTCAAGGTTAATATTTTCTCATATAACATATATATATATATATATATATACATATTTTACAATATCTGTTTGTCCTTATATATACACATTTTAGAATCTTGACAAAGGCAAGGGTTTCCTGCCGAAACGTTGATTGATTGCAATGGAAAATAAAATCTAGTTCCACATGTAATATCTTTATTGAACCTAAACCCAAGAAACATTTTCTTTATATATACACATTTTAGAATCTTGACAAAGGCAAGGGTTTCCTGCCGAAACGTTGATTGAGTGCAATGGAAAATAAAATCTAGTTCCACATGTAATATCTTTATTGAACCTAAACCCAAGAAACATTAATTTTATATTAAATATAATACGGTTCAAGAAACTCAAAACTACTATATATATAATATATATATATATATATATATATATATATATATAGATATATATATATATATATATATATATATATATAGATATATATATATATATATATATATATATATATATATATATATATATATAATATATATATATATATATATATATAGATATAAATAATTGGCGATGTTGAAAAATATTGAAAATATTTAAACCAATCCCTCGAATTTTTGCAGCATAACTTTGGTAATTTAGTTTAACAAAAGTCTTGAAAAAGGGTCGAGAGGATAAAAGGGACCCATCCGCTATCCCGTCCCTAGTTAACTTTTCAATCAAAGGGATTTGCTGGGTCTTCTTGTTACTTTGTCCTCTGCGAATTGAATATTTTATCCTTCTCAAGATATATTTGACTTTTTGGTGTAATATTTTTTCTGTCATAACATAATTTTGATAACTTTTTTTATATTTCTTAGATTTATTTCTTCTAAAATAAATATAAACGGTCACTCTAAGATATATTTAGTGTCTACCAAAGTATGTATCTCCTAGTAACGGCATACGATCAACAGTGGGTGACAACCTGAGAGGCAAATATAAAGCTGCCTGTCTAAGACTGCACCTGGCTTGAATTGGTAGTGTTATGGCAAACTTGTGCTGGTGTCACCATTACTGCTTTTGTCTGTCAGCCATTTGCTGTTGATTTGATATGGTCTGCTTTACTATTAATTGACTGCCTCCTGTGGCTGAATGTTCTGAATGACCTTTAAATTAAATATGACTCCTTAGTGAAATGCCTTTCAGCTATGAAGAATTTTAACTATTTTCTATCTCAAACTAGCTGGAAGTTTTTAATCTAGAACGATTGTTTTAGAAGATGTTTTAGATTCCACTGGAATTATTTTTCCACAGATATTTCTATCTGTATTTCTGTATATCCGTATTTCCACGGGTTATTCTGTTTGGTTAGTTTTTAATTTTGTTTGTTCTTTGGTGACTATGAATTCGCAATAATTTGCTTAGTGGCTTTTTTCACAAGGCATCGTTTGACTTAAAACATTGCTGTCATGCTTATTAGGTTCCCTACAAATTTTGGCGAATGTTCTATAGTGAACTGTTTTGCCCCTCTTTATCACAGTGAATTCCTCCACCATTCTATAGATTTGTTTACTTTCTTCTAGCCGTTCTTGTTACTGCCGTTGCAACTCCTATGTTAAATCTTATTGTTTACTAACTATTCATAGGAATAGGAAATATGGTAATGAAAATAATTAAAGACATAAGCAAGACACAAAAAGAAAAAGTGGAATGTAGAGAAACTAGAGTCATATATTATTCAGAAAGTTTATTCTAAAGAGTTGGAAGCAAATTTAAAAGTCTCAAACTGTTCAGTCACAAATTAATTCCTTAATTTATAATCTCACATTATTCTTAACGTGTTGCTCAGACCCGAAACATAACATTACTAACATTTAGTAATGGATTGGAAACAGCCATTGGAATTTATTTAAAGTCTCCCATCAGAAGAGCTTATGCAGAGGCCAATTATAAAGCAGAACAACATTCCGGGATTTGAGCCCATTTGAGCACAGTCTATTATAGAAAGTTGCCCAACCAACATCTAGAGTATAATTATCAGTAGCTGTCAATAAAACCATATTTTTACTCCACGACTTTAACATATTATTGTATTACTATCGTCCATCGAGAAGAATCGGACAAAGGGGCATTCGATTCTAATACGACATCCGAATTTGCCCGCAAACCCTAACAACATAGAAGAAACGTGGAAGAAATAAAATATCACATTTCGATAGCAGCAGAAAGGGTAATGGGATATTAGGAGATAAAAAGGAAAAAAGAATAGTACGACAAAGACTGCGAAACAGTAACCATGGAAAAAAACCTAGCACGAAAGAAATGGCTGAAGAAATGTAGAGCAGAAAACTTAGTAGAAAAGTATTATAAAAGAAGAAAGAAAGACTCAG
Source organism: Diabrotica balteata (assembly GCA_918026665.1). Classification (NCBI taxonomy): domain Eukaryota; kingdom Metazoa; phylum Arthropoda; class Insecta; order Coleoptera; family Chrysomelidae; genus Diabrotica; species Diabrotica balteata. The sequence continues at coordinate 115,944,799 of OU898278.1, forward strand.
ACAAAAAGAGAAGGATTGATGAAATTAAGAAGAGCCAGAAGTTAAGTAAGAATAATGTAAAACTACTTAAGTATATAAAATCCCAAAACAAGAAAAAACCAACAGTTGATATTGATGTCAAAATATGGGAGAAACATACCTTAATAATAAAAACGCATTCTAAAATTCTTCATATGAGGATTTCTTCAAGATTTGGGAAGAAAAAAGAATGCCCGAAAAAATGGAAAATAGGGTGGATATTTCCTATTTTAACGAAAGTAGACACCCCACAATGTAACAACCATAGAAAATAACATTGTTAAATAACTGCTACAAAATAAAGACATCATTATTCAGACAAAAACTATCAAAATACACTGCAACTAAAATAGGAAAATAAGAGCAGCCATTTAAAGAGGAAAGGTCAACAATAGACGTAATACACATAATTACATAGTCAACAGAAAAGTATTGTTCTGAAGCTATTTTCTTGTGGCATTGTAAATAAATTACTATTAAACTGGGAATAAGCTACAATTAAAGATAAAAATACGTTTATTGACGTTTCAATTTCCACTTCGGAAATCGTTCTCAAAATACAAACAGTAAATTGTTTTAATTGACGTTTCAATTTCCACTTCGGAAATCGTTCTCAAAATACAAACAGTAAATTGTTTTAAAACAATTTACTGTTTGTATTTTGAGAACAGTTTAATAGTAATCAACAGAAAAGTGTTACGAACATGATATCGATTTACACATCCTTTTTCTAGATTTTAAACAGGCATTTGATAGTCTAATAAGACCCGACATAATAGAAGACATAAAAAACCTAGATATCTCAATGAAACTCATAAAGCTTGCAAAAATGGAGGGATCGATGACGCCATCTCCAAAAAAATATGGGAATAGCAATTAGAGCACGACATGGCGACCCTCTATCAAGGTCGTTGTTTAACGTCGCTGTAGAAGAAACAATAGGAGCTACTGAAATAAAAGGGTAGCGGGTAGGAACTCCTCTAGATAGTCCTATCAGGGAAAATGAATCAATCCCTGCCTCTGCAGATTTCAGGGGTTTCCTGACCCGGGAAACTAGTACCTGCTTAGAGTCCATTATCCAGGGTCACGGATGAAGTCCATAACGGCAGCCACGGCGGAGAAGGATACCTTCGGTACGGCGTGGATGGCGGAAGTGGCAATCCCCTGATTTTAGCGATTGTATAGAATCACTTGCCAACCCGCTCAGCAAGCGCGGCGTTTTAAATATGTTAAAATCTTCCAAGTTGAGGATACCGAATATCTGAGTAATCAGTCAGCCTCATGGATTCTGGAGTAGGCAAATATTCAACTAAATCTAATAAGAAAAACTACCCATCATTGCTTCGTATAGCCACTTACAATATAAGAACTATGAGGATCCAAAAACACCTTAACGAACTAGAACCAGAGCTCTAAAATATCAAATGAGATATAACTAGACTGTGCGAAACGCGCTTACCAGGAGAAGCATGTACCATCTTAAAATCTGGTTACTAGATGTACCAGAAAAACTCCATAGAAAATCATCACATAGGCGGTGTAGCGTTCCTGATAAACAAACGAGCTCCCTATAAAGTAACGAAGTTCTGAGCAGTATCAAACAGATACAGATAATACATGGATATGCACCAACAGGAAACTCAACAGACGAGGAAGCTGAATCATTTTACGAGGATCTGGCAACAGCAAACGCAGGAGATTTTAATGCAAAAATTGGAACAAAAGAAGAGGGCGACACCCAATATATCGGTCGCTTTGGGCTAGAAAACATAAACGAAAGGGGTGAGATGTCGTACAGCTACTTAAACAACAAAAATTTATTTTGTCTCAATACTTTCTTTAAAAAATTTTAACAACGTAAATGGACATGGATCAGCCCAGACAAGAAATCTAAGAAAGAAATAGACTACATACTCTCCAATAACAAAAACATATGCACCGACGTAACAGTACTAAACGAATTCTATACCGGGTGACCGTAGATTGGTTAGGGTGACCGCGAATATTAAAATACAGACGAAATTAGAACAAAACAAACTTATTAAACGAAAATGATACCCAACCACCGATGTCCTGTTTCAAAAACAAACAGAATACCAAAAAGAACTAAGGGCAAGACTAAAATCAATAGAGGCCCTGAAACAAATGGATATAAACGGACTAGCCAATAAAATAAAAGTAACTGTAACAACATCGATTAACAAAATATGCTCAAACACGAAAACAGCCAAAACATCTAAACTCCAACCTTATACAATTAAACTACTCCAAGAAAGACGAAACAGAACAGATCGACCTTCGGACAGCTTCAAAAGTTTAAACAAAAACGCGAAAAAAAAAAATTAGAAACGATCATAGAAACTGTACTAACAATCAATAAAAGATACAATACAAGATAACTGCAATATGAAAGTACTGAAAGCAAATAACTCACGCGGAATAACAAAAATCATAGAAATCAAAAATGAGAAAAACGTCATCGTCCAAGAGAGAAAGGAAATAAAAGAGGCCATTGAAAAATTCTTCACTAAATTTTACTCAGTAAATACACAACCACAACAACGACGTATTGAATGAATAATAATTAACACCGGCTCAGAACAAATATTAACATAACATAACCGACTATTAAATAATAATGGCCCTAAATCAACTAAAAACCAGTAAATGTCCGTGAGAGGATAAAATTTTAGTTGAAATGTTAAAAATTGGTGGCAGAAAAATAGAACAGGTATTAAGTATTTTATTTAATATAGTAATTAATGAAGGAAAGATTCCTCAAGAATGGTACAACTCACATCTGTATAAATTAGTAACTAAAATCAAAACCAACCGCCTAACACATAAGCTCGATTTCTATCAACCCTTGGAGCAGGCTGGATTCAGAAAACATTTTAGTACCATAGACCACTTGCACACCGTAAAAGTACCGAGTATAATGTTCCAATTCATATGGCGTTCGTAGATTTCCATAAAGCATTCGATTCCATCGAATTATGGGCAGTGCTTGAATCTCTAGAAAATGCACGTATAGATTCAAGATACACTAACATAATTAAAAACATATATAAAAATGGCACCATGCAGGTAAAGCTGAACGAAAGCACAAAAACTAATCTCATAAGACTACAATGGGGAGTAAGACAAGGAGACACCATCTCTCCCAAACTATTTACCCTTGCTCTAGAAGACATTTTTAAAAAACTATGGAACAACAAGGGTATCAACGTCGACGGATCATACTTAAACCACTTGATATTCGCAGATGACATAGTTTTAATAGCCGATAATATCGAAGAACTAAATGATATGTTACAACAATTAAATGCAGTTTCAGGAGCGATAGGCTTAAAAATGAACTACAGTAAAACAAAAATAATGAGCCGAGACAAGACAAATATAACAATACAAAATCATACCATAGAAACTGTTGAACATTATGTATATCTAGGTTATGTCGTCAAACTAGGAAAACCAAATCAAGATGCTGAAAATAAAAGAAGAACACAACTGGTATGGGGCGCTTTCGGCAAACTAGCATGTATCTTGAAAAACCCCTACATTCCTGTAATCTTAAAGAAAAGGTATATAACACATGCATACTAATAGTTTGTACCTACGGCTTGGAGACAATAGTCCTTCAAAAAAAAAATCTGCTAAAAAATTAGAAACAACGCAAAGAGAAATGGAACAAATCATACTTGGACTATCACTGAGAGACAAGATTAAAAACACCGAGATAAGACGTAGAACGAAGATTAGGGATATTGTGGAAGAAATTACAAAAATGAAATGGCGCTGGGCAGGTCACGTAGACCCATATAATGACAACAGGTGGACACGAAGAATTCGAGAATGGAGAATAATGACGACAACAAGAAGCATGGGAAGACCTGAAACAAGATGGATGGATAACATAAGAGCAGTGGCAGGCAAACAGTGGATTAGATTGGAGCAAGATAGATAAAGATGAAAGCAATTGGTAGAGACCTACACTAAGGAGTAGATGGAAAATAGTTGACATAGAGAAGAGAAAAATAAAAGGTACAATTATAACATCGGCGTCGCAGCTTGTGGTATATGCTGACGATATAACACTGATTAGTAGAAACCTAAACAGTTTAAAGGGAGAATTTGAAAAGTTCTGCAAGTGAGCATCCAAAAAGGGTTTAAAAATAAATCAAAATAACAAAATACCTAATATGCTTAAAAAAGAGTACAGCTTATGTAAAAATGTGAACTATTGGGGAATCTCGGTTTGAAACGGTAGAACACTTTAAATATCTTCGAGTCCCCGTTAATGGAACTCATGAAAGAACCATAGTAACCAATGAAAAATTTTTGGCAGGAAACAGAACTTACTGGAAATACAACAACTTCCTCAAAGATAAGAAGCTTATTCAGAATACTAAACTGAAAATTTACAGAGCAGCAATTAGACCACAAATAGAGGTCGACCCCAACGAGATGGACAGATGACATAAAAAGAGTGACTACAAATTGGATTCAGATGGCGCAAAATCGGACTAAGTGGAAAAGCATGCGAGAGGCATATGTTCAGGAGTGGACGTTAAAGGTTAGTTTATGATGATGAATTAGACCGGTAATTACACATGGAGCTGAAGTAATGTGCCTCACACAGAAACATGACGAAATATTGAGGATCTCAGAGAGAAAAATCATTCGGAAAATAGCAGGCCTACTAAACTTGGGTAATATTGAATTAAGAAAACTAATGAATCAAGGAGTAAGAAAACTTTTAAGAAGAAAACATCGTCAAATTTATGAAGGCACAGAGACTTAGATAAATGGGATATCTAGAAAGAAGAAATCCAGAAGCAGTCATCAGAAAACACCAAATGGAGACCAGTATCAGGCAGACCATAAGGAAGACTGAAGATCAGATGGGAAAACCAGCTAATTGCGTACCATAAAAAGATGGGAGTTCTTCTTGTTCTTCTGGTTCCTATCCGTTTCGGATGTTGGAAATCATATTGGCAATCATAACCTTGTTCGTTGCGGCTCCAAACAGCTCTGTTGAGGTTTTCTTAAACCATGTTCTTAAATTCCGCAGCCATGATATTCTCCTTCTACCGGGTCCTTCTTACCTTTGACTTTACCTTGCAATATAGACTGTAGCAGGAAGTAACGGTGCTCATTTCTCATAACGTGTTCCAGATATTGCAATTTTATGCGTTTGATTGTAAACACAATCTCTGGTTCCTTCTTCATTTTTCCTAGATGGGAGTTCAATATTGGAAAACTATAACCATAAACAGGAAAGAATGAGGAAATATTGTAGAAGACGCCAAGTGACTTTTCGGAATCAAGTAATTTTTGTCGTAAATGACAATGAACAAATGAAAAACATTTGACTAGCATTGCACGGGGCCAAGAGGCGCTAGTTAATCTATATGGGATATAGCCGAGAAGTATTTCCATAAGTCAAAGTTTTTAACTTATACATCGTATATTATTATTATATGAAAAAGAAAGGTAGGGTAGCACCATCAGTATTGTAATTGAAAATTGGGCCCCAAATTCTGAAAGGTTGAGAAACGCTGACATATAAAGTAATACATACTGAAATCTGATAAAACCCTCAAAACCGTTATTAGGGAATCCAATGATTACGATAATAAAAAGAATGATTTTTTAAAAGACGAAACCATATATTATAAACTTAGAAATGATCCTAACAATATTTTCCAAAAAAAAAATGATGATCTTATTGACAAATGAGACAAAAATACACAACGCTATTGCACCAAAAATGTATAGTTTACCTGAAACACACAAGGAGAATAATACCTATACGTCCTTTCATTTCCTGCATTCAATCACCCTTCAAGAATCTTTCAAAGTTCTTAAAAAAACATTATTTCTAATGTCACAAATAAAAATCCTTTTTATATTAAAGATTCCAATGACATTATTTCTAAAATTACAAACATTCGCGTACCAAATAACTATAAATTAATATCTTTAGCATACACATCGAATTTGGACGGTCGATAAAAGTTCGACCGAATTTTTGTCGATGATGCCTTGCGCGCACACTACACGATATTTATTCCATGACGTTTTTTAATCCACAAAGGTTTGTTAGGTGGAGTACGCAAAATCACAATGAGCAACACGGAGCGACGTACCTTGAGCAGTGTCAAAAAAACGCAACTGGTCCTCTGGTCGGTCGATAAAGATCAATGTGTGTGCGCGCGTTCATTTGATACTATACGCCTTGGAACGACGGGAACGATCACGGCAGCCGTGAATGCAGTGACATTCATCGATCGCCACACGATATCGATGCCGTGCCGTTTGGCGATCGATGTATGTGTGTGTGTCCGCTCACATTTGTTTCTTCGCGCCACCAAAGGAATTTGTTCGATCGAACTTATATCGACCGTCCAAATTCGATATGTGTGCGCCGAGCCTATCACAATAAAACTTGCCTCTGATATCATTATAAAGAAGTGGAATGACATGAAAGAGTACACTAATATCCCATTGCAAGAATTCCAATCATCTGTAGGGTTAACATTAAACTCAACATACTTTTTATATAAGGACGACATATACTAATAAATGTGCAATGGGTGCAACATGTGTCAAGGCTCAACTCTTTCTGGAAGATTTAGAAGAATCTGTCATGAGTCATTTAGATTTTAATGTACCATTCTTCTACCGCTATATCAATGACTGTATCTGTGCTATCCCAACAAATAAAATAAACGGAATTTTAGATACTTTTAAAAAAACCATACAAAACTAAACTTTACTATAGAAATTGAACAAAATAAAAAAATAATTTTTTTGGATATCACCTTAAATCACAATAATTACATAGTTAACAGCATGTGGTTTACAAAAGAAACATGGTCTTCACGATATCTCAACCATAATTCTCATCATACATTCTCCCATAAAAAGTCTGTAATTATTAGTCTTGTGATAGATCTATAAAACTAATAGATCCAGAATACAGACCAACTGCAATAAAAAAAAAAACAAAAAGTGCTCTTCTACATGATGCATATCCTGAACACCTAACCGAAACTATTTTCAAATCGACACTAAATAAATTTTACATCAATACAAATAACAATAAGCCCAACAGTATCAAGACCACATCTACAACTCTTCCATATGTCAAAGGTTTATTCGAACAACTAACGAATCTTTTATCCAAACATAACATAACAGTGGCTCACAAAGGCAACAACCTTTTAAATAAATATTTCACTAAACTAAAAACACTCCAAAACTCACATGTTGTTGAAGAGATACCATGTATTAACTGTGAAGTTGTCTGTATTGGGCAAACCAGTCAACTGCTTCAATCTAGGATTCGTTCTTACAAATATGACAAGAACAACCCCACTGCGCTCAAAACAGGAAAATGTAAAGAAACATAAAAATATGACTTCGAAAACATCAAAATTTTAAAAACCGAGCAAAACAAAAAGAACTGGGAGATAGACGAACCAATAGAAATAAAAAGAAATACCAACGCAATCAATGACAAAAATGATACACAGAAACTAAATAAAATATGCAATCTGATTTAAATAATAATAAATATAACACCATAAAAGACTCTTAAAGTCATAACATACTTTCACTTTACCTTTTTCGAAAACAGCAACAATAATTAATGATATATTAATGACAGTAAACCATGGGATATCAGATATCAATTTTTATTTCTGTTAATTAATTAATGTCAGTGTCCCGTTTTGTGAATTTTTTGTTCCCAAACTTGTACATTTTAGAATCTTGATAAAGGCAAGGGTTTCCTGCCGAGACGTTGATTTCGATGGACAATAAAATCTAGTTCAAAATTTAATATCACTTATTGAACCTTAACCCAAGAAACACTAATTGTTGCAAAAAAAAACTCTTCCAAATTTCTTATTCTAACACACAAATTTTTTAGAGCTAAATTTAGGTTACGCCTCTTTTCTACACTTAAAGGTACAGTTCGTTTTCGTGTTGGTTTACGTTGTTACTTTGAGAAATTGTGAGCGAAATATCGACCTAAAAGAAAATGTAGCAAGTCACTTTACTACAAAAACAACTTGATAAATGAAGTTTGTAACTAGTTTTCCGAGGAAGTCTTAAACACACTAATACAGCATTTTTATTTAAGAAGATGCATCAATCTTTCGTCCATTGTATTGTTTTTGTATGCTAACTTGTTTAGAAGTAATGCATTTTTAAAAGAATTAATGGCTAACTTTACAAAGTTTGAGGTTTTACCATTTTATTGATTGACACAACACAAAGTACAACATTTACATTCTTTTCCTAGAATGGAAACATAAAGACTATATTCAAACGATTTCTCCAATATTGTTCCGTTAGTATGGGAGAAATGTTCTATTTTTATATAAAATATATTACCTAAAAATTTACTTACTTTACATTTACTTTATATACAGTGTGTTCCATCGAAAATTTGATCACCCTGAATCTCAGAAACCAAGAGCTTTTTTAAAATTTAAAACAAAAACACGTCAATTTGTATTGAGAGGAGGACACATTTTCATACAAATTTTATTCCTTAAATGTAACCCCCTACTGCCCTGCATCAACCTCCAGTTTTTTAAATAGCAAGAGTGGTCGAGTGACACATCATTTGAAAGATTTTTTTTTCTCTACACAACACTATTTTTGAAAATTACGGAACAACTTTAAAGATCATTTTGGATTTAACTAATTTATTGGTTGAACATTTGTAATAACAAAAAACATAAAATTTATCAAATTAACCAATTAAATTTTCGAAATGACTTCCTGTGACCTCCATACAATAATACAGTCTATTTTTAAAGCCTTTTCGTACATTTGCAAATAAAGGATTTTTCACCTAAGAAGACCGCTTTGCTATGCTGGTAACTTTATTACTAGCGGACCAGATAAGCGGCGATATATTTTACACTACCTTTATGAATAACATTTTACTGCTCTGTTGTTTCAATCAGCACTGCTCAACAAGTTATCGATTATTGGTTTATAATTTTATTGCAATGTTAATTTTTTTAAATTTCTTCTGACGTATCGTATAATGTAGGTTTACCCAATAATCAAAGTTATGCATTTACAAGAACATATTATTTGAAAAATAAATAGGAAATACCATGTGTCATAATAATTGTAATCTCAGGAAAAAAGACAGTTAAGATTTTATACACACTTAAAAAAATTGTTTAGTAATGTATTTCTTAAATCCACACAATCATTGAAAAATGACTCATGCTATTGAAAATATCTTTCTGTTTCGACGACACTGTCATCGACAAAGTAGTTCAAATTCAAACGGCATCATATTTCTCTTCTGTTTATCGTTAAAAATTAATTGATGGTCGTGGGTTGTATTTTTGTGTTTTAATAATTTAACAAAATATATAATCAGCAAAAGCCTTATTTAAAACATGCGAACGGTTTTTGCAATCACAATCAATACAGTGTTTATGCTTGTTTAGAATTGGCTGTTAAATAATTTGTATTCGATTGTTTCGTCTGTTGTACAACCCTCGCTCTTTTTAGGGTGTAGTAGTTGTATGTAAGTACCTATTTTTTATAGTAGTGTATTGAAGCGGTACTTTAAAGCAAAATGAGTAATTTGGAAGAAAATAAAATACAGTCCAAACGTAGAGTGTTATCTCCAGAAGAACGACATTTAGTTCTAAAAGTCGAAAGTAATTTCAATTTAGAAAAAAATAATATTGACCCATTGACATCTCTTATATCCGTTCAGAAACGCACATGAGATGCTTGCGGTATCTCAGAGAGGACATTCCGAAGAATTAATAACATGGGTGAGGATGAAATAAATAAAGTAATCAAGCGAAATTGTCAACATCCAAAAACTTTAGATTTGCATCAGTCAATTAAACTTGCAATTCAAAATATTATATATAATATGTATAAAACCAAAGAACATGTAACAGTTAGGGCTGTGTTGCAAAAAATAAAAGACAAGGAACTGGGTGATATTCGTTTAACAAGTTTATGGAGTGTTGAAACATTTAGGTTTTCGATATAAAAAGACAAATAATAGACAAATAATAGGCAAGTATTGTGTGAACGCTCTCATGTTTTTTCAAAACGGTGGCATTTTTTAAGAAAATACGTGAACAATAAAACGTTTGATACTCCGAGGCAACTTGTATTTTTAGACGAAACTTGGATTTTCGTTAAAGGAAATATGTCAAAATCATCCTGGCAAGATGGCACCACGAAATGTTATTGTTCTAGTCGTTCCAGTAACGGTAAACGCTACATTATATTTCATGCTGAAAATGATGAGCGTTTTATTCCTGACGCTAGTTTAATTTTTTCGTCCACAAAAAATACAGGTGATTGCCATGGAAATATGGATGCAAATATTTTTCAAGAATGGTTTGAATTTGTTTACAAAAAATTGTTAAAAAAATTGGAGCGACCATCCATAATAGTCTTCGATAATGCATCCTACCACTCAAGAGTAGAAGAGAGATTTCCTTTAAGTAGCTGGATAAAAGAAGAAATAAAGTTGTGGTTGACAGAAAAGAAAATTTATCACAGTGACATATTTTTAAAAATCGATTTACTTCAAAGGTGTGGAGAGCACAAAACTCAAAAGAAGTTTGTTATTGACCAAATGTCTCTTAAATATGGCCACAAAAAAGTGTTTCGGAATTCAATTGAAACCTTGTGGTATGTTTTAGTTAAATGATAAAGTACCTTTGGTCTAATTACTGGACTGCATACTCTCAATAGCTTTGGTATTAATTGCTGGACTATATATGTTTAAACATTTTGTTTTGCTGAATACTCGGAAGTGATTTAGTGGCAATTTGTTTTAAGGTTATAATTAATACAGTGTCTGCAGAAAGTAAAGTCTTGGATGTATTTTATTCAAATTTGGACATACCAGTAAAGTTGGCAAGTATTTTCCAATTTAACTGCATGCAAAACCATTCGTATAATTTTTACTCTAAGCAAAATAGAGACTTATAGAGACCTTGATGAACATTTGATGTCGACAAATAATTTCGATTATTCGAAATATTCCGTCCCACTTCTTTTAACCGCCCTGTATATACATATTATATTCATTTTATTTGCCTAACCTAATAGGGAAAAAATAAAAAGAAAGTTGGTATCAAAAAACTATTAAGATAGATCGGCTCAGTACAATTCAGATTTTAATGAAAATCAAGATATAGTGTTTAAATTAAAAAAGGATGACTGTGGGACACGTTCCTACTTGGTGAGTGACCAAAACGGAAGACTTTATAGGAGAAATTCTTCCTTTCTAAAAAATACAAAAAATCCAACAGTTATATATTATCCTGTCAATGAGAATGTAAGAGAAAACTGTAGACCCAGTAGGGCTCTAATTCATCTTATGATGAGAATAATTATATGGCTAGTAGTAGTCATCAGTATACCAAATAAGTTACAAGACTATTATACATAGCATTAGTAAAAATATGTATTTGATAATTCACGATGTTAAGATAAGTTTTATAATCTATGTAGTAGTATTAGTTATTAGTATTTGTAAAATTATTATATTGTCAATATGTATCTAGAAAGGGGAGATGTTACATATATGACACTTCATAGTGTCATGTCAGATTGTACCTATATATGTTCTACGATCATAGAGAGATATGTCATCTGGGCTAGGGGAAAATAGGTTATGTTTGATAGTTTAATAAACGTGGTTACAAGTTAATCTTGTATATAATGCCAGCCTGAAACAGCTTTCTTTAGTAAACGCGTAAAGGTACTCTAACTACCGCAAAATTTATACACGCTTTCCTCGCTGTCGAGCATCTTCCATTATATTCCAAACAAATCAAAACCACCGTCGAAACTTCTAGTAGAGACGGTAAGTGAAGATGTTTAATTTTTGTCGTAAATGACCATGAACAGATGAAAAACATAGTCAAAATTTTTAGCGTATAGTATACGTTGTATATTATTATATGAAAAAAAAAATAGGGAGGACCACAAAAATTGTAATTGAACATTTGGCCCCAAATACTAAAAGGTTGAGAAACGCTGACATATAAAGTAATACATACAGACATAAGAGTAACCCGTAGAGTAAACAACCTGCTTTTATTAGTTAATATAGTAGAACTTCCTAAGAAATTCTCACAAATACTGTTCACATAGAATACAAGCTATGAAGATACTTCATCTTTGATACGTGACTGGTATATTATAATAAAAAAGGCAAAAAATATTTTACAGAACGCCAGATCCTTTTTACAATATCCTGAAAATAAATAGACTTACAAAAGAAAAACAGTATCGTATTACATTAGCTCCATTGTGTAAGATTTTGCTGAAACTGAAAATAATTATGAAAATTCATTTATCACGTCGTTTGTTGAGTGGTTTGACTGGCTGTTGAATAAATGAAGCATAACATATTTCTACAGGGTAATGTTGTTGTAGAGAAGTAAAAGAAACAGCAATGAAAAATAAATAATAAAAATATAAAAATGTATCACATACCTTGATTACCTTAGGCGAGATTATTATAGATGGAAAACTTTAAAGAAAAACTAAAAACAGATAGTTATAAAGAGGCTCATTTAATTGACAGTGTCCGATTTTGTGATGGTATATCTACAGTATAAGGAGCAAGTTTTCTGCCAACCTAGAGTTCAAAACAACAGCACTCGTTTTATTTGATTTTAAACTAGGCAAATGTAAAGTGAAATAATTGCGTTAGAATATGCACCGATGGTGTTCGTACAATATCTGTAAAATTTCAAAGTGAGCAAGCACTTGTAAAACAAAAATCGCATCAATGTGTGGACCTTAGAGAATTGTATGATTCTTAGAAAAGCTCTGGATTCCAAAGAAATTACTTATGCTCTCATGTTAACATTGTGCTAAAGAGGCTGACGGTTGTAACTGTAGGAAATTATATAAAATTGAGATCCCTAAAATCAAAAATGTTTAATGCACTTTGCAAAGATATAAACGCAGAACATTCCACGTTGCTATTTTATTGCGAGCCCAGATGATTATCCCTCGGAAATGTTTACAGCGTGCTTATGACTTAAAAAAGGAAATTGCCACTTTTCTAGATGAGAAAAACCGCCCAAAAACCAAGAAGTTTCGAGATACTTTATTTGTGATCAATCTATACCTCCAAGGAGCAAAAATGCATGTTGAATATCAGTGATTTTAGTGCTGTAGAGCAGAAATGTGAAACAAAAAAAAGCTAGAAACATTTACAAATGGAAATCAGTGTGTCAAAACCTACACGGAAGAAGAACAGTGTATGAATGTTGTTTTTGTGACAATAGAAAAAGATTAAGCCATGCTAGCACAGAATTTTAAATATTATTTGGAAATTAGGAATAAGAAAGAACAAAGAATTGTATTTATAAAATACCTTGTGAATGCGATCAGTTTTATTTAGGTGAAACATCAAGGCCATTAAATGTTAGAATAAATAAACATCAATCTTATATTAGAAATAGAGAATTTGATAGATCTTAAATATGTAAACACGCATGCGAAAATGAACATAGGGTTGAATAACACGATTCAAGTATAGCATTAAAAGAAACAGATGGAAAAAAGAAAAATAAAAAAAGCGGCTCTAATTATGCTAAATTAGGTCAATTGTGTCGCAAATTCCTCGGCAGAATGCAGTAGGATCTGGTTACCCATATTAAAAGAGAAAGGTAATATAAGGAAAATACCACCATTACTAAGTCAGTAACATATTGAGGATACATCATTTGGTTTTCTAAATAAAATACATATAAAATCAGAATTTGGTGTTTATTGAGAGTAAACTAAATGTAAGACCAAATACTGACCATGTCGGGATAGTATTATAAAGTTTTTTCCTTTTTTTCTTATGATTTATTATGGAATCGTTAACAGGAGAATTTTACTCTCATCATGGCATGCAGTTGTCTTTTTAACACTTAACTGGTAAGTTGCAAAATATGTTGCGTACTAGGTGACGTAGGGTCTTAGCGTACCCCATGTTTAAATGTTTTCAGCTTATTTTTTATAAATTGAATAATTGTTTACATATTGTGTATTTACATATTACTTTAAACTATAAATAAAAAAATATTAGATTTTAAAGAGTTACCTTAATTATTTAACACATTCTGAATAAAACTTTTTATTTTGACAAGCATAAACTTTATTAGTAAATAAAACAAATTTTATTGAGAATTTTAACAGATAATCTTCAAAACCACAAAACGAAAGCATATTCTTATAAAAAATGATAGGTAGTAGCAATTCTAAAAAGTCATATTTGATAAGAAATGACACTAGATTTATTGGACCAAATTTATTGTTCACAACAATCTTTACAATTTTTTCTGTACATTCCGCATATATTGGTGTATTATAACATTTGCAAGAGGATACAGTTTTCATATTTTTGGATCCAGGACACTTTCCACAGTATTTTGTTTTTGTTTAAATTGTTTTCACGTGGTAAAAGCTATAGTTTTAAAAGGGTGGACAAATTTGAATACCTGGGTGTAGTTTTCGATGAAAAGAGAAATGGGAGCTCGAAGCAGAATAGCAAAAGGGAAAAATTAGGTAGTTTAAGAGCCCCATTGAACTCAAAATACGTTTCTAGACAAGGTAAACTCAGAATATATGACAGTAATTCGACCCATAGTAACATATGCCGGTGAGACATGGACATTAAATAAGAAGGAAGAGGATACTCTGGAAAGATGGGAAAGGAAAATATTAGGACGCATATTCGGAGGACGGAAGACAGAATATTGTTGGGAGAGAACCAACAATGAATTAATGGCTTTATACAAAGAACCTACCATTACCAAGTTCGTCAATTCACAAAGAATCAGATGGTTGGGACATGTGGAAAGAATGGCAGTAAACAGAATGCCTAAACTAGTAATAACCAAAAAACTAATCGGCCCCAAAAGAAGAGGTAGACCCAGAACGAGGTGGATTAGTAAAGTGAAGGAAGCCTTAAACACGTGAAGGTGAGGGACTGGAAAAGAAAAGCACAAAATAGAAGCAAATGGAGAAATATTGTCCACCAGGTCCTTCATGGTAGTTAAAAATGTTGTTTATATATATTTAAGTTAATGTTTTATTTAAAAAATTGTAATTGGTTAATATTAGGATTATGTTTTATTAAAAAAATGTCCTAGGCCTTAACGGCCTTTTGTGCGTAAAAAAATTGTTTTCTTCCATAGAAATGGGCAACGGAATTTGCAAGACTTTTCCAATGGAAATTCGGAATTCTCGTGACACACGTGTGTTCTCGATTATTCTTCTATGAATTTGAGGTTATATGAGAGAAAAAGCAAGCTCTTTGAAAAACTGATATCTAGATTTGTCTTCACTATTTCTTGTGAAAAAAAATCGCCATCGGTCACCTTCGAGTTCGTCAGCTTGTCGAAAAAGTAGCACATTTTTTGTCTAGACTATCGACCCCACCTTTACTTATGTTATAAAAGAAAATCATTTCTTCTTTTTTAGTCTCAGCATTACGAGCCTTGTTTCTATGTATGAAAGAAATCATTAAAAGTGCCTTATTATTTTTTGGAACATTACACATTAGATGTATATCCATATAAAGACGAGTTTTCAGCTCTATTGTTTGATGGCAGGAATTCGATAGGTAACTCCCTTTTATTTCTTTTAACATTCCAACGTAATTTAACTTATTCTTTAATAATTTATCAACCACTTGAACGAAGCTGAATCAGTTATCTGCAGTTATATTTCGACTAGAACCATAGATGGGTTTACATAACTGCAAAACAGCTTGAGTTGGAACTGATAATTGCTTTTCACCTGCTGTTAGTACTTGTAAATTACTACCTCTTCCCGAATAAAATACGCGTTGAATATGATGTACACATGAGCGTCACATACGGCCATAATTTTGGTGATAAATTTATTAGACTTGTTTAGCATATATAGTTAAAATCTGCATCTGCCTCGAAATCCAATAAGCATTTCGTCAATACATGCCAAATCATTGAAGGAGTAGATTTCTTGTGAGTTTTCAACAATTCTATTGAAAATCCATAATACTGCTGTTGTCATATCTGTCTTCTCTCTTTCTTTTTGATTATCAGCACAGTTGAATCTCAAACATGCCAACAAAAGTTGAACCCTTTTTAGCGCAATTGTACACCGAAAAATGTCCCTCCCAGTTCCCTCTGTAGCATAAAGACTATCAAGATCTTCGTTGTTCGATTTAAAAATAGATGAAAAAAACAAAATGCCAAATGAACGCTTTTAGTTCTACCAGGTCAACATCATTTCAATTTTTTGTTGGTCAAAGTATTTCATTTTAGCAAGTCTCAGTTTTTCATTTGTCCTTCTTATTATTTCAAAGTCGTCTGTAAAATACACTGCCAAAGTTCTAGCGGTGTTGGATTTTCTTAAGCCCTCTCATTACCTTTGATACGAGCAATTTTCCTGTTTTCGTATGAGTTCTGGAGCAGGTACCTTAGTCAATATATATCTGTTCTTTCCATAAAAGGCTCTTCTATCATTAGTTGCTTGTTCTTAGTAGACTGTTCCAACACTGGTAAATTCTCGTCATTGATTCCTTCGCATTGCTCTGTGTCGGACGTAGAGTCGAATAATCCTACTTCATTATTTGTTTCCTTTTCCGTATCGCTATCTAAATCGCTAAACCACTGCGTAAAAGTCTCCTCAAAGTTGGGATCATTGTAGGATACTTTTGTTGATGACCCACTAGTCATTTTTCTACAAAAAACAGTAATTACATAATCTACATAATAAAAAAATTACACTTACAGTGATGTGGTGCCTTGACGAATCCCAGCAAATAAAAGTACAATAATAATTCACAAGACGTTCTCCTCGCAACTGCTTCCATATAACTACTTGAACCCTTTGCCAGATGCGATTTTTTAAATCCCCCACTTGGAAACTGAAATTCCCCCAAATTTAAGCTCAAATACCCCAAACTTGATATATTGTCACATAATTACAATTTTTATAAATTTGAAAAGACTGTAGACTGGAACACACTGTACTATAATTTTTATACTATTTATGCTAAAACGATGGATTAGAATAATTTTTCATACTAAAACAATGACAACAATGTTACTTCACGATTTATAAAAACTGATGTCACCAGTGATGTCACTTATATCACAGCCACCTAAAGTTACTTTAGATGGCTGTGCTTATACTTAAAAATTAAATTTAAAAAACATGATTAGAAAATCGGAAGTCATTGATTATGAGTAGAATTAGAACGACGAGGCTGTGAATCCCATTTGTATTAACTCATTAATTTCCAAATTTCTTAAGGCCGTATGACACTATGCATTTTCTTGTATCATTTCTTATATCGTTTCTGATATAACAAAAAAAAAAATGGATAGTGTCATACAAGCGTATAGTTTCTTATATCAGAAACGATACAAGAACTTGTGTCCGCTGCATTTTCTTGTACAAGAAATGCGTCAATTTGAGCGTAAAGCCGCAAAAACGTAAAACTTCTATCTTCTGTCATATTGGCGGCTGGAGGAGATATACAATTAGACCAAGCAGACATCAGAGAAAAGTGCCCATCAACAAATAACCAACATTAGAACATCAGTAGCCAAATTGAAAAACAATAAATCACAGGGATTGGATCAAATAGCATCGGAACTACTGAAAGTACAGTCTGTCCCAAACCCTTTTTTCAGTGCGTCACTAATTTTGACGTCATATAGGATTTAAAGAATGTCGAGAATTATTGCATGACATTTTAGTTAAATCTGACAGTTGCAGGATCGTAATCGGCTAAATGTGAAAAGGTTATTTTTTTTAAATGCATAGCAGTTTGTCCTAATTCTGTTCTATTCTGTTCTATTTTATACATTCCAAGGAAAGTGCTTAATTAGCTTAGATTTGTTTATGGATTTATTATTATTTATTACAAACACACAGGCATATTGCAATGACAATTGCAATTGCAAGGCATCGAAGTAAACATTCCTGTGATAAAATAACATCGATTTAAATCAGTCATATTTGGATAAGTAATTTTCTGATAAGTTTCTGTGGCAGCCAATAGTTTAATTTTGTGAAGATTTGTCATTAAATAGTGGAAATAGTTTAAATAGTGAATCAGTTGATTTTTGAGTTATTCTACCAGATTTGGTGTGCAAATGAAAGAACGTTATAAAGTTTAGTTAAAAAAACAATATAAATAGTTGATTTTTGAGTTAATCTACCAGTTCCGGTATCCAGATGAAATCGTGTTAATGGAGTTTAGTTAAAAAACAAGATACCGAATGTAAATTTACCTTCTTTTTTATGAATAACAAAAATGAATATTATATTTCAAACAATCCATAATCCCATTCAGAATCTGATTCTTTAAAATCAATAATTACACTAGATAGGTGGCTGGTATCAATTATATCTTACATTTCAAGAAAATGTCGTGGTTCTAAAAAGAACCGTTTTAATACACATAAATATCCATAACGGTATTAGTTTAAACATTTTCTCAATATCATTCCGGAATTCACAATCTGATTCGCGAACGACAGAAACTGATAATAAAGATAACTCAGCCTCTTTTTCTAATTGAAACTAATTTAATAATTTTAATATTAGTCTTTGTTCATTCTCGGTATATCTCGGAATATTTAAAATATTTTTAGGACAATAAATACAAAATTTAATTTTCACTGTAGGTAAAATGTCTGAAAATACTAACCTGAAACGGCAATTATCATTTTATCAGTTGACATTGTGAAAGTACTGTCACTGTCATTATCACGATCATCTGTGTCAAATTATATTTATATGCGTAATTGATTGGATATCTATTTAGCGTATTCTAAACTCCAACCAATTATACGTTCGTAAGTAGAATTCGCTTTAATATGCGAATACCCGTGACCGATACCTAATTTTCTAAGTTCTATGTATAATAATCAGAGACTAACGTTTTTTTCTGTCACTTCTAGCTTAATGCGTTAGAGAGAATTCGAACAACTATGACGCACTGAAAGAAGGGTTTGGGACGGACTGTAGGAGATGTTTTACTAAAAACAATACATAACCGCTCTAAAAATTAGTGATGAGTTTAAACATTACTTTATATCTCCAAATAAGAGAGTAGAATTTCAAGAGCATGCCATTCAAACATAATTAAAAAAAAAATAAATAAATTATTACAACCAAATTATTTATTATTTCTGTCTTCCATTACAGCGTGTTGAATATCTTCAAAAATTGTGGTTTCCAATTTAGTTTTAATATTGGGACATTTTATTTCTTTCATTTTTGCATCACAGTATTTAAAAAAATAATCAACAGCATTTGTCCTCAGTCCCCAGTAGCTTGGGGTCCTCAGGTACTGCCAGTTCTATTTTTATAGGTGTCAAAATTTCGACCACCAAATCACACACAATTTCTGGTAAAAGAACTTGCAAAGTGTCATACAGGACAAAAATGTACGTGCAAGAAACGATACAAGAAAACATAAATAACTTTCTATATCAGAAACGATATAAGAAATGATACAAGAAAATGTATAGTGTCATACAGCCTTTAGCCTTCCGTTTTAATTATATTCTGTATTTAACGTCACTTTAATCCGCAGTTTATATATAGAAGTACATATTTCTAAAACTTACATACATGACCACACGACGGTGGTCTATTAAGACAAAATGATCTATATATCAAAACTAAAGGCCTATTTTGCCTAACTAAGCCTAAAGCTATATTTTTGTAAAATATTTAGATAAGTACATTTTTTGGTTGCCTTAAAGGTATCTACCGAAAAAACCAGATATGAACAGAATAACCTTTTCTTCCAGTTCTATGTACATTCGCAAATTTAATTAACAATGACCACTGACCACCTAAAATCCTCCACAATTTTTCCCCCAAAAAATCCCCCATCCGTTTTAGCTCATAAAAATTCCCCCAGACGCTTTGAAATTACCCCAAAAATGGGGGGAAATACCCCAATCTGGCTTGGCCGAGGCAGTCCTAAACCCGTCGGGCGATACATAGCTGTAACCTTGAGATATCGACAATATTTGGTAGAGGTGGGGTTGTAGATGACCTGTTAAGAGTGATGCCATGATTTTTTCTGACGGATCTTAAAGTGAATTTTATGTAATGGAATGAACTTATCTTACAATAAACTCTTTCCAGGAATGCGAATCAACTATATTGGCAATATCATTTTAATGCGTCTACTTTAAAATGTATAATATATATGCCTGCATTTTTAATATAAATGAGTCAGATAAAATTAAATTATTAGAAGAATTTTTCATCGACTAACAAAAAACAAAATTTATTTAATTTATTAATGTTTCGATTTTGAGAACGATTTCCGAAGTGGAAATTGGAATTAAATGTCAATAAACTTATTTTAAACTTTAGTGGTGGCTTATTTCCAGTAAAACAGTAATTACTATAAGATGCTGCAAGAAAATAGCTTCAGAACAATATTGCTTTATTAATTCTTGTTATGATTTCTTTGTCGCATATTCTTCCTGAGTAATCTATTCTCAGGATTACTTTTCATTTATACAGGGTGACAATCGGGAACTGGATGTTTTTAGAACGCATAGTACGAAGCTTAAGGTAATGAGAGTGAAATAATGTGCCTTCTCAGTAAACACGGAGCAGTGGACGGTAGAACATCGCACGTTTGCATTTTGCGGCTTTTTTACAATCACTTTAATATTGGTAGACGTGGAGCAGTTCCATCTCGCAACACAATCTTAAAATGGATAAAGAATTTTAGAACAACAGATTGTGTCATGAAAAAAAAAAGCGACAAGGTCCGAATAGAACAACAAACACTCCTGTAAACATATAGCGAGTGAGAGACGCTGTCGTCAGCAACCCTATACGGTCCGCCAGAAAACATGCAATTGAGCTAAACATTAATCGGGAATCGTTTAGAAAAATGTTGCATACGGACCTAAGATCTCACCCCTACAAATTGGAGATTGTCTAGAAATTAATGGAAAGAGATGTTGAACAACGTGAGGATTTCGCTACGGGAATGCATGTTCTTTTGGAGGATAACTTAAGACAGCATCTACTAATGAGCGACGAAGCTTATTTTCATTTGGACAAAACCGTCAATAAACAGAATTATGGATACTGAGCTTCTGAGAACTCACGAAATATCCATGAGTGCCCTTAATATTCTCAAAAAGTTTAGTGTGGTGTGCCATTCGTCCGACTGGGATTATTGGGCCATATTTTTTCGAAGAGGCTGGCCATACCGTCACCGTTAATTCTATTCGCTACATTGACATGATCCAATTTTTTTTTGGTTACATAACTACGCAGAAAAGGGATAAACTCAAGGAATATGTGGCTTCAGCAGGATGTTGTCATTTCACATACTGCCCATGCTTGAATAAATATTCTCCACAATCTGTTTCCAGGGCAACTCATTTCACGTTTCGGAGATTTACCGTGGCCTCCCTCCAAGGTCTCCAGACCTATCAATTTGTAATTTTTTTCTATGGGGGTATTAAAAGAGTCGTGTATATACTAGCAAGCCTCGTAAATTGATCTTAACTCGATCGCAATTCGCCAGAAAATCCTGACTATTGATCGAGCGATGTTGGATCGTGTTATGGAGGATTTTATAAAGAGAATCGAAAACTGATCTCATCTTGATGACATTATTTTCCATACTTAATTAGATTGTAAATGGCATAGTATAAGCTTCATTTTGATGTTAATAAAATAGTATTTTCTTGCAAACTTCTTGTGTACTATTTAGTTCAAAATCGTCCTATTGACAATTGTCATGCTGTATATACCATCTGGTTGTCTGCGAAGTCAAGTGTACGAGTATAAAACATAATTATATCATCGTCAATTCCGTGATATTTTGCGACATACATCCTATTTCCAACACTGTTAAATAAACACAGCATCCTTTTATTCATTTTACAATCAAACTAACATGCCAAAAGAAAACAGTTTCAGAACCTTTTTAACTATTCGCTTAATACTAAAACATAATTTTTAAGATAATATTTACCGGCCCAGATTTTCCCCCTTCTTGAGATATATATTAAGTGTGGCAGAAAACGGAATGTTTGCCTTTTCTCTTAACCCAGAGCTCGCGATATTAATCTGGATTAAAAACTGTATTTCTCTAAAGCTACATGATAAATTGAAGCCTAAATCTCGAACTAGGTGAACACTTATTTTACTTCATAAAAGCCCTTCATTTATCAAGATTGAAAAGTTGCGTGCACCTGCTTGCCTCTTGTGGACATCCCACTTCCGACGTTTTCTACAATTTTTCACATTTTTCAATAAGGCACAACAATTTCACCGTAAATTATGTTCATCGATTTGAGACTGATAAATGGATGTCCTAGTTTTTATTTCAAATTCAATTCATTAAAAAATTACGTAATACCTATATGTTTCTCTCCATTCTACTTATTATATGTATAAATCACGTACAATAATGTAGACAAAAATAAAAACCTCTATTTCCGTTGCTCTTAATCAAAGACAAAATTATGTTACCTTATCTATAAGGTTAGGAAATGTTTCATTTTCTTTTAAATAGTTTAACAGTGATCCACGCCTTTAATAATTTGGAACTCGACGTTCTGAATATCTAATTTGATATTATCTACCGACAGCCCTGAGGGTCAGCCTTTATCTACTGACAGCCCTTCAAATTCTAACATTCATTTCCGTCACAAAATCCGTAAACAAAAATAATATACGCATATTCTGATATTGAAAATTAATATGGCATCTATGTATTGCTTTACCATTTACCATTACGTAAATTAATAAATCATCTCTTAAATAAGTGATAGATTCGACCTTTACTTAAGGATAGTTCATTTTATCTAATAGCAAAACACTAAAAAAAATATTTTCAGCACTTTCACAAAATTTACTATAATCACTACAGTTGTTTTAGCAGAGTGCTTTTTTCATATGAGCTTTTTTTGTTCTGCTTCTACACCTAATAGTCTTTAACAGAGGGGAGAGCTGTTTGTCTCAAGTTGGTCATTCAGCATTATATCTGTATTGTTTAAATTATTAATTTGCAAATATTAGATATAATAAAGATGGCTTAAGGTCTTTATTTTGAATCTGAAGATTATGAAATTGGTTATTAAAACAGTGATTATGATCTAGAAGGTGAAGTACATAAGTAGAATCCGTTTTTCTATTATTGAAAACGCTTTTGTGTTCTGCTATACGTTTATTAAAGTTTCTACCCGTTTGACCCATGTAAGTTTTTGGGCAGTCGCTACATGTAAGTTTGTATACACCACTGTGTAAGTGCTTTTTCTTTTGGCTATTATTGTGTTTAACATATTTACTTAAGTTTTTGATTGTTCTATATAACCTGTTTGTATAGCCAAACACACAAAAAGAAAGGAATAACGCCGGATTTCAAATTTGGCGACTTCCCAAAAACATACATCGGTCAAACGGGTAGAACCTTTACCAAACGTATAACAGAACCCAAAAGGGCTTTCAAACATAGAAAAACAGATTCTACGGACACACTTCACCTTCTAGATCATTGTTACTCTTTTAATAGCCAATTTCAAATTCTTCAGGTTCAAAATAAAGACCTTCAGTTTTTATTAAGAATCTATAAAAATTACCAAATTAAAAAATACACTTACAATTCTAAATGAGCAACTTAAGATAAACAGCATTACCTTCTCAACTTAGTCAGTTAAAGACACGCTCACTCAAGAAAGGTACTCTGCCGAAAAAGCTATAGTTATAATAAATTATAACAAATTGTATGGAAGTATTAAAAAAAAGTGTTCAGTGTTTTACTGCTAGAGAAAATCACCTATTATGAATCTCTCTCTCTCTCTCTCTTCTCTCTCTCTCTCTCTCTTATGGATACTTGCCTTTATTCCTGTATTGTCAATATCTCCTTCTTTCTTCTGAGTTCTATCTCCTCGACAACTGCTAAAATTAGATCTAGCTTCCACTCTTAAATCGTTTTTATCGATAGCACCATTTTCACATAGTTGTAGATTTTGTACCACCATCTTCTCTACCATCTATACATCCAATAACTTTATTGGATGTCTTATATTTATTTCAATAACCTTGTAAAAAGCCATTTTATTTAATAAAATGTCCAAAATCACCATCATTAACTATTTTACCAATAGCTATTTCAATGTTCGAATCCATCAGTGACATTCTGAATGATATTATAGCTGATGTTCAAAATTTCTTCTCAAATGCGTTGTGTCAGCTCTTCAATATCGACTGGCTTATTTAAGTATACTTTGCTTTTTAGATAACTCTACCACCAAGTCTGAGAAAAATAAATTCGGAGAACTAGGTGGTCATTCAAGATGTCTTATCTCTAACTCACGCACTTTGCTATGAATTTGACAGTAACTCTTTAACTTAAGACAAAAATATTAGTAGGCATTGAGATTAAACAACATATTTATTAGTTGTCTATCTACAAACTGTCAAAAGTGATTATTTAAAATTAATACCTACAAACTTTAAAAAGTAAAAGAATAGTGAAAAATTTATCAGAAAAAGAAAGAATTCAAGTAGACATATTTGTTGCATTTGGCGATTGGAAACGAATTGATGAAGAAGCAAGTAATATTTTTAGAGATTTAATCATTGAACTTTCTCGTAAAAGTAGATCAACGGTATCCAGAATAAGAAAGAAATTTGATGAAACTGATAGTGTAAAGGATGTATAGAACTGATGACGATAAAATTTTAGATATTCTATTAAACGTTCCGGAGAATCTTAAAGTGTCTACTATTGAACTGGCTAAAAATCATGACACTAGTAGAAAGTACAAAGTTTAGACCTACCAAGAATTATCTAAAGATGATTTTGATCGCCAGTTAGAATTTTGTAAAACGGTAACAGACAAAAAAAAGAAACACATTCTTTTTAGATTTTGTTGTATTCAATGATGAAGCCACATTTTATTTAAATGGTTATGTGAACAGGTATAATTCTCGATACTGGCCAAGATTGTAATCCGCACTGGATAAAGAAGATTCAAGCATATTTAAGCTCCATATCATTACAAGACAAAATAAAATATAAAGAAAAACAAGCAGAAGTACGAAGGAAAATCTCTAAGAAAAATAACGAGTCTTGGGAAAGAAACTGTCAACGAGTAAATTGTTGTATATTTATATAGTTCCAATTTATTTGTCTTTGGTCTTATTTATTGTCTATAATCTAATTTATTAAAACTCACGATAGCTAATTACTAATTTATTAAATAACTTTACAAATGTATTTATTTCACGTTTCGTTACATTTAAATATCGCGTTTACCGATCTTCTTATGACTGCCTCCTTCAATAAAATTTCGTCCTTATATAAAGAACCGTAAGACCGCCTAGACCTGACCTGACCATTGTCGAAAATACTGGAATGATCTCGTATTCTGGTGAAGGCGCTCGACTCGTTTTTCAACCTCGAGACGTGGATGACTCACTAAAATTAGTGTCTAGAGATTTCTGTAAACAACTGGTAGCGAAGCTCAGGTATATTTTGACCTACAAATTACGAGAATCAATAAAAAAGAATTAGTCATAAAATATTTACAGTTCTATATGCCATAACATTTAAAATCGTAACATTGCCCCCCTCTTAAAAGATGGTTCCTCCTGGAACCTTGTCGGGACTGGAACTGAAACGACATGCTGATATCGGCAACTGGACCCTCTTTTACAACTTCCAGTTGTATAGAAATGACAAGGGACGGTTTTCTCTCCGCACCAGTAACTATGCGGATTGCAACAGACTAACACCTGGACTTCGGTGTCTTTAAAGATTTCCTCCACCATGTTTCGTATAACCCTCCAATCTAATTGGCGGCACTCCAACTTTCGCATGGCTAACTTTTGCACGTCGGACTCTAGTACGTGCTCTCTCAACTGAAGTAAGGCTTCCCATACATCTCGGTAGGTAGGTTGGTCACGGGCAGTGTCTTTTGTTACCAGGTAGAAAAGGTAACGTGATGCATCTTGAAGTTTCAAGGTTTTACCAGGAGCTGGCACTTGGCATTGAAGTTCTGCAACTCGACCAAACTTCCTTCGAAAGACGGATGCCAACCCTGGTGCATCTTTGATACTGGCCGGGATGGTAAGGGCCAGTGAGTAGTCATCGGGAAGCGCGAGTAGATCTTGCCTTTCTTCAGTGGTAACACCATGTCTTGCTTTACCGGTACCTCCATAGGCACCCATGAATTCCTCAAACGTGAGGTCAGACACATCTTGGACTTGGTTTACTTCCACTTCTTCATCTACGTCGTGGTCACCCTCGAAAGACGCCAACCGGTTATGGTGTACTATCATCGGCTTTCCTCTCGG
The DNA here is from genome assembly GCA_918026665.1 of Diabrotica balteata. NCBI lineage: Eukaryota > Metazoa > Arthropoda > Insecta > Coleoptera > Chrysomelidae > Diabrotica > Diabrotica balteata. The sequence continues at coordinate 115,971,205 of OU898278.1, forward strand.
GATCTTGCTTATTCGGTAAATAACATCATTGATCTTCTCCATAATGAGGTATGGACCTTCCCAAAACTGCTGCAATTTGGGAGAACAACCTTTTCGCTTTTTGGGGTTATAAAGCCAGACTTTATCGTTCTTCTTAAAACACCCCTTTTCGGCTTGTGTATCGTACCGTTTCTTCATTCGGTCACTAGCGATTTGGAGATGGGAACGGACCAACTCGTGTACATCGTCCATTCTTCTTCGTAATTCGATCACATAATCTTCACCTGCTACATCTTCTCCAGGTCGACACCCAAACTCTAGATCACAAGGTAGTCGCATCTCGCGTCCGAATAGGACTCTGGCTGGTGTCTGGCCTGTTGATTCATTAACAGCAGATCTGTAGGCCATTGTGAAGAACGGAAGATATTGGTCCCAGTCTCGCTGATGATCGGACACCATCTTTGTCAAATACTTGCCAACTGTTCTATTCATTCGTTCTACCATACCATCCGATTGCGGATGATAAGCCGTAGTTCTTGTTTTCTTCATACCTAGTCTATCACATATTCCTTGGAATAAATCGCTTTCGAAGTTCCTGCCTTGGTCACTATGGATCTCCAAAGGCACTCCAAATCGGCTGATATATTCTTGAATCAACTTATCTGCAACGGTGGCCGCCTTCTGGTCTGGAAGTGCGTAAATCTCGACCCACTTAGTGAAGTAATCCATTACTACCAACATGTACTTGCCTCCATTATCACTTTCTGGAAACGGCCCAGCAATGTCCAAAGCTATTCTTTCAAACGGGCTTCCAACATTATATTGTCTCATAGGAGCTCTCCTTTTTCGATAAGGCCCGTTACTCGTAGCACAAATAGTACATTTCTTACACCAGTCTTTTACATCGTCGGAACTGTTCATCCAATAAAACCGTTCCCGAATTCGCTGAAGGGTCTTCTTCACACCAAAATGCCCTCCTGATGGACTGTCGTGTAACTGACGAAGTACTTCGGCTATTCTGCTCTTTGGAATCACCAACTGTCTTCTCTTCTCTGAACCGTCATCATTTTCCAGGACTCGTTTGAGCAAGCCATCTTCCATGATAAATGAGTCCCACTGGGCCCAATACGTCTTAACTATTGAGCCTAGGTTCGATATTTCTTGCCAAGGTGGTCGACGGTTTTCTTCTTTCCATTTTCGGATTTTCTGTATAACTGGATCTCTCTCTTGTTCTTCCCTGATCTTGGTAGGCGTCCAGTCGTCGTGAACCACCGTCGTTCTTAGCACTGCTGCTTCCTTGGATTCCGTTTTGTTGCAGTGAGAACACTCTGCTGGGCATGGCCTTCTGGAAAGAGAATCAGCGTTTCGGTGGCTAACTCCGGCCCGGTGCTCAATCTTAAAATCATATTCTTGGAGTCGTTCGATCCACCTGGCTATCTGACCCTCTGGATTCTTAAACTGCATCAACCACTTAAGGGCGGCATGGTCGGTTCGGATTAAAAACTTCCTTCCATAGAGGTATTGATAGAAGTGCTCTACTGATTTCACTACTGCCAGAAGTTCTCTTCTCGTGACGCAATAATTCCGCTCAGGTTTTGAGAGAACTTTACTGAAATATCCAAGGACTCTTTCCTGTCCTCCCTGAATCTGAGACAGCACTCCTCCAATTCCCACATTACTTGCATCTGTATCTAAGATGAACTCTCCTTCTGGCAGTGGATACCCTAAAATCGGTACTGTGATTAAATGCTTTTTTAAGGTCTCAAAGGCATTTTGGCAGTCTACATCCCAGCGGTATTCTCTTGCTTCCTCTGTAAGTCGCGTTAATGGTTTAGCGATATCTGCAAACTTCTTAATAAACCTCCGGTAATAAGTACATAGTCCAAGAAAACTTCTCACTTGATGTTTGTCAGTTGGTTTGGCCATTCCTTAATGGAATCAATTTTTCCCTTATCCACAGCCACTCCTTCTTTACTGACTATATGACCTAGATAATTGACTTTACCTTGAAATAGCTGGCACTTCTTAGGGTTTAACATCAATTGGGCAGCTTTAAGTCGATTAAAAACGTTTTCTAAATTCTTCAGATGATCTTCAAATGTCTCCCCCAAGACGATTATGTCATCTAGATAAACTAGGCATGTTTTCCAAGATAACCCTCTCAACACATTTTCCATAAGCCTCTCAAATGTCGCAGGAGCGTTACAAAGTCCAAATGGCATAACGTTGAATTGCCATAATCCAGATCCTGTGGTGAAGGCTGTCTTTTCTTTATCTACCGGGTCCATTTCTACCTGCCAGTATCCAGACTTCAAGTCCAAAGTAGAAAATAATTTACTTCCAGCCAATGTGTCCAATGTGTCATCGATCCGAGGCAGAGGATAACTATCTTTCTTGGTAACGTTGTTCAGCAAACGGTAATCCACACAGAACCTCGTTGTTCCGTCTTTCTTCTTAACCAGGACCACCGGAGAGACCCATGGGCTCGTAGAAGGTTCTATCACCCCGTCTTTCTTCATTTCCTGAACAATCGTTTCAGCTTCCTCTCTTTTCGCCTGTGGTAATCGTCGAGCTGTTTGACGAATTGGCTTAGCATTACCAGTATCAATTTTATGCTTAACAACGGTAGTTCTTCCCGTCTTTCCTCCTTTCGGTACGAAAATATCACGATACTGCCGAAGAAATTCCCTTAATTTCCTTTTCTCAATCTGATTCAGAGACTGTCCAGCAACTGCAACCATTTGATCAAATTTGTCGTTGGAATTATCAGACGTTGTCGTCTGACGGATTATGGATGTCACAGGTACACAAGTTCCTACTTTTGTCTCTTTCTTGATGGTCACTGGGTAGTCATTGACATTAATAAGTCTCACAGGAATTTCTTTAGCCGAAGTCACTAATTCTTTTCCAATTATGATTCCACGGCCAACTTCGTCGTCATGATTCCAAGGCTCCATCATAACAGGTGTTCCTTCGTCCACAATTCCCTGTAGCCGCGCTACTATTATCGTTTCACTTCTCGCAGGCACGACTGTATCTTCTTTAACGGCTGCTTGCATAGTGTTGTCATCATGTGGATGGAGAAATACCTCCTCGTTACCAACTTTGATTACCTTATTCTTAAAATCCAATTGGAATCCATGCGTATTCATTACGTCCATTCCTAATATAACATCCTCTTCGATGTCAGCAACGATAACAGTATGGACAAACTTTTCTGTTCCAATTCCTAATTGTACCTGGATTTCTCCATGAATGTTGGCATTTTCACCTGTAGCGGTCCGCAGTCGCAACCTCGTTGGTAACAGTTTCTTACGGCTGTTTATAACTGTCGGGCGAATAATGCTTCTAGTCGCTCCCGTATCCACCAACAACGTATGCTTTTTACCATTTATTTCTCCATCTACATATACACTATCTTCACGACACTTCAAAGAAGCTATTAGTATGAGAGGGTCTTTGGAAAAGTTCTGGGTCGAAGCTGCCCCCCTAAGGCCGACCCGTTCTAGTTTTCCTGATGGTGAGTTTCTTGATTTGTGTCGTACCTAGGATGCTTACATGAACTTCGTACGTGTCCTATTTCGCCACAATTCCAGCATCTTATGGTCTTCGTTTTCTTGTATGTCATGCTTTTCATCATATTAACGAGCTGGTCAAGTTTATCTTCATCTTCTTCCTCTTTTACAGTCCTAACTTTACTGTAACCGCCAGAGGCCTGCGTAGCTGACTCGTATTCGAGGGCGGCGGATAAGACATCAACCAGCGTCTTGTGACGAGCTAATCGTAGTGTTCTTTGCATCTCATGATCACGAAGACCATCAATAAACGTTTGAACGGCCAACTTTTCCATCATGTCTTCGGGAGCTGTTGGATAAGCATATCGCACTAATCTGCCAATATCTACTTCATATTCTTGAAGAGCCTCATCTTTCTTTTGTCTTCGATTTTTGAGCTGCGACTGATATACATGTTCCAAGTGTTCGTGGCCATATCGCATATTTAACCTCTTCTTCAGTTGTTCGAAATCATCCGTCTCCTCTACGGCTATGGTCTGGAGCACATCTAAGGCATCTCCTCGAAGAGCTATAGTCAGGTTTACAGCCTTTTCTTTTTCTGACCATCCATTCGCTCTTGCAGCTGATTCGAACTGTTTCATGTAGTTGTTCCATGACGATTTTCCGTCGAAAGTTGGAACTTTGACATGAACATAACCTCCGCTTCCTTCAAATTTCGGCCGTGTTTCCAACTTACATTTCGTCTCGTCTTCTTTTATCTCTACCGGGTCTAAAGCTACCGTATTAATTGGTGGTAGCACTCTCGTGTTAGTTATCATGGTCTCTAACTGTTTGATTTTCTCTTCAACTTTATCAAATGTTTTAGAGACTTCTTCAAATTTCTCATTATTCTTTTTAGAAGTTTCTTCCATCATTTGAGAAACATTTTCAAATTTCTCGTCGAATCTTCTAGACACATTTTCGAGTTTCTCGTCGTTTTGTCTACCTACTTCTTTAATAATTTGAGACGTTTCATCCAATCTTTTGGAAACATTCTCAAATTTTCCATCAATTATTTTAGTTAAAACGGCTTCTGCTGACTGAAACTGGAATGTCTCTGGGTCATCTCCATTCTTGTTAAGAACATTCTTCAGTCGTTCTTGGAGGATCTTCTTGGACCCGCTGCAGTCTTCATCGCGGTCTTCTAGTTGCTCACGCAACTGTTTCACTGAAAGTTCTACTAGCAGCATCTTTGGTCAGGCACACACGTACTTTTTAAATGTTCTTTCGTACAACGATCACTACTGAACTACGCGGATGTTCCCGACGAACAATACCTTTCAAAAGTTCAAAAGTCTTTTTCAAAAATCAAATTAAATTTATCTACAATCCCACTTCTGACCCACTGTTGTATATTTATATAGTTCTAATTTATTTGTCTTTGGTCTTATTTATTGTCTATAATCTAATTTATTAAAACTCACGATAGCTAATTACTAATTTATTAAATAACTTTACAAATGTATTTATTTCACGTTTCGTTACATTTAAATATCGCGTTTACCGATCTTCTTATGACTGCCTCCTTCAATAAAATTTCGTCCTTATATAAAGAACCGTAAGACCGCCTAGACCTGACCTGACCATTGTCGAAAATACTGGAATGATCTCGTATTCTGGTGAAGGCGCTCGACTCGTTTTTCAACCTCGAGACGTGGATGACTCACTAAAATTAGTGTCTAGAGATTTCTGTAAACAACTGGTAGCGAAGCTCAGGTATATTTTGACCTACAAATTACGAGAATCAATAAAAAAGAATTAGTCATAAAATATTTACAGTTCTATATGCCATAACATTTAAAATCGTAACAAAATACTTATCTAGGAATAAACCAGAAGCACAGAAAGCTGGAAACTAATATCAAAATTGAGAAAAGAAAAGAAGAAGTAATACAGAGCAAAAAAACTTGAAGACTGGGAAGAGTATTTCAAAGAACTTTTGGTAAAGAATAGAGTCGAATTTCAAGAACATAGAAATCAAAACCAAGATAGAATTTTAATAATCGGCTCGCCAATAAGATTAACAACAAAGGAAATTAAAAATGTATGTAAACAGCTAAAGAAGTGAATATACCCGGAGAATTGTTTAAGTACGGAATGAACAAATTGTACGAGTGTCTTCGACAACTGTTTTAAGAATGTATAAACACAAGCAAAATCCCTACGGAATGGAAGATATCATACCTCAGTAGGTACTATACACAAAAAGGGTGATAAAAATAATTGTGAAAATTGTGAATAGCTGTAACCGGATCTATGAGTCGAATATATAGAAAAGTTTTAAAAAACCGAATCGAGGGAATACTTAGATTATAAAACAAAAGAACAAGCAGGATTTTGTACGGTTTGATCCACTATTGACCACATTTTCTCCTTAACCCAGATAATAGAAAAAAAGGCACGGAATCAAGAGATCGACCTACGAAAAGCCTACGACAGCGTTCCACTGAAAAAGCTGTGGCAATCAATGGAAAGATCGAATATTAATATAGAATTAATTACTGTTCAACTGGGAATAAGCCACAATTAACGATAAAAATACGTTTATTGACGTTTCAATTTCCACTTCGGAAATCGTTCTCAAAATACAAACAGTAAATTAAACAAATTTTGTTTTTTGTTACATAGTGAAAAATTCTTCTAATAATTTAATTTTATCTCACTCATTTATATTGACAATTCAGACATACATTATGCATTTTAAAGTAGACGACTTTAAAATGATATTGCCAATATTGTTGAGTTGCGCACCTGAGACGACTTTACTTATAAGATAGTTCATTCGATTACATGAAATCAACTTTAACTTGAGAACATCCGTCAGAAAAAAATCATAGCATGTAATTCGTCTTTAAAAAGACAAACACATGACATGATGACAATAAAATTCTCCAGTTAGTGATATGTTTCAGGTTAGGTTAAAAAATATGTAAGAAATCTATTAATTTATTGACCATAAAACAAAATAGCTTTTGTTAACTTACTTCTAACTCTTATTACATTATTTAGTTTTTCACCTTCGTGGTACAATCTAATGTTGCAATAATGGAAACAAATTATCTTTATTAGATTAAACAAATGATTTGTTTCAAAATCATGATCAAACATATGTTCTTTGTATGCGTTAAACACAGAACCATGCACATTACTCATGACATTTAAGATCAATTGATATGTTCAATGAAATTTTGAGTAGCTTCGCTATGTACAAATTCGTTTCAGCTTTTATTTCTTATATAATGTATTGCCTTAGCAACTTTTTAGCTGAACGTTTGGGCAGCTAATTTCACTTTCATTTTTTTCTTATACCAATTTAAATGCCTTCGCGTTATCCTAGTTGCAAGATAAATGCCTTCTTTTTCTTGAATGTCTACTACTTTTTGCAAATATTCCCATTTAATCGCTTTATTATTCCCGTCAAAAAAAATTTTGTAATAACCTAAAGTATTGCGAATAAGTTTCAACATATGTGGAGGGTCAAATATTACATATATTGGTTTATTTGTTGCTGGATGTAGAAAATATACTTTAATGGAATTATTCGATAAATCAACTCCAAGTTGTTTAACCATGCTAATATTTGATGCTGCATCATCAAACGTTAAACTGGTAATTGTGACATCAGGTTCGTGCATTATTTTTAAGCACATTTTTATTAGATTACTTTTTTGAACACCTGATAACCCAGCGATTAAAAAGTAGCCTATCGGCAGCTTCCATAAATCATTTAAACTATTAATTAAGAATACAATTGCTTCTTTTACTTTAATTTCAAAAGAGTCGCTTTGAGGTTTACTTCCTATGTTAACATACCTAAAATTAAAGTTTCACCATCCCATCCTATTTTCTGGTGTATAGACATTTCATCGACCATCAAAGCACAGATACATGATTTTCCTTTATTTCTAAGTTCAACTACTTTTTGTTTTAATACATTCACTGCTTCTATTTGAAATCCAGGCTCACAAGCTACTACTTGATACCACTTTGAAGAGTTCGTGGATGAGGCAACATGTTAGGAAAAGTTTTTCTGATATACAAGTAACCTTTTGGTGAATAGAAATTAAGAGTGAGAGCAAAGCTTTTTAACTCCGGTGGATATGTTTTAGTGCTTTTAGATTTAAGTAGCTGCTTAAAGATAATTTTTGCAGAAGAATGCGTCGTATCCTAATAAAATAAAAAGCAATAATCAAAACTTGATCGACTAACTACAAACAATATAAACTACTTTTATACATGTCAAAGCTAAATAGATCACCAATAAGAAGTATTATTAATTTTTCTTACTGAAAGAAAGAGAGGAATCTTCGTCAATCATTTGTGTTTCTTTAAGATGTTCTAATAATGATTTTAAGGTATTTACTTTTTTAATAAGCTTTCTATTTCGCTGTTGCAACATTTTGATTTGCTTGTTTTTCTTTTGAATTAATTTGTTTACTACTACTTTATATCCCTGGTCTCTGTTAGATGATCCTTGTACCAAGTCAGGTTCTAAGGTAGTTTCGTCTGAAATTTCTACTGGAGTCTTTATGATGGTAAATTCACTCGTTATATTTATATTTTCGCTATATATCCGCTGTGAAATGTTTGGATCAAATTTTAGAACTCTTTGTTGGTTTAAACTTTTCACGGCGCATCGTTATAATCCATTCTTTTGCAATGATGAATCTTTAGGAAATCTAAAAAAATTTATTTACTTAATTCTTTAGTTTTCAATCTAATTATAAAATGAAAATTGTATATAGGACTTTCTCCCTCTCATATGTTTCTATTTCAAACACTTTGGAAGGAAAAAGTAAAATAATAGGTGCTACATTTCTGGTATTTGTGAATTTACTTACCCATGAAATGATATATCTGTCCCTTTTTTTGTCGTTGCGTACAATTAAATGCACTGCAAGATGCCACCATAACTAAAATATTAATGTATTGGAAACATAATCTCTACCGTTTCTGCCGCAAACTAACGTCACCCACAGCTGTGTGAATCGTTTTATGTTGGCTTCACTCTTCGAGACGAGAGAATAGCATTACGGTCTATAAGTTTTTATGGTCTAAGGAACCAACCAATAACAAAAATAAAAGCAGGGACATAAATAACAACAGGATTTATAACATCAAAAGGATTAAAGCAAGAATTTTGTCTGTCCCCCACTTTATTTAGAATATACCTATAAAGTGCTTTAAAAAGATGGAAACAAAAATGCAGGACAATGGAGATACCGCTCACTAACACTATGGTATATACGCTCAACGTTGCAGATGATAAAGTAATAATGGCTCAAGATTATGACGATTTAAACTATATGACACGAAAATTAATTGAAGAGTATGATATATGAGGTCTAGAAGTAAATAAAAAGAAAACCGAATACCTGTGCATTGCTTTTAACACCACGATAAAGCGCTGCTGTGACTACAAATATCTTGGTATCACTATTTCATAAGATGGAACATTAGACAAAGCCATAAGAGAGAGAAATACGTCAAGGAGAAAAGCCATCACAATGTTAAGCAGCATTTTATGGGACCAATCCATCAGATAAGAAAATAAAAAGAGGATATATAAGACTATCATAAACAGTATCACCTTATACAGCTGTGAGGTATGGCCACTGAAAGAAAGAACTGGCAACGCTGAAAGCGACGGAAATGGAATTTTGGAAAAGAGCCGCAGGAAGATCTAGAAGAGAGATCTAGAATTACCAACGAACGCATTAGAGAAATAATGGGAATCAAACAAACAATCGCAGATGACCTAACAACAAAACAACTTTTTGGTTTGGTTCAAACGCCTACAAAGAATGGATGAACAACGAATATTAAAAGAAATATTAAAATGGCAACCAGAAGAAAGGAGAAAACGAGGTAGACCGAGAAAAAATTGGAGCGAAGGAATAAATAAAGAACTGAGAGAGAGAGAGAGAAAAAGATCTATGGAACAATCGGACTAACTGGCGATTGTAAGTCGGAAAACGACGGAGAACGTTGTAAGCCGACAAGTAGTAGTAGTATAAAGGAGATTCATACAAAATATCTAGAAAAAATTTAAGCTTGGGCTGGTTTGGTAAAAACCATTAAATTAATGCTTTTTTTTATTGAAGGTACGCTGACCGGAGCCAAATATCTCGACCTTCTCCAAAATCAAATTATACTTGAAATCAACCAAATATTTGTTTCCAAATATTTTTAATAAAATGGTGCACCTCCACATTATCAAAGGGATTTTAGGAAATATTTAAATACAAGTAAAAATTAAAATACAATTTTTACCCCAGAGATGGATTCGTCGAAGAGATATGATAGAGTGGCCGGCAAGATCACCCGACTTAACATCACTTAATTTTTTTCTCTGGGGTTACTTGAAAACCGCGTTTATATTAACAGATCGCATACGCCGTGAAATGCAGTTAATTACTGTAGAAATAATTATCAACTCTATTCACAGTTTTCACGATTTCATTATCCACAAACAAATGCACAACACTTTGGAGACTTACTGTAAAAATATTGTAATTTAGTTCAATTGTATACTAGTGTTATGAATTATAAAATACCATGTGTATAAAATTACATGTTTTACATACAACGTTAATATTAAAAAAAAACAAGATGGCGGTGATACTGTTATCTTGTAAAACATGCAGAATATAATATCATTTAGAACCAGAAAATTTCATAATTTCAAGTTTATTCCATTCAAAGGTAAAGCCTTGTTGCCAGAGTTTTTCGCAAACCTGTATGTATATAATTTATAAACGTATTTAAATTTACAGGAAAAAGTAAAAGTCTAAAAAGGAGTAAAAAGTTACTTTCTCCAGTCAATGTCAAAAGTTTCACAAAAATATTTAAATAAAGCCGTAGGAGTTTTTCCTAAAATTGAAGAATAATAGGATGATAAATTCTGATTAAATTTTGTGTTGAAATATTACAAAGTCTGGAAAAAGAACAAAGGTAAATATAATTTGATATTCAGGTCAAATCCCTAATGCGATCGATATATAATAATGCATAAATAATGAACTTTGTACAAAATTAGAATATAATTAAATTTGATCTGGGTTTAAATATTTTTACGACGATTTTTAAGGCCCTTTTGCGATTGCAATTTTTAATTAGTTTGCTGAATGATACAAATGGACTACCTAAATCTGACATCACAATGGGCGTCACACTAGAAAACCTTTCCGAACAATTCTGTTATGTGTATTTGTCCCATAAGAAGTTGGAAACATTGGTTTTTAATTGTTTGAAGAGTAAATAAGGACTTTTGGTTATAAACATTTATTCTGTGCGATTGGTATTATTTGTTTTACGTGAATTTGTAAGGCAAGAATATCAAATTATTAAGACAAATTACTCTTAATGTTCATGTTTTAAGTTTATGTTTTTGTTTGATTAAAACTTTAATTATTTTTTTACTGTATTTCAAGGTATTTTTGTTGTTGTTTTTATTAGGGATATTTTAAAATAAATCAATAAATCATTAAATTTATTTTCGAAGTTCGAAAAGTACCAGACAAGAAGTACCAAATATCCTAATGCATAACTAGAACATTCCCAAAAATGATACTGTATCTTGAACATCTTGAATTACACCTTGAGAAGAAGCTAACATGAAGGACACACATCTGGATGAAGAGGAAGCAATTAGGAATGACATTAAAAAAACACTACTGGTTATTTGGCCGCATATCAATCTTATTATTATCTAACACAATAGGTATTTTCGGGTTCTAAAATCTGTACCGTCACCGAACAGTTTTGAAACTGCGCCGACGACTTGCGTAGTTATAAGTCATTTTAAAATGATCCTAGAACATGTATAGTGACAATAATTAAATGACATAAAACAGCAGGTTGTGACTGACAAATGACATGTTCGAAATAAACAAACCAGACAGTTTTTAGTAAATTTCAGCATTATGACTATGTTAAAGTATTTCAAATCAAATCGATATTGTTCTGGTCCTCATTGCAATTCAATATCGACAAAAGATATGTCCCTATATATCTTTCCTAAATTGGAAAACTTGAAGAAAAAATGATCTGATGCTTTAAAGATCCAAAAGAAAGTAACACTTTATATGTACGTTTGCAGTCTACATTTTCTTAGCAATGACTTAATATTGCCAGGTTAGTAATTAAATAATTACATATTTTTATTGATAATATGCCAAAATACATGTTTATAAATTAAACAAATATTTTGGTTCTAATGTCAGACATCTTGCAGATATTGCAGTAACAACAAAGAGAAAAAGGCTGAAGAAAAATGCTGTGCCATCCCAAAATTTACCTCAAAGTTCTGTCATTACAAAAATCAATAACCCTGCTATGACACAAATTGGGATGGACAGAATCCAGAGAAGAAATATACAGAGGTATGTACTTACATCAATGTTTTAAACTATATTTAATATTTTTTATATTATTGTAGAGAGAAATGTTGGAATATTGTAGTAGAAATCATCCAAGTGCATCAGCAATGTATTCCAGTATATATTTTTGTCCAGATTTGTCTGAAATTAAACCATTTGGTTGTCTGGTTAAATGATTGTATTGGTCACTATATCTTGTGAATAAAAGATTTATTTTGTTTTAATAATCTATTTATTATTAATAAAAAACTAAACCTAACAATGAACATGAAAGAACAAAGAATTGTATTAATAAACTACCTTGTGAATGCGATCATTTTTATTTAGGTAGAACATCAAGATCATTAAATGTTAGAGTAAGTGAACATCAAACTTATAATATTAAAAATAGAGAATTTGATAGATCTTAAATATGTAAACACGCATGGAACAATGAACATAGGGTTCAATGGAAAGATTCAAGTGTAGTTATGAAAAAAACAGATAGTAAAAAGGGAAAAATTAAGGAAGCAGCAGGAGCAGGAAAAATATAAAAAAAACTTTGGGTCATTTCTCGAGATCTTTCCAATGAATTTAAAATAACAATTGCTCATAATAAACGAGAAAATAAATTCAGAGCACTAAAAAGGAGTTACAAAAAAAATGGTAACAAAAATAGTCAAACTGGTAGGGGCCGAAAGGTATTTGAGAATCAAGAAGAGATGGATGATATTTTTGAAAAAAAGTATACCCTACCATTTTGTTTTCTTCCAGTTCAAGGGTAGAATGCAGAGTTGAGAGCCGTGAAGATCCACAACTTTCTGTTCCTTTTCTCGATAATCAAATGTCAACTCCTGAAGTTGAGGATATACAACCTTCTTATAGTCAAAATCTTGAAGTTGAGAACATACAACCTTCTCATAGTCGTATGAGTGAACAAGATAAAAATGACCATCTAGCAAAGAAATATAAAGAAAGTAACGCTACACCAAAGACATCATTAAAACGAAAAAGGGCGCAAAGTCCAGCATATGTAAAAAAATAACATTTTCTTGGAAATTAAAAATGATTTGAAATATTTTTATCAAAGGAGGGATGCACAAGAAATTGAAAAATTAAAAATTGAAAAAGTTAATTGACAGTGAGAATAAAATTGCAATTCTTAGAGAGTATGTAGATATGATAAAAAAAACGATATACTTACATTTTTTGGGGTTGTTGATCATGAATCTGGATGTTATTTTCTGCGAAAACGCTAAATTTCCGAGATACAGTCTTTTTAAGTTGTATGTGAAAGGTCATTTTCATCAGCGCCTGGTAGAATTAATCTTTCTTTTTCAACACACTATGTGTAGTAACACAAACTTAGTCCCTTCTTTTAACTTGCTGCAACACTCAACAAAACCACTCATAATGCTTTCATTATGCCTTTAATAAATTTTTTGATTATTTATAAATTCCCTTATTTTGACTGTAACATACTAAAATAATGAACATCAAAAAATGACAAAACTGCAGTTTTTGTACTCTACCAATAAATGTATCGATATAAAACATAATAAAAGCATTATGTGAGGTTTTAATGGAGTGTTATGGATAGTTAAAAGAAGAGATCATATATTATTACTCATAGTATGTTAATAAAAAAAGATTAATTATACCAGGTGTGGTTAAAAATGACCCTTCTTATAGAACTAAAAAAGCTCTAGCTCAGACACTAGGCATTTATATGGGAAAATATGTTCAGATTCGTGTCAAAAAACCTGAAAACTTTAAGTATACCAAGTTTTATTAAAATCGGAGTAAATCAGAGCTTCTGTAAAAATCCGAAATTGGTAAAACTAGAAATTCAGTACTTGAAGTGCTGAAACACAAACCAACCACACTATTTAATGCATAAAGTTGTTACCTAGTAAAAAACCACTCACACAACCAAATTAGGTTTAATACTCTACAACTTTTACTTTAAATTAAAAAGCATCATTAACGTCACTTGACCCTTGATTTAAATCGTTCGTTTTAATACAGGCTATAGTTTTATAGTTCCACTCAATTATTTGGAAACTTATTTGTGGTTAAAGCTTTATTTTATCAGTAACTGTAACATTCATAAATGTTGCACCTTGGTTACTTGGAAACCATAAAAAAGCCAAGAGACATTTTTCACTGTTTTCCTTTTAAAACCAGTGTCTTTCTTTGAATAAAATTCTGACTGTTCAAAGTCCACTTTCAACGTTTCGACTACTTGTCTTGAAACTCTAAAAAAATGTAGACTAGTTAGTTTAATATCAATATTTTAGATAATAAATACGAAAACAAACTGTTGCAGTCACAATGCTTTTACTGATATTCATAGTTTAGTTATAACACATGTACATAACTTAACTGAAATGCTGAAGAAACTGTCTGTTCGTATACTGAAGAACAGTTTGTTCAAAAAAATCTTCATTTTTTGTTCAAAAAAATCTTCTTCATCTTGAAGCAGTTCGGGCAAAAACACATTAGCCACTAATTCCAGTCCATCTTCACTATCTGAAGATGAAGATTCTGACTCTGATTCCAAGAGTACTTTTATTATTGGGTCCATTTTTAATAAAAAGCACTCGAAAATGGCTGAAATTACTATTAATTAATGCAAACACCTATCAATCAACAACAAGCAGACAAGCACAAAATCATTCTTTATACTGTGTCATAACTGTCCGAAACTGTCAAAAAATCCGGAAATAATCAAGATCTCTTAACAAAAACCGAATTGATAGTTTTAAAACTGTCCACAAACAGCATCACATTTTAACTCGAACGCCAAACTTCGATTCTGAACAGTTTTAAGATGATCCGAAATAAACCCCAACACCTATATTTCTTCTGCGCAAACTCCTGATGGTTGTCAAACAGTCAATGCAAAAACCAGAAAATACCTAATATTAGTGTATAAAGCAATCATCCGGCCCATCTGGATAAATAGGTTTAAACTGTGGTGAACTGCAGCAGATGATAACATAGCAATACTAGAGCGATTTCAATCTAAGGTTCTTCGTGCCATCACTAATAAACCGTGGTTCATTCCAAATGCAGACATTTACAGGGACTGGGAGATCGAAACAGTGAAACACATGATTGTTAAAAGCAGTGATAAATATTTTAAACTACTGGAAAAATAACCCAACGAGTTAGAAGTAAATTTATTGGACAACTCCTCACAACTAAATAGATTAAACATTAGAACTTCTCTTGACTTACCATTTAGAAAATAGGTTTCTAGTTTTAGTTTTAGTTATTAGTAATAAATTTACTACGAGATAATGGTTATTAGACTAAAACTCTTGCTTACATATGAGACCATTAGAACCAGAGTGGCCTAACAGCATATTTTTCAATAACCTGAAGATTGATCAAAATATATAATTTGGAAGAAATAACTCAAGGTAATTGTGAAACAATACAGTTTTAACTTTTTTGTGGTGTAGATATCTAAAAAGATAATATTTTCTATATAATATTTCTATTTCCAGAAATGTTTGGTGAAGATCAAGATGATGCATATCAGGATACTGGTTTAGAGTACGTACCCTCAAGATCATCATCACCGACTTCTACAGAGCTACTTAATATTGTTGGTCTAGATATCTCCGAATACTAACCTACAAAATAATACTAAAATCTTGGAAACTCAAGAAAGAAAAACAAGAAAACGTGTAAACCAGGAAGAAAAGTGGAAGAATAATACCCGTAAAAAAACGAGCTAAAGGTAGCTAATTGTAAAGATACCTTAATATCATCTAAAAGTTTAAATAATGATGTTCCCTCTAATTGTACATAGAAATGCCATGACAAAATCGAGGCTGCACAGCAGAAGCATCTTTTTGATTGATTTTATGGAATGGCGAACTTTGACTTACAATCATCATATCTCTTCTCTTTATTCAAGGTTGCAGTAAAAAAAGATGCAGTTTAACCACTAAGCGTGAAAATTTAGATTCTAGACGCCACAATAGCAGAGTCTCTTCCTAAATAAAGTATACATCCCACCACAGTATGCAAAGAATTTTTTAACAAAAGTATTTTCTGTTTCTGATGGTCGCATATCCAGGGTTCTAAAAACTAAACTGATCATATATACTCCACTGATTGATAGAAGAGGGAAACATGCCTATTTACAAGACGAGTGACCTTAAACTTTAAAAAGTAAAAGAATTAATTGATAAATTTGCGGACATGAATCCCATTACACTCTTACAAGAGTATAAACAAAAAATTTCTAGCACCAGATTTAAGTTTTCCAAAAATGTTTTCCATGTATTGTGATGAGACTCCAGTCAGAGGGTATCACAGTTCGTGTTTAGAAAAATTTTTAATGAACTTTTCAACTTGTTATTTCATGCTCCCTTACCTGATTCTAGTAAAAAATATGATAGTCTAAAAATTAAAATAGAAGCAGCTGATACACAAGAAGAAAAAAGTAAGCTGGAAATGCAAAAAAATCTACACCTAGCTAAAGCTGACTCTGCTAAAGCTAACCACTTAAATGACAAACTGGCTAAAGATAACTCAGATGTAACTGTCATTATATTCGATCTTATGAATACAGCTTGGATCTTCTGCATAGGTATACATAATGCTGCTAATGACAGCTCTGGATCTACTGCATAGGTATACATAATGCTGCTAATCACAATGCATCTATATGTGTTTGGGATGAATGTACAGCTTCAAGAGGTCCGCAAGAGATAGGATCTCGTTTGTTGTACTACATAAAAGAAAGTGTTTTGAAAGACAAAAAAGTTAATTTTATATTATCATCAATGTGATGGCCCAAACATATATAAGTAGCCATCCAGACTGTAGTGGAACAGATAGACCATAAGTTTTTTGTAAGTGAACACTCATACCTAGCATGTGATCAAAACTTCGGTTTGATAGAGAAACAGAAGTAATATTTTAAGAATATTTACATACCTGAAAATTGGATTGAGGTGATAAAATCTGCAAGAAAAAGAAATCCTTTCAATATTATACGAATGACCAAAGAATTCTGTTTTTCAACAAAAAATTTAGAAAACAATATTACTAATAGAAAAATTACTACTACAAAGTCAAAAGTTAAGTGGTTAAGTATTCAATGGCTTTCATTCAGTAAGCTATATCCATTCAGTTTCTGTTTTAAATACAGTAATAATACTGATGTCTTGTTTGACAGTGTTGACTTAAAAAAAAGGAATTCTGTAGATATACAAACTATACAGGTTGATCATTTATATCCAGAGGGAAAACAAATAACTGTTGGCAAGAAAAAAGATTTGGTGCTGCTTATTCAATATACCTATTCCTCCAATTCATCATGCATTTTATCAAAATATTAAAGACAGTGCATTTGAGCGGAATGATTTGGATGTGAATGACATAGATAGTATCTAAGTAATACTAAAGTTCTCCTAATTTCATTTTTTTATGTAGGCAACTGTCTTTTCTTAAGCTAAAAGTAAACAATATAACATTTTTAATAATTATGTGGGTTAAGTAATATTAACAGTTAACTGATTATTGTTTGTAGTGTAACTAAGATAACAAGAATATTATTTTGCAAGAAATAAATAATTGGATTAACTGTGTTATTTTATTTGAATCCTCGATGCCAAAGTGGCCTATCTGTAAATTAGTTAGCGTCTAGGGTACCTAAGTTTAATGTAACCAGTAAAACCAATGAGATATTACTTATTTATTAAGATTTAAACCAAACTTAATCATCTCAGTTAACATATAATTACCAAAAACAATTATACAATTTTAGCCTCTCATATTTTCCTTGATTATGTAAAGTAATGCTCTTATCAGTTAGGCCACTCTGGTTCTCATGGTCTCATATTATGTTAGTTCAACAAAAATGCTTAGTGTTACTTGTTTGTATGCAAAAAATTGTATTTTAAAATAAATAAAAAAAACCTATGATATTTTAGGATTTTTCTATAACAACAAAAGTCAAAGGGCAGTTTATTTAGCTGTATCGAGTTTAGTGTCCATACATTCATTATATAAAATAGTTACTTGAGATGTTACTCTTTTCACCAACAGGAACTGACTTCCTTTTTTCCCTTCTTAAAATCCCATCAAATATACAAATTATCCTGCCATCTCTATTTTAAACCAATGGTCTTTTAGAATTTCTAACAAACAAACACAATTTCCAGTCTCTGCCAAATCCATCAAATTTTTCTTGCTTTTGATACACACCCAATAGAATCTGCATAAATTGTTTGCACATTTGTTTACGTATATTAAGTGGAACCTTTTCTAATAATATCGGTAACTGATTTACGATAAAATCTAAATAAATCTTACAATTTGAGTTATCTTCAAAAAAATATGGTCCTACTACATGGTTACCGACGATACCTCCCCACACATTTAGAGACCATCTTGTTTGACTATGTGTTACTATGTGGTATGGATTACTTGTTGAATAGTAGTGCTTATTAACAGAACCGTTTCGATGGAATATAACTTCATCACCAAATAGGACATAATCAAAAAAATCTCTCTGCTCATTAATTTTTTCTAAGGCCCATTTGCAAAACAATATTCGTTTCTGAAAATCATCATTATTTAATTTTTGGTGCTTTTGAATATGAGAACGGTGCATCTTGTTTTTAGATAGAATGTTTTAAACAGAGTAGTAACTAAGTTCTTGTTCATTGGAAATACTCCTTATACTTGTGTGTGGGTATTCTGCAACTGCCATCAACACACTCATTTCTCATGTTGTTTTTTTTCTGTTACACTAGTTTTTGTTCGTCAATGTTTTTCATAATTCGCTGACAATTTTTCAAATATATCTTGTCTAGTTTGCCGCCTATCTGGAAACCGCTCTTGATCAATTCTAGCTGATAGTAATGAATTTTTATTGCATTCCCCCAATATCCAGATCATATCTACCATTTCATCAGTAGTAAAATTAATTATTGCTAATTTAAATTGAATTAATTACTGAATTACTAAATAATAATTGTTGCTAATTTAAGGTGTACCCCAATACTAAATTAATAAACAATAATGTCATATTCTGACAAATCAATCATGGCCAACTCACAATAATTATTGGTAAAAGTTAAAATATCTACCAAATTAATACTTTAATCGAAAAATAAAAATAGCTAGAAAACTGATAACTTTAGGTATAGGAAGTACTTCATAAAATTTGAAGTACGATATTAGTACTTTTCGAAAGTGATATAAAATACAGGGTGTTTTTTTTTAATTACCAAGAAAATAATGTATTTACATTTTGACTTACCCTGTATTTGATATAACGAATATTATAAAAACGAATATGTTTTATAATCTTTAACAATTATTAAAAAACTATGGTTGCAATAGATCA
The DNA here is from genome assembly GCA_918026665.1 of Diabrotica balteata. Taxonomy (NCBI): domain Eukaryota; kingdom Metazoa; phylum Arthropoda; class Insecta; order Coleoptera; family Chrysomelidae; genus Diabrotica; species Diabrotica balteata. The sequence goes on from OU898278.1 coordinate 115,990,476, forward strand.
ATGTTTCTATACTCCTTTTTAATTATACAGGGAGTTGAACTTGATACGATTTTCAGGTAATATTGGGTATAATTTTTTAAATACCACGTATAACATAATAAAACTTTACATTGTTGTGATGTGGAAGTAAAGCAGATTTCAAATTTAAAATAAAACATAAGTTTGGTCTGCTACCATCTTATGGAACACTCTGTAAGATTGTAACTAATTTTAAAATGTGGAGTTTAAAGCTGCCTATAATTTTTGTCTAAAACTTTTTTTTGTAATTTTTACTATAACAAATCTACTGGGCTTCCTCACACTAATCAGTCACCCTGTACATGCGTTGTGATAAATATGAATTACTTAGATATTAAGTAGAAAGTTTGTTACCTCCTTTTTGTATAAAAACAAATATTAGTTAAGATGAAAAGATATAAAAGAATTATTATTCCAACATTATTATAAGAAAACTCTTAAAAGATGAGGTTATTTCAGGGTTCCTGTCTTAAAAGTTAATTAAAAAAGAAAAAAGCATTTTATTTATAAGGATTTATGTAAAAGGGTTGCTTGTAATTGGTAAATATTTAAAAGAAACCTATAAACTTTGTATTTTTCGCATAATGCATTAATTCCACCCTCGTAATTTCATTAATGTAAACGAGTACCTTAGTATATATATATCCAATAAAAAAATACCTGAAAAAACCGGCGAAAATAAAAACATCTTCATTCGTCATTGTTTACTCAAAGAGGCCAGCAGTTCGATCAATATGCATTATTTATTCAGGACGTCGTTGGAAAGAGTGTTCCAAATTTGAAATTCAAAGATGGAAATGTATCAATATATCAAGGAACATGCAACGCCAGTAAATGTTGTCAAATGCTCGCTATTAAAAAAGCGCTCACTCTATTAGCTACTTGTAGCAAAAATTTAAGCTATCCTAAAATATGTTACTGTTCAGGAAAGACATTTTTAGAAGAAATAGAAAAATAATCTCCAGGCGAATATTATTGTTATAAAATATAATATGATATTCAGAGAAATCAACGAGAAAATCTTCTTCTTCTTCTTCGCGTGCCCTATCAGAATTATCCGATGTTGGCCATCACCAATGCGAAGGCTTCTCGATCTTCTGCAATATGGAATAATTGTCCAGCATTTAATATCTGAGTCCTTTCACGAATGTTTTTTAACCAAGGAACTTGTTTTATTCCTACACCTCTACGGCCCTCTATTTTGCCTTAAGGATCAGTTGTAATATTTTATATCGACTTCCCCTTACTATATGTCCCAGATAAGACATAAGACAACCCACATTTCCAATGGTTCAATTCTTTGTCTTAGTTCTAAACTAAGATGATTATTGCAAAGAAATGACTTCATTTTCATAAAACTAGTTTTAGTCATTGCTATTCTACGTTTTATCTCTATGTCTGGATCTAGTTGGTCCGTTATCTTCTTCTTCTTAACATCCCATACACCAAAGTGCGTAGGCGACTATCTCATTACTAGAATTTTGTTCTTGGCGGCGTGACACAGCTCACCTGTATTGTGTATTCCTGTCCATTCTTTAATATTCCTTAACCAAGATAATTGTTTGCGGCCGGCTCCTCTTTTACCTTCGATCTTCCCTTGTAGGATTAACTGTGGTATTTCATATTTTGCTCCTCTCAATATGTGCCCAAGGTAACCAATCTTGCGTTTTTTAATTAATTCAAAGAGTTCTCTTTCCACGCCGGCTCTATTAAGGACGTCATCGTTTCGAACTCTATCCACCCAAGGTATGCGCATCATTCTTCTCAATGACCACATTTCAAATGCTTCAAGTTTGTTGATAGATGTTTTTTTCAAAGTCCACGTTTCCATGCCATAAAGCAAGATGGGCCATATGTAGCACTTGACCATTCTGTAGCGTATTTCGAAGTTTAGGTGTTGATTACATAGGAGCGGTCTGAATTTCACAAAAGCTTGTCTTGCCATTTGTATTCGGGTTTTTATCTCGTGTTGTGGATCCGATTGGCCATTGATTGTGGTGCCAAGGTATTTAAAAGATTTCACGCGATTTATACGATTGTCACCTATGCATAGTATCGGGTTTTCTGGAGGGTTTCTGCTAATGACCATATATTTCGTTTTCAAAATGTTGATTTTGAGGCCATATTTTTCACCTATGCTATTCACCCTATCAAGTAATAACTGCTGATCTTCCAAATTATCAGTTATAATCACTGTGTTGTCCGCATAGCGTAGGTTGCTAATTGGTATGCCGTTCACCTTAATGCCTAATTCCGTATCTTCTAATGCTTCCGCAAATATATTTTCAACATATAAATTAAAAGGCATCGGAGAGAGTATGCAGCCTTGGCGGACACCTTTCCGGATTTCAAATTCATCTGTATATTGGTCTTGATCCATCCTCACCTTTGCCATTTGGTTCCAGTATAGATTCTGAATAATTCTGATCTCCTTGTGGTCAATGTTGGCCCTATGTAGTAGTTTCATCATGATATCATGTTTAACATTGTCAAATGCCTTCTCGTAGTCGATTAAGGTGAGGTAGACATCTTTTCGTTGATCTAAGCAGTTTTGTATTAAGTTGTTCAAACATAAAATTGCCTCTCTTGTTCCTAGTCCTCCCTTAAAACTGAATTGTGTTGACCCGCTAAGTTCTTCTAGTATCTTGTACATTCTTGAGTGTAATAACCTAAGGAAGGGTTTCAACAAGTGACTCATTAAACTGATTAAGCGGTGTTCATTGCATTTTGTGGCATTAGCTGTTTTTGGGATCATCACAAAGGATGACTGCAGCCATTCTCGCGGAATGTAACCAGTATCATAAATTCTATTGAACAGCCTTACCAAGATTTCGATATTCTCCTCGTCTAGTAGTTTTATTGCTTCTATATTAATTTTATCTGGACCTGTTGCTTTATGCATCTTTGTAGTTCTAACTGCATATTCTATTTCACTTCGTCCGTTATCACAGTTTCTAAATATGTCATTTGTGAACTTTCTCAACTTGAACTCCGTTTAATTGAAGCTTTGCATCGGGATGTGGACCACGACTAAACCCTAAAAATTTTGGTTTTGTTTGAGTTTATTTTAATGCCCATTTCCTCTTCTACCTCGTGAATACGGTCAAGCAGAATTTGAAGACCTTCAATATTATCTGACTAGAATTACTGTATCGTCTGCATATCTAATCACATTAAGTATTTCCCCGTTGATTTTTATTCCATATGGTTGTCTCTCAAGTGCCTTTTTAAATAACTGGTCCGAGTAAACATTAAACAATGTTGGCGACAAAATGCAACCTTGTCTGACTCCTCGCTGTATAGAGATTTCATCGGTATAGTTATCTCCAATTTTTACGATAGCAGTTTGATTTCAGTAAAAATTTTTAATGACACAAATATCCGTGTCGCCTATTTCGATATTTTCAATATTTGCATTAATTTTACATGCTATACTTAATCGAATACCTTTTCGAAGTCTACGAAACATGCAAATACATCTTTTCTTTGGTCAGATGTTAAGCGCAAAAAGTGCCTCCCTGGTTCCCATAGCATTTCTAAAAACCAAATTGTGTATCTTGAAGAACTTCTTCGCATTTGCGTTTAATTCTGTTGTGAAGTATTTTGAGGAACATTTTTAGAGTGTGGCTTATTAGGCTAATTAATCGATATTCTGAGCATTTTCTCGCATTGTATTTTTTAAGTATTGCAACAAAGATGAATTTGAGCAAATCTGTGGGAATCACTCCGGTGTTATATATTGAATTAAAAAGTCTTTCTACTACTTTTATGTTATTATTCTCTATTAGTTTTAGCAACTCCAACCAAGTTGGTGTATCATCTGGACCACAAGCTTTTCTAATTTTAGCATTATTTATAGCGTGTTCTACCTCGCATTTCATAATTTCTGGGCCGTCAGTACAGTTTTGGTAGAATTCGGAAATATTCTTCCTGTCATCTTCAAACAACTCTGAAATATACAGCTGCCATTCTTTTCCGTGCTCATTTATAATAATTTAGTTTTTGGGGTAGAACTAGTTCGCGTCCGTAGTAGAATACTACACGTGCACCCTGGGTAATGCTAAATGAACTAGCACATACTGGCAGTCAGACAATCCTTAGGATCTCCTGACCAAACAACACTTCCAACGAAAGATGATAAACAAAATAAACGGCCCTTGTGAGGACAGCACAACTAGACCAATCGGACCTATAGTTCGAATTTGCCACATAAACATAGAAGGCATAAGCAATGCTAAAAGCCAGTTTTTATCAAAACTATTAAAAGATGACAACATTGACTTAGTTGCTATACAGGAAACCCACTGCGAAACAGAGGAGCAACTACAAAAAAGGGGCAAAATTCCGGGATATGAACTATTAGGCGCAACTTACCACCGAACATATGGCACAGCTACATATGTCAAAGAAGATATTGAAAATGCTTCGCTAATCTCTACTTCCACTGATGACTGTATTTATAATGTGGTCACAAAAATCGCTAGCATTACCGTGTCCAACATTTACAAGCCACCTGCTACTTATTGGCCAGTCCAAGCAATTCCAGTACAGCCTCACCCTGCTGTATATGTTGGAGATTACAATAGCCATCATGAACAGTGGAAGTACAAAACTAGTGATGCAAATGGGAATACTTTAATAAAATGGGCAGAAGACGAACGCCTATACCATTTGTTTGATGCCAAAGATCGATTAACCTTCAGATCTGCGGCATGGAGGCGGGAATACAACCCCGACCTCTGCTTCGTCTCGACCGACAACAAAGACTTACCTTTAGGGGCTTCACGAAGAGTTCTAACTGATTTCCCACACAGCCAACATCGACCAGTAATAATAGAAGTAGGGACGCAAATCCCTTTAATTAGTTCTATCCCACGTCCAAGATGGAATTTTAAAAAGGCCAACTGGATTGACTTCTCGGTGGATCTAGATAAATGTCTAGGAATATCAAAAACTACCACAGATTTGTTGGTGCCGTGCTAAGTGTAGCCAAAAAACACATACCAAGAGGATATCGCAAAGAATATGTTCCTGGCTGGTCGGAAAATAGCGAGGAACTATATCAGAGCTTTCTTGAAACTAGCGACCAAGAAATAGCGGATGAACTACTGTACAGCCTAGACGCCGCTAGAAGACAAAAGTGGACCGAAACAGTAGAAAGTCTAAACTTCCAGAAATCAGGCAGACAGGCATGGTCATTACTAAGAAAATTAGGGAGTGGTGTCCGTACGAAACGCCAAGAGGCAGCCGTAAAGCCAGATGCCATAGCATCACATATAGTAAAAACATCCAGAGCACCAAAGGATAAAGCACACACCATCTACGTAAAGAGAGAACTTAAAACTTTAAAACATGTAGCCACAGAAACGGAGCATTTCCTCCCCTTCACCAGCGAAGACATATCAGAGGCTCTAAAAGATGTTAAGCCAGCAAAAGCACCAGGATTTGATAATATTCACCCTAAATTCCTACTAAATTGTGGGAAGTATACAAAAGTTTGGTTGGCTCGATTTTTCACAGACATCATGGAAACTGGAAATATCCCACAAGAACTAAAGCGCTCTAAGATAATAGCCATACCAAAGCCAGGCAAACCCGCTGACAACCCAAAAAACTACAGACCAATTGCGCTTCTCTCTGCCATCTTCAAACTATTAGAGAGGCTTATATATAATAGAATCAGTACAGAACTGTTTCAGGTGATCCCAGTCGAACAAGCGGGTTTTCGACCAGAACGAAGCTGCGCGGACCAGGTCATGTCACTCACCACCTACATCGAAGCGGGTTTCCAAAGAAGACTTAAATCGGCATTTATTGATCTCTCGGCAGCTTACGATACAGTATGGAGAGAGGGCCTTATATACAAAATTCTCCGTGCAATTCCCTGTAAACAAATAGCACGTTTAATAGATAGCATGCTCAACGACCGAATGTTTCAAGTAGTGATGGGCACAGATATCAGCCCACCAAAGAAACTTATGATATGCCAGATATGCCAGAAACACAATCAAGAAAGTTCGGATACGCCGATGACTGGGCCCTCACTACACGATGCAGAACACTAGAAACATCTGAAGAAGTTCTGACGGCAGACTTATATATATTGAGCAAATATTTTCGCAAGTGGCGGCTTCAACCAAATGCATCCAAAACAGAACTTTCTTTCTTGCTTTCACTTGAACAATAAACTTGCTGGAAAGGAACTCAACATACGGTTTGAAAATACCACACTTTCCCACAACAAAACACCAAAGTACCTGGGCGTAACACTAGACATTTAACAAAAACTGCCCAAAAGTTGAGTACAAGAAATAACATTATACAGAAGCTCTGCGGTACCACCTGGGGAGCATCGGCTTCCACTCTCCGCTCTACTGCTTTAGCCCTTGTTTTCTTGACCGCTGAATATTGTGCCCCAGTTTGGCTACACAGTCCACACGTAAAAAAGGTCGACACTCAGCTGCACAGCATTATGAGGATGATAGGTGGTACAATTAAATCAACTCCCACCCAATGGCTTCCAGTATTAAGTCACATTCCACCTTCACATTTACGACGAGTTGACGCACTTACACGTGAATACAAAAAGATCATAAACAATATAAACCTGCCGATCCACCAAGATACCGAGGATGCACGAAATACCCGTCTACGTTCTAGAAAACCACCAATGAAAACGGCAAGAATGATACATGAGGAGTTCAACATCACGAATGCATGGTCCCAAGAATGGAATGCATGGCAAAATAACATGCCCTGTATTACCCACAAGCCACCAGGTTTTGATCTTCCACGTAAAACATGGTCCACTCTAAACAGGATCCGAACCAGACATGGCAGATGTGCATACATGCTACATAAATGGGGAAAGAATCCGTCTCCTCAATGTGACCGTGGGAAGGACCAAACGATCGACCACATTATTGAAGAGTGTCCCTCAAGATCCTATAACGGTAGCCCTGAAGTCTTTCTGTTTGCAACTTCAGAGTCAATTGATTATATTAGTACACTTGATGTTTGTTTGTAATTATTTAAAGTTTGTCATATACCTATATTACTAGTGTTTGTAATTTTGTTCTAAATGTGTTGTAATTGCCATACGATAAATAAATAAATATAATAATTTTGTTATTATTGTCAACGAGTACAGAGAGAACTCGTTTTTTAAATATGTTACTCATTTCTTTTAGTTTTTTGTTCACATTAAAAGTCGTGTTTAGATATTACATCCTCCATTTCGTCGCACCTTTCTCTCATCTATTTTTCTTTGGCTAATTTGGCGTCCTTTTTTATTCTCCTCTGCAGGTGTCTATATTACGTTTCATTAGATTTTATCAGTCGACGTTGTTCCATTAATTTCAAGATGTCGTCTGTCATTCATTTATTTTTCTTGATTAAGTTTTTTCTATAATTATTGCTTGTGGAGATTTCGTTAACTTGGTTTTTAAATTCACTCCATAGTTCTTCTGGATCTTCTAGTTGTTTTCCGATATTTTTAATTCCATTGTTAAATTCTTTTTTTCTTTTTGTCGCTGAATTCGTTTTAACCTTAGTTTAACATCTGCTACAAGTGGTTGATGATGAAAAGATGTTGATTTTTATCAATATGTCATTATATATTGGATACATATCACTGGATATCTTAAAAATATATCAAAAGCGATATCCTGAACGAAGGAAGCCAAACATAACAGCTTTTGAAAAATTAATTAATGTTTTGTTCGCCCCACTGGGTCAATTATACATAAAAAAATAGAATATTCAAAGCTAATATAAGTGAAGAAAAGAAATATAAGGTACTGTTAGCTACTACTGAGGATCTCCACATCACTGCTCGTGAAATTTCATGACATGCCATGTTGAAATGTCAAACTTCGGCAGCAAAACTTCTCCGTCAACATAAAATGCATCCCTACTGCATACAGTTACATCAAGAATCAACAGTCTAGGATTATTAATCGTAGATTAGCTTTTTGTCAATGGTCTCAGCAGTAAGTGAGATGAGGCTAAATTTTACAAAAATGAAACAGTGAATCGGCATAATTTTCATTACTACGCATCAAACAATCGCTACTTTATTAACACCCATAGTCAAACTAGATGATCTCTAAATGTTTGGGGTGGTAATGTTGTGGACTATGTGACTGGCCCACATTTTTTGACCGCCTTATGAATGGTGCTATATATATCTAGATTTTCTAAATAATCATTTTCCATTACTGCTGGCATATTCTCTGTATACTTCCAAGTTTAGCGGCTGTTTTACACAACAAGAGAAGCTAATGAATCACAAGCTATGGACAGATCGAATTTATTTCTACGATAGCCCGGTGTAGTGATCAATAGAATTAATACTGAAAGCTATCCTCAACAAGGTAAGAGCAATTCGGACATATGCATACAAAAACATTACTACATACATATAAAACTTACCTACTACCACTGACTGAATTTAGATCAAACATTTTTTCTCTGTTTAGTCATGTCTTATCACAAAAGCTGATAATTGTAAAAAAAACTTATCCTTCACTTTCGTGGAAATACATCGACCTTATAATATCCTAACCAACTATGAGAGTTTTTTCTGCCTGAGTAGGTGTTGTATCCTCATAAAAATTCGTGACCAGAACTTCAACACCCAAAAACCTCCTAAAAATTCTCCTGTTCATCTCATGTAATGTATTTATTACAAATCCCAAAAAAAACCTTCTGTACCTTAACACTAAATTGTGGCAATACCCAACTTTAATTAGTGAATTAATATACTGGTGGAAACTTCACTACTACTTCTTTACTGCCATTACGATTGTCATTACTGTCGACACCAATTCACTAAAAACATATTCTGGAGAGGCAAAGTATGCCTAAACGGGGCACTAACAACAAAAATAGCACCCACAACACTCACCAAAAAAGAAGACAACGATGCACAGAATCAGCCTAAGTTAGAAAACAGTTATCTCAGTTGTCGTATGACCATTGGTAATATCTGCTGCAGTCACAGACGAAACGTCAAAAGAAATAGTTGCAGATCACTGCCTATAAATATGGAGAACAATAATTGCATTTTATTGCATTCTTTTTAGTTTGAGTATTTGAAAAATCGTTATACTTATATGGCCTGTTCATGAAATAGCTTAGAAAAACAAACATCTGATATAATTTATTTATTTAAGAATACGTGTTACGTGTTAAATGTGACTTGAACTTAATTTGAATGGCTACTTTCATCATCATCAGTTGGCGCTACAGCCCTTCGTGAGCCTTGGCCTGCTTCAAAACATTCTTCCATCCTTCCCTATCGAGTGTCTGTCTTCTCCAGTCCCTCACTCCAATCTCCCTCAGATCTTCCTGTACATCGTCCAGATATCTGAGTTTAGGTCGCCCCCTTCTTCTTCTTCCGACCGGCCTGTTTAGCATAGTTATTTTCGTGGGATTACTCTCATCCATCCGCATAACGTGGCCCACCCACCTTAGGCGGTTTATTTTGATGGTCTTCACAATATCTGCATCACCAAAAAGTCTATAGAGTTCAAAGTTATATCGCCTTCTCCACAGACCCTGTTCGTTTACTCCGCCCTATATGGTCCTCAATACTTTTCTTTCAAAGACTCGTAGTAACTCTTCATCTCGGGTCGTCATTGTCCATGTTTTTGATCTATATGTGAGCACTGGGCATATTATTGTTTTTCTTCTTCTAGTTCCATGACCGTTATCGATCGTTGGATATCATGTTGGCTACCATATTCGCTATCGTGACTTTATTGACAGCAGGTCTAAATAACGATGTAGTTGATTTTCCATATCATTGCCTTAGATTTTTCAGCCATGATGTTCTTCTTCTACCAGGACCACGATTACCTTGGATCTTTCCCTGAATGATCAGATGTAAAAGATCATATTTTTCAGGGTGTCTCATAATATGACCGAAGTATTTCAGCTTGCGTTTCTTTATTATATTGACCAGTTGTGTTGTTTGGTTCAGCCGTCTAAGGACCTCCTCATTTCTAACTATGTCGACCCAGCTTATTTTCAGTAGTCGTCTGTATACCCACATCTCAAAGGCTGTCAAGCGTTTAAGCATAGCCTCAGTTAGGGTCCACGCTTCTACTCCATACAGCAGGACAGGAAAGATGTAGCAAGATATCATACGAACTCTAAGGTCAATGCTAAGATCGTGACTGCAAAGTACGTTTCTCATTTTTACAAAGGCAGCTCGGGCTTGTTCTATTCGGCTTTTAATTTCTGCGGTTGGATCCCAGCTCTCATTGATATTACTGCCGAGATACACGAGTTTCTCTACTCTGTCCAGTGTGGCATCTCCAACTTTTATACCGTCATCATGTATATAATTTTGTTTGCTAACTATCATATATTTAGTTTTCTTAACGTTGAGTTTTAATCCATACTGATCACAAGTCTGTTTTATTTTGTTCATTAGATTTTGAAGGTCTTCTCCGCAATTGGCAAGGACTAAGGTATCGTCGGCATATCTAATATTGTTGACGGTTACTCCATTCACAATAATACCTTCGGTTGTCTCCATTAAGGCTTCCTTAAATATTTCCTCCGAATATAAGTTAAAAAGTAAAGGCGACAATATACAGCCTTGTCTCACTCCTCTTTTTATATTTATTTCATCCGACAGTTCTTGTTCAACCTTTATTCTTGCCACTTGATGCCAGTATAGATTTGTAATTATTCGTAGATCTTTATCGTCCAATCCAGCTGTTTCCAATATTTCTAGCATTTTGTTATGTCGGTATTATTGTTTGATAGAGTATTTTGCACATTATTTGTATACTACGGGTATATATCGTACCTTTTTTATTCCCGAATCACTCATAACTTTTTCTAACGCTAGGTTGAATAGTGTGCACGATAGCGCATCTCCCTGGCGCAGTCCTCTGTTGGTTTTAAATGGTTTTGAAACATCCCCTTGTACGCACACTTTACATTCGACTTTCATCATTGTCATTTTAATTAATTCTACCAAACCTTTTGGTATTCCTAATTCGATCATCGCCGAATATAATTGGGATCTGTTAATAGTATCGTACGGTGCCTTAAAGTCTACGAAGATGTAATGGCAGTCTATGTCGTACTCCGTCGTTTTTTCTAATATTTGCTGATGGATGATATGTGATCAATGGTAGATTTGTTTTTCAAGAAGCCTCATTTGTAGGATCCTATTATATTGTCAATATACCGTGCCAGTCGTTCGTTACGTATCAGGGACACAATTTTCTATGCTGTATTAAGAAGGGAAATCCCTCTAAAGTTGGAACATTCAAGAACGTTTCCTTTTTTTTGTATGGGGCATATAATTCCAGTATTCCAATCTTCTGGTAACGCGCGTTCTTGACATACCTGTATTAATAGTTTGTGAAGGAGGGATACAAATGTTTGACCGCCACATTTAAATATTTCTGCGGGTAGGTTGTCTGCTCAGGGTGACTTGTTTCTGGCTAGAGACTGAATTGCTTTGTTTATTTCTTCAAAAGTTGGTAGTTCAGTATCCTACTGTTCTATTTCTATATTAAGTAGCGTACTAAAATGTTCCTGCCATCTTTCTAGTACTTCTACTCTCTCTTTTAAAAGAAATCCGTTAAGGGCCTTGACTTGGTTCGCTTGTGGCTTGAAAATTTTTTTTCGTGTCAACCTGTTTGTAAAATTTTCTGTATTCGTGTTCTCTATTAAGGTTTTCCATTTCTTTGAACTCTTTATTGATTTGTTGCCGCTTTTTCTGTTTGTGTTTTTTTTTCCTCTCGTCTCTTTACTCGATATTCTTCAACATTGCTTCTAGTCCTTCTGTTGATCATTTTCAGATACGCGTCGTTCTTCTCTTTCGTTACTCGTTGGCATTCCTTATCAAACCAGTTGCTTCGCTGTCCTTTGGATACTTCACCCAGCACTTCCTCTGCGGTCTCTTTGAGCGTGGTTTTCATAAACTCCCAATTTGTGTTAAGTTCAGTGGAATATACCTCACTTCTGGGATGTTCTGATATTTTACGATCTAAGCATATTTGGAAGTTTCTTACGATTTCAGTACACTTTAATTTATCAACATTATATTTGATTATTTTTGGTTTTGTTTTATCGTTCCTGGCGTTTGATATACGTGCTCTGAGACATCCAGCTATGAGATAGTGATCGGAGTCAATATTTGCACCTCTATAATTTCTGCAGTCTAGTATATCTGATCCATGTCTTAAATCAATCAGTACGTGGTCTATCTGATTTTGTGTCTGATGATGGCTACTTTATTAACGTTTAATAATTTGACTTTCGTGGTGACTTCCTCATAATACTGATTTAAGTTTATTAAGATTTCTGAGCCCCCACCGACAGTTGCTGAAAACCCGTCGTCTCTGACAATATTATACCCGTGATTAAGTTAATATACTTTTCTGGTTTCAATCTAGTTTCTGATAATAATGCGATATTAACTTTCTGGTCTTCTAGTAGGTGGAAGAGATTGTCTCTATTAGAGTTAGTCGAACTACAATTCCATTGAAAAATTACCAAATTATTCATTATTAAATGAGAGAGAACTTAAAACTGATTTGTGTGATTCATATTAAAAATAATACTTATATATTTGATATTAGTTCTGTTAATTCTTTGGGAGATTCATGTATTTGGGATCCTTTTTCTCCATTAAATGAAGACTGATAAGAACATGAAGTGAAAATGCCGCCAGGTCTGTTGGACATGGGGTTTAACTTTATTATTTTTTGATGTTCTATTGCCATTGTGTCTTGCGAGGAAGGGAGGGGTCATTTATATTTTGGAGGTTTTATTATTGTATATCTGTTTGAAACTGAAGGGAGGGCGATCTGCTGATTGGGGGGTGAGAGGATGTGGACAATTGAGTAGAGGAATATTAAAAAGGATAGAGCGTTCACAATTGGTACTTCTTCTTCTTTTTGTGCCACTCCTATCGGAGATTGGAAATCATCAAGGCTATTCTGACCTTGTTTACGGCTGACCTAAAGAGTTCATTAGTGGTGCAGCCAAACCACTCTCTCAAATTCCGCAACCATGACATTCTTCTACGGCCTGGATTCCGTTTTCCTTCTATTTTTCCCTGCATTATATTTTGAAGTAATGCGTATTTATGTCCTCTCATCAGGTGACCAAAATATTCGAGTTTTCTTCGCTTTAGCGTTAACAAAATCTCTGGGTCTTTTCCTATTCTTCGTATTACTTCACAGTTTGTTATTCTTTCAACCCAACTAATCTTCAGCATTCGACGGAATTGGTACTTGATGTGAATTTATTGAGGAATTATTAGCTGTTATCGATGCATAGGTTACTTTAGGAAATAATTAAGCGTTTCTTTGAAACACAAGCTGTTTTCGGACATGTAATGTTTTATTTATTATTTTTTTTTGCGATCTAATTTTGAATATATCTCCCATTCATTAGTGATGTGTCCGCCTTCACAGGAGATACATTTTTTATTAAAGCATGATAAAGAACAAGAATCGGAAGGGTGGGACTCATGACATTTAAGACATCTAGGGTTTCTTTTACATTGCTTACTCATGTGTCCATACCTAGCAGTTGTAGCAAATAATTACTTTTGGTTGGTATTTTTCTACATGATGTAAAACATGGTTAATTACGATATATTTTGGTATGTTTTGACATTTGAATGATACAATTCGATTTTGTAGGTTTAAAAAATACTTTATCATCTGTTACTATTTTTCTCTTTATTCTTTTCACATAATCCACCGAAAATTTACAATGGTGATCAAACTCTTTTATTTTATCTTTAAGATATTCTTCCGTTATATCTTATTCTATATCCCTAACTACAGCTAATTTAAATAATTAAAATTTCGGAATATGTATATGCAATTAGATTTTTTTAATAAGCAATTTAAAAGTAATTAAGGTATTTGCACGAGCATAGTTTTTGATGTTATCCTAATCTGATTGCGTCCAATTGAATCAATTGTTTTAATATAATTACCAATTTCTGGATGTAAGGTAAATAATATTATTTTACCTATGTTAATTGCATTTAATTTGCCCGAAAAATGTTTATCAGTGTTTTCAATAAAAATTTGAAATGGCCCTAAATCAGTTTTATCATATAGATATACATACAGGTCTGCTTTTTTCTGGCTCATTAGAATTTAATGAGTTAATTTGTTTATCTAATTTTAAATGATTAATATTATTCGCATCCTGATCTCTTGGCATTTTATTGGGAGGCTCGCCCCCGCTATAAGACTCCTTAAATGTAGACGACTAAACTAGTACTAATGTATATGTATTAAAAAACTATAGTAATGTAATGTAACTGTAAACTGTGTTTAGGACTTCTTAAATTACAAAAATTCGCGGAAAACTTTAAAATGTGTAATCTAACTTGAGTTTATATGTAAAACTATTCGATATTAACCTTTAAAATGCGGAGAACTTTCAAGTTCTATTTGCGTAACAACATAATCAAAGAATAGATAAAATATAACAATCGTCACTTTGACATGTGGGCACTACTGGGCAATCAGTTTCGGTTATGCTATCAACTATAATATTTTTATTACAATCTACGGCTAATGAATTTCTCTACACACATTTTTGTAAAATTAAATTTTACTGAATTAAAATAATTACTAGCGGACCAACTCGACATCGAATTTTTTTAAATGAAATTTTTATTTTGCGAGAAAAATTAAGAAATCAATACAAATAATATAAGCAAGAATATACATAACATTCATCAATAATAATGCAAGTAAAAAATATATTAAATATCACGACATATTTCGTCGAAAACAATGTTTTTTGTTACAATGTCTCCATTTTCTGAAAACTTTTGCTTGGCACCGGGAGTTATGTAAACTTTTACTTTTTACTTTTTAATAAAAACGAAACCGGAAGTCGACCTCAAAACCGGAATGCAATTTTTAGTTCATCGTCGACATGGATATCATTTAGCAGTTAATTTTGCATGCTTATCACGAATCCGGTGTCAGATTTGCTCTATATTGACGTTTTATGCGCGTTTCGGGTCACTTCCGGTGTCGGATGGCAACCGGAAGTACATATTTAGATTCGTCTTGACGAGACCCTTCGATCCATATATGCATTGTGGGGTCTAAAACTTAAAGTAAATTTTAACTTCCGGTCATCTCAAAAGCAGAACTGAATTTTTGTACCAAAAGTATATCTTGACAATCTCATACGTAATACTAATAATATTCCGAAAAAATATTTTAATTATCTAATATGGTTTTTGAGTAAAGTGGTGGACAAGAAAAGGGCTTAGCGTTTTAGTATATAAGATTAGTCATGTATTAGTTATGTACTAATATCATGTTATTTTCACAAGTTTTCTAGTCACATTTTTCATTTTTCACATTTTTCATTCACAAATATTATATAACTACGTATAGCTCATAATTCTCATCAGAAAGTTATTGTATTTTTTGCTTTTTATATTGGAAAAAACGTTTTGAAAAGCGATTTTATCCTTAATGATTTAACAAGATTATTTAATAGTAATAAATTTAAAAAGAATAAATGTTTTCTCTAATGATTCGAAAGATAAATTGCCCGAAGTTTGAAAACAATGCCGGAAGACAGAAAATCTAAATCCAAAAAAGGAAATATTACTATAATATTTTAAGACGCCGCTTCAAGCAATAAAACAAAATTTCTCCCATTATTACAGCACCATATTTGCATAACTTAACAAACTCGCTGTTGCCTTCCCGATTCAACGGATAAACACAAAGCTGCCCCAATTTTGACTATGCAAACAAATGAATAGGTGGTTTTCCTCTTGGATAATTGATATATTTACATTTTTGAATTCAAAATTTGAAACAATTTAATCGACTACGTGCTGAATAAACAACGTTTATTGATCCACTGTACTATTTTAAAATTGTATGGCCTAATTTTTAAATCAACACGATTTTATTACTAGACTTTTTTTACCTTCATCCCTGAAAATGATGTATAAAGAAATCGTAATTTTTGTTAATCGGTACCGTACACATTACTTAGAATGTAAGGGATAGTGGTTCGCAAAACATAGTCTCTTCTATTCAAATGTCAACCTCACCTGCCCGTGAGATGATCTAGATCATGATCATCCGGTACATTCTGCTAGATAACAAACGAGGCTCTGGCGTCCGAGTGATTGCCGGTATAAGCAATCCCCCACTGACCAACAGCTTCGGATGGAAGAGTCAGTAACTGGAAGGGCACCTTCTTGTCCTAGAAATGGAAAATCATTTCTAAAGGCGGACAAACCAGACATGGTCAATGGCGTGGAGATGTATAAGGCAACGGGAAACCAATGCATTAAAGGCTCATAGAGCATCCCTAGTTAATCATCATGACAAACATTACAACCAAAGACTCTACTGATCATGAATCTCGGAAAACAACATCCAGCAGAGGAGGAAACTCACAATACTGCAAGGCCTCTCTGGTCGTCAACATGAAAACCTTGCAAAGTAGAGACTTGGAATGTTAGAAGTCTACATCAAGCTGGAAAAGTACATAATGCCATTAAAGAAATGGCAAGGCTGAATAAAGATATTTTAGGAATCAGCGATGTCCAATGGTCTGACTCAGGAAAGATAAAAATCAACAATAACACAATATATTATTCAGGAAGTCAAGACGGTTCACACAGATATGATGTTGGGATAATATTAAACAAAAACATTGATGAAGCTGTAATAAATTTCACTCCATACTCCAACAGAATTATACTCTTACAATTAAATCAGAACAAACCCAAAATATATATCCTCCAAGTTTATGCTCTAACTGTAGACAAACCAGAGAGCAATATTGAAACGTTTTACGAAGACCTATACAAAATTTTAAAATCCATTAAAACACAAGATGGAACAATTTTTAATGGGAGACTTTAACGCAAATATTGGGGAAGAAAAAGTAGACGAATGTACAGGAGATTATGGTCTGGGTCACAGAAACGAAAGGGATGACAGGCTTATCGAATTTTGTCAAAACAATAATTTTGTTATAGCTAATACAATGTTCAAAATGCTAAAGAGAAGACTATATAACTGGAAGTCACCAGCAGATCAAGAAGAGAGAATTGTAAGAAACCAAATAGACTATGTATTAGTTAGACTAAGATACAGGAACGCAATTATATCCGCAAAAACCTATCCAAGAGCCAACAAAGGATCAAATCACAACCCAGTAGTGACCAAAATTAGGTTCAAAATGAAAATAATAAAACAAAGAACAACAAATGCAAAAATCGATACAAGTAAATTAAGGAACCCACTCATAAGACAACGCCTGGCAGATGAAAGGGAGACGGAGAAATAGATAAAATATATTCTATAGACAGAAATAGATAAAAGTCAAAAAGAAATTGTAATACCAACCAGATATAAAAAGAAGCAATGGATGACGAAAGAAATTTTAGATTAATGAAAGAAAGACGTCAATACAAGAACAAAGATAATCAGATGTACAAAAAGTGGATAAACAAATAAAATGCAGAATTAAGAAAGCGAAAGAACAATGGTTAAAAAAACAAATCCGCAGAAATAAAAGAATACCATAAAAGACATGATAGTTTTAACACACATTAAAAATTAAAAAATTAACTAACAACAATAGAACAAGAAAACCGGGAACACTGAAAGATGTAAATGGGAAACTTGTATTGAATACTAACGACAAATTAAAGAGATGGACAGAATACATCAATGAACTGTTCAAAGACAGTAAAACAGAACAGATGGAGATAAAAGTAGAAGAGGATATGGTTTTCAAGATATTAAAAGAGGAAATTAAAATGGCATTTAAAACCAGCAAAAATGGTAAAGCATTACATAGGTCTACACCAAATCTCTATAGAAATCTTAAAATGCATGAATAATAAAACCTTAGACATTATAGTAGACTTATTTAACTTACTATAACACACACAACACATACTGAAACAATGGTTACTCTCCACCTTTTGTGGTATCCCTAAAAATACAAACGCTAAATATTGCAGTGAATACAGAACAATATCGCTAATAAGTCGCATTCTCAAATTATTCCTTAAAATAATACATGGTCGTATAAATAAAAAACTGGAAGAAGGAATAGGTGATAGTCAGTTTGGGTTCAGAAACGGACTAGGAACCACAGAAGCGTTATTTGCTTCTAATGTGTTAGCTGAAAGATGCATGGATATGAATGTTGATGTGCATTATTGTTACATTGATTTTGAAAAAGCATTTGACAAAGTGAGAGATGAAAAATTAGTCCAAATTCTAAAGACAAAAAATGTAGACCATACGAATAATAACAAACCTCTACTGGAATCCAGTCCAGAAATTGAAATAGGAGAGGAGTTAGGCAGGGATGTATTATGTCCCTATTACTATTTAATGTATATAGCAAAGCCATTTTTGAAGAAGCATTACTATCTCAAAGTGAAGGAATAATAATTATTGGAAGATCTATTAACAACATAAGATATGCAGATGACACCGTGATTATGGCAAGCTCTGCTAAACTACTCCAATTACTGCTAAACAAAACAAACAGTTTCTGTGAAAAATATGGACTAAAAATGAATATAAAAAAGACCAAATACATGATAATAACAAAGAAAACAAATATACCAACAAACATACATTTGGGAAATGTACCGATAGAAAAAGTTGATAAATACAAATACCTAGGAACCTGGATTTCAAACAATAATAATCAAACAACCGAACTAAGAGCTAGGATAGAAATAGCATGAAATGCGTTTGTAAAAATTAAAACAAATCTCTGCAACATTAGAACTGAGAGTAAGACCACTGAGATGCTACGTGTTTTCGATACTGCAATATGGACTTGAAAGCTGGACATTAAAGCAAGAACGCATAAATAAGTTACAGTCCTTTATAATGTGGTGTTACAGGAGGATGCTTAGAATATCATGGACACAGAAGAAAACTAACACGGAAGTATTGCGAGAAATGGGCAAAGAATGCGAAATAATGGACACAATAAAAATAAGAAAATTTTCAATATCTGGGACACGTAATGAGGGGAGAGCGATATGAACTGCTCAGGCTGATAATACAGGGAAAGATAAGAGCAGAAAGGAGTATAAGAAGAAGGAGAATGTCATGGTTAAGTACTTTAAGGGACTGGTTTAAATGCAGTTCTATAGAACTCTTCAGAGCAGCAGTAGATAAAGTAAAAAAGACACATTACTTAAAATACTTGACTTAAAGACATAGACCTCCGGGACATCATTTTTTAAGTAATTTAACACCTTTTTTTTAGGTTTTATCGTAGCTAGAAAATTGAAGATTAGTACAGTAATTTTTATTTACATTTCATTTAAATACTAGCATGTCATACAAAAGCTAAAGCACAAGCGTATTGAAAATGCTGCATGTATCTAAAAGTGTTCAAAAAAAGTTGTAAGTGCTTTGACTTTGTATAAAATGCAATAGTTTTTATCATCCTGATTGTGCAAAATCTTTAAATCATGTGAAATACACAAATAAAAATGACATTTTTTGCTGTGAACTTGAGGATATGTCTAACCTTAAATTGGACGTTGATTTCCTGAATGCTATTCAGTAGGTTTCGATTGACAATTGACAATAAGGTAGATATAAAAATATTTAATTATTTTATTAAACAAAAACACCTTATTATTAATGATCTGCATCAACAAATAAATTTATCAATGAAGATAAAAAAAAACCTGAGGATAAACAACTATTTGCCAATGCAACAAATTACAAAATATTCATACAGAAAACCATAACAAAGTTGTCAAAGGTTCTCAAAAATCTCAAATTATTATAAAACAAACTTCCAGTGCTATTTTAGAAGCTAAACCTGTAAAATATAACAAGTATACCTATTAGTTTAAACCAAGATACAATACCTTAGTCGAAATAAAGTCATTGGCAAACTGTTTCTCGGAAAAAGTCCAGAAGAAAAGTCACGATTGGAAAAAATGAAGATATAAAAAAATAAATGGTGTACAATTTAAAGGTAATTGCTATTTAACAGGGAATAAGCCACAATTAAAGATAAAAATACGTTTATTGACGTTTCAATTTCCACTTCGGAAATCGTTCTCAAAATACAAACACAGTTGCACTAAATTCCAATAATGTTTTTCATGTAGTACAAAAAGCAAATTATCTTGTAAAAAGTATGACTCATTACTGTTTAAATAACACCCTAATCTTAAATGGATCAAAGACCAATATGGTAACCTTCTCACCTTCTACTATGCAGATTAGAGAGTCCATTAGTAAAACTTGACAATGGGTCTGTGGTAAATAGCCACTCCATTCAGTTGTTAGGTGTTTACCTGGATTCTAATTTTTCTTGAAGCTCTCACCTTGATTATGTAGTGGGAAGATTGTCTGTGCACTGTTATGTTCTATGGCAACTTACGAATTTTATCTCCCTAGATATCTTAAAACTTTACTATTTTGCTCATGTACAGTTAATTTTGCAATATTGCTTAGTTTGTTGGGAAAATTGCTCGCGGATTAATGAGGTGCTTGTTCTTAAAAAAAATTATTCGTACCATGACGTTTAGAAGGCGCTTGGATTTCTGTAAACCAGTTTTTAAACAATTAAATATTTTAACTGTAATTTCGCTATATATTTTCAGTTGTGTTGTTTATGTCACAAAGATGTAATACTTAAAGGAATATATTTTTAACAATTTGTATGTTCTTGTTTTTATCTGTTTTTATGTTAACTGTTTTTATGTACTTATAGTTTTTACTGATCGATTGTATTTTGGCGATTTTCAATACTTGTAAAAGTCAGATGAAATAAAGAGTATTGATTGATTGATTGATAGAGCGAAGATAGCAAACAGTTTTCAACAGATTACATGTTTCTGGGATAAAAATATGCAATTTAAGAGAAGGATACAAACCCAGAATAAATCTATGCAAAAATCAAGAAGGGCAATTAACCAGTGATCCAAAAGTAATAAAATCAGTCTCAAAGACCAATTTCTACGCTCTATTAAGGGTGTAAGAAAATAAAGAGCACATTGACATGCATCACATTGAGGAAAGCACAGAAAATATAGAACCCCGGTGATATAAGAGGTAAAACAAATAATAAGAGCACAGAAGAATAACAAGGCTCCAGGTATTGACAACGTCCACTCTGAGCTATATAAACTAGGTAACAAACACTTAGAAAGACAAATGCATATGCTTATGAAGAAGATTTGGAATGAGGAAAAGATCCTTAGCGACTGGAAAACCAGAATTATAATGCTCAATCTATAAAAAACAAGATAAACTAAAACGCGAAAATTATCGCGGCATAACCCTCTTGTGCACACCGTAAGAAGTTTTTATATACAAAATATTCGTTTTACCCCGTTTCCGACAAGGAAGATCTACAACTGACCAGCTATTCATAGTGAAACAAATTCTAAACAAATCGTGGGAATACGACATTAATGTCCATAACATATTCATAAATTTCAAACAGGTCTAAGACTTTATCATTAAACCAAAAATTATATCAAATATTGCATAGTTTTAACATATCCCAGAAATACATCCGACTAGTAAAAGTAACAATGGACTTGTCAATAGCAACTGTCAGAGTACAAAATGACTGAGAACTTTTCAATAGTCAAAGGATTAAAACAAGGAGACGGTCTGGCACCGACACTATTTAACCTGACTCTTCAATATGTGATAAGAAAGCTGAATGTAGGTAGAAGTAATCTCCTAACAAATAAGTCAATGCAGATTGCCGCCTATACCGGTGACATTAGCATTATGTCTCGCAGAACAGAAGACGCGACAGAAATATATTCACAATTAAAAACAAGGACCGTAATAAATTCACTAATTTATTACACTCTAATAATTTTTCACCACCAAACCACCCTTAATGCGAGCGATTCTGCTAGTGGTTCAGCTAGCAGAATTCGAAAAAAACCTTTTTGCCGATGGTATTTTGTACCCATTTTTTACCAATAATTTATTACCACCTTAATAATTTTTAATCTTAATAACTGAAATAAAAAAGTGTTTTGTTAAGTTTATACCAAACTTTGATTATCCTAATAATTTTTCACTCCTAAACCAATCTTATTTGCAAACGTTTCTGCTAGCTTAATATTCGAGCCAGTGGAATTACTAAAAATTATTTTTGAATTACCAGTTTTCTGCTAGGTTTTTACGAATGTATTACCACCCTAATAATTTTTCACCCTCAACTAACCCATGTGAAAAGTCAATAATTCTTAGGTTAAAATTTAAGGTGATGAAAAATCAATTTTTACAATTTTACTGTATATTATAGTAGGGGAGGGTAGTACATAATGAGACAAAAACTCATTTTTATTTCTGACTTTGAATTTGCCTACAAACTGAGTTAACCAGGCAACAATATGATTATTTCTTCAATATAATCTGAAATAAATATTCCTTCATGAGTGAAAAAACAAAATCTATAACGGTCTACATCTGTTTTATTGTGTACCATTTGTGGTAAACAATGAGTCAAGAGGTGGTTTATTAAAGGAAAAATATCAAGTGTAGGTTTTATTATTGAATATGCAACTTTACAGGTATAATAGACAAAGTGAAATGAAAGAAAATTTTAACAAATCTTCATACTGTACTGCAGCAATGTCTTCAACTTAAGGAAAAATAAAGCAGCCTTGAAGCTTACCACTTTTTCTTAAAAATGACACTTTAAATTCATTATCGTTTAATGTCTTGAGAACTTTAGCAATATAAAATATATTGTTTTCAAATTTCACTCATACAAAACTATCAATGGAAATTTCTGTACTAACATTAATGCCATAATCGTCTTCCAATTTTAAATTTTCACATTCATCACCAGAAGAATTATCGTAATTGATTAGTTCTTCACTCTCCTCGGATGAAATGCTGTCACTTTGTTTATTTATTTTTTCTACTTTGATGCGGAGCCACCTCCCTTATTTAAATTGACCTTAATTCGTTTATTATTCTGAGGAGTCATTTTTTTGGTTGTTGTTTGCAGTTTTAACTGATCCAAGTCAGGTGTGTTAGTTAAAAGTGCACTCTTTTTAGTTCTCCTTGCCTTCACACCTTTTATCGTTTCTTCTTTTTAAATCCTTTAAACTCATGAGGGGAGACGAAAGAACTTAAATTCGCAGATGATACTACTGACTTAGAGTTTTGAGACATTATCGGTTTTTCAGGTGTTTTTGGTCGGGATACTTATTGATTTTCAGGTGTCTTGAGTCAGATTAAAATGATATAACTTGATTGGAAAGCATACTAGACATTGCTGTCGACTCTGGTTGTAGATTTAGCTGCTCAGTTTCATTTGGTCTATTAGTCACAGAACTGCCAATGAAGTCAGCTTAAAAAAAATATTAAGGAGAAAAATTTCCGTTTTATTAAAACCTGACAGAGTATTAGTAGACGTCAATGCTTTCATATGTGCCTCTCCTACACATCTGGTATATTGAAATAGGTTTACCAGGATGGTTCAGCAACCATGAGTCTATATAACTTGAGTACAGTTTAATTATAAAAAAACTTCTTCCCATTAATTTAAACCTAGCTGAACTATTGACTTCCCGCAAGGGATAGTCGAAAAATAAAAAATTAATATGTTGGTAATAAACTCGTAAAAAACTATCAAAATACTATGGTATATCATAAATATTTTTTTTAATTCTGCTGGCTCGAAAGTTAGCTACCAGAAACGTTTCCAAATAAGATTGGTTTAGAGAAGGAAAATGATAAGGAGGCTCAAAGTTTAGTAAAAACTTAACAGAACACTTTTTTATTTCGTTTATGAGTAGAGGACAGTGAAATTGCAAAACAAGATTTTTCACGCTACACTTTAATCTAACAGAATTATTGACTTTCCACAAAGGGTAGTTGAGGGCTGAAAAATTACTAGGGTGGTAATACATTCGTAAAAAAGAATGGAAATATTGAAAACCATCAAGATACGAAAGCTGCAATACCTGCTTTAGCTAACATACTTTAGTTAATTATACATACAAGGGGAAATCCAGGGCAAAAGAAGTGTAGAAAGGAGAAGAATCTCATGGTTGCGTAACTTGAGGGAATGCTACGGATGCACATCAATCGAACTATTCAGAACGGCAGCATCTAAGATCAGAATAGCCATGATGATTGTCAACCTACGTCGCGGAGATGGTACGTAAAATTGGCTAACGAAGACAGAAAGATCAATGATCACCAAAAATATAAGAAAAAATTCTTCAAGCACTTCAAAAAATAAAAAAGGTAAAGCAGTTGGACCGGATGATATTCCTGGGAAAAGGTGGACAGCTTTAGCAGACAGGGAAAATAATATGCGACCATTCGGCGACCTGGCTTTGACGTAGGAATGTATGATTACAAAAAAGAAGCAAAAATCTTAAGCATACCTGTCAATAGAATTTTACATTTAAGCCAACAAACAAAAAAATATTAGAAAAGAAAATTTAGATTTGATTTCACCTATAGTGCCTCTGTATATTCTCTTATACGAACTTCATCCTACAAGGAATCATCAGGGCGAGTGGTACAGAAGCACTTAACATGAAAACAAATCTTTTCCGTCAAAAGAATTGCAATTTATAGAAGGCACAAATTAAAATAAAAATCTAAATTTTGGTTTCGTTAATAGAAATCTTTGCATTTCTATCTTCGTAATTCTTAAAAAGATATTATTTTAATCGAGCAATATCGCCAAACATTATTGCTATCTAAGATGAAGAGTGTTACTACCATAATTATGAAATCTAAAAAGCATATCTTATCAAAGCTAAAAAATCTTTCAACCAATATTCCTTCAGTGATTACCAAACGTTTCACTAAACCAGGGGTGGCCAACCTTTTTAAGTCGAGTGCCAATATGAGAACAAAAAAAATTTGGCGTGCCACTAAAATTTTTCGACATACTAATATGGATACTATATATTAATAATATACGGTACAATATGTATTTCTTATGTAAATTACACATTTTTCCGTTTAGTCAAGATAGTGGAGGTTTAAAAAATAACGTAATAAGTAAAACATAACAACAAACTTACTTTATTGTTAATAAAAATAAAATAAAAACGTTAAACAAAAAAACTTAAATATATTCTTGTTAAATACAATTCAAATTATTAAACAGTTACTTATTTAATGTGGTATTTGAACTTGTATTTTTTTAATTAATTCATCTATATTGGGATTAATTTCGGAACTAGCCAACAGAATTAGATTTTTTAAATGTATGTCAGTTAATCGTGACCGATATTTTGATTTTATTATGTTCATAATAGAGAACATTTGCTCACAAACGTACGTTGAACCAAATCTACAACAATATCTCAGAGTTAACTCGTATAAATTAGGAAAATTGTTTGCTGGTACAAATTTCCAAAATTCAATATAATTGGGATCAGTAACAGTTGAAATAATTTCCCTATATTTGGTTTTTAGTATAGTGTGGTTCTGTAAATCAATAATTTCGATCTGTATTTCAGCTGAGTAACAATTGATATCTTGCAGAGAAATAGAAAAAGGATTTATGAAAAGGTCAACATTCATTTTGTCTTTTTGAAAATCTTCAAACCGGGTATTGAATGAACCTAGCAAAATAGATATAAGGTTTTTAAATCTGTCAAAATTTGGAGTTCTACTGACCTTGTTAGCTAATTCTTGCATTAATGTGAAATGTGTCAATCTCTGTTCTCCAAAATCGTTACAAAAAAGCATAAGTTTATTCACAAAAGAAGATATATGACCAACTAGAGTAGGAAAAATACAATTTTTTCCCTGTAATCTTAAATTTAATAGATTTAAATGTCTCATAATATCAGTGAGAAAAGCTAAATCCCAAAGCCAATCTTTATCATTAAGTAACTAGCACTCACTGGGTAGTTCATTGTTTTCTTGCAAATATTTTAAGACGCACTCCTTCAAGTCCCAAAACCTTTCGAGTGCATTTCCTTTGGAGAGCCAGCGCACACTGCAATGGAGAAGTAACTCTCCATCTTGCTCCGTTTCTGCCGCGAACAGTTCTCGAAATTGTCGTCGATTCAATGTTCGAGCTCGTATTTTGTTAATGCAGCGTGTTACAGGGTCAGCAACAGATGACATGTTTAGGTTCTTGGCACAAAGAGCTTCCTGGTGAATAATACAATGGTACTTTTAAACTTTTCTTCCCAAATAGTTTTACAGTAATATAACAAACCCCTTTAGTCTACCAACCATGCAAGGAGCTCCATCTGTACAAACACTATCTAATTTTGACCATTCAACTTTGTTGACTTCGATTAGGTTTTTAAGCTGTTGAAAAATGTCCTCTCCTGTTGTTGTGACTAGTTGGCGCAAATCCAGAAGCTCTTCGGCATTTTCAAAATTACCATTGGTATAACGGACAAAAATGCTTAACTGCGCATTTTCTGTGTTGTCACAACTTTCATCCAACGCTAAAGAAAAGAATTTGCAGGATTGTAATCCACTTATAATTTGGGAAACAACATCCTGGCCCAAATCATCTATACGGCGCATGACTGTATTTCGGGATAATGCAATATTATCGACCATATTTTTGATCTTTACATCTCCCACATTTTTAGCAAATATTGCCAGACTATTTTTAATTATCTCCTCTCCATCAGAGTAGGCTTTTTTCTTCCGGGCTAACAGCACAGAAAGTTCATATGATGTTTTAACCATAGTTTCCATTTCATCACTTCTCTTCTGAAACAGTGACTGTTGGCTGGCTAGGGTTTTCTTTTTTTTTCAATGAAGTCGGCTCGCAAATGTGAACCAATAGGATATTTGTTGCTGAAGTCCTTATTCAGTTGTTTATAATGTCGTTCCAGGTTAATTTTTTTCGGAACTGCTACAGACAATTCACATATCAAACAAACAGGCTTTGAAGTATTACGATTAGTAAATAAAAGTTGTTCTTCCCAAGCAGGTTGAAAATCGCGAATTGCAATATCATCTTCGTATTTTCGTTTTGAAGTCGAAGGCTTACTCGTGGACATATCGAACAAATACTTTTAAAATTTTAAATAAATAATGCGCGATGACAAAATGTGCACATACAACGGGGCAGTTTAAAATAAACTAAGTAAGGGTAACGCAGTCCTATTGCACATTACGACAGCTAGGATCACGTGCACCAATCGCAGCAATATCGCTCGCCAGAGGATGCAATGATGCCGCATCTATCGTACCTTCCGTAAACCTACCAAGTTTCTTATTATTTTTTGTTTTTCAAGTTTTAATTTTTTTAAAAGTTTGATCAGTTTGAAAGTCTCAATCGTGCCACAGAGTGGCACGCGTGCCGCGGGTTGGCCATCCCTGCACTAAACAGTAAAAAATCGTCCGTTGTAAAAGGGCTTCTGGAATTGCATTTTGGTGCTTAATGGCAATCAAACCCATCATTAAAATGTTATGTTCACTTTTTCGCTTCATGTGAAAGACCAAATACAATGTTTGATCCTGAATGGGAGAAAAATTAAAATGATTCTAACGACATTTTTTTTTAATAAAATAAACAACGTTCCTTACTTTTAAAATACAAAGTTTTTGTTTTTTAGTATGCCTCGAAATTAAAACGAGCCAAGAAATTCACCTAATAATATTGTGTTGAACGCTAAAAACCCAACTTTTAAAAGCAAAATAGGTAAAATCCGTTTTTAAAGTAAAAGTTAAGGCTCTTAGTACTTGTTAGTTATTTAAAAACTAGAACTTTGCACATAACAATTCACTTTACTTTCAAAACATACTTTTGGTAAACTAAAAATAAAAAACCTCAATAGAAGCAACAGCAGTTTTTTGCCATTTTCTCGAAAGTTGTACCTTTGGAACGCCTTTTACTTAAGCTCCATTTGGATTGACTGAATTATAGTATTTTATATTAATAATAATAAAAAATTAGATGTTTACACATTTTTATATGACAAAATCTTAAATGAACTATATATTAAACATCGAGCAAAAAAACAAAAGAGGGAAATCTTATGAAAACGAGACCAAAAAAGTGGCCTCTGATGGCGGACATATCCGGAAATGCGAATGCGCCAAATTTAAATTTTCCGACAGTTATCAACAGTAGCTATATAATATTTTTCAGAATGTGTCTTAGACGAGAAAGTTTTAATTAATTATTAACGATAATAGTCTAAAATGCGACACAATTGTTAAAAAACTTCAATATAAATAAGATTTCATGTGACATTTGGGACAAACAATAACATAACCCAACTAAATTTGATGTCAAACAAGGAGAGAGACTCTCTTTCCTTGTTTAATGTGGCCTCTAAAGATCGCACTTCCTGTCTAACAATATGTTTGCCCCCACTACCTTTACATTCCCTATTTTGTCTTTTTACTCGATGATATTAAAGCAGCTGTTTTTTGGCGAATACATTAATTGGAAATGCAACATTAATTCATTTTAAAATAATAACGCTACATGAAAACACTTTAACGCTTATTATTTCCTAATGTGTCTGTAATGATAGCCTGTATCGGCCTGGACGTTCTGCACAAATGATTTTTGACGATGTCTTGAGTAATAGGATTCCATCCTACCTCCTGTGAAGCAATTATTAATATTGTGCAATTGAGTTAGTGGATTTTGTGCTCGTATACAGGGTGTTTCACGACAAGCTTACACTATCAATATATCGGTCACTACACGATATTTATGACAATTGGTTTATGGGAATTAGAAGTTATGACAAACTAAAAGACCGGCCTTTCCAGTAACTCTGATTGTAGTGGGGATTTGGAATTGCTGCTCCAGGTCTGGATGATGTATATGTGCAGTGTAAAAAAGAGCATTGTAATTTTATTATTAGGCAACACGATACGGTACACCAGGTGCGAGTATTGTGCACACATTTTTGTGCTTTGGATCAGACATCGAAAGTTTTACTCTGTAAGGTAATATTCGGTAAGGTAAGTTCTTTTTATTATTTTCAATGTTTATTTATTTGTATATTTATAGGTATAAATAAGCAGTGGCCCGAAACAAGGAGATACTCTGTCACCTCTCCCTTTTAATATCATCCTGGAGGAAGTAGTAAGAGCAGCACAACTTAAAACAGAATTACTGACAGTAAATGGACCAAAATTACTACTAGCATACGCAGATGACATTGACATTGTGGGAAACACCAATGTGATGGAGACTTTTAAAAAATTGGAGGTAGAGGTAAAGAAAACTGGTTTAGGGGTAAATGAAGAGAAAACAACAACAGGCAGTGTAAGATCAGGCAGGACGAAGTAGGGTACCGAAATATACACAGTCAAATTCGTAAAGAAATTATAGCGGCGAAGGAGATCTGGATGACTACACTTTGCGCCGAGGCTGAAAGCCTATATAAACTCGGCGACAGCTTCAATCTTTACAAGAAAATTAAGGAAATTGCTGGTGTCTTCAAGAAAAAACAAGTCACTGGTATACATAATGACCAAAATAAATTAATAACGGACCCTAGCGATATACTTAATACTTGGAAAATGTACACAGCCAATTTGTTCAATGATGACAGAACACAAAAACCACCACAACTGGGAGACCATTTGTATGGCCCAAGTATTTTGAAAGCTGAAATTGTACACGCTATCAAACTATTAAAAAGTAACAAAACCCCAGGACCAGATGATATATACGCAGAAACAATCAAGTTACTTAATGAAGAAAACCTAGACATTATTGTCAAGCTCTTTAACGACATCTACGATACGGGCCAGATTCCAAAAGATTGGCTTCGATCTGCATTTATCGCCCTACCAAAAGCACCACGTGCGAACTTCTGCAAGGACCACCGACTAATAAGCCTAATGAGTCACTTTTTAAAACTTTTCCTGAGAATACTTCACACTAGATTGTTTAAGAAATGTGAAGAAGTCAGTGGATGGAGTCAGTTTGGTTTCAAAAATGGACTTGGCACGAGAGAAGCGATCTTTAGTTTGCAAACATTGATACAGAATTGTTTAGATCAAAGAAAGGATGTTTTTATCTGTTTCATCGATTACGAGAAAGCATTTGATAATGTAAAACATGAATTGATGATAAAATACCTACAAGAGTTGGGATTGGATGCAAAGGATATAAGAATCATCGCCAATCTGTATTGGAATCAGACAGCAACAGTACGTCTTCAAAATTCCAACGAAACAGAAGATTTCTCCATTAAAAAAGGAGTAAGGCAAGGTTGCATACTGTCCCCAATGCTGTTCAATTTATACGTAGAAAAAGCCTTCGCAGAAGCAGTGGAAGACTCTAATAAGGGTATTAAAGTTAACGGCATATTTATTAATAACATCAGGTATGCCGATGATACAGCCATAGTGGCAGATAACATCGAAGATCTTCAATGCCTTTTAAATGATCTAACTCTTGCAAGTAAAGCTCGGGGTGTGAAAATAAATATCAAGAAGACAAAATCAATGATTATAAGTAGAAATGATTACCCCAACGCAAAGATATATGTCTCTGGAGAAGAAATCGAACAAGTCAGACAATTCAAATACTTGGGATGTTTGCTGAATGAGGGTTGGGACCCCGAGAATGAAATAAAGAGCAGAGTTGAACAAGCCAGAAATGCTTTTTTGAGGCTTCGTAAGTTTCTGACTGAGCGCAAATTGGACTTCAACCTCCGATACAAGATGCTTAAGTGTTACGTGTGGCCTGTTCTCCTGTACGGAATGGAAGCATGGACGTTAAAGGCCAGTTCCATTAACAAACTTGAAGTGCTTGAAATGTGGTGCCTGCGTCGAATGCTCAGAATATCATGGACGGACAGGGTCAGAAATGAGGAAGTACTCAGAAGAGCGGGCTTACAGGATAGGGAACTTTTTGATTATGTAAAAAGTAAGAAGACTGCATACTTGGGGCACATTATACGAGAAGAACGATACACTTTTCAGCAACTGATACTCGAAGGGAAGATAGAGGGTAGGAGAGGTCTCGGACGTAAAAAAATGTCATGGCTGCGCAATATTCGACAATGGACAGGAATCCACAGCTATGAAATGCTTCGCAATGCTGCTAAAAACAGAATTATTTAATCCAGAATATTTAACATCTCACCTGACAAGACGATGTACGGTGGACGCCTACGCAGAAATGCACGGCACCTTAAGAAGAAGAAGAGAAAACCAAATACATGTGCATCAACAGACAAAAGGGACGGGATAGAATAGGGCAAAATGTTACAATAGACCCATATAAATTTGAAAGAGTGGAGAGTTTTAAATATCTCGGAGCAACAATTACTGCAGATAACGATATCGCGGAAGAAATAAAATGGAAGAATTCACGCAGCAAACAGACTAAAAGCCCAACACGAACATCAAAGATTAGAATATATAAAACGGTGATTAGACCGGTGCTCATATATGGGTGTGAGACGTGGACTCTGGCCAAAAAAAACTGAAAGAAAACTTAGATGTTTTGAGAGGAAAATCCTCAGAAGAATCTTTGGGCCTTATCATAACGTAAATAGCAACCAATACCGAATGAGAACAAATGCTGAGGTCAAGCAGATGTATAGAGCGAGTGACAAAGTCCAAGAGATCAAATCCGAATGTCTAAGATGACGTAATTTATTATGTAAAAGTAATGTTCATAGACTCCCTAATAACTGCCTTGCCAAGTTAATATGGGAGGAAGCCCCCACAGGAAGAAGGCATTTAGGACGTCCACGAATGCGATGGAGAGACAATATATGGTCAGATCTAAGAACAATGGTGCTACCCACTGACCCAACTATTATGGACGACTGTTCAAGATAAAAGCAGTCAGCCAAGACCCACCCCGGGTTGTAGTGCTCCGAGAAGAAGAAGAAGGTATAGGTACAGATATGGATTATGAGAAGGAGAAACAAAGAATATTAAAATTATTTAAGGAAGTATCGACCGACGAGGGAATGTATGAAGTTGGTGATGAACAAAATGAAATTGACGATAAGACGACAAGAATTTAAAGACGATAAAACAGAGAAAGAAAATCTTAGTTTCAGAAGGGAGTCGAACTTTATAGGTAAAGAAAATTAAAGAAAGTGGAAAAAAACAATGTCCACTGAATAATGTAAGAACACGCAGTACCAATATATTTGTACGATTGCCAACTATAACAGATTTTGTTAAAACTCAATCAACACCTATTGACATCTATGCTAAATGCTAAATCTAGTTCGTGACTGTACAAATACAAAAATTAAGAGAGTTACAAATGATTACAACAGACAAAGAGATGCGAAACGTGCCGACATTGCCTAAATCAAAGTCCTAATTGGTCTTCTTTATCTTGCTGGTATTAGAAAAGCAAACCACATGAATTTAGGGGATCGCTGGAGAACAGATGGCACTGGCATTGACTTTTCGGCTTGTAATGAGTATGCCTAGATTTCAATTCCTTTTGCAGTCTCTGCGATTTGATAACATTCACACAAGAAAAGAAAGAATACAAGTAGATAAGGTGGCTTCAATACGCACATTACTAAAAAAATTTAACAGCAACATTAAAAATGCTATTCTCATTGTGCTTATGTTACCATTGACGAGAAACTAAAAGCTTTTCCAGGAAAATGCAGTTTTAGGCAGTATATTCCTTCCATCCATCCAATGGCACTACAGCCCAAGCCGGGCCTTGGCCTCCTTCATTAGTATATTCCTTGCAAACCGAAAAAATATGGCATAAAAATTTTTGCAATTTCTGATGCCAGACAGTTTTATTCCAGTCACTTGTGTACATCGAAAAACAACCAAATGGAACATATTTATGGGAGTAATAGGAATATTACTCTGAATAATTAATTTTGTAGTGTCCCTCTAGCTTTAAATCAAAAACAATTAAGTTTAGTGGATGCAATTCGATATAATAAAAAGCAGTTGCCATTAGAATTTGTACAAAATAATTTCAGGTGCATCGGGTCTTCAATGTTTGGTTTTTACGACTAAATCACCTTGGTTTCGTATATTTAAAAAAAAAATCGAAACGATTATCTGTACAATGCACCATACCATGGAGATGATATTGATCCTACCACAAATAAACTGAGATAATTATTATTACATATAATGAGGCAAAGAGCAGAGTAGTTTATACTAGTCTAAATGAAGAATCTAAACCACCACGTAAAGAATTTTTACTGCAACTCTCGATGTTACTAACCAGGACTATCAAAAAGTACAGGCTATGACTACCAACTTACCCAGAACCATCCGTATGAGGCTTAGGGAGATATGTGACTTATCAGTGGAACAAGTACCAGTCATAACATCCGAGACTCAAGGTCGCTGTGCTGTTTATGATTAGCGGACAAAAATAGGAAAACAAAATATTATTGCCAAATATGCACAAAATGTGTGTGTTTGGAACATGTTACACCATTGTGTAATTTATGTTATGAAAATGTTAATTAATATTTCATTTTTTTTTTGTTGACAATTACTCTTTATTTTTGTTTTGTTGTTGTATTGAATTAATTTCTTTAATTTCCTATAATAGTAAACAAATTTAACAATATTCAATATTTTTTTAATATCCAATTTTTTTGTACATACACACATCAAAATAGTCTAGGGGACAAAAATAAAATACGAGATTACAGAACGATTTCAAATAATTTATTTCAAATATTTTTAAAAAAAGCTTATAAACAAGTGTCCCGAATTTTTTTAGAATTGTGGCAATAGCCCCTAAGAAAATCTTAAGGGCTCAACTCCCACAATATAGTGTTTAGGTTAAGTTAGTCTAGTATATGACCTTCACGATTATTGATTTCTGTCCTACATATGTAAGGCAAACTCATGATCAGATGGTCAATGTCTTGCTGCGGTATTCTGTTGCACTCCATTAAAAGGCCCTCAAGCAGTTGCTGTCTTGTACTGAACACAATATTTTGTTGTAGAATGTGTCTGCCCAATATGTTCCATACGTGCTCAATTGGGTTTAAATTGTGGAGGCCATGGTAAAACCTGAATTTCATTACCTTCTAGGAATGTTAGAACAACCCTGGCAGTATGCAGACGAACATTGTCGTGCATTGATTGAAATTAGGAACCAGCTTGTTGTGCAAAGGTTACAACAATAGGTTCGAGAAGAGTATCGAAGTATTCTGTTGCATTAAGAAACCGTTTCAGACAAACGAGATTGATTCTTCCACCACGAGTGATGCCACCCCATACCATTCTGTTCTACTCCATTAAGAGGCCCTCATGCAGTTTCTGTCTTGTATTGAACGCAATATTTTGTTGTAGAATATGTCTGCCCAATATATTCCATACGTGCTCAATTGGGTTTAAATCTGACGATTGTGCAGGTCATTTTAAAACCTTAATTTTAAGGTTAAAGTTTAAAATAAACCTTCTAGGAATGTTTGAACAACCCTGTCAGTATACGGACAAACATTGTCCTGCATTATTTGAAATTGGGGATTAGCTTGTTGAGCAAAGGGTACAAGAAAGTTTTACTAGGTTCGTACTGTAACTGCATCACAATTACAAATGAGGCTGCAAGAGACCGATCTGGTGTTTGTAAGTGGCCAAACCATTTAAAATACACTGAATGAAATAGGTATCCAGAGGAAATCGCGCTCATCGACTTAAGTGGGCACAAGAACACGCAAATTGGGATAGACGTAAGTGTGTCTCTACTTTGTTCACAGATGAGTTTCGATTTGGATTTGCACCAGATACAAGATGGATCGGAATTTACAGACGATCTGGCAATGCTGAATGATTTTCCAACTTGCAGGAAGTTCATAGACAGCAAGGTGGCAGTATAATGGTATGGGGTGGCATCACTCTTGGTGGAAGAATCAATCTCGTTTGTTTGGAATGGTTTCTTAATGCAACAGACTATTTCGATACAAATAATTAGAAGAATTTTTCACCAATTAAAAAAAATTTAAGATATGTGTATTTGTACTTATGTATTGTTATATGGAATCGACTAAATCTCCAGCTGAAAAATTTTTTATGGCAGAGTCTGTCCTGATTGCGATTTGTTTTAATGGCTCTATATATTGAGTTTAAGTTATCCAAATAAAAATATTGTATACGGTTACTCTTTGTTCCGTTACTAACACTATATGCCCACATTCAATGTTATAAATTACAGATTAAAGTGCTTCGGTTTTATATATCCTTTAGTTTCCAATAAATTCCGCTTGATCCGTAAATTCATTGAAATTCCAAATAAATACATTCCTTGTACGCTTTAAAATTATCAAAGGTAAAATTTCAGAGATAGGGATTTTATAAGAATGGGATCTGAGTTATTTTTCCGTGCGGTCTTTCAGTTTCAATATTACACCGAAACATCAATCAAAAATTTAAATATCTGGGCGATCAGTTGGATGCATCTGAAAGGTTATATGCCACATGATAGAGTGGAAATGAGCATAAAAAGAAGTGTGAAAATACTATTGTGTTGCGGATAAGACTTTAGAAGAACGAAAACGTTTCCATTATATTATTTTTTGTATTCCCGTCTTTTGTAATAATTTATTTTTCTCTAGAAATTTTTACGATGTTCTTATAATTTCGATAATACTGTTAAAATATCATCAAGAAATGCAGATTGTTTAAAGAGAAAGAAAACGTTATACAAATACAGAGTGTATTTTAAAGCTATCTATTTGGCTGCAGCTCTTTGCTAGATAGCATACTACAATAATAATTCTACAGTTGTGTAGTATTACTGATATTGTAACGAAAATATTTTAGCTACCATATGTACTATTACTATAAGGGAAGAAAATTATGTACAGAAACTATTGGGGGTGGAGATCGGGCAAGCAAAATAAACGGCACTCAGGGTTTGTTAGGAGAGTTGGGGTCGTGGATAAGTAAATGGCAAGGGGGTTGGATTATGGCAACTGCAAAAATATGAAACAAAGGGTCATGAATCTCTTGGGACAAATAAAACAAAACACAGAAAGGAAACAGGAAACACCTCCAGTATTATAGTTTATTCGTCTTCCGGGTTTGGACCGTGTCATTTGTGAGTGACCCAAAAGTGGGTTCATCTCGACGTTTCGCTACAATTGTATGTAGCTTCTTCAGGAGAACAAAGAAAAGAAAACAAAAGACAGGAAGATGGGTAGTTAGCAACGGTCACTCAGTTACTCAACGCAACCAGAGGCGAATACTAACTACCAAGATGGGCATTTGGTCACAGTAACTCAACTACTCAACGCAGTCAGAGGTGAAAACCAAATGCCAGGACAGGGATTCACGTCCAACAGCTCAGAACACTAACGCGTCGAGAGGCGGGGAGTGAATCCGACAATTACTCCGCTACCGCTCTATTTATAGTCGCGGTGACCTGTCATGTCGGGACGTATCGGCACACTTCGTGGCGCGAACGTCAAGGAGCGCGCTCTGGCCAATCATGTGGCTGCATCGTGGTAGCGGGACCGGACGGCGGCTCTAGACTGAGATTCCAGATGGGAGACAAGTAGTATCCTTCCTCTCGATTGATATTATGTGGATTTTTTCGGATCTCTAGAGATTCGCGGATTTTCCTGGAATAAAAGAAGGGGCTCTTAGAAATAATATGGGTTTTTTCAAACAATATGGAATGACCGGTTTCTTGGCAGTGTTCTGCAACTGCAGAATGGGAGAAAAGACCTGATCGAATGCATCTTTGATGCTCTTGGGTCACTCTGTTTTAGAAAAAAAATGTTAAGAAAAAAATTTAACATTTATTGTGTCTTACCACAAACAGTTATAAAAATAAGACAATACAAAAATATTACATCAATAGTCGCAGAATACAAAAGTACAAAAAAACTTACATGTCATCCGTTTACAAACTCTAGAAGTTGGGGATACTACACAAACTTACAAATGTTACTGCATAGAGGTTAACCTTTTTTTAAACAAAACAAATGAAAATCAAAAATAATAAAACTAGCTGTCATATGTTAACATTAAATTTTAAAAAACTGAACAATTAAATTGACAGCTAAAGTCCAAATATAAAATTTACTACTTTAAATATTACAATCTTTAAATTTTGACGAAAGCAAAATATTATTTAAAAAAATGTCTGTCTTTACTATAAATTTAATCACTAAAAAAGTTACCTTAATTCACCAAAAAATGCATTAAAATTTTTGGAACCATAACTGAAACTATAACTTGGGGTAGACCTGGGCTTCA
This sequence comes from Diabrotica balteata, assembly GCA_918026665.1. Classification (NCBI taxonomy): domain Eukaryota; kingdom Metazoa; phylum Arthropoda; class Insecta; order Coleoptera; family Chrysomelidae; genus Diabrotica; species Diabrotica balteata. The sequence continues at coordinate 116,027,675 of OU898278.1, forward strand.
CTCTCTGTGCAACGAACACACGAACAAATTTATCTCCATACTGCCAAAAAGCTTTGGATGATAACCAGGGAGAAACAAAACGAGGATGGAAACGACGATTCTTCCAATTCTCACTTACAACTGCAAACTGTAACCACCAACTTCACACTGCTACGCATTTTCTTTGAAAAGGTGCAAAAACAGAAAACTTTACAAATTCGACGTGAATTTGGACATAACGCTGAAGACCCCGTTCTTGAAAGCGGCTCCAACGAAAGTGGTGAAATTTTCTTTTAAAATTGATCGCTTAAGTTGGAATAAACAAAGCACTCAGTATAAACAAAGCACAAACGAGAATTAAGACGCAATATATTAATTTGAAAACGCAATATGGGGCGGTTTGAACAAAAAAATATCGAGGAAAAATACGCAGCTACAAAATCAATAAACAACTCTAAGATGGTTTATATTACTTGGCGATGCTAAGAGGAATTGAAAATACTTTTTGCGTGTTTTAATTTGTACGATAGGAAACTGAAATGCATTAAAAATACTCTTCGATTTTTCAAATATATATGAGGGGATTTCAATATATTACATATACGAGGGGATTTCAATATACACCAAAAAAATTAATGAATTTGCAAATGCTAGAATATATGTACTTATATTAAAAATTTACAAGAGCAAGCTGGCTTCAGAAGTGGGTTCAGTACCATAAATCATATTCATACACTTCGAGAACTAATGCGTAGAGCTAAATAATATGAAATACATAGCTAGGATTAACCTTCATAGATTTTAAAGAGGCTTTCGATTCTATTTATCCCAAGGCAGTAATAGGAGCTTTGACTAACCAAGGCATTGACAAATAGTACACAGAAACTTTAGCAAATATAAACAAACAAGCAAAAGCTAAGGTAAAAATGTATGAAAACATTCCACTAACAGAGGCATCCAACAAAGGGACACAATATCACCAAAGCTCTTTACTGCAACTCTAGAAAATATATTCAGCAAAACGAACTGGCAGAACAAAGGAATATCCATTGATGGAGAATACCTCAGCCATCTACGATTTGCAGACGAAATAATACAGACGACAACAATAATCCTGCAGAACCACAAGAACATATAAGTGACCTAAATGCAGCTAGCAATGAAGTTGGCCTAAAAATAAACTTGACAAAACAAAAACCATGTACAACAAGCTAGTGGATGTCCAAGATGTAATAATAAACAACACTGTACTTAAGACAGTAGCTGAGTATATATATATATATATATATATATATATATATATATATATATATATCATTATTATCATGTGCAGCTTTGTCGACCGTTTCCAATTACGGTGCAGCTTCCCTTATTTCAATGTTATTCTATGTTCTTATTAGTATTCGACGATGTCTTAGTTATTCGTTGTTCTTATAATTTGCGTCCATATTTTTCTATCTTGTGCTATTCGAGACCACGTTGTTCCTGTTAATTTTCTTATATCATAATCCCATCTGAGATTCGAGCGCCTCTTTGGTCTCTTAGCGTTCCTGGGATACCACATAGTTGTTCTAGTGGTCCATTTGTTGTCTGCCCATTGCCATTTCAGGGATTTTATTCTTTGGATTACATCAGTCACCTGGGTTTGCCTCCGTATCCATTCAATTCTTTTACGATCCCTCTTTGTTATCCCTAGCATACATCTTTCCATTGCTCTTTGAGTTACTTGGAGTTTCGACGTTATTTTTTTCTTTAATATCCAAGTTTCACATCCATACGTCAATACGGGTAATATGTATTGATCAAATACTCTCTTCTTAAGGTGTAGTGGCATTTTGGACTTGAAGACTATGGAGTTTCGTCCGAATGCTCAACACGCTTGTTTTATTCGTCTGTTGATTTCCGGAAGTAGTGATCCCGATTTATGTATGAGCTGTCCCAGGTATATGTATTCGTTTACTACTTCTAGCGAGGTTTCATTAATTTTTATTTCCACGTTGGCGATCAGATCATTGCACATTATTTTAGTCTTTGCTAGGTTCATTTTTAGGCCTACCTCATTGCTGGCTGTATTGAGGTCATTAATTTGTAGTTGTAATTCTTCAGGACTTCTAGCAATTAGAATGATGTCATCAGCGAATCTAAGATAGTTTAGGTATTCTCCATTTAGACATAGACCTTGGTTGTTCCAGTCTAATTTCCGGAAGATATTTTCTAAGGTTGCAGTGAAGAGCTTAGGGGATATGGTGTCTCCTTGTCGGACTCCCTTCTGAGTGGGAAATTCTGGGGTATTTTTATATATGCTTACTCTAGCTGTGGCCTCTTTGTATATATTTCTAGCGTTTCGACATATGGTTTATCTACTCCTTGGTCGACAAGAGCTTCTATGACTGCTCTTGGGTATACGGAGTCAAATGCCTTCTCGAAGTCTATGAATGCTAGCGCCAGTGGTAGATCATATTCTTTTGTTCTGCTCATTACTTCTCTTAATGTTTGAATATGATCCATTGTGCTGAAGCCACTTCTAAAGCCTGCTTGCTCTCGGGGTTGTGCAGCGTCAAGTGTGTTCTGTATTCTGTTGTTAATGATTTTGGTGAATACCTTGTATATCACAGGCAGCAAGCTGATCGGTTTATAATTTCTGATGTCTTCTTTGCTACCTTTCTTGTGGATGAGGATTATGTTGGCTGAATTTCACTTTTTTGGAATATGTCTCGATTTTAGGCAGTCTGTGTATATTTTTGCTAGGATTTTCCAAGTTGTTGTACCAGCAATCTTTAGAAGTTCGGCTGTAATGCCGTCATTACCGGCTGCCTTGCCGTTCTTCATGCTCTTAAGAGCTGCCTCTACCTCATCCACGAGAACATCTGGTACATCTTCTTGAACCGCAGTTTCTTCTTCGCCTATTTCTTGTACTTCCGGAGCTTTATATAGACCCTCGTAGAATTCGGTTACATGTTCTATAATAGAACATATATATATATATATATATATATATATATATATATATATATATATATATATATATATCTGGAATAATTAAAACATAAATCTGGCTCCTTACTTCCAGAAATCAAGAGAAGAATGAAACTAGCTTGGGCATCTTTTGGTAGAAATGCAGTTATATTCAAATATTCGGCTGCGAAACTTGGACACTAAAGAAAGAGATAATATCGAAACTCAAAGTCACTCAAAGGTCAATGGAGCGATGCATGCTAGGTATAACAAAGAGAGATCGAAAAAGAATAGAATGGATCAGACAGAAAACCAAGGTTACTGATCCATAATCCATAGAATTAAATAATTAAAATAGCAGTGGGTGGAACATTTAGCGAGAAGAACTGATTATAGGTGATCCACTAGAATTACACTGTCATATCCAAGAAGCGTCAAGCAATCAAAAAGACGTCCAAATTTAAGATGGGACTATGACATTAGGAAACAAGCCAGTACAACATGGCACAGGAAAGCGAATTTTAGACAATCGTGGGCAGATATGAAGAATAAATATATAAGGAAGACGACATAATAATCGGTAGAATATGCTAAGAATAATGATTATGGTGATTAAAAATGTACACCAAAATTGTTGTATGTTGATAAACTCATATGATCACGACAAACACTAAAACATAAATACATAAAGGATGGTTTTATAAAAGAAATTGACAATATTTGCAATTTGTATATTATAATAATCATAATATTGTTTGTTTACTTCCCATTATATAATATAAAACAATGTTACAATAATACAACATAATAGTTCAATATAATATAATTACAACTTAATCCTCAGTCAAAGAAAACCAACAGCACTCACACACAAAACTTAATTCTAAATTAAATATTTTGTATAAAGAAATGGTTGTTAGCAAATAAACAAAGAAGAAATTCCCTGGTAAATCAGAGTTTGTGCTCAGAGATTACACTCATTTAAACTCTCCAATTATTTCTTAAGTTAAAGATAAGAATGAAGGAAGAAGACTTGAACATTATTGGAGTATGCGGCCCAGAAAATAACAAGCCTCAAACAATAGGGGAATTCATGACTAATTATAACAAGTAGTAGATCAAGTCAGAGAAAAGATGAAAATATTAAGGGATTTCAAAGCTCGAATAGGCGATCAAGTAATATCCAGTTTAAGCAAAAACATAATCTTCTTCTTCTTGCTACTTTATAAATAGGCTTAATGCCTGTTTTACTTCGGTTTTTAGCCTCAATTGACGTTGTCTGACCATCTTTTCCTTGGTCGTCCTGTTAAAAACGAAAACGAAGAACTGATTATAAAACTTCTGCACTCATAACTTACTCAGACTAAATAACAGATTTTTTGACCACAAAGGCCAACATAAATATATATTCAATAACACCTGTGGACAAAGATCTATGATAGGGTATGTTAGAATCAACAGAGGTATGCATCCATCAAAAATAATTGACGTAATGCATGCCCCGTCTCAGTTAATGTAGATAGCAATCATAGCCTAGGCTTGTGTAAAATAAGAATCATCATGAAATATTTCACACCCAAGAAAAGGGCACCAACACAAACAAAAATCAGGGTCGAAGGACTAAATACGGAATCCATGGAATACTTATACAAAAAAAGAATCTCAGAGAAGATTGCTGAGAATGAAACATTAGAAAACGATAACATCGAGTGAAGCTGGGAAAAACTCAAAAATAACATAATTAACGTAGCAACAGAATCACTTGAAAAAAGGAAATTACCGAACAATAACATATTAAAAATGAAAACGCCATGGTTTAGTGAAGAAGTAAAAAGGGAACACTGGCAGAGGTTCTTAAGACAAATAAAACACGACTTCTACTAAACACAAAAAGAAGTATGGAGAATCATTAGAGAACAAAGAAAAGGGATGAACCAACTAATAAAAACTATTCCCTATTTTCAAAAGCTGACGATAATGAACCACCAATACCAGAGGTGACGACAAACGAGGAAATAAATATTGGGAGGGAATAAGTAAAGAAAGCATTAAGGTAATTAAAAAATAGAAAATTATCAGAAGAGGGCAGAATGACGAACGAACTCCTAAAGTACGGAGGACTAGATCTGACCAAACAACTATTAAAACTAATCCAAAAAATAATAGAACAAAACAGAATTCCTCAAGAATGGAGATTAAGCATCATAATACTTTTCTTCAAAAAAGGAGACAAATCAGACCGAAAAATTACACAGTAATTAATTTATTAAACACAATACTAAAATTAACAACCAAAGTAATAACAAATAAATTGAATGAAATTCTTGTGCTCTATCTTGAGCACTTTTCATCAAATTTCTTGACTTTTCTTGAGATCGTCAGCCCAACGCGTAGGGGGTCTTCCTCTACTTCTTTTGTCTAACCTCGGCCTCCACTCAAGCAATCTGGCGATCACTGATTCTGGCGACGTGTCCGACCCAGTTCCATTTCAGTGTGGCAATTCGGGAAATTACATCGATAACTCCTGTTCTTCGTCTTCATTCCTAACTCGGTCACGAAGCGATATACTCAGCAATAACCTTTCCATTTTCCTCTGAGCTATTTGCAGCATTTTAGAACTTGTAGCTGTCAATGTCCGTTTTAAAGAAATTGGTATATCGCTTTTAAAGATGTCTTTGAGTTTTCCATAGGCTGCCCATGCTATGTTTAATCGTTTTCGTAGTTCGCATGTTTGGTTGTCTCTTGTGATATTTATCTTGTATCCAAGATATATGTATTTTTCCACCAACTCTACTTCGTTGTCTCCAATATTGATATGTCCGCTAAATAATTGGTTTGTCATGGTACTAATTTTGTTTTGGAGATGTTTATTTTAAGACCCACATTGGCACACACTAACTAAAATTCATGTAGCATTGTACATATCTCCTTGAGGTTGTCCGAGAACAAAACTATGTCTTCTGCGAATTTTAAATTTGTTAATCTTCTACCGTCAATGCTCAGGCCTTTCTCTTCCCAGTGGAGTTTTTTACAAGCATATTCTAGTGCTGCAGTAAACAGTTTAGGCGATAAGGTATCACCCTGTCGCACTCCTCTGCCGATAGTGATATAATCAGGACTTTCATGTAGTTTCACAGATATAGTTGCGTTCTTGCATGTATTGTAAATTAACCTTGTATATCGGTAGTCAATGCGGCATGCATGTAGTATTTTCAGGATTTTGTGAAATTCTACCATGTCAAAGGCTTTATGGAAATCTACAAAAGCCAGAACGAATGGTCGATTGTACTCGATAGTCTTTTCCACTAACGTTTTATTGCTCTGAAGGTATTCAATAATTTGTTTCAAATCCGGTACGAAATCCCGCTTACTCTATTGGCTGGTAGAAATCAAGTTTTTTCTCAAGATGATTTGTTACTATTCTTGTAACGAGCTTGTAGAATTACCTCAACGTTACCTCCAAAAACTTGGAGGGACGCAAAGGTAGTATTTATACCAAAGGCGGGGATACGTCCTACGGACGAAGCGAAGTCTTATCGTCCTATATGCCTGACCTCCTTTCTTCTAAAAACAATGGAGAAACTAGTAGATTACTACATAAGAAGCGAAACTTTAGCGAGGAATCCACTTCAAAAACATCAGATTGCCTACCAGACTGGCAAATCCACTATAATGCTCTGAATTCGCTAGTCGAAAGAATTGAAAAGACAATAGTGGCAAAAGAAATAGCTCTTTGCGCTTTCATTGACATAGAGGGAGCATTCGATAATACCTCATTTGAATCCATAAAAAGAGCACTAGTAAAGAGAAGCATTGAAGTCTCACAAATACAATGGATTTAGTCAATGCTAAAAACGAGAATCATCACTGCTAGTATTGGAGGAGAATCTGTGACTGTGACAGCGGTAAAGGGGTGCCCTCAAGGGGGAGTATTATCGCCTCTACTGTGGTCTTTGGTTGTGGACGACCTCCTCACTAAGCTGCATGATTCTGGTTTTATAACCCAAGGTTACGCAGATGACCTAGTTGTTCAATTAGGGGCAAGCATGACCAGACTATATCTAGTCTCATGCAAACTGCTCTTAACGAAATTAAAAGTTGGTACTCGAAAGAGGGCTTAAGTGTCAACCCCAGCAAAACGACTTTGATACCTTTCACAAGGAGACGTAAATACAATTTACAGGCTCCAACTATGAATGGCATCACATTAGACTATTCCAAGGAAGTTAAATATCTGGCGGTAACTCTAGATCAAAAACTCACCTGGAATAGTCATATTGAAAAAAAATTATACAGAGCTTTGGTGGTAAGTTGGACCTGCCGCAAGACGTTTGGAAAGACTTGGGGCCTACAACCGAAAATGACTCTCTGGTCATATAAAACAATAATTAGGCCCATGGTCACATACGCATCATTCGTATGGTGGCCAAAAACACAACAAACAACAGCTAACGCCAAGCTGCAAAAAGTACAACGGCTAGCTTGTCTGGGAATCACAGGGGCAATGTCAAGATGCCCACTACAGCTCTAGAGGCGATGCTGAACCTTCCTCCCTTGCAGTTCTGCATAAGGAGGGAGGAAGTAACTACTGCCTTAAAACTGCGACAGATACAAATAATGAAACCTGGAGATCTAGTTGGCCACCTGAAAATCTTGGAAGAAATTCCATTGGATTCTAAAGACATGCCGACAGATGCTATGCCAGTCAAAGTCAACTTTGAAACACCCTTTGAAGTGGTCATAAAAAACCACCAAATGGGTGAAGAAATTGAGCCAAAAATGTAAGAAGGTTCACTCGTATGGTATACGGATGGATCTAAGATAGATGAAAGGGCAGGAGTGGTAGTTACTGGGCCCAATTTCAGGCATCTTAATCTCTTGGAAACGCCCCAACCATCTTCCAGTCAGAAATACATGTTATAGACATAAGTGCCCAAGAGTGTCTCAACCAAGACATCCGTAGGGCAAAAGTCTTTATTTTATCAGACAGCCAAACCGCCTTAAAGGCTCTAAAGTCATTTACATGTGATTCAAAGTTGGTTTGGGACTGTAAACAATCTCTCAAGAAGCTGGCGGAACGCAACAGTGTAACTGTGATGTGGGTGCCAGGTCACAAGGGAATTGCAGCAAATGAGAAAGCTGACAGCCTCGCAAAAGAAGGAACTAATACCCCATTCCAGGGTCCGAAACCCTCCTGTGGACTATCGAAAAGCCACATCAGAGAGGAACTCCGTACCTGGGAACTCAATCAACTAAGATCATATTGGTCTAAAACACCAGGACAAAGGCAAGCAAAAAGGCTCATAAAAGTGTCGCCTACAGCAACAAACCGCCTTCTCGAAATGAGTAAGAAAGATATCAAAATGGTCACTGGTCCTCTCACTGGTCACTGCCCTCTGAGATATCAGCTCAAGAAGATGGGCAAATCAGATAGTGAGAACTGTCGTTTGTCACAATGAAAAAGAAACGGCAGAACATATACTATACAACTGCGTATCACTGTTCTGCAAAAGACTAAAATTCCTAGGAGAGGTCAGTCTGGCGTCCTCTGACATAGAAAACAAGTCACCTAGGAAGCTAATCAACTTCATCAGAAATATTAGCATTCTAGAGTTTAACTAGATTAAGGTATGCACAAAAGATTTGTATAGGTCGAAGTGCGGTGAGGCCGCATGGCCTTAACGACCTCACATAATCTAATCTAATCTACCTCAACATTGTGCCATTTGTTGGGTATATTACTGTCCAAAAGACACATGTTAAAAAGATTTTTTATTTTCTTAAGTAGGCAAGTGCCTCCGATTTTGATTACATCAGTAACTACACAATCTTCTCCTGCAGATTTGTTATTCTAAGCTTTTCTTAGGGCTAGTTTTATTTCGTCCATTGTGATTTCCGGTAGTAGTTCTGATCCTTGGTTGACAATACCCTTTTTCCTTCTTAATATTTCTAGTACTTGATATATATATATATATATATATATATATATATATATATATATATTGAAGACAGTAAAGGACCTACAACAGTAATTGAGCCTTGAGGCACAGCTACCTTAATGATTAATACTCAATACCTCAATGATTATTTTAGCACTTACTTATGCTAAAATAACAATGTTATTCATTTTGACAATTTGATAAAAAACAAACATGACATTCCGGCTATATTCTATATACATATTTCAAAATAAATACTTAAGAAGTTTACCGATGTCAAATACAAAAATTTTCCTTAGACTAAATTCAGTAAATATTATGCCCAGAAAAATACATTTGCAATTTTTACGGTCTAAAACGTTTTCCTATCTTGTTGCTGAATATGTCAAATGTAGTTGAATTTAAATAAGTAACGTGGTCTCAAGAGCAATATTTTACATCACTTTTCTTGCGAGGAATAAATATTCCTTGTCGACTAAAAATATTGCATGTGTCGTAAGTGATATACGCCATGAACTAATACGTTTTTTGTAGTTTTACATACATTTTTCTAGAAGCGCCTAAAATTTTAATTTTAAGCAGTTCCGATTATATTAAATTTAGATTTAGTAGATAGATAGATAGATAGACATTTATTGTTTTTAAAAACTACAGTTTTATAACAATAATAAAGTTAAAAAACTACAAATTATAACAACTAGTCTAGCATATAAGTATTAACAGAAATGTAACAAAAAGTAAGTACTAATCACTAACTAAAATGGATAGCTGATTTAGTAAATATCAACTAAGGTAAGGACGCCATTTAAGGCCACGTTAAGGTTTAAATGTCTGAAATATTTTATTCATCAAAATGGGGGACGGGGGAAGTCTTATGTATTAGAGTTAGAACTGTATTAGAGTTTACTGTTGGAATAACTTATAATTAGGATGAATGTATGGTGCGGTATATTTGTTATATTTGAGTTTGTTGGGTCCTTATGAATTACCAGCAAATTTGAACGGTAACTCGTATTTAGAGATTCTCCCAACTACACTTTTCGACGATCTAGAAGATTTGACACTTAATCAAAGAAGAGATATATGTTTCATATAGGATGGAGCTCCGTCTCATTGTCATTTAATAGTACAGAACTATCTAGATTAGCAATTTCTTCATTGTTGGATTGGCAGAGGTAGTGAAGATCCGTGGCCGCCTAGAACACCCGATGTAATCCTTTAGATTTCTATTTCTAGGGGTATATGAAATCACTGGTATACTCACAAGAATTAAATTATCGTCAATCACTATGGCAGCAAATAGTAAATTTCGCTAATTTTATTACCAATCAGTCAAACATTCTTTTTAAAGTTAGAGCATCGTTTAACAAAAGAATTCATGAACTTTTAAAAGTAAATGGGCTTTACATTGAACATTTGTTATAAATAGTTTATAGTTAAAATGTGTTTTTGATATTTTCATGTTATTAAAATTGTCTTTTTATTTAGATTGATTTATTCTTGATATCGATTAGAATTTCATTTGCATAATGCAATCCCATGACCTAAAAACACTGACATAATTAATACATTAATCAAAATAATTGTGCCGCATTACTTCAATTAACTTGAAATAACTTGAAAAATAATGACTTTATCGTTTCGAATAAAGAGTATATTATTTACATAGAAGGTATTGGAGAATCGAAAAATTGCGCTAAAATAGCAGTAAAATAGTAAAATTTGGGAAGTGTCCACCTTTCACTCCCCTATCGTACGTCTCTGGTAGCATCCAGAAACGTTTATATAACATAATTTAGTAGGGTGTACAGTACCTTCACTTCCTGTCAATTATGATAAGGATATGTGAAATAGTTTTAAAGTACTGGCTACAAATAATTTTGGTTAAATCTAAATATTTTCAGCTCAGGAATCTACAGTTATATATATATATATATATATATATATATATATATATATATATATATATATATTAGTATAATGGTAAGGTTAATTGGGTTAGTAGCTGAATAATGAAAGCCAAAGTGTGCTCTTTTCAACGACTTCGTTATATTTCGTTAAATTTCTTTAACATCTTCAGACGAATGCTACAATATGTTACAAAATGGTGAAATTGTGTATTTTACATAAGATGTAGTGAAACACTTACTTGTGTGAGGTTGCAGGCATAAGTGGTATTTCAAAGTTCCATGTTGAAAAACATTTTTTACATAGAATATATATATATATATATATATATATATATATATATATATATATATTCTATGTAAAAGTAAATCTATTGTTTATTTTAAGTGAAAGAGCAGGGTTTAGTTATCTTTCACAATTTGACTTTCACATTAAATATGAACCAGGAAAAGAAAATATAGACGCAGACTGCCTTTCTAAAAACCCAGTTTTGGAAAATATGAAAAATACAGAAACATTCATAAGAACAGTAAACCTAGTCACATTAACTGAGATAAAACAAGACCAAAATAATAATCGACAAGTTATAGATACAATGAGAGGAACAATTTTGAACCAAGATGTATTTTATAAATTAAGGATGAATGAAAAAAAATAATTTTATCCAAAGATTTTGGAAAAGAGTTAATAACAAAAGTTCACAAATTTTATGGTCATATTTGTGCTGGTAAAGTGACAAGCAAAATTAAAAATTTTTACTACATTAAGAATATAGATTCACTAGCAAAGGATATCTGTCAAAAATGCGAGATCTGGTGTAAAAATAAAACAAGAATCGGTCCAAAATATGGTCTTTTGTCACAATTGTGTCCAGCAAAAGAACCTTTTCAGATAATTTCCTTAGATACAATAGGAGGATTTGGTGGCAATCGTTCGACAAAAAATACGTCCACTTACTTGTAGATCACTTCACCAGATATGCGTTTGCAGTTACTTCTAAAAATCAGACCACAGATAATTTCATAAAATTATTCCCCAAAATTCAAGATAAACACCCCTAAAAACATTATTAACAGATCAGTACCCAGGAATTAATTCCAAAATATTTAGAAACCATATGAAACATTTAAATATTCAATTAATTTTTACAGCAGTAGACTTTCCATTCTCGAATGGATTAAATGAAAGACTTAATCAGACATTAGTTATCAGAATAAGATGCAAACAAATGAAACTAGAATTCGAGCATGGACAAAAATAGCTGAAGAATGTATAGAGGAATACAATAAAACAGATCATTCTGTAACCGGATATAGCCCAGAATATTTGCTTTTTGGAAAAGCAGATCCGATTGTTCCCGAGGAACTGTGTAAGACAACAAATATATCAAAAGATAAAGCCTATAAAAATTCGGTACGACATCATGAATATAATGAAAAACTGTATGACAAAAATAGAAAATCCTATGAATTCAAAGAGGGAGATTGGGCATATGTAGAAAATAAATCAAAACTAAATAGAAAAAAAAAACTTGACGAAGTAAGAGTAGGTCCATTTCAAATAAAAAAACAAATTTCAAATACATTATATTATGAAGTAGATATTGGATACAAAAAGAATTATATGAATTATTTCCATATTTCAAAATTCATGCCTTGTGATAAACCATATACTTAGATGGTTTATCATACCTTTTTGGTAGGGGGATGTAAAAGTAAACCTATGTTTATTTTAAGTGAAACACATCGAGCAAAAAGACAAAAGAGGGAATGTAAAGGTATAGGGGACAAACATATTATTAGACAGGAAGTGCGATCTTTAGAGGCCACATTAAACAAGGAAAGAGAGTCTCTCTTCTTGTTTGACATCAAATTTAGTTGGGTTATGTTATTGTTTGTCCCAAATGTCACATGAAATCTTATTTATATTGAAGTTTTTTAACAATTGTGTCGCATTTTAGACTCTTATAATTAATAATTAATTAAAACTTTCTCGTCTAAGACACATTCTGAAAAATATTATATAGCTACTGTTGATAAGTGTCGAAAAATTTAAATTTGGCGCATTTGCATTTCCGAATATGTCCGCCATCAGAGGCCACTTTTTTGGTCTCCTTTTCATAAGCATTAGATTTCCTCTTTTGTCTTATTGCTCGATGGTGAAACAGCAGGGTTTAGTTATTTTTAGTTATTTAAAGTTTTAGGTTGTATGACTGTTTAAGTTTTATTGACATTGACATATTGTAAATTGTACGATACAATTGTCAAATTACTTAATGGCGTAAGAAATAGCATTGTGCTTGATTCTCTTTTTAGGTTTGTATATTTGATAAGTTATGTTAGTTATGTTATTATTATTAATAATTTATATGGTAGAATTTTAACGATAATAAACTCTTTGTAGACGAATTCAAACTGCTATCTCTTCACATGAATAAGGGTATGATATTACACTTTATATATGTATATTTATACAGATTGAACCAAATTAAAACGGAACATACAATTTAATACATGTCTGTTTGAACTGCATTTGAAATAGTGGACCAATATAAAACTTGGACAAAAATAAATCCATACCTGGGTATAGACATTGTATAAAATATCGTTCAACTATCTGTCTCGCAACAAAGTTGTTTGCGTAAGACGGGTTTGTCTAAGGAGGCGATAATAGTTCAGGAAATGAAGCTCGAAAAAAGTTAAAACCTCGCAATTTTTTCGTCCTACATGTATCCAGTTTAAATTTTAGCAGAAGGTAGGTAATAGCCCAAGGATCAAAATCTATATCGAACCGAAGTGCGCTGAAGGGTTTTAGGGGTGAAAACTACCCCTAATTGTCAAAAATTATAAAATAACATATTAAACCTGAATATGGGTAAGATTTGGTTTGAATTAGTTAAATAATGATTATTTTATACTTTTGAATAGAGTTCCATCATATTTCAACCCTTAAAAAGCAACCCTTGTTAGAGATTAATGTAAAAAATTACTAATTCTAAAAAAATTATTTCGCCTTGGATCGATTTGGATAAAAATTTGGATTTAAGCTCAATTCACCCGCTGCTTTATAGTTTATGTCATGTCGACGAACCCTGATTGTTCTTAGGGGTGAAAACTACCCCTAATTGTCAAAAATTATAAAATAACATATTAAACCTGAATATGGATAAAATTTGGTTTGAATTAATTAAATAATGATAGTTTCGTGCTTTTGAATAAAGTTCCATCATATTTCAACCCTTAAAAAGCGACCCTTATTAGAGATTAATATAAAAAAACTAGTAATGCGAAGAAAATGATTTCACCTTGGAACAATTTGCTTAAAAATTTGGAACTAAGCTCAACTCACCCTCTGCTTTACAGTTGATGTCATGCCGATGAACCCTGATTGTTCTTAGGGGTGAAAACTACCCCTAATTTTCAAAAATTGGAAAATAATTTTACAAATCTTAAGATGAGTGAAATTTGATTTGGATTAGTTAAATAGTGAGTTTTTTATACTTTAAAATACAAATTCATACATTTTCAACCCTTAAAAATCAATTGTTATGAGTGCTATAGGTGAAAACAATTTTTTGCCAAAATTTTGCAACTTTTCAACTTTTGAAAATCACCCTTTACAACATTGCAGTTTTTATAAACTAATTTATAAGATATAAATTGAAAAAAGTAGAATTAAATACAAAAAAAATTATCAACATAAAAAGGCACCATATATTCTTATACATTTACATAAATAGTTGAAAATATTTACATTTATAGGTAAAACAATTATAATATTAATTTTATTCGTCATCAATTACATCTTCATCGTGATCTATGTCATCTTCATCTTCTTCAATTATTGGTGGACTGTTATTGCACCCTTCACCTGAGCACCCAGAACAAGTAGAGTTACAGTATAAACCAACTTTTCTGCACCCATATGAAACGCCGCATCCTTTTTTGCATTGGCAAAAAATAATTTTCAAAAATTTATCGGGTGCAGGTTGTTTGTTCATGCGTACGGGTAATAACAAACCATCTTTGGAATACCATCCCCAATCTGTTGCTCTGATATTTTCATTGCCAAGCCATAGACATATGAGCAGATGTTTTATTCTGTTGTATGGGATTTCAAAATAAGAACGCTTAAAATTTCGAATGTATAACGCCCCACTAGCTAATATACCGGTTTTGTAGATTATTATGCTCCGAAATGTACTGTACTATACTAATGGAATTTTCCGGAAAAAAATTAACTGGTTTTTTTAACGTATTTCCTTTAATTTTTAACGATAGAGTGTTTCTTCAAAAACGATTTGTAGAGATTTTTAATAGCTACAAGGATCTGTGAATTAAATCTTTTTGGAACCCTTGGTTTTTAAATGGGGTGAGTTTAAAGGGCTCGAAAAAGATGGTGCTTGATCGTAAATCGATGCTTTAAACGGCTATATCTCGCCAAATATTCATTGTACAACAAATCTAAATAAAGGATAATTTTAGTCATTAAAAAAGCTACAATTTATTAATTTTTATTTTTTTCATATATTCAGTATTTTCGGGCATATTTAAAAAAGAAGGGTAAAAAATATGAAATTGTAAATCGTTTCTCGCTTTAAGCTGTACTTTTTCTAAAACTAAGCATTTTAAATGGGTCAAACTTCTTGGACGTATTAACAATACATCTACAAAGGGAATTGCAGAAGGGTGAAGATCGATTTTAATTATGGGGGTGGTTAGGGTGTTGTTTTCCTCGATTTTTTCGTAAAAAATGAGGTATTGACCTTATTTTTTTATGATAGGTCTATTTATGCTCTTTAAAAAAGGTTTTGTGAGTTTTCTTCCAAAAATGCATCATTTTTTCGATATTTGACTTTGAGTCTTTCAAATTTGGCATTTGAAGAAAACCGCTGAACATTGATATTGTATTTGTAATTGTATTTGTCTTTTTAAAAGCTACAAATTTGTTCTCTACAATTTTTTTGATAAAATGTACCTACCATTTTCGAGTTATTCGCGAAAAATCGATTAAAAACGTGGATTTTTTCGTCTAAAAGTTGTTACTTTCAATCGCGAATAACTTGAAAAATATCATTTTATAAAAAAAATGTATAGCACGTTTTTTGTTTAGAATCACTTTTCTAATCGAAACCTGTAGTTAAAACGTAAAAAAAATTTTCACCCCGGAGATGGGGTGGCAACCACCCCCTAGGCTTTGGCGCACTTTGGTTCGATATAGATTTTGATCCTTAGGCTATTACCTACCTTCTGTTAAATTTCAAGTCAATCCAGACCGCACGAAAAAATTGCGAGGTGTAATGCTACATTTCCTGGACTATAACTGGTTTGACAGCATAATAAAATCGTAGATTTATGTGTAGCTTTCAATTTTTATGAGTTCAGAATCCAGCAGCCCGCCGAAGTATGGGATTTTTTATAATATAATTATTTGACAATATTTTGTTGGCCAACCACCTACAGCAGAATTGAGCCGAAATACATTATATTCCTATGTTCCGAATTTATTTCGTTCAATCTGTATATGAAAATCACTAGGTTCTCGGGAAAAACCGCGTTGAGAATTTGATGCTCGACGTTCCGTCGAGTGACTGAGGAGTATACAGATTGAGACCTCAGTGCCGAGAGACAGTTCTTGTATTTATAATACAGAACACGATACTGGTACGTATCGAGTGAGGGGAGTAGGCAGATTGAGACCCCGAACTGTATCCCTCTTGATAATGGCTCCAAAACGGAAGCCGAAACGTCGAGCATCAAATTCTCAACGCGGTTCTTCCCGAGAACCTAGTGATTTTCATTCATCTGACCGCGGAAATCTATCCGAACAAACCAGTAGTCCTAATAGGTGGGACTTCTAACCGGAACGTGAGTACCCCAATTTATGACGTAATGAAATAAAAATTACAGTATTACGAAAAATTAACGCTTTTATCGGAATGTGACAACTACCGGCATAATTTTAACGGCATACCTAATTTGCTGTTGTTTTAGAGATGAATTTTCTCACTTACCACATAAACAATGTTGTTTTTTTTTCAAAAGTACTACTAGGTAACCGTCAACATTTTGGTAAGTTCATAAAAAAATTTATGCTTATATAGATATATATATATATATATATATATATATATATACATATATATATATATATATATATTTAAACCTAGAGCTAAGATTAATACTATTATAATAATTATTAATAAACTCACCAGTCTTCTGAGTTGAACCGCATTGATTTCCATTGCGCCGAGTTTTCGATATCCTCTCTGATGTCTTCTTCAGAGCTTCCAAGGTCTCAGTCTCCCGAACCCCCGGACACTACTGCACTGATCACTATTCACTTCACTACGACAACAGTAGTACAATCACTATACAATAGTGAATAGTAATTAGTGCAGTAGTGTCTGGGGGCTCAGCAGACTGAGACCTCGAAAGCTCTGAAGAAGGCATCAGAAAATATGTCGAAAGCTCGGCGCAACAGAAATCAACGCCATTCAACCCGGAAGACTGATTAGTTTAATATTAATTTTTATAATAATATTATATTTTATAATAAGAATAATAATAATAATATATAACAAACAATTAATAAAATGTTAAATCAAAAACTACACAAGAAAGCCCTGAAATTAGTATTTTCACCACCATAGAAACAACCCAGTAATTTCTGCTCGATTATATATACAGGCAAAATATCAACAAAAATAGCCAAACACATAAAAAAGAAAGGAATAACACCAGCTTTCAGAACGAATAACAACCTAGGCAAATATATCAAAACAACAAGAGCCAAAATAAAAAACACTTACACAATGGTGTGTACAAACTTAAATGTGGCGACTGCCCAAAAACTTACATCGGTCAAACTGGTAGAAACTTTAATAAACGTATAGCAGAAAATAAAAGATCATAATCATTCTTTTGATGACGAATTTAAAATTCTTCACATTCAAAATAAAGACCTTAAGCTATCCTTGTTAGAATCTATGGAAATCAACAAATTAAAAAACCCAGATATAATTCTGAATGACCAACTTGAGACAAACAGTTCTCCCCTCCTCAACATATTTCATTAGAGACTATAAAAGGTAAACGCATGCCAAAAATAGATCACTTGAGAAAGGCAATCAGCTGAAACAACTTTAGTGATAAGAGGTTAAAATACATTTTGTGGAAGTTTGAAAACAAAGTTTTCAGTGTTTTATTGTTACATGAATCAAAATTATTAACAAAAATCTGTTATATTTTTCTTGTAGTACTTTATGATATACAATGTTTTTTGTTTGATTAACTGATGAATATAGAAACAAATCTGATGGTTTTTCAACACGGGAACAGGCAACATACAATTGACCAAGTGAGATACATGGGTTTTCTAGATTAATACCACAAACACATAACGATTGCTCCTGGGATCTATTTATGGTCATAGTAAAAGCAAGCCGCACTGGAAAATGTAGTCGTTTAAATTCAAATGATATATCATTGGGATGGGTGTTATCAAAAAGTCTTTTTCTTTATACTTTCCTTTCAGTATAGTTGCTTCTATCACGTTGTTCAATAATTTTTTTATCACTAACCGTGTGCCGTTGCAAAGACGCGTTGGTTGATATTTCTCAACATTATAACTACCGATCCAACTTTTAATTGAATATTATGAGGTGGCAATCCTGGTAAATCCAGCAAGTTTAACAATTTAGGCGGATAGTTGACTATATCATCTTGGTTAGTAGCCGAATTAACTGATTTATATATCCTCAATTCGCCTGTAATTTGTTCTTGAATTTTAAAATTTAATTCATTTACATCTATGTTTTTTGCAGCCAATATAGCCCGTTCGCTCAACCAATCATGGTTTCTGCATTTTGAGTAACATCTGGAAACACTTTCTGGAAACAAACATCGGTTTGTTTGGCAGATGCAATGACGTGAAAACTGATGCATTTTATGTCGCGTTACGAAACTAAAACAAAAGAAAGAATATTGCGAGGCGAATCAAATTTATAGCTCTTGTATTTTTTTACTTTTCAATTTGGCCGGGTTCACGATATCATCACTTTTGTGTGAACGCATTAGATCCTCCAACGCGAACGCGCACACACACGAACGCGCGCACACATACATTTGATCAAATTTGAACTATGTGCAGCACAAATTGAATCTTCGACGTAAGCAACACACCTACGTTCGTTAGACAACAGTGAGTGCTTGTAATTGAATATAAACTTTATTAAATAGCAATAAAGTTCACATTGACTCTACATTTAGTTAGAAAATATTTGTATGAAAAAAAAAGAGCTGTTTTAGGCTTCCCGGAAATTATTCGAATTTTTCGTAAAAACCACCCTTAGACTTAAAGGAACATTTTTAAAAAAGAATTGTTAAGATTGGTCCATGCGTTGTTGAGTAATGAGCTTACCAACAGATTTTGCGATTCATTTTTATATTATGGATTAAGAAAATTAAATATTTAAAATGAATTTTCAAAGATGGTTTCTTTGCTAAACAAATTGGCTTAAAGTGCCCCTGAACTTATTTAACTACGCAATCTTTAATTTAATATAAAAAAACTTTTTTTTATTTGTATAATAATACAAATATGACTAAAACAATATTGATTTCTGAGTAAAATACAGTCAATCCTCTTAATCGCAAACCATTCAAAGGATAATCCTATGGGATCTGGTTTTAAACAAAACGATGTATTCATTGTAACGCAGGAATGGCGTTTCGGAAACAAAGCGGAACGAAACACAAAACCTACCCTGTATTGGAGTTTGGAGCTCACAAGTTGAACAAACTATAATTGATTGATGACCCATGTGAAATGAACAACAGTTACATAACACACATATAGAGAGGGTATAATGATCCAATCAATAAATCATATGCCCCGTGGCTATGGGTAATTATACCGTAACGGACGGCACAACACACGGACAAAATTTCGGGCGTGGAGAATGCAAATAATGGGTGACGTTTAATGGTGATTACCAACACAACGCCGAAAAATTTATAACCCCCAATTTATAATCGTAATGACAGCAGGTTGATAAAAGGGCCTAAATTCCAGCACCTGTTTAAATTATTACAAGATGGATGTTCGATAATATAAGTAGTACAATGGCGAGTATTGTCGAGCTCCAACGGGCTGCAGTATTAACGATGAATATAGCATTTTGTGTATATTGGAACGGCTCTATAAATGTTAATTTTTGGCCATTTTAAAAACAAATATACAAATGACTTTAAACGATACAAATAATATAACATACACACCAAAGAGGTGCAAAAGAAACATCTTTTTGTGGTGCTATACCCAATTTTAGGAGTAGGCAACTGCTCTATGAATATATGTGATGTATATCATCAAGTGTAGACAAATACACTGTGTTCCGTCCCATCTTTTATCGAAGATTAGAAATCATCATGACTATGCACACCCTGTTGACTGCCTCTTTATATAGTTCTACACTACTTTGTTCAAACCTCAAGTTCTTAAGCCACGGTATTCTTCGTCTTGCCACATGTCGCTTTCCTCAAATTTTGCCTTGCCCAATAATGAGTATTTTGGGCCTTTCATCACATGTCCTAAGTACTCAAGTTTTCTTCTTTTGATAGTCAATATTATTTCAGCTTCATTCCCTGTTCTTTTAGTAACTTCTGCGTTTGACATTCTTTGGGTCCATGCAGATATACCAGAATGAACCATACAGAAACCTATTTTACTCGTGATGTCGTGTAAAGTGGGTACGAAAATTTTTGTGCGAAAAAATGTCGCCTATGATTCGATAATATGGAAAGAGTCGCACCAGAGTTTAATTCTTTTGATACAGAAGCTATCAGGGTTGAGCGAGTTTTCCCCTTAGAGCAAATATAAACCGTATGTCTAAATCTTGACAATAATAAAATAAATAACGAAAATATTGCCAGGTACAACGATCAGAATATTCAAATACGGAGACAGTGGAAAATGGAAGGTACCCAGAGACCAGATACCTATTATCCTCACTTCTACTGAAGTAATTTGGAAGAATCTCCTGGAAAACATAAACAAACTGGGTCTAAATGAAAATCTGTATAAACTATGCAAGCTGTATTGCTCTAGACAGATAAATTTGTACGAAAATTTTTGGGAGGTACGTCACCAAGGGCTCGATAACACGGAAAGAGTTCCACCAGAGCTCAATCCCTGTAATACCCCAGGTATCTGGGATGAGTAAATTTTCGCCTTAGAGATTCCCATCCAAATACTCTCCTTTAAATTTATTTTTGATTATCAAACAAAAAGAGATATACCAACGATATATATATATATATATATATATATATATATATATATATATATATATATATATATATATATATATATATATATATATTCTTCAATTAGTCTGTCCGATGTAAGATTTGTCGCAGTCTCCACAGGGAATCTTGTACACTCCTTGGTTTTCTAGTGGGATTTTGGTTTTTGCGGAGTTAAGCATATTCGAAATTTTCTTATCCGTGTTGAATATTGTCTCTATTTTATGTTTTCTTAGGACTCTACTGATTTTTTCCGTAGTGCCCTTCACGTACGGTAAAATCGTCTTGGCAATAGGTTTTTCTTTTTCTTCTGTTGATTCTTTGCTTTTTCCTCCTTGTGATTTTTGTGCCTTTTCAATTGTGTACGTGGTGAAGCCATTTTTTCTTAATGCTGTTTTGACCGTTTTCATTTCTTTGTTCCTGTGTTCTTCATCTGTTAATCTTTCTGATCTTATAGTCAGGGTTTTGATGACTGACTGCAGTTGTGCAGGATGGTGGTGTGAGTCAGCGTGTAGATATCTGTCGGTGTGTGTTGGTTTTCTGTATACCGTGTATCCTAAAGTTCCATCTGTTTTCTTTATTATTAAAACATCCAAAAACGGTAGCTGTTGGTCTTTCTCTAGTTCCATAGTAAACTGAATTTTGGGGTGGATGGTATTAATGTGATTTAGGAATGTATTTAGTTTTTCTTCCCCATGTGTCCAGATAATGAAGGTGTCGTCCACGTATCTCAACCATAGTTTCGGTTTATACTCTGCCGTTGTTATTGCTCGTATTTCTATTTCTTGTATAAACAGATTTGCTATCACCGGTGACAGTGGTGAACCCATGGGTGCTCCCTCGACTTGTTTGTACCTTTGGTCTTTGTATATAAAATATGTGTTGTTCAGGCAGTGTCTCGTTAGGTTTTTAAATATATATATATATATATATATATATATATATATATATATATATATATATATATGTATATATATATATGTATATGTATATATATATGTATATATATGTATATATATATATATATATATATATATATATATATATATATATATATATATAATAATAATAATAATAATGCCGGCCATATCAAGAATTCAACAAAATAACTTAGAGGTGCAACAACACGAAACGATAGAAAAGGTAGAAGAATTCTGCTACTTAAGATCACTGGTAGACTACAAAAATAACACATCCAAAGAGATAAAAAAAAAGAATATGTGTGGCTAACCGCTGTTATTTTGGCCTGGGCCCTCAACTAAGAGCGAGAAGTATGTCAATAGCAACAAAGTGTAAACTTTATAAAACAATAATACGCCCAGTGCTCACATACGGATCGGAAACATGGGCAATGACGACCCGAGATGAAGAGTTACTACGAGTCTTTGAAAGAAAAGTATTGAGGACCATATATGGCGGAGTAAACGAGCAGGGTCTGTGGAGAAGGCGATATAACTTTGAACTCTATAGACTTTTTGGTGATGCAGATATTGTGAAGACCATCAAAATAAACCGCCTAAGGTGGGTGGGCCACGTCATGCGGATGGATGAGAGTGATCCCATTAAAATAACTATGCTAAACAGGCCGGTCGGAAGAAGAAGAATGGGGCGACCTAAACTCAGATATCTGGACGATGTACAGGAAGATCTGAGGGAGATTGGAGTGAGGGGCTGGAGAAGGCAGACACTCGATAGGAAAGGATGGAAGAATGTTTTGAAGCAGGCCAAGGCTCACGAAGGGCTGTAGCGCCAACTGATGATGATGATATATAATAATATATGTGGGTATGTACTTTTAAATAAAACATTTATTTTTACAATATAAGTCAAAAATATTTATTAATTACTTTGCTAAATAATTTATCTACCATATTTTTTACAAAATATTGAAGTTATATTAAAACTAGTGTTACGATTTTAAATGTTATGGCATATAGAACTGTAAATATTTTATGACTAATTCTTTTTTATCGATTCTCGTAATTTGTAGGTCAAAATATACCTGAGCTTAGCTACCAGTTGTTTACCAGAAATCTCTAGACACTAATTTTAGTGAGTCATCCACGTCTCGAGGTTGAAAAACGAGTCGAGCGCCTTCACCAAAATACGAGATTATTCAGGAAGTTTGCCGAAAGTTCCAGAGACAACAGTTGTGTATATAAATGAAAGATTTTTGTATTTGAGTCAGTGATAAGAAGATCGGTAAACGCGGTATTTAAATGTACGAAACGTGAAATAAATATATTTGTAAAGTTATTTAATAAATTAGTAATTAGCTATCGTGAGTTTTAATAAATTAGATTATAGACAATAAATTAGAATAAAGACAAATAAATTAGAACTATATAAATATATAACATTTGGTGCCAGAAGTGGGATTTCAACATAAATCCAGCAGTGACTTTTGAAAAAGACTTTAAAACTTTTGAAAAGTATTGTTCGTCGGGAACATCCGCGTAGTTCGGTAGTGACCTTTGTACAAAAGAACATTTATAAAAGTACGTGTGTGCCTGTACAAAGATGCTGCTAGTACAACTCTCGGTAAAACAGTTGCGTGAGCAATTAGAAGAACGCGATGAAGACTGCAGCGGGTCCAAGAAGATCCTCCAGGAGCGACTGAAGAATATTCTTAACAAGAATGGAGATGACCCAGAGACATTCCAGTTTCAATCATCAGAAGAAACAGTTTTAACAAAAATAAATGAGAAATTTGAAAATGTCTCGCAAATGATTGAAGAATCTTCTAAAAACACTGATGGAAAATTCGAGACTGTTTCCAAAAGATTCGATGAAACGTCTCAAATGATCGAAGAAACTTCTCAAATTATTAAAGAAACAGCTAGACAAAATGACGAGAAATTTGAAAATGTTGCTAGAAGATTCGACGAGACTTCTCAAATAATTAAAGAAATATGTATTCAGAATAGTGAGAAGTTTGAAGAAGTCTCTAAAACATTTGATAAAGTTGAAGAGAAAATCAAACAGTTAGAGACCATGATAACTAACACGAGAGTGCTACCACCAATTAATACGGTAGCTTTAGATCCGGTAGAGATAAAAGAAGACGAGACAAAATGTAAGTTGGAAACACGGCCGAAATTTGAAGGAAGTGGAAGTTCCGTTCATGTCAAAGTCCCAACTTTCGACGGAAAATCATCATGGAACAACTACATGAAACAGTTCGAATCAGCTGCAAGAGCGAATGGATGGTCTGAAAAAGAAAAGGCTGTAAACCTGACTATCGCTCTTCGAGGAGATGCCTTAGATGTGCTCCAGACCATAGCCGTAGAGGAGACGGATGATTTCGAACAACTGAAGAAGAGGTTAAATATGCGATATGGCCACGAACACTTGGAGCATGTATATCAGTCGCAGCTCAAAAATCGAAGACAAAAGAAAGATGAGGCTCTTCAAGAATATGAAGTAGATATCGCCAGATTAGTGCGATATGCTTACCCAACAGCTCCCGAAGACATGATGGAAAAGTTGGCCGTTCAAACGTTTATTGATGGTCTTCGTGATCATGAGATGCAAAGAACACTACGATTAGCTCATCACAAGACGCTGGTTGATGTCTTATCCGCCGCCCTCGAATACGAGTCAGCTACGCAGGCCTCTGGCGGTTACAGTAAAGTTAGGACTGTAAAAGAGGAATAAGATGAAGATAAACTAAACCAGCTCGTTAATATGATGAAAAGCATGACATACAAGAAGACGAAGACCATAAGATGCTGGAATTGTGGCGAAATAGGACACGTACGAAGTTCATGTAAGCATCCTAGGTACGACACAAATCAAGAAACTCACCATCAGGAAAACTAGAACGGGTCGGCCTTAGGGGGGCAGCTTCGACCCAGAACTTTTCCAAAGACCCTCTCATATTAATAGCTTCTTTGAAATGTCGTGAAGATAGTGTATATGTAGATGGAGAAATAAATGGTAAAAAGCATACGTTGTTGGTGGATACCGGAGCGACAAGATCCATTATTCGCCCGACAGTTATAAACAGCCGTAAGAAACTGTTACCAACGAGGTTGCGACTGCGGACCGCTACAGGTGAAAATGCCAACATTCATGGAGAAATCCAGGTACAATTAGGAATTGGAACAGAAAAGTTCGTCCATACTGTTATAGTTGCTGACATCGAAGAGGATGTTATATTAGGAATGGACGTAATGAATACGCATGGGTTCCAATTGGATTTTAAGAATAAGGTAATCAAAGTTGGTAACGAGGAGGTATTTCTCCATCCACATGATGACAACACTATGCAAGCAGCCGTTAAAGAAGATACAGTCGTGCCTGCGAGAAGTGAAACGATAATAGTAGCGCGGCTACAGGGAATTGTGGACGAAGGAACACCTGTTATGATGGAGCCTTGGAATCATGACGACGAAGTTGGCCGTGGAATCATAATTGGAAAAGAATTAGTGACTTCGGCTAAAGAAATTCCTGTGAGACTTATTAATGTCAATGACTACCCAGTGACCATCAAGAAAGAGACAAAAGTAGGAACTTGTGTACCTGTCACATCCATAATCCGTCAGACGACAACGTCTGATAATTCCAACGATAAATTTGATCAAATGGTTGCGGTTGCTGGACAGTCTCTGAATCAGATCGAGAAAAGGAAATTAAGGGAATTTCTTCGGCAGTATCGTGATATTTTAGTACCGAAAGGAGGAAAGACGGGAAGAACTACCGTTGTTAAGCATAAAATCGATACTGGTAATGCTAAGCCAATTCGTCAAACAGCTCGACGATTACCACAGGCGAAAAGAGAGGAAGCTGAAACGATTGTTCAGGAAATGAAGAAAGACGGGGTGATAGAACCTTCTACGAGCCCATGGGTCTCTCCGGTAGTCCTGGTTAAGAAGAAAGACGGAACAACGAGGTTCTGTGTGGATTACCGTTTGCTGAACAACGTTACCAAGAAAGATAGTTATCCTCTGCCTCGGATTGATGACACATTAGACACATTGGCTGGAAGTAAATTATTTTCTACTTTGGATTTGAAGTCTGGATACTGGCAGGTAGAAATGGACCCGGTAGATAAAGAAAAGACAGCCTTCACCACAGGATCTGGATTATGGCAATTCAACGTTACGCCATTTGGACTTTGTAACGCTCCTGCGACATTTGAGAGGCTTATGGAAAATGTGTTGAGAGGGTTATCTTGGAAAACATGCCTAGTTTATCTAGACGACATAATCGTCTTGGGGGAGACATTTGAAGACCATCTGAAGAATTTAGAAAACGTTTTTAATCGACTTAAAGCTGCCCAATTGATGTTAAACCCCAAGAAGTGCCAGCTATTTCAAGGTAAAGTCAATTATCTGGGTCATATAGTCAGTAAAGAAGGAGTGGCTGTGGATAAGGGAAAAATCGATTCCATTAAGGAATGGCCAAAACCAACTGACAAACATCAAGTGAGAAGTTTTCTTGGACTATGTACTTATTACCGGAGGTTTATTAAGAAGTTTGCAGATATCGCTAAACCATTAACGCGACTTACAGAGGAAGCAAGAGAATACCGCTGGGATGTAGACTGCCAAAATGCCTTTGAGACCTTAAAAAAGCATTTAATCACAGCACCAATTTTAGGGTATCCACTGCCAGAAGGAGAGTTCATCTTAGATACAGATGCAAGTAATGTGGGAATTGGAGGAGTGCTGTCTCAGATTCAAGGAGGACAGGAAAGAGTCCTTGGATATTTTAGTAAAGTCCTCTCAAAACCTGAGCGAAATTATTGCGTCACGAGAAGAGAACTTCTGGCAGTAGTGAAATCAGTAGAGCACTTCTATCAATACCTCTATGGAAGGAAGTTTTTAATCCGAACCGACCATGCCGCCCTTAAGTGGTTGATGCAGTTTAAGAATCCAGAGGGTCAGATAGCCAGGTGGATCGAACGACTCCAAGAATATGATTTTAAGATTGAGCACCGGGCCGGAGTTAGCCACCGAAACGCCGATTCTCTTTCCAGAAGGCCATGCCCAGCAGAGTGTTCTCACTGCAACAAAACGGAATCCAAGGAAGCAGCAGTGCTAAGAACGACGGTGGTCCACGACGACTGGACGCCTACCAAGATCAGGGAAGAACAAGAGAGAGATCCAGTTATACAGAAAATCCAAAAATGGAAAGAGGAAAACCGTCGACCACCTTGGCAAGAAATATCGAACCTAGGCTCAATAGTTAAGACGTATTGGGCCCAGTGGGACTCATTTATCATGGAAGATGGCTTGCTCAAACGAGTCCTGGAAAATGATGACGGTTCAGAGAAGAGAAGACAGTTGGTGATTCCAAAGAGCAGAATAGCCGAAGTACTTCGTCAGTTACACGACAGTCCATCAGGAGGGCATTTTGGTGTGAAAAAGACCCTTCAGCGAATTCGGGAACGGTTTTATTGGATGAACAGTTCCGACGATGTAAAAGACTGGTGTAAGAAATGTACTATTTGTGCTACGAGTAACGGGCCTTATCGAAAAAGGAGAGCTCCTATGAGACAATATAATGTTGGAAGCCCGTTTGAAAGAATAGCTTTGGACATTGCTGGGCCGTTTCCAGAAAGTGATAATGGAGGCAAGTACATGTTGGTAGTAATGGATTACTTCACTAAGTGGGTCGAGATTTACGCACTTCCAGACCAGAAGGCAGCCACCGTTGCAGATAAGTTGATCCAAGAATATATCAGCCGATTTGGAGTGCCTTTGGAGATCCATAGTGACCAAGGCAGGAACTTCGAAAGCGATTTATTCCAAGGAATATGTGATAGACTAGGTATGAAGAAAACAAGGACTACGGCTTATCATCCGCAATCGGATGGTATGGTAGAACGAATGAATAGAACAGTTGGCAAGTATTTGACAAAGATGGTGTCCGATCATCAGCGAGACTGGGACCAATATCTCCCGTTCTTCACAATGGCCTACAGATCTGCTGTTAATGAATCAACAGGCCAGACACCAGCCAAAGTCCTATTCGGACGCGAGATGCGACTACCTTGTGATCTAGAGTTTGGGTGTCGACCTGGAGAAGATGTAGCAGGTGAAGATTATGTGATCGAATTACGAAGAAGAATGGACGATGTACACGAGTTGGTCCGTTCCCATCTCCAGATCGCTAGTGACCGAATGAAGAAACGGTACGATACGCAAGCCGAAAAGGGGTGTTTTAAGAAGAACGATAAAGTCTGGCTTTATAACCCCAAAAAGCGAAAAGGTTGTTCTCCCAAATTGCAGCAGTTTTGGGAAGGTCCATACCTCATTATGGAGAAGATCAATGATGTTATTTACCGAATAAGCAAGATTCCGAGAGGAAAGCCGATGATAGTACACCATAACCGGCTGGCGTCTTTCGAGGGTGACCACGACGTAGATGAAGAAGTGGAAGTAAACCAAGTCCAAGATGTGTCTGACCTCACGTTTGAGGAATTCATGGGTGCCTATGGAGGTACCGGTAAAGCAAGACATGGTGTTACCACTGAAGAAAGGCAAGATCTACTCGCGCTTCACGATGACTACTCACTGGCCCTTACCATCCCGGCCAGTATCAAAGATGCACCAGGGTTGGCATCCGTCTTTCGAAGGAAGTTTGGTCGAGTTGCAGAACTTCAATGCCAAGTGCCAGCTCCTGGTAAAACCTTGAAACTTCAAGATGCATCACGTTACCTTTTCTACCTGGTAACCAAAGACACTGCCCGTGACCAACCTACCTACCGAGATGTATGGGAAGCCTTACTTCAGTTGAGAGAGGACGTACTAGAGTCCGACGTGCAAAAGTTAGCCATGCCAAAGTTGGAGTGCCGCCAATTAGATTGGAGGGTTATACGAAACATGGTGGAGGAAATCTTTAAAGACACCGAAGTCCAGGTGTTAGTCTGTTGCAATCCGCATAGTTACTGCTGCGGAGAGAAAACCGTCCCTTGTCATTTCTATACAACTGGAAGTTGTAAAAGAGGGTCCAGTTGCCGATATCAGCATGTCGTTCCAGTTCCAGTCCCGACAAGGTTCCAGGAGGAACCATCTTTTAAGAGGGGGGCAATGTTACGATTTTAAATGTTATGGCATATAGAACTGTAAATATTTTATGACTAATTCTTTTTTATTGATTCTCGTAATTTGTAGGTCAAAATATACCTGAGCTTAGCTACCAGTTGTTTACCAGAAATCTCTAGACACTAATTTTAGTGAGTCATCCACGTCTCGAGGTTGAAAAACGAGTCGAGCGCCTTCACCAAAATACGAGATTATTCAGGAAGTTTGCCGAAAGTTCCAGAGACAACAGTTGTGTATATAAATGAAAGATTTTTGTATTTGAGTCAGTGATAAGAAGATCGGTAAACGCGGTATTTAAATGTACGAAACGTGAAATAAATACATTTGTAAAGTTATTTAATAAATTAGTAATTAGCTATCGTGAGTTTTAATAAATTAGATTATAGACAATAAATTAGAATAAAGACAAATAAATTAGAACTATATAAATATATAACACTAGTTTAAAATTGGGTAATTTTACTTGTGCTTTGCTAAGAATCCAAGCGGGCTCTTGCCGTATTGTGACGTCACTTTCGCGGAAGGTGTTTGCTTCAACTGTTCGGTCCAAGGCGTGTCTATCCGTTTTATGGTCTAACAATAGGAGGAATGGTATTAGAGAGAGAAAAAAGAGATTAAATATGTTATAAATAAAACAAAGTTTATTGTGCAAACGATTTATTTTAGAATCTTTGTCCAATAATAATTTTACTAGAAATGGCACCAGGCTTCAACCTTGATTTTACAGATGATGACATGTCAAAATACTCCTCTGTAAAATGTTCTGAACATAAATATGAAAATTTCTTTATATCCATCTCCGTTTTTCCAACAAAATTAACCCACATTTTCCTCTGAGTTTCGTTCTGGGGAAACCTAAAAATTGAAATGTTTTATATAGTAGGTAGAAGGTATATATTATAAATTTTAGATTTTCTACATTATATTTAAACACTATCAGTTACATAAATTTACATTACTTTGTTTGCCATAGTTAACTAATGAGTATTACATTAGTCAAAGTCAACAAAAATTGAAATTTTCTAGTTCTACTTTCACACTTAAGATACAGTTAATAAAAGAAATGTGTATTGTGACCTTGGTCAACCAGCAAATAATTTTTATTTCTAAATTTTAATAATTAGTTTCAACAAATACTTACCGATGAAACGATATTCTCTCCTTTCTTGTTTTGTGGAAAACGCCACACGCAATATAGCTTACTATGGTGATAAGTTTTTATAATATTTTTAAAGATATTACAAACACTATGTTTCAATAATATTACAAGCACTATGTTCAAAACACTTAAAATACTTTTTTAACACTAGAGCACAATAAAGTTTTAATTAAATAACAACGATAATAGTCTAAAATGTGACACAATTGTTAAAAACTTCAATATAAATAACTTGACATTTATGTGACAGTTGGGAAAAACAATAACATAACCCAACTAAGTTTCAAAATGGCCTTTCAAAAAGGCACTTCCCGTCTAACAATATTTTTGCCCCCACTACTTTTACATTCCTTCTTCTGTCTTTGTGCTCGACGATGATGCGTGGGTAATTTCTAATTTTTCCAACTGTACTTCTTGAACGGTACGGCTATCTGATCTTACTATATACACTCCCAATTAAATGTACAGACTGATATTTCGAAACAGCATTTGGCCTTTTATCTTCCATAGCAATTTAGAGGTGACTATAATCGGTTCACAATTTGTCGATAGCTCACTACAAGTTTAACCCTAATTAGATAACTGAAATACAGAGAAGATAGGTAATACGA
Source organism: Diabrotica balteata (assembly GCA_918026665.1). Classification (NCBI taxonomy): domain Eukaryota; kingdom Metazoa; phylum Arthropoda; class Insecta; order Coleoptera; family Chrysomelidae; genus Diabrotica; species Diabrotica balteata. Next base: position 116,058,587 of record OU898278.1, read on the forward strand.
TATAATAGTAAAAACCAACCTGAAACTGACGGTTTAAGATATTTTCGACTCACCCACCTTGTATCTGAAGGAATTCAATACAGCAGTCAACCTTATAATCCGATTACGAAGATATTTTGGTTACAAATGACCGACCATTGTCGTATAATATATGATTGAAACAATTATTTAAAAAAAAAAAATAAATATATTTTTTAAATTGTACTTATGTAAATTGTATTTTTGTTTTAATAAAACTTCTTTATTTTAGTCAAAAATAAAAAGTTTCTTGTCATTTGTAAAAGATACATTTATTAAATCAAGGGCAAAGATGCCAAATGTCGCCTGGCAACATTTTCAATGTGTTTCAAATGTATCCATTATATTGTATTCTTAGGAAAATGACGCATTATTTTCAAATCCGGAGAAAACTAATAAATATTTTTGAAAAATTTAAGCGCAGAATGAAAGATTACATTATTACTGAGGGTAGAAAGTCCCTGAAAACTTCTACAATGTTTATTTTAATATGTTATGTAACAGGGGTGAAAATAAAAGAGAAAATATAGTATAATTTCTAATTGAAAATATTGCATGCAAAAGAAACTTTTTATTAAATTCTAATAAATATTTCATTCAAATTTAAATTTAATGAAATTTAAATTTTTCAAAAATGCTTTTAGTTTTCTCAGGATTTGAAAAAAAAATAGATAAATTTAAAACACATTGAACATTTTGACAGGCGACATTTTGCACCTTTCCGCTTTAATACCATACCGTGGCTCTACGGTCACATCAATTATGTTCTTAGGATCTCACATTTTTGTTCTTCTTCTATTACATGTCTTACTGCGTCTTTCCAGTTTTGTTCTGTAATATGGTGTAAAGACTCATATAACAATTCACGTACAGCTTGTATTTTATATGACGTATTTTTTCTAGCAACATAACTTTTCATTTGTGTCCAAATGAGTTCAATTGGATTTATTTCGCAGTGGTAGGGTGGAAGTCTAAGGACTGTGATGTTTCGCCTTTCCGCCATTTTGTCACCTACGTATTTCTTGAACTTAGATTTGTGTTGCCGGGCAATTTTTAAAAGTTCTGCTTTTACCATCCATCTTCGTAAGGCAGATACTTATTCCGCAGCCAGTCAAGAATATCCTGTTTCTTCCACGCAGTCGTTGGAAGTCGCTCTACTAGTCATGAATGATAAGGTGCATTATCTAATACTATAATTGAATTTTGTGGTATGTGTTCAATCATCTGCTCAAAATACTCTTCGAAAACATCAGCTGTCATCTCCTCGTGATAGTCTTTTGTGCTTTTGGACTGAAATTCCAACAAACCATGCTTAACAAATCCTTTTTCACTGCCAATGTGAGAAATTATTAATCTACTGCCTTTACCAGAAGGTGGGGAGATACCAGTAGACTAACCTTCCATAAAGACTTGCCTGGATCTCAATATATTTTTATCTGGCCAAATTTTTTTTAGAGTATGACTTGAGTGTACCCACGTTTCATCCTGGTAGAAGATTGGCCTTCCTTCAGCCTGGAATTTTCGTATGGATCCTAGATAATTTCTTCTCCAACATATTATCTCCTCCCGGTCAATCAAAAGTGATTTTCGGTCTGATTTCTCCCACCGGAAATTTAGTTCTTTTAAAACTTGCCACAATTTAGTTCGTCCGATATGAGGCAAATCCGGGTCGTCTCTTACTTCTTATAAAATTTTGTTAAGGTTGGGTATTTCTTTTTTTGATAAAAAAATCCATGAATTTTCCTTCGAATACCATTTTTGGCAAATTCATCAATTTCAATAGGCTTTTTCCCTCTCTTTAAGTGTTCGTTTGTGTTTGGGTTAGCTATAGTGTTTTTTTTCTTTCTGATAGGAACCTATATATAGTTGACTCCCCTACGCCAGTCATATTGGCACAACTTTCGACTATTTTGTGAACAGTGTTTGTGGGATTCTGAGAAACCAGAACATCGTGAACATTCAGGACAATAGTCTTCTCTCTTGGTGAATAGACAGGTGTAAAACTTGATGATGTTGATGATGGAGCTATTACAAACAATCCAACAAAACGAGCACGAGCGAAAGGTATGTATATGTTCTTAGATATGTGGGATAAAAAATCACTCACGCACTGCGTATAATTCGCAAAAGAAATATTCGAGACGCTAATTACTGCCGTAGACGCAGAAACACCGACGAGCCGTATATTACATGCGATCAAAAACGTACTAAACAAAAAAAAATGTTTCGTTCGAAAATATCTTCATCCCTTCAAGTTATAGAAGAATATAAACTGAACAGACGAGGCACGTGGCCAAAGCCGGCATCTTTATACCCATTATATTATTAAAAATCTAGGGAATTCCATCATAATTATCTTGCAATGAATAGTACCTTCGGATATGAATTCCAGGTTTTCTAGTAAAGTGATTAAACGCGAAGATTAGTATTGAAATATCCAAAGAGATACGGTATTCTTATTTACAAAATTGTTAATGGTTAAATTCTTATTTTTATTAATATAATATAATAACCAACATTAACCATAAAAGTTTTAATTGTTTTTTGCTAAATATATTAGTATTAAAACATTATCAATAATGATAAACATTTTGGAAAGGAAAATAAATGTAAAACGCATTAATTTTAATGAATAAACACATCAGGAACGCCGATGATGATACAAATTTTACGACCGTTTTATGACTTGGAGGCACATTTCGTGCTATCAATAATTTGTGAACCGATTATAGATTTGTCCAAAAATGACATTAAGTCAGCTTTAACAAGTATCATACAGAACAACGCATTGAAGAGGAAGTAGTCTGGGTAGGTAAAATCTGTTGAATTAAGTGACCTCCTCGGTCACCCGAAAATTTAAAAGGTTTACCTTTTAAATTTTTTATCGGGATATCTAACAAATTTTATAGAACATTAAAAAAACTGAAAGATCTACGTAAATGAAACGAGTTTGTTGTGATTAAGAATGTTTGACATCGATTTGAAACTATGATAGCTCTATCATTCTATAATAAGTAATAAGTAATATATATATATATATATATATATATATATATATATATATATATATATATATATATATAATAAAAATATTTGTATACTTGGGAAATTGACGCAATTTTAGGAAAAATTATACGGATTTAGCGTCTGGTTTAATTAAAAAATAATGAAACACTTTTACGCCCGAACAGTAATTTGTATATTTCATTATCATATATTAACAAAAACATAGAACTTACCTAAATCTTCTCCAAACAACTATTAAGGAGGGGCAATGGGTAATTTGTCATATCCCGGCAACACACCCATAGCTTTCAGAGTTATTAATCTGAAATTAAAAAGACTATTACTAAATAAATTTTAACAATAATTTAAACCGTAAATCATTATTCACTGTTAAAGTTTTATTTCATTTGGGTTAAACTCTGTAATCAATGAATTATCAATATTTATCAAAAGAGCCATTTTCTTCTACATTTGGTTTATGCCTAAGCTTATGAAAATTATCGTAGTGTTATCAACAATGCATTACTTGAATGAGATTAGAGAGGAGATGAACCATAGGTTATTCTCAACTATAATAAAACAAAAGTTGGAGTTGACTCTCTCGACCATATGGTGCAATGTGCTAACGTAGAACAAACCGTTGGACTTTCACATATTTTATGAATATGTTAGATGTATGCTATCATTTTATGTTATTTGGATCAACCTGCATCCAAACTGGAACATAAAAAGACACGAAAAAAAAGAAGTCTATTCATAATTGAAACAGCAGAACAACTTCCTCCATAAAGCTCCATATTATCCGCAGATCGGACGTAGAACTGTCTAAACTCTAAATCTACCAGATCCCTTATGGCAAACTTTGCAGGAGAAGCAACTGCCACCAGTGCCACACCTCAGTCAACACAGAAAAGAAGATATTACTTATGTCCATAAAAAAATCAAGAACGCAAAAACAAAGTTGTTGCAACTAGCACAGCAGTGTAAAACGTGGGTGTATTAGTTTCATAATTAAGTGTATTAGTTTCATTAGTAAGTTAAGATTTGCATTGTTTTGTAATTTTTATAGACCGAGCACTCACTAATTATTACTTTATTAGCTAAAAATAAAAATTTAAAAGAATTGGTACATATTTTATTAATTATAACATGAAATACCATAACATTGTTACCGTGTGTCCGACGAACACACTCTGCCCTACTACGTCAGAAAAAAAAAGTGTCCAGATGGGGTTAAAGTACTTTTCTTTTCAATTTATTCATTTGTTTTAATTGTCTACAAAATATATTAGTGCTTTTCTATTATTCCGAAACAGGTGGTTTATAAAAATGTAGTCTTCTTTTTCTTCTTTTTATAGACATGACACTATCTGTTTTTCAATGTGCCTCCAGTAAGTTGTCGTTCCTTCGATTTTGTGGTCTTTTTACTGATCGTCTTCCTATTGGGGAACTGTCTCTTGCCGTCTTTGCTACTCTATTTGTTGCCATTCGGCTTATATGATCATTTCATTCTACTCTTTCTTACCCAGATATTGATGTCCTCCACTTTGCATCTACGTCGTATATCTGTACTTCTAGCTCTGTCCCATAGTGTCTTACTATTAATTTTTCTCAAGTGTTTTCATCTCTGCTGTTTCTAACATCCTTTTGGTCCTCTCTGTGTAAGGTCTTGTTTCTGCCGCATATGCCATTATTGGTCTGATGACTGTTTTGTAAATTCTGCGTTTCATTTCTTTCCCGATATTTTTATTTCTCCATATTGATTCATTCAGGCAGCCTGCGGCTCTGTTTGCTCTATTTCCTTTATCTTTTACTTCAGTTTCGAGCTTTTCGTAGCTAGATAATGTGATGCCTAGATATTTAAACCCCATCACTTGTTCTATTATCTGACCTTCCAGCCCAATTTACATCTTAGTAAATTTGCTGTTGTAACCTTACACTTTGTCTTTTTTGAAGAAATTAACATGTTCAATTTTCTGTTAGTTATAATAATTTGGTGCAACATACTTTGTACATCATCTTCACTTTGAGAGAGTAGTTTTGCGTCATCTGCATAGCAAATTATTTATTTTCTCCCATTTGGTATCCTTTTTTTAATTCTTACTTTTTTATTATTTCATTTATAATCAGGTTGAACAATAGAGAACTCAGGAAATCTCCCTGTCTTATCCCATTTCCAGCTTCAATAGGGTCAGTTAGTTTTCCTTTTACTTTTATTTTTATTGTGGTGTTTTGGTAGATATTTTCGATCGTTTTGATTATTCCTAGAGGTATCTCTCTTGCGTACAGTAAGTGGATAACGGCTTCTAATTTAACTCGGTCAAATACCTTCTTAAGGTCCAAGAAACATAGATATGCCAGTTTATTGTATTCTAGTGATTTCTCTTGCACTTACCAAAATGTAGTCTATTAATATATATTTATAATTCTGAAGTAAAAATCTAAACGTTAAAATAAACTTATTTTAAAGTAAAATGGTGACGTATTCTCAGTAAAAAGAGTAAATTGTGTTAATAAAATAATAAACTGTGCAACAAGAAAGTAACTTCAGAACAACAGACTATTTGGCTTCGTATTACTTTATTTTGATGTTAATCTTAAAGCGACTTTCAAATATTAAGCTATCTGAAGCTCAGAAGCTAAAGATCAGCAAATGGACAAAAAGAGCTTTTAGGACTTGGACTAAAGGATGGCCTGTTGATGTGGTGAGGCCTTTGGAAGATATGTGAGAGAAGGCAGACTTGTCTGTAGCCGATCCAAAAAACATGTCTAAGTTCCTTATGGTCCTTCCCTGTGTCTCCGAGAAGAGACTGATGAAGCAATTATCAGGATCTGCTTATAACACTCAGAGGCCTCGATGTCTGCAATCAGAGTTCTATAAGCACACCTCCAGCCTATTAAGGTAGCTTCAGCATAACTTGTTTTTGCTATCAGAACTATCAGAATATTCAATATAGTTTTGATACAAGAGCCCCGTGTTTACCAGGGCCAAATAAAAAGTCTATTGGGCATAGCTGATCTGTCTAACAAAGCACTAAGGGTCGTTATAATAGTCAACCGATATATTAAAATACTGCTTTTCAGGAATTTATGTGCTGCAGATTTTACGAGAAAAAAATTACACAGGCAGAGAGAATGAAGGAGATAATTCTTGGTAATTGGCATGCCTTCTATATGATAATAACAAACAACAACCAAGTCAGATATAGCAGCTACTATAGAGATATTGCAGGTGAATGGACTGAAACTGATTATCGGCTATGATAATAATGCGTACCACCTGACTTGTGATAAACATCAATGAAAGAGGTGTCATTAACACAGTTTGTTATGAAATATAATTCAGATATACTAAATATAGACACAACCTAAAAGTTCGCAATCAAAATAAAATTCCTGTAGTTGGCCATCAATCACAAAAGTTAATTTAAAATCCTTTATAAAAGATATATAATTTTTAATTTCTTTCGGGTTACTTTCGGACAAAAAAGCCCATCGTCAGTGTTTTGTTACTCAGTGTACATGAGTTACGCCACTAAATATCTGAGTAAAAACCCTTTAGATGTTAAAAATTTAATATGCCTTACATTTTATTTAAAAATATGTTGTGATGTTTGAGTATTTCTCAGATAACCTAAATGGCAACGTAATATTCCCACTAGGACTTGCTGCTAACCCTCACACGATGTTGTTGCCATCTAGAACCCATTTAGACATATATATTCAGTGATATATGCAGAAGGGAGTCTTATTTCCTCTTTTAAGGATTTGTTCATGCATTCTAATAGCTAGACTCAGCAACGAAAGACTTAACTTATGCTATGCGGATGAGTTGGTCATCTTAGGTCGTGGAAAATTATAAGCAATCTCAGAAGTAAAATGCAACAGGCTCTGACTGTAGTTGCAGAAAATAATTTGAAATGTAGGCCTTAATATAAGCTCCCAAAAGTTCAAAATCATTATGAAAGTCTAAACTAGAAATGAAGAGATCAGAAAAAAGCTCGGAAGAGAAACTCATATGTTACGGACGTGTAAACTTCTTAACAAAATACTAAAGTAAGTACGTAGACAGCTTTAACATCGTAAAAAAACAACAATAGACATAATAATATAAAACATATAAGAAAATTTTAAAAGCAGAGTTGAATGAAAAACGGTACTAAGACTACCAAGGCGATCGCACAAGACTGTACAAATTAAACAAAGCCTTAATAAAACCAACAAGTCTAAGAACGCAAAGCCATAGGACCAGATAGATTAAATTCAAAATTATTGAAATATTACACTAATATAACCTAATATTAAGAGGCTTACAGCTTATTTAAAATAAAGAAATATTTAATTTAATTCAATAACTTCAATAAACAATTATATAATTAAACTTTGAGGGTATACAAGGCAACTATCGAACACGGTGATTAATTTAATCTTGCCCAAGTACTTTCGATCAATAGATCATCTTCAGGGGCATCTGAAATAAGCCAAGAAACGTTTTTTATAAAAAGGAAAATTAATTCACTTGGATAAAAAACTCCAAGTTTATGGTTTAAAAAAAAAAAATTTTATATGTGATAAACGTTTATAGACTTACTTCGTCAATTGTGGCCTATCCGACATAGTAGAATGTCATAAATGTAAAATTTGGACATAACAATACAAAATACAATACACTAAGACAAACAAACACTTTAAAATTTATATGGAGAAGCTACATATTGTATAGAAGCCGGAGACAGAATGGGCTCCCGGTCTGACGGAAATGTAGAGATGACATGTGACAAATGACAGCTTATGAAGGGCAGTTATGTGATCTGCACCTTTCAAAATTCTATGACACTAAGTATTGACCAAAGGTCCAACTGACAAAACTAAAGGAAATTGACTGATGAAATATAAAATTATATAGTATATTTTTTATGTAGATTGAATAATCCCAATCTCACACTCAAACCTGTCTATAATAATTAGGATGTTGGTTTGAGAGCAATTGAAGTTGACATAAAGTATGAATGTGAGAAAAGACTAACAATATATTAGACAGTGGATGGTTGACTACAATAAAATGGTCCACCAAGCGCTATCAGTACTGTAAAAAAGAAAAATCTGAATATGCAGTTAAATTACTAAAAGTTAAAATCAAAATTGAAGACAAAATATATAAATGTGTTATAGTCCACGTAGTTCAGTTGAATCCACAGTCAATGGAAGAACTTTAAAATTAATATTGAAATATTCAGTGCATGAAGTCTAAACAGTCGAGCTGGGTCCTCTACGAGGTGAAGCTGTAATAAAGTTTTTAAATATAGGATTAAATTTAGTTCAATTTAAATTAATTTGAGTATCAAGACAGTGAGAGTTTTCATTTTGTTTCCCTTGTAATTTCCAAATCTTCCAATAAATCCAACTTAAGATAGTTTTTCTTTCTGCTAATGTCATGTAAGATAGATGAACCAGAATTGATGTTAAAATTGTGGTTGCTGGATACTAAGTGTTGACCAAAACTTGAAGAATTTGGTCTTTTCAAATGTTCAGCGACTCTAGTGGATAACTTTCTGATGGTTCTACCTACATAAGATGCATCACAATCATCACATTTTAATTTGTAAATACCACTTTTATCAAGTGTATTCATCCTATCTTTGGTATTGATTAAGAAGGAACCTAAAGTGTTATGTGATTTAAAGGAAATTTTGATGTTATCAATTGTAGAAGAAAAAAGTTTAGATATTTTATTGGAAATGCTACTAATATAAGTGAAGGAGAAATATCTGATGTTATCTGAAGCATTCGGTTGGGAAAACTGTGAAGAATATGCAAGCTTTTCTGCAATTTTTAGTTTAGCTCTATTTAGAAGTTTGTATATAATGTTGGGATCATAGCCATTATTGAAAGCAATCTGCTTAAGAGTATTAAGTTCTGTATTGAAATTATCATCAGAGAGAGGAAATTTAAGTAACCGATGAATGTAACTGTTGAAAGCAGCCATTTTATGTTGAGTTGGGTGATTGGACGTTCCATGTATAACGTGATCTGTTTGGGTGGGTTTTCTATAAATGTTGTACTCTAAAGAATCTTTCTTACGGGAAATAGTCATATCCAAGAAGTTCAACTTATTGTCAGATTCTGGTTCCAGAGTAAAAGAGATGTTAGGATGGAGGTTATTAAGATCATCCAGAATCTGTAAAGCATCATCTTGGGTTCCCTGTATGAGAGCTATACAATCATCAACATATCTAGACCAAAAAACTATTTTGTTGTTGTTATTAACAAACTTCTGTTCTAAGCTATCTAAGAAAATATCAGCTAGAAAAGGTGATAATGGAGATCCCATTGCTAAACCTGTTGGTTGTTTATATATATTTTGATTGAATTGAAAGAAGTCCTGATCCAGACAGAATTTAAGCATAGTTAATATAGCATCTTTATCCTTTGCAGATATGTTGCAATTGTCTAGAAGGTTGTGTACTAAAGGTAATGTTTCATCTCTTGGTACAGAAGTAAACAAATTGGAAACATCAAAAGAAACTAAATAAAAACCCTCTTCTATCCTAATGTTATTTAAACGTCTATTAGATCTAAAGAATTTTTAATAGAGAACTTAGGTTTAAAATTAGTGATAGACTGTATTGTGTTGTAAATAAACCTATATTTAAAAACTTTATTACAGCTTCACCTCGTAGAGGACCCAGCTCGACTGTTTAGACTTCATGCACTGAATATTTCAATATTAATTTTAAAGTTCTTCCATTGACTGTGGATTCAACTGAACTACGTGGACTATAACACATTTATATATTTTGTCTTCAATTTTGATTTTAACTGCATATTTTAACTGCATATGTAATTTAACTGCATATTCAGATTTTTCTTTTTTACAGTACTGATAGCGCTTGGTGGACCATTTTATTGTAGTCAACCATCCACTGTCTAATATATTGTTAGTCTTTTCTCACATTCATACTTTATGTCAACTTCAATTGCTCTCAAACCAACATCCTAATTATTATAGACAGGTTTGAGTGTGAGATTGGGATTATGCAATCTACATAAAAAAATTATACTATATAATTTTATATTTCATCAGTCGATTTCCTATAGTGGTGTCAGTTGGACCTTTGGTCAATACTTAGTGTCATAGAATTTTGAAAGGTGCAGATCACATAACTGCCCTTCATAAGCTGTCATTTGTCACATGTCATCTCTACATTTCCGTCAGACCGGGAGCCCATTCTGTCTCCGGCTTCTATACAATATGTAGCTTCTCCATATAAATTTTATAGTGTTTGTTTGTCTTAGTGTATTGTATTTTGTATTGTTATGTCCAAATTTTACATTTATGACATTCTACTATGTCGGATAGGCCACAATTGACGAAGTAAGTCTATAAACGTTTATCACATATAAAATTTTTTTTTTTTTCAACCATAAACTTGGAGTTTTTTATCCAAGTGAATTAATTTTCCTTTTTATAAAAAACGTTTCTTGGCTTATTTCAGATGCCTCTGAAGATGATCTATTGATCGAAAGTACTTGGGCAAGATTAAATTAATCACCGTGTTCGATAGTTGCATTGTATACCCTCAAAGTTTAATTATTCGAACATTCAACCTTATATTGAATTATATAATTTTCGTAACCTTTCCCACACTGTATAAAAGTCAGATTTATTACACAATTTTCGGTTTTTTACTATTTTAAAATTTTATCACGAAGTCCAACTCAAGTTTCTTGAGTCAATTTCAGCTTTAACATCTGTTACTTTCCGTAAAATACACACTCTACTTTACTTGAATTCCCATCTGACGTTTTGCCGAGTTTTTCTTGATAGTCTACTGTTTTAGCTACTTTACTGTCTTGCTCGTATTGCAGTTTAGAGTAATCTAATAAAGCGTTTTCAAGTAGCAGGAATTTTACTAAATTGAGTAGCGTTACTTTTAAAATTATTAGATTAATTTCACCATTTTGATAATTAAGATACAATTTATACATAAATTTAAAGTTAGAAAATGGGGAACAGAAGACATATAAAGAAATACAAGCGGAGATAGAGAAGGTGGAATGGAAAATGGAGAGAGTCTTGCAAGAAAATGAACTTCTTGTATTTCGAATGCATTTTAACATTCACTCTATGTTTATACTTATTTAATATATTTAAACTATGTATATATACGCCAACTGATTAAAACAAAGAGATAAGCAACATTAAGATAAAATTACATACATATTTACTTACAAAGGTAGAACTGTTCACAAAAAAAGACAAGACAAATATTTTTGGTTTACACTTTCACAATTTGACAATTTTTAAAATAAGTTAAAATACATATAAAACAACAAAAATTATATAGTGGATTAGACGAGTTTCTTTGACATTCTATACATAGAATACAGCTTTACCGTAAATTAATTTTGACTTAAATGAATTGCCGAATATTGCTGTAGATGCTGCTTAGCTGATTCTTATCTGCTTTGTAATTTATTACATTTTTTGTGTTAGTAATATTTGTGTTAGTAACACATATCCGTAGAAGAAATAAAAAACGCATTACAAAAAATGAAAAATAATAAAGCTCCTGGGCCGGGTGATTTACCTATCGAGTTATTCAAACATGCCACTGCAATAACATTAGAATTGCTTTGTAAAATGTTTAACAAGTGCCTACAAGGAGAAAGTATCCCAAGAGATTGGAAAGTCTCGTACATAAACTCCATCTACAAGAAGGGAAACAGGAATGACTGCAGTAATTACCGAGGTATTAGCATTACGTCATCCACTGGCAAACTGTATGAAAGAGTTCTGAAAGCCAGAATAGAAAAAGAAGCCACAGAGGTCGAAGAACAAAGTGGATTCCTACCAGGGAGATCTTGTGTCGACAATGTATTTACTCTCAAACATCTAACAGAAAAGAGATTAGCAAGAGGACTAGAACTTCATGCCACTTTTATAGATCTCCGTAAAGCGTTTGACTTCGTACCACTGCAGAGACTATGGACAACATTGGAAAACGCAGGTATAAATGCAGTATATATAAATGCCGTGAAAAAGCTATATCAAGATAACCAAGCTTATATTAAGGTTGGAAACCAAATTTCCAAGGGTTTCACCCAAACAAAGGGTGTCAAACAGGGCTCTTGACTCTCCCCAACCCTATTTAAAATATATCTTGGTAATACTTTAAAATATTGGATGAGAAAATGCAGCCCAATGGGCATATGGGTAAATGATACTCCTATATACACAATCCTCTTCGCAGACGACCAGGTAGTTCTTGCCGAGGACCTACAAGATATGACGTACATGATAAACAAATTAATAGACGAATTCAAAAAATGGGGATTAGAGGTTAATACCGAAAAGACACAATACATGAATATAGGAGGCATCGGTAAAGACATGGAAACAGAAAGCGGATTAATTAAAAACGTTGATCAGTACGAATATCTCGGAGTTACACTAAGCGAAGGCGGGAGAGACGACAAAGATATAACAAGAAAAATAGGAAAAGGAAAAAAACATGATAAAAACACTACATCCGATCCTGTGGAATAAAACTTTAACTAAGAAAACAAAGAAAAATATATATCAGGCTATGATTCAGCCGGTGCTGACGTATGGGTCAGAAGTGTGGGTCTTTAACAAGAATATGTCACAAAAACACCTCTCAACGGAAATGATGTACTGGAGAAGATGTTCCGGGTTAACTTTGTTTGACCACATAAGAAATGAAAACATAAGAGAGAGAATGAAAGTAAAGAACACAATAATGGATACGATAGCCGAAAAATAATTAAAATGGTATGGACACCTGAGACGGATGAACGAAGAAAGGATACCACGAAAGGTTTGGAACTGGAGACCTACACAGAGAAATAAAAGAGGAAGTCGAAGAAAGAAATGGATATCCAATATTCATATAGAAATGGAAAATAGAGGTCTTCAATAAGGAGACTGGGCCGATAAGAAATTATGGCGATTGGGATGCGAGAAGCGACAAAATTAAAGTTGCAAACACTCACTATATATATATATATGTATATATATATATATATATATATATATATATATATATATATATATATATATATATATAATATCCAGAAACAGCCTGTTTTTATGATTAGTTGCTGTTTGTAGGATTTTAACATTGGTATAGTCAAATTTGTGACCTGTGTTGATGGAGTGTTCGACAACAGCGCATCTGTTTATACCTTTATGGTAGTCACTTTTGTGCTGGGTAATACGTTGTTTTAGCCATTGTCTGTCCAATATACTACAATGTACTAGTAGTATAAACTGGTGTACTACCAATTCTGATGTTATTGTATGGTTTAAAGAGAGCTGTAATCTTATTTGTTAGATAATCAACGAAGGGCAATCTTTTATGTGTAAAGTTTTGTGGAGCATCTTTATCCAATCCCACTATTATGATGGACCATTGCAATGGTCCAAACTTGTATATGTAGATAGGTAGTTTTGATAGGAAAAATTAGAAATGTCAAAGTGATATCAAGGAACGATATTAATATAAAGAAGGGCATCTTAGAAGAAATTTAAAAGGAGTTGAGTGAAAGTGTTTGGTCTACGTGTGCTGAAGAAGTCTTGACTGTTTTTCATCAGGCAATTGGTTTTTTTTATGTAGAAAAGAACTTTTCATATAAAAGTATTGGCTTTTTTTTAACTTGGTTATAAAGTCAGTTTTTCCGTAAAACGGATAATTTTTTTTAATAAGGAGACTAATAGTCATATTTCGTTGTGAACTTTTGAAAATCAATTATAATACAGTGGGTGATCAAATTATTATGATCACTTTAAAAAACTTTAAATGTTGCGATTTAATAAATAATAAAACTGCATATAAACCTCGAATGATGTGAATATAATATAAAAATAGATTACAAACACGTTCTTTTACGAAATTTTAAATTATTTTTTTCATTGACCTTAAATAACAATTTTTTTTAATACTTTGTGTGACCTTCTTTAGCTTCGATGACAGCTTTGATTATCCTTGGCATGCTTTGAATGTTTCTTAGGCAGTCTTCTTTTATTTTATCGTTTTTGTGCCAGGTGGCAATGAGTCTCTCAATTAACTACTGCTTATTTGTGACAGTTTCCTGGGCCACTCCCTCTTCATAGTAGTCCCCTTGGCCACTTCAGTACTTTAATTTTCTTTTTTTCCAGGTACAATCTTACTGTTTTGCCTTATGGCACGGTGCTGAATCGTGTATAAAGGTAAAATCTTTCGATTCGCCAAACCAGTCTTTGGTTTGTGGCATGAGCTTTCTTTCCAGAACTTCCAATATATTGATGTTGATTCATCATTCCATTCACAATGTACAGCCTTCCTGTGCCCTTACTGCTGATCACAGACCATACCATAATCTTGAGAGGATGCGTTACTTGCTGCACTATGCAATCCTTGTGATATTTTTTACCCACTCATCTTCGGACAAAGGCCAACTTATCCATGAGTATCTCAACTGTATACTCAATGGAGAAACAAACCTGTGAATAAAAAAAACTATAAGATATTTTTTTAGGATAAAAATAGTGGTTATAGGGATTTAAACTTTAGTAGTGACGTAATTTACCTTATTCCAATCCTCAGTTGTTCAATTTTGGTATTCTTTGGCCCATTCCAGTCTCTTTTTCATCATTGCGATGGCCAACTTTGGTTTTTTGGCAGGGCGTCATGATTTGAAACCTTGCTCGGCAAGCCTTCTGCGGACTGTCATGTCAGAAACTGGCATCACAGCTTCACGAATAAGTCCTGTGTGGATTCTTCTTGGCTTCTTTCTATTGTTTTAGGAGATATCCCTCATTTTTATTTCGTCTCTAGGTATAGTGACACGCTTTCGACCACTTTTTTGGACACGCTGGTGAGTTAGGCGTCTGTTATTATCAATTTTTTTCTTGATATTGCTCACTGTGTCTATCTGACGTTTTGAAAGCTTTGTATTCAATAAAAGTGTCTTTATCTCCACCATTTTAAACACAGGAACGTCTTTAGCCTTACCCATTATGATTTTCTTTTCAAAAATCGAAACGAATTTAAAATGTCTTTAAAATTATCTTCTTCTTCTTCTTCAGATGCAAATCCACTAATGGATGTTAGCGATCACATTTTCCATTAACTCTATTTCTTGCAATATGTATCAGAGATTGTATATCGTTAATCCCTGTCTATTGCCTTATTTTTCGGAGCCAGGACATTTTCTTGCGTCCCATTCCTCTCTTGCCTTCAATTTTACCCTCGATTATAAGTTGGAGGAACTGGTATTTTTCATTTCGCATGATGTGACCTAGATACGCCGTTTTCCTTTTCTTGATGGTTTCGAAAAGTTGGCGTTCTTGGTTTATTCTTTTAAGGACATCTATATTTGGGATTTTCGCTGTCCATGGTATTTTTAGGATACGGCGATAAAGCCACATTTAAAATTATAACTGATAGTTTTTTGTCATTCACAATCACCACTAATATATTAACAACATACTACAAAGATAAAACGATACTAATCTTTCAAAAACAATACAAAATATACAAATTCAGTTGTAAACTCCAAGCGCAAATTCATCACAATGTATGTCTTGTCACGTAATGTGATACAAATGACAGTTCCAGAGCTGCAAACGTCAAAAAAAATGAGGTTATTAGTGACACAATATATTGGCATACCTTAATCGTATTCGCTGTGAGCCGATGAGTAGAGGGGATTTGACAGTTTTCACCAACGCTGTTAGTGGCAGTTTTGTGCATTTAACTTGTAAACATTCAAATAATGGCGAATATGGATTTTTCAAAAAGAAAAATATATGATACATGTAAAAATACTGGGTACAACAGTCATTGTAAATTTTATTCATTTCCTGTTGCCAAGCATAAAATAGTTCAAAGAGAAAAATGGATTATTGCTATCAACGAGAAAAATAAGTAAATAACCTATAATGCAAACATGATATTTGTATGGTGTAAAATTAAAAAGCTATTATATTTCGAAACATTGCGTACATGCCCTGCATCAACTAAACCTTTTCCCTTTTTTGGTGTAGCTGGTTGAAATGGGATATCATGTGATATAGACTTAAAACCAGTATAATGTTTAATATCCATTTTGATAAAATTAAAACAAATTTAGGAGGTGGAGGCCATAAAACGAAAGAAGAAGAAGAAGAATTAAAACAAATTGATATCTAAGCTCTAAGGCCTACGCACACAAAAAATAACTGAGCAAAAACAGAATAAAAATGTAAAATAAAAACAAGAATTACAACGTTACAGAGGTATAGGTAACCAGAATATAGACGTTTTAAGCGTCTATAACCTTAAATATTTGCTTTAACCATTAAATATTTTCATATAAACTTCTTCTTTTTCTCAATGACCTCTTGCGTAAGTAGTCATCCAGTCGCAAGAACTTATATCTTAAATATTATAATTATAATGAATAAAATAACAAGGCGTAATTACTTTTACTATTAATTCTGTGTATTCGTTCATTAATCAGTTTACCATAATATTTCAGTTCATTATTTTGTATTTTTAAATAAATATCTATTTTTCTCGTTTTGTTATATTTCATTTACACTGATTTTACAAGAAAAGTACAAGTTTCAAATCGCGAGAGAGCGCTACCGGCGAAACTCACAGCGAATAGCAGCATATGATATTATTATAAAATTTTTGAACAAATTTGAAAAATTTAAACTTTTGTGACTAAGCATAATAATTTGATCACCCACTGTAATTTATTAGGAATCAATTTTTTTACATTTACAAAGAAATACTGTAGTATGTCTAAATTCTTGCTTCGGTATACTCCATACTTCTACATTTGTTATTATGTCAATAAATTGTGTTTTTTTATATTGCGGTTTTATTTTCAATTGGCTTATATGAATATAAATGCAAAACACAAGTGAAATATGAAACACGAATAATCCTGAGAAATGAATTCAACAAATTTAAATTTTTTTGTATTTTTCTGTGATAATCAAACAATAGATACAATTTTCAATAAAGTAAATTTTGTTTGTTTATAATTAATATTAAACTCAACAGTCTTCGGGGTTGAACCGCATTGATTATCATTGAACCGAGCCTAGCATTAAATTTTACTAACCGCGAAAATCTTTCGGAATCATCAAACTGTCAAACTGAAGAAGTGATCTCCAGTTTACTGTCCGAAGATGCTGAAATAACTAGACAAGACATTGCTAGAGTTCTTAAAAACTCAAAGCCTCATACTCTTTACATTAGAAAATCCGAGAAAAAAGCCCTAAAAAAACTTCCAAATTTAGTCATCAATGCCACCGTTATCCTAAACAACCTATCTAGAGACTCTTTCTGTTATTATAAAACAATCTTTAATTCCTCGTGAAAAGTCTTTTAGGGCACCTCGAATATATGGCTTACCCAAAGTTTACAAACCCGATATTCCTCTACGCCCCATTTTCAGTGCATACAACTGTCCTACATAATCATTGGCCAAATACTTGGACAAAATTCTACAATATCTGGCCCAAAATGCTTCAACATTCGTCAAGAATTCGTGTGCCCAAGTAAGAAGAGCTCCCTTTTTTATAACGATAATAAATTTTGTTTGGACACCTTATTTACTAGTGTCACGTGTCAAACATATAAAGATATAATGAAATATGTAAAAGCTGTACTTAGGTACTTGGTTTTCGAATAGTTTTCGAATTGTTCAAAAAGTGTGATTTAATTTTAAGCTTAAATGATGATAAGTTAAGACTTTTTAGTGCATCTGGCAAAAAATTATACAAACCAACATCAGTCGAATTGTTTATGCTCTTTGTCAATCTAAATCGTTGTGCTCTAATAGTATCTCTAGATCTTGTATCGTGATCATGGAAGTTGGGAGTTACATACTTGACTTTACAATCATCTGCCAAACAACAGTAATCTAATTGAACTTTACCAAAGAAATTAGATAATTACAAGTTAAAGGAATTTGTACACCCACACAATTGTACATCTAATTTCATTCATTGTCATACAACTATCACCTCAATAAAAAATTTCAATAAATTAACACACATTTCGAAAATATATTTCTTGAATAAATATAAATAACTTTTAAAGAATGAAATAATACAGAACATTACTTTCATTTAACAAACAATATCATTACAACTTTTTTCAACTTCATCTATCTCCTCAAAAAACTTCCTCGTTGATTGTCAAACAGTTACAATACTTACTTACAATGAAACAGTTTTTACAATAGTAAAAACTGAAGATCCCCATCAGCAATTACAGGATAGTTTGAACTATGTTCTCCCAACCATTAATTAATAGTGTACCGGCATCATTTAATTAACTTTGTATCGACAGACCTGAAGATGCTTTGCAAATTGTAGAAAGCGAGACCGGTCGTCTAGATAGTTAAATTAAACTGATTGTTAGTAAGTCTTATATTTTATTTCTTTTACCTATTTGAAATGGACTCACACAAGCAACACATTCATATTTTTTATTAGTTTATACAACTGATGACTTCTAATACTTTTTCTTTAGTGTTTTTATATAACTGAAGCTTGAAAAAGACCTGGAAGATTAAGAAATAATTAATATTGTTTTATATTTTCAGGTATAACAAAAGAATAAAAAAGAGTTATTCTTGAAATAGATGAAGATACACTTTCAAAAGATTATTAAGATATGGGTGATGTTGAGTCTGAATATAGTAGACATCACACTAATATCGAACAATCTAGTGATGAAAATGTATTAGCCCGTGTGTCCGCCCAATCGACCAATGTCGTTGGTACGGTTTGGTCGACTAATTAAGGCGGCCTCATCTGTTTTTTTCCATACCATACTGTTTTACTGTTTACTCGTATAAAATATATTTCTGAAATGACTTTGAGATAAGACAACCTCAGACAATCTCACACAATCTGACAAAATCTGCAAAATACTTTAATTAAAAAATAAATACTGCAATTTATATATTGAATTATATCAGTTATAACAAATCACGTTGTTAAATCAACGTTGCTTGTTTTTATACCAAAGATTTTCAACGAAGCGCATTCAAAAGTATGTTTCAAATTTAAAAAATCCTTTCGTAGAAACTTCTTCAAATTTTATATCATTTAACGTTGACTTCGGACCTAGATATTTAACTTCGGGTTACCGCGAATAGATCGTTACTTTTAACTAGAATTTTGGTTAGTACTGCATTGACAGAAATAATATTTTGTTTTTTACAAGCTCTATATGAACCCTCGAATGGCTAAGAATGCGTTTAATATATATTTTAATTGCACAAGTTGGCAATATTGCGTCTAAATATGCATTGGACCAAAGTCTCTTCACTTATTTCGTTAAAGTAAGAGGAGTTAGAAAGGATTATTCAAAATCTAAATAATGAGTCAGATGACTCAATAATGAATTATAATGAAATTGCAGAAAAAAATATGATGAGGATCGTAGAGACTTGAGTTCAGAATGAGAAGATAATCTAGAAATTCAAAGTGAAGAGGACTCAGACCAGGAACCAGAAGAAGCTGATGAATGTGTCATATAATGAGGCAATCACTGAATTAACCGCAAATTCCAAAATGCAATGGTTATGTCGTTCCTTTCCTTCAACAAGTAGGTTACTTAAAAACATAAATGTTCGTCCAGGTATCACTCAGTATAGTAAAAGTGTCAATACATTTATAAAAATATTTAATTTATTTATAACAACAAAAATAAGACATAATTTGCTGTTACACAAATAAAGAAGCAAAAAGATATTTTGGCGACTGGAATATAAAAAAAACCGACTAATCCAAAGCAATGGATTCCGCTTACAAGAGAAGAATCGGATTATTTTATCGATGTCCTAAAACCATGTGCCCTCAATAATAATAAAGAATCTACAAGAGAGATATGGTTTACTGATACATCTATACGTCGATTATTTTTTACTGTAGCCATGTCCACGAACAGATTTGAACAAATTTCGGTATTTTTGAGAGTTGATGACAAGAATACCCGAGAAAAAAGGAAAGAAACAGATAAACTTGCTCTATTTAGAGAAATTTGGTATATGTTTGTCAGCAACTGTCAAAAGGCCATTGAGCCATACGAATGTATTACAATTGATGAACAATTAGTTTCCTTTCGAGGAAAATGTCCTTTTCGAGAATTCGTCAAATCGAAACCACGGCGGTATGGTATTAAAATTTTGGCAACTGCTGATACCAAGACTTCTTATTTGTTCAACCTTTAATTATACACTAGCAAGAATCCTGTAGGCTAATCAGAGAAAAACCAAGACTATCGAGTAATAACCAATTTAGCAAAACCATACCATAACAGCGGGCGAGCCACGAGCTGATTACCACTGTTAACTTTTTCACTACTATTCCACTAGCCAATTATCCACTGACAAAGCGACTAATTTTACTAGGTACCATTGGCAAAAACAAATCAGGTTCACCATTATTACTAAGCATTATATCTAGACCTATAATAATCGTCAATATTTGCTTGTACAAAGGATCTTTCCATGGTGTCATATGTTCCGAAGAATACAACGGTTCACATTTTATTAAGTCAACACAATAACGACAGTGTGGAAAAAATGGGTAAAACAAGCCTCTTATGATATTAAATTATAACAGAAGCAAAGGTGGGGTCGACAACGCTGACAAATTTATACGAGAATAGTCGTGTAGTCGACTTCTAGACGGCCCTACTTCTAGACTGCCCTACAGACTCTTCACAAATATGATAGATCTTTGTACTTTGAATTCATTTGTCACATAAAATGAGAAACTGGGAGAGGAACTTGCTAGAAACAATATGAACAAGCATGCCATATGCGGTAATCTTCATTCATTTGTAAAAACAGCTCTGAGTAACTGCGAAATACTTGTAAACATGACGAGGGAGGTGCGCGAATTGGCCACCTGTACTAGAAAACAAGCTAGATATTACCAGTGTTCGAAAAATATTGACAAAAAAGTAAAAACAACTTGTGATCATTGTAAAAGATTTGTTTGTGGTGATCCCGAAAGCAACAAATAATCATAATTTCTGGAAACTGTTCTAATAACCAATAACATGAATTTAAAAAAGTATATATTACCTCCACTTTACTTTATTACAAGTTATATACCGGAACAAAAATTTTATGTTAATTTTAACTTAGAATAGGTATATTTTGTTTGTTTTTTACTAAGTGTTGAGAGACTTAGTAATATCTAGATAAAGTAAATTTATGTGAAATAATAATAAAAATTTAGTTTTGGTCTTTTTCTTCTTGTATAGTTCCTATCGGAGGTTGGATATCATCACAGCTATCCGTACCTTATTGGCGGCTGCTCTAAAAAGATCTACTGAGCTGAAACTATACCACTCTCTTAAGTTTCTCAGCCAGGAAATTCTTCGTCTTCCTATGGATCTTTTACCCTTGATTTTACCTTGCATTATGATATGAGCCTTAATAGCTCATATTTCGCACCTCTAGTAATGTGGCCTAAATATTCCAGCTTTCTTTTTTGATGTGCTTTATGACCTCGTAATCCTTTTGTAGCCTTTTTAACACTTCTGCATTTGTAATTCGTTGGGTCCATGGTATTTTCAAAATCCTTCTATAGCACCGCATCTCAAATGAGTTTAGTTTTGGTAACAATATGTTAATGAGTTGATATTTTACATAAAAATTGTTTGGGGTTCCTAAGGTACGACGCGACGCTTAGGCATTTTTTTTACTTTAAATTGCTTGGGCACCCAAGGGTTAATGTGTTTTTAAAAAACTGTCCGAAAACATAAAATTTTTATACAAAAAATCAAAAATTGTAATCGTAAGTAAAAAGAAAAATATTAACCTACACAAAAAATTAAATAAAACCTTTTTCTCTTTTAATTAAACCCTATATCAATTCCTGTGTAAAAGCATAATACATATCGAGCAAAGATTTCTGAGCAAAACTGTAATGTGTGTGTAGGGTGAAACAATGTACTAATAAATATAATTTAAAATTATTGTTAAAACTTTAGACTTAGATATTGGAACTTTCGAGCAACCCCGTATACTGTACCTCAAGTTAAGTACACCCCTCGAGAGGGGATGCAAGTAGCGGAGGAGAAGCCAGCCACAGTCCACGCTCATCTCGAGTCAACACTACATCATTTACGCTTAGGACGCTATTTTTACATTGATCGTATACAAATATTTTAAATGTGCTATTTTTTACTTCAATACAGTTTTAGTTTAAGTGATTTGTTTTTTTGTATTATTACGTGAAATTCCAATAAGATTCAACCTACACCCCAACATAATTGGTCCTTCGAGCCGGATTACCCAGTGATTATTTTGGCCGTTCATTCCATGTAAGCTGAATTCATTTTCGACGCATCGTCCCGTTCACACAGTTTATCATAGGAAGACGCAGGTATATTCTCTCGTCAAAGGTTAGTGCACATTTCCTTTATTTACCTACTTTATCTTTTATGGTCGTTAAAAGGGTACATTTGTATTTGATTTAATTCAGTGGAAATTTTTATTTTTAGAATCAGGTATTTTAATCCTTTAACACATTTAGTGATTTCAATATTTTCATTTATACATTAATACATAGCGTCCTTAAATTTATTTCAATTTTTTCATTTTACATTTATAAATTATTACAAAGTTGAAATATTATCTTTAACGTTTTTTATTGACTCGCAAAGCATCTTTACACACAACATTACATAATTGATTTTAATTGTTTTTTGCATATACATACATACATTTTTATTTTTGTGAATAAGTTATATTGTTACTATGGCTGACATCGCTACAGCAAAAACTAAACGCTCTTCAATCAAAGGTTCTGTAACCCGTTTTAGTACGTATTTTAATTCTATCAAAAACAAACCGTTAGAACAAATTAACTTTAGAGATTTACAACTTAGACTTGATAGAATTGAGAAACTTTTTGACGATTTTGACAACGCTCAATCACTTATTGAGGCCTCTGATGAGGACTATACTGCCAACGCAGATACTATTCATGGTGTTGAAAGGTCATCTTTCGAAACGCCGTTTTTCTATATTACTAGCGCTGTGCGAGATTTTATTGACACCAATTTTTCAAAACCCTGTAGTCAGGCTGCTCAAGCTTCAAATTCGACAATTTCGTCCGAAAATACTTCACAAAGATCTATTAATATTAGGTTACCCGCTATTAACTTGCCCTCCTTTGAGGGTGACTATGAAAATTGGTTGTTCTTTAGGGATACATTTAATTCCATCATTCATACAAACACAGAACTTTCCAATATTCAGAAATTCCACTATCTAAGATTATCTTTACAAGGTATTGCCGCAGAAACAATACGTAACTTGGACATTTCTGAGGCAACATATGAAACTGCGTGGGAGTTACTAAAAGACAGATTCGAAAACAAATCTCTTCTTGTCAATAATCACATTAAAAAATTATTTAACCTTCCAAACGTTTCAAAAAATTCACATCATGATTTACGCACGTTACTTGATGGTTTCCAAAGACATTTACGCTCTCTTGAGTCCTTAGACTTAGACACATCTTGGGATGCCCTTATTATATATTTAATTACCACGAAACTAGACAATGCCACACACAAAGAATGGGAACTGTCAATTAAAGACGATAAGAACACATTACCCACTTTGAGTAGCTTAACTGAATTTTTAAAAGGTAAATGTAGAGTCTTAGAATCTATTAATCATCAAGAAGAAAAATCTCGTCCCAAATTTTCATCTACAGGCAATCCCAAATCCAAGAATTTCTTGTCAACGAATAATTCTTCCAACTGTTCTTTATGCAAACAAAAACATCTAATTTACACTTGTCCTGATTTTCTCAAATTAGAAACGTCATTAAGACATAATGAAGCAAAACGCTTGCGACTTTGCATAAATTGTCTGCGTAGTGGTCATTTCACTAAGGAATGCAAATCTTCCGGGTGTCGTAAATGTGGAAAAATACACCACACACTTTTACACTTTCAAGGTAACTCACAAAAGCTTACTGAAACCAGTAATCAAACCATCAGCAGTTTACCTTGCTCTAGTCCAGGTACATCAGAAGGGTCTAATGCACTGACAGCACGTAACATTTCGTTTGAGCACAACTCTACTACTTTGCTGTCAACTGTAAAAATTAACGTCTTTGACATCTCAGGTAATGAACACGAGGCTCGTGCACTTCTAGATAATGGCTCTGAAAGTAATTTCATTTCCCAGCGCCTATTAAATCTTCTAAGGTTACCTACAACCAAAACACATTTTTCTATTTCTGGTATAAACCAAACAAATTCTATTGTAAGCTACAGAACATCGGTCAAATTTAAGTCCAAAACTTTAAACTTTTCTCAAGTAATTTCTTGCTTAGTGCTTCCTGAAATTGCAGGAAATTTACCTTCTGTCACATTCGATAAGAGAACACTTAATATACCTTCTAATATTACTCTGGCTGATCCAGACTTCAATATTTCATCTCCTATTGATCTTCTTATCGGTGCAGACATCTTCTGGAATTTAATTTGTATTGGTCAGATTAAATTATCACCTGGACAACCGATTCTTCAAAAAACTAAACTTGGATGGATTATCTCAGGTCCATTATTTCCAAACAATACCCTTGCAGCCAGAACTTCATGCCATTTGTCGACCATAAACAAGTTAAGCATAGAAGATCAACTTCAAAAATTTTGGCAAATTGAAGAATGCCCAAAAACAAAATTTTTGTCTAACGAAGAACTTTCTTGTGAAGATCACTTCTTAAAAACAACCTCTCTTAATTCTTCTGGTAGGTTTGTAGTATCACTTCCCTTGAAATCTTCCGTCGACAATCTAGGCGACTCTAAGACTACAGCAACAAAAAGGTTCTATTCTCTCGAAAGGAAACTTAATGCGAATTTTGAATTAAAAGATGATTACACTCGATTTATCGATGAATATTTATCCTTACACCATATGTCCGTTTCACCCTTTGAAACCACAGGCTATGAGTTCTTTCTTCCTCATCATTGTGTCTATAAAGGCAATAAAATTCGTGTTGTTTTTGACGGTTCTGCCAATACAGATTCAGGTGTTTCCCTGAATGACATTCTTATGGTTGGACCTAATTTACAAGATGACCTTTTTACTATCATCTCACGTTTTCGTAAACATAATTTTGTACTAACAGCTGATATAGAAAAGATGTATCGACAAATACTGATAAAGGAGGAAGAACGCTCCTTACAGAAGATCATATGGCGATCTAATCATACAAACTCTCTCGAAACTTATACTTTAAACACCGTTACTTACGGTACTGCTTCTGCTAGTTTTCTTGCCACTAGATGTCTTCAAGAAGTGGCGCATATGTATGCAACCGATTTTCCCGACATATCTTCTATAATTTTACGGGACTTTTATGTCGACGATCTTCACACAGGTGGTTCTACAATACAAGATATCAAACGTATTCAATCACTTACTTCCGAATTATTGTCTCGTCATGGTTTTCAATTGAGAAAATGGAAGTCAAACGCCCCTATTTTAAACTTTGACAATCAAAATAATGTTTCCTTGGAAATTGGAGCTGACGATACTATCAAAACTTTGGGCTTATTGTGGAGTCCCAAATCTGACACTTTTCATTTCAATGTTCAACCTATAGAGCACAAGTGTAAAGTTACAAAGAGACTTATTCTTTCCACTATATCAAAAATATTTGATCCACTAGGTTTGCTTTCGGCTGTAACTATAACAGCTAAAATTATTCTACAAGATTTGTGGAAACTAAAAATTTCTTGGGACGAAGTCGTTCCCATGGATATATTTACGAAATGGGTTACATATCAGACTCAACTGGTTAAACTTAATCAGTTACAAATTCCTAGGCATGTAATTTGTACAAACTACAAGTCAATTCAACTACACGGTTTTTCAGATGCATCCACCACCGCATATGGTGCTTGCATTTATATTCGTTCATCTGAAAACTTTGAAAATTTTCATTGTCATCTACTTTGTTCCAAAACTAGAGTAGCTCCTTTAAAACACATTCTCACGGTACCGCGTCTAGAACTTTGTGGGGCTTACTTGCTAGCTGAGTTGATAGACAAGGTAAAACAACACATGCAATTAGATTTCGAAGAAATCACTTACTGGTGCGACTCCACTATTGTTCTAGGATGGATAAAGACTGCTCCGAGTTTGTTAAAGACGTTTGTGGCAAATAGAGTTTCTCAAATTCAAACTTTGACCGAATCTCACACATGGCGTTACGTGAATACACTTGAGAATCCCGCAGATCTTCTTTCAAGGGGAATTTCTCCTACCTCACTTATCACTTCTGAAATGTGGTTTCATGGCCCATCATGGCTAGCTGAACCAGAAACTCATTGGCCTAATAGAACATTCGAACCTTCTGAACTCCCTGAGCTTCGACCAGTATCAGCCCTTATCTCAAGAGTTCAGATTAAATTGGATATCATCACTAAAATATCCTCATTTGTAAAACTACAACGCATTATTGCTTATGTATTACGCTTTATAAACAATTGTAAATTTTCTCCTACACGAAGGAGCTTTGACAACCTTTCTTGTGAGGAAATAGATAATGCTTTAAAATATATTATTCGACTAGTACAAAATGAAACATTTTATGACGATTTGACACACCTTAAAAGACATGGTAACGTTAACTCTAAAAGTAAACTACTTACCCTCAATCCATTTATCGATAAGGATAACATACTCCGCGTTGGCGGAAGACTACATAATTCTGATTTTTGTTACGACAAAAAACACCCCATTGTCCTTGATTCTAAACATCACTTTACTACTATTCTTGTACGAAATGAGCATCTTAATTTAAATCATTGCGGTCCTCAATTACTATTAGCTTCCATTCGTGAAAAATTTTGGCCCATTAATGGACGTCAAGTGGTTCGCAAAATCGTTCGCGATTGTATTATTTGTTGTAGGGTGGCTCCTAAATTAGAAACCTATCTTATGGGTAATTTACCCTCGTCACGTCTTGTTCCCTCTAGGCCATTCTACAACTGTGGACTTGATTATGCAGGACCTTTTTGCTAAAGGATCGACACACCCGAAATTATAAAACTATTAAGGGTTACATAGCTCTATTTATCTGTTTAGCAACTAAGGCCATACATTTGGAAGTCGTGAGCAGCTTGACCACTGAAAGTTTTTTAGCAACGCTAAAACGCTTTATTTCTCGACGCGGAAAATGCGCTTCGATCCTTTCGGACAATGGTAGTACCTTCGTTGGCGCAAAAAATGAGCTTGTCAAATTTTTTAATACCTATAGTTCAACTATTACTGACAATTTAACTACCGAAGGTATTAACTGGCAGTTTATACCGCCAAGATCACCTCACTTTGGAGGAGTTTGGGAGGCGGGAGTAAAATCTGTCAAATTTCACTTAAAGCGCGTCATTGGCAATACAATTCTCTCATATGAAGAATTTTCCACTGTTTTATGTCAAATTGAAGCGTGCTTAAACTCACGACCACTCTCACCAATGTCCAACGACCCTTCCGACTTACTTCCTCTTACTCCTGCACACTTTTTAATTGGATCCACATTGACCGCAATACCTGAACGGAACTTCTTAGATGTCAAGGAAAACAGCCTTAGCAGATTCCAAAGGCTTCAAAAAATGATCCAAGGTTATTGGACTAGGTGGTCCAAGGAATACATTTCGTCTCTCCAGCAGCGAGTTAAGTGGAAAAAACATTTCAACAGTCTTCTCAAAATTGGAAGTCTAGTGACGGTGAAGGAAGATGGAACTGAACCCTTAAGATGGTGCCTGGGTAGAGAGACTCAATTGCATGCGGGTAGTGACGGAATAGTTCGTGCAGTGACAATTAAAAATAATAGAGGTTGTTTCAAGCGACCAGTGACAAAGGTGTGCGTTCTACCCACAGATCAGTGACTTAAGCTTTAGTGAAAGAAACTTTTAGCTCAGCTTTATTTCTTGTTGAACCCCTTCAGGCGTTCAAGGGAGGCGGCTTATGTTAAAACTTTAGACTTAGATATTGGAACTTTCGAGCAACCCCGTATACTGTACCTCAAGTTAAGTACACCCCTCGAGAGGGGATGCAAGTAGCGGAGGAGAAGCCAGCCACAGTCCACGCTCATCTCGAGTCAACACTACATCATTTACGCTTAGGACGCTATTTTTACATTGATCGTATACAAATATTTTAAATGTGCTATTTTTTACTTCAATACAGTTTTAGTTTAAGTGATTTGTTTTTTTGTATTATTACGTGAAATTCCAATAAGATTCAACCTACACCCCAACAATTATGTTAATACTATATGAGTGTAAAATGGATAAAATAAATCTCAAACTCGCGAAAACAGCCACTGACAAAACCTTCTTTCAAAATGCATTTCACAGTGAACATTATTGGGATGCTAAAGTGCCTCAATTTAATTAACAAAGTACTCTCGTATGCATTATTGTCTGCCATTAACGTTGAGAGTAATACATTAACGCTGGCAGCTGCGTTCCAATGTACTAATAATAGAACTATTGATTAGATATATATTCTTTAAGAAAGAACTTGAATTGAAACTGATATTTGTAAATAAAATTATCGTTATGTAAAAAGGAGATATACCTACTTAAAAAGCATAAAAAAATTGATTCCAACTAAGAGTTCTATATTAAAAATTTTCAAGAGTAGTGGGACAAATATTTATCAGTATGCACACCATTTTTGGATCGCAACTGTTTCACCTACGTTTTTAAATCACTGGATCATGAGAAATTTATTTTTAACATATCAGCTCGTAGTATTGGTTATGCACAATGAACTATATCACAAAGTTCAAGTTCAAAAAAAGACCTACTATGGTGTGTAGGAAACACGATATGAAGGAGTAGTTAAGACAGCGGAACTTTCTATTTTCAGAAGAAATGATAAAGGTACAATTATATAGCATTCACAAAAGATATAACATATAAGGAAAAACAAAACAAATAACAGAACAGAATGGCGGAAAATCCCAGAACAAGCCTGGACCCAGAAAGGATTGTCGAGCTACTGATGATGATGACAAAAGATATAAACAGATAGACCGGTGAAAGATAAAAATGTGGACTTTAAATTTCAAAAGGTTAATAAATATCGTGAAGAGTTTTTCTTCATATTCTTCCAAGACTAGAGGAAAAATATTGCGATTATGCTATTTCTTTCGAGCGTTATTTTTTTAAAAAGGGACCAGCTCTAGATTTAATTGTAGTTAAATTAATAATACATTTGCAGAAAGCTAGTGACAATGATATCGTGAAGTACCATATCAACGAAGCAGTAATCATCAAGTACTGGAAGTTAATAATCTTTAAAAAGCTGTAATGAATTAATTTATGACATTAATCAAACCTACAATACATAAACTCCTTACGATAACCTGGCACTATTATATTTATATCCAGTAAGAGAGGAAAAATACAAGAAATGCTTGAATATACTTATAATAAATCCATATAAATCAGATTAAAGATCAAACTAAACCATAAGAAACAAAGACGATCCCAAATAATTCACATCAAAACAAACCAACATAAAACAAGTAACTGAATACATATTTAATAAAAGCAAATACAAAACTGGGTAAAGAAAATTATCGAAGTATCAAAGAAAACACTCTAGCAATATCATCAATGCACACAGTCTGAGGGGAGCAGAAAATGACTCTGGCCACTTCCTGGTCAGAACAAAAATGAGAGCAAGGCTAAACACGAGACATCCAAAGCAACGCCAACAAGGTAAGAGATGGGACATTACAAGGCTCGATCTACCTGATAATGAACACCAATATCAGTCACTGGTACAAAACAAATTGCAGACACTGGAAAAAGAAGAAACATCAACACCAGAATTTACCGTAGACCATAAATGGCGAAACATAGTGAATGCCATAGAAAGCGCCGCAGCGGAAACTATTGGAAAAGAAAGGAATAACAAGAAGAAAAACCAGTGGTTTGACCAGGAGTGCGAACAAAGCTTGCAGCAGAAAGCAGTCAAGAGGCTGGAGTTACTAACACGACCGACAACAGAGAACAGAGTAAGGGCTGAGACGAGAAGACTTTTGAGAAGAAAACAGAAACAGTACCTAGAAGCGTGAATACAGCAACTCGAGGAGGAACATAGAACCGGGCAGTTAGACAGTTTTATAGGGACCTAAAAACAATGAAGAGCAACACGACCAACCCAAGATTTATAAAAGATGATACAGGACAATTACTTACCGACGACGAGGAGATAAGCCGTCAATGGAGAAAGTATTTTAAACAATTTTTAAATACACAAAATCCCACAACAACGGGGCAACACAGACAATACCAGTTAGCCGAACCTGAAATAGTAGAGCCCACACTAGCTGAAGTAATGTCCGCAATTTCGTCCCTAAAAATTATAAAGCCCCAGGACCAGACGGCATACAGGCGGAACTACTAAAAGAAGGGGGAGAAAAGCTACATCTCGAGATATACCATCTTATAAGAGAAGTCTGGGAAAGAGAAGAAATACCGAAACACTGGCATAAAACTCATATAATACCTATCCACAAGAAGGGAGACAAACAAATATGTCGCAATTATAGAGGAATATCATTAGTCAATACAACATACAAAATTTTATCCACAATATTGTTTAGAAGACTAACTCCATAAGTAGAGGAAATAATAGGTGACTATCAAAGTGGATTCAGACCGGGAAGGTCGACAATAGACCAGATCTTCGTCCTACGCCAAGTGTTGGAAAAAAACTGGGAATTCAATCGCGACGTACACCAAATATTCGTGGACTTTAAACAAGCCTACGATTCTGTTAACAGACAGGCATTGTGGAAGACCATGGTAGAATTGGGAGTACCTAGAAAGCTGGTACGATTAGCACAGGTGAGCACGGAGAACGCTTCCGCACGGATCATAATTGGCAACACCACGTCGGAGGAATTCCACATTGACACCGGGCTTAGACAAGGAGATCCTCTCGCTCCCCTGCTGTTTAACTTCGCACTGGAACATGCAATAAGGAAAGCTCAGCCACAATTGACAAACGGATTTGCCGCACAAGGATCAAAAATACTATTGGCCTTTGCGGATGACGTGGACACAATAGCACAATCCACCAGAGCTGCCAAAGAAGTTTTCACCCTATTAGAGACCGGAGCCAAGGAAATTGGTCTTAAGGTAAACGAGGATAAGACCAAGTACATGGTAGTTACGAAGAACCCAATACCAAGGGTTAGGCAAAACGTAACAATTAACGAATATAACTTAGAAGTCGTCAAAGAGTTTAAGTATCTGGGAGCGATCATAACATCTGAAAACAAATATGAAAATGACGTAGCAGCCAGGATAATAGCAGGAAACAGGACATATTACTCTTGAATGACCATCCTTAAATCAAAATACTCTCAAGATCAGCAAAAATAAAAGTATACAAGACAATAATTCATCCCACAATAACGTATGGAAGCGAGACATGGACGCTGAACCAGCGGGAAACGACAAAATTACTGGTTCTTGAAAGAAAGATACTGCGGACTATCTATGGGCCTTGTAGAGAAGAAACAACAGGAGAGTGGAGAAGAAGACACAATAATGAACTCCAGACAATATATGGAGATGAAAACATAGTCCGCTACATCCGCTAAGGTCAAATAACGAAAGACTTCTGAACACTACATTCTGGGAAAGGCCCGATGGCAGAAGGTCAGTTGGCCGCCCAAGAAAGAGATGGAAGGACGCAGTGGCCAGTGATCTACGTAAAATGGGAGTGCAGCAGTGGGAAATAGCTGCTCAGGACCGACAATAATGGAGGGAAATAGTAAACGCGGCCAAGACTCACCTAGAGTTGTAGAGCCAAATGATGATGATGATGATGATGATGATGATGATATTAAAGGAAAACATCCAATTTAATAACAAACAAAATTAAAATCACTTTTTGATTGAGTTAGTTTTCAATTTCTAGTAATTTTACTTTTCATTATCTATCATCATTATAGTCATTAACATCTTAGCAGATGTGTTGTGGTTGATCATTGAGCTTCAGCAGCTACGATAGTCTAACTTATGCTACTTATTCACTGATTGCCGTCATCTGTTACATGTACTGCCTCAGTATAGTGCTTGTTGAGAAGCATTTTCGTGATGTCTGCCCATCGCTGTAGAAATCTGCCACGTTGGACTTGAGCCTTCCTTCGACCACCAACCGCTCCATAATGACTTCGATGAATATGACCAAAGAACTTTAAAATTCTAGAGTAAACAGTACTAGACAGACGCTGATTGCGTTTAATTTCATCTATAACCGAGATATTGGTACGGCGAGCCGTCCATGGAATTCAAAGCAGTCGTCTCCATGTCAACATTTAAAAAGCGTCTATGCGTCGTCTATCTGATTCTTTGACAGTCCATGTCTCGCATGCATAGTGAAATATCGAAAAGACCAGAGTGGACAGAAGTCCGTTTAGTTCAGTTCAGTTGCTGCTCTTGCTAATTGAATGCGTTTTCGAATTTCTGGTTCACAACTGGCTGTGCTGTTAATTAGAGCTCCAAGATATATCACAGAGGAGACTACCTTGCATCCCACAATAGTTTGGATTTTAGAAAACTATTGTTTGCGATCAATAGATATCTTGACACCGCCTCCCTAGATGTTAAATAATAAGGGAGACAATATGCATCCTTGGTATACTCCCTTCTCCAAGGCCCATTCGTCAGATAGGTATCCGTCAATTCGAATATATGCCAAGTTATCCTGATACATAAATGTGGTGTACATAGTGAAAGGGAAAAAGCTAGTTTAAGAAACCTCAATAAAGAAATAAAACGAAGATGCAAGGCCGACAAAAAACAGTACTATCAAAGTATATGCAAAGAAATTGAGAGACATGGTCAGAATAATCAGCCGAGAGATCTATTTAGAAAAATACGTTACCTGACAAGAGACTTCAAAGCCAGAACTTGGGCCATTAAAGATAACACTGGAACCCTGAGAACAAACAGAGAAGACATAGCAGAGACATGGAGATCGTATTGCAGGGACCTATATAAAGATGATCAACGCCAAGAGCTTGTTAGCCAAATCTCTGACGAGGTGGAAGAAGAACCTGATATACTCGAAAATGAAGTAAGACAGGCTACAAACAAGGTCAAATATAACAAAGCACCAAGTCGAGATATGATAACACCAGAAATGCTAAAAGCCACAGAAGAAACCGGCGTAAAGTTACTTCATCTACTCTGTAACCAAATATGGCATTCCAAACAATGGCCTGAAGACTGGACAAAATCTACAATAACGAACATACATAAAAAAGGCAGCTTCCATAAATGCGACAATTATAGAACTATCTCTCTTATATCCCATGCCAGCAAGATAATGCTACATATAATCAATGAGAGACTGAAAACATTCCTTCAAAGAGAAATTCCACAAGAGCAAACTGGATTTACCAAAGGTAGAGACACTCGAGAACACCTGCTGAATATAAGACAGATAATCGAGAAATCTAGGGAATTCAACATCCCAATTCAACATTCATTTACATCTGTTTTATAGATTACCGTAAAGCGTTCGACAGGGTCAAGTGGAGACACTTATGGCGAATACTAAAAGAAGTAGACGTACCACAACATCTAATTACGCTTATAACTGAACTATATGAACACACTACTGGATCAGTTCAAGTACTTGACACACTTTCGAACGAGTTTCATCCAGAACGGGGTGTCAGACAAGGATGTATACTATCTCCACAATTATTCAACATATATGGACAATATATTATGCGAAGAGCACTTGAAGGATGGGAAAAGGGCATCTCAATAAATGGTCATAAACTAAACAACCTACGTTTCGCAGATGACACAGCCCTTCTTGCAAATAGTCAAGCAGAGCTGATGGAACTTATACGACTGATCGAAAACGAAAGTCAAATATTTGGTCTGCAATTAAACATATCAAAGACAAAGATCATGATAGTGGATAGACTACACAACAATCATCCACACATAACCACAATTGACCGGTTCGAGGTTGTGAGCTCATACTTATATCTGGGATCATTAATCACAAACACAGGGTCATTACAAGAAGAGATTAAACGTAGATGTGATCTAGCAAAAGTTGCCACAGCAAAAATGACCAAAATATGGAAGGAATGTCAAATTTCAAGAGCGATAAAGATGAGGTTGATCAACTGCTTAATATTCCCAATACTGACCTACGGATGTGAATCTTGGACTCTGAGACAATCGGAGAGAAGAAAGATAGACGCCACTGAAATGTTCTATTGGAGACGAATGTTACGAATTCCTTGGACCGACCGTAGAACAAATAATTCAATTTTAAGAGAGCTAAAAGTTAGCCAACGACTCTCTAGTAAAGTCCATCTCCAACAATTAAAATATTTTGGGCATGTTATGAGAGCAAACACAGAAAACATGGAAAGACTCATAATACAAGGAAAGGTAGAATTAAAAGAAATGACCAGAGACAGAGATCTCTGGAGACGGACAATACACTCCCCCTGGGGGGTCAGGATTGAAGAGAGAGATCCTGATACAATTTGCTAATAAGGTGAGTTAAGTGTTTAAGTACACCCATTCTCATTAATATGTTCCATAGTTTGTCCTATCTGCTTCAAATTCCTTTGTATAATCAACAAAACATATAAATATCGGGATCTAATATTCTCTGGTTTTTTCTATGATGTTTCTTACATTAAGGATTTGTTCCCTAGTACCTCTGCCCTTCACAAATCCAATCTGCACAGGTGTTACTTGTCAACTTATGAAGTTTTCAAGACGACGTTTCAGGATGTAGAGAATCAATTTACTGGCGTGTAATATTAGAGCTAAACTCCTTTTACCCTATGAAGGCCAATATGTAATTAAGATATGATCAGTGGGCCTCAATTAGTGGGACGTTAATATTTAATTTCAATCGCTTGAAAAGTAAAAATATTTAATTTCCTGTATTTTATGTTCAGTAATAATATTGGATTTTACTGTATCAAAGGCAAATAAAATTAATATAATATGTATATATAGGGCGGTTAAAAGAAGTTGGAATAAGTCTCTAGATGGCGTCCTAGTCTCTAGACTCTCTCAAGATGGCGTCCGATAGTCAAGTCGCAGTTTTAACAGCGGAACTAAATAAACTAAAAAAGCAGGAATTAATTGACATATTAGTGAATTTAAAGTTACCACTGTCTGGTTCTAATCCTCAGTTATCAGAATACGTTAATAAATTAACACAAACAGTGCAAAAAGGTATCAAAGCTTTCAATGTCGAACATAACCTAGACGTTATTGTGTGTGAACAGTGTATAAAGACCAACATGGAACTTACTACAATAAAAAGTGAACTCGCAGCAGTAAGTAAACTATCATTCCATCTAGAAAAACGTACGGAAGAGCAACAAGATTTAATTTCTTTATTAAAAGATAAATATAATAAAAATTCAGCCATGTCCATTCCTACGTCATCAAGCGAAAAATTTATAAATAAATCAAGCCCAACCAACTCAGGTTCTATCAGTCAAGAACCCATTAAAATGTCATTAAACAAAAACACAAGTCTACCTCATTCATACATGAGTGATAAACAAAAAGAAAATAAAAACAATCTAAAAACAGGACACTCATCTTGGAATACCCAACCAAAAAAAGAAAACAAATACAAATCGATAATTGGAAACAACGAATCGTCTACTGTAAACACTATTCCTAGACAAGGTCATGTACATGTGTCCCGCATTGGTGTTGATATGAAAGCCGATGATCTTCTAAAATTTTTGGGTGAGACGGTACCCGATATTACTTTTAACTGCGTCGAATGGCATAGAACTGACAAATATTCCACATATAAGGTATCTTTCCCTTTCGATAAAATTGACGAAGTCTACAGTCCTAATATTTGGCCCAATGGAGCTGCCGTTAGGAGATTTAACTTCAACAGAAATTTTCAGCACAAAAAGAAGACGGAGGAAGAAACCTAGAAGCTTCTACAAACTTTCATCAAAATAAACAAATTCGAAAGGGTACGGTAAGCATGTTTCATGTTAATTTGCAGTGTATTTCAAATAAAGTCGATATGATCAATGCTTATCTTGCGGATCAAAAATTATATGACGTCATATGTTTTTCGGAGCACTGGCTAAGTGAAGAAAATTTAAAATTAATTAACATCTCCGGATTCTCATTAGCTAATTTCTTTTGTAGGGTAAAAAAGAAACAAGGCGGAGTTGCAATTTATATAAAAGAAAATCTTATGTATTCTTCTCTTAATTTAAATGAATATAATGTAGAGCAAAGTTCCGAGTTTTGTGCAATTTATGTACCTTTAATAAAAACCAATATTTTAACTGTATACAGATCGGGTAAGGGTGACTTTGACTTATTTTTGGTGAATTTTGAAAATGTCATAACATCCTTGCTTAGTAAAGCTGACAAACTAATCATACTTGGAGATTTTAATATAAATTTTAAAATTGAATCTGACCATCTTTTTGATATTCAAAATCTATTAACATCTTTTGGTCTAAAAATAACTATAAACGATTATACTAGAATCACATCCCAGTCCAGAAGTTGCATTGACAACATTATGACAAATTTTTCTGAAAATATATATAAAGTGGGCGTATTTGAACCTTGTTTTTCTGACCATCGAGCTCAATTTTTATTTATTGACTCAGAGCATAAAGTTATTGACACTAATCAAATATTTCAACGGTTTATTACTTCTTCTGGTTTACAGAAGCTTAAACGTGCGCTAGCTATTACAAACATGGACTTTTTCTACGATATTAATAATGATCCTGATTCTTTGACAGTCTTTCTTACCGAAACTTATAACAATTTAATATTACAGTATTTTCCACTAAAAAAAGTACGACAAATGACTGAAAAAGCACCTGTGCAATGGTTTAATAATGAATTAAGGTCTAACAGATCTAATATTTCTCTTATCAAACACATTGCAGAGGCCACTAAGGATCCCGATTTGTTCAAAGTATATAAACAACAAAAAGTTGAATATAATCGGCAATTAAAAATTGCTAAAAAGTCAGCTTACTGTAATTTTATTACTAATTCCAATAATAAACCTAGAGACTGCTGGAAAATAGTAAATTTCGAAAGAAACTACACTAAATCCAGTTCGGTACAACCTGATCTACCTCCAAACGAAATGAATCAATTTTTTAGTACAATTGCAGAGAATATAATTACATCTCTTCCCACCATTAACATCGATGTCCTCGTCAATTATAGAAATTATCCTTCTCCGAGCAAGTCATTTTTTTTTCGGCCCGTTCTGGAAGAAGAGGTCTCTCAAATAATAAAGTCGCTTAGTAATTCTAATTGTAGGGACGTTCACGAGATTAATAGCAAAATTTTAAAAGAAACTTACCAAATAGTTTTAACACCTTTTACTCATCTTATTAATTTAATTCTATCCACCGGAGTATTTCCAGAAGTACTAAAATACTCAAAAGTACTACCAATCTACAAAAAAGGTGATTCCTCAAAAATTGACAATTACAGACCCATAAGCATTGTTTCTACTTTTGGGAAAGTGATTGAAAAGGTTATCAAACAACAATTTTATTCCTATTTTGAGTCAAATAATTACTTTAGCAACTCACAATATGGATTTAGAAGTGCTCGTTCTACTACGAACGCGGTATTTAATGTTGTGAGCGAGGTGATTGAGGGGCTTGAACGCGGCAATCGCATAGCAATTTCTCTTTGTGACTTATCAAAGGCTTTTGACTGCGTTTCACACGACATTTTGCTCCACAAATTAAATTACTATGGAATCAGAGGTATCCCTCTTAAGCTTATAACTTCTTATCTATGTGGCAGACACCAGGCGGTAGTGTCTAAAGGTCATCTCTCTGATTTTCTATCCGTAAAACATGGAGTCCCACAAGGTTCGGTCTTAGGACCTCTTTTGTTTATTATTTATGTCAACGATCTGCCTAAATTCATATCTCCGTACAAAACCATACAATTCGCAGATGATACGACATACGTTATATCAGGAAAAAATAATGATGATTTAAAAATGTCTCATGAGGAAGTTACTACTAAATCTAGCTCATGGTTTGCTGCAAACAAACTAAAACTTAATTCTGATAAAACGCAAAATATGGTTATATCTGCAAGTAATTTACACAATGATCTAGTTAACAAAGAGACTGTTAAACTATTGGGAATAACCATAGATAATCGACTCAACTGGTCTGCTCATATCTCACACCTTAAGAAACAGCTATCCAGTTCATTATTTGTTATTCGCCAACTAGCAAGGGTTGTCAACTTTGAAACATTAAAAATGACATATTTTTCTTTATTCCACTCTCACCTAAACTATGGTTTAATTATATGGGGCAATTCAACAAATGCACTTCAAATTTTTAGAATACAAAAGAAAGCTGTCAGGATTTTAGCAGGGGTTAGTTATCTAGAACACTGCCGACCTTTCTTTATCAAATTCAAAATTATGCCGCTACCTACTCTGTTGATATTTCAAGTTTAAACTCAAATTCACAGAAAACGTGCCCATTTAATAAAGCAGTCTGATGTCCATGTTCACAATACGCGAAACTGTCACTACCTACGAACAAATCGCTATAGATTAAGTCTTTCAGAAAAAAATAGTCTTAATTATAACTATTACAATATTTTACCAAAAAGTATAAAAGAGCTAAGCTGTAGTAGTTTCGATAAAGTTATAAAAAAATATCTTTTAAAACATTGTTTTTACTGCTCAGAAGAATATATGACTCATGCAGAACATCCACTGAACTGCTTACCGTAACTTTGCCATAAATATTTTTCTGTTTAATATGTTAATGTTTTCATGTTTGTATTATTTATCTGTTTAATATGTTTTCATGTTTATATTATTTAATGTTTTATCATTTAATACTATGTATGTTTTTTTTGACTTGCTACAAACAATATTTGTATATGTTATGTAGTTAAATAAATACTCTACTCTACTCTACTCTATTTTGCGTAGAGTAAAAATTATACCAATGGTTTTGCATGCAGTTAAATTGGAAAATACTTGTCAAGTTTCTGGTACGTCCAAATTTGAATAAAATACATCCAAGACTTTACTTTCTGCAGACACTGTATTAAACATAACCTTGAAACAAATTGGCACTAAATCACTTCCGAGTTTTCAGCAAAACAAAATGTTTAAACACGTGTAGTCCAGTAATTAATACCAAAGCTATTAAGAGTATGCAGTCCAGTAATTAGACCAAAGGTACTTTATCATTATTTATCTAAATCACACCACAAAGTTTAAATTGAATTCCCGAGACACTTTTTTGTTTCTTCTTTTTAGCAAACGATTTGTCCTATTCACTGTCTGATATTTCACTAGCAGAGTCGTCACTATCTGAATTGTCCGAATAATTAGAGGCCGGACCTCATGTATAACTCGCTCGGTTTGAAAAGACTAAACGATTATGTCTTCCGTATATCTAATACAATTTTGCTATTGTTCTGCCTTTATTTGTTCTAGCGATTCTTTCCATAAACCAAGAACGCTAGCGTCATCTTTTGTTTTGGATGCATGTTTATCATAAAAATTTTTGGCTATACCACAAACTAACTCAATTGCATTATAGTAGCAATGGTAGGGCGGAAGTCGAAGAACTTGATGGCGATATTTAAGAGCCATTTGATCAGTAACAAAGTTCTTTTGAATTTTGTGCTCTCCATACCTTTGAAGTAAATCGACTTTTAAAAATATGTCACTGTGATAAATTTTCTTTTCTGTCAACCACAACTTTATTCTTCTTTTGTCCAGCTACTTGAAGGAAATCTCTCTTCTACTCTTGAGTGGTAGGATGCATTATCCAAGACTATTATGGATGGTCGCTCCAATTTTTTTAACAAATTTTCTTTAAACCATTCTTTAAAAATATTTGCATCCATATTTTCATGGTAATCACCTGTATTCTTTATACTATATAAAGTATAATGTAGCGTTTGCAAACTCTTTATGGAAATCTTAACAAAAAGACTAACACCTAAACTTGATTTTTATCAGCCCAAAGAACAGGCAGGCTTCAGGGCAGGATATGGCACAAATGACCATTTGCATACCATAAAAATCTTAATAGAAAAGTGCATCGAGTACAAAATACCACTGGTTCTTGCATTTGTCGATTACGAGAAGACTTTTGATTCTGTAGAGTTTAAAACAGTATTGGAAGTCCTAAATGAAAGCCGAATAGATTACAGGTACACGACACTAATCAAAAACATCTACAAGAACGCTACATCAAGTATACAACTACACGAAGACACAGAAAAATTCAGCTTAGGTCGAGGAGTTAGACAAGGAGACTTTAGTTCACCAAAATTGTTCACGGCAGCTCTAGAGTCAATATTTAAGAAAACTAAATCCCAAGATATGGGCATCAATATAGATGGAGAAAGATTAAATCATCGAAGGTTTGCAGATGATGTTGTATTAATTGCAGATAACTTACAGGATACAGTTTATATGATATATTCGCTTAAAAGTCTGTCTGAAAGAGCAGGATTAAAGATAAACTTTGAGAAAACTAAACTTATGACGAATCTCGTAATGAGTGGAAATATAACTATTGACAATAATACCATACAGCAAACAGACATTTACAAATATCTCGGACACGAGATCAAAATAAGCAGAGACAATCAAACACATGAAATACAGAGGCGAATAGGCCTGACATGGGCAGCATTTGGCAAATCAAGTCATATTTTAAAAAGTTCAATTCCCATGTGTCTCAAGCGAAAGGTTTATAACCAATGTGTTTTGCCTGTACAAACTTATGGAGCAAAGACTCTAACACTCACGCAAAAATCTGCGAATAAACTCAGAGCTACACAACGAGCCATGGAACACGCAATGCTGAACGTGACCCTTCGAGACCATATAACAAAAGAACAAATC
Source organism: Diabrotica balteata (assembly GCA_918026665.1). Taxonomy (NCBI): domain Eukaryota; kingdom Metazoa; phylum Arthropoda; class Insecta; order Coleoptera; family Chrysomelidae; genus Diabrotica; species Diabrotica balteata. Next base: position 116,099,624 of record OU898278.1, read on the forward strand.
AGGAAAAGATCAGGAGTTCAAGGCGTCATCGGAAGAACCACGACGCTTAAGTGGAACTGGGCAGGGCACTGAGCCAGAGCACACAATGGATGCACCGATGATATAAAACGTGTAGCGGGAAACTGGCTACAAGCGGCGCAGTGTAGAGAACACTGGAAAGAACTGAAGCGGGCCTATGTCCAGCAGTGGACGCGATTGACTGATTGATGATGATGATATCCTGTTTGAACTTGGTAGATATACTACGGCTCGCGTGGGCAGGGTCTCATCCCTGAAGTAGAACTATCATCTATTGGGTTTATAGATGAGTCTCTACCCGATATCCTCGAGATTATCGTCTTCTTCTTCTTCTTCCTCAATATAATCAATTCTGCTTTGTCTTTGGCGGATTAATACCTCTGTGGAAGGTCGTCCGATCTTCTTCTACCGATTGGTGACTTATCTCTTGCTATTTTGAGGACATGGGTCTCCTCCATTCTGTTTATGTGTTTATTCTATTCTTTATTCTGTACGTTACATTTTCTTCTAATTCCTTTACTTCTCTTTTAATCTCTCAGCGTATTTCCTCTAATTCTTCTCGGGTCTCTCATCTCTGTCGTTTCCATTAGCATTTGCGTTGTGGATGTGTCGGGTCTTGTTTCTGATGCATATGTCATTATTGGTCTTACACTGGCTTTATAAATTCTTGATTTGATCTCAGTGTTAATGTGTCTGTTTCGCTTTTTGTACTTGATCTCTCACTTCTTTGTCCTGGTATCCATAGCTAGACAGTGTAATTCCTAGGTATTTTATTTCCATTACGTGTTCAATATTGATGCCATCAATTTCTATTTTACTTCGAGAATATAGTAGAAGGACATATAGTGATCCGTCTGCTTTCGGAAATCGAGAATGCAGACATCTCAACTCCATGGTCTGACCAATAATTATCATCATTAATATCTATATCTATATTATTTTAGTTATTGAGTATATTTCTGCCCAAAACTTCAATGGATGATTTATAAAAACTAAACTCGTGCGAGTTGAAACCCCTCCTCATAGAATTTTTATTCCGCCGACGCTATTGCTTTAACCAAGGAGATATACTACGTTATTGCTTCTAAATGAAAGCTTTTAGTTGTTGTCCTGCTCAACTTTAATTTTATTAAATATGTACCTATTTGACCCACATAATTGCGGATTTTCCGGAGCATTAATTGAAATTCCGCAGTAACCCTATTTCACGCTCGAGATGAAATTTACCTGATTCCGCTAACAAGCTTTTTAACAATCTTGCGGCTTCGCGCAGATGGGGTATTTACCGGGTGATATACAAATTGTATAAGTTATATTTGGAGGGAATTATAAAAGTTTGGTATTTTAGTAAATCACATTAGAGTGACGTCACTTTGTTTTCAGGAGCTACGAAGATGATATCCATCTCTCATATCTGAACATTATGAAATGGGAGCCAAATTTTCAGTTTGAAACAGAATTTTGACTATAGTAATCAACAAAGATATGTCCAATAACTACTTAACTTCCTATTGTAGAGATTAATGAATCAACATCACCAAGGCGCAATGCTCTATCTTCCACAGTTACATTTATCCATCGGCCGACTCCACCCACTCGTAAATTCCCACTCAAAGAAACTGATTCACTTAGGATTTTCTTTTGATGCGTTTAAAAATTTTCTATGGCTGGCTTGTGGCTCAAACCATGAATCGTAAATTAGTTAAGTGAGTCTGCCAGCCCACTGAGACTTCCAGTCGAAGCAAAAACTACTTTACACATTTAAAAACAAACTCTCGAAGGTTTTGACGTCCATATTAAATGAAACCGTGACGTCTAGTAGTATAATGTTTGAAATATTGATTTATAATCTAGATAGCTTCTTTATTGGCAAATTTAAAAACAATCTACATCCTTCATAGTATACATCTACAGTTTTAACGGTTCTGTAATTAGATAACAATATGTCACTGGATTCAGATCCGACCGTTCCGTTTCATCATGGCTTTATACTTGGAAATTCAATAAAATACTGAAGAATACCGATTTTGAAACCAAATAAATTATTATATTATGATAAACAGAAGATTTAGAAATAGCGTGATTAGCTCCAAATCCTACCCAACTTAAAACATTAATTCTGACCATAAAGTTGTAGCTGGTCGCCAGGCCAGTGATTGTAGTGATGATTCTATAGAGCTAACCATATGTCAATGGTAATTCTCTCCTATGTACCTTGGGTAACCTTAAAGTTTTAAGCATCTTGACGACTTTTCTTATGGGATGAACTGGAATTGTTGTTCTTTCTTAATATTTGAAGCTTGAATTTTTGTTTTCGTTGTATTCTTCACAAACGTTGTTGAGTCTGATGCTATTTTTGACATGTAGTATCGTTTAGCATGTCCTTTATTTTGTGTTGTCTTTAATATTCATTTATTTGTTTTTCGGTAAATTCTGTAAGGCTTACTTTTCTTGGTGTATTAAAATACTTTTCGGTGGTTTGGCTGTTCTTAATTATGTGATATATACCAGACATATGATCTAGGCTGTTTCTGATAGTAGAGCAGTAATATTAATTTCCACTTCTCTAATGATATTTTCAATGAATCCGGTGCCGCTGCATCCTTACACTATTCGTAGCTTCGTCCAAAGTAAGGCATGAGAAGTTGTAAACTAATTTACAGGTTTCAGCTTTTGGTTTCTTTTCCTTTGGTCATTGTTGTAGTGTTAATATCTCAAACTATTTTATGCTTTTTCTCCTTGAGGCCAGCGCCTGCCCATTGAACAATAGTTTGTGAGTTTGTCAAACATTTTCCAAAGAGTCTAACCTACTTTGTTACTTAGTGTAAGGTATAGCTTTATTAATACTGAATTTGTTTTATTCATACCTCGTATGGTTCATAATCGTTTCGCTAATACCTAAGTGCTAAATCTTAAAATATTTTTGGTTTTGTAATTGTTTTTTATGTAAACAGCTTGATACAAATGAATGTTACGGTTTCTTTGTAAAACAAAAATTGCATTGAAAAATCAAGCAAAATAGATCACTTATGAAGACTGCGACAAATCGTACATAGGACAGACTAATCAAAGAGTATAGGTAAGACGAGAAGAACATCGAAATTTTATCGAAATAAAAGACAATATTCCTAGCACAACGTGACATAACGATGTGAGTAAAACAACGATGGTGGCTAACATTGAAAATAGGGCCAAACGTATAAGAAACAAGAGAAGGCAGTATATCACGTAGAGGCACATTCTGCATATAATCAAAGCAAATCCCAAGCACATCAGTTTGGTTTTCGCAGAGCTGCTCAATTGCTCTTATTTTTCTATAAAATTTCTATGGCCTCTTTTTATGAATTTGAAGTTCTGCCTTAATCTCATATTTTGCGTTTTCGTTCAGAGCCTAACTTGACTGCACCGTACTGATGACGACCAAGTAGTCAGAAATACGTATTACCGGTTGTCTGCCATCTATCTTCAAAATATCCAACAGGTAGCTTGGGAAAATACTCCCACAATAACTTCTAGAACAAAAGGAAACAACTTTCCAAAAGAAATCAAAGAACTCATGGTAGAAAAAAGGGAGTTAAGAAAAAAATGGCAGCAATACAGGGCTCCACGAGACAAAACTAGTCTAAATAATACTACACAAAAACTAAAAAGGGAGATACAGAATATAAATAATTCAACAATTAATTCTTTTTTAAGTAATTTAACAGCTGACCAGAACACAGATTATTCGTTATGGAAGGTAACAAAAAGAATGAAGAGACCAATTATTCATTGTCCTCCTATCCAGTTGGAAAACGGCATCTGGGCTAGAAGTAACGAACAGAAAGCAGAACGATTTGCAGATCATTTATAAAGCACGTTCAAACCCAATGACAATGATGATGAAGAACTGAGATGGGAAGAACCATTCCAAACTGAAGAAAGAATAACGTTGACATCATTTAGACAAGTATCAACAGAAATAAAAGAGAATATTAATCCTAAGAAAGCCCCAGGATATGATCTCATAACAGGAGAACTATTAAAAATCTACCAAGAAAAACAATAGTTAAGCTCACACACCTAATAAATGCTGCTTTTAGATTGAGATATCTTCGCAGACTGTGGAAAGTAGCCGAAGTCATTATGATCGCCAAATAAGGTAAACCTCCTAATAAAGTGACATCCTATCGACCAATATCACTATTTCGGCGATTTCAAAACTATTTGAAAAAATTATATTGAAAAGAGTAAAACCAATAATAGAAAGAAAAAATCTTGTACCAAATCATCGATTTGGTTTCAGAAATCAATATTCCACTATAGATCAAGTTCACAGAATAACAAATATAATAGAAAAACATTAGAAGAAAATAAAGTCTGCTCTACAATCTTCTTGGGCGTAGCACAGGCGTTTGATAAAGTCTAGCATGAAGGTTTAAGCTATAAACTAATAACGGCTAAACAGTATTCAAAAGATCTTAGATTAGAACTGAGGGTAAGAGAACTGAGACGCTACGTGTTTTCGATACTGCAATATGGACTTTTAAAGCTGGACATTGAAGAAAAACACATAAATAATTTACAGTCCTTTGAAATGTGGTGTTACAGGAGGATGCTTAGAATAGAACACAGAAGAAAACTAACACGGAAGTATTGCAAGAAATAGGCAAAAAATACGAAATAATAAACAATATAAATAAGAAAGTTACAATATCTGGGACACGTAATGACGGGACAGCGATAAGAATTGCTAAGGCTGATAATACAGGGAAAGATAAGAGTAGGAAGATAGGAAGAACGAAAGTGTCATGGTTAAAGAATTTAAGGGACTGGTTTAAATACAGTTAGTTCTATGGAACTCTTCAGAGCAGCAGTAGATAAAATAAAGATAGTGATGATGTCACTATCCTTTGATTGGGAGACGGCACTTAAAGAAGAAGTATTCAGAAATCTTAGAATCATACATTGCGAATAGATATTTCAGGGAAAAACAAGAAGAAGTCTGCACCGACTTAAGGGAGATCAAAGCTGGCGTGCCACAAGGGAGTGCCTTAGGTCCGGTCCTGTACCTATTGAATACGTGTGACATTCCAGAGCTAGAATAAAACACTATTGCCACCTTCGCGGATGATACAGCCAGACTAGCCATAGGAGACACTAGTGAAGAAGTGACTGATAAGTTGCAACTATCAGTAAATAAAATACATAACTGGACCAGAAAATGGCGAATAAAATTAAATGAGACTAAATTTGCACACATTAAGGCTGTTTTAGCAGTCCAAGCACACTGCGATTTGAAATGGGCGTATCACTTACATTTCTACACTACTTACGCGAGACAATCTTTACCCAGTGGATTCGGCCAACGGGCAACAAATGCATTTCTCTCCATTCAAATTAGTTTTAACACGAACTAACTGACCGTACGCTCATGAGATTTGAAATCACGAAGTCGATAACGGTGAACCTAAACGACAATGATGAGTAACACGTTTTACTATTAGATTTTAGTATTTTTTAGCAATTTTCTTCAAAGTATGAACACGCTTTTCTCGATTATTACTGGACACAGAAAGGTGAAAAAAAATCAACGATTACAGAAGAAAAAAAAACTCTTTCAAGCGATAGGCGTAAAAAGTTTGGTTATAAGAGAACGTTAAACAGTATAATCCAATTTTTCAACAGAAGTAACAAAAAAATAAAAAAAAGTAAAACCATCATTTTAAAAGCAACATAGTTTCGAATATTGTGTCCAAATTTCGAGACATTTTGTCGGTAAATAACAGTTCCTAGGTTCTGGTGCACCGATAAAACAGCCTTAACTTATGTGCAAACATAGTGCTGTGATGTTATTGCATGTTAGTTGTAGTACATTAGTCGGTAGATAAAATAAGAGTAAGCCATAGGGTAAGGCCCTTAGATTTCTGTATTTGCTGTTCATTAAGTTAGGTCAGAAAATAACTGATAATTGATCAATTGTGACCAGATTGGTGTTAAACAAAAAAAACTTATATTATACACTCAGAATCATTTATCGAAACCATTTTAACAGATTTCATTCATTTGACTACTTGTGCTATGAAGTCAGTTTAAAATTTTTACTAAACAACTTCATATTTCAACGAATGTATTTATTTTTTTTCCTCTGTGCACATTTTACATTATTTTTTATGTTAAAATCGATCATTTGGTGCCCATATTAATTATGGTATCATTTCCTTGATTTATTTTTTAAATTATAATATCTCTCAACGTATTACCAACTTTAGCGTCGATAGAGGATTCTGACAGATATAAATTATTTTCAAATCATTTATAGCTACAAAGTCTCATTTTGTGATGACTTTATCAACTCAACAATTCCTCCATGCACATAATTTAATCAAGGCTGTCACCGACGACGCTTCGAATGTAGATGCTAAATCTAATAAATTATTTTCGTGAACATGCTTTAGATTTTATCTTTTGTCTAAATAAAAACATGATTTCTGCATTTTAGAATATATTAATAAATTATTTAATTAACTGTATTAGTTTTAGTCCCTTTATTAATAATATTAACAATATGCTTATTGATATAAGGTATGTAAAGTGAGGTAAAGTATTTTCTCCATTGCGTTCAAAAAATTAGTAAAATAATCCATGGACGTATAAATAAAGATGGACTGGGCATGCCCTGCACTCTGTTCGCCTAAATTTGAAGTCGAAAAGTTTATAGGCGCGGGGAAAGAGGCGAGGTGATAGACTGTGACATTACCTTTTAAGTCATCGGCGTACCTTCCAATAATTCAAAGGTATTTGAAACAGTTTTTTCATTTGAATAAATAATGACTATTGGTTTGATTGCTTTTATTTTTAGTATCGTAAACATATAAAATATTTCGAATAAGTGAGAAACAACGAACGATGAATAATTTTAATTTTCAGTGTATAGAAATAAATATATTTATAAAAATTGATTTACACAAAAAAATAAAGATGGGGTAAATAAAATCGCAAAGTACTGTATATAATATTTTATTTAAACTAAAATAATACACAAGCAATAAAAAGTTTAAAAAATTCTTCCCCAAACATTAACCTGTTCAGGGTATTGAGTATGTTCTTCTCTTATCCAGTGAGTGATATGTTGAAAAAATGTAGTGAATTATGGTTTATAACTCCAGATTAATTGTTATTTGGCAACATTAGACGTCATGTTAGACATAGCAGTAGGCAGAAGAAAGATAAAAGTTCGGGAATATGTATTTAAGAAAATATTAATAAACGTAAGAAAACATAAACTATTGTTTAACAAAATATGAACAACAAACCACATATACAACAATATATAAACACATTAAACCTTATGGATGGGGTAGGTTTCTAAAATAGAAATATGCTTTATTGTCACTGAAAATTGTACGATTTTATGAACAAAACTTACAAAAAGTAAAAAAAAACAATAGCAATTAAAATTTACTAAAATTACAAAAATTGTCAATGTCATATAATAAAAGATAATAAAATTTACAATTCATTGCAAAATCTAACTAAATTGCAAATTGCATAATAAAACCTTAGGAAGTAGTTTACGAATAAGTTTTAGTTGCTGCATTTGATACCCAAATATATAATACTTGAGTTGCTTGTACCTAAACGTACTGTAATTTCTTAGTTTCTCGTTAAGCAACTCTTCCACTAAATAATATGGTCTTTCAGATAGATAGGCTTTTGTTAATTTACATAACTTAAGGAAAGAAGTTGTAGATTTAAGTTGCAAAGGGAATTAATTATATAATTTTTTTGCCGAATATAATATAGATTTATTTACTAACTCAGTGGACGAAATCGATAAATACATATCAAAGGTTGAATTTCTGGTGGACAATTCATGATTGGCTCTTGCTGAAAAAACATGTAGGTGTTTACCAATTAAGAAAACACTTTCTAGAATATACAAAGAGGGAAAAGTTAAAATCCCGTGATTGTTTTGTAATTTAAAAATAACATTATATTGGCTAGCTGTACTAGAACCGCAAAAAGGAAGGCCATATCGAAGATGAGACTCGAACAAAGAAAAATATGTTATTTTGGAAGATGCATAACCGGCTGAGATTAGTTTCTTACTTAACAAACCGATATAAAGGAACCATTTAAGGTTGCTGTCTGTAAAAATACCTGAGCAGACCATAGCAGTTTTGGTTACTTGTTCTTTATTTAAGCCGAACATAGACAACCACATATCTAGCAGCTGCTGATTCTTTACTGGGAACCTGCATATGATATTTCTTTGAAATTAATATATTTATAGCAATTATAGTGTAGATTAGAAAAACTAAATAAATGTATTTATAATACGACAAAATTTACTTTATTTCACAAAATTTAATTTCAATTCTTGTCAAGAATTAAGTAATATCACATCCCTGTACTACGCTCATGGACGTAATTCCAATGTTTACTTACGAACGAAATGACAGTTCTGGATGAAAATATTAACAAATTCACTAAAATGTCACAAAAAAGGAAATTATCAACTCAAAGGTAAACAGTACAACGCCATGTTCCTTTTCCTCAAATCACTACGATTGGTTAATATTACTAATAATGCCAAGTTTTACATTAAGTTAACATTATCAGAATATATTTTCTTTTAATAAATTAAAAAATTAATGTTTTTCTTTTAATTCCTTGGTTGCGAAATGAGTATATCTAAAAATAGTTTATACTAACTAAATAATACATTTTTATCTATAAATTAAAATTAAATTATACTAAAAATCGAAAATTATTTCGAAGATTCGCTTGGAAAAAAAAAATAATATGACAACGTCAATTGTGTCTACGACTGTGACGATCTCATGGCTTCATGTACAGATGTAAATAGCCCGGTCCTTCTTTATTTATACGTCCATGAATTAATCATTCATTAATATACAAGTATAAGACAACTAATTTATTTAAAAGGTTTGTAGTAAATTCGAACCTGATACAACTCATTACAGCACCTATTAGATTTAGAAATAATAACCAGCTTCTACTTTAGATCTAGTGCTTATTAATGACGAACATCTGATTTCATCTCTCGAAGTCAGTTCTACTATAGGAAAGTCAGATCATGCAGTTATAATGGCTCACATCCAGTTCAATCAAATACTACCCCGCAAAAATAATATTGAAACATAATGCTACTACCGACTTTTCTTAAGTTGACACTGAACTCTTTTAAATTGACTGGCATTTATTTTTTGCAGACTTAAACAGCCCCTCCTTAATGTGGACTGCATTTCTCGATAAAGTCCACAATATAATTTCTACAAATACCACCTTTCGTAAGATTTATAAAAACAACCTTAAGCCCTGGTGAACAAATTCCCCTTCGTTGGATCAGTGAAGATGTTCGTTCAGTTGTAATGGAAACACAAAATAATAGTAGCGGAGTTTATTGACGAGACGTACACTACGGGTGTTGACCCGGGATTACTTTGAGTAGAGACTGTTGCAGTTGAGCGTTGAAGACTATCACGTTTGTTGAGTGAATATTGATTAAATGCTTCTCAAGGCAAGAGATTTTAGATTTATATAAGTTTTAATTGGGTCAATATATTCGCGGACCTAATGACATGTGTATCTAAGTTGTGTGTAAATTGTTTAACTTTCGTCAGCACTTTCTACTGATGTCCAAATTTTATTGTTGATAATTGACCACTCTAATGTAACCTAATTAACTACGTGTGTGTATTTAATATCAAATAAATTCATTCGGTCTACTGGGTGATAAAATTATACTGTCCAATTTCGGATATGAATTCTGAAGATTTGATATTGGACACCTGGATAAATCGAACAGCAAATTAAGCACAAACGACATCTATGGCGGAAATTTAAACTCACCAGGCTTCTTAGTGATTTCCAAAGCCACCGCAGATTTTCAAATAATTTAACAATATCTCTAAAAACTCTAAGAAAAAATGTTAAAGCAAATGTTATTGAAATTGGTAACAATAAAAAAGTCTACAAATACATACGTTTCTTCATGACGTTTAAAGTTTCCATTCCTCTACTTCAAAAACCCAACCAGACTTTACACTCTTCTGACAAAGAATCTTCCGAAACTCTCTCTTTGGCATTTTTACAGATTTTTACTAAAGAATCGAATGATGGCTATCTAACTACTATCAACTGTAATCGTGTCGGCGCATCCTTACAGCAAGTTGAATTCACAGTGGATCATGTCAAACAACACTTAATTAAACTTCGCATAGTCGCTTCACCGGGTGTAGATAGTTTAACACCAAGAGTATTAAAAAGGTGCGCAGACACGCTTGCAATACCCTTAACGTTAATTATGCAAACTTCTTTCATTCAGAACTCCTTACTCCCTAGTTGGAAATTAGCTTCCGTCACCCCTATTTTTAAAAAAGGCAAAAAACTCGACCCCCAACAATTATCGTCCAATTAGCTTGCTGCCAATAGTTGTCAAAGTTATGGAAGCCAATATTTTCGAAGAGATGACCACATTCCTTCTCAGGAACATGTTATTTCAACACAACAATATGGATTTGACTCTGGTCGCTCTACTCTAACCAATCTCCTACATTGTGTTAACGACTGGACGTCATCCCTTAACAGTTCGCAGCCGGTCGACGTTGTTTATCTAGATTTCTCTAAAGCCATTGACCGTGTACCTAAGCGCAGACTTCTACCAAGCTAGAACATTTCGAAGTTCGCGGTACTTTACTTCGTTGTATAGATGATTTCCTGACAGATCGATATTACAAAGTTAGAGTTGGCGAATCTTTCTCACAGGGTTCTGTCCTTGAACCTCTGCTTTTTCCGGTTTATACTAGCGATGTTCCTTATTATGTTTCAAGTAAAATATCGTTCTACACTGATGACACAAAAATATATGCCAATCCAATCACAAACCAGCGAACCCTCCAAATGGACTTGGATTCTATTTTAACTTGATGTTCCCAGTGGTTACTACAAGTGGCACAAGTGGGGTAAAAATATCCCACTTGTGCAGTACTTTATTAACGAGCAGCAATTAGATTCTGTGTTTTCGTATAACGACCTTGGTGTTATCGTTAACAAGCAGCTTAACTTGATCCGACTATATTACCTCTATTTGTAAACGAGCGAACTCCAGACTGTATCTTATTCGGAGGTGTTTTTCGAAAGTTTCAATGCAAGAAATCTGTAAACTTTACACTCTTTATTTAAGACCCATACTTGAATACGCTGGACCAACGTGGTATTCTGATTTGGTTCGAGACAGGACTTTGATGGAAAACGTTCAAAGAAAAGCCACTCGAATTCCTTTGGGACCAAGAAGAACTACTTATTCAGAAACACTTCAAAGAACACCTCAAAGTTCATCAGTTTAAACTAAAGAAAGAAAATTTTTCTACAAGATGAAGACAGAACTTTCTACCAAATAGAGTTTTTGAGTGCTAGAATAACCTTAATGATAACATTATCTCTGTTCCCTCTACCAACTTGTTCAAAAACAGACTTGACCGTTTTATATTATAGTTAAAATATTGTTTTTCTTTTAAACCAAATATTGTAATTTTTTTCTTTGTTTTTTGTAATTTTGTTATTTGCAATAGGTTATTAATGAAATTTCTTTGTTTTTGTCATAATAAAAACTTGTTCCTCTGCCCTCGCTTATGTATAATAATAATAATAATAACTGTTTCGTATTATCACCTTTTAAATATTAATTTCCACATTAATTAATATTAGTTTTTTATAATAAAACGCTAAAACAGCGATTTTACAATGACACGCTTTGACGTTTTACTAATAACGCGGGGTGTCATAAAAGTTGTCAGAAGATAAAATATATCAATATTGGCACTATCATTATGACCAGTGGTAATAATTAATCGTTCCAATAAATATTTTAGTGTCAACGTTAAAATCTAACAATCATTTATTTATCTATTCCATACCAGACCCTTTACTATTTAATATTCGTTAACTCGTTCAAATAAATATTTTAGTGTCGCGTCAAGATCCAAAAACCATTTAACCTCAAATATTTTAGACATTGTTTCAGTGTGAGTAAAAGCTTCCACACCATCTAGCAGAATGCTGCAGACAAAAAAACGTAATAACTGTAACAATCTAACAACCAATGTATAACAGTGGAGTCACTAGCTATATCATTGGTTATAAATACTCAATTATTCAATACTGGACCCTTCACTATTTAACACTTAAATATTGTTCGAAGCACATGTTTTTTCACTTCTATTCATTGAAAAAAAAAGGAACTTTTCTATAAAATTGCATGTCTTGTTCGTCGATATAATGTCCATAATCGGTTCTTGATATCCTGAAAACAAGAAAAATACTGGAAACTGAAACTTTGCAATTATCTGTGGTTATATATTTTTTCTCTGTGGTCTTTAATTTTTTTGTTGTTTTAGTAACTCTACCCTTAGCAGATTATTCTGTTAGAGAAGGATATACCTTATACATATCGTCCAATAAAGCCTGTACATGATGTAGTCATTCTATATAATCTGTCATTTTATATAATATTGTCTTTATGTTGTCTCATAGAATAGCTTGGTTTGTTGACTACATCCTTGGTTTCTTCCTAGCTAATTTTGGTTTATCAATACTGAAGGGAGTGCTTTGCAGGAGGCATTACATCAACGTGGTATGCCTGGTTTTCAATAGAATTTGTGTCATTAGTTGATGCATGTTGTCGTTTGTAACCTGGTAATGGTAATAATGTAGTTGCTTGAAGATGCTCAGAATTTGTATCAACTATTGGAGTTGTTGATAATGTTGATGATAAATTATTTGATTGCGGCAATGAGGTTGATTGTGTATTTGTATTAGGATATTTGTTTGCTGTATGTCCAGGCTGTTTATAAACAAGGAAACACTCCATATGATCTATGGACAAGAATATTCTATATGCAATATTCTCATGCCGTAATAAAAGTGACGTTTGAAGCTCGTAGTTCTGAGTAGCTGGGGTAACGCAGATGTAGTCTGAAACTTATAATATGCGAGTACTCATCTCCTGGGAAACCTGCCTTTAATAATGATAATATAAGTCACACGATTTGTAGTCCGAAATCTTAAGTGCCTGTTCTATGACCTCATTAGGTATGGATGGACAGATATTTAATATCAATATTCTCTTAGCTGAGGAAATTAATCTTCTTATACTTAGCTCAACGGAATTTACAGTTATAGCGGAATGCTCGTATATAAGCTGGTCTACAAGCTCGGTTCTGGATAAGTAGATACACACTTAGTTGTTTGAGATTTTTAATGCAAAACAAAGATTTTTCGGGTTAACGATATTTCCAACTGCTTTAACGTAGTCCAGTAATACAGAATTAGAATGAGAATGTGTGATCATTGCTTGTTCTTTTTTAGAAAAATAGGTTTAGGTCTTGTTTTAGCTACAGCGACGTAAGAAATTATAGATGTATTGTTTTTCCACCATTTGTTAAGTTTATTGATTTTGTTACGGTTGAAGAAGTTTGTTCAATTTTGTTGCCCATGTAGTCAAATGCAACAGGTTTAGGATTATCCATCATTGTTGTAATTATTAAGCAGCATCTAGATAACGACAACACACCATGCCGTATTACTGATTGCCTATAAAATTCGTGTAAAGCGAAAAGTGACTTGAAATGTATTATTATTTCACTATATTTCACTACAAAATCCAAGTATTCAATTTAAAACTGAAATACCGATTATCAATATACAGGAATATACTATTTAAATCTCTTTACATCCTTTTGTGACTTTGATATTTAAGTTCTCTCTATAAAATTCTATTCCATGCCTAAATAGGCAAAATCGCTAAAACTGTGCGATCTGCCCTATTTATTTATTTATGAGGATTAAATCATGCATATAGTTAACAACGAAATCCCAGTTGCATTAAATTATCATAGGTCACGTTGTTGTTAATTTATTATAAATGGCATCGAAAATTATACTCTTTCATAACTAACACCATTAACAGAAATATAAAAATTCGATGAAATTCGTATTCATTGTGGTTCTAAATTGAATTCATGAGCATAAATTTTAGATTAATTAATATGAGAGAGCCTTTAGGATATTTCCAATCAATAATTTGTTTAATGTACCCATTTATTCAGAATCATTAAAGTGTAATAAATGTATGTTTACGCAAATGATAGTTTATTTAATGTACACTAACGAAATTACATGAGTTTATATCTATATAACCATTGCAAATGAAAATATTTATTTTCCTATGTAATTAAAATTGGTCTAAATCATAAAGTCATTTATTCTTGGATACAGTTAAGAGAACTTTTATAATAAATATTATGTTATTGGAATGTATGGGATCAAGCCACAACTGGTTGTAATGAAAATTACATTTTATATTTTAATCACTTATTTTGAAAAGGTAACATGTACATAAGCGCAAAGTTTACAGGAAGACAAAAAAACTGATTTTCTTCAAAAATGATGTAGTTACAAAAATCTTTCAAATATATGAGTTGATAGTGGATGTGTTGTTTGCACAATACCATGGTTGTCAATTACTTAAAGTACACTATACCAATAGAATATTTGATTAAATATGTTGCATATGTTACCTTTTCGAAACAAATGTGTGCGAGTCCAAGAAGAAATGGAGCAATCATTATTTTATTTCAGTTTAATTCAAATAATATGAAAAAAAAAATTATTTTGAAAATAAAACTAATAAACTATACACTAATTGGAAAACCTCTTCTACTTGTTCAGCTTGCTCTGTTGTAGGCCATGTAACAATCTGGAACCAATATTCCTTTTTTCTACTGGAATATACACCTTTACATGGAACAGTTTCTTTAAGTCTTTAATACAGCAACCCTTTTAGCATTTTCATTTAAAAAGGGATCTGCTATCTTTGTTTTTAAATTTTCACAGTGAACAGACATCCAGCTGAGGTCGGCCAAACGAAAGATCGATTTTTTTTAAATAGGAATAAGAGTAGTTATATTTTTTTGCCTAGACGATATTGCTGTTCCTTATAAATCACGAGGAAGTTTGTTCTGAGACTTTAGTTTGCATAAACAATAAACTCTTTTTATTGTAATTCCATGCAAGCTTATGAAAGCTTTCTTGCATACTTCTTTTCTCTGCCCATTACTACAAACATAGTATTTACAAGAATAACTTTTATGCTTACTTGTTGCTACGGATGCCTTACGGTTTCTAATGTTTTACACCGGATTCGAGTCTATGAGTCCGTGCAGATATAGATCCTGCTCATTTTTGTTTGAAAGTTGGTTAGGGTTGGCTATAATTTCTGTCTTTTTTTGCAGAAGAGAACATATGGCAACACTTCTTTAGACAGCTAAAAATAATAAAAAATCTATTTAACTCTGTACTCTCAAAACTGTACTATTTTTACTTACCCACAGTTTACTCCTGTTTTTCTCTGAGGAACTTCTTTTCCAACATGATTTATCTGAGGTTTCCTTTCACCTTAGCATTTTGTATAAAATTTTTTTATAGTTATCTGCATTCACAACACCTTTTCTCTTTTTTCGTATTATTTCATCTTCACTCTCGCTACTAAATAGACGACATCACGGAGTGTATTACAATAAACAACGATCAAGTGAGCTAGCTGTACTGGCAAGAACTGGCCGATCGTTGCCGAACCAATTCAGTTGGTTTAGTTTCAAAAGGTAACATGGCCAACATTTGTAACATTTGCTAACTAAATCAAAACTCAATGTCTATTTTTAACAAGGACGAGATGAGATATGTTACGTTTTCAAAATACATACTGTGTAGGAACAATTTGTGAGCAATATTGCGTCAACAAGTGTATTTGGCAAAAAGTGTCATTTGTTACCTTTTCGAAACAAGTGATTCATTTGTTTTGTCGTATAGACTTCCACTCCAGTAGTCTTTATCAAAAAATTTAAAAAAAATTAAAATTAAAATAAGAAGGTTATACACCTGTTTGTTGTGTATTATTGGCGCTTGACCAAATTGACAGGTCAACTCACTCGGCCTCGATATTATAGGCAGATAACCACCATGTTTTTAGGTATTTTACCTTGGCGGGGGTGGGGGGGGGGGTTATGTCTTGTGTTTTTTTTTTAATATGTGTTTATGTATTGTGTATTATGTATGTATGGACGTGTCTCTGACCTATTAATCAATTAATATTGATATATTGTAGCAGAGCCTGCTACATTCTGCTGATAGCTTTGCTGCACATTTTTTTATTTAGTAAGATAGGGCTGCTTCTTTGGTTTTCCTGTTTTTTGCTGTTTCCTTCTTTCATGACTATTGATGCATCTTTCCACTTTAATCTGTGCCCACTGTCACAGGCATGTTTGTATATTTGTGCTCTGTCGAAGTCCCTGTTTTTGATGTTTCATGATCAAAAAAAACTGTTACAACTGGAACAATTAAAAACTGATACAAATGCACCGCCTTATAAATGGTCAGTGTATTTTTATCGAGTTCATGTTATAATACTGAACCGGAATACATTTAAGTTATTTTTATAGTTTGTTGCTTATAGTTTTTATTAAATAAAATTACGTGAAATTCTCAAGATTCTTCACTTCAGCTCTTCCAGCGAGAGATTCAATTTCGATTCAAAGCCTCTGCATATGACGCTCTGATGATACCTAATAAGGTTGAAATAAGTATAAGCGGATGACAGATGCCCTGTATTATAATTAAATCTAAAACTGTCTTTCTGTTTTATTTCTTTACTCCGTTTTGAGTACTAGAAACTAAATTCACTAAGAAGTTTTACCGTGATTTGGAACGCAAATTGTAGATTCCTTTGTCGATTAAATTATCAAGTCGTCTGCTTTAAAAGTTGTAGAACGCGCATTGGTAAAACGTTGAATTTAGTTTTGCCAGGTAGAAAATCTTAAAATTTCTAATGTCTGTAGTTCTGAATTCGTATTACATGACCTTGACAGGCGGGTAGCGGGTAGGAACTCTTCGGACAGTCCTATCAGGGAAAAGGAATCGTTCCCTGCCCTCCGCAGATTCCAGGGGTTTCCTGACCCGGGAAACTAGCACCTGTTTAAGGTCCCTTGTCCAGGGTTACGGATGAAGACCACAACGGCAGATCACGGCGGAGAAGCAAACCGTCGGTACGGTGTGGATGGCGGAAGTGGCAATCCCGTGATTTTAGGGCTGGTATAAAATCAAG
Organism: Diabrotica balteata; assembly: GCA_918026665.1. NCBI lineage: Eukaryota > Metazoa > Arthropoda > Insecta > Coleoptera > Chrysomelidae > Diabrotica > Diabrotica balteata. Next base: position 116,116,809 of record OU898278.1, read on the forward strand.
CAGCGTCTGATCCAGAATGGACGGCTGCAAACAGCGTCTGACTCCAGGTTAGGGGCGGCTGAAATCTAAACTCTCCAACCCTCTCGGCAAGCGTGGCGCTTTAACTGCCATTTTCCCTTCAATATATTCATGCATAAATCTAGATATAGTAGAAATATAGTACCCCAGGTGGGTAGAGTTTATATCTAATAATCCCACTCCACTATGGACTGCCTCACGGATTCTGGGGGAGGCAGAAGATCGAAAATACATGACAAAAATAAACAAATTAATTCTCAAAATTTTAAAATTGCTACATACAACATTAGAACCATGAGAACGAACGACCATCTAGAGGAATTAGAGGAGGAACTAAGGGCTATTAAATGGGATATTGTAAGTTTATGTTAAACGAGACTTCAATGAGAGAAAATGACCGCCCTAACATCTGGGCACACTCTATACCAATATAATTCAGAAGAGAACCACGGCCAAGGAGGAGTGGCTTTCATGGTCAACCGAAGAATAGAACACCAGATTGTGAAATACTCAGCAGTGTCGGAAAGTGTCATATATCTTGTATTACAACTGAATAAAAGATATAGCTTACAGATAATACACTGCTATGCTCCAACTTCCACTGCAGATGACGAGTCAATTGCACAACTCTACGAAGATATTACGCGAGCTAAAGACCTAGAAAAAACACACTATGTTATCATCACCGGAGATTTTAATGCAAAAATAGGGCGGCGAATACCAGGTGACTCAGACTACATAGGAAATTTCGGTCTAGGCAACAGAAACACCAGAGGAGAGACATTAGCAAATTATGTAAGCACCGAAAAAATGTTTTGCCTGAACACGTTCTATAAAAAACAAATACAAAGAAAGTGGACATGGCGTAGCCCTGACGGTCAGGTTAAGAATGAAATAGATTTCATCCTTTCCAGTGATAGATTAATATGTAAAAACATCGAGGTATTGAACAAATTTAACACCGGCAGTGACCATAGACTAGTTCGTGCTGATATACGTATTAACGTAAAGAGAGATACGAAAACTATTAACAACAAACCCTTTACTGACGGCAGACATCCTAGCCAGTAATAAAGAGAAATACCAAGAGAAATTAGCACGGAAACTAGTAGCAAATACCTTTGAGCACAAGAATATAGATGAACTAGCTGAGAAAATAACTAAAGACATACAAACAGTCACTAAGAAACTTTGTTGTAGAATAAGAAAACAAAAGGAAGCTAAACTAAAATCCGAAAGTCTAGAACAGATAGAGAAAAGAAGAAGAACGAACAGAGATAACCCGGACTAGAAAGCGCTCAACAGAAGCGTTAAGAAAAATATTCGAAAAGATCTCAGAGCTTATAGAACAAACCAGATTCTTGAAACCATAGAAAACAATAAGAACATGAAAGTACTAAAAACATGTAAATCCACTGGCAGGAATAAAATCATAAAGATAAAAGACGACCGTGGAACATTGTGCTCGCCTAAGGAAGAGGTCGTTAGAGAAATCCGAAAATTTTATGAGAAGCTGTATACTTCTACTATTCCGAACCCCGGTATACCAACAAAACATAGACGCCGCAAATATAGAAAACTACCGACCAATAAGCTTATTGTCACACCTTTACAAACTACTAACCCGAATAATAACAAATAGATTGACAGCTAAACTAGATGCATACCAACCAGTGGAGCAAGCAGGCTTTCGTAAGGGTTTTAGCACTATCGATAACTTGCAAACAATTCGGACAGTTATTGAAAAAACAATAGAGTACAACATACCACTACATCTGGCATTTGTCGATTATCACAAAGCATTAGACAGTATCGAGAAATGGGCTTTCTTAACAGCATTGGACGACGCCAAAGTAGATTCAAGATATGCTGTCCTCCTTAAGAATATATACGATGATGCTACTTTTCACGTAAAAATAGATGATGATCTGGAAACTATGAAAATAGACCTTGGCAAAGGTGTGAGACAGGACGACACCATCTCACCCAAGTTATTTACTTTGGCATTAGAAAATGTTTTCAAACAACTATATTGGGCCGAAAATGGATTAAAAATAGATGAAGTATATTTGAACCATTTGCGTTTTGCAGACGACATAGTACTAATAAGCACAGATATCCATGAACTAAAATCAATGCTACAAGATTTAAATCACAAATCGAATCAAATAGGATTAAAAATGAATCTCGACAAAACAAAGATATTAAGCAACAGCCTAGAAAACATCACGATAGATAACATCAATATAGAAAAGGTAGAACAATATATATATATATATATATATATAATATATATATATATATATATATATATATATATATATATATATATATATATATATATATCTAGGACATGCAATTAAAAACGAAAAGGGAAATCAATCCCTAGAAATTAAAAGGACACAATTATCATGCTCTGCTTTTGGTAAATTGAGCTTCATTTTAAATCCCAATTCACTTAAAACGAAAAACCTATGACACTTGACACTTGTATACTACCAGTTGCAACTTATGGATTGGAAACTATGACAATAACACGAAAAATGGCAGAACAATTAAGAGTAACTCAACGGGCCATGGAGAGAGCCATGTTAAATATAAGCCTCAGAGACAAAATTCCTAACACCGAAATACGTCGAAGAACTAAAGTAACCGACATCATGGGAAAAATAGCGACATTGAGATGGCAATGGGTAGCACATGTAGCAAGACAAGACACCAACAGATGGTCTCATAAAGTAACATTGGAGTAACCTGGAGACCTCGAGAAACAAAAAGAAGCGTGGGAAGACCTAAAAAGAGATGGATAGACGATATAACTACTGTAGCTGGAAAGCAGTGGATGAGAATTGCAAAAGATAGGGAAGCGTGGAAGCAATTGGAGGAGGCCTATGTCCAACATTGGATAAATGAAGGCTAAAGAAGAAGACCTTGACAGTTTAATTTTCATATTTTCATATTAAGTTTAGTTTTGGCGAATCATTGTGTACTTATGCACAAGCAAAATTGTCTTTTTATCTAGGATCAAATCCATAATAGTTAATTTTTGTTAATGTTTGTAATTTATCGTAGGTAATAAACCTTCAAGGTTATCCCTTAATAATAAAATATGTTCAGCGGATCGAATAATTCTTATACGAGTTCCATTAGCTAGAATACATTAAGTAACTATTTTCTCATTAAGTTTGTCCTTCGTTAATAATTGATTTTGTTTAAGTTACTCGTATTTTTATCTCTCTGATAGATTTTACAGTTTAAACAGTTGTCCAATGGTTGCCCAGACGAAATAAACTACAGGCTAAACAAAAATTAAAGTCAATATGCACCTTTCATTAATCATTTTAATCATAATATCACCAGGTAATTTTAAATCACCGTTCTCCGTAACTGATTCTTTTTATTATCCAGTCTCTATGAAGCTCATAATAACTGAGACAACAAACTTGTTGCATTAATACTTCCGCCATTTCCGGTTTTATAGGATCGTTGTGAGCACTCCTATTTCCATCCCAATCCGTTTTCTTATCATTCACGATGTCCTACGTTCCTTTGCCGCAGTATATTAGAGTAGGGCCGTTTCCCTCGGGAAAGCAGTAAACACCATTACGTTATATGCCGTAACTTTTATTTTTCGCAGTTTTCTTTATTGTCGAGAGAGGGAAATTTCTACCATTTTCTCTTTGTGTTGTTACAAAAGTATCCATGCCCCTTCTGGATGTCCGTTTAATAATGACTTTGGGTCTGTAGTTATTTTTAATGTTGTAAATTATTAAATATATCGGTAATAGAAAAGTTAGTTTTTCTTCTTTATCTTTACTAGAAAAGATATATTTATTAGGACTACAGTGGAATTATGATTATTTAAAAAATAAAAATATTTACAAATGATTAAATGAAAATAATTTTAACAAAAACAAATTTGAACCAAACCAGCCAAGGTTAAGCCAGCCATCAGAACACTGGATATAAAATTATAGAAAAATGTGTCCATGAAATGTGTTTGTTACAAAATATTAAGTCTATTAACTATAACTATAACTCACCGGAGGGACCGCAGACGTTCGGATACAATTAGCGTCTCTTAGCAAAGACAATGACGTCGACTTTGCTAAGTATCAAGACAATTACTCTACACACACAAACACAGACACACACACTACATTAATAAACTTATCTTGATTGAGACTGGCTGAATGACAATTGTCCAAGCCAAAACACACAAAAAAAACTATAACTATATATAGTCTGTAACTATAATCTAGAATTAACTAACCACTTAAGATTTAGATTCTTCGAATAGGTATGCAACAAAATATGTGGCTTAAAAAGAAAGATAGAAATTGCAACTAATTTAGGAGTAGGGATGGGTTCGTGAGTAGTTACTTAATGTCACTCACGCAAATGAGTTATTAAGTCACGCTCACGAACAGGTTATTCACGCGTGAGTCACGAGCCACGTCATATTCTTCTTGTTGTAGTGCCTATCCGTTTTGGATGTTGGCGACCATCCTGGCAATCTGTAGTTTGCTTTGTTGTGTTACGTACGTAGATTTTTCAGCCAGGAAATCCTTCGCCTTCCTGTTCCGCGTTTTCCTTCTACTGTTCTTTGTAGAATTAATTGTAGTAACCCATATCTTTCGCTGTTCCTCATGATGAATAGATATTCGATTTTGGCTGTTTTTATTGTGGTTTACAACTCTTTGTATTTTTGCATTCTTAATAAAACGTCCTGGTTAGTAACGTGGTCGGTATAGGATGTTTTTAGGATTCGACGATAAAGCCACATTTCAAAAGCCTCAATTTTCTTGCACCACGTCATATTAATTGCACAAATTAAGCTTAATCCAAAATTTAATAAAAATTTAAATATAAAAATCGATGTACGTCGGAGCGTCTTTCTTTATATCAAATATTATTGTTCTGAAGCTATTTTCTTGTGGCATTTTAAATTAATTACTATTTAACCGGGAATAAGCCACAATTAAAGATAAAAATACGTTTATTGACGTTTCAATTTTTACTTCGGAAATCGTTCTCAAAATACAAATAGTAAATTAAACAAATTTTGTTTTTTGTTACATAGTGAAAAATTCTTCTAATACTTTAATTTTATTTGACTCATTTATATTTACAATTCAGACATACCTTATGCATTTTAAAGTACTTTACTTATAAGATAGTTCATTCGATTACATGAAATCAACTTTACCTTGAGGAGATCCGTCAAAAAAAAATCATAGCATGTAATTTGTCTTTAAAAAGACAAACACATGACATGATGACAGTAAAATTCTTCTGTTAGTGATTCCATAGTAAATTATGAGGGAAAAACCAGGAAAAAAACCTCATAATACTATCCCGACATGGTAAGTATTTGTTCGTGTATTTATTTACCTTCAATAAACTTTAAGGAATAATACGAGGAAAATAGCAATACCGTTCATAAAAGGATTATCAGAAAAAAAGAAAGGACAAACTAGGCATGTTTTCCAAGATAACCCTCTCAACACATTTTCCATAAGCCTCTCAAATGTCGCAGGAGCATTACAGAGTCCAAATGGCAACACGTTGAATTGCCATAATCCCGATCCTGTGGTAAAGGCTGTCTTTTCTTTATCTACCGGGTTCATTTCTACCTGCCAGTATCCAGACTTTAAATCCAAAGTAGAAAATAATTTACTTCCAGCCAATGTGTCAAATGTGTCATCGATCCGAGGCAGAGGATAACTATCTTTCTTGGCAACGTTGTTCAGCAAACGGTAATCCACACAGAACCTCGTTGTTCCGTCTTTCTTTTTAACCAGGACTACCGGAGAGACCAATGGGCTTGTAGAAAGTTCTATTACCCCATCTTTCTTCATCTCCTGAACAATCGTTTCAGCTTCCTCTCTTTTCGCCTGTGGTAATCGTCGAGCTGTTTGACGAATTGGCTTAGCATTACCAGTATCAATTTTATGCTTAACAACGGTAGTTCTTCCCGTCTTTCCTCCTTTCGGTACGAAAATATCACGATACTGCCGAAGAAATTCCCTTAATTTCCTTTTCTCAATCTGATTCAGAGACTGCCCAGCAACTGCAACCATTTGGTCGAATTTGTCGTTGGAATTATCAGATGTTGTCGTCTGACGGATTATGGATATCACAGGTGCACAAGTTCCTACTTTTGTCTCTTTCTTGATGGTGACTAGATAGTCATTGACATTGATAAGTCTCACAGGTATTTCTTTAGCCGAAGTCACCAATTCCTTTCCAATTATGATTCCTCGGCCAACCTCGTCGTCATGGTTACAAGGCTCCATCATAACAGGTGTTTCTTCGTCCACAATTCTTTGTAGCCGCGCTACTATAATTGTTTCACTTCTCGCAGGCACGACTGTATCTTCTTTAACGGCTGCTTGCATAGTGTTGTCATCATGTGGATGAAGAAATACCTCCTCGTTACCAACTTTGATTACCTTATTTTTAAAATCCAATTGGAATCCATGCGTATTCATTACGTCCATTCCTAATATAACATCCTCTTCGATGTCAGCAACTATAACAGTATGGACGAACTTATCTGCTCCAATTCCTAATTGTACCTATATTTTTCCATGAATATTAGCATTTTCACCTGTAGCGGTCTACAGTCGCAACCTCGTTGGTAACAGTTTCTTACGGCTGTTTATAACTGTCGGGCGAATAATGCTTCTGGTCGCTCCCATATCCACCAACAACGTATGCTTTTTTGCATGTATTTCTCCATCTACATATACACTATCTTCACGACATTTCAAAGAAGCTATTAGTATGAGAGGGTCTTTGTAAAAGTTCTGGGTCGAAGCTGCTCCCCTAAGGCCGACCCGTTCTAGTTTTCCTGATGGTTTGTTTCTTGATTTGCGTCGTACCTAGGATGCTTACAGGAACTTCGTACGTGTCCTATTTCGCCACAATTCCAGCATCTTATGGTCTTCGGTTTCTTGTATGTTATGCTTTTTATCAAATTAACGAGCTGGTCAAGTTTATCTTCGTCTCCTTTCTCTTTTACAGTCCTAACTTTACTGTACCCGCCGGAGGCCTACATAGCTGACTCGTATTCGAGAGCGGTGGATAAGACATCAACCAGCGTCTTGTGACGAGCTAATTGCAGTGTTCTCTGCATTTCATGATCACGAAGACCATCAATAAATGTTTGAAAGGCCAACTTTTCCATCATGTCTTCGGGAGCTGTTGGATAAGCATATCGTACTAATCTGGCAATATCTACCTCATATTCTTGAAGAGCCTCATCTTTCTTTTGTCTTCGATTTTTAAGCTGCGACTGATATACATGCTCCAAATGTTCGTGGTGTAACAAGAATGAAAGGGGCTGGAGCGCCAGTAACAAGAGGAGAAGGCTACTTGCCAATGTGACAAGAATGGGATTTGTTTCTGATGAAACAATGTAACCGGAATGAGGACTGTGTAGTGTAGCAATAGGGTAAACTCTAAAATGTCCCTTGATACACCAACGGACTAATATCTGTAGTAACAGAAGATGGAAGGGATTAGATAGAGATAAATGATGTAAAAGAAATAAATAAAGGGTAAATATGAATATTTAAAAATATAATAAAATTAATGCTGGCTAGCGACTATGCAGGAGAATGACCACTTGACACTCAAAGAGGGGTTCGGCCAATTTGCATGCCCTACAGAGACCGTAAGATATAAGAACTAATGACAAGAAAACTAACAAGAAATAAACAGATGAAAGATAAAGTTGCTCTATGGAATGTTTGGGCGCCAGGAAGTTAAATGGTTTCTTCCGAGATATCTTGTATTGCTGAAATATTAAAAGGTTGGGTACTAATTGAAATATTAAATTGTTTTAACCCAATTTTACTAATCACCTATCTTATGTACAATTATTTTAAACCCTTATATATATGAAAATGTAACCCATCACCTCTTATGTACAATTAACTTATCTATATTTACAATAAAAAAACCTGAATATAATGATAAAAATTTCCCTCCCTAATGTATATAATAATGTGAAATTTTGACTAAGGTTATGCAATATTTAAATATATAATATAAAATGAAAGATATATAATTTTTGACTAAGGTTATATGCAATAGTTATGTTATTAATTTAATATAAAATGAACTATATGATAATATAAATGTTACAAATATCAAATAAATGAAATGAAACCTCTCCGGATACGTGTGCACACTATAACCTATTAACGAGAGATTCCAGGGGAGTTACAAACTCAACCCTTGATGAACAATAAATATTTTATGATTTTATGATAAATGACTATTATAAAAAAATGAATATAATTATTATTAATAAAAAATTGAAATATTTAAGGATGTTAAAAATTATTCGAAATATTTGAATGAGAAATACAAAACAAAAAAAAATCAAACTAATTCTTCCTGCCGGTTCCCTTCGGTAGACCTGGGATCGGTGGATCAGGATGGAGAACTAGAGGTGTGCCAAGGTCCAAAACTGGACTCCAATCGACAAGGAGGTACTTTCAATTAACCATAAAAAAACTAAAAATTTTTCTTCCCCATAAACTTAAAAGTTTTTTTTTTTTCTTCCCCAGACTTGTCTTCGAATCCTTAACTAGGCTGAAAAACACATTTGTTTTACTACAAATCCTTTGTTGAAAACAAAAGGTGGGAAAAAACTAAGAAAGGTCAAAGTTGCTTCTAAATTGAAGCAAAAACTATCCTGTTTTCTTTTAAAAAGAAATAACCTTGGGATTGTATGAACATATTATATCGGATTTATTAACTAGATGATTTTACGGAACGCTATATAGATTATAGAATCAAACAAAAGAATTTAGCCGGTTTAAACAGTATGAATTGAAATCGATAATTGTTGTTTTATACTTGTAAAGTAGTAAAATTTGAGATTATAAAAATTTATTACCCGTAATCTGTTTAGATATTTATGAAATAAATGGAATCGGACGTATAATACAGAATAGATAATTAGATAGGTAATAATATATTTTGAGAAAGGATTAAAACTAATAGATTTAAATTTCACCAACATAGCGGATGACGTGACATGTTTTTACATATAATTTAATTATAATAAAAACTCACCGACTGAGAGCGATCCAACTTAATGTTTTTTCACCCCAAAAATAAAACAAAATAAGCAAATGGTTTTCTTCCAACAAAAATACAGATTCTTCAAAATAACTTAACTTAAAACAAATTCTCACACGTGGACTCTCAGTCGCCTACGAGGTCCCAAAAACGACCTTTACTTGACCAGATCCAAAGACACAGTGGGTCTGTCGGTGTTATGCCGGAAACCGTCTCGAATTTTACACAGAGCAATAGGCAGAGGCGTAGCTTAGGGTCAACTTTTAAAAAATAAAATTTACTAAAGTTATTTGAATTTGTTTTAAGAATATTTAAGTTATTTGAATTTAAGTGAATTTAATTTATCTTTAAATTAAAGGATTCTAGTGACAGAACAGTAAAGGGATATTTAAGTAACGGACCCGTTACATTCCCCTCTTACTTGGAGAAAAAAAATTTTTTAAAGTGAAAAAAAATTTTTTTTTTTTCCTTTCACTTGACTGATTGGATAGAAGTAGGTTAACCAATACTTCAACCATATGTGGAACAATCAAGAATCGAGAAAAAAAAATATAAACAGATATATAAAAAATTATAGCTATGGCACCAATTTGCCAAATACAGCTATTATATTAACTTACTATAATACTTCCAAAACAATCTACATCTGTTCACACGATTATAATTAACCACAGATTATGAGAGATGTAGAAATAAAGAAATGGTTCCATCTAAGGATACCTAAATGTAACTAAGTAAAAAGTCACATACTATCTAGAGTGGAATTAAAGTAAAGTAAAACTATAACATAGTATAGTATAGACTAGTAATACAAATACTCAATATAATAATCCGAAGTAATGTGAAATCGGACCCTGGTTCCAAAATTGACTCGTCGATGGACAACCGATTTATAGTAGAATATCCAAAGATAATCAACCAGGCAATGGTGTGGACCGATTCACAAATCGTAAGTGACAATAAAAAAATTCCAAACATATATACTAATTTAAGTATTGAATTGGGCACTAAATCCAAAATTGATCAATCAGTGGACAACAGATTTATGGAATAGCATATCCAAAGATATAATCAACCAGGCAAATGAGTCACCAATTTCCAACTATTAATCAGACAATCCAAAAAGTAACAATAAGAAAAATGCCAAATATATATAGACCAATTTAAGTGTTGAATTGGGCATTAAATCCAAAATTGATAAACCAGTGGACAACAGATTTATAGGGTAGCATATCCAAAGGTATAATCGACCAGGCAAATGAGTAACCAATTCACACTATAATCAAATAATCTAAATAAATTAGGTCAACATATACCCACATCCGGTAATATGTGCCTAAACCATAATATTCATAGAATAAATCATAAATCTAAATCACTATCAAAACAAATTAACGTATGCTGATATTCACTAACTATAGCAAGTAGCTACAACAGATTTATAAGAATATCAGACATAAGTGAGCTGCATGGCATTTGGTAAGCCAACGATAACTACTCAAAATATCCAAAAGTAATAGTTAAAGAAGTAAGTAATTAAGCAAATAATAAATAAGTAATTAATCAACAACAAAACATCAAGAACGAACAGGCCAATTTCTGTAGAAACTGCAAATTACGGATTCGTTCTGACATTACTAAGAAAGAACAAAATATGTTCTAGGTCTAAATCCAAAATCAATAAGTGAATGCCTAAGGAAAGAAGTGAAGGTAACTGTAAACGGTCATTTGTTGACTAAGATATAAATTACTAATTTCAGACAGCAATCTAACTGCTAGCCATGGAGGTAGCAATGACACGAATATCTTAACATAAGTGAGACTAAGGAACAAGCTAAAGAAATTTTTTTTTTTTTTTTTTTTTTTTTTTTGTAATTATAATTGAACATAGTCTAGGAAGACTCAGTATTAAAACTAAAATGTTCAAATTAGAATTCAAATTGAAGATGGTTAGCTAATTATGAATGAAATATCTTACTGCCCAGTCATCTGCACAACCTGTCATGAAAATGAGGAATTCCGAAACTCATCGAACAACTGAGGCCTCTAATTGAACAACAACTTCGAACCCACGTATTCAATCAAGTATGCATAGGCAGAATAGTCCATATGACATAAGAGTATATAAGGAAAACCCTACAAATTACGTATATAATTAATTCCTAGTAACTGCTTTTAGACTCATCCCATATAGGATATAATATCAGGATATTAATTAAAATAAAGTATGACTATGACCATTTAAGTGACTAAATCTATACACAAAAAAAACATAACATTCTTTCGAAAATGGCAAATCAAATAACAAAAGTCAAATAACAAAGATGGTAATCAAATTAACAACAAAATATATAATAGTAGTGTTTATATAGTTCCATACCAGTATAAAGTAAACACAGATAAGTGTACCTAATAATAAGAATGAAAAGGCTTAATAATTTCAACTTATATAACCAAATAATCAGCAAGGAATAAGCTGTACATATACATTATCTGGTGATTAATAATAACGTTACAAAACAAAAATACCAAATCGTAATCCAAATCGAGCTAAAACAATAATAGTCAAAATGATAGATTAACTTTATTGGACAAACCTAAGTTAATCTTCATCTGAGGAAGAGGATGCTATGTCATCTACAGTATTATCTGGAAGTAAATCCTTTATATGAAATTGACCAATTCGTCTATTTGTCGAATTGTCTTTTAATTCATATACTAAAGGAGATATTACTCGAATGACAGTACAGGGAATATATTTCTGACAAAACTTAGCAGAAATGGCATCACCCTTACTTGACTTTACAAAATTTCGCTTCAAAACTCGATCGCCAATAAAGAATCGCATGTCTCGTTTCCTCAAATTATACTGACTCTGATTTCTAAGGTAAGAAGCTTTCAACTTCTTCCTTATGTCAGCGAAGATTGGAGGTAAATTTTGGAGATCATCCATACGATGAAGTTTCTCCGAAACTTGAGGAAGGGTTGCTGAATTCTCAGAAATTAATCCAAAATAATCACCTGACAAAGGAACATGTCTACCAAAATTAACATACGCTGGAGAACATTGAGTGACTTCATGAACAGAAGTTCGAATGGCTTGAGCGACTGAATGAATATACTGATCCCAAGCTCTATGATCAGTGTACGTATAAGATCGAAGAGCAGTAACAATGCTGCGATTTACACGTTCAGTGTGATTAGCTTGCGGATGATACGATGCATTATAGAAAATCTTTTGGACCTTATATTTATTCAAAAGATCTTTAAAGGCTTTTGAAATGAATTGTGGACCATTGTCACACGACACAATTTGGGGAGTACCAAAAAGCAAGAAAACTTGTTCCTCTAAGAATTTCAAAATGGCTGGAGTTGTAGCCTTACGAAGAGGACAAACTAAAGGAAATTTGGTGAAATAATCTACAACAACCAAACAATACGTATTACCTGAATAACTGCGTGGATATGGTCCAATAAGATCTAAAGAGATCATTTGCCACGGAAAATTAATATTCCTAAACGAACCCATTAATCCAGCTTGAGGTAGGTTACTCGGCTTGCATGTTGCACAAACTCTACATCTAGAGATGTATTTCTTAACTGAGTTGCGCAGACCAGGCCAGTAATATAACTCAGCTATTTTACTAAACGTTTTATAAAAGCCAAAGTGACCTGATGTCACATCATCATGAAAAGTTCTTAAGACTTCATCCCTATTTGCTGTTGGGACTACTATCTTCCAATCAGACATATTCGATAAGGACTCAACTGGACTGATTACATGTTTATAAAGGATATTATTCTCCACCTTGAAATCAGGATACCTAGTAGGTTCTTGGGTGACATTATGAATCATCTTCCGATACCAATTATCTGGAGATAAAGTGGACAGATCTAACAGATTGATATCGAATGTACGTGACAACGCGTCTGCAACCACAACACCATTGGCTTTGCGATGAACAATGTTATAATCAAAGACAGAAAGTCTACAAATCCAACGGGACAAACGCTGTGACGGATTTTTCATAGAATGTAACCATAATAAAGAACTATGATCCGTAATTATAGTAAACTTACGACCTTCAAGATAGTACCGAAAGGCATCAAGACCATGAATAATTGCAAGAAGTTCTCTTTCTGTGGTGGAATAATTTTTTTGTGCTTTATTAAGCTTTTTGCTGGTATAAGCTATTGGGTGTTCCGAACCATCCTTCATTTGAAATAATACACCACCTGAAGCAGTGTTTGAACAATCTGTCATGAGATAGAAATGCTCTTTAAAATTCGGAGACGTCATGACAGGAGCACTAGTAAGAGCTTCTTTTATACGCCGGAAAGCATCATCGGCTTCTGAAGTCCATGTAATAGTTTGGCCTTTTTTCCTATTTTTAAGGAGATCTGTAAGTGGGGATAACAAAGTAGAATAAGACGGAACAAACCGACGATAATATCCACACATTCCCAATATCCTACGGACTTGGGTGGTAGTCTTAGGTATAGGAAAGTCCTTAATGGCTGTAACTTTATCAGGATCTGTCCTTAAACCTTTACTATCGACTACATATCCTAAAAATTTAAGACTAGGACGACAAAACTGACATTTATCTAAATTAATAGTTAAATTAGCCTCTTTAAGACGTAAAAACAGCTTATCTAAGATCTCCATATGAAGAGAAAAATCAGGAGTGACAACCAAAATGTCATCCAAATAATAAAAAACATAGGGCTCTAACTGAGGACCAATGACTAAATCCATCAGACGACACATTGTCTGAGGAGCTGAAACAAGACCAAAAGGCATAGTGACAAACTGAAATAATCCTTTCCCACTAACTGCAAAGGCTGTATACTTTTTACTTTCCTCACTCAAAGGAATTTGTAAAAAGGCTTTAGATAGATCGATAGAAGAAATATACCTAGCATTCTGAAGTTTACTGAGAATGACGTCTATTCGGGGAATAGGATAAGCATCCCGATTTGTGGTAATATTATTCAACTTTCGACCATCGAAGCAGACCCTAAAAGATCCATCCTTTTTCTTGGTTAACCACAAAGGACTACAGTAAGAAGACGTGGAAGGTTCAATGATATTCAACTCTAACATGGAATCAATTTCCTTTTCCAAGTCAACTTGCCAAGCCTGAGGAATAGGATACTGATGTTGTCTAAAAGGTGTGGTATCTCCCACCTCGATAGTGTGAGATATTAAGGATGTACGACCTAACTTGTCTTTCGACGACAGAGTTGTAAATTTAGAGATCATATTCTCTAATTGCCTTTGTTCGGAACTAGATAAACTAGTAAAATCCTGAATAGCACTAAGTAAAGACAGATTAAATTGAGAAATAGAAAAGGAAAAATTAGAACAATTTAGAGTGCTATTAAAAGCATTTAAGAAATCCATACCTAAAATTATGGAATTCTGAACTGAAGGAATAATATAAAATGTAATTTGTTTACATAAATCTGCTACTGTGATTTCAGTTTCAAATTTGCCTGTAATAGACTGAACTGTACCATCTGCAGTAGACACTTGCAGAGAAGAAATGGGCATAATAGAAATCTCAGCATTTTTCAGTAAAGCTAACGAATGTGAACCTATCACAGAAATGTTCGAGCCACTATCTAAAAGAGCTAAACAAGATTGTCCTAAAATCTTAATAGGAAGATAAGGTCTATTATCATTATGTTTCTTCACTAATAATGAATTTAAATCAAAACAATCATTATCTGATTGGTCAAAAATTTTAAATGGTACTAAACTAAACTTATCATATCTACCTACACAATCAGAGGATACAACTGGCAAACAAGAAGAATCAGAAATAAAAGAATCCTCCTGAATTGTGGTAGACTCTGGTATAGATACTGGAACTACTACACTGCTACCATTATGTTTATTGTTAAAATTTGGGAAGATATTTGGGGAAGATAATCTATGTAAATCAGATGTATTATGTTGGGAAGTTACTTCTTTGAGTGATCTTGTGTGGTGTGTGTTGGTTTTTTCGTGGAAACCCCTTTCCCTTTGCGACTGGAAGATGGGTTTGAATGGTTGGATGTGGTTGGAACCGTTACTTTGTTTGATGGATCGGTTTGGCTCCCTGATGGGGTTGTGGACGGAGAAACGCTCAGGGGACGGACCTCCGATCGTTCGTTTCCCGAACACTTAAAACAATTCCGTTTGAGGGTATTTTCTCTGCCACAACCGTGGCAGAAAATACGAGTACGAGGGATGCCGCAATCATAGAAAGTATGGCCAGACTCACGACAATTCCAGCACACTACAGAACTCACAACCGAGATATTACGCTCAGGAACCTTAGATTGCCAAGAACGGTGTCTAAAAGAATTTTGGTGACCAAAAGAGTCAGAAGAGTGTTTAGAAGTGGTTGGAGGTTGAGAAGACCAAGATAAAGTTTCCTCCAAACGTTTACACTTCTCGGTTATGTCTGCTATACTGGTAATATCTACAAGGGCCAACTGCTGATGATAAAATGGCAGTAGACATTTGAGGATGATCTTAATTTTTGCAGAATCTGTCAGAGGTGTTTCAAGGCGACTACACATACCCAAAATAGTATTAATGAACATCGTAACAGACTCATTTGGCTTCTGCTTACGATTTTTGATTTGGTCCAGAAGATCATCTTGAAATGAATATGGAAGAAAATCAGATTTAAGTTTCTGAGCCAAATCAGACCAATTAGAAAAATTAGTGCGGTTGTTTCTAAACCACGTAAAAGCTGTGCCTGTAAACAACTCAGCAGAAGCTGCAAAAAGATCATCTTCACTCACTCCTCTCGATATTCGAAGACATTCCACCCTATCCAAAAAAGAAATAACCTGGTCATAATGACCTTCACCAGAAAATGTAATGCCCCATTTATGTACCTGAACAGGTTTGGGTTGTAGAAATGCATTTGCTGCTTGGATAGAAGAGACTGGAGTTGATGTTGCTATTGGGCTCACTCGAGAATCAAGTTCGCCCTCTAGACTTAAGATTCGGACAGAAACAGAGCGTTGGAAGATTTGTTGTGCCTCATCTGAAACAGATAATAAATGAACACGACCTGAGATGTGAGCTAGGCGTGATATTAGCCTGGAATATAGGCTATCTTGGACAGTCCCTCTAAAATCGGCTATCCTTTTCGCTAAATCATCCAAAGTTTCCTCAATCTCCTGCTGTTGGACCTCAAAAGGAATATTTGAGGCAGAAATCAGCCGAAAACTCCTGTTTCCTTCTTCCTGCCTTAAAGCTCCACGCAATATTTTGCGTTTCGTATCAACACTGGAAGACTCATCAATATTGATGTCCCTAATCCTTAACTCGTAATCCAATTCCTTCACTAACAAATGTTCTACCTTGAATGCAGACATTGTGAAAAAAAAACAAATAGACGAATAGTTAGAATAGACAAGGAGATAATATACTCACACTCCACAAAAACAATCGAATAGTAATATAAAGTTTTCAAAAAAAAATATATAAGTAAATATGTACCAACACACCACAAAATCAATCCAAGAATAATCTACAGTTATTCACCAAAATTTCAAAATGGTTAAGTAAGTTAAGTAAATATAAACACAATCCTTGAAGCAACACACAATGGTTTCAACAAGCATATGGTTAACAAATAATTGAATATCAAAATTGAATATAAGAACCCACCAATATTGGCTAATATATATATGTATAAAAAATAGTAATATCTAAATTATTAAATTCTTAAAGTTCAATAATAGTAAAATAGATAGTCAACTGTACAATGAGATTACAAGGTGAGGGTTTAAATATGAAAATATGTAAACTACAGCAATACAAGTATACCTCTAAATGTAAATCTAATAAGGAAAAACAATAAGTAAATAAAGAAGTTAAAAATGTGAACAAAGAGCAACAGGAAACAAATTATAAATAATAAAGAATATTTGCAAAGAGAAATATTCTAAGAATGTACGGTCTGAACTGCGAAAAGGCCCCACGTTGGGCGCCAATGTAACAAGAATGAAAGGGGCTGGAGCGCCAGTAACAAGAGGAGAAGGCTACTTGCCAATGTGACAAGAATGGGATTTGTTTCTGATGAAACAATGTAACCGGAATGAGGACTGTGTAGTGTAGCAATAGGGTAAACTCTAAAATGTCCCTTGATACACCAACGGACTAATATCTGTAGTAACAGAAGATGGAAGGGATTAGATAGAGATAAATGATGTAAAAGAAATAAATAAAGGGTAAATATGAATATTTAAAAATATAATAAAATTAATGCTGGCTAGCGACTATGCAGGAGAATGACCACTTGACACTCAAAGAGGGATTCGGCCAATTTGCATGCCCTACAGAGACCGTAAGATATAAGAACTAATGACAAGAAAACTAACAAGAAATAAACAGATGAAAGATAAAGTTGCTCTATGGAATGTTTGGGCGCCAGGAAGTTAAATGGTTTCTTCCGAGATATCTTGTATTGCTGAAATATTAAAAGGTTGGGTACTAATTGAAATATTAAATTGTTTTAACCCAATTTTACTAATCACCTATCTTATGTACAATTATTTTAAACCCTTATATATATGAAAATGTAACCCATCACCTCTTATGTACAATTAACTTATCTATATTTACAATAAAAAAACCTGAATATAATGATAAAAATTTCCCTCCCTAATGTATATAATAATGTGAAATTTTGACTAAGGTTATGCAATATTTAAATATATAATATAAAATGAAAGATATATAATTTTTGACTAAGGTTATATGCAATAGTTATGTTATTAATTTAATATAAAATGAACTATATGATAATATAAATGTTACAAATATCAAATAAATGAAATGAAACCTCTCCGGATACGTGTGCACACTATAACCTATTAACGAGAGATTCCAGGGGAGTTACAAACTCAACCCTTGATGAACAATAAATATTTTATGATTTTATGATAAATGACTATTATAAAAAAATGAATATAATTATTATTAATAAAAAATTGAAATATTTAAGGATGTTAAAAATTATTCGAAATATTTGAATGAGAAATACAAAACAAAAAAAAATCAAACTAATTCTTCCTGCCGGTTCCCTTCGGTAGACCTGGGATCGGTGGATCAGGATGGAGAACTAGAGGTGTGCCAAGGTCCAAAACTGGACTCCAATCGACAAGGAGGTACTTTCAATTAACCATAAAAAAACTAAAAATTTTTCTTCCCCATAAACTTAAAAGTTTTTTTTTTTCTTCCCCAGACTTGTCTTCGAATCCTTAACTAGGCTGAAAAACACATTTGTTTTACTACAAATCCTTTGTTGAAAACAAAAGGTGGGAAAAAACTAAGAAAGGTCAAAGTTGCTTCTAAATTGAAGCAAAAACTATCCTGTTTTCTTTTAAAAAGAAATAACCTTGGGATTGTATGAACATATTATATCGGATTTATTAACTAGATGATTTTACGGAACGCTATATAGATTATAGAATCAAACAAAAGAATTTAGCCGGTTTAAACAGTATGAATTGAAATCGATAATTGTTGTTTTATACTTGTAAAGTAGTAAAATTTGAGATTATAAAAATTTATTACCCGTAATCTGTTTAGATATTTATGAAATAAATGGAATCGGACGTATAATACAGAATAGATAATTAGATAGGTAATAATATATTTTGAGAAAGGATTAAAACTAATAGATTTAAATTTCACCAACATAGCGGATGACGTGACATGTTTTTACATATAATTTAATTATAATAAAAACTCACCGACTGAGAGCGATCCAACTTAATGTTTTTTCACCCCAAAAATAAAACAAAATAAGCAAATGGTTTTCTTCCAACAAAAATACAGATTCTTCAAAATAA
This sequence comes from Diabrotica balteata, assembly GCA_918026665.1. Taxonomy (NCBI): domain Eukaryota; kingdom Metazoa; phylum Arthropoda; class Insecta; order Coleoptera; family Chrysomelidae; genus Diabrotica; species Diabrotica balteata. Next base: position 116,135,793 of record OU898278.1, read on the forward strand.
CTTAACTTAAAACAAATTCTCACACGTGGACTCTCAGTCGCCTACGAGGTCCCAAAAACGACCTTTACTTGACCAGATCCAAAGACACAGTGGGTCTGTCGGTGTTATGCCGGAAACCGTCTCGAATTTTACACAGAGCAATAGGCAGAGGCGTAGCTTAGGGTCAACTTTTAAAAAATAAAATTTACTAAAGTTATTTGAATTTGTTTTAAGAATATTTAAGTTATTTGAATTTAAGTGAATTTAATTTATCTTTAAATTAAAGGATTCTAGTGACAGAACAGTAAAGGGATATTTAAGTAACGGACCCGTTACAGTGGCCATACCGCATATTTAACCTCTTCTTAAGTTAACTTTGAAAATAAGGCTATTATCGAGCACAAGGTAATTAAATCTAGGCTAGATTTAATTAACTTGTGCTCGATAATAGCCTTATTTTCAAAGTTCATTTATTCGAGCATTCAACCTCATTTCATTTATTATTTCTTCTTAAGTTGTTCAAAATCATCCGTCTCCTCTACGGCTATGATCTGGAGCACATCTAAGGCATCTCCTCGAAGAGCGATAGTCAGGTTTACAGCCTTTTCTTTTTCAGACCATCCATTCGCTCTTGCAGCTGATTCGAACTATTTCATGTAGTTGTTCCATGATGATTTTCCGTCGAAAGTTGGGACTTTAACATGAACAGAAACTCCACTTCCTTCAAATTTTGGCCGTGTTTCCAACTTACATTTCATCTCGTCTTCTTTTGTTTCTACTGTAATTGGATTGTTTACTCTCTCTGCTGTTCCTGTTCCCTCAATTTTCCTTTCCAACTCTTTCCATATCTTCTCTAATATCATATCTATCAGACATCTCAGAAGTGACTTTAGAGATGTTAGCAGAAACTTTGCTTTTCAGAGAAGAAATTTCATTAGAAACTTTGTTCTCTAATGATGCGAGAACCTTGGCTACATCACCAGAGACTTTGGCTACATCAACAGAGATTTTGGCTACATCACCAGAGACTTTCGAAATCGACGAGATGACAGCAGCATGCTTGTCTTCAAATATATAAGTTTCCGGATCTAAACCTTCTTCTTTTAAAGCGTTCTTTAGTCGTTGGACTAACTCAGCCTTTTTTCCGGTAGAAGCTAATTCTCTGTCTTCAAGATGCCTTCTTAAATCCGTAACTGTGAGCTCGTAAATCGTAGCCATGTTCACCAATTTATTTAAAATCCCACTTCTGACACCACTATAATGTTTTTATTAGTCCTATTTTATTGTCTTTATTCCAATTTATTAAAACTCACGATAATTTTATAAATAATTACAAATAATTTATTTGCGTTCGATACAATTTAACGCGAGATCGCGATCTTCTTTTTGACTCACTGCTCAATGAAAATCTTCCGTTATTTATTTGAAACCAGCTGATAAACACCGTTCTCGACGTAGATACAGCGGCAATGATCTAAAAACTGGCATCGGTGCGATTCCAGAAAGCTCTTATTTGTCGTTTTATAGCGAAAGGGACCCAACGGGTGTCAGGTAGATTTTGACCTAGAAATTACGAGAATCAATAAAAAAGAATTAGTCATAAAATATTTACAGTTCTATACGCCATAACATTTAAAATCGTAACAATATCCTCTTCGCCTGATGAATACGTAAATCCATCAAAGATCATTGTTGAAGAAGATGTGTATGAGTTGGCAAAGTGTTCGTTAGTTCATCGACATTTTCTTGGACAGTTTTGATAATGAAAATCTCTTTTAAAACAGTTTCTGGTATATCCTTTACTGATTCCTTAACCTTGATTGCTTCAAGGAGAAAATTATTGTTTTAAAATTTGGGTCCAAAATAAAAACCACATAATGTAAGTCGTGGGGTTTAAAATGCTTTTTTAGTACGTTGTTTAATGTTTGATGTAAATCGGAACCCAAATTTTCAGAGTAGATCCAAAAAATCAGTTAAAAATTTTAGAGTGACAAAATTTAAACCGTCTAGTCTGCTGATTTCAGTCCTTTCAATTAATCATCATCATCATTCTCTTTTGCCTTTATCCCTATATGATAATTCCGCTTTCTTAATTACATTTCTCTATAAGTTTTTATCTTATCATATATCTAAGCGTCTCCCCAGGTCTTATTTGGTCTTTCTCTCCTACTCCTTCCTGGAACCTGCAGATCGGCAATTCTTCGTATTGGGTGATTAACTCGACGTTGAACATGATCAAACCATCTTAACCTACGCTCTCTCATTTTGGCAACAATTATGTTATCATAATAATGACATCTTATTATATGCTTGAAATAATTTATTGTGCCTTGATGTTAACTTTCGGATATTGTGAATTTACCAGATATACTGCATATTATGAAACACATAGTCTTTCATACAATTTTTAACTATGTAATTGTTTCAGTCTGAAAAGCAGATAACATGTTTTGCCATAACAGTACTTTTTTTCTTGTTCATTTTAGGCCAGCCATTTAGATATACTCCATTCCACGAATATACGACTGTTTTAAATTCGCTTTAAGGTGTCGACTTAAGTGGTTCAATGTGCTGAATTGTACAATGGTAAATTCTCCCCATTTTTAAAATACTGTTATGACAGATATACACCTTAGATTTAAATATGAAGTTATGATCTAAATATAGAATTGATAGTTTATAGAATAGTTGTAATTCAGATTTTGACGTATACTCGTATAATTACTTTCATTGACTTTAGTATTGTAAACAAGTTGGTTTTTGAATTAAGTGATTTAAACGAAGTGTAACAATACTTAAGTGATTAAATAGTTTAATTTATGTAGTCGAATATTCAATTAGTATTAAAAAATCAAAAAAACTTACTCTTACTCTTATTCTCCTAATCAGCATTACAAACAAATACACTACACTAAACTCTCTCTTAACAGACACGTCTCTTCACCGGACACCTCTATACGGACTGTTTTTAAAACTAAAATCAGTCGGCGATTTATGAAACTGTATGTAAATTTTCGTTACTTTTTAATATCTGTAATGACTCGGTACTTTAACTATCAATAGCCGCCATGTTATACCCGTTACTTTTGGAACTTTTAAGAGTATACCCACTCAAAGCAAACAAAAAACTAACAAAGTGGAATACTAGATTCTTTTCCTGGTTTCTGAACCATCGTTCTGCCAAGATGGCAACCTTGGCAGAACGATGGTTCTGCCAAGGTTGCCATCTTGGCAGAACGGCTAATTCAGCCGTTCTGAACTACATCCAGAACCAACTCAAATGGCTAATAAACACATTTTAACTTCATAGAGGTCATTGTATTTACCTATTTGTAGGAGCGTTTACGTAAATTTTTTTGTTATTTTCGGATTAATTTTCACAATAAATTTTGCGTCTATCTAAACATCTACTAACTGAAATAATTTTAGTTTATAATATGTAATAGTAACAGAAGATCCTTTTTTATGGAATAATAATTAGACCAATTTACTTTCATACTTCTACTTGTACAGTAAAATATTCGTTGTAGCAATAATTCCAAACAGTCGTATATTCGTGGAATAACCTATAATTTCATCGGTTCACTGGGTAGGGTTTTAAAAGATTTGAAATTCAGATGGTTAAATTTCAATATTTCAAACAGACAATATTTAATGGAACAGTCAGTTACATGTAGCATATCAAAAATTGCAATTTTTAAAGAAATACAAAAAAAATGAAAATTATTTACAACCGTTACAACCAGTTTTCTTTGATGAGACCTGGATATTCAGCAAATGGGGCTTCCGCAACAGCTGGCAAGATGGCAGTGTTAATGCTAATGGTCGTATGACACTTGTATTGTTTCTTATAAAAGAAATTGTGTAGGATGTTAATTACATTTATTGTACAAATTCTCAAATGTATTCACATGAATACATATAAAATGTAGAGACACGATGACGATGTATAAAAACGATAAAAACATAAATAAATGTGTTTACCGTCCTCCTACTATACATATACCTATACACATATATAAACATACAGGGTGGTGAATCGTCAAACGGGCCATAGGAAATTCAATGGGAAATTCTGAGTTGTTGAATTCCTGCTTCCCTAATTATTTTACACCAAAAGTCATAAGGAACTATTTATAAAGGACTGAAATATGTATTAAAAACAACTGATAAAATTATTCTACGATTTGAATGTATTCTGAAATTTTGTAAAAATATAATACATTTTTCAGGCCACCCCTTAACTTCAGGCCACACGAGGTACAAGAATGTGTATGACATGTTGCGTTTGGTCATATTTATGTTTCTGATATTTGACAATATTTTAAATGACAATAAATTTTGTGATTTATTGTTTAAAAAACAATAACTATAATTGATTAAAAAATGTATTCAGTTGAGGAGAAACTAGCAATAATAAAAATGTTTTATTCAGGCGAATAAAACGAATTCAGGCACGCGAATTGTCAATTCTTTATTTAGCGTAAGATATTCCAATAGACCAATTTAAAATCATCAAAGGATTTTATAAAATTTTAAAAATAATGTACAAAATTTTGTACCTGTACAAACAATATTGCTGAGGTAACAAAAAATTTAGAAAAACAAAATGAAATAAATGTATTAACAGCAGTTGTAGAAAATCCTAGAATAAGTTCTCGGACCATTGCAGACTAGTTTAATATTCATAATTCTACGGCCTTAAAAATTTTTAAACGGAATAAATTGCGTTCATATGAACTGAATACATTTCCTCAATGGTATTGCTTTGTAAACAACACTACACTAGTAGTAGTAGTAGTATTTGTAAAAATGTGCGTATTTTTGTATTTGTGTATAATTTAATCACAAGATAAAAATATTGACAATTCAAATATCAGAATCATCAATATGACTAAACGCAACATGTTATACACAATCTTGTACCTCGTGTGGCCTGCCTTCAAAGTATGGCCTGAAAAATGTATTATAAATTCAACAATTTAGAATTTCCCATTGAATTTCCTATGGCCCGTTTGGCGATTCACCACCCGGTATAGATCTTGAGTAGTAAAAAATAATAATTAATATAAGGAATATAATAATATAATGTGTAAAAAATTACTTTAAATTTAATTTATAAAATATATAAGTAGTATTACATCATTGATGTAAAGTAAAAAAAATATATATTTTCCGAGATTTTCGGGAGGGTGAAAATGATGTCATCATTATTAATACTGAGACAGACTATTCTAGCCAAATTAAAAAAAAAAGTAAGTCTTTACAGTGAATTTCAAATGGACTCAATTTTTTCCAGGTTTCCCATATTTCCCGGCCAGTGAAAACTATGTAGATATTCATATTTCGACGAACTACCACAGAATGAAACAAGAGGCTTCTAGCCGCAATAGAAGCCAATATTCTAAATTTTTCTTACGTGTTTTAATTTAAGCTATCCCCTCCACTTTCTTATGCCAATCTTTCGAAAGTATAACCTTCGTTTCGAAGGGCAGTAAGTTTCTAAAAATTGGATGAATTTTATAGCTATAGCTTTCAGTGTAAAGTTTAGATTTTCACTCAAAATTTGTGCAAATTTTATTTCTTAATGTTTATAAACAAAGGAGATATAAGGTTTTTTTAAATATTCCTTAACTTCGTTACTACTGGTCATAAAAGGTTTTTTCTGCTTTTAAATGTGAGTTTTTTACCAGCTATACAATGCTTGTACGTACAAGTCTGTATCTTGAAAAATATAGAAGTTATGACAATTGTTTATAAGTAGACTTCGGCAAATATGTAAATAAAAATGTAGAAAATATGCGCATAAATATGCATGTGTTTACCCGAAAATATGCAAATATTTTACAAAATATGCATACAAATAAATAAAAAAATCGTAAAATAGTAACAATTTTATTTAAAAAAAAAAGTGTACATAACTAAATATTTCCTACTATTCATTAAGATTTACATTTATTTTAAGTAACTACATCATTTTTAAGTATGAATAAACTTATTTAGAATTATGGTAACAATAAATGACCAAGTGGTGTTCAAAATTTTCTAACAAAAACTTGTGGCTTCTGTCTGAGTACATATATTGATATATGGAAAAACTTCGTTCAACATCAACTGATGTAACGGGAGCATTTTTCAAACTAACCAAAACATTTGGTTCTAAATTAATTGTTTCCGAAATATTTTAAGCTAGAACACTGACTACTTCAGAAAGAATATGGTAACCTTTATTTTTTTCCATAGTAGCTTCAAATTTTTTTAAAATATCTTACCAATAATATCCAATATTACCTCTAACGTTCCGACAACATGACGCAAATTCTTTTATTAATGCTGTACTTTCGAACAATGACAGTTTTGGTGATTCTAACTGAGTAATTGTTTTTTGAACAAAACTAAAATTTGATTTTATAAATGAAAGTTCTTGTTGAAGCAAGTTACTCTGAAAAGTTTGTTTAGAATCCAAAAGAGATTGGGAACTTTCATCTGTTAACGTATCAATTATGTTCTTTATTTTAACAAAATGATCTGCATAAAAATTAGCTGCTTCTAACCATGTTCCATTACAACTTATTATGCAGGGCAAAATCCGAGGAAAGCGAAATGTGGGAAGACGAAGAATATCCTGGCTTAAGAACTTAAGGGAATGGTTTGAATGCAGTAGTGCAGAACTTTTTAGAGCGGCAGTCAACAGAGTCCGCATAGCCATGATGATTTCCAACCTTCGATAGAAGATGGAACTTAAAGAAGAAGAAGAACCATGTTCCCCATCGCGTTAAAATAGGTTGTGGTGGAAGAGGAATGTTAGGTAGCATTTCTTTATAAAGTTGAATTCTTATAGGAGATTTAAGAAATACTTTTTTGACACTGGATATCATGGTATTTACAAGAGGAAACTTTTTTCGTATTTCCTCTGCAACTCTGTTTAATCCATGCGCTACACAAGTAACATGTATTAAATCTGGGAAAAATATTTTTCAATTTTGTCCTGCTTTCACCATATAAGGAGCAGCATCCGATAAAATAAGCAGTAATTTATTAGAAGGAATAGTTGTCGGAAGAAAAAAAGTTGCTAATGTTTCTTGTATAAAACGCGAAATTGTTAAAGCATTTGTTTTCTCAAGTTGCTGGCATGAAATAAGATGAGATTTTGGTAAGGTATCTTCTTTAAGAACACCAATCAATAAATGAGCAATATACTTTCCTGAGGAATCAGTGGTTTCGTCTACAGATATGTAAAAATAATTATCTGCAATTTCTTCCTTAATATTAATTAACACCGACGAGTATAGCCCGTTCACATTATTTCTTCTTAGAGACCGATCACTTGGAACATTAAGTTTGCAATATTTTTTTAGAAACGAACTAAAATTTACATTTGCTAATTTTGAAAGCGGTATGTTTGCAGACACTAATGCGCGACAAAAGTCTTCATTAAAAGTTTCTTGCTCATCTAATTTTTTTGAAGTAGATTGGGCCCCTCATTAACTATATCGTTTTGTTCAATTTTTCGAGAAGTATCTACAGTCAAACGTTGTAAGTGTCATTTGGAAACACCCTGTATGTATGAAATATTAGATATTTAATAGAAAATATTAGATACCTATAATTTTGCCACAGACTGAACAGTAGATTTTTCCCATATCCATAGACAGCTCTTTATAAGGTTTAATCCAAGTTGAAGCACTGGTTGTTTTAGGCATTATAAAATCACAGTCTTCCTTTTTGTTACGCACAACGAGTGTTTACGCTTAGAATATCAAAACAAAAATGATTTACAAATCTGAGCATCAAATTAGAAATGTTTAGGTACCTAATTCAATAAACTGGGAGATTTTGGAAAATCCCTAAATTAGGAACAAAACTATTAGCCGTTTACCTGCTGTTAAGATACAATAAATTGTAGATAGATTTGGGGATTAGATCATATAATGCAAATGAGCGAACCCTTAGCGATTATCCAATAACTGAATGCCTCAGTGACCGAGAATTTCTAAGAATGTTGAGGGCTACTTAAATTGATCTTCTTTGAAATTGTAAATGTTTTGTACCTGTAGAGATTACGTACTAAGATCATTTCTTGATTAAAATGACTACAAAATTTTATACAAGAATTGAAATAAATTGGTATGTTTAAAAATTTTCAAATACAGTATAAAAATCTGAACTTTTATACACTTTATGCAAACTTTTATACAAATATGCCAAAATATGAAATATTTGCATAAAATATGCACAATATGCAAAATATGCAATATGCAATATGCATATTTGCCGAAGTCTATTTATAAGTAAACACATACCCCTTTTTCAAACGTTTATTTTGTAAATAATTTCGATGAAAACGCAATATACATTTAACTTCTGAGATAGTTTAAGTCTTAATGAATTCTATAAAATTTGCTAAATGCTAGCGTCATTAATAGAGCAAGTTCAATAGTTTAAATATTTAGCTTCAGGGATAAATAAATTAAATAATTTTTGAATTATTTGACCGATCGGGGGGAAACTTTGCACAAATTTAAAAGACGGTAATTCCTCGATGTTCAAACGTATTAATCACATTTTATTTTCTTTTTTTGCAAATATCTCTGTAAATTATTTATCAATTTCAATTTAAAAAACGGGAAATAAAGATATTCTTTTATTCTTGTTTATGTAAAATATAAGGGAAAAAAAGTTATAGACAAAAAATCAAATTGTGACCATAAATTATTGTTTTAAAAAAAACGGAAGGTAAAAATACGAGTACTTTTTTATCAATTTGTCATCTAGTAACTCCCACCTATGTCTTAAAAGCTTCAGATATCTGCGAAAAAGTTTGCCGTGAAATCGATGATTTTTGCATAACCAGACTGTGCTATTAGGAGATATTGACGCGCAACTACTTTACTACACACAAACGTCAAAAAACTGTCAAACTTAAAAGACGCTTTTTAAAGTTCCTTACAAATTTTTTGAGATTTAATCAGTATTAAATACAGTTCCGTAGTAGTTTTCATAGAAATTAGACGAGCAATAATTTACAATTAATATTGTGCTTTAAATTGTGAAATTTGTGGCGTTGGCTAACAACAATATCGCTTATTGAACCACCTACCGTATGAGTGTCAATAGCGGGGGGAGACCCCCTGACCCCAAAAAACCCTCAAAACCAGGTATATCTGGAAACATATTCGATAATCAAAGTGATGCCGAAATGGATCTTTCTGTAAGTACTCCAACACCAATAAATTTGATGAATAATGCAAATACAACCCTTCTGAATGAAACACAACAAAAAGTAACAAAACAGGTAAGACAAGCATTTTTATTTAATAGTAATAATCTAGGCCCATATCATGTATATATCGAGAATAGCTCTATGGAGTTTAAAGGTAAATTAAATCCTCTAAAGATTGGTGAAATTATTTTGTCTAACTTTCCTGAAGCAGACAATATGATTTCAAGTATAGACGCCATTGGCCGAAATAGAATTAGAGTCAAATGCAAAGATTATAAAACTGCTAATAACCTCATTAAAAACAAAACTCTAGAAATATTTTGTTTAAATAATTTAGATTTGTATATTCCAAAATTTATTTTACACAGACAAGGAGTTATTAGGGATATAGACGCAGATTTATCGGAAGAGTATATTAAAAATAGAATTAAACAGTATGATAGTCATTGCATATTTGAAATTGCAAATGTTAAAAGAATTACGCGTAAAGTAGAAAAAAATGTTAATGAGGAAAAAATTGTCGAATATGTCCCTACTAAGTCTTGTATTGTGACCTTTAAATCGCAAAATTTACCAAAATATATAGTAATCAATAAGGTTATTAAAGAAGTTGAAATATATAAACAGAAAGTTTTGTTATGCTTTAACTGTCTTAGATACGGCCACTTGGAAAATCAATGTAGGAGTCAGCCAAGATGTAACAGATGCCAAGAAACGCATAATTCAAAAGATTGTACAAAAGTTCATTTCGAACACGTATGTTTTAGTTGTAAGGGGAAACATTTGACCACAAATCTAAGCGCATGCCCAGAATTCTCACGACAAAAGTTAATAAAAGAGACGATGGGTTTAACAAACATTAATTTTTACGATGCAAATAAACAAGTGCCTAAAAATTCATATGCTAGTATTCTTAGGACCAATACAGTCAACAATGATACAAATTTTCCACAAAATTCACAACCTTCTACTTCCTCCCAAGGAAATAATTTTGCTAAATTTATATTTAATCCTCACACAAACACCAGTAGGCCAAATAAAAGGCAGAAACCAAATAATTCAGACCCAACTGATATAGTTAGAAAAGAAATAATATCTACAGTTTCCCCTCCAAAACATCCTGAGGGAATAGTTAAAAGTCAATTCTACCAAAAAAACTTAAACATTGCAGATAGTATAGTTTAAATAGGATCCTATTGTGTTATCCCGTAAGAACTTTATTGCTAAAATGTAAAAACCATTTTTTTTGGTTTTTAATATCTTTGTAAGGCAAAATCACTTGGTCGTCCAAAAATCGTAGTGGGAGGGGGGTGGTGGGGAGCCTTACAAAAAAAAATGCAATTATTTTTTTCATCGTTTTTCGGATGTACAATATCCGAACATTCATTCATCAAATTTGCATACCCATCTGGACATTAGAAATATTTTTATTTTATTTATAAAAATACGTCAAACCATTGTTGTATACGGAGCGCCTTCATACAAAATCACTTGTTCTGAAAACCTATATTTTTAAAATCTTTTACCTCTCTCTACCTCGAAAAATATTGGGTTTAGCAAAAAATTACTTTCTATAAACATTATAGACCAAAAATCAGAGAACACGTGGGGTTTTTTAGAATTTCGATTGAATAATTAGTTTAAAAAAAAAATCAAATAAATCGAACGGCATGTCACGACTGACAGTGCTGAACGCGGAGATGCGAGGAAGGGCGAGATTCCTGTGCCGAAGTCAAAGCAAATCGACTCTAGTGATGGCGATGTTGTTAGGGTCGATTTTACATTGAAACGCTGTTGTGTTGTATATTCTATTGCGAAAGTGCATCATTGTGCATTATTTTTTACTAATAGCGCGAAATCCACTGAGCTGAGATTTTTAATATTAAAAGTTTTAAATTATTAAAAGTTATTAATTAGCTTATTGCTATAATAAAAATATTAAATATCTACTTAATATTAAAGTAAATATTTTTTTATCTAGAAACGGATTTAACGAAAAGCAGCAGGTCTGACAGTGAACTTGAGTCAAAAATCAGATTAAGGCATGTTTTTTTCCATAAAGTCCATTTCCTTTTCAGTTTGTTGAAGGACACGGAAACTGGTGAATACATTTTTGTTCTAGTTTTCGAAAAATGCATCCTTACTTCTTTGCATTTGGCCATGTGAACTATTCTTTTTGGGGAACATTATATTTGTTGGACATGTACAAATTTGCTGATAAGTATCCAGAATTTCATGAAGACTTTATTAGAGGAAATTTTGTTGTGAAAAGTTTGAACAGAAACTTTTACCAACTATTTGTAGATATAGCTTTAAACACATAAATACAAACTCAAAAGATGCAGGAGGAATCGTGTGATTTACTAAAACCAGCACAAAACTAGACGAATGGTTTTTAAGCTACAATATGATTGGCATATTGTAGCTTAACTGCAGATACCTATAAAGTAATCCATAGAGAGTTCGTGAATACCTATAGATCTTTCGTTGTCCTTTGTTCCAACCCTCATCTAAACTTCTGGAGTTGAAAGGTCTTTAAAATGGGCAGATCGGTAACTTTACAGTCTACTATACATTTTGTATATCCCTCCATTTTTGCTGACAGAATGTGTAATATTATTCTGGTATCGGCCTCTTTATGTGATGAGACTAATATTTCAGAATTCAAACCAAAATTTGTTTTGTAATGTAAAACGTCGCAAAATCCTCTGCTGGATACGAAGTGACCGGTACAATTTGTTAAGGAATATTTAACTAGCTGATTGCTTACGAAGTGTGTAAGCTGGTTTGTATTAAAAACTCAATTAATAAATGAATTCCATTTTTGAGGTAATACTGTATCCGGACCTTCAATTAACCGTTGTATTGATTCAATTTTGGCGCCTCTCTTTTGTCTCGTGCAGTTTTTATGGAAGATTCCTTGTAGTGATCCAAAACAAAATCGATCCTTTTAACGCTGTAGGGGTTCTTGAACACTATTGATTTCAAAATTCTTGCATAGTCGTCAAATGTTTTGGCATTTGATGGTTTGCCAACGGCTTGAATCAATCCCATACCATCAAAAATGTGACACGTTTTGTGATTTTGTAACAACTGTAAACTGTTCTATTATAGAACCTAAGGCAGATTTATTTTATGGTATCGATAAAACTCCTGCTGGTACAAGTGACATTGGATATGCTGTCAATTCCTATTTGAAAATATCCTCATAATATTTATGTCTCTTTCAATTGTCTTGATTGCTAGTATTTTTTGTAAAAATTCTTGCTCAGCTTGAATAATTTTCTTCTTTTCAGAGACAGTTTTATAGGTATCTGCGCGACGAAGTTTTGGAAGATTATTCTCTTTTCTATGCTGATAAAAATTGGGAGTTCCAACAGTAACAATAAATTTTGCTAGGCTCTCTTTTTCATTTTTTTTTTTTCTATATTAATAAGGATGTTTGAACATTTCGCGATGCAATCTCATTAGCTGAAATTACGAGAAGACAATTTACGCTTTTTAAAAATACATTAAATCGTAAAAACTGATCATGTAGTTTTTGTACAGAATATTCATCAATTTTCATCCGTTTTTTTCTACTTTCTACGTTTTGACTTGAGTGGTTGCTTAGGTCTCATGATGCACGAAATTCATCTACCATCATGCCAATCATATTGTAGCTTAAAAACCATTTGTCTAGTTTTGTGCTGGTTTTAGTAAATCACACGATTCCTCCTGCATCTTTTGAGTTTGTATTTATGTGTTTAAAGCTATATCTATACATAGTTGGTAAAAGTTTCTGTTCCAACTTTTCACAACAAAATTTCCTCTAATAAAGTCTTCATGAAATTCTGGATACTTATCAGCAAATTTGTACATGTCCAACAAATATAATGTTCCCCAAAAAGAATAGTTCACATGGCCAAATGCAAAAAAGTAAGGATGCATTTTTCGAAAACTAGAACAAAAATGTATTCTCCAGTTTCCGTGTCCTTCAACAAACTGAAAAGGAAATGGACTTTATGGAAAAAAACATGCCTTAATCTGATTTTTGACTCAAGTTCACTGTCAGACCTGCTGCTTTTCGTTAAATCCGTTTCTAGATAAAAAAAATATTTACTTTAATATTAAGTAGATATTTAATATTTTTATTATAGCAATAAGCTAATTAATTACTTTTAATAATTTAAAACTTTTAATATTAAAAATCTCAGCTCAGTGGATTTCGCGCTATTAGTAAAAAATAATGCACAGTGATGCACTTTCGCAATAGAATATACAACACAACAGCGTTTCAATGTAAAATCGACCCTAACAACATCGCCATCACTAGAGTCGATTTGCTTTGACTTCGGCACAGGAATCTCGCCCTTCCTCGCATCTCCGCGTTCAGCACTGTCAGTCGTGACATGCCGTTCGATTTATTTAATTTTTTCTTAAACTAATTATCCAATCGAAATTCTAAAAAAAACCCACGTGTTCTCTGATTTTTGGTCTATAATGTTTATAGAAGGTAATTTTTTGCTAAACCCAATATTTTTCGAGGTAGAGCGAGGTAAAAGATTTTAAAAATATGGGTTTTCAGAACAAGTGATTTTGTATGAAGGCGCTCCGTATACAACAATGGTTTGACGTATTTTTATAAATAAAATAAAAATATTTCTAATGTCCAGATCAACATGAAAATTTAAGGAATGAATTTTCGGTTATCGTAGATCCGAAAAATGACGAAAAAAAAATTAGCACTTTTTTTTGTAAGGCTCCCCACCACTCCCCTCCCGCTACGATTTTTGGACGACCAAGTGATTTTGCATTAGAAAGATATTAGAAACGAAAAAAAATAGGTTTTACATTTTAGCAACAAAGTGCCCACCAAAATCTATTCTAGAAGCCTTTTGCCAGTCTATTTACTCTACTAAGATTCACGGTCAGAAGAATTAAATTCTTCTGTAATAAATGTCATTTTAGATTCGGTTCTTACAATTGTTAATTCAATTAAACAAAATAATAATTTTAATATTTCAAAAGCTGATGTAATTCAGATAATTAGCATCTAACTAACTATCTAACTAACTAACTAACATCAAATTCGCAGACTTAAATAAAATAAATATTTTACAGTGGAACTGTCGTTCAGCAGTTGCTAATAAAGAGAATTTAGAATACTTACTTCATCAGAACCACATTACTATAGCTCTATTATCTGAAACCTGGTTCAAACCGGGAAAATATTATAATTTTAAAGAATTTAATTGTGTTCGAGCTGATCGCCCTGATGGATATGGCGGTTGTGCCATTCTTTTGAAATCCAACATAATATATGAAGAAATAAATTTTCAAAATACGTATTCGTTTACATATAAGTGTATTTCAATAAAAATTGCACATTTCAAGAAACCTTTACATATAATTTCTCTATATAATGAACCCAGGAACAAAGTTTTAATTCAGCAATGGATCAGTTTTTTAGAAAATATACCAAAACCATTTATAATTGGAGGCGATTTTAACGCACACAATTTGGCATGGGGCTGCGAAGTTGATGATAGATTAGGTAAAGATCTTCTAGATGCTATAGAATACTGTAATTTAGAATATTTAAACGACGGGTCCCCCACTCTTGCTATTTCCAATAAACCTTCTGCTGTAGACTTAACCATTTGTTCCCGAGATATTGCCTCTCATTTGGCAATAGATTCAAACAGAAGATAGATGGTTGCAGGAATTCCATAGAAAAATTGCCCCTGCATGGGTTCCAAATGACGACACTGAACAAGAATATATCCAAACGGTACCCAGACAAAATCACAATTTTGACGAAAATTTTCATTTATGGGAATTGCATCGAGCCCTTGAACAAAGAAATAATACTTCTCCAGGTATTGACAATGTGTCATACTCACTGTTATACAACTTACCTATAGAATATAAAAATTCCCTAGTACACATTTTCAACAATATTTGGACAAATAAGACACCAGTACCGAATAGTTGGAAAGAGTACCTGATAATTCCGATTAAAAAACCTGGCAGACGAGAACGTGATCCAAGTTCTTACCGACCTATCTCCTTATCTTCATGTCTTTTAAAAACATTTGAGAGAATAATTAAAAATAGATTTGAACATTGGCTAGAACACGATGGTATACTTCCAAGTTCCCAATATGGTTTTCGCAAGTCTAGGTCCACTCAAGATGCAACTACAGCTCTAGTTACTTCAATTCAGCTTAATTTTACGTCAAATAAGTCTACAGCAGCTGCGTTCCTTGACATTTCTGCTGCTTTTGATAATGTCAATTTAGACATTCTTTACCGAAAAATGTTGTATATTGGAATCCCTAGATCATTTGCCCTCTTTTTAAAATCTTTATATTCTAACAGACTAACTTTTTTAAAAATTAATAATGAGGAATTTTCATACCCCCGACTAACCAATATTGGATTGCCACAGGGGAGTATTTTAAGCCCGATTTTATATATCCTGTACAACATAGATCTTGAAGTTAGTATACCCAATCATACAAAAATTCTTCAATATGCTGATGATGTTGTTTTATATACAGCAGGAAAATTGTTAAGTACCTGTGAGGATAATTTGAAAGCCACATTGGAAATCGTAAATCAGTACTATGAAGAAATAGGATTATCAATTTCTGACACAAAAACTGAGGTGTGTTACTTTTCACAAAAACATAGAGTTCCACAAGGCAATCTTAATGTGGGAAAATTTAATTTTCCTATAAAAAACTGTATTAAGTACCTTGGTACCTATCTAGACAGAAAATTATTATGGAAAGATCACATTCATCAAATTGTTAAAAAATCAGAAAGCTCATTAAACATTTTAAGAGCTTTCTGTAAAACAAATTGGGGAGCAGACCCAAATATTGCTTTGATGTTTTACCGTAACATGATCAGGCCAATTTTCGACTATAACTGTCATTTATTTGGATCAGCGACCAATACACATCTAAACAAACTTGAAGTTCAAAAAAATAAATGCCTGAGATTATGCCTAGGTTATTTAAAATCCACTCCAGTCCAAATAATGGAAATTGAAGCGGTGGAACCTCCATTGCATTTACGCCGCCAATTCCTTAGCGACAAATTTACAGTCCGAATTATGTCCAAAAATTGTAAATACCTGCAAGATCTTAATGAGCTATCAGTTTTAGACCTCACTCATAGATACTGGAGAACTAAAAAATCTATACCTTTGGTAGAAAGCTATCTAAGTACGATTAAACATAACGATATTCTCTATACAAGCCAAATTCCGCCCTACTACGGTGAAATGGCAAAAACACTATTTTCTAAAAAGGTTAAAATATGTTACTTAAACTCACATTTACTGCCAAATATGTTTGATATAATTATTAAAGAAAAATGGACAAACTATCAGTACATTTTTACTGATGGGTCTAAAGATGCAAATGGAACGGGCTGTGCAATGTTCCACGAAAATAAAAATTACCATCACCAGTATAGCTTACCCAGTGAATGCTCAATATACACAGCCGAAATGATGGCAATAATGTTTGCTCTTCAGTATGTAGTACTGAAGCCGTCTAGCAACTATGTTATATTTACTGACAGTAAAAGTGTGGTCGACAGATTCAACAACATTCAAACAGCCAAACATATAAACCACATTGAACTGAAAATTCTAAAAATTCTTTCTGAAACTATACAATTAGGACAAAATGTAATAATTACATGGATCAAGGGCCATTCAGGAATAAAAGGCAATGAGATCGTTGACAATTTAGCTAAATCAGCATATATGCTTGGAGAAAAAGTAAACAAAAATTTAATTCCAGCGACAGATATTGACACCGTTAGTAGACAAAAACTTAAAAATAATTGGCATTTACATTACAGAGAATGTAAGACGGGCTTAAACTTTTATCATTGTAACACTAGGATACCCTCAAGAAGATGGTTTTACACAGAATCTAATCGACATTTTATAAAGACCATTAATCGGCTGAGAGCAAATCATGCTCTTACGCCATCTTACATGAATGGAATCGGCTTATCAAATACTCCCAATTGTACTTGCGGCAAAATAGGCGATCTAACACATATTATATTAGAATGTGATTTACAAATGAATAATATAAACGAACTTTATAAGGAACTAATAAATTCTAAGTGTTGTTTTCCAATAAACCTTAATATTTTATTATTTTCAAATAATATGGAAATTCTTCATTGCATTTACAAACATGTTAAAATATGTAAATACAAGTTGTAAATAGTATATAGTCATAATCTGTTAATATGGTTTGAAAAAATAAAAACAAAAAAAAAACAAAAAAAAAAACAAAAAAAAAAACGTATACCACAAATTAATAAAAAAAAAAGAATTAAGAAAATAGAAATAGAACAAAAACAAAAGATAAATACAAAAAAAAATAACAAAAAAAAAAGAAAAAAACAATACAAAAAACAAAAAAAAAACCAAAACAAAAAAATTAAACAAAAAAAAAAACAAAAAAAAAGAGAAACCAAAACAAAAAAAAACTAGAAAACAAAAGAATAAAAAAAAACAAAATAAAAATATATCAAAACAAAATTTATGTATCTATAAAAATATTAGGTATATGTAGTAATAACATTGATAACTGATAAGAAAATTTTGACTATGAATCTGCAATCTATAATAATTAAAATTCAGTCGATTTTAACAATCAATACAAACAAGTCTGGCTAATTGGCTCTGCAAAACTACTTTACTAAGATAAATTTTAATTTAACGAAATTTGGTAATATTTCTGTAAAATATGTTATTTTTAATAAGGAAGTGTTATTTTTTTATAGGTTTTGAATAATTTATACGATCGTCCATGATATATATTTACTAAATCAGTAAAATCATGTCAAATTGGCCCATTTATAATTAAACCAACATTTATATTCCCCCGTGTACAGAAGAGAAGGATAAATAAGGTTAGACAAGTGAGAAAAACATAGCCTTTTATTGACCTGCACCCCCAACCAACAGAATTTATTCTATGTTTGAACTACGAAAATAATGGTCATGTAATAGCTAGTTTGTAGTTAATTGTTATTTAAGTATATAGGGGTTGTGAGATATTTACTTCCTGCTTTCACATTAGCTTTTCATTTTGCAATTTATTAAATTCTATTGTTCTGATGCTATTTTCTTGGGGCATCTTAACGCAATCACTATTTTTATTCGAAATAAGCCGCAATTTAATTTTAAAAAAGTTTATTTTTGACGTTTCGATTTCCACTTTGCAAATCGTTCTCAAAATAAAAAACATTAAAAAAATGTGTAACAGTAAGCGGTATACTAGACTAGCGCCAAGCTTTATACTATGTTTATAAATATAATTTAAATAATAATAATAATTTAACCCGGCGTCACCCAAGTAGGGTATAATGGAACCCCAACACACTTAGAACTAGCATGATTCTAGATTCTATGGTTAATACCCGGATGTTTTATTGGTTGCCTATAGCTTCCTAAAACATGTTGCCGTTGGGTATTCTGAACCAATTTCAGTTGTAAGTTGATCGTCAAAGTGAGTACAGTGTTCTGCAATCCGATTAGACCCCACCTGGGTAACGAAGACACATTTTTAATTCGCAAGACAATTTTAATTCGTGGCGTTATTTATTGTACATATAAACTTTTTTCTCTAGAATAAATTACGAAAAAGAACAAGTCAAACTATTGGCACTTTGGCAGGAACTCGACGATGATGAGTACGAAATTATGGACTTCGACGATGAAAACGAAATTGATCACATAAGTAATCAGTCTGATGGTGAACAAAATAAAGACATTGAGGAACTAGAAGTATTGGAATCTGAAAATAAGCGTTAGCCTACAAAGATAAAGCATATTGTAGCAGGACCAATATTGTTGAAATAAAGGCATTATTTGGCCTCATCTACCTAGCGGGTGTATATACATTGAAATGGTCATCGTAATCTAAAAGATCTTTGGCAAACAAATGGTACAGGAATTGATATATTTCGTTCAGTGATGGCACTCAATAGATTTACATTTTTATTGCATTGCTTATGTTTCGATAATGTAGACAATCAAAAAGAAAGGCAACAGTCTAATAAGTTGGCTCCTATTAGGGCAGTGTTTGAAAAAATTGTAGCAAATCAAGCCAGAGATTCCCCAGATTTTATACAGATTAAGAACAGACAACCACAGTCCTCAGTATTTGGATTTCAGGAACATATAACTATGGTATTCTTTGTACCAAATAAAGGGAAAAAACGTGATTTTATTATCATCACTTCATCACGATGATGAAATAGATAAATCTACCGGCGAGAAACTTTTACCAGGAATAATAAGTTTTTATAACTTTACAAAAGGAGGGGTTGATAAGGTGGATGAGTTGACAGGAAATTACAGTGTAGCTCGTAATTGTAGAAGGTGACCACTAAGAATATTTTTTCATGGACACAGCTGGAATCAACAACCAAGTAATTTACAGAACAAACAGAGTAACTATATAAAGAAACGTCCTTTATTTCTGGAAGATCTGGGATTAGTATTAGTTACGCATATTATTGAAGGACGAAAAAGTAATCCGCGAATTACAAAACATTTACGATCCAAATTAGGTCAAATTTGGGAGAAATTGACCAAGCTCCACCGAAAAAGCAATGTACGGGACGTG
This sequence comes from Diabrotica balteata, assembly GCA_918026665.1. NCBI lineage: Eukaryota > Metazoa > Arthropoda > Insecta > Coleoptera > Chrysomelidae > Diabrotica > Diabrotica balteata. The sequence continues at coordinate 116,155,650 of OU898278.1, forward strand.
GATAGTGTCAAAAGTATTCCAGAAAATCTGACCGGAAAACTAAACAAACATGCGATCAATGCCAAAAATTTTTATTGTTTAGATCACCTTCATCGCATTTGCGACGAATGTATCAGTTCCGGGACTCCTAACTTTTTTCACGCTTGGATATTCAATATCCTGCTTTTTTATATTTTTATTTGAACCTTTTGAAAAAATTTTTTTAGAAAATCTCTTATTTTGAATCATAATCTTTTGTTTGTGAATTTTTTATGTATCTAGTGTTTTTTGTTTGTAGGAATTTTATTATTTTGTAAATTTTACCTAATACGCAGTCAAATTTTAAATGGGGTCAGTAATACCCTACTTGGGTTATTATACACACATTTTTCACCTGGTTCACGCTGGTTAAAATTGAATAAAATAATTGTAATATTTATTTATATTTTAAAAAAATTATATTATATTCAAATAATTCAATGAATTATTACGTTTGCTCCTAACGCCACCTGTTGACGTATTAACAAAGCATACGTGATTTACTTGTGACAGACCTGTCAAATTCAAAAGGAATATTAAATTATTATGAGGTAATATTATTAATCATGGATTGCGGAACTCATCATCCAGCAGAAGGAGCAATACCCAATTATGCCACAGGGCTTCACAGGTGGCTAGCTAGAGACATCCATGTGAACAAAACATTAACAGACATTAGATGAACATGGAACGGAACAACTCTTTATGAAGCTGGTAAACTAAGAAATCTAGTTTCTGAAAGTGAACAAACTTAATATTACTACCATGGGGTGAGTGCAACATAATGCCCAAATACAGGTAATCTCATAGCAACCGGATACGCCTTTTATTATTATTTTTTTACCAGGACCATATGCATCGAAACAGAGTATCAATATTTATGAAACAGCATATTAATATGCATGCCACTAACTTCATCCCAATGTCAGATATATTAATTTTAACACAGCTGAATGGCAAACCTGAAAATATAAATATAATCCAAGTTTGCGTCTTTCTGATGCAGATGACTAGAAAAATAAAGAATTTACTATAAAATAGAAAAAATGCTAAAAATACCAAAAAAAACACGAAACAACAATAGTTATGGGAGACTTTAACAAAACATCACCGGAAACTTTGCCTTAGGTAGAGAAATCAAAGCGTTGAGCATCTAGTCTAATTGTGCCAAGAAAATGACTAAGTAATGTGGAAATCCTTTCAAGGTAGACAACAAGGTAGAATAGTACGGAATCAAATAAATTGCATTTTAATTCGTCCCGGTGCAAATCATAATTTACTCTGCTCCAAAATACAATTAAAGTTAAAGAAATTTAAAAAGCCAACTAAGGCTAGTAGGATAAATGACATGAAATGGTCGATTTTAGATGAAATAAGGGAGTCTATGAAAATACCTGCAATATTGGCAAAAAATAAGACACGGGATGACACAAAAAAAATGTGTAAATTTGTATTAAATATATTTCTTTGCGCGTCAAATGTTTATGTATAAATTAATAATAAATAATAAAAATTTATACATACACTGTAAAATTTTTTTAGTAAATCTGCCGATAAAATAAGATAAAATTACTATGTACAAACCAGTAAAAATACCACTTAATTTATACGTACATTTAAGCCCCAACAGCATTTTTGGTCAATTCAGTCAAATTACCATATTTAAAAAGATAAATGTAAGTCCTGGAAGAGAGTAAATCTGCTAAAAATTTTTTAGACTATATATACACATGTTTTGCTGTACCTATATGTTATAAAGCTTATAAAATTACAAGTAAAATATATTATATTATTGTGCCAAGAAAAAAGTTTTTATTTTTTTTTAACAAATTTTTAATGTTAATTTAACACTATTCTATTAACTCACTTATGTAAAAATTTGATTCAATACAGCTTCGCGGTTATTTTTTGTAAAAATTTTTATTTGTCACAATTTTAGACGAAAAAAAAATGATTACAATAATTTTAAGAATTTTTATTGCAAAAGGATCATGCAGATCTTATTATTTTTGTACGCTACCCAAAAAACATTGAAATTGGTCCATTATTAACAGAGATATTGCAAATTTTTGACAGCGCCGATTTAAAGTATCGCGTTCAACTTTTGAACGCTTGGCACTTGTTCTCCTACCACTTTTCAGGCAAATATATTTGCCTAAAAATCGACATTTTTCAAAATATTTTATAATTTTTACTATATTTATAAATGTTAATATTGATAAATAAAAAAATTATGAATTTTTAAAGTTGAAAAAGCTATTTCTGCAATAAATGGTACTAGAAAAACTTTTTTTTAATGTGTGAAAAATTGTCAGGAATCCAAATATCGCAACTGCATTTTAAAATTTTTAATCCTAGTGACGATATTAAAAAACAAGCTATAAACAAATTCGAACAAATTTCAAACGCCATTTTGGAGGGAAGTTTAATTGAAATTTTGATTTATTAATTTATTTGTCAAAAATATTCTTAAAAACAAAAAATGAGACCTTATAAAAGTGTATACTCTATCGGGAACAACCGCATTTGTGCAATTAATAAAATGAAAAAGAATAACATTTAATAAACTAATTAAATATCTCATAAACCATTCAATACTTTTGAACCAAATTGTTTTGTTTTATATTGTTAACATAACGCAACTTTTCCTGCAAAATAAAATATGTATAGTATTTATATAATGCGAATAATATTTTTTGCAAATCTGTTTCTCAAGTTTTATTTATAATTACTTATTTAAATAAATGAAGGGTAACATTAACCCCTTATAGAGCAAAATTATTTTTTGGTAATATAAACAAATTGTTTGCATTTTTATTGATCTTTTCATCTCATTTTTAATGTTTTTTTTTTTTTGGGTGGTTGAAATATTGACCACAACCTGATTAGGTATCTTGACTTTGGTACATGTAGTTGTGGTTCCATAATCGACCACAAAAAAAACACATTAATTAAACATTTTTATTATGAAATAATGGAAACCATTGAATACATAATGCAACTTGGCAATCTAAGCATTTAATACTTAAACGTCTTGGCTTCGCTCTCGTTGAAAGAGTGCACAACGTCCTGATGATCAAAATCCACAAGGAAAATAATTCCTGCATCTGGCTGTATACCACGTATCACAAAAAAGAGGTTAGATCTTTGTAAATGGGTATATTTAAAAAACTCTTAAAAAGGGCTACATCAAATTACACGAAAGTTTTCGGAATAATAATTCCATCATCAGGTTTAAAATGCACGTTAACATGCCTGAGCCACCAAAATATCAGGGTAAAAACCCTTTAAAATACATACGGTTACAAAAGATTGTACATAATGTTGTTATTCATATTTGATGATTAATAATAAATTAAATTTAACTTTAGGTAACATACACCCATGTCTTAGGTGAGGTGCAGTGTCCGGAGAGTAAACCTCTTCAAACGGACTTCAGCGAAGTTCCTTGATGTAGCCCTTTTAAGGGTTTTTTAAATATACCCGTTTACAAAGATCTAACCTCTTTTTTTTTTCTTGATGATCCTTTTTCACCAACATCGCTTAGTCTCACCGTGCTTTCAACTCTAGCATTATGTATTGCTTCCATTTTCTTCAGTTTATTTCTTCCTATTGTTACCTTAGTTGCTGGCCTCTTTCTATTATGGAAATCACCTATGAGCTCGTTGGCCAATACACTTCTAAAATATAGGTGACTCATTGATTTCGATTTAATAGACCTATTTTTTTATTGCAGTCTTATAAGTAATATATGAATTTACCACTGCTGCATCAATCAAACAGTTAATAATCTTCATATTCCATTTTCGGGATTTCCATGAAATTGGATAAGGAGCATGAATTTGATCGAATAAATCGACTTTACCCATATAGAGATTGTAACCACTTATGACTTTTGAACACTTGACCCTTTCTTGTTCACCATTTGCTTTTCTTCGCAAAACTGAAGTAATCTTAGGTCGATTATGCATAGTACCGCCGACTAGAACGCATTTGCTCCCCCGATCTTTCAATTTAACATTACACATATAATTGGACATGAAATAATCGTGTTCTCCCATTTTCATTGTTTTGTGTTTTCTAATTTTTGTTAAAAAGTATTACGATCTATTCTGAAAGTTCGACAACAGAACTAATCATAGTTTTTTTAAGAAGAGAAAAACTCAAGAAAATAGTATTGAAATCAATGCAGTAGTTTCCGCCTCTAAGAGACTCGGTAAGGTCTAATACTGTTTTAGTCTCTAAAGCATATTTAATATGTGATTGAAATTTTCCTTCATATACGCTAAATTTGTGAACGTATCAAGTTTCGGAGCATGTAACGACCCAGACTTTGAAGCCTCTTTTATGGTCTTTTCCGGCATATATTGTTTTAGAGAACTTCGCCAAAGCAACCATGCTTTCATCTACCGCAACATTTCTACTTGTATAAAAGTTCTCTTGAAAGTCTTGCTGCAATTGTGTTATCAAAGGCTTTACTTTAAATAGTTTGTTAAAATTGGGGCTATTTTGATTTCTTTCCATATTTTCGTTATTGTTTTGATGGAGAAAAGGAAGAATTTTTAAGAATAGTTTTTGCGTAAAAATTTGAGAAACTCTTGGCAAGTGCATTTTGATATTTGTTGACCAATAATGTTTTAAACTAGGTAGTTTATGAAATCCCATGATTATAAGAACCTCTCAGTTCTTATTTAAGTTAAGTCGAGATTATTATGATTTTGTTAAGGATAAAGGTTTGACTGTATAATTGTATTATCTATAATATCTTTGCTCAAGAACAAAGAAAACACGTCGAATGGTAAATTTATATTGACCGGTTTTGCTGGGTCAATGGTCTGGTAAACAGCGCATTCATATATTTTTGTGCATTAGAAACCTTCTTTTTTCATTTATACGTTTCATCGCACTTTACTGTGTTCTCTTGGTTCTCTTCTATTTCGTCTTCGCCTGAAGAAGTATCGACGTCGTCAAAAATGTTATTTGTTTGTACCTGAGGGTGGAAAGCTGTATCATCCATGAAGTCATCTGAATCAATATTAAGAAATTTAATCTTGTCATTGTTTGCGAAAGTATGTAGTATTTATTTTTATATTTTTACATTTTTTTACTGCACTATAATATAATCCAATTTAATGGTATAGTCTAACTATAGAACTTAGAATTATAGAACTATAGCTATAGACTTTGCTTTAATATACATAATTTCCTAGTATTTCGTAAAATCGCATTGTTAAACTGGCTAGCTCATTTATTCTGTTTTAAGTTCAGTGAATTTGACTTCCGCTTTTGTTATTTTTTTGTCGATAATACACACAAAACGTGTCAAGTATCGTATTATTGTGACCATTGAATTGGATTGTCGCTATTCAGAAACGCCCTACAATAGGGTTGATTTATGGGATGCACTTGCCCCACGAACCGTTAACACACCATAAGAACAGCGAGAGGGTTATTTTTCTGGCATTCTCAAGACACCATTTGCTACCGAGAGAGCGTACATACTGAAAACATCGAGTGTATCGGTTACGTCCTATCGAACCTAGGCGTCCCGACGTGGTACCAACGCTACTTCACGGGTTACGAATACACCAATATTTCAAAAGGTAGGTCTATATTATTTGTACAGATAACAGTATGAGTTAAAGCCAGCTATTCTCATAGTTTATTCAAAGTTATAGTTGCTATTTTTCGCGAATTTATTTACAGTCAAAATATTGCATTTTTTCTCCATTATTACTTCTATTAACCAGCAACCTTTTAGTTTTATACAAAACATCCATGTCGACGGCCATCCGTCAGAATCACGCTACGAGAAGTGATTCTGTTTTATCTACTTACCTTCTGCAGTGAGCACTCGGTTAGCTTTTAAAGCTCGATGGTTTTACGCTAGACAAAGCAACAACGTCAGCAACCATCTTTGTTTATTTTAAAGGCTTTGGCTCAGAAATTTTGACATGTTGTTCGTTGACAAAGAGGAACCTTCCATTTTTACGGTACTAGGCCTAAAAAGGGACCCTACGACTAGTTTCTTTTCTCATTCTTCTCGTCCCTCCCTTTGATAAACCTTGTATAAAGCCTGCTATTCGTTCTTAAATAAGTCGTGTTTTTGTTTTTATCCTCTGGTTTTTATTCTTTTTTCATGTCTTTTTGCTAGTCAAACGTCTTCCACGACCGTTGTGGTACTTCAATGTATCCTGGGATGATGAAACATCTGAACAGATACATCTGACCTTGTACTTGTATGTGTTACATTTCTGAAGTTATTTATATACCAGAACATCTATTGCAAGATTGGAACTCTTGGCAGCCATATTGCTGGCTGATCTAGTCACCTTTTAAACACATACAAGAACTGATACCACACTCTACTCGGCATTATATGCCTTCTAATCAAAACTGCTCCGATTGTGTTAGTCGTGTGTTACCACCGGCACAGTTGTTACAATTTTTATCTAACTGGCATTTTTCTTCTGTGGAGCTCGCCAAAATATCACTACTTCCCGGCTGCCATTGAAGACTTTCTTCTGAAATGCGACACCACGCGGAGATTTCGACGCTGTTCTTCTTATTATTTTTTTGCACCCCACGGGATTCTTATGGGAAAAAAGGCCAACGGCATTGTATTTGACACAGTTTTTCTAGTTTAGTAGGTCGAAAAATTTTACTAATTCGACGCTATTCTTTTCTAATTGATGGCATTGGACGCGTTGTCAATCTGAGCACAGTTTCAGATGGCATCCAACAATGTCTTGTGGTCAAAACATGACCGCCACTTATTTGTCAATCCATATTTTATTCTTACTTAGTATATCAATCTTTTCATATCTATTCGTTATACTTATACTTTCAGCTGTTCATAAAAACATTCGTTTTTGGAGCGGGAGAGTATGTAGTATTTATTTTCTTATTTTTAAATTTTTTTACTTTCTTTTACTGTACTATAATATGATTTAATTTAATGTTATATTTTAACGACTTTGCTTTAAAATATATTGTTTCCTGTTATTTCGTAAAATCGCATTGTTAAACTGGCTAGCTTATTTATTCTGTTGCCCTTGCATTTGTTCTGATGCACTTGCCCCACGAACCGTTGACACAACATAAGAACAGCGAGAGGGTTCCTTTTCTGGCATTCTCAAGACACCATTTGATATCGAGACAGCGTACTAAAAACATCGAGTGTATCGGTTACGTCCTATCGAGCCTAGGCATCCCGACATGGTACCAACGCTACTCCACGGGTTACGAATACACCAATATTTCAAAAGGTAGGTCTATATTCTTTGTACTGATAATAGTATGAGTTAAAGCCAGCTAATTTATTCACAGTTATAGTTGCTATTTTTCGCTAATTTATTTACAGTCAAAATATTGTATTTTTTCTCAATTATTACTTCTAAATTCATTTAATCAGCGACCTCTACGTTTTATACAAAACAGTCATCATTAGATAATGAAGTAGTAGTCGCGTTGGATGCAACCGATGTTCGGTTGAAAAAAAAGGAAGATTGTCTTCTACATCAGAATCACTCTTAAAATGTAAATGGATGGCTTGTTGATATTTAATAGGTACCATCTATATAATCAAATAAATCATCCTGAGTCATATTTTGTAAATTTTCCATTTTGTAAATGTTCCATTTTACTGCAAAAGTTACGAGTAATTCTTATATACAAATACTTTGAAAAATTTAATGACTTAAACTACTGCACAGCAAATTAATTCTTAGAAATAATAATCAAGTATGTCAGATTGACCTAAAAAGAGAATATAATTGTATAGATTTAAAGTAAACAGGAGCAAAACTACAAATAGAACAATTGTAAAATCAACATGTGCTACTTTGAGGTTATGTTCATCAGCCTACTACCAGTTACTGGCTTATACCAGCAACCAGTATACAAGTTACTTTGCCAGTTGATTGTGTATTTCCGGCATGAGTATTTCGGGCTTGTGAGATTTTTTCCAAAGTTGCTTAAACAATATCTGAAACAACAATCTCAAACCTATTTGAAAAACAGCTTGAGACTATGTAAAAAAAGAGAAGCAGATAATAATGATGGCAACGAAATCAATAAGTAAAAAGAAACGTTGTTGTTGAAAAGAAACGGACACATCACTTGTGAGTACTTGCAAAAAAAGATCGAGGAAAACAAAAAAATATACAGGGAACTGTATATCTACTCGATCAATAAGAAAAAAAAAACCAGAACAAAAAGAAAATAAAATATAAACACAACGGATGAAAATTTCCTGACTAAACAAAATACTAAATTACAAGCCGAAGGAGGAAGAAGTATATATCGCCTGTTAAAAAGAATGAGCAAAGTTTGATGTCAGAATAGGCAATAATGCATAAAGTTTGGAATGAAGTAAACTTAGAAGGAATGTTTTGGACTGATTTATTTGGAAATCAAATTTTACGACAAAGTTTATTAATTCTATTTTCTTTTTGAATTCTCCTCGTATTTGAGTTAGAATTATATTAGTACAGAAATTCACACCAGACTTTTAAAAGGAATCAAAAAGTTAGCGATGAGATTATACTTCAAACATAATTTTCTCTATTCCAGTAAAATGCATTTCTCGCAAATAAATCCTAGGATTTAGCGAAAAGTTTAAGTTATGGGTCGGCTCTGATTGCCTACTGAATTATAGAGTTTGAATTCATCCTTTAGTGCTTAATTTATCACTAATTAAAGAGATCATTCGACTTTAATAAAGACTTTTAATAAATCCTGACATGAATAATTACTATAATTGGCATAATCTATCCCGGTTTAACCTATTTCTAGCTAATAGAATCAATCACGAATACAGAGAAGGCTTATAGCAGTTGATAGTGTCAAATATAGAGAAAATAACTATATAATAAACTAAACAAAAACACGAATACAGGTTGATAATACTGTACAAAAGCATAAATATATTCAAGCAGGCTAGGTGCGGTTGAAGAACTGTGATGAAAATATCACAAAGAAATTTAACGACAAGAATATGAAATACTAGAACCAGCTAACTACGTACATAAAGAATATTAGGAATAAATAAAATAAAAAACAAACCAGAGTAGAAAAGCGGAGAAAAAAACTGCAAAACTCTCAATTTTATTAAATTATCTTCGAGAAAATAATAAAAAAAAAGATGTTACAGTAGGCAGTACAGTAGAAAGCTCAAAGCTTTACACTATGTTTTTTTTTATATTTTTAAAATTTAAATAATATTTATAATAATAATTGAATAAAGTAATTTTATTTATTACATTCAAATAATTCAATGAATTATAATGTTTGCTTTTAACGTTAACTTTTGCTGTTGACGTATTAAAAAAGCTACGTCGTTTAGTTCTGACAGATATATCACATTCAAACAAAATATTTAAAATTATAATAAAGTATAAATAATAAATACATATTATCTAAAAGAATATGTAAGGGTAAGAATAATTTGTAATATTGTCACATATTATGTGTTGCGTCCCTCCACACATATTCTAATTTTTTTTATTAATTATGTTTTATTATTTTATTTTATATTTAACTCCTACTTAACGTGTATGTGTGCATCTCTTCTATGTATGTTCGTAAACTAATTATGGTTCTGTACGCACTGCCCCTATGAGACTTAAGGGAGGCGGAGCTATTTCGGACTACACGCACCTCAGTCTTGCATAGATCACTCCAGTTTTTTTGTGTATAATCAATCTCGCAACTTTGGAAAAACTGTGCGCCCTGAGTTCCCCCGTGCACTGTGCAAGAAGCAAAAGTGTTACTTCACTTACTTACTTTGCTTACACACACACTCAATATTGATATTAATTGATAAATTTTACGTGTGGCCTATTTTCATATAAAAATAATACCAGCTCCTAAATAAACGTTTTAACAATTGTTGACTCTCATAGTAATTACATTTGCACCGGGTGGTCCAATAAACCGATCTCTCGGCTATATATCAGAAACTATTCATGTTAAAGCTTTAGGAGAAAAAATTCCTTAGTAAAGGAGGCCAAGAGAAATTGCTGGAAATAACTTTCAAGTTTCTGGGTTAACCGCCAGGGAGCGTAAACTGTGAAGAAAAATTTGAAAACCAGTTTTTTGTGAAATATACCCAATTATAAAAAGTGTTAAATAAGTAAACTAGAAAGAAGCTTTGTGTAAACAAGAGAATTTGTGGATAAATACCTATAACTTTGGTTTGGATCAACCGATTTTAATGAAATTAGTGTCATTAGAAAGAGTGTGGATGATTTAATTTACATCTACAATAAAATAATTGCATTTAGTTTTAATTGTCATGGGTAGAGGACACTTTCCAGTAGAAAAAATTAAAATTTGTTTTTCTTCAAAATGTTTAATAAAAACATCTATTTATTGTAAATTATTATGGAACTGAATTAAATTCGTAACAAAATGGCGCAAATAGCATGTTGATAGCTTTTGCCGAACTCGAGATATGAATAAAAACGCATAAACATAAATAAGTATAGTATTTAACAATAAAACACTGAAAACTTTGTTTTCAAACTTCCACAAAATTTATTTTAATCTCTTATCACTACGCTGTTTCGGCTGAAAGCCTTTCTCAAGTGATCTATTTTTGGCATGTGTTTACACTTTATAGTCTCTAATGAAATAGGTTGAGGAGGGGAGAACAGTTTGTCTCAAGTTGGTCATTCAGAATTATATTTATTGTGTTTTTTAATTTGTTGATTTCCATAGATTCTAACAAGGATAGCTTAAGACCTTTATTTTGAATGTGAAGAATTTTAAATTCGTCATTAAAAGAATGATTGTGATCTAGAAGGTAAAGTGCATATGTAGAAGCTGTTTTTCTATTATTGAAAGCCGTTTTATGTTCTGCTATTCGTTTATTAAAGTTTCTACCTCATCGGTCAAACTGGTTTTCAGTGTTTTATTGTTTGATAAAATTAATTTCCATGAAATTACGGTTGAATCCATCAAGTATAGTATTGACCCACCCTTTATTATAACTTAAAATTAAATATGTGAAAGATCATACAAATATCTCGATCATTAAAACTTAATGTCCAATTAAAATGTTCAAATCGTTTTCCATCGTTGTCCACACAAAGATGTAATCTTTCGCTCGTAGACATAACAGCTGCTGCCTCAGTTGTTGATATACTATTTATTGCGTTTATAATGAGCTGTTTCATGTCGTCTCGCGTGGTTGGTTGAGTTTGGTACACTAAGTCCTTCAATCTTCCCCACATATAAAAGTCCAGACATGTTAAGTCTGGAGATATAGCTGGCCATGAAAATATACTTCCCTTCCAATCCATTTATTTGGATAACTTGCATACAAATATTCTCGTTCTGAAGTAGATATCTTCCAATAAAACAGGCAACTGATTTTCCAGAAAATCCAAATATGTTTCGCCATTTAAAGTTTTATCAAAGAAAAATGGACCTACGATCTTTCCATCTCACCATTAACCACACCAAACAATAAGATTTCATCTATCTTAAATATGCACCTCATGTATCCAGTGCGGATTTTCTTCAGCCCAATAATGCATATTATGCAGATTAACACCACCCGTACTATTAAACGTAGCCTCGTCTGTCCACAAAATCTTTGACATGATATGTGGTTGTTTTTCTAGCAGACCTAACATCCAATTGCAGTAATCCAGCCTTGCATCAAAATCTCTCTCATGTAAAGCTTGGTGAAGAACTACATGATAAGGATGCAGTCTAAAAAACAGAATAACAAATATTGATAAAAAAGAAACCACTATATTTACTAAAACTCAAAAAATCTTGAAAAGTCCACAATTGTTGCAAAAGATAAATCGTGCGTAAGTATTTTTGAGAAACGGATAAAAGGATAAAAGCTCCGTGTTGCCGTTTTTATCGGAATATTAAAATAACAGTTGAATCTAAAGTTTAAAGGGAATTCCAAGTTTCTGACCTAAACGTTCACTTTATAATATGTAAAATCAACATGTGATGTTTTAAAATCCTTAGAACAGTAGTTTTAGGTATATTTAATTCTATAGAGATTAGCGGACTACTTATATGTGGTTTCTGTTGAATTAAACAAGAACATTGATTGAATTATCTTCGGTCATACCTCTACTACGTCGTTTAAAACAAGGACGATGAAAACTACCAGTTTCTCTTAATATTCTTGCATTTCTTTCAAATACTTCTTTGCCATAATGTCTCCTGTCAGTATATCTTACAGAATATATACGTGGGGCAATAGCGGCATTTTGGTGACATTCGAAATAAACTCCAATCATATCATACTATTCTGCATTTTGCAATTGTTAGCACTGATAATTAATTACTAATATTACCAATAATAATATCTATTGAAAAAAGTGCAATTGTCAATTCGAATGATAATATAACACTTCTTAACAATGTTTTGACTGCTATCAATAAATAAACAATATGAACTCCCCGTCAAATTCATTGTCGTAGCCTACTTAGTTTCGAAAAAACTATTTTTAATCATGTGAAATAACAATGGTCAAAATAGGTATCAACATTAAGATTCTTCTGCTATAAAAAAAATTTGAAAGTACCTACTGACTTATTTTTTAATTTAATTTATAATATAGGGTGAGTTAATACTATACTTACTTATGTTTATGCGTTTTTTTTTTCATATCTCGAGTTCCACAAAAGCTATTAACATGCGGTTATAATATAATGGTGTAGACAGCAAGTCAAAAATTTTAATTTTGGAAACCAAACGCATTATAGGGCATATCCAGTAGAGGAGGGTTGGGTGTCGGAATCAGATTTGCTCCAGAAGCGGGCATAGGACATTGGTGAAACGCTAATGGAGTAGAAGATAAGTACGTGAACGGATGTGGATATACGTTGGATTTATTGACATGGTTTCGAAAGGGCCAATTGGTAGCATTGTATGGATATTCAGAATCATTACCATGTTCTCTTCGAAATAATCCTGCAAATACCAGACTGCTCATTTTCTATTTCGCTTCAGGTTCTTTAACTTTTAAATTATTTGCAATATCTTGCCATTTATCAAATTTATTTTGTGAAAAATGCTGAGGATGTTTGGCCCATAAAATTGGATGTTGTTCATAATCGTCAATTAACTGCAAGCACTGTTCGTTTCTTCACTTCATTATTTAAAAAAAAACTCGAAATAAAAACAATTTTTAACTAAAATTAATCTGTACAGTATACGGGCACAACAGCTACATTCACAAACACCGTCCAAACTGAGCAAATTGACGCGTAAATATTCTTTGATGTCGTCTAGAAACCGACCACTAACGGATAGGATTCGTGCGGTTTAACTTTACAGAATGTCCATTCGGAAATGTATTTTAGGCCTACATCTGGGTGCCATATGGTCAGAAGTCGTCATTCATTTGGCATCCCTGATGATAAGGGTAATTGATAAACAGATATATGAGAAAACTAAAGTATCCAAAAATCAGTTTGGATGTATGCAAAGCAGATCAACAACGGTTTAAAATTTTTAGTATGAGCCAGTTGATCAAAAATATAGAAACCAAGCAGCAAACGCTACTATGGTACTCATTGAGGAAGCAGTTACCGGTAAGTATGTAAAGAGTATATGTAAAGAATATATGATGGGGTAACAACTAAGACCTACTGAAGAAGGTAGGTACCTACTGATCAATTTCGTGTGAAAGTAGTATTGTGTCATAGGTCCATGCTTAGTCCTTATTTATTTCATTAGTGTTGAATCAAAAATGAAAGTTTCAAAGTAATATTCCTTGCTGTTTATTGTATCTTGATTATGAGATTTGGTAGTAAATACTGAAAAGGAATTGTAACAAAGACTGGATGAGTGGAGGTAAACTCATTTAAATATGTAATTACTACTACAAATAACATAATATCTTTAGAGGTTAAAATAATTATAAAGTTATAAGTATAGGTAACAGTTATTTATTGTACAAGACGATAAAATTGTACTTTATCTTCGAGAGCGTTTTTTAGCGTCGAGACGTCAGTCGACATATATATATGCTCGAGAAGATAATGCGATTTTATCGTCGTGTGCAATATAACATTTTTTTCTATAGTAAGACTTCAAGTTCAGGTGAAAAATAAAATTTCAAAGAAAATTGTAATTTTTAGCACAAAAATCGTAATTGTGTTGCTCCGTTGCTAGGGATATGAATTACTTTGTCAACAAATGTCAAACAAATGTTACAGAAAATCAATCCAGTATCTCGAATCAATTGTTTAAGCAATCGAGTACAAGTTGTGATGCAATAGATATTTCTAATAATGTTAATCGTAAAATTTCAGTTGTTTTTAATCCTCAATGTTGAATTTGTAAATCTTATTGAATAAAAAAAGTTACAACATTTTATCTACTCTTGCTGTTAAAGTGTCACTTTATCTAACCTTGCGGTTAAAGTGATACTGTATCTAGTCAAAACAGTTGTTATAGCAACACTTTAACATTAGCTATGGAAAAAACTAACATAAATAAACATAAATATTTAAGTATTTAGGATAGGTATTAAAAAGTAATGGGCATGCATAGAAATGTATGTAGTAGAGTTAGAGTGGGGTAGATGTAATAAAAAAAGCGAATTGTGTGTTGAATAACCGAAAAATTTGATGAAACGTAAACGGAAATTTAATAAAACTGTTAAAAGACTAACTATAATATGCGGCACTTAATTTTGGGCAGTTAAAAAGAAAAAATGATAAGTGCATGTGGTGGAAATAAAATGCTCAGGCTGATGAGGGGAATGACAAGAAAACATAAAATTAGGAAGAAAAATATCAGAGAAATCTAGATATGTCACTAACAGATAGTGAAAGTGAAGAGACATGAGTTATATCATTAGAAAGCGTTTAATGTCGAAGTGATAGTCACACTATACGAAGTATTGCGAAAGACCTGGTGAAAGGCGCTTTAACGCATGGGGAAATGTAATTGGGAAAGCCGATCCCGCATAAAGATTAAGGCAAAGTCCATATCCCGTATAAATATTTAGTTAGTGTTTGTTGGGCAGAAGTACTAATAAAACTTTTCTGGTTCCTAACGTTTTGGTTTACTACAAGCTAAATAATTTTCAAAGCTGAGATAGAATGCAATTACCGACGTTTTTTTTTTGTTTTTTGTTAAAATATTTATGTGACAACCCACATAAATGTATCACTTTGTTGCTATATACCTTTAAGTTGTAGTTACTGTATGTAATTGTAATGTAGTTACTTTATGGAGAATGTAGAGTATATAGTGAGACCGAATAAGATTACAAATGCAACATAATTTCATAGCAGGACAGATTTTTTATTCTGGTGTATTAAGTATTTCCTTCATTCTAAAAGTTATCTAAATCAACCTTATGGTTTTCTTCAAAATCGACACTAGGTATATTTTTTGCAAACAAACATATTTAAAAAATAATAATAAATAACTGGATTAAGGGAATGATATCAAAAAAAAAGAAGCGACGTAGTACATTGATATCATTACCATTTTTCATAAACTACTTTACATTTATCACTGAGTGCAGCATTTTATGACTTTTCCAGATTGGAAAATTATTCTTCTTTTTTCAATTAAAGAGGTTTGCAATATTAAGTTTATTTTTGCGAATAATAAACAGTGGTAGGAATTTTTATGTTATACATACATA
The DNA here is from genome assembly GCA_918026665.1 of Diabrotica balteata. Taxonomy (NCBI): domain Eukaryota; kingdom Metazoa; phylum Arthropoda; class Insecta; order Coleoptera; family Chrysomelidae; genus Diabrotica; species Diabrotica balteata. The sequence continues at coordinate 116,171,312 of OU898278.1, forward strand.
TTTAATTCATACGGGTTGCACTCCCATTCGACTATACTATTATTATTTTAATATTATCGATATACGTGTATAACTGCACAGATCAAGAACAATTTGTGATATTATTTGAATGTTCTGAGCAGAAAGTTCGACCGTGGTTTCGATCTGTTTGGAATATTATGAAACATCTCTCGACTGCAGACCAAGCATTTATAAATGCTGCGGCTGTTAGAGGTTCCTGTCAGTTTTAGTCGAGTAGCAGTGCCAAATATTGTAAGTTTTGTGTAACTGTGCCTCATTTTCTTACAATAAAATATTTACGAAAATGTTACGGCATACATATGCAGAGTGGCCCAAAAGTCTGGAAACGGCCAATTATCTCGTAAATTGCTAGTTATAATTGTACAAAATTTGAGGTACACCTATTTTGGGATACGGAGATTCCATATTTGATATTTGCAATGTTGCCAGATTTTCCGTTTCTCTTATATTATTTATGTTTTTTAAAGGCATCACCCTGTATATTTAGTCATTATTGGAATCTCCTATTCAATACGAGTTCAACCATATGTAGCACTTATGATTTTATGTAGTCTGAAAGGTCTTAAATACATAAAACACAAGTCTGGCACGCCTAATTGTTTAAATAAATTTTTTAATACTAATAATTTTCAACTACATTAAAACTTAACAATTGATAGATTAGAACATTTTTTAACAATAGTTAGGTTATTAAGTGTTCAAAATGTGCTCAATTTATGAGTTGACAGTACCCTAATCGATGGTAGAATGCGTCTATCATATTTCTCCATGATGGTCTAGAAACAATTCGAGATTCATCGATAATTCGTTGCCTTAGCTCTGCAAGACTTGCTGGTTACGTTTTGTAAACTTAATTTTTCAAGTATCCTAATAAAAATAATTTTTATGATTGAAATCGGGTAAACGTGAAGGCCATTCAATTTTACCTTGTCTACGAATTTATCGTCCGGGAAATATCTCATCTTAATAACGCCAAACATTTACACCAACTATCTGACGTTAAATTTTTTTCGATAAAAAAATGTCCAAATTGACTGAGTACCTACTATACCTGAAGATACATTTAATTTTTGTGGTCTTTGAGTATGGCTTTCACGCATTCAGTGTGAACTTGCGTCACTCCAGTACCTTAAATTGTGTCGATTTACACTTCCACACAGTGTAAAGATTGCTTCATCGGAAAACATATTCTGTTAACGAAATTTTAATAATTTTCAATTTTATCCATCATTACCTCAGTAAACTCTAATCTAAGATCGAAGTCATCTTCACTTAATTCTTGCAATATGTTTATTTTGTATGGTTTAAACTTATTTTTACGTAATATACGTAAGACTGAAGAACGACCTACATCATGTACTTGCGCAACCCTGCCTGAGGATGTCTGTGGATCTTCAACAAAACTTTTCTCTTTCCATCTGTATTTACCTTCTTCAGATTTCTCAAATCGCTTTACAGTTTTTTGTACCGTCGTCTTATGAATAGGAGAACGGTTTCAAGAACGGCATTTTAGAGAAGCAATTTCAATTGCAGAACTTTTCGAAACACAACTACTGTCAGTTTTAGTTTATAATATAAATCGTGAACAAATGTCAATATCACAGCATTCTACATTTAAATATTTAAATTTATTAAAATCTACATGTTTTGCACTGTTTTATGTATTTATGACCTTCCAGACTACATACAATCATAAGTGTTACATATTTTTGAACTCGTATTGAATAGTTGAACTCGTATGAAATTCACAATGAATGCGTGAAAACCATACCAGACCACAAAAATTAAATGTATGATCAGGTATAGTAGGTACTTAGTCAATTGGGTCATTTTTTATCGAAGGAAATTTAACGTCAGATAGTTGGTGTAAATGTTCGGCGTTATTTAAATGAGATATTTTCCGTACGATAAATTGGTAGACAAGGTAGAATTGAATGGCCTCCACGTTCACCCGATTTCAATCCTAAAGATTATTTTTATTAGGGATACTTGAAAAATTCAGTTTACAAAACTTAACCAGCCAAGTCTTGCAGGGCAAAGGCAACGAATTATCGATTAATCTCAAATAATTTCTAGACAATCATGGAGAAATGTGGTAGACGCATTCTACCATCGATTAGGGTACTGTCAACTCACAAATTGAGCATAATTTGAACACTTAATAACGTAACTATTGTTAAAAAATTGTCTAATCTATCAATTGTTACGTTGTAATGTAGTTGAAAATAATTAGTATAAAAAAATTTATTGAAACAATTAGGCGTTGGCAGACTTCTGTTTTATGTATTTAAGACCTTCCATACTATAAAAAATCATAAGTGTTACATATAGTTGAACTCGTATTAAATAGAGGATTCTAATAATTACTGAATATACAGGGTGATGCATTTGAAAAACCAAAGTTACTAATAATATCAGAGGAACGGCAAATCTGGCAACATTGCAAATATCAAATATGGAATCTCCGTATCCCAAAATAGGTGTACTTCAAATTTTGTACAATTTAAACTAGCAATTTACGAGATAATTGGTCGGTTCCATACTTTTGGGCCACTCTGTATACAGAATTATGGGTATATTTTCAACTGGAAGTATTAAACCATAGTAAAGCATCAACAACTGCACAGTCGACCATGGTTTCGATTATAAAATCAAGAAAATATTCGCAAGAATACCTAAATTTTGAATTTACCACTACTACAATAAATGAAGAAAAAATACCTACGTGCTTCATTTGTTTAAAAATTTTAGAAGCAGACAGCATGAAACCTAGTAAAGTTGGACGCCATTTAGAAACAATAGTGAGTACGTTAACAAGCGGCGAGTATTTTTTGACTAGAAATTAATTTCATATGAACAGCAAACATCATTCTTTAAAAAAATGTTTTAGAACGAGAAAGCTTTACTTGCTTCTTACAAAGTATCATATCAAAAAGCCGGATCTAAAAAGGCTCACAGCATTGGTGCAAACCAAAATGTGAAGAATATAGATTAATTAGTTTGATGAGCCACATACTTAAGTACTCGTTACTATCATTCACTCGCGGATATACACCAAATTAGAAGAACACCTGAGTGAAGTTCAATTTGGATTCAGAGCAGGACTCGAAGGAATCACTTTTTAGTTTGCAAGTTCTAATACAGAGAGCCAGGAATGTCAACTGCGATATGTGTGCATGTTTCATTGATTTCGAGAAGGCATTTGATAAAGTCCCACATGGGAAACTAATCGATATCCTAAAATCATTAGGACTCGATGGTAAGGATATAAGACTGATCCCAAACTTATATCTCCAACAAAAAGTAACAGTACGATTAGCAAATGAGCTCTTCGAGAATTTCACAGCCGAAAAACGAGTTAGACAGGGTTGGGTTGCATATTGTCACCGAAATTATTTAACATATTTAGAGAGGCCTTGTTGCCAGTGTTGCTGGCAGATAGTGCGCAGGGGCTCCAAAAGATGATGGATAACGTTGTATAAGCATGTAACAAATACGGCCTAAAACTAAATTGCAACAAGATAAAAATAATGATCATTAGTAAGAACAACGGCATAAACGCCCAAATTACAATTAACGATACACCATTAGAAAGAGTGAAAAAAATATGCTATTTGGGCTGCAATATTAAAGATACTTTGTATCACAGCTACGAAATAAAAACTCGTATTGAAAAAGCCTGAAGATATTTCAACAGCCTTAGAAAGATTCTCTGCAACGTATCTTTAAGTATCAATATACGCAATAAAGAATTCTTAGATGTTACGTCTTTAGTGTCTTCTATGGAGTAGAAAGCTGGAGCCTTACAGAGGATGTAATAACACTATTGGAGGCATTTGAAATGTGGTGTTACCGACTTATGTTAAGGTTTTTATATATACACCACACAAGTAACATAACTTATCTCCAGGAGCTACGAAAAGACAAAGAAATTATTAACACCATAAAAAACAGAAAATTATCTTACTTTGGCCACATCATGTGTAATGATAAATACTGACTTCTAAAGTTGATTCTACAGGGCAAGATTGAGGGTAAGAGAGGCCCTGGATGTAGACCTATATCCTGACTGGCCAATCTTAGGAAATGGACTGTTCTAACGTCAACTGATCCATTTCGAGCTGCTGTGAATAGAATAAGATGGGTCAATTTGGTCGCCAACATCTCTAGAAGATACGCACATTTAGAAGAAGTATGGCAGGCTTCAGGAAAAAACTGCTCTGTGTACGGCCAACGTCAAATTGTTTTTCGCTTCCCGTAGCTTATAACAGTAAAGTACTGCTTTATAGCTCCAATAACTATGATATATGAACGATTATATCTTTACAATATTGGAAGTTTTTTTTGTTACCAGAAAACCCGAGTTTAAAAAAACTTTTTTATGTTTATTCAACTTCTTTTAATACTGTAATTTTATCTAACTCCATTAAAGAACCGAATAAATTTATTTGTTGATAAAAATATGCCTTGATTTTTCCGATAACTATGTATAGAATAGGTATAATTAAGTAACATGTTTTAAAATGTCAAATAAAAATAAATAGTATTAATAAAACAATTATCAATTAATAATACTTACATAATATTACTTATAAACGTGTATTATTATACCTTGCTAAAGAAATATTATATCATTTATACAAGATCATCAATGAGTGTAATTAGCGTTAATACAGTTTTCAATTTCAATGTTTCAAAGTAGTAGGTAAGTATAAAATTAAATAAACAAACGTACATTTTAATTTTATTAAAAATGATAAAATACAAGCAACAGACACATTGCAACTCTTTAAAGTCATGCCTCTTTTAAAAAATCATTTTTTAGGATTTCTATTGAACATTTTGATATAATGAAATATTTTTTGTTAATACATAAAAAACAAAACAAGTCATGACAACATTTCAATGTATACAGAGAAAATCTATTAAAATAAAACTTACTTCTTCGTGTTGCAAATGTCCAAAACCTAACGTCTTTTTAACACTGAACAACAATTAAATTAAAAAGATCGATTTTAATCAGAACCAAACGACAAATGTAAGCAATGTTTATGTTCACAACGCACGTTATTTTACTATTTTGACACCACTAGCCAAAACGTCCCTCCCCACTCGCTGTTAGTAAACGACTGACAACTGACGTATTTTTCAATTTTCTCGATTCGCCTTTGTTGGTATTCTCCAGCGGACTGCAATTCCAGACAGTATTATCCAGTGGACCAAACCTAGTATCTACGTCTCTTGCAAGGCATATATGGATTAATATATAGGGGTCGAACAGGAGCAGCAGGAAGCGGAATATCCGCCAGAAGGGTAGACGTATCGCGGCAAGAAGTGTTGGCGCGTGCTCTCATGCTTTTCCCCTCCATGCGTGCGTACCTTATTTATTCCTACTGAGGGTAATTTGCGTTTGGTCTGAGGTTGGCGAAATTTAAATTAGGAAAACAATTAAGGCTGGTGTATTTTAATCTTAATATAATAATAACAACTATAATATGCAACATACATAGTTACAGTACTAACTTTTGTTTTTTGTCAATTAAAACTTTTTAAATCAACCTAACTGTAACCTTTTTTATCTTATAATGATTTTTAACGAAGTCATTTTTATTAAATATCTGCACAAATATCTGTTCGCTCTATTATGGTTTATTTTCTTGTATAAATTTAGACCAGAGAAATAAGCAAATAAAAAACCTTTTTCGGGACACTCTTTGATACATATTAGTATCTGCTTTTGATAAATTTTGATAAATTTGGTGATCCAAATATGTAATAAACAAAATATGCAAACAATTAAACGTCATTTTTTACTTACAAACAATATAGGGGATACTGGGGAGGATTGAGCCACTTTTTTTCAGATACCTGATTTTCTGCCTTGCTTTAATAATTGCATAAAGTTTTTTACATATTGATTAACTATGGGTTTTAGTTTTTTAACGCAATAGTATGATTATTTTAAAAATTGTTATTTAAGCAAAAAATAAATGATAAGTACAACATGCACTTGTCTTAAACCTTCCTTATGAGGTGACGCTTGAGACAAGCAAAGGAAGGTTTGAGGCAAGCATAGGGAATGTTGAGACAAGAGAAATAGGTAACGATAAAGTCATAAGTTAAAATTAAATTTAGCAAAGAAAGTATCTAGGTATTATTTAATCCCGCAATAGCAATAATAAACAAAATTGAAACATTTGAAAAATATGCCAAAGTAGTACTTATCTAATTAGAATAAATTTTCATATTTAGAAAAATCAACTAAAAAAGAAAGGTCCTGTGTTGTAGCTGTTCCTCCAGTAAAGGAGGGGTTTGGTAACTTAACAAGATCGTTCCTCGATGCACAATATTTATCTGCAACATTGGGAAAAACAAATTTGTATTTCGGAAGTTTTATTCTCATGCGCAATAGGTCGTAATCGTTGCCATTAATATTATATTTATGACTTTAGCAACGTAATGTCGGAAAGTCTTTATGGTAGAAAATCGTACAAAAACATAGTCATTCTTATAAACGTTATAAAGTTGTCTTTAGCATTCTCTCGTTCAATCTGTTCCTTGATATCAGTTAACTCATCAGAACTAGAAACATTGAAAGAATCGTTAGATTTTTCAGAGTCCTCAGTGACTATCTCAATTTCATTTTGTTTAACTTACACTTGCTTTTCATCTTCTAGTGCCAATTTTTTTATCTTTTCACCTTTTCCTTCTTTTTTATTTTGCTTTTCCTTGTTCTTAGCTCTTTCTTCAATTTCTTTTTCTATTTGGTCTTTTTTGTGGGTGACCGTTAAAATCCGTGTTTTCCCACATTTGCTTCCAGCTTTCTTTTCACGTGAAAGAGCTTGCGGAAATGGCCTTATAACCTTAGGGCCTACAAATGCATTTGGATTATTTTGGGAAGTATTAGGGGTAGCCAAAAGTAAATTTTCTGTAGCCTGTAAAGCTTGAAATGGATCTGGCCGGTCTGTAATTTCCTCACTGGTAAAATCACTATCTGTAAATACATGTGGATTGTAATGGACAAATACCAGTATCTGAAAACCCACTTATGATATTGGCAGGTGTAAAAGCGCGAACGTAAGCACTTCCCACAAGTTTAGGTATTTATTTTAAGGATATCAGCTGTGCAGGATTGTTAATCATCCAGTTATCAGCTGCTTCATTTTAAAATCTTTTAAATGACCGAAAAACGTTGGTATCCAAGGGCTGTAACTTGGATACCAAAACTGTTTGTGTTTACACAACAATAAATATTTAATTTATTTCTCTAACCAATTTGGTTATCTCCTATTTTAGAAAAGTCTCCTAACCCCTTTTGTAATTCTTTTTTACCCTAAGTAGTAGGCAAAATATATTCGTTACAGCCTCTCCGAAAAACTTACGTGGTTACAATCTAGTTGGGATATATCATCTTTATGTCATTAGTCCATATCGTGGTCTTCCCAGGTTTCGTCTATCCGCTTCTTCAACGAATCTGTTCGTTTCTAACCCTATCTCTCAACGTTATGACCAACAATAATATTTCCTTTCTACGTTGCATCACTTGTAATTTCGTCTGGGTAGTGTACCTGCGCCATTTGTAAGAACAGACAGGATACATTGATTAAAGGCTCTTCTTCCAGTGATTTCAAAACATTTTTAAGTACAGTAATGAACCACTTTGGTGACACGGTATCTCCCTGCCGAATCCCTCTCCTGATATACATCTTATTGATAAAATCGTGCAGATTTATAGTTGTTGTACCATTGCTGCATATATACTACTCTCCAAAATTAACGCACAACCTAAAATGTATCATGATTTTAAAATTATATTTCTTCTGAACCCTTAATTGGATTTCTATGATTTATTTTTCACATTGTACGTATATTTCTAATTAATACAGGGTGAAAAAATAAAGTCGTGTTTTTTCATCTTATTTTGCAACACCCTGTGGAATGTATTAGAAACAAACGCTACATGTTATTAATATTTTAAGGTCGCTTTATTCTTTCTTCACATTTTCGTAAAAATCTAATATTAAAAAAGAAAAGTATGTTCAAGCCTTACGGGAATTTTTACTCTCAAAAATTAACGCACCACCTCAACTCTACCATAATTTTTAAGCTATTTTTCATCCGTATCCTTGATTGGATTTCGATAAATTTTTTTGGCATTGCAGACCTATTTCTAAGTAATTACTGCATTAATTTTTTCTGGGAAATGTCAACGTTTCACCTATATAAGGGGTGTAAAAATAAATTTGATTTTTCATCTTATTTTGCAACACCCTGTGGAATTTATTTAAAGCAAATGCTACATCCTAATCGTAATATTTTGAAAAAGCTTTATTATTTTTTCAACATTTTCGAAAAAAAAATATCGATATCTTTATTATCAAAAAATAAAAGTACGTTCAAAGCATACCGTGATTTTATTGAGTTGTAATCCTCATTAATGGAAGTAGTCAGTTGGCTATGAAAAATTAAACAATTTGACAGGACAGTTTTGGGCTGTCAGTATTATTTACATTTCAAAAAATTGTTTTGCTATTTTACGTATGTTAGTTGTATGTTAGTTAACATGGACCGTATTTCAAGAAATCTGAGCCGAGATGAATGTGTTTAGGCAATTACTTTAGCTGTTGTATGGTTAAGTTATCGTGAAATTGGCTTGAGGTTACGAGTATTTCATACTACAATATCACGAGTCATTCAACGTTTTCGAGAAACAAACGACGATACGAGACGGCATGGACAAGGAAAGAAAAGACTTGCAATACCACGAGTTTAGCAGGCTTCGTACTATAAGAGAACGTTTTCTCATAATGAGACATTTAAAAATACAAGTGGCAAACGTTCATAATATTCAAATTGGTAGAAACACTATACAAAGGGCGTCTCGCTGAACAAGATCTACATATAAGCATGATACTATGAATAATAAGATAGGATCTTCCCGTAGCACAAAATTGGTCGTATTTGCGCATGCCGTCATTGGAGAGTATAATTTCAATTTTTGTTAAAGTTAAATGGGATTTGTATGCATTCTGTGATGAAATTACTAGACGAAAATAAGTTAAGAGGTTTAATAATTACAATAATCGTACACATACGGATATCTCCAAACTATTTATTAAAGATTATTTATTGATACATACAAAAAACTGACATTTCGAACGTGCAACTCTCCAATGACGTCACGACTTATGCGCAGTATCTTATCTTCTTAGTCATATTATCATGCATATAGGATACCAGTCAGAGCACCAGCTTTAAACGTAAATCATTGTAGAAGTAGATTACAATTTGCCAGAGAGCACCTTGACTTGTTGATGACTGGGAGCACGTGTTATTCACTGATGAAACGAGGTATTGCTTATATAGCACAGATAGACGTGTGATAGTTATTCGACGGCCAATACGGCACAGTGTAATATACAAACTGTTACTTTATTCAATGGAGATATGTAATGGTTTGGGGAGGAATATCTTTTACAGCGCAAACGACCTTGTTGCTTTACGAAGAGATTTCTTAACAAGTGAAAGGTATATTACAGACATTTTGTCTAACCATGTAGTTCCATTTGCTCCTTACATAGGAATTAATTTTCTTTTAGTGCATGATAACGCTCGACCATATATTGCACGTGTGGTTCGTGAATATTTGGACGAGGTTGGAATACAAATCATGAACTGGCCACCCTGCAGCCCTGATCTCAATCCCATAGAGAATTTGTGGGATATTATTAATCGTCAACTGGGGAGCCGACAACCACCATCTGTCACTCTTGACGACATAGAAATTATGGTGAGAGACGCTTGGGATGCAATTGTTCAAGATCAAATACGAAGCTTGGTTTTAAGTATGCCTCGTCGCTGTAAAGATATCGAAAAAACAAAACTTTATTTTTACACCCCCGGATACGGGTAGAACGTTGATATTTTTTAGAAATTATTAATACATTCAGTTACTAGAAATATAATTATAATATGAAAAAAACATCATCAAAATCCAATCATTTGTTCGGAAGAAAAAAAGCTTCAAATTAATGGTACATTTAAGGTGGTGCGTTAATTTTGGGCAGTAGTGTACTTTTAAACGTTACAACTAGAGATCTATTGTATTCGATTGATTTTTCAATCAAAAGTTTTATGCACTATAGGAGTCATTTGTACCGTAGTTGGAACGAAAAACTGAGAAAGATCCTATTATTTTGACTGATATAGTTCAACTTTTGTTTCCAATCGATTGGTTATTATTCTGGTGTACAGTTTGTATAAATGGTTGAGAAATTGACCTGCAATTCTCTAGGTTCATCCTGTCATCTTTTTATGCAGAAGAATAATTGTAGTGAAGTTATTCCAAGTTATGGTAATTTTATGACTATACAAGGAGAGGTTGAAAAGATCTCGTATTTTTTTCAGTAGAGAGATTCCTCCAAGTTTTATAGCTTCTATAACTATTCCATCATTTCCCGGAGCCTTGTTGTTTTTCATTTTTTTTTTTTTTTTTTTGAGTGCATATTGTACATTATGTTGAGCACGCAGCTCGAAATAGATCTGTTGACGTTCGACAGTCCACTTCCTAAGATTGGTCAGCCATGATGTATGTCTACCTCCAGGGCTCTCTTACCCTCAATATTGCCTTTTAGAATCAACTGTAGAAGTCGGTTTTTATTATTATGCATGATAAGGCCGACGTTAGTCAATTTTCTGTTCTCTGCGGTATTAATAATTTCTTTACTTAGCTAATACTTTAATAATTTCTTCTTAGCCTCTGAAGAATAGTTATGTTAGGTGTATGGTGTATATATGAGACCCTCAACATACGTTGGTAGCACCCCATTTCAAATGCCTCTAATCGTTTTATAGCATCTTCTGCAAGGCTCCAGCTGTCTACTTCATAGAGGAGGATAGATACTAAAGACGTAACATATAAGAATTCTTATGCATGTATTGATACTTAAAGATAATTTGCAGAGAATCTTCCTAAGGCTGTTGAAAGAGATTCTGGCTTTTTCAATACGAGTTTTTATTTCCAAGCTGTAATCTCAAGTATCCTTAATATTGCAGCTAAAATAGCATATTTTTTCCACTCCTAACGGTGTATCGCCTTTTCTAATTTTGAAATTTGCTTTGGTGTTCTTACTAATGATTATTATTTTGGTCTTATTAAAATTTGATTTTACGCCGTATTTGTTACATGTTTCTACAACCTACCTATACCTATACCTATTCTACTTCTATACATAGTTATCGAAAAAATCAAGGGATATTTTTATCAATAAATATATTTATTCGGTTCTATAATAAATAAAATTATAGTATTAAAAGATGTTAAATAATAGGTTTTTTAAAATCGGGTTTTCTGGTAACAAAAAAAAAATTCCAATATTGTAAAAAAATAATTTGACTACAATTCGATGTTGGTTGATTATTGGTCCTCATATATTGTTCATAGTAAGAATATTGTTCATATATCATAGTTATAGTTCATGCGTGCTATAAAGCAGTACTTTGCTGTTATAAGCTACGGGAAGCAAAAGACGATTTGACGTTGACCGTACGCGGAGCAGTTTTTTCCTGAAGCTTACCCTACTTTTTCTAAATGCGCCTATCTTCTAGAGATGTTGGCGACCACATTGGCCCATCTTATTCTATTCACAGTAGCTCAAAATAGATCAATTGACGTTAGACCAGTCCACTTCCTAAGATTGGCCAACCAGGATATACGTCTATGTCCAGGGCATCTCTTACACTCAATTTTGCCCTGTAGAATTAACTGTAGAAGTTTGTATTTATCATTAAGCATAATGTGGCCAAACTCACCCAATTTTCTGTTTTTTATGGTGTTAATAATTTCTTTATCTTTTCTTAGCCCCTGCAGAATAGTTATGTTACTTGTGTGGTGTATATATGAAAACCTCAACATATGTTGGTAACACCACATTTCAAATGCCTCCAATCGTATTATGACATCTTCTGTAAGGCTCCAACTTTCTACTCCATAGAGGAGGACACTAAAGATGTAGCATCTAAGAATTCTTATGCGTATATTGATACTTAAAGATAAGTTGCAGAGAATCTTCCTAAGGCTATTGAAAGAGCTTCGTTATCGTGTATCGTTAATTGTAATTTGGGCGTTTATGCCGTTGTTCCTACTAATGATCATTATTTTTGTCTTGTTACAAATTAGTTTTAGGCCGTATTTGTTACATGCTTCTACAACGTTATCCATCATCCTTTGGAGCCCCTGTACATTATCTGCCAGCAACACTGTATCGTCTGCATTCTGATTCATCCAAGGCCTCGCTAAAGATGTTTTCAGAGTATCTTTTAAATAATGCCGCTGACAATATGCAACCCTGTCTAAGTCCTTTTTCGACTGTGGACAGTTTATTTGCTAAGCGCACTGTTGCTCTTTGTTGGAGATATAAGTTTGAGATCAGTCTTATGTCCTTACCCCACATTAGTTTCCCATGTGGGACTTTATCAAATGCCTTCTCGAAATCAATGAAACATGCATAGACATCGCAGGCATCCCTGGCTTTCTATATTATAACTTGCAAACTGAAAAGTGCTTCCCTCCTTCTGAATCCTGCTCTGAATCCAAATTGAACTTCACTCAGGTGTTCGTCTAATTTGGTGTATATGCGCAAGTGAATGATAGTGAGGAATACTTTAAGTACATGGCTCATCAAACTAATTATTCTATGTTCTTCACATTTTCTAGCGTTGGTTTTTTTAGGAAGTGGAATGAATATTGATAGTAGCCATAGATGCTGTTGAATAGCTTCATAAGAGCTGTGATTTGGTGTGCCTCTAATAGCTTTAAATTTTCAGCATGCCCTTATCAGGACCTGGTGATTTCCCATCTTAAATCCGCTTAATGACCATAGTTACATCTTCGTTTGTTTTTTCTGGGCCGTAGGGATTGTTTATTTTAGACGGACTTCGTGCTGTTTCTTCCAACAATTGTTGCATATATTCTTTCCATCTTCGTCATTTATCTTCAGTGGTAGTCAAAATCTAACCTTCAATGTCTACAACTATGCCTGTATTGCTTTGTTTTATGCTGATTGGTGTTTTGTACCTCTTTAATTTTTTATGCATATGGAAGTCGTCATGTTTGCATTGTAGTGTTTCAATTTTCGTACATTTTTTATCTCCTTTAGTCTAGTCTTATGCAACTTTTTGTGTTCGTTGTCATTTTTACCTTTTAATTTTCTTCGCTCTTCCATCATCTGCAATATTTTATCTGTTATTCATTCTTGCTTTTTTCTCTTTTTAATTTTAGATATTCGTGCGAAATTGTGGTAATAGACGTCTTCATTTCGTTCCACTGTTCTTCTATGCCTCTAGTAGTGTCTTTTTCTGGATGTCATTTTCTGTTAGTAGTCTTATATCTATCTTGGGCCTCATTTTCTTATGAATTATTTTGAGTCGTATGTTGATGTTTGAAACCAATAGACTATGATCTCTGAGAAGGCATCTGTGCCTGGAAATGTTTTTGTTAAGGTGATAGAATTTCTAAACCTTTTGTTTATGTTAATAAAATTAATTTGGTTTCATATGATTTTCCCTGGGGTATCACCGGGTGCTTTCCATGTATAAAGCCTTCTTGGGTGTAATTTAAAAAGTGTATTCGTTACAAACATATCCGTCTCTTGGCAGAATTGGATCAGTCTTTCTTCTCTTTCGTTTCTTATGCCAAAACCATACGACCCCACGACATAATATTAAGTTCATGTTTTTTGGTCAGTTTTAGAAAGTCTTCTAGAGATGATAGAAATTTTCTATTTTTCTTCAGGGGATTCTTATGTCGGTGCGTAGACCTGAGTAATGTTTATATTCGAGGGACTTCAGTTAAATTTCACTAGCCCACCTCTGTCTGATATGGGCGTAAATCCTATTACTGCTTTAGCCATTTCCCTTTTTACTATTATCGCTACGCCATTTCTGCTTCTTGTTGTGTCGTCTCCAGAATAATAGATATGGCGTTCATCTATAATTCTTATTCCAGAAGCATTCCATGCTTCGAGTTAGTTCCACGTTTTACAAGTTAGGTACATAGTTTCACGTGCCGATCCTTTTAACTTTTGGGGCATTATTGGCTGACCGGGGATTCTTAGCACCCTCTGCCTACTCAAGGGGTGTCCGGGACTGAGGGCCGTTTGTTTTGGATTTTCAGCCATTGTGGTGTCCTGTGGATATTCTTACGGCAATTCAAGCTTAGCTTCAAGGCAATAAAGTGCCCTTCCATATGTTAGTTCTTGCAGCCGTAGCTATTGACCAACAAATGGGAGATTACTTTTACCGCTAATTGCTTGGTTATTTCGCAGTATCACAACCAGTTAAATCCTAATTACCTCCGGTGATTATTCAGTATCAGACTGGTAAATAGATTTTTCTCTACCGCTTCGATCCTGTAATGACATGGCTGCTGCCCTATGTTATGTTCTCAGTTGATCCGCGGGTGTTTATTTGGCAATGTCTTATTCACACCTGTCCCACATGTTGCAAACTACCCCACTCCGAGTGTGTTTTCCAAGAAGTACTGAAGAGCCACTACTCAATCCAGAACTCCTTTTTCTTGAAAACTACACCGGGACGGGTAGTTCATTCACATTTCTTCCTCGGGGAAAAATTTCAGTTTAAAACGCCGCGATCATCATATTAGCCCAGGGAGGCTGATATGATAGATCAAAGGACATTTCACCCAAGATCAGTTGAAAAAGAGTGAGATGTGAAGGCCCTTATGACTCGCCAGGTGCGTTTAATGAGCATATAAGTTTTTATACATATTATGTTCCAGCTCATATATCGGGGTAGTAACTACAGATTTTACGGCTCGTACAGCATGCCACAGCATGAAGATTCGAGGGCCTGACATACTGCTTTGCAAAACCTCATATCCCCAGATTCCACGCCATGACATATTTCTTCTTGTTCTTCTTCTAGGTGACAGAATCTGCATAGGTCATTGTTTTGTGTAAAACTTAGTGAGGTTGCTGGTTAATATTTAAATGTAAATGGTGTAAATGGATATGTAAAATAAAATATTGTAATTCAAATAACAATTGTCAGATTTAACAACTTATCAATTCTATATGAGATTCACTTATCTTTTATGTATTCGGCGTCTGTGTCTGGTGCACCGCTCGGAGACTAAGGGTAGTTGGAACGCACACTTGATGCTGGTTTGATGCTTTCGCGATGACTACAAAGTTATTGTAGAGTGGCAATCATACAAAAAAAAATACGTATGTATGAGAGTCTACTAGGCTGGTTCCTTTGTTCTTAGGAATTACGTGCATAGCAATAAATTAAGCTTAAAATGTCATTTTAAACTTTCTACACAAAGAACGGGTACGGTTCCTTAAGGACTCTGACGTGTTTTGGGTTGATAAATAGTTTCCCAAAAACATATTGTTTTTCAGAAAAGTGAATTCTCAAAACTTGACAATGATGAATCAGCCAATTTGAGTGCGAGAATTTAAAAGATGTGGAACTAAAGCCATATTATAATCAGCTAATATATTATAATCAAATAAAAAATTTAAAACTAAATAAAGTCGTATTCTGAATAATAAAAACAAAATATTTAAAAAACTGTTGAACACTTTTCCAAACATATTCCGCCTCTAAAAACGAATGTTTTTAAAAACAACAACAGTGATAAGGATAAAAAACGAATACTAAAATATTAATATAATAATAACAGAAATGAAGAAAAACTAGTTATTAACAAATAGGTAGTGGGCAGATCTTGAGAACCGGACGTTGTATGATGCCATCTGAAGCTGTCTCCAGACTAATGTTGTATATTTATATAGTTCGAATTTATCTGTCTTTATTCTAATTTATTGTCTATAATCTAATTTATTAAAACTCACGATAACTAATTACGAATTTATTAAAGTCTTTATTAATCCTAATTACAAATAATTTATTAACGTTTCGTTACATTTAAATATCGCGGTTCGCGAGCTTCTTATAACTGACTGCCAAATAAAAAATCTTTCATTTATATACACAACTGTGTCATCTAGAGAATTCGGCGGACTTCTTGAATAGTCTCGTATTTTGGTGAAGGCGCTCGACTCGTTTTTCAACCTCGAGACGTGGATGATTCACCAAAATTAGTGTCTAGAGATTTCTGGTAAACAACTGGTAGCTAAGCTCAGGTATATTTTGACCTACAAATTACGAGAATCAATAAAAAGAATTAGTCATAAAATATTTACAGTTCTATATGCCATAACATTTAAAATCGTAACATTGCCCCCCTCTTAAAAGATGGTTCCTCCTGGAACCTTGTCGGGACTGGAACTGGAACGACATGCTGATATCGGCAACTGGACCCTCTTTTACAACTTCCAGTTGTATAGAAATGACAAGGGACGGTTTTCTCTCCGCAGCAGTAACTATGCGGATTGCAACAGACTAACACCTGGACTTCGGTGTCTTTAAAGATTTCCTCCACCATGTTTCGTATAACCCTCCAATCTAATTGGCGGCACTCCAACTTTGGCATGGCTAACTTTTGCACGTCGGACTCTAGTACGTGCTCTCTCAACTGAAGTAAGGCTTCCCATACATCTCGGTAGGTAGGTTGGTCACGGGCAGTGTCTTTTGTTACCAGGTAGAAAAGGTAACGTGATGCATCTTGAAGTTTCAAGGTTTTACCAGGAGCTGGCACTTGGCATTGAAGTTCTGCAACTCGACCAAACTTCCTTCGAAAGACGGATGCCAACCCTGGTGCATCTTTGATACTGGCCGGGATGGTAAGGGCCAGTGAGTAGTCATCGGGAAGCGCAAGTAGATCTTGCCTTTCTTCAGTGGTAACACCATGTCTTGCTTTACCGGTACCTCCATAGGCACCCATGAATTCCTCAAACGTGAGGTCAGACACATCTTGGACTTGGTTTACTTCCACTTCTTCATCTACGTCGTGGTCACCCTCGAAAGACGCCAGCCGGTTATGGTGTACTATCATCGGCTTTCCTCTCGGAATCTTGCTTATTCGGTAAATAACATCATTGATCTTCTCCATAATGAGGTATGGACCTTCCCAAAACTGCTGCAATTTGGGAGAACAACCTTTTCGCTTTTTGGGGTTATAAAGCCAGACTTTATCGTTCTTCTTAAAACACCCCTTTTCGGCTTGCGTATCGTACCGTTTCTTCATTCGGTCACTAGCGATCTGGAGATGGGAACGGACCAACTCGTGTACATCGTCCATTCTTCTTCGTAATTCGATCACATAATCTTCACCTGCTACATCTTCTCCAGGTCGACACCCAAACTCTAGATCACAAGGTAGTCGCATCTCGCGTCCGAATAGGACTTTGGCTGGTGTCTGGCCTGTTGATTCATTAACAGCAGATCTGTAGGCCATTGTGAAGAACGGGAGATATTGGTCCCAGTCTCGCTGATGATCGGACACCATCTTTGTCAAATACTTGCCAACTGTTCTATTCATTCGTTCTACCATACCATCCGATTGCGGATGATAAGCCGTAGTCCTTGTTTTCTTCATACCTAGTCTATCACATATTCCTTGGAATAAATCGCTTTCGAAGTTCCTGCCTTGGTCACTATGGATCTCCAAAGGCACTCCAAATCGGCTGATATATTCTTGGATCAACTTATCTGCAACGGTGGCCGCCTTCTGGTCTGGAAGTGCGTAAATCTCGACCCACTTAGTGAAGTAATCCATTACTACCAACATGTACTTGCCTCCATTATCACTTTCTGGAAACGGCCCAGCAATGTCCAAAGCTATTCTTTCAAACGGGCTTCCAACATTATATTGTCTCATAGGAGCTCTCCTTTTTCGATAAGGCCCGTTACTCGTAGCACAAATAGTACATTTCTTACACCAGTCTTTTACATCGTCGGAACTGTTCATCCAATAAAACCGTTCCCGAACTCGCTGAAGGGTCTTCTTCACACCAAAATGCCCTCCTGATGGACTGCCGTGTAACTGACGAAGTACTTCGGCTATTCTGCTCTTTGGAATCACCAACTGTCTTCTCTTCTCTGAACCGTCATCATTTTCCAGGACTCGTTTGAGCAAGCCATCTTCCATGATAAATGAGTCCCACTGGGCCCAATACGTCTTCACTACTGAGCCTAGGTTCGATATTTCTTGCCAAGGTGGTCGACGGTTTTCCTCTTTCCATTTTCGGATTTTCTGTATAACTGAATCTCTCTCTTGTTCTTCCCTGATCTTGGTAGGCGTCCAGTCGTCGTGGACCACCGTCGTTCTTAGCACTGCTGCTTCCTTGGATTCCGTTTTGTTGCAGTGAGAACACTCTGCTGGGCATGGCCTTCTGGAAAGAGAATCAGCGTTTCGGTGGCTAACTCCGGCCCGGTGCTCAATCTTAAAATCATATTCTTGGAGTCGTTCGATCCACCTGGCTATCTGACCCTCTGGATTCTTAAACTGCATCAACCATTTAAGGGCGGCATGGTCGGTTCGGATTAAAAACTTCCTTCCATAGAGGTATTGATAGAAGTGCTCTACTGATTTCACTACTGCCAGAAGTTCTCTTCTCGTGACGCAATAATTTCGCTCAGGTTTTGAGAGAACTTTACTAAAATATCCAAGGACTCTTTCCTGTCCTCCTTGAATCTGAGACAGCACTCCTCCAATTCCCACATTACTTGCATCTGTATCTAAGATGAACTCTCCTTCTGGCAGTGGATACCCTAAAATTGGTGCTGTGATTAAATGCTTTTTTAAGGTTTCAAAGGCATTCTGGCAGTCTACATCCCAGCGGTATTCTCTTGCTTCCTCTGTAAGTCGCGTTAATGGTTTAGCGATATCTGCAAACTTCTTAATAAACCTCCGGTAGTAAGTACACAGTCCCAGAAAACTTCTCACTTGGTGTTTGTCAGTTGGTTTTGGCCATTCCTTAATAGAATCGATTTTTCCCTTATCCACGGCCACTCCTTCTTTACTGACTACATGACCCAGATAATTGACTTTACCTTGAAATAGCTGGCACTTCTTGGGGTTTAACATCAATTGGGCAGCTTTAAGTCGATTAAAAACGTTTTCTAAATTCTTCAGATGGTCTTCAAATGTCTCCCCCAAGACAATTATGTCGTCTAGATAAACTAGGCATGTTTTCCAAGATAACCCTCTCAACACATTTTCCATAAGCCTCTCAAATGTCGCAGGAGCGTTACAAAGTCCAAATGGCATAACGTTGAATTGCCATAATCCAGATCCTGTGGTGAAGGCTGTCTTTTCTTTATCTACCGGGTCCATTTCTACCTGCCAGTATCCAGACTTCAAATCCAAAGTAGAAAATAATTTACTTCCAGCCAATGTGTCTAATGTGTCATCGATCCGAGGCAAAGGATAACTATCTTTCTTGGTAACGTTGTTCAGCAAACGGTAATCCACACAGAACCTCGTTGTTCCGTCTTTCTTCTTAACCAGGACCACCGGAGAGACCCATGGGCTCGTAGAAGGTTCTATTACCCCGTCTTTCTTCATTTCCTGAACAATCGTTTCAGCTTCCTCTCTTTTCGCCTGTGGTAATCGTCGAGCTGTTTGGCGAATTGGCTTAGCATTACCAGTATCAATTCTATGCTTAACAACGGTAGTTCTTCCCGTCTTTCCTCCTTTCGGTACGAAAATATCACGATACTGCCGAAGAAATTCCCTTAATTTCCTTTTCTCAATCTGATTCAGAGACTGTCCAGCAACTGCAACCATTTGATCAAATTTATCGTTGGAATTATCAGACGTTGTTGTCTGACGGATTATGGATGTGACAGGTACACAAGTTCCTACTTTTGTCTCTTTCTTGATGGTCACTGGGTAGTCATTGACATTAATAAGTCTCACAGGAATTTCTTTAGCCGAAGTCACTAATTCTTTTCCAATTATGATTCCACGGCCAACTTCGTCGTCATGATTCCAAGGCTCCATCATAACAGGTGTTCCTTCGTCCACAATTCCCTGTAGCCGCGCTACTATTATCGTTTCGCTTCTCGCAGGCACGACTGTATCTTCTTTAACGGCTGCTTGCATAGTGTTGTCATCATGTGGATGGAGAAATACCTCCTCGTTACCAACTTTGATTACCTTATTCTTAAAATCCAATTGGAATCCATGCGTATTCATTACGTCCATTCCTAATATAACATCCTCTTCCATGTCAGCAACTATAACAGTATGGACGAACTTTTCTGCCCCAATTCCTAATTGTACCTGGATTTCTCCATGAATGTTGGCATTTTCACCTGTGGCGGTCCGAAGTCGCAACCTCGTTGGTAACAGTTTTTTTTGGCTGTTTATAACTGTCGGGCGAATAATGGTTCTTGTCGCTCCGGTATCCACCAACAACGTATGCTTTTTACCATTTATTTCTCCATCTACATATACACTATCTTCACGACATTTCAAAGAAGCTATCAGTATGAGAGGGTCTTTGGAAAAGTTCTGGGTCGAAGCTGCCCCCCTAAGGCCGACCCGTTCTAGTTTTCCTGATGGTGAGTTTCTTGATTTGCGTCGTACCTAGGATGCTTACAAGAACTTCGTACGTGTCCTATTTCGCCACAATTCCAGCATCTTATGGTCTTCGGTTTCTTGTATGTCATGCTTTTTATCATATTAACGAGCTGGTCAAGTTTATCTTCATCTCCTTCCTCTTTTACAGTCCTAACTTTACTGTACCCGCCAGAGGCCTGCGTGGCTGACTCGTATTCAAGAGCGGCGGATAAGACATCAACCAGCGTCTTGTGACGAGCTAATCGTAGTGTTCTTTGCATCTCATGATCACGAAGACCATCAATAAACGTTTGAACGGCCAACTTTTCCATCATGTCTTCGGGAGCTGTTGGATAAGCATATCGCACTAATCTGGCGATATCTACTTCATATTCTTGAAGAGCCTCATCTTTCTTTTGTCTTCGATTTTTGAGCTGCGACTGATATGCATGCTCCAAGTGTTCGTGGCCATATCGCATATTTAACCTCTTCTTCAATTGTTCGAAATCATCTGTCTCCTCTACGGCTATGGTCTGGAGCACATCTAAGGCATCTCCTCGAAGAGCGATAGTCAGGTTTACAGCCTTTTCTTTTTCAGACCATCCATTCGCTCTTGCAGCTGATTCGAACTGTTTCATGTAGTTGTTCCATGATGATTTTCCGTCGAAAGTTGGGACTTTGACATGAACGGAACTTCCACTTCCTTCACATTTCGGCCGTGTTTCCAACTTACATTTCGTCTCGTCTTCTTTTGTCTCTATGGTAATTGGATTGTTTACTCTCTCTGTTGTTCCTGTTCCCTCAATCTTCCTTTCCAACTCTTTCCATATCTTCTCTTCGAAGGCCATCATATCGGCAGCAACTTGGTTTTTTAATGAAGACACTCTATCGTCGAGAGCAGACATCTCCGAAGTGACTTTAGAGATTTCCAAGGAGATGTTAGCAGAGACTTTGCTTTCTAGAGAAGAAATCTCGTTAGACACTTTGTCTTCTAAAGAGGCGATGTCGCCGCAAACTTTGGCTACATCAGAGGAAACTTTCGAAATATCTTCAGAAACCTTGTTCTCTAATTTCGAAATCGACGAGATGACAACAGCAACCTGCTTGTCTTCAAATATATGAGTTTCCGGATCCAAACCTTCTTCTTTTAAAGCGTTCTTTAGTCGTTGGACTAACTCAGCCTTTTTTCCGGTAGAAGCTAATTCTCTGTCTTCAAGATGTCTTCTTAAATCCGTAACTGTGAGCTCATTAATTGTAGCCATATTTCACTTCTTTTTATTTAAAGTTCAAATTAGATTTATTTAAAATCCCGCTTTTTTATTTGAATATTCCACTTCTGACTCCACTGTTGTATATTTATATAGTTCGAATTTATCTGTCTTTATTCTAATTTATTGTCTATAATCTAATTTATTAAAACTCACGATAACTAATTACGAATTTATTAAAGTCTTTATTAATCCTAATTACAAATAATTTATTAACGTTTCGTTACATTTAAATATCGCGGTTCGCGAGCTTCTTATAACTGACTGCCAAATAAAAAATCTTTCATTTATATACACAACTGTGTCATCTAGAGAATTCGGCGGACTTCTTGAATAGTCTCGTATTTTGGTGAAGGCGCTCGACTCGTTTTTCAACCTCGAGACGTGGATGATTCACCAAAATTAGTGTCTAGAGATTTCTGGTAAACAACTGGTAGCTAAGCTCAGGTATATTTTGACCTACAAATTACGAGAATCAATAAAAAGAATTAGTCATAAAATATTTACAGTTCTATATGCCATAACATTTAAAATCGTAACACTAACAACGCGTACAATACCGTCGATCCCGCAATGCAACTCAGTGATTCTGGCCAATTGTCAGCGAATAGGAGGCTGTTATTCATTTTTTATGAGGACTAGAGAACCTTTAGTCAGAGATAGGCTTGGACTATGCCATTTGGATCGCTCTTGAAGGAAATAAATATACTCTGTAGACCTTCTTTTCCAAAAGTCCCCCCTTATCCTTTGGATTAATTGCCCAAAGATTCAGACGGTTAATCTTTGAAGCACTTATATCTGGATAGGAAATTGAATCCACTAAGGGTTTAAAAATTAAAAAGTGATCAGAAGTCAGTGGCTGCAAGCCATTAGGGTCAGAGCTTGCTCCATAAAAAGGACGAGAGTTAAGAACTGCCTCGATTTGAGTCATAAGCGTATAGAACTCTTCATAAGTCAAAACCTGTGTACCCAAAATACGATACTTATGGTTTTTGGATGATTTAACCCCAGCCTCGGCTAACCCATTAAAATGAGGAGTGCCGGGTGGATTAAAATCCCAGGTAATAGAAAGAGTCTCAGCAGCAGATTGATCTAGTTTAATGATTTCGTTGCGGACTCCCTTAAAATTGGTACCTTGATCACTACTAATGATAAGGCACTTACCGCGTCGAGATACAAATCTACGAAAGGCAGCTAAAAAAGTCTCAGAACTAAGACTTAAAGTTACTTAAAGATAAATGGCCTTTATGCTCGCACACACGAGTACACAGACATGTCCATTGTACGTTTTTGCACCTCTATGTTTGGACATTAATAACGAGAATGATCCTGCAAAATCCACACAATTAAGACGCAAACCAGGACTTTCTGAATTTTTATCAGGGATGAAAATTTTGAAAATAAAGTAGAGATGATATTATCCGTAATGACCGGTATCAATGATAAAACAGTGGACAATTTTTCCTCTAACAATATCGTTGGGTGTGAGGAGTAAAAATTAACTTGAGAGGGCACATAATGCCAAGAAGAACATGGTATAAGTTCTTGTATGTAAGAATACGGTTGCGTTTCGATTTAATTTAAGTGTCTTACCATTCCCTAACACGTGTTTTTGAATCTACTCGTCATCAGAGAGAGTTTGTAAGAAGACTCAAACCAAATCAAAATTCACCGACTACTCTGACAATTATAGGAAAATAATTACCCGAGTATGCTACTAGAGACCTTTAGTGAGGAAAGATGAAGTTGTATGTGTCTTACACGATTGGCAATAAAGGCTTTTCATTTATGGGGAGAAGAATTAACCCAAGGAAGGTCACTCGTGGAATCCGACCAAACATGAATATCGGAACAAGAAAAAATATGTTCAAACGACTCTTTAATAAAGGTGACTATATACGCCAGAAATAGAGCTGCTAACAGTTCCAATCTTCCAATAAATTGTGTTATCGGAGGAGACACTCGACATTTAGTACACACAAGTACAGTTTTAAATGTGTTAGAATTACTAAATTGAAAATATACAATGCTGGCGTATCCCAACTTGAAGCATCACAGAATCCGTGAATCTCAACTTTAGGAGATTTATTAAAACCGAAGTGTCGAGGGATTTGAATATTGGCAATTTCAGAAAACTCGGTTTTAAACTGACTCCAATACTCCCAAGATACATTGGATTGGTATCTTGCTGTTGTAGCAGATGTTTGGCCCTTAAAAGACACAGGGAGATGAAACCAAGAGGATCAAATATATGACCGACTTACGAAAGAATGGCCCGCTTTGTACAAGTTTTGTACAAAGCTGACTTGACTTGCTGTCAAGGGGACAGTCAGAATAAGAAAAGAAGTCAGTCGTCGGGTCCCATTTCAGACCTAGCACCTTAATAACGGAAGGTTCCTCTTTATCAAACGAATAAGATGTCATAATATCTGAGCCAAAATCTTGGAGTAGACTGGGACAGTTGCTGGCCCATTTGTCATCAAGTGATTCTCTGTAATCTACCATAACAGGTAGATTACAGAGAATCACTTCCTAATAAACCGTCGTCAATATAAAAATGTCGCGTTAAAGCTTGTGAAGCATTAGAGAAACGAGACTCTGCAGAATCGGCTAACTCTTATAGAGTTTTTAAAGCGAAATAAGGTGAAGAAGAAACACACTCAGTAACAGTAAGTAAAAAGTATTCTTGGAGAGGTTTAGAAGAATCCGACCTCCAGAGAATTCTTTGATAATTCTTAAATTCTTTGTTTACGTTAATTTGTCGATACATTTCCTTTATATCGCACGTGAAGCAGTAACAAAAATATCTAAAAATTAAATAAAAGAGAAGAGATGTCCTTTTGAATCTCAGGACCTGTATATAAAGTATCATTGAGAGACACACCTCGAACGTCACGTAGACTGGCGTCGAAGACAACACGAATTTTGGAAACAAGAGACGAATTAACAATTTGTTTTTTGAAAACTGTGTGATGAGCAAAATAATAAGAGGTAGGCGATTTAAAATCGGATTCAGGAACCGGTATCGTATGTTGGAAAGTAATATAATCATTTATAAACTCAACATATTTCTCTTTGGGATCCGGAATTTTCTTAAAACGATCCTCTAACATGCAAAAACGATTATATGCTTGAGAATAAGTATTGCAAAAGACAGGATTGGATTGAAGAAACGGTAGAAGAACAGAAAATCTGCCTGTTGACACTCGGAAAGTTAATGCCTTATAAATATCCTCACAAGCTTGATCGACCTGGGACAAAATGCAGGTTTAGATATATTTTCGATTTCCCAAAACTTTCGTAAAAGGACATATATGTTTGTATCGATAGACATAATGTAAAGAGGTAAAATAACAATTTGAAAGAGCCGAAAATGGCCACAGGTTGGTTTGGTTCACCAAGAATTCGACCAGACTTTAAAAAGAGAGATACTAATTCGGCACCTATCAGCATGTCTATTGGGCCTGGTTGATGGAATGTGTGATCTGCTAATTTCAGATCACGAATATGAGTAAGATCGTGAGGATTGATAAATACCTTAGGTTGATTTGGACACACCTTTTTTACAATGATTGCGTCCAACGAGAAGATCAGGCCGTCACGATCACACGGTTTAATATGACAGAAAGTGGTACCCTGAATGGTACGCGTCGACATTCCGTTTAGACCTTTCACTGGGATTGATAAATTATTACGGGAAAGACCAAGCGCCGAAAACAACTATTAGAAATAAAATTAGCCATGGAGCCTGTATCCACTAGGATACGCATTTTCTGAAAATCGCCGTAGACATCTTTGATGTGTATCAAATATGTTGATAATAATACAGACGAGAAGGTTAAACATGATTATGTGGAAAGGTTAGCGTTTATTAGATACGTCGGCGCAAAACTACACGGAGAGGTTTGACGCGTCTCTAATGTAGGGTTGTGGCTCTCATTAGAAGTTGGTGTTTGAGGAGGCGGTCGACAATGTGATTTCGTGATTGTTAAACCCTACATGTTTTTAAAGAACTGCAGTTCACGGCGGTATGATATGTACCAAAACAATTTACGCATAAATTATGACGTTTAACCAACGAAAATCGTTCTTGCGGCACTTTAGCAAGAAAGAATGAACATCTATATAAAAGGTGAACGCCAGAATACAAGACACATTTACCCCCTTGATAAGTTACCTTCAGTTGATTGGTGGCACTGACGAAAAAGGGATTTTTATAAGAATGGTGACAAAATGATCGCGAGTGAGACTGGGTAGAAAGGGTTAATGAATTAAACTGAACCGATTCCAAACCTATACATTGTCTTTCTAGAAATGAAATCAATTGCCTGTAAGTGGGAATGTCACAGCTTCGATTGTTTTCTAATTCAAAATCTGTACGAGTCTTATTGTCCAATTTGTTCGATAACATATTGAATAATAGAAAATCCCATTGCTCAACTGGGAAATCAAGAACACGTAAAGCGGCAATATTTTCCGTAAAAGTATTTAAGAGATTTCTTAAATTAGGAGAAGTGGAATTTTTGATGACCGAAGCGTTGAAAATATCATTATAATATTGGGTAGCAAATTTTCCCTAGAATCTCATAAGCAATCTGATAATTTGTACCGGTCAAAGGAATGCGTTTAATAAGAGCCAAAGGTTCTTGACTAATATATGTAATAAGGAACCGGAATTTTTCTACATCGGACAAATCGTGATTGTGGTGAATTAAACTGTTAAATAGGTCAAAGAAACTAGGCCAATCTCGAAAATTGACTGAAAATGTGGGTATATTTGAAAGTCAAACTGAAGGCTTTCAGGATGGTGCATTTGAATGTAATATTCGAAGAAGACGACGAATCCCTAATTAAAAAGTCACTCTTGATGGATTTCCGTAGTATGCCTGATCAGCTGCCAGCCTAAACTTATCTTGCTTCGGAAATTCCTCATCGGTTATTGATCCGATGATGAGGTTGTGAGCTGTATGAAATTCTTGATAAATAGCTTCGATTTCCTCTGTCCGGGCTAAGAATAACGATTTGACAGTATCACCCCTTGATGCTTGAATGCATGCCTCATGGGCTTCCCACAATCTAGAATACGCTGTTTGTCGCGCCAAGTTGGCTTTGTTTATTTTGCTGGACATTGTATGATAAAAGAAACGAAAAGGGAGACAATGCAAACAAAATTAAGCAAATCGAACACCAAAGAAATGCCCTAGATTGAAATAAGAGAAATGCGCTACTTGGTTTCAGACAAAATTAATCGCAAACAACTAAAGTATCGATAAAAAGGTAAGTAGAGGAAGTAACAAAGAAATGTAGTTAAATTGAACAGGTACAAAATGATGTGGAAAATATGATAAAAGTAGAATAAAAATAATTAAAAAATCAGTTAGCACAAAAAAATGTAAAAAATGTAATACAATTTTAATAAATGATAAAAGTGGTATATATGAATAAACGATATATGTACTATAAGTCAAAATATGTAATATAAAAGTACCTATTGTCAATTCTATACGAGATTCACTTACTTTTTATGAATTTGGAGTCTGTGTCTGGTTCAACGCTCAGGGTAATCGGGACGCACACTTGATACTGGTTTGACGCTTTCGCAACAAGTTGTTGTAGAGTGGCGATCATACGAAAAAAAATAAGGACTGAAGTGTTTTGGGTTGATAGATAGTTTCCCAAAAGCATTTTGTTTTTCAGACAAGTGAATTCTCAGAACTTGACAATAATAAATCAGCCAATTTGAGTGCGATAATTTAAAAGATGTGGAATCTATGGAATATAAATACTATGGAATCACTAACAGGAGAATTTTACTGTCATCATGTCATGTGTTTGTCTTTTTAAAGACAAATTACATGCTATGATTTTTTCTGACGGATATTCTCAAGTTAAAGTTGATTTCATGTAATCGAATGAACTATCTTATAAGTAAAGTCGTCCCAGGAGCGCAACTCAACAATATTGGCAATATCATTTTAAAGTCGTCTACTTTAAAATGCATAATGTATGTCTGAATTGTCAATATAAATGAGTCAGATAAAATTAAATTATCAGAAGAATTTTTTCACTATGTAACAAAAAACAAAATTTGTTTAATTTACTATTTGTATTTTGAGAACGATTTCCGAATTGGAAATTGAAACGTCAATAAATGTATTTTTATCTTTAATTGTGGCTTATTCCCAGTTATAAATAGTAATTAATTTACAATGCCACAAGAAAATAGCTTCAGAACAATATTAAAAGATGTGGATCTAAAGCCATATTATAAATAGCTAATATGTATATATTAATAAATAAAAGATTTAAAACTAAATAAGGTCATATTCTGGATAATAAATACAAAATATTTAAATAACTCTTGAACACGTTTCCAAACAGTCATGATCTGTCAAGCCCATTAACTGCAACTGCCTAGTCAGCTTAAAGTGCCCAGTTATGAGACCTACTACGGCTTTGACTGCTTTCCTCTCTTTGCTTATTAGATCTGCCGTAAATTTTGGCGAATGTTCTGTAATGAATTGTTTCGCATATTTTATCTTGGTGAATTCCTCCACCATTCCAGACATTTGTAAACTACCGACTTTATTGTAGCCGTTCTCCTTTTGTAGAGAAATAATGATATAATTTAAACTAATGGTTTATACGAAAAAGTTGTTTCATATTAATGTTCATATTAAATGTTTTTGTTCGGAATTTTTCCTTTAGTTAATTTGTTGCTGTCTTCAACCTATATTTACAGTAACTTTTGTGTATAGGTATAGTTTTAGCCCATTTTACAACATAAAAAATGGTAAAAACCTTGAATTATTCATGTCTGTCTATCCGTGAACACAACTACTCCATTATTAGAGCAGATAGAATGGCAAATTAGGTGTCGAATGAGAGCTTATAACCAAAAGATTGTATTAAAGATGAGAAATTTCACCTTGAAGTTCCCCTTCTAAAGTTTCAACCATAAGTACTGTTTTTAAGTCGCCGAAATAGTACAAGCGATATATTATTCGACGCTTTTTAGCAAGACGAGAACAAATATATACTTCTGATATGTATATCACTTCGGGTTAAAACGTTATGACTGGAAATTTAAAAAAAAATGACAAAATTAGTGAAATCGTATATCAATTGTCTTAAAGTTACAAGAAAAGTTCGTGTAAAATGTCGACATCCGCTTCTACTTACTTACTGACGAAATCTAATTGCTTGTTTTTACTGTTTCCCTCACTATATGGTGTACAAAACATTATAATTTTCGTAATTAACTACCTGACAAGAAGCAATTGGATAAACATCCAGTCTCCCTTAAATTAATCCTATTATTTCCATGGACAACTAGAGAATATAGTTACTATATTAAGTAAATATCCAGAAGCATGAACAATTAGATTTCCCGAATAATTCAGCTAGATTTCACAAATGAGTGCGCTAATACGTAACTATGTTTCGATTGTTATATAATAATCGTTCTTCCGTGTCTAACCCTGCTATATATCGGTTGCAGCAATCCCAAATGGCGTTACCTATCCCTTTAGATAGAGGAAAATATTAATTTACAATTCTTTAATATATTTCGTCTTAATTTGCAATTTTCAAAACTCTTAAGTATTATATGATGTGCGTGTGAATTAGCAAAGACCTTTAAACGTTTTAAATAAGCTTTATGTTTTTTAACTATTCCGTAGTGTTGGTTATACTCTGGACTTACGAGTTTTGCGGATAAAAATAAAAAAAATAAAATCTGAATTGCTATGGAAAGTCCATATCTATTTACGGAAAAATGTTAAAAAAATTAAACATGTCTGGAGTAAGTTTGTTTGTTGTAATTAAAATAGCCGTATCGTTTGTACAGCTGGTTTTAAATGCAGTATAGAATAGAAATATGCTTTATTGTTACTGAAAATTGTACAATTTATGAAAAAAGCTTACAAAAAGTCAGAAAAATAACACTAACAATTTAAAATTTACTAAAATTACATAAATCATCAATATCACAAAATAAAAAATAATAAATATATACAATCCATTGCAAAATTTAAATAAATTGCAAATTGCATAATAAAACCTTACAAACTAATAAGTTGAAGTTGCTGCATGTGATACCCAAATATATATTAAAAAAACTCTTTAGTTACTTGTACACAAAGGTAATTTCTTAGTGATTCCTTAAGAAACTCTTCTACTGAATAATATGATCTTTCAGATAGATAGGCTTTTGTCATTCACGGAACGTCTTCACGAAACTTAAGGAAAGAAGTTGCAGATTTAAATCATGAATGTGTTGCTTGTGTGAGTCCATTTCAAATAGGTAAAGAAATAATAAATAAGACTTACTCACAATCAATTTAATTTAACTATCAGACGACCGGTTTCGCTTTCTACAATATGCAAAGCATCTTCAGGTCTCGATACAAAGTTAAACAAATGCTGAAATGATAAAAACCCATATTAGGGTGTTGTCTAATAAAGATAAACAAATTAGATGTTATAAATTACAATAATTATGCCAATATTACCTGTCTGTGGTTTTATTTAAATGATTGAGTTGAATAAAAGGTATAAATATTTTTTAAGAAAGTTAAAAGGACAAGGTAAGGCCCACAAATTGTCATAAAATGTCTTCTATTGTAATAAATTAATAAATGAGCAAATAAATAAATAAAATAAAATTACTTACATGCCGGTACTCTATTAATAGATGGATGGTAGAACATGTTTGAAACTACTGTATATTGTTGAATGGAGAACTCAATACTATTATTGCAGTTGTTTGACAGTAAACGGGAAGTTCTTGAGGAGGTAGATTTGATCCAATGAATTTGAGATATGTGTGAGATTGTTTGTTAAATGTAAGTGGTGTAATATATTATTGTGTTATTAAAAGTTATTTATACTTATTCCAGAGATATATTTTTGAAATGTGTAAAAAAAATATATATATATATATATATATATATATATATATATATATATATATATATATATATATATATATATATCTGGAATAAGTATAAATAACTTTTAATAACACAATAATATATTACACCACTTACATTTAACAAACAATCTCACACTTACTGTTTACTGTCAAACAACTGCAATAATAGTATTGAGTTCTCCATTCAACAATATACAGTAGTTTCAAACATGTTCTACCATCCATCTATTAATAGAGTACCGGCATGTAAGTAATTTTATTTTATTTATTTATTTGCTCATTTATTAATTTATTACAATAGAAGAGATTTTATGACAATTTGTTGGCCTTACCTTGTCCTTTTAACTTTCTTAAAAAATATTTATACCTTTTATTCAACTCAATCATTTAAATAAAACCACAGACAGGTAATATTGGCATAATTATTGTAATTTATAACATCTAATTTGTTTATCTTTATTAGACAACACCCTAATATGGGTTTTTATCATTTCAGCATTTGTTTAACTTTGTATCGAGACCTGAAGATGCTTTGCATATTGTAGAAAGCGAAACCGGTCGTCTGATAGTTAAATTAAATTGATTGTGAGTAAGTCTTATTTATTATTTCTTTACCTATTTGCAGATTTAAGTTGCTAAGGGAGATGGTTATATAATTTTTTTGTCGAATATAATATAGATTTGCTTACTAACTCAGTGGACGGGATCAGTAAATACACACCAAAGGTTAAATTCCTGGTGGAGTAGTCATGATTTGGTTTTGCTGGAAGAACACGAATTAAGCAAACAGATTCTAAAATATATAAAGAGGAAAGAGTTAAAATCCCGAGATTTTTTAGGTAGCTTCTGCAATGCATTATTCTACTAAGGCCAAAAAGATACCGTATTGCTCTTTTTTGAAATTAAAAAACACCAGATTGGGCAACTTTACTAGAACCACAAAAAGAAAGACCATATCGAAGAAGAGACTCGATTAATGCAAAATATGTATGTTATTTTGGAAGATGCTAAATTGATTTCTTTCGAAACAGATCTTATTGCATAGCAAACTGAGGCTAGTTTCTTATTTAACAAATCGATATAAACGGAAATTTTTCAGAATGAACGATACTGGCTGTTATTAAGAAGCAAGTGTTGAAGAGCTCCTTTATAGGATAATGCTACAGTCTTATTCACGTAAAAAGAGAGTAAATTAGAGTCGGACCAGATTTTTCTTTTTTAAGTAGATCAGGAGTTATAGTTGCATGAAGAGTTGCAATATTAAAGTTCCTCCAGGTTATGCTGGTATCATCAGCAAAAAGAAAAATTTTGCCATTGATTTTTAAGGTAATTATGTCATTAATAAAGATAAGGAATAGTAGAGGACCCAATACTAAACCTTGTAGTACTCCACATACAATGATTTTATGGCTAGAGTCAGTATTATTAGCTTTAACTAATTGTTTCGTATTCCCCAAGTAAGATTTGAATCAATTCAAAGAAATACCTCGTATTCCGTAAAAATTTAGTTTGTTTTATCAAAATTTACACAATCAAAAGCTTTGGCGTGGTCACAAAAACAGTGGCAGTGTAAAGATTTTTGTTTATTGCTTGATAGACCTCATGTAGTACAGAAAACATAGCATCACCGGTACATTTATTAGATAAAATGCCGAACTGGTATTGTGATAAAATGTTGTTTTCAACGAGAAATTAAGTAAGTAGGGCTTTTATAAGTCTCTCAAGTCTTTAGGCACTCTGGAATATACCTTTTTTAAAGAACTCATTAATTAGTGAGCCCAGGACTTCCAATACATTTTTTGGGAGATTTCAGAAAATTTTTATGGATAGTCCATCAGAACTACAGGAAGATTTGCTTTTAATACCACTGATTGTTTGGATCAGTTCAGATTTGTCAACTGGTCTCATAAAGAATGAATTCCAGACGTTTTTGAATTGGGGAGATAGGAAATAGGATCTTGTTATGACAAAATAGTTGAGGTTATATTTTTACTCACATTAACGAAGTACTCATTTAGATTTTCATGGTTTGGAAGAGAAAATGTTTGTGATACAGGAAGATTTGTTTTTGATACTATTGATTGTTTGGGTCAGTTTAGATGTATCAACTGGACTTATAAAGAATGAATTCGAGAACTTTTTCAATTGGGGAGATATGAAATAGGATCTTGTTGTGATAAAATAGTTGATGTTACATTTTTAGAGCTTCACATACAATTTTGATAGTACATTTTTTTAGCTGTTTTGATAAGGTTTTGATAGATTCCTCTGTATTTGGTGATATATGACTAACAAAGACGTTAGTAGTAAATTTCTTGATGTACAGTAATGAACGCATATTCTTGGCTGTTATGCGGATACCTTATGTGGTTTAGATGCAAACTCAGTCGACAAGTAAGGGAAAAATATCCAAAACAAGAAAAACTAAACTTAGATAACTTAAAAGTCTCTGAGGGATAAGAATGATTTAAGAGAACAGTGGATGAAAAGTTATTAGAAGAAAACAGAGCAGACTCCACAATAGAAAACCAATGGAACACCATACGCAGTATCATACTCAACACAGCGAAAGAAGTCCTAGGAACAAAGACACAACGGAGAGAAGAAACATGGTTCGATGAAGAATGCAAACAAGCTATACAGGAAAGAACTGAAGCACATAAGAATTACATACTCATACGTACTAGACATAGAAAAACAGAATTTAAGAACAAAAGACGAAGAGCAGATAAACTGTGCAGGCAGAATAAGAGAAAGTACGAAAACCAACGGATACTAAACATAGAGAGGGAGTTTAAGGAAAACGATGAAATACGTAGTACATACCAATTTATCAAACATTTAAGACAGGAATACAAACCGAAGACTAGCCTCTGCAAAAATAAGAAGGGTGAAATCATTAGCAAGATGGACGAAATTAAGAGAACCTGGATGACATATTTTAAGGAATTACTAAACAAAGGGACACAACCACCATTACAACAACAGAGGCAGCAGCAGGCACGGCAGGAGGTACAAAAACAAGATCTGGGGGAAGATGGAGAAGAAAATGAATTAACTAGACCTTCAACGCTAGAGGAGGTCCAAACTTCAATCCACATACAAAAAAACCATAAAGCACCGGGTAGATAAAATACCGGCAGAACTATTCAAGCAAGGAGGAAGTAATTTGACACAATAGATGTACCAGCTAATACGAGAGATATGGATAGAAGAAGAAATCCCCCAACAATGGAAGTAAAGTATAATCAGCCCTATTCATAAAAAAGGAAACAAACTGTTGTGTCAGAATTATAAAGGCATCTCTTTACTTTGTTCGGGATACAAAATACTTATAAACATCATTAATCGCAGACTTCAACCTCTCACGGAAAAAATCATCGGGGAATACCAAGCAGGGTTTAGGCGAAATACATCTACCAGTGACCAACTATTTACAGTTAAACAAATACTAGCCAAAGCATGGGAATATGACATGGACGTTTACAATCTCTTTGTAGATTTTAAACAAGCCTATAATTCAATAGATAGAACAATTCTACCTAATATATTGGAAGAGTTTGGCATACCATAAAAATTAATAAGACTAGTGCAAATGACAATGACAGAAACAGAAGCACAGGTATGTATTCAAGGACAGATCACTGATGCGTTTACGATAACGCAAGGACTGAAACAAGGCGACGGACTGGCTACAACGCTCTTTAATCTTGTTCTTGAATATGTAATTAGATGGTTGACGGTGAGCGGAAATAACATACTTACAAACAAATCCACCCAATTAACAGCATACGCAGATGATATAAACATAATAAGCAGAACAGTGAATGCAGCGGAAGAAACCTACGTTGAGTTGAAACAGAGTGCAGAAGCAGTAGGGCTAGCAATAAATACAAATAAAACAAAATTACTCATACAAACCAGATAAAATAGACCGGCGTAACAACACTTTATTGATGATATACCACATGTGAATAGATGGATCTGGTCGCAGATAACATACCTAGGAATGGATCTGGTCGCAAGCAATGAAGAAGAACCGGAAATAAATAGAAGGCTTGTGCTGGCAAATAAAACCTATTTCGCGATGGACCACATATTCAAATCGCGAGACATACACCGGAAAACAAAACTCCAGGTCTATAAAACAATAATCAGGCCCATAGTAAGTTATGGTTGTGAAACATGGGTGGTGACGCAGAAATCCGCCAATGCATTAGATGTGTTTGAAAAAAAATATATTACCTAGGATACTGGGCCCAACAAGTGAAAATAACAACTGGCGAATTAGGTATAACAAAGAAATATACGAGCAATATAGCGAACCAACTCTAGCACAATACACTAAACTGCAGAGATTACGGCGGGCACGGCACTTGGTCCGCATGCATGAGAATAGAATCCCCAGAAAATTATGAAATGCAAGAATGCAGGGAAAAAGACCAGGGGTGCTATTCTTGACCACTCGCAAGTACAAATGTCATTCTCAAGATCGAACGATGCGAACGAAATACTGTTTTTAGTATTCTTGAGCACTCTCAACAATTGCGAACATTCGAAACTCGCTACGAGTGGTTGAAATAATTCTCATCGTCTTCGCAAGTAAAGATTGTAACGTTTTATCACAGTATAGACAACAACTATGTTAAAAAAATATGGTTATGTTTATTTTTAAATGAAATTTGCAAATCTTGCTGTATAATGTTGCTGTAACTTTTATGTAGAATAATTGGAGCGGTAAATTATTATATAATTTTATTCATTCATTAATATCTAATAACGTTTATTAATTTTCCAGATAAAGTTAAAATCATTTAAGAAAAAGAAATTCTACAAAAAGTATCAAATAAAGTAATTAGACATACTCATTTGTGTGTTATGGACGACTTGCAAGCTATTGCTGCCATTGAAAATTTGGAAAATGCCGAAGAAGCAGTCCAACCACGTAACCGATTTAACAACATTGATCCGTTTGAAATGCTATCTGACAATCAATTTGTGCAGCATTTTCGATTAAGTAAGGAATTGTGCCGTTACTTAATTGAAATAGTCACTCCACACATGAGACCGCAAAGACGAGCAACAGATTTAAGCGTGACCACAAGAGTAAGTTTTTCATTTTGTCTTATAGTAAAGCCCTTATTAACATTCTATCTTTTATAGGTTTTAGCTGCATTGCGTTTTTTCGCAACAGGCAGTTACCAGATGGACATCGCGAATGGATCATTTGTATCAATTTCACAACCTTCAATGTCGCGATGTCTAGAAAGTTAGCGTGGCACTTAACGAACCCGATATATTTAATACATGGGTACATTTCCCAAGAAATGTTGAGGAATTGAATGAAACTAGGACAAAGTTTTACGAAAAGTTTTAGTTTCCTGGTGTTATAGGGTGCATCGATTGCACCCATGTTGCTATATTTCCACCAAAAATTAATGATGAGGAAAATCCTGAATACATTTATGTTAATCGGAAGGGGTATCATTCAATGAATGTACAACTTATATGTGATAGCAATCTTAAAATAATTAATGTGAATGCAAGATACCCAGGACGCACACATGATTCATATATATGGGCCAATTCAAATGTTTTGGGTATATTAGAAAACTTACATAGAAGAGGATTTAATAATTATTATTTATTAGGGGACAGTGGATATCCATTAAGGCCCTGGCTCTTGACTCCTTTAGAGGAAGAACCTGCTGTAAACGACCCTGGATATAATTACAATATAGCCCACAAACAAACAAGAAACACAATAGAAAGGTGTAATGGTATCTTGAAAATGCGATTCAGGTGTTTATTAAAACACAGAGTACTGCATTACAAACCTGCAATCGCTAGCAGAATAATAAATGCCTTCATAGTGCTTCATAATACGTGCATCGAATACAATATTCCTGAGATGCCTATTGATGAAGAAAACATTGATTTAGGACAAATTTTTAACGAACTGAACCAGCCACAAAATGACAATTTACAAAATGCAGCAAGACGTGTCAATCCTGAACTTGCTGCAGGGAGAAGGTTAAGGCAAAATTTAATTAACAATTTTTTTACCAATAATTAAATACATTAGTAAAATATACTCAGTTTTTACTTATCCCCTTTTTACTTTATTTGAGTACAGTGTATTTCCATATGAACTGCATAAGAAAGAAAAATTGGTATTTATCAAATGATATTCTTTATAAAAGTTTGTTTTCCACTACTCATTTTTATTGCAAAAACATGTTATTTACCTAAATATAAAGTTGTAGTTTCATAGAATTTTTATTTTTTTTTAGTATAGATATCTCTGTCTCTAATTGCCCTTGTGTCATATTTTTCATTATCCTAAATCAAAACCTATTGAGGATTATTACTAAATAATGATTGTATTGTATTTTAAAATGAACCTATGTCCCTTCAAGAAAAGAAAACTATAAGTAAACAATCAAACTTTTTATATTGCTCCAATAAACAAACTTATAAAAAAAAATACAAATAAAATCTTTTAAAAAAACTCATTAAGTTTATTAGACATCTCTTCTAATACAGCTACAATGCGTTCATTGGCAACTGCACTTCTTTCTTTTGCAACTGTGCTTCTTTCTTTTGCAACTACCAACCTCTCAAGCAATGAAATTTTTTTTTTCATAATAATTTTTTTTTATTTTATTTTTTTCATTTAAAGACAGTTGATAATTTTCTGCTGCCTCTGAAGTGTATTCTAATTTTTTCTTGGTTTTTTTTGGTTTATTTTTAATTGGGCTTTTTTCCAGTTTTATTGGAGCAACTGTTGGTTGTTGTTGTTCCAATTCTTCTCTCGTATCAGTCGTATCTACTGCATCTGGTTCAAGTTGGTGATCGGTCAAGTTTTCTTCATTAAAACAAAAATTTGCTTCTGATTCCGCAATGTCCGTTGTCCAGCCAGTGATATTACTGTGATTGTTTCTAGCACTTCTTGTTCAAACGGGTTTGCCTTTTCTATGGGTGGTCCACCTCCTGTACCTTGCGCATGTTTTTTTAATTGCCCATTTTTGGCTTTTGTCCTGCTTCGTATGTCTTGCCATGTCTACGATAAAATTAACATAATTAATATTACATTTGCAATGCTAAGATATGTTTTATTTATTACCTTTCGCCAAGCTCGCCAGTTTTTATTGGCCCCATCACCACAACTATTTAATACATTTGCAATCTCTTGCCATTTATTCTGGGCATCGTTTTGCGAAAATGTGTTGGAAAATTTTGCAGCCAGCAAGTTGGGATTTTTTTTCATAAACTCCAGCAATAATTTTTTTTGTTCATCTGAGGCATTTGTTGATCTTTTTACTTTAATGGTTTGCATTTCCATTTTCAAAATACAAATGAAATGTAAACAAGCTGTAAACTGTAAATAACCACAAAATAACCTTATTCCGACAGCAGTGAAGACAGGCGTTTTAGACATTACAGTGTTGCTAAATGTATTTAGACGTCAACAATGCGAACAGTCGCATTTTTTTGCGGACGGTGGTCAAGAATACCATTTTTAGAAAACGTTCGCAAATCAAACCTTCGCATCGTGCGTATACATGCTAATTGCGAGTGATGTCGAGAATAGCGACCCTGGTGGGAGACCTAAAAAGAGATGGAAAGACGAAGTCGATGAGGATGCCAGTAACTGCCTGGGAACACGTTCATGGAAAAGAACAGCGGTAAATCGAAATGATTGGAGAGGCTTGTTGAAGGAGCCGATTTAGGCTGTAGTGCCATTGGATGGGATGGATGCGGTTACCTTTGGTATGCCAGGGTTTTTGATGTTTTTGGCTTAATTGTAATTAAGGGAAATGCCTCATTGAACATACAGACAAGCCTATTTAAAAAATCACTGAAATTATAGTTCACGTCCACAGAAGGAAAGTTCACCCAGAAGTCAAGCACAAATTTTGGAATTTACGAAAGTTCTGGGGGGAAAATCCTACATTGGGTTTTCGACGATGGTTTGTTGAGAGTGTTAAACATGTTATATGCTGCTTCATGATCAGATAGTCCTGCATTATTAATTGTAGAGCGTACATCAAAGAGTGAGAAATCTAAGACAATATAAGTAATTATGGTAAATTTGTTTTAGTAATTCTTGTAGGAAAATTAATGTGCATTGTGAAACCATACGATTCGAATATATTGGTCAAGGATAATTGGGTAGCACAAGCAACAGCCTAATTAATATTTAAGTCACCTTATGGAATTTTTTTTGCTTTTATTGGGCAGGCCATTTAATAAATTTAGTGATGAAGAATTCCACGAAATATTTTCTCGCATACGTAATAGAAACAGCTATGCAGTGACTTTGGAATATTAAACATTTTGAGAAGGATAATTTATATATGAAACCTCAAAATATTGTATTAGGTACTCTCTTAAACAGTAATATATAATTTTTTTACAAGAATATTTTGATTTAAAAAAATATAAAGACGGTACTAGATTTTTGTTTTAATACAGAGCAGAGGCAACCGCTTATACGTATTTCGACCTCTTTAGATCTCGTCAGAGCGGTATAGTCACCTCTCTGGATTAAAACAGAATCTCTTCCCGTCTTAAACAATAGTTAGAAAATATCTATATACGGACGTAACTACGTCATCTAACAACAAAAAGAGAAATCTAACGGTTTCTACCTGGCGAAATCGAATTCAAACCTTGACCACCGTGCTTTCTAAAACTTGCAAAGCAAATAGCTTGATAAATAACTCGACAAGGAAATCTAAGATTGCACTCCACATGTCGTATATCATGGTCAAAATTCGTAAAGAATTCAATATCTGGTACTCCAAACGGAGTGAAGAAATAACATATAAAGACGGTACTAGATTTTTGTTTTAATACAGAGCGGCGGCAACCGCTTGTACGTATTTCGACTTCTTTAGATCTCGTCAGAGCGGTATAGCCACCTCTCTGGATCAAAACAAATTCTCTTTCCGTCTTAAACAATAGTTATAAAATAACTGTATATGGACGTAACTACGCCATCTAACAACAAAAAGAGAAATCAAACGATTTCTACCTGGCGAAATCGAATTCAAACCTTGACCACTGTGCTTTCTAAAACTTGCAAAGCAAATAGCTTGATAAATAACTCGACAAGGAAATCTAAGATTGCATTCCACATGTCGTTTATCATGGTCAAAATTCGAAGGGAATTCAATTTCTGGTACTCCAAACGGAGTGAAGAAATAACATATAAAGACGGTACTAGATTTTTGTTTTAATACAGAGCAGAGGCAACCGCTTATACGTATTTCGACCTCTTTAGATCTCGTCAGAGCGGTATAGTCACCTCTCTGGATTAAAACAGAATCTCTTCCCGTCTTAAACAATAGTTAGAAAATATCTATATACGGACGTAACTACGTCATCTAACAACAAAAAGAGAAATCTAACGGTTTCTACCTGGCGAAATCGAATTCAAACCTTAACCACCGTGCTTTCTAAAACTTGCAAAGCAAATAGCTTGATAAATAACTCGACAAGGAAATCTAAGATTGCACTCCACATGTCGTATATCATGGTCAAAATTCGTAAAGAATTCAATATCTGGTACTCCAAACGGAGTGAAGAAATAACATATAAAGACGGTACTAGATTTTTGTTTTAATACAGAGCGGCGGCAACCGCTTGTACGTATTTCGACTTCTTTAGATCTCGTCAGAGCGGTATAGCCACCTCTCTGGATCAAAACAAATTCTCTTTCCGTCTTAAACAATAGTTATAAAATAACTGTATATGGACGTAACTACGCCATCTAACAACAAAAAGAGAAATTAAACGATTTCTACCTGGCGAAATCGAATTCAAACCGTGACCACCGTGCTTTCTAAGCAGTGGGACTAAGCATCATCATCATTATTTCTTTACTGCGTTTGGAGTCCAGAAATTGAATTCACTACGAATTTTGACCATGATAAACGACATGTGGAATGCAACGTTAGATTTCTTTGTCAAGTTATTTATCAAGCTGTTTGCTTTGCAAGTTTTATCTTTTATTTCCGCATTTAAATAAATTTGTAGTCTATATTCTTCCGGATTACTTTTTTTAGTATTTTTTTCTTTGACATGTAATATCGTAATAAATATATTTATTAACTATTCTTGTAATTAGAGTTCTTTGATACCTTTTATATACTTTGATGTTCATGCTTGTCCCCTCTCTCATGTGTGTGTTTATTTTGCTATAAATATGGTATAATTAAAAATACAGAAAGTAAAAATGAATTGTCATCGTATTAAGCTGTAGCATTTGCATTTTCCTTGATATATAAATTTCTTGGTATATATTGGAATCCCCTCGTATATATATTAATTGAAATCCCGTCATATATATATATATATATTAAAATAACGAAGAGTGTTTTCCATGTTTTTCTGTTCCTATCGTACGAGTTAAAACCCGAAATATATTTCACTTCCTTTTAAACATCGCAGAGTTAATATAAACAAATTTTATAGTTGTTTATATTTCACAGTTGCGTATTTTCCTCGATATCTCGAGGAACCGAAGTATCGAATCGCGCGATACTGCGTTTTCAAATTAATATTTTGCGTTTCAGTTCCCGTTGTAAGTGTTTTATTTATTCCACATTATGCGAATGAATTTTAAAGATAATTTCATCACTCTCACTGAGGCATTGTTAGCGTTAACATGTGCTTCTAGCGTTTGTCCAAATTTCACATCGAATTTGTAAAATTTTCTGGTTTTGTCCCTATTCATGGAAAATGTGTAGCAGTGTAAAGTATAGTGGCAGTTTAATGGTTCAGTTACAGTTTAAAGTGAGTTTTGAAATGTTGCCATTGTATCCAGTTGTACCAATTTCCGTTTTGTAAGAAACCAAGCCATAGCGCCATTTCAACCTTTGTTTGTGGTCGTCTTTCCGGACCATTTGAAGCAGTTTTTTTGTTCGTGTGGCAGAAAGTTAAACCCCAGTGCAATCCAAGTAACTTTTTTGTGATCAAAATTTAAAGTAAAGATGGACATTTTTTTAATAATAATAACTGCTTTCATACAGGTTAAAAATTGTAATATTTAAATTGTAAATTTTAAGGTGTGACTTTAGCTGTGAATTTATTTGTTCTCAATTTTTTTTTTAATTTAATGTTGACATACATACGACAGCTCGTTTTATTATTCTTGATATTAATTTGGTTTGGTTTTTTAAGAAGGTTATTAACCTCTCAATGTAATTTCATTTAAAAAGATAATTATTTAATTTTAATAATTTATTTCTGCCACAGTTATAGCACAGTAATATTTGTAAGTTTTGTAAACAGATTTTATAAAACAGATAGGACACATGTAAGTTTTTCTTTGTTATTTTTGAACTTTGTAACTGTTAATCTAGTAATTTGTACCATTTAATTTTGTTACTGTTTTTGGTGAGACACAATAAATATTTAAATTTTTTTAACTATTTTGTTTATTTTATCTTCACTAACTCTCTAACTTCTTTTTTGAGTTTTATGTAAAAAGATTTATTTTTTCATTTCTAATAATTATTTCGATAGTTACAACTAGCTGTTGTAATCGTTATAATTTGGCACCTCGAAACAGCGGCTTTTTTAAATTGCTAGAGGTGTTTGTTTTGTTTTGTTTGTCCCAAGACATTCATGTTTGTTCCTCAAAGTACCCCTTTGTTTCATTTTTTTGTAGTTGCCCCAATCCAACGCCCTTCCCATTTACTTATCCACGACCCCAGTTCTCCAAACAAACCGTGAGTGCCGTTAGCACAAGTATCGTTTATTTTGCTTGCCCTATCTCCCCCCCAATAATTTATGTCCCCAATTTTCTACTCCTTACAATAATACCGTATGTGGTAGGAAAAATAATTTCGTTACAAAGCATATTCAGTGATGATAAAAAATTCTAAAAAAATTCAAAGTTATTTTATTATAAATTAATTACATAGAAATAAAAAAGCCAGTCTTCTTGGACGATCACTCCAGTCTTCTTGGACAATCACTGAACTAATTATTTCTTATATCGGAATCA
This sequence comes from Diabrotica balteata, assembly GCA_918026665.1. Classification (NCBI taxonomy): domain Eukaryota; kingdom Metazoa; phylum Arthropoda; class Insecta; order Coleoptera; family Chrysomelidae; genus Diabrotica; species Diabrotica balteata. Next base: position 116,214,049 of record OU898278.1, read on the forward strand.
TAGCTCTTTCTCGGGTATGGTTTCACTTTCGTCTTCTTCAATATTTCTAAAGTAGTAACTGGTTAGTAATTTATAAACATGGATTATTTCTACAACATATAACTACAAACACAATGATTAGTATTTTTATTAATGTTAAAATGTTACTCAAAAGTAATGTTACTAAATGTTGACCTATACAAATTTAAATTATTACTTAGCGACCAGCAAAGATTAGGATCTTTATTTGTTTAAGACTATTAGAAATGCGCCAAACTCTATAAACAGTAAGCCAATGCACATAATTTTAGGCCAAAGGTGCAGAAAGTAAATGCCATTCTTAAATTAAACAAAATGCGAAGACTTGCGTTGAAATTACAAGGGCGCTGAGAAGCACCAAAACAGCATATATGGGGGCCTACTGGAGCTTCCTCCTCTGCACATCGTTATGGGAAAACGAAAATGGGATATACCGAATACGAGAAAACCTGAGTAACATAATACTCACTTTATGTGACGGAGGAAACACACAACCAAGGCTACATGGTAACACCTTGTATACAGACATGTCTAAACTTGCAGGAGGGTCGGGTGCAAAAATTTACAACAGGAACATGATGGTGTTACATTGTTATGAGCACCTGGTCACCGAGGAATACCCGGAAGTGGAAAAGCTAATAAACTTTCCAGAAGAACATCAGCTGCAACATACTTCGGTCTAGAGCCAGCTTTAGGAGTGCCAGAAAGCACTTTCATCGAACTTAAAATGCCTGATTCCGAACATAACTGTCATTGGGAAAGTATACCCGGTCAAGTACATGACAAAATATATTATGAACATATGCCAGTCAAGATAAACCTGCATTCAATAAGGCTATTTTAAGTAGACTTAAGCTGCAAACTCTGTGGCAGAGAACATGAAACAATCAAACATATTTTTTGGCTCCAAAACAACACTTTTTGGAGACTAATAAGTGACTCCAAAAATATATGGTACCCATCCACTCGACATGTAGAAGAGGGGTTAGGGTTCCATGATTCTAGTATGAGTATCATAAATAAGTGGAAGATATATAACAAGCAATTGGATGCAGTACGACCAGTTTATAATAAATGGTTTCCGGAAAAAAATTGATATATTAATAAATCTTGACTTTACGAGAAACTTTTATACCTGGCCATAATATCAGATTGCTTTAGACATATTAAACTTTTTTAGACTATGTACATTTATTTTAGAATGAATTTAAAATGTATAGAAATAGTAGTAATCATATTTGGACCTATTTACATTTACACTAAAAGAAATAAGCAATAATATAGCATACGAGAAAGAAGTTATTTTCATATAATACCCGAAATAAGTGTTTATACAAGAGATATTTTTACAAGATATTTGTACAAGAGTTTATACAAAAATATAAGAATAGAGTAAATGGATAGTCTATACTTGAAACTTTGTAAAACTATCATAAGAGTGGACTTTTTCTGTTGCTTTATTGCATTACACAACGCTTATTGTTGTATTTTATGCTTTACAGAGTCATCCCATTATAAGAAATGATTGAAATATACAGCAGTTTTTGTTGGTACTGTTTTAGGTAACAAATTAGTGATTATTGTTATCCAAATAATCATTTGGGAGTGGGTTTTATTGTATTTTACTATCCACCAAAAATTTTAATTTTAATTTTAGTACCGATTAACATTTAAGAAAAACGCGCAAATTTCCATCAACTAGGAGAGTTTGATAGGGGGTGGATAGTTAACCTAAAAGAAGCCGGACTTCTTTTAAGGAAATTGTGAAAAGAATTCACAGAAGTTGGGATACTGTATTAGATGCTGAAAGTAATGGCGTCTACGGCTGGTGGCTCTAAATAACTGCTTCTTCACTATAAGGGGTATTGCAAATCAATGGATTGCAGGGCATGGAAGATCAATTGGGGTCCGAACAATTTATCGTCAAATTCGCAATTTTGGAATTTTTTCATTTCGACCACAAAACTCTTACCTCTGAGCTCCGACATACTTGTCTGCAATGGTGCAGAGAACGATTGGCTCGGCACCAAGAATGGAATAGAGTTATTTTTAGTAATGAATCTCGATTCTGTTTAGGTCTGGATCAAAAGACGACGTGATCCACAGTTTTTTGTTCAAATCCAGTGTTTTATGGTGTGGGGTACAATCGTTTATGGTTCAAGGTCATCTCTAATCTTCATCAGATGGAACATGACTGAACACGTGTGGGACATAATGGGTTGAAGACTTTTTATTCAAGGCATCCTCCTCAAACTGTTGGAGCACTTCGGGAGGAATTAATTAGGGCATGGAACAAGATGCACTAGGAGAATATTAACGACCTAATCAGAAGCGACTCCAGACGCATCAAAGAGTGTATTTGTCTACCGAGGTGTATTAACACATTATTAATTGAACTTATTAATACCTCTGTAAGTTGTTTTAATCATATTTAAATATTGATCGTTTATTTATTTTACTACCCTGTCTAATTGTACAAAATATTTCCAAAATTTAATAATTCATTTAGTACATGTTAAATAATTTTTATCCTTGATTTACGATGAGATTACTACTGAGAGAATTTTACTGTCATGATTGGGTGGGGTTGATTTTTAAAGACAAATCAGGTATCATTTTGTCTTGAAGGGCATTCATAATAAAGAGTCAAGTTAATTTCATATAATCAAATGAACTATCTTCCAATAAAATCGTCACAGAAGCGCATTTCAAAACTATTGTCAATATCATTTTAAAAACAAACATAAGCTAATATGGTTGCTGCAAATTATAGTAGTGTTTTTTTATTTCTGTAGATAATTGAAACATATCGTTTGTATATACCTAAACACGTTTAGGTAATTTTATATATTATACTCTTAATTCCTCTGTACGTCATTAATAAGGTTTCTACTTCATCATAGTATAACTAACTGTTTAGAGTTTCCCCAATTAAGCTAATAATTTCGAAATCTACACGAACATTCACGAGTCGTATACATAGATTATTACAGCAGTAAAAATGTGATCATGATTACTTTGTACTTTTAGAATTGTTTTATCTTTATATTCTCAATGAAATAACAAAAATCATAGAAATATGTTTAATTTTGATACTCAAAAATCCTTAATTGATTAAAAAATACTTACTCAAGTGGAGGAATATTAGGAAAAAATATTTTTTTAGGAGTAAGAATATTATGTTGTAAAATAATATTTTATTTTTATTCATTTTTTTAATAAATTATTTGATTTAACTATATCAAGTTTAAAAGCGCGCCCGCAGGATAATAAATAATAATAAATACGCCAACGAACTTTTGAAAATTGATTGTATAATTACTATGTTTATCACTTAAGATAAAAGGGGTAAGCAGTTATTTATTGTTTACGGTCTCCAGAAACATTTAAAAAATAAAAATATAAAACTTACACTAAAGCTCAATATATACAACACCTTAATAAGACGGGTTTTGATGCATGGGACTGAAACCTGGACCTTATCTCAAAATGATGAAAGACTTCTTGGCATTTTTGAGAGAAAAATTTTAAGAAAGATTTTTGGGGCCGTAAATAAAAATGGGCTATGGCGTCGAAGATACAACTTTGAACTATATCAGTTATACACCGATCCAGATATTGTGAAATTCGTTAAAGTGCAGAGACTTACATAGGTTGGATACATTGCTAGGATGTCAGATCACGAATACACGAAGAGATTAACATTTTAAAACCAGATGGCACAAGAAGAGGAGGAAGACCACGAAGGAGATGGATTGATGATGTAAAAGAAGACCTGCAGATTCTAAGAGTCAGAAGATGGAGGGAAGTAGCCAGGAATCGACAAGAGTGACGACTTCTTTGTAAGCAGGCCAAGATCCATAACGGATTGTCGAGTCATTTATGATGATGTGTTATGTATTGTATTTTTAAAAACTACTGTTCTTCTTCTTTTTATGTAGACGTGACTGTTTTTCAATGTACCTCCAGTAAGTTGTCGTTCCATCGTTTACGTGTTCTTCCTACTGATCGTCTTCCTAATGGGGAACCGTCTCTTGCTATTTACTACGCTATTTGATGCATTCGACTTAAATGATCGTTCCATTCTACTCTTCTATTTCTTACACAGTCCTTGATGTTCTCCACTTTGCATCTACGTCGTATATCTGTACTTCTAGCTGTGTTCCATAGTGTTTTACTATCAATGTTCTAAATGTTTTTATCTCTGCTATTTCTTACATCCTTTCTGTCCAGGATTCAGGGAATCTTCATATCTTATACCATTGCCACCTTCAACAGGGTCAGTTAATTCTTCTTCTGCCTTTACTTTTATTGTGTTGTTTTGGTGTATATTTTTGATCGTTTTGATTATTCCTAGAGGTATCTTTCTTGCGCACGTTGGTGATAGGACGAGGTCTCTTTTGGTCCATAGATAAATAAATAATCCTTAATAAAATGTATTTAAATTCACTACATTATTTTATGATTTATATAGAGTAACGAGTAATGACTATCTGATTTAGATATAGTAACGAGCGTTAACTGAACTTATATGTAAACAATATAGGCAAGGGAAATAAGCAAAGTACCTTGTTTATGACAATGAACTATCTATCAGCAAAAAGCGAAGCATTTGAACAAATTTAAAAGTAACAAACTTATAAAGTCATATAAAAATCTTTAAAATGGCGTAAGTTGCAAAATAAGTCAGAAATTTCGGTTTTTTATAAATATTAATGAACTTTTAAAAAAAATTAACTTAGAACTTTCACATTGCACAGAATGTTAAGACTTGTAGTGCTTAAAATTGGTTCAAAATTTCAAAGCGATCGGCCAAACGGTTTAAAAATTATTTCATTTGTTTATTAAAAATTAATTTTTTTTGTAACAATATAAGTCAGAGAGTGATGACGTTACAGTGATTCTACGGATAGATTATAAAAGAAGAATGATCATTTTATCAACTTTATTAAAAAAATCAATTTCTTGCTTATAAACAATTACAATAACTTTTTAAATGTTGCCTGCAGGAAAATTATTTTTTCATACTTGGAAAGCTTGCATTTTTCTACAAATTTATAAAAAGAAAAAGTTGTCTTTGGGCAATTTGGGACGAAGTTAGTTCCTTTTTCCTTTAAATTGACAGTAGCTTAGTATATAAGTTGATAAATAAAGGAGATCTAATTAGCGTCATTCGAAAGAACATACTTTAAAGTTTTAATGTGCGAAATTCGAAAACGATTGCCTTTTAATGGAATTTTCCACAAAGCTTGAAACTCGCGGGAGCACCAGGGGAGAAATAGTTAACTGTACCTCTGGTTCTTGTTTATACACTTCGACGTTTCTTTTATTTATTCGTATGTGTTACGAGAAATGTCCGAAATTGCCTTGTACGGTAAATCTTGTTCACTTCTAGCATTGTACCCCTTTACTGTACAATCTTCAAAGTAAACATAATCGACGGACTTTGTATAAAAGAATTGCTGTACAATGTTCGAATTTCAATAAATAGCCATACTCAAAGTATGGGCACACTATGGGCAATACTAAACAATCAGAACGCCCCAGAATTTCGGGCTTTGCTCGTAACATATGTACTTTTTACGTACATTACGAATATGTATTATTTAAATAAAGAAATTGTTAAATAAACCATCTAATATGTTTAAACAATTTTTGGTTTCAATTTTTTATTTTTGAATTATTATTTGTGATAATTTTTATTGTAAAACATAAATATTATTTTATTAATATATACTTCTTTAATAATTATTATACATAATTTCTAAAAATAGTATTGGTTCATATACTGCTTTGGAAATAAATAATCTCAAATAAATTACATTTTATTTCTTGCTAACCCTGATGGCGGGTACCCACATGATGAAACTTATTTTAATCAATATAATATGATGCCAATATGTTCCTGTTCTATTGCCTGCGAAACGACTCTTTTAATAATTTGTTTTATTTTAAGATAAAATTTAATCTTGTGATTTTTATGTAAAACGCTTAGTCTAAGCGTTAATTGCAGGTAAACAACTAAATTGGCCGTAAAAAGCCAATTATTGCGTTTTTCGGAGCCATTTTTTAATACATTGCACATCAAATTTAAAGCTTACAGTTTACTGTAATGTAGTATCATAATGTCAAATTTGTTTATGGATATTTGACTTATATAACTGACTTATGCCACATAACATTAAAATAGACTTGCTCATTTTAAAACTGATGAACTTAAAACGTTAAAATTGGCTTTTTTCGGCATTTTAAATTGTTTATTTGCAATTCATGTCTAAAGTAAGTATATTACAAAAAAAACAAAAATAACTTTCGTTTTAAAATGACTAGAAAGGTAATTTTGAAGCAAAAAACAGTTTTTTATAAGTTGTTTAAAAATTGTTAAATGAATAAATAAATACACAGGTTTTATTGAAAATGTTCCATTAAAAAAATCTCAAATTTTTATTTGAGGATTTATTTCTAAAGCCATACATAAACCAATACTGTTATTAGAAATAATCGAATAGAATAATTTGTTTTTTTTATGAAATCTATTATAAATAAATTATTTATGGCGTTTATTGAAGTAGTATGTATTAATCATAAATATTGAGGTTTAACAATAAAAAAAAACAACTAAATAATACTAAAAAGAATTGAAAAAAATTTTTTGAACAAATTAGATGGTATATTTATGTAAATTGTTTAAAATATTTTGCAACTTTCTGATGCATAAAAACATTTAAAACGCCATTTTGAAGGTTTTTATACGACTTACAAGTTTATTTATTATTCTTAAATTTGTTTCAAATGCTTCACTTTTTGCTGATATAATAAAAAATGAAAATTACTGTTTTTTGTAACTTAATTTGTTAATAACTAATTAAGTCATTAAATTTACTGGAAGAAACATAGGTTTTTGTTATAGAGGTCCATCCTACTCAAAACAACTGTCGTTTACCAGGTCGGTTCTGTGTCACGAAAGAAAACTTATTTACCTATATATTATATAAAAGTATAAAAGGTGTATATGTATTGTATATTATGTATATTACGATATACCGCAAGGTTACTACACCTGTTCCAATTTTTCGAGTCACGTTAAATGCAATTTCGAGTCCGTGCAAAACACCATACCGAGCGTTAAGCTAAAAAGTATTCATTTCAAAATATTTGATTATAGTTCATTATTTTTGTCGTTGTACACTATATTTTCTACTATTCTGACAATACAGGTACCCTGTAAGAAAATGACAACGTCTAATTGGATGGCCTATAATGAATTTGATAGGAAATAATTAATAGTATTCTTTCCTTGCCATTGCATCTTTAAATTAAATGTTTCTTCAAAATTTTAGTGAATGAAAATGTTAATGAAAAATATATTATAATTTTTTTACGTTAGGATCCCGGAATTAAAACTCCACAAAATAAAATCTGGTTTATTTGGTCAACACAACACTCTTACAAATAAATAAATATTATATCTAGGTTCATTTCAGATGCAGTTTATTAAAACTATAACAACAGAAGACAATAAAAGTGTGCTTATAAAACGTGATTTATCTGGTGTAAGTGTTTGTGCTGAATTATTTTCACTCGAGTATCTAAAACATGGGAAACACAAAAAATTAAATTATGTTCTGTGTATTGTGTTATTTATAAAAAATAAGTGTTATTTACCATTTGAGTCATGCAAAATTAAAGTTAATAAAATATTTTCACTATTAAAAGAAGTTTACTACCATATTTACTAAAGAATTTGCAGAATGTTTTTTATCCATTGGTCGAAAATGTTTATTCTTTCCGCATCTTCGTAGACCTACATTGAGTTTCGTATAGTAAAAGTAAATTTGTTCAATTCGGTCTATGACATATTAGCAGTTTGTTTTTCAAATCATATCAGCGAATGATTTTTATTTTTCAAGATTTTTACGATGTTTTTAAAAATTATCTCAAGCAACATGGGTTTGTGACTAGACATGTAAAATTATTACATGTATTAGGTAGGTATATTTTATACTTTCTATGTTATAATCTTCTATTTTTAATTTTAGTTTATAAACTACAGAAGGTTAATGTGTAGTATAAACTGTTTAAAAACCATATACTAAATACTTTAAAGAATTCCTGAAATACGTATCTACAAAATTGGTCACTTATCATTATAGACATATAATACAAATAGACTGAGCATGCATACAGCGTCGTTCCCCCAGTGCGACAGGGAAAACTGACGCAAAGCAGTCCCTTCATCTCTTTCTAATAGTTTAACGACCACGTGACATTCTCACTGGTCATTTAGATCACGTGCTCGATAAACCAGGCTAAATTAGAAAAATATGCAGGGACTGTTTTGCTTCAATTTTCTCTGTCGCACTGGCTGAATGGTAATGTATTGCAGAGATCAGTCTATCTATACTATATGCCTACGCTTATCATTACGGCAAAGATGGTATAAAGTTCGTAACTAGCAAACCTGTTAACTAGTATAGATGCAGTGCCCTGTTGATGGATGTGTCTAGTTATATAAATATGAAATAAATAGGAGTTAATACGTCCACAAAACTGAAACACTAGTACCTAAAAGAAAGACTGAAATGTTTAAGGTCAACAAAGCAAAATATATGAGAGCCAAATAATACTCTAAAGTACAAAATTTACGTGAGTTATATAGACGAGATATAGAAAACTACTTTTGAAAACAACAGAAAACAATTCGAGCTAAAATCGAAAGTGGCGATATAAAAAAAATGTAATGACAATCTAAATCGACGACAACTTCAGAAAAAAAACGGAATTAACATATGAATCGAAAAGAGGGAACATAGAATATTGCCCTCTCGACACACATCTTCTGTAGGTAGACCCCATGTTAGAAAACAACAAAAAAACTGGTCTGATAATCTTGAAGGCAACATTTGAAGAAGGAAATAGTTTGTTCCAGAACACAGAAAATAGAACATTGTATAATAAATCAAAGAAAGAATTTTAATGTAATATTCATCAGCATCTTTGGCTCGACAATCCTCTGTGGATTCTGACCTGCTCTAAGATTCTTCGCCATTATGTTCGCTTTCTGGCAACGTGCTGCCATCTTTTGATCTCTAGTATACTCACAACTCCATCTAACCACCTAATTAGCGGTCGGCGCCTGCTTCTACTTCCTATAGGTGTTCCTGTCGTTAGTGTAATATTGAAAGATAATATAACTTACACAATTGGAAAGGAACCATATGAAAAATCTTATTGGAAAGACCTTTAACGAAAAATTGTAGGAAAAAAATTTGATGTTTTTTGGCTTCGAAATTTAGTCACTCAGCCAATAATAAAGATTATGTATTGCATGTTATAGAATCATATATTGCAATAATAAAATCAATAATTAATTTTGCTCTGAGTTATACTGCGTTTTCTCGTATGGTTTTATTTTTTATCGACCATTATTAAGTCCGTTATTGATATCAATCTTATAATTTTAATTATTTTTCTGCATTCGTTAAAACGCTAAAATTAATTTTAACGAAGACAACAAAGAAACGTAATATTCTTGTCAAATAGTGAAAATAATTTAATAGAAAATTGGGTTAGTACCAAGATACACCTAAGAAAGTAGAGTGGTAAACAGAAAAAGAGAGCTACGTATATTTAAGTCATATTTTGAGATCTTACCTTATAATTTGTATTTGTATATAACTTAAAATTGCTCTGTACCTTCTATCAAAACATGGAAATAATCTACTTAACAAGGAATATTTTAAAATATATCAGGAGTATATCAATATCGTTAAAACCAGCTTAAAAGGATATTGAGACAACTTAGTTATCAGTAAAATATGTGTTTAGTGTTTATAAAGTGTTTATAAAGATATTGAACAGATTTTTGCACTTATGTTTAAATGTCAGGTTAATAACAAAATGGGATTAAATCTTCTAGGAAACAGTATCCTTACATTGATTTCTTATACAATCAATTGAAATGAATGTTAATTCATTTCTATTCCATACTCTACATCGTTTGGTATTGTGAATTAATAGTCAGTGACAGCGAAAAAAACCTTTTTACAGTTTTATTGTTCACACGCGGCTTATCAACAGCGAAACACCTATTTTGACATTTATAAAGGTGGCAAACCCCATTCATTACTATTATCAGTGCTACTACTGAACAACTGCACTTAAGTTCTGACTTTCCCCAGCTTATTTGGTCAGTTGTTTTTGGCCATTACAAACCGTTACTAATCAGCCTGTCGGTTTTTCTAGTATCCTCGTCTATATCATCTCTCCGCTTCTGTCTTAACCTACTCCGATTAATATTTCTCACAGGCAGCGATAATAGGGTTCGATTGGAAGGATAACTTTCATGCATTTTTGACAGGTCTTTCAAATCTTATCCTATCTATTTTTTAACGATATTATATTGCTGCCATCTGCTATTTTTTATTTTTCTTATTAACCTCAAAGTTATATCTTCTTCTCCAGATGCCGTTTCATAGATAATCCTATGATTTTTTTGTTCTTAAAATCTTTCGTTCGATGATGCATAGGTAATTTGCATCTGATTAAAAATAGTCCGTGTTTCCACACATATGTCAGCACATATGTCAACACTGGTAGGAGGGATGTCATATATTATGTGGTTTATATTATATTAATGCTTTGTTTGCTTAATTCACCGTATTACTTATTCACTAGTAGTATTCTTTTTTTGAGTTATCACTAGTCATGAGGAAATTCAGGTGTATGAATTTATTTATAATCTATTTTCTTGTGAGATTTCTATATTGTCTTCTATATTTAATATGAGTTTCTATCGTCTCCACTTTATTTATTGTCGTAATTTACTTATTAGTACGCTGTCGTACGCTGATATAAAACCTACAAAGAGAAACGAGATCGAAACTATTACTATCGAATTTCTTTGATTTTTCTATTTTTTCACCTAGTACAAAGATCTGGTTTATTATAAACCCACTCGGTATAAAATAATTTTATACAAAGCAGACTGGACTATAAGCTTGTATAGGTTATATATATATATATATATATATATATATATAATATATATATATATATATATATATATATATATATATATATATATATAAGGCTGTAAGCTATTGTATAACTACGATTTGTATCAAATTATCTTCTAATAATATGCTAATTCTTCTCCTTGTCTGGCCTCACAATCTTGAGTGTGTCTTAGCCGCATTCACTGCCCTCTGTGTGTCTCTGTTACACTCTGTTATTGTGTCTCTGCTACCGTCTGCTGTCCTCTGTGTCTTTGTTACCCTCTATTATTGTGTCTCTGCTACCATCTGCTACACTCGTGGATGCGTCGAGAGTGCGGGGTCAAAGTCCAAAAAGTGGTGTGAAGTGCATCCTTATCTACCCACTTGTAATGTAAAATGAATTTAGTATACAATATTACCAAGAAAGAAGTAACACATCTAGTCCCATCTGTACTGCTAAGTGGTCGTTAAATTCACACTGCGTTTTCATACGAAATGTATTTCACACTTTCAGCACATTTTTTTTCTAATACCTAAATTCAAAATTAATATTTTCTAACCAATACTCATCGTTAATATTTAATTTATACAGTAAATATCTATAAATAAATGAGTCATAAAGGATATAATAAAACGCCGGTGACATTGTTATCCGACAGCATTGAATGATTATTGTAAAATTACTAAAGAAAAATCTAAATAGAAAAGGTGTTCACAAATAAAGAGTTTTCTATTCCCTTCAGATTAAGAGCTCTGGTATGTTACGTATTTTCCACCTTGTTCTACGGAATGGAAGGTTGGACGCTAAAGAAAGAACAAAATAAGAAAACGTAATTGTTCGAAATGTGGTCGGATAGAAATTTAAAAGGTGTTTATCGTATGACGACTGTGATAAGCAAATAAATTGTAAGATGGAAACACAAGACGATATAATTTGAGACATACTTCCCTACTAGATATTATTTATTCTTCTTCAAGGTCATCAAATTTTATATTTGTTAATCAAGGGAATTAGTATCTCTAATTAAGTTACATATTAAAACGCTTCCTTATAAAATAATTAAAGTAACAAAATAAAAAATTAAAATTAAATAACTTGCTTAAAAAATATATGGAATATAACAGTCACTGTATGACATTTTGAATATAAACACATTGAGAGCATAAGTAATTAAATAAATATGAGTGCAGTATTAAAACGTGTATGTGTTTTATTGATTTAGATATAAATTATCAAAGTATAACTAAAAATTAAAGTTACCATAGCTAAAATGCAAAATGCCTAAAACAATCTGGTATTTTCTAAAATAATCTAATAATAAATTTTCATTTAAATTATAATTATATTTGTTCATTATATTATCAATCACTGGTTATTAATAAAAAAAACTGAAAAATGTGCACCCATAAATAAGATATCAATATCTTTTTTATATTGTATTATTTTTAGATTAGTAATATCAATAGATTTAAACATTCCAATAACGATATGAACAATAAAATATTTAAATGTTGACACTTCCCTTTTGATATAAAAATATTAATTACAATGAAACGATCTCTATACGATAATTTAGTGTTAAAAAGAAAAAAGCATACAAATATATTTAAAAACTTAAAATTGGAATTTATTAAATGTTTTTTCGATTATCTTATCACATTTCTACGCCCGTTTTAAACATAAAAGTATATGGTGAACAGTATATACAATGATATAGTAGCGCTACAGAAATTGGAGGCGCTTGACTTCTAGGGTACGAGATGAGTTTCATCTAGCAAAGAGCTCTGTCTATAATTTTAGTACTCATCCGTTAGATCACTTGATTCACTTTTAAAACGCAACTCAAAAGTCACAGACCCAATTAGCAAAATGTCTGGCTGACGTATGACTGGACTCATCTAGTATACTACGTATACTAGATGTGATAATAGCCACTGAGCGATTTGAACACTGTCAGCTCACTGGGCTACTGAGTCGACAAACAGTACTTATATAAACTTAAATATTACTAAAAAAAAACAGGTAGGTCAAGTGTATCTTCTTCTTGTTGTACTTCTTTTAGATGTGTTAGTCCTTATTGTACGACCTGTTAGTCCGTTGCTGAAGTAGTTCTTAAGAGGTACACTGTCAGCCATCTCTCCATCTGTTTGATGATTTGCTGGTGGTCGATTGCCAGCTGGTTTTCCTGCTAGCGCCATTCTTGGTAACCTACGCTCCTCCATCCTTTTTACCAGATTGTGCCATTCTCTTCATCTTTATATTTTATCTCTTTATATTCTCTTCATATTTATATCTGATTATATATTTTTTCTATTATATGCCTTCTTGTTTTCCTTTATATTGCTCTTACTATCTTTATTTTGAAGTCACGTAGCACACTTTTGGCTTTATTAGTGTCTTCCGTAATTATATTCAATAAATTATTATGAATCTGATACATATAGTAAAAAATTTTAACTTTGCTATTTAGTCGCATGTATGGGTTATTTCAGACAATATTTCTTAACCATCTAGATATGACTGCGGCCTTATTTATCTGGACTTTTAGGTCTCTAACTGGGTCATGGCAACTGGATAAATGTGCACCGAGATATTTGAATTGGTTCACCTATTCTATGGGTTTGTTTTCCACTACGAGCTTACATCTAATTGGATCTTTTGGGGATATATTCATATTAAGCATGCTTGGTAGAATCTTCTCTCTAGTCACAGTCAAGTGTACTCGTTGATTAAACATACGAACACGTAGAACACATCACGATGAACATCTGGAGAGATGGCAGTGATAAAATGTTGTTTACCAAGAAAAGGAAAATAGATTGTAGTACGTATTAGTACGGGTCCTGATATTTATTATTGACTAATAAATAAGCCATTTGTGCCTTCGTATAAAAAAATTAAAAATCTGTTGAAGTGTTAGTTAAACAACCTCAACATGAGTTACAGTAAATAACTGGAAGAAACTTGGAACGAAGTGACAAGATTATTTTGAAAATGAAATGAAAGTGGCGAATACGACGCTAAAAATACGTCATTTCGAGCATATGACGGAACCTCAACATAATTTTAGTTGCCCTGTACAATTAATTGTCATTAATAATAATGTCATTTATTTATTATGTATTGTAAGCTTCTTTCTAAGCTCTATGCTAAGTAATATTAGTAAAAAACAGGTATGTGTCAACAATCAGGATATGTTTTTTATCAAAAATGTTTAATTCTATCACTGATAAAAAATATTTATAGTATTTTCCACACCCTAGAGGAATAATCTAGAATATATTTAATTTTCGGCTTATATATTTTTTATTGGATAAAATATTGAGTCAAATTGTCATGGGTTTGACGTCATTAACATTTCTCATTTTAATTTACTCAGGGTAACACGCCTGGTTAAGAAACCTAAGAGAGTGGTATAGTTGCAGTTCAGTAGATCTTTTCAGAGCAGCCGCCAATAAGGGACTACAAGAAGAAGAACACACCTGACCCATCGGAAAATATATTTTGTATTCTATATATTCTAGGACACTGTCTATTTACTTAATATAGGATACTTTTATGATAATTTCATAATAACTGAAACAAATTGGACTCATAAACTTCTAACATCCGAAGCTGGTCGTTATATAGTATCCAAATAAAGAATGTGCCTAGTATACGAGAGTTGACTGTATGATTTTTGACATTTGAAGTTTGACATTTGTGCTATCAAGGAGAAGTGACAAAATATATAATTATAGTATTAAGTTGTTCAATTCTAGTATCATTTTACAGTAAACAATAATAAAAAAGAGTTTGTTTTTATATTTGATTTAGTAAAAACGTAAAAAGGGGTATGATTTAACAATTACATTTGGTGATTGGACACCACCAAGAACAACTGATTTTCGGTGGTAGGAATAATTTAAATTTAGTCAAAGTATCCCAAAAAGGAAACAAACATCACTTAAATGTGAAATGACTATATTCACGTTGATTTCGCATAATACGAAATACTGAAAATAATACACCACCATATGTTTACCTTAAGTGTTGCAAAACAAAAATATAAACTTCGACTACGCCAGAGCAGTAGGGCAATGGCAGCTTGCAATGGCAGCAAGCTGCCATTCAACACAACAATCACAGAACCTTTGCTCACTAAAAACATAAAATTGATGTCCCATCCTCCATGCAATCCTGATTTAAGTTCTAATGATTTATTTACGTTTCCAAAAGTCAAGAATTAATTACGTGTTCAATGTTTTCTAACAAAAAGTAAAAAAGTTGAAGAATTTAAAAAGAAAATTTTATTTACCGATCTTCTGATTGAAACAGTTATTGATTTACAATAATTGTGAAGACGAAAATTGATTGACAGATCTATAATATTCTGCAGCTTGTATAAGAGGAAAAATATCGCAAAAAGAAATGTTTAAATAATGGAAATATATTGGCTGAAGCATTTAATCTACACGTGATATAATATAGCTTCAATTTGAACATCAATATGGAACTTTCTTGGATAATTTTAATTAAACCATGTAAGCCGCCAGATATATCAATTACTTTGGTAGCAATCCTGTCTTAAATTCTAGAAAAGCTGTTGCTGTCAAGAATTAAGCCAATTCTACTAAACCAACAAATAAAATAGAGTCTCGTTTGACTTCAAGTCCTCATACATCACCAGAAAACAAATTCATCACGTCTATAAGAAATACGGCAGCTACTGGCCGACATACTGTCCTTCTAAGCCAAAATGTATTGGTTCGATTCTCGGCACCAACAACGACATTTTTATTTCTAAAAATTATAACGAGCCTCCCACCGTACTTCGGAGGGCACGTAAAGCCGTCGGTTCCTCTGAGTTAGTGTGAATCGATACTAGTTACCTGGAAGAGTAATTGGCGCCGGAACAATCCACAACTATCTGCGCAGCAAAAATGCTATGCAATATATTATTATTACAGAAGCTACTAGAAGCTAAGAAGAACTGAAAGAAGAAAGAGTAAAAATTTTTTACACTGGTCTACTTGCTTATCACAACGTCCTCCCTCCAGGACTAGTACTACCTGGTAAAATTTCGAGATGAACTTCCACCACGCATTTGAAGCCGGTGTCTCACATAAAAGAATTCTTGGAGCAGTCTTGTATAGGCCCATTGTATTCGTCTAACCGAATCATCCCTGACTTCAGAATCAAAATCTTAAAGAGTATCACTAATTACAGCCAAAAATATGTTCAGAACCTATATAATCATACAGTCTTAACTCAAGCGAAATAATTCGATTTTCTGACCAAATTCTAGTTAAACTAATCCAATAATTGATTTTTTATGAGATTATTCTGAGATTCCTAAGTATTTTTTCTGTCATTTAACAACCATGTAGAAGCCATAAGCATTCAAAATTACGCCAAGGGTGTGAAAGAAACTAAAAATAATATGCAAGCCTATAGGGTTTATACTTCTCATATAAACTTTTTCGGTATTGAAATTATTAACTAATATCTTGGTACTGACATGTTTAAGTACTCTGCCACGAAAATCCTCAACACCTTGTTGATATTCTCCACTACACTCATTTCTACTGCATCTCGGTTGTCGTATTCCGTATGCCAAATTGATCCGAATGGTATTGATATTAAGTGGAGAATCGGTACGTCTAAAAATGAAAACACATATTAACTAATAATAAATAAATGAAATAGTTTATATACAATATCGTATGTCTCAGCAAGTTATAACCATATGGAAAACTTTTTCATGTTGAAATATTCTTATAACTGACTTCTTCTTTCAGTATTGGTAACCAGAGCCTGCTATATTCTGTTAATGGGAATGCTACACATTTTTCTTATTTAAGCAAGATGGATGAGGGCTGCTTCTTTGATTTTTCGCTTTTACCCGTCTTTTGCTTTCATGACTTCTTTGCTCATTGTCCAAAACATGTTTGCATATTTGGGATATTTCAAAGTCTCTGTTTTTTATGTATGATTCATGCTCATTTACCCTAAAATTAGTGGTCTTGAGATTTCTCCCACATAAAAATTGTTGCATTTATATGGTATTTTATAAATGGAGTTCTTTGTATTTCTATTATGAGTATTTTTGGATATTTTTCGGTGTTATTTTATTTCCTTTCTTCAATCTTGTAAAATTTCTTGTTTATAAAAGACAATGGATAATCATTTTTTTTAAACTTGTGTTTTTTCTACCTGAAATACATTTTCAATTGGGCAGATGTTTTGGGCTCTATCATATAAAAATTTTATCATTTCTTTGTTGATATTTATTAGGATTTGAGGTGATAATTTAAATAGCTGTTGGTGTGAGTTGATTTTCTGTAAATTTTGATTGCATATCCAATACCTCTTTTGTGATATTAGTGAGTTGTTGTTTCCTTTTTTCAATGTGAATTAGGTTGATTATTCTTTACGGTTGAAAAAAATTATTCAGTGCTTGTGGTCCATGAGGCCAAATAGAGAACCAATTGTCTAGTTAAAAATAGGTGTTGTCTGTGCAAAATGTAAAAATCAGAATTTTGTATCAATCCAATGGTACAGAATCACCCTCAGAATTTCATCTCAATAGCATAGCTATTTGCCTATTTGCACGTCGAGGCAAAGTAAGTTGGCTGCCATAAAGCGTCAATTGATAAACTTCTAAAGGTTAACAATATTTCTTAATTTTAATATTTTTTGAAAACGATTTCCTAATTGGAAATCTAAACGTCAAAAAAAAATGTAAAATGTAATTTTCATTACACTCGATTATGGTTTAATCCCGAATAAATGAAATATTGAACTTACACTTTTTTAATTCCAAAACACAAAAACTTCAAAAAATATTTTGAAGTTAAATAATTTTCATTTTCATGGTTTCCTGTCAGAAAATTTACCTCTAAAATTTTAATTGAATAATATGATTATTACTACGCCCTTATATTATTAAAGCATTTTATTCTATTTCTTTGTTCTAACTCTCTGCATGCAAACAAGTATCAAATTCAAACAATTACTTTTAGTAGGTCCAGATGATTTTGACCTCATTGTGAATATTGTACTCGTAAAATAAGCACAAAAATATATAGTAACTGGCATAGTAATAAGGTTAGCAAATATTAACATAAAATGGCGAAAAGGTATAGGTAAAACGTGTCTGTATAAACATTTCCAAATTATAAATACCGTCCTTCAATATTTGACGACATATTGTCTACACAAACAAAAAAAGAGGCAAAAAGTTTTTTGCGATTCTTGATCACAACCAAAATAAACTTATATGTTTTACTATAAGGTATAAACTATAATTACATAATTGAATCTGACTATTCTTAAAATATTATTTTAATACAATTTAGGATTTAGTAAGTATATGTCGGGATAGTATTATGAGGTTTTCTTTCGATGTTTAATCAATGCCAAAATTCGTGATATGCACGACCAAATACTTACCATGTCGGGATAGTATTATGAGGTTTTTTTCCCTGGTTTTTCCCTCATAATTTACTGTGGAATCACTAACAGGAAAATTTTACTGTCGTCATGGCATGTGGTTGTCGTTTTAAAGGCAAATCACATGCTATGATTTTTTCTGGCAGATATTCTCAAGTTAAAGTTGATTTCATATAATCGAATGAAATATCTTACAATAAAGTCGTCCCAGGAACGCAATTCTTTTAAAGTCGTCTACTTTAAAATGTATAATATATGCCTGCATTGTCAATATTAATGAGTTAGATAAAATTAAATTATTAGAAGAATTTTTCACCAAGTAACAAAAAACAAAATTTGTTTATATATTAATGTTTGTATTTTGATTTCCGAAGTAGAAATTGAAACGTCAATAAACTTATTTTAAATTTTAAATGTGGCTTATTCCCATTAAAATAGTAATTAAGTACTTTAAGATGCCACAAGAAAATAGCTTCAGAATAATCTTTAGCGATTTCTTCATTTCTTGTTAGATTGGCGTACAACAGCCAACTCCAATTTTTATTACATTGGCATTCTACGCCTACAATTTTGTTACAAAGTAATAGGGTCAACAGTTAGGCAACCAGCACTGTCCTTTTGAATTTAAGGAAAAATATATATTAATATATTCAATTATTTTGTTTGTAATTCTGCCTGACAAGTTTGAATCTATGGCAATTGCAGATCTGAAATAGAAATAAATTGATGGTATATATTTTTTAAATAGGTCTTCATATCTTATCAGTTTCCTATTTTCTGCGTACATTGGTGTTTTCTTTGTATATCAAAATTTGGGGATCAATTTCAATCAAGAACTTTTCAAAGAATAATAGTTTTTCTCTCAGAGATTACGCGGATTTATAACTGGAATATACTCCAAAGTTGAATCCGTGTTTACACATGCACTGTTAAAATGTTCGCTGGTTCAACTGTAATTTTTTTTTGTTTTTTATACATTCAAAGTAAAAAAAAGTATAATACTCTGTACAATACTCTCTCCCTCTAGCGGTTTCCCTGTAACTGAGTGTCGTGATTTCCTACCATACGAGTAACTATCTCTATCGGCTTCTATCCTAGGCTGCTCTCATGGACTCAGATAATATTTTAGCGCTGGCTCTCTGTACTTGATCGGTCCATCGAGTGGATGAGCGGCCTCTGCGACATTAAACGTTTCCCGAAATTATAAGAATCTCAAAATTATCATTATTTCTTCCTGTAATATGTCGGAGAGTCTAAAGTGCCTACGAGACAAATAGAGGAGACTCGACTCTGAATGTTAAGCTGCTGGAGGATGGAGTGATTTGTTCTGTGCTCTATCCGTCAGATCCGAAGTGTTTTCTTCCAGCAACACATCTAGAAGGTCTCAATTATTTTCCTATCGTCCATGTTTTGGACCCATAACTGAATACAGGAAAAATTAAAGCACGTAATAACTTGATTTTGGTGTTCTTCGACCAATCTTTCCATAGTTTATAATCGACATAGTAGATAATCGACTCATAGCATTTTTGATCATTCTTATTCTCACATGTATTTCGGTTTCATAAGAGCCTGCATTACTACTGTAGTATCCTAGATAATTGAACTCATTAACCATTTCAAACTGATCCAAGCTACATAATTTTTGATTTTTGTTTATCGATCTTAAGACCACATCTATTTCTTTCCCTTTCCACTAGCTGTATCGGACTTGACATTTCTTCTTCGGATACAGTTATTAGAGTTCTATCGTCTGCATATTTAAGGTTCGAGATGTTTTTGTCTGCGATAGAGATACTGCCATTTAATTTGTCAAATGCTTTGCTCACTCGATATTCCCCATAGAAATTAAAGATACTTGGAGAAAGAATACATCCTTGACGGACTCTCCTACTGATTACACTAGGTTGCACTTACAGTTTTCAATTCTTATTCTGGTTTCATTACAATAATTGTTTTGTGTGTACAATACAATCATTAATATGTCCTACAAAACCTACAAGAGGTCCAAGAATTTATAAAATACTGGGTGTTTCAAAAAGGTATGTCATAAATTAAATCACGAATTCCGGAGACAAAAATAAATCGATTGAATCCAACTTACCTCAGTACACAACTGTAAACAAAAAAGTTACAGTCCTTTGAAGTTACAAAATAAATTTTTTTTTGCATTACCTCTTAAAATACTTGACATTTTGTAATAAAAATGGACACGTTACTTTCTTGTTCTGAAAGCATTTTTCATACGAAAGAAACAACAAAATCTAAACGCACAGAAACATTTTGAGAGGTATGCAGCCCTAAACTCCCTCAAACTCTTGAGCACGTTCAAATCAAAAGAATTTTGTGGCATCATTAGTTTAACACATAATTTTTTAAACTTTTTTGCCTCTTTTCGAAAAACTAGTTTTTTTTTTTAAATTTCCATAGAATTACAATGAGTTTCTACGGATACGATAATTACAAACAGTTCCATCAATAATTTGTTGCTATCATTTATTGTGTGAATAAGATTAATATTAAAAAAATTTGATATTACAGTGGCCTACACATTTTTGGAAATGGCAGATATGCATTTAACGTTGGGTAAGTTGGATCAGATTAAATTACGATTTCAATAAACTATCGGGAATATCGTAGGTGAATATCAAGGAAATAGTGCAGCAGCCGCATGGCGTTATGCAGTAAAATACCCCAGTCGAAATATACCCGATAGACGATTATTTCTGACCATTGATCGTCGTTTACGGGAAACGGATACATTCCAACCGCAAGTTGCTGACAATAGTGGTCATCCAATAATGGATGCAACTGGTGACGACATTTTAGAAATCGTTAAAGAAGTTACTGGAATAAGTACACGGATAATAGCTACTCAGCTAAATATTCGTCGCGTAAGGGTTTGGAGGCGTTTGAAGGATCAGCTGCTTAAACCATAGCACTTAACAACGGTTCAAGAGTTATTTTTTGAAGATTATCCTAAAAGGATTGGATTTTACGATTGGTTGTTAATGGAAAACACTCGAAATGTTAATTTTATTAGAAATATTTTGTTTAACGACGAGGCGACCTTCAGTAGAAATGGAATAACAAACCATCATAACGAGCACATTTAGGACAACGAAAATACCCACGCCAAAAAAAACGACTCATCACCAAAGGACTTTCAAAGTTAATGTTTGGGCAGGAATTGTGGATAACAATGTAATAGGCCCAGTATTTCTTCCCAACAATTTAAATGGTGATAATTATTTGCACTTCTTGGCAAACGATCTTCCAAAGAGTATTTGGAAGAAGTAAATATTGCAATAAGGCAAAATATGTGGTTCCTACAAGATGGCGCTCCATCGCATTACAGTAATGAAGTCCGGGAATACCTTTACAGGCAATAACCTGGTGCATTGGAAGGGGTCGTGACGCACCTATTTCTTGCCACCCAGAAGCCCAGGTCTTAACCCTATGGACTTTTGCTTTTGGGGGTTTATGAAAGAAAAATTGCATTCTGTGACAATAGAGGACGAACAACAATTGAGGGTTAGAATAACTGAAGCTGCAATTTCGAAATCAATTTCGTCAGAAAAATATGATTTTTCAGCGAATTCAGTTGTCCTTATTAAAACGATACCGAATGTATATTGAAGAAAAAGGGGGTCATTTTGAACATTTATTGTAATATCTTATTTATAGAGGTTATAGACATTGTTTGTACTTGTTAATTTATTTAAGCAATTTATTTAGTTGCACGTATTTTTTTAAAGGTTAATGAAAAGGGCAAAGGGTTTTTTGAAAAAAGTGATAGGAGGCAAAAAATTTTAAAAATAATGTGTTAAACTAATGATGCCACAAAATTCATTTGATTTGAACGTACTCAAAAGTTTGGGGGGATTTAGGGACACACCTCCCTTAAAATTTTTCTGTGCGCTTAGATTTTGTTGTTTCATTTTTATGAAAAATGCTTTCAGAACAAGAAAGTAACGTGTCCATTTTTATTACAAAATGTCAAGTAGTTTAGGAGATAATGCAAAAAAACAATTTTTATTTTGTAACTTCAAACGGCTGTAACTTTTTTGTGTACACTTTTTGTACTAAGGTAAGTTGGATTCAATCAATTTATTTTTGTCCCCGGAATGCAAGATTTAATTTATGACATATCTTTTTGAAACACCCTGTATTAACTACTATTAAAATGTACTATTATAGTTTATGGTGTGAACTGTTTCTGGCTTTCTTTTAATCCTTCATCCAGGCATTCAATTGCAAACAAATATGAAATAAGAAAGCAATAAAGAAATTTTAATAGAATAAAAAACGTTGCAAAACGTCGCTTATAATGAGAAATATACTTACTTCTTTGTAAAAATGGTATGTGATCATCTTCTATACCTCCCGGCTGACGTCTTTTTATAAAACGTTTTTGAGAACCTTCTAGTAAATTCAAATTTCCTAAACGAGTCTCAATGTCGGCAAGTCGTAAGTACCTGTAATTTTTTATTTGTAATTAATAAATATTCAACATTAAGACGACAAATAGGTAAAAATTGAAAAAAAACAAAAAAAAAGGGTTTTAATATAATTATTATCTAGAAAAATATTGAATTCAGTAAATTCTTTACGACAAAACTCAACGATTAATAGTTACATATGTAATTCAACATCTTGTTCATCTGCATTATCAAGGTTGTTTTGTAAGCAATACTATTTTTCCTTCTTATTTCTTATCTTTTTAGTTGAGAATAAGGAGGATAGTAGTTATCCAAAATAGGTCTGACACATTTTCATATTTGTAAGGTTTTTCAAAAGTAGAATTTATAAGAAGCACAAGCTATAGCAGATGTGTATAAAAAGATGTATCACATCGTCAAACATGGACCAAAAAAATTTAAATGATTCTAATCAGATTAAATCTATCATAGTAGATAATAAAAAAAATTTAGTACAGAAAAATGATGTATACATTGTAAACGCCACATAGAAAGATCCATCCTCGCGCATGTGGCATGTGCCGACTGTATCCGAAAAGGTGGACAGGGGCGTGATTATGCTTTTCATATAATTACCGGCATAGGTAAGGAATAGTTACCGCTGCGCTACTGACAGCGTGGATAAATATGTAAACAAGGCGCTCGGTTCGAATCGGTATGAAAATAAGCATTTGCGCTGCATCTTCGTAACTGGTGCCTACAATAGCCACTGCCAGATATACTTTGATTCTAGTTAGACGAAAAAGTAGAAGAACCACAGCGAAATCTATAATAGCTATTTTGACCAAAATACCAAACACTGTTCAAAAAAGAAGGAAAGGCAGTGCAGTTGGGCCAGATAATATTGTTGGAGAAATGGAGAATAATAAAAAGATTATCTGAGTACCTGTGTACAAAAAAAAGGAATGTTTGACAATGTACAAATTATAGACTGATTTCAATTGTATTAATTTAGTAAAACACTGTCCCTGTTGTGAGGGCAAGGTTATGCCACTACAGATTTGCGGTTTTCTTTTGTACAACATTTAAAGTGGTGTTGTTCTACTACATGACATGTTTTTTCTATTCGGTTTTCGTGTGAAAACTATCATCATCATCCAGCCTTTATTTATCACGTCCAGTGCTCCCTTAAACTTCTTCATTCTTTACAATTTTGTGCTCTTTGTTGCCAATTTTTGGTGATACGCCTGATGTCGTCAGCCCAACATGTAGGTGGTCTTCCTCTACTACGTTTGTCTGCTCTTGGCCTCCAATTTGTAATTTTGCTCGTCCATCGTGAGTCGTGCGTTCTCGCTACATGGCCTGCCTAGTTTCATTTCAGTTCCGCATAGACTTCCATTCGTATCCGTGCCACTCTCAATTCCGAAGCTGTAGTCTTGGTTAGAGTCATAGTTTCCGCCCCATAGGTCATGACCGGTAATACGCATTGGTCAAATACTTTTCTTTTGAGGCTAAATGGTATGTTGGCCCTAAGTGTGTCTCGCAGTTTTCCAAAGGCTGCACACGCTAAAGTAATTCGTCTTTGGAATTCGCATGTCTGGTTATCCCTGCTGATTCTTATTTCATGACCCAAATACGGATATTTCTCCACCAGTTCTACCACTTTATCTTGAATAGTTAAATCATTAATACAGAACATCACTTTCATTTAACAAACAATCACATTACACCTATTTTCTACTCTATTGGATAAAATCTGCCTCCTCAAGAAACTTCCCCGTTGATTGTCAAACAATTACAATAATAAAAACTGAAGATCTCCATTCAGCAATACAAGATAGTTTGAACTATGTTCTCCCAACCATTAATTAATAGTGTACCGGCATGTATACAAGTAATGTTTTGTTTATTTACTAAGTTATTACAATTCAATAGACTATTTTTTCCCAATTTGTGGGTCTTACTTTGTCTGCTTAAACAGTTTATCCATATTAAAAAAAAAACCTAATATAGGTTTTATTATTTCGTCTAGATAGTTATATTAAACTGATTGTGAGTAAGTCTTATTCATTATTTCTTTTACCTATTTGAAATGGACTTACACAAGCAACACATTCATGATTAGTCAAATAGTTATTGGGGACCAAAGTCCAATTCATTTAACATATCTGTGGCTTCTCTAAAGTTATCTGTGATAAGGACAATATCATCTGCAAAACGGAGATGGTTAAGCTTTTCGCCGTCTATTGTTACTCCTCGGTGGTCCTAATTGACCATCTTAAAGGCATACTATAATACCGTTATGAATAATTTCGGTGACAATGTATCTCCTTGCCTTATCTCACGTTTTATTTTTATTGGTCGGATTTTATTGTGTATCTTAACAGTCATAGTGGAATTTTTGTAAATATTGTAAATAAGTTCACTATACCTATGGTCGATTCTGCTGCCATTCATTGCTTCTATAAGGCTTTCTATTTTCATCGTGTTGAAAGCTTTATGAAAATCTATGAAAGTAAGGATAAGAGATTTGTTATATTCTATAAATTTTTCAATGAGCGTCTTTACTGTATGGAGATGATCATTGGTACCATAATTTGATCTGAATCCTGCATGCTCTCTCGGTTGGTAGAAATCTAATTTTCTCTCCAAACTTGATGTCACTAACCTAGTGAAGAACTTGTAAATGTGGTTAAACAGGCTAATAGGTCTATAATTTTCTAGGTTCGTTCTATCTCGTTTTTTATGCAATAGGATGGTTATACTATTGTTCTATTCTTTGGGCACCTCTCTTTGCTGCAAATATAGATTAAACAGTTTCCTTAATTTATTGAATAGCATACCTATCTCCTCCGTTTACGATAGCTTCAATTACAATTCCATCCTCTCCTGGGGCTTTGTTATTTTTCATCCTTCTTAATTCTTGTAGAATCTCATCTACATTTATCTCTGGCATTAGTTCGGAACCTTGATTCATGATATTCTTTGAAATGGCTGTTTGTATTCCTGTTTGATCTGCACGTCTACTTCCATATAATTCCTCGTAAAACTCTTCGACGACCTATATTAACTCGTCTCTACGTGATATTATTTCATTTTGCTTGTTTCTTAATTTACGAATTTCGCATTTCCCATTCGTTAGCTTTCTACATAGAACTTTTAGGCTGTTATTTTCCTCTATAGTACGTTTAATATTATCGGTTTTAAATTTACTTAAATCTCTCCTGATTGCCTTCGAAACAGTTTTATTCATTTCTCCTTCTCATTCAGCAACGTCTTAGTACATAGACTTATTTTACTATCTGATTTTCTTTTAGGACAGTGCACTCGGTGATTTTCTTGTAAGGCGTTTATAATGCAATTATCTAGGTCGTTAAGATCGTTCTCGGAGGTTTCATGTAGTAGTAGCTTATTATTGATATGTGCCTGATATTGGTTGATATCTAATAGGAGTGTCCAGATACCATAAGATTTATTTTTAATCATTATGTTCCTTTCTCTTTTTATGTTGATTTGGACTTTGGCTCGTATCATTAGGTGGTCAGTGTTTAAGATGAAGCTGCTGAGTACTGTTACATCTTTAATTGTTTTTTGTCATTTATGATGTAGTCGATTTAGTTTCTTTTTCTACGGTTTGAACTTTCCCAGGTCCACCTTCTGTGCATCTTTTTGTAAACAGGGATGTTCATTTCTTCCTGGGGAACAGAATTTTCTCAAGGATGTTTGTAACTCTGCTTCTTTACACCTATTTTTCCGTTGAAATCGCCACATAAAATTGTGAATTAAGTTATTAAGCGCAGTAGATATATCGTCATGAAACATTTCGATTTCTTCGTCTGTATGGTTTGTTGTTGGAGCGTACACTAGGATAATTTTGAGTTGATATCTACTGTTCAGCTTCAGAATAAGATATTCCTCTCTAGATTATATACTTTGGACGTTTATTATCTTGTTCACGTGGTTTTTATGGACAAAGAAAAACTATACGTCGCGTGAAAACTATATGTTTGTGAATATTATGGTCCGTTGACAAATAAAAAACCACACCAAACAGTGCCTTTTCGGGATGCATTGGACGGTCTTGGATTTCATCTGGTTTGGTATCGTCCGAAAATTCTGTTTGTTGACGTACCAATTTGTATAAAAATGAGCCTGATCTCTGAAGATGATTTTTCGATAAGAATTAGGATCAGATTCCAACAACTCCAGAGTCCATTCGCAAACGCACATCATTGTATACGGTCTTTTATCTTCAGCTTCTGAAGTAAATTCTGAGTCAATTGAATTTTGTACGAGTAGCAACCCCAAGTCACGATGCAAAATTCGTCAAGTATGGTCTATAAAAGGCCAAGTCCTTGTGGGGGACATGAAATCGACTGCCTCTGATTCTTCTGTACCCTCTCACGGATAGCAGCGATGTTTTCAGCAGATCTTGCGTTTAATCGACCTACGCGTATTGGTTGATTGTTTACTGAACCAATGGTTCAAATTTATCCACCACACTACAAATAATCTGATTCTGATTATCTGATTCTCCGGTATATTCTCACGGATAACGGCAATGTTTTCGGCAGATCTTGCGTTTCATCGACATACGAGTATTGGTTAACTGTTTACTGAACCACCATTGGATTCAAATTTATCCACCACATTGTAAAGAATCCTCAATAGACAGTGCACGTGTGCTGCCCCCTCTTAATTATTTTCTTATAATACTGAATAAGTAGGCACATAGCATAATCGTCCAAAATTGCGAACGAGCGCCATCTTATAAAATTATTTTAAATCATATGATTCAAGATCATATGACAAGTAATACGTCATTCAAAAGCCCATGTGTCATTTAATACGTTCATTCTAGATCAATGTTTAACGCCAGCATTATAGAAAAGTATGAATTACCACTAATAATTTAGTAGTCTTCAGTTAATATGGGTAACAGCCGAACAGGTTAAATGAGATATTATTATACAATTCCATTTAAGATAATTTTACAATTGGCATCCATTCACATTTTGGATGTTGTGTCACCAAATATAAAAAAAATGTACAGGTAGGTGTCTTAGTTTATTACATCATCATTCTGGATTAACAACCCTGCGTGGGTCCCAGCCTCCTCAAGAATTTCTCTCTAGTCGTCCCTATCCATCATTTTTCTCCGCCAAGCACGTATTCCACTATTTCTAATGTCTTCCTTAGTTTATTACTTAAGCGTTTATTAATTAAAGTAATATGGTTCAGAAAATAATTAGCTGAGTACTTTAGACGAGTCATGCTTGGAATATCACTGAGAGACAAACTTAGAAACAATGAGATAAGACTTATAACGAAGATTAGGGATATTGTGGAAGAAATTACAAAAATGAAATGGCGCTGGGCAGGTCACGTAGCCCGATATAATGACAACATGTGAACACGGAGAATTCTAGAATGGAGACCAAGGACGATAACAAGAAGCATGGAAAGACCTCAAAAAAGATGAGTAGGTGACATAAGAGCAGTGTCAGGCAAACAGTGGATTAGATTGGTGCTAGGTAGAGAAAGATGGAAGCAATTGGGAGACCTACATTCAGGAATGGATGGAAAATGGTTGACAAAGAGAGAGACTTTAAACGCGCACTGTATATTGTTAACAGAAAATAGCAATAACTATTGTAATTTATCATCGTGAAAACGGCACGACGGAATAAAATTTACCACTAGTACAAAAATGGCAAAACCCCATCTATAATTAAAACTATGAATAACTGAACTAAAAAAAAGAAAAGATAACTAAAAGAATAGTTTAATTGCTTAATATAAAAAAGCTTGTAAAATTATTCTTACCAATTTTCCGTTTCGCGTGATGTACTTAAAAATCTTGTAGCTTTATGGCCAATCAAATCCAACAAAATCAACATATCTATCTTCTGATTTTCATTGATCCTTTCACCAGTTAGACCACTTGTTTCCTTTTTGTTTTGATACATTTGTGCTAAATGCCTAGCACCGTATATAGAATCTTTGGGTCCCCATTCAACGAAAGCTTCTTCTCCATCGAAGAATATAAGTTTTAAACTTAAAGAGTTTGATTGTATTAATTTTAATTCTTTGTCCAATACTTTGATCAAATTTAACATCATAGCGCAAGGGACTGCTGAGTCGATAGCCCCTAAAACAAATTTTAACTATAATCCCTATTAAAATTTTCAAGCAGTGCTACTTAGTGGATTACAAAAATCTTAATAATTCAAAATTACGAAAATAATGGCATCTTAAAGCAATTATGTACTATTTTTATTGGGAATAAACTGCAATTTAAGTTTAAAATAAGTTTATTGATGTTTCAATTTCCACTCCAGAATTCGTTCTCAAAATACAAAACATTAATAAATAATAAAATAAATGTATTTTAAACTTAAGTTGTGGCGTATTCCAAATTAAAATAGTAATTGTTCATAACGCAGTTCATAAAACTCACATTTTTACATACATTTTAACTTAGGAGAATAAATTGATAATAGGTTGCCAGTGAAAAAGTGACCGCAAATATTTTTAATTCAATTAATAGTAATTATTTTTTTACTAAGAAGAAGAATCGACGCATGCTTTAAAACCTCACAACTGACACTTCAAAGCAGTAGCGTTGAGCGCTAGCTGTCTTTTATTTTATCTTTGATATCTCGCACTTTTTACCAGCTGGCAATCTTAATTTTCGATCATTCTTTCTCAGACAAACATATCATCATATAAAGAAGAAAATGTATGCAAAAATATGAGTTTTATTAACAACATTATGAACGTAGTGATTCTACAGTGCGATCTTGTGCTATAGTATTAAAAGGAAATAGAGACCGATGCAAAATACAAAAATTTATTTAACTCATTCAGGATAAAGTATTTTATGTAAACTATATTTTTCTATTATTTGACAGATATCTCGGGAAAAATGCGATCATGAATGAAATAAAAAATGAATATGCTAAAAAGCTTCTAACACCGCACTGATGAATTATGTAAACATCTAAAATCGTTGGAAATGTGTTACTATCGCCGCAAACTTATGGTATCTTGGACTTATCACATTAATAAAATATATTTGGAACGAATTGGAAAACAATACGCGCTATTGACATCAGTATAATTAAAACAAGCAGCGTACTATGGACAGGTAAAGCGAAATGATAAATATATCTGCTACGATTAACGCTGCAATGTAAAATCTAAGACCAAATTGTACCTACAATGCCAAATATTTAAAAATATATATATATATATATATATATATATATATATATATATATATATATATATATATATAATAAAGAAACTGGAGATACACGTGGAATAGATTCTCTTCAAAAAGTAGTTAAATCAATGAGTTTTCGTTGGAGGAAAAAAAAACAAACAAAAACTTTTAATGGAAGAGCGTGATATTCATTTAAAAATGTCTTCTTTACATTCAACCAAAAAGTATAGAAATGAAAAAAGACCGATGGTATATATAGATGAAACTTATATTCGTGGTAATCGCACTGTGGATTATCAACAGTTTAATTAAAGACAAAGTTAATAGTTGTTCAAGTATGCTAAACTTAATTTTAAGTCCAATACGACAACAGACTATCATAATGAGATGAAATTATAAAAAATGTTGCTAAAGACTTTAATTTCTAACGTTCCTCCGAAATCTGTGCTAGTAATTGACAAAATAATGTTCAAAGAGGGGGAAAAGTTGATTTTGCATAAAACACTTTTCTATATGTGAACACAAAAAAAATAACTCTTCCTCGCACTGTAATTAATGTTTTTATTGTGTACTGTCCCTGTGGATTAGTGGTTTTTCATGTTTTAAGAATTTTTTTGTTATTTGTTTTTAAAAAGTACCAAAAAAATTAAGTGTATATGCACTCACATTAAAAATATAAAACCGGTACATTGCCTCTCTTTAGTTTTCCTTAATTTCCTCTCTCCTTACAACTGTGCACAGTAATTTGGTTCCTCCAAGAGCACCGCCCAGGCAAAATCAAGTTATTAGAGTGTCACTTTAAACCTATCGCCTTGCACCGTTATATAAATATGCTTGTAATACATTTAAATTATAATCCACAAGGAAACTAAATTCCTGTAGCTGGCTGTATACCATGTATCACAAAAAATTTATTTAAAAATTCCTGTATAAAAGGTATAATACAATATTAATAGTATTCTTTTTATACAATATCTGGGACACGTAATGAGGGGACATCGATATGAACTTCTAAGGCTGATAATAAGGAGAAAGAAAAGAGGAGGAAGGAATATAGGAAGAAGGAGAGTGTCATGGTTGATGAATTTAAGGGACTGGTTTAAATGCAATTCGATGCAGCTGGCAAAAATTTAAAAGAGTAGACTATTTCAAATATTTAAGATCAATAGTTACAAAAGGATGATGAACAATGATGAGATAACAGCGAAAATTTCACTTGGAAACAAATGCTTCTACAGCCTACAGATTATTATAAAGTCAAAATAAGTATCTACTAGCTCAAAAGCTAAAGTATACACAACAGTTATGAGACCCGTAGTAACGTATGAACAACTGTAAAAAGAAGAACAACTTCTTAGATGGGAAAGAAAATTTTTAAGGAAAATATATGGACCAATACAAGAAAATGGGGAATGGCGTATAACAATGAACCACGAAATAAATATAATGTTTAATAGACCGACTATCACAAAAGAAATAAATCTTTGTGTGGGTTTTCCTCACATGCATTTTTAAATTCACTTATTTCTGTCCAAAAATGTATTGTATCGGAGGTATTTTTCCATGATATTATTGTTATATTTTGCCATTGATTTTGAATAGTGTCGATTAATTATTCAGAATAATTAAAATTCTTTAAAAGTGGAACTAAATCTGGTTTGATTACTACTAAAAATAATGACACTTGCTTTAGAATATTTACATTATCTGGTAATCTTTGAACGATGTCTTTAATTACCAAAATTTAAAAATGTATGCATCTCTATTTATTTATGTCTTTCAATTGTCGCTCTTCTGTAAAACCTGATTTTATCATTGAATTTATTTTAGTTTTAAATAAATAACCTAAATAGAAATTTTGTTACATAATAAATAAAAAGCCAAGCCGTGTTACATAATAAAAAAGTCCAAATGTTACTGAGATAATGATAATGGAACTAATGGAACACTCTGTATGAGAGATAATACAACCCTTGTTGGAATAAAATAGTGGTAACAATTGGATGAAGTAAACCAAATGTAACCTTTTAAATGGTCAATTATAATTAATGAAGATGAAGTGTAGCGAATAAGAATGCTTATGTTAAAATAAGTTGTCAAACAACAGAGAATGTGGTCAATATTAAATAAAATATAAAGATTACTTGAAACACAACAAGAGAATAGGCCTTGCTCAAGAGAATGAGAGAGGCACATTTGCTTGGACCAATTTGGACAATTTGGACCAATACAAGAGAATGGGAAATGGCGTATAACAATGAACCACGAAATAAATATAATGTTTAATAGACCGACTATCACAAAAGAAATACGAAGTGAACGACAGTTGGTTGAAACACGTAGAAAGGATGGATAATAAGAAAAATACAAAAATAGTATATAGAATAGAATTAAACGGGAAGAGATAGAGAGGTAGACCTAGAAAGAGATGGATTGATGGTCTTAACCAGGATTTAAAAGAACTAGGAATACGAGAACGGACAAAACAATCAAAGGAAAGAAAAACATGGTCAACTATATTCAAGGAAACAAAATAAACTTGACAGTATAATGATCTTCTCAAAGAAGACAAACTAGGAAGTAACGATTTTAGATATTGTTACGTAAAAATTAGTCATATTAAAAAAAACCTGTAAACATGTTGTTTATTTACTCATATGTTGTAGATTCGACGAGACCCTTCGATCAGCTGGCAGAAATATACCTGAAACGGTCGTTCGAAGTTTCCAGAAACCGGTCGAACGATGACCCAGCCAATTTACTTTCTGGTATAATCAGAGGTATTCCCCAGACCCTTCTAGATAACGGTGTTTGGATATAAATAACAGAATTTTATTGTGAACAGGCAGTCAGAAGAAAATCGCGGCCGGGCATTTAAATGTTACGATCGTAATATATAAATTATTGTAAGACAAATTAATATAAATAAACTTTAAATAAATTAAATTTGTAAGTGTTATAAATATTGAACCTTTAGTAGAATTAAATTAGAACAATAAATTAGAATTAATAAAAACTTAACAATATAAAAATTTGGACTTTTTGAGGAGTTATGAGTGTGGCTGACCTTCACACCATGTAAAAGTTTATAGCTTAAAAATCCCAACAGGCCACCATGGCTCTCCATGGCCTGTCAGTGGTTACAGATGATGAATTCTAATTTGGCTGCACTGTAATGATGAAGACCAATAAATAAAAAATAAGTATTTTTGCTTGCCTTTTATTTATTTTTACATACCTTTTCCGTATATTCATTACATAAAAGCTAATGCCAATATTATGATCATAGATGAGTTAATACCTTAATGGTAACCAGAGGCCTCATAGAAAAATGTGGAGTTTAAAATCAGACATGTTATATTAGATTCATAAATATGATGATAAAGCCAACAATACCATACGTATGGTTACCGAAGGATCCAGGTTCGGACAGTATCCAATACTTCTAGGGGATCCAGAAGGGAAATGACCTGTACAAAAAATTATGTATGATACTGTAGGCCAACTTCGAACTGGGGTATATACCAAAAGCATGGAGGTTAATAAGAGTTGCTTTTATAGCCACACCTGGTAAAAGCGGACAGGAAAAATAGGATAGCATTCGTTACTGAAGACTCTTGGTAACTTTGCTCGATAGGCATATTGGGCATGAAGTATTGGTTGAAACTGCGATACATCATGTACAGAATGCGTATCGAACAGAAGTCTCAAAACAAAAACGGCATTGCACCATCTCGTACAAAGGGGGAATAGGCTCTGGACAACCTAGATGTGATGTTAAGTGCATTTCTCGATATAGAGGAAGCATTCAACACCTTCTACGAAGCAATCAGGGCGATTTGTCTAAAAGGAATAGGCAAAATAAGCTGCAGACTATGTATTGAGGAGCCGTGTGATATACTTTACTGGGTGATCAGCTCATGTAGCTAGAGGCTGTCCACAGGGAACAGTTTTATATCCTCCTCCAAAACCATAAAATTTACGAGGAGAAATTTTAGAGGAATTGGGTCCTCTAAGACTAAATGGTACACATCTAAATCTGTTGAGTGAAGTAAAGTATGTTGGGGTATTATTAAGTTTACTTGGAATCAGCAGCCAGAACGAATAACCAAGAGAGCGGTGATTAGAGAATGATTAATGATAGTCAGACGCACTCATGGTGTAACGGGATTTAATTAATCCTCAGATCTAAGTAACCAAATTCAGTTTAAAAATTTAAAATCCTTTTAATTATATTAATAATTGCCAATTGCTAAATGCGATTGTTTATTAATGACATTGAAATTATCGGTGTAGCTAGAACACTCTCTGACCTAGTGAAATTTGCAATGTAATCAAAAGCTTGTTTCATTTTGTGTACAAATTATATTAGTAAAACATTATTATATAAACAAACGCACGTGAGTTAAATAGCTGGAAAATAACGGGAGTAGATCATTATTATTAAGAATTAAGAGTTAACATTCGAAGCTAGTTTTGTCATCCGTCAACTGGGCACTCTCTCTATTATTGTACTTAGAAAACCAATAAAGTAATTATGAATATCCAGTGAGTTCGAGTTAATCAACCATATGC
Source organism: Diabrotica balteata (assembly GCA_918026665.1). NCBI lineage: Eukaryota > Metazoa > Arthropoda > Insecta > Coleoptera > Chrysomelidae > Diabrotica > Diabrotica balteata. The sequence goes on from OU898278.1 coordinate 116,248,723, forward strand.
AGGGGAGTAAACTACCCCTAGAGTTCCACTATATGGAACACTTGATGGAAGCAATCTAATAAACATTATATGATTATCCAGCGTTATTATAATAAACAAATGTGGGGCTTAACACCAGAAATGTTAAATTGGATTTATAAATAGGTGTTAAAACCAACATATGCATCAGTGGTATGAGGCCAAAGGTGCAGCAAATAAGCACCTAAGGAAGGTGCAAGATTTGCTTGCTACGAAATCACAGGGGCTCTGAAGGGCAAACCAGCGGCAACTATGGAGGCCCTAATCGACCTTCCTCCTTTATATATAATTGTAAAGGGGGTGGCGAGAATGGGACCTTATGGACTGCGAGAAAACCTGAGCAACGTACTGGTTAGATCAGGACATAGTTACATTATAAATAAAATTAGGAATACCGAATGGAATATGCAGAGGAAACAGTAGACCCAGACTTCATGGACATACCTGGTGTACATACGAGTCTAATACAGCAGAAGAGTAAGTAGTGGTGGAAATTTAAACATTTCTATTCCACTAGGAGAATATACCTCTAAATTTCACGCAGATATTTTTGCAATCTTGCGTTATGCAAGAGAAATTAACATAAGTGCTTTCGAACTGAAGCGGGTCAATACATGCACACGAAGCCAAGCAGCCACGAGGTACTCATAAGCCCTAAAGCGGAGTCTAGGCTATTTTGAGAATTTTGATGGTATACAAGGCAACTATCGAACACAGTAAGTATGTGATCGATAGTTGCCTTGTATACCATCAAAGTTTAATTATTCGAACATTCAACCTTCTATTTATTTTGAGAATGCCGAAAGGAACGAAGAAAGACTGGCGGAACATACTAGTGCCACACTGATATGGGTTCCAGGTCAACGGAGAATATACGGCAATGACAGAGCTGACGCACTTGCCAGAAGACGCAAATTATGGTATACGCTTATGACTGGACTAAATGATCACTCGCACCGACAAAAAAACTTAAAGAAAAGTTTGCCTCCTTCTTTATTGTCACAGAATATATGGGCCCCATAATAAACGAAAGTAATAACATCGATTCTGAACAGAAGAGCTAAAGACAAGAATATATTTAGATTCGCTCAAGACAAGAGATAACTCCACGACGAGAAAATCAAAAGAAGGTTAATACTAGCGAAGAGCTGTTGGTTCGGATTCAACAAGATCCTAAAATACAGAAGACCAAAGACAAAACAAACATAAAACAGTCTACTAGAGCAAGAAATAACAGGTAGGAGGGATGCAACTATCCTCCCAGACGAATCGTATTAACGATGACTGGCAGAAATAGAAAAGTTGCAGGCCAAGATTAAGGTAGAATGATGGTGTAAATACAGACGCGGGTAAACGACAGGAACGATATGCCAAACGGACTAGATTGAGATTCAACTAAGTAGCTTAATAGAAATAGTGATTTAAAATAGATCACCAAGAAGATAATTTTACTGTCAAGATTAGGTATTGTCTTTTTATTCTCAAGATCTTAAGTTGACGTTGATTTCATGTAACCGACGCACCTCAAAAATATTGACAATATCATGTTAAAGTCATCTACTTTAGAATGTCTAAATTGTTGTTTAAGAATGTCTAAATAAGATGGAGGCAGATAAAGTTAAATTATTATAAAAATAGTAAATGAAATATTTCGTAAAATGTAAATTATTTTAAAATGAGACAAAAATGTAATCACTTTTAATATACAAAATGATTTTTTCACTTAATGTAGGTTGGATAAAAATATAATTTACTTTTGTTTTTTTTTACGAACCATAACTTCTAGACATCTCCAACATGTATTGTTCAACACAATACGACGTTTTTATAATTACAGGGAAAGTAAATATAGTTTTAATGCCTACTCGTTTTAATACCTATCTTGCGATAAACTACACAAAATTTAAAAATACCATTAAACAAAAAATTAATACTTTTTGCCACGGTGGAACTGATATCGTCAGTGTAATTCGCATAGTGCGTAACTCCATTTTATAAAATTTTACAGGAGAGTGAAAAAACTAATTTAGATGATTAAACTTGTTACCGATTGGCAAGAAATTAGTTTTTACAACTACTAGTCAGATAGAATTTGAATTTACTATTTTTGGTTTTTAGATGAAATATTGTTTTTTTTTTTTATAAAATTGGAGATACGCTTTTTAGGAACTAATATTTTGAAATCAAAATGAAACTACGCATTTTTCTGAAAAAAGTTTATTTATTTTTTATTGCAAATAAACCAGTATCATAAGGATTACACCTCGATAAATGTAACAGAAAAATGAATGCTTAAAAAAATTTTAAATCAGAAAATATAAAATTAAATAAGCACAAGCCTAATTATGAGGTAACTGATCATAAAAAAATGGTAGTCCTGTTGTATATTTTTCTTCAGTTGTTGCAAATGCTCATATTTTTCTTTCTTAATGGGAATTGTACGTCTGTATAATGCAGGCAAAGTGTCAAAATCTGAAAATTTTGGATTTGCAGGTAATCTGACAGAAAAAGTTTTCCATTCCAATTCAGAATGTTTAATCTTGTAAAATATATTTTTGTTTGTAGATTTATTGCCTTTAGGTCAACTACCTGGGGATCTCCGACTTTTTTTGCAGATCGTATTGATGAGATAAAATGTATATTACGTTCAATGTTTTTAAAAAAATCCAAAAATATTGTCCAACTTGTATTTCTTAGCTAATTCTTATTTCTAATAAGTCTTTTTCACTCGTTCTATATATTTTAAAAATTGTTGCTCTTCGCACTTTGTGTTGTTTGCTCATTGTACTTTGTTTTGCTTTTTCAGTATATCACAGCTTCCCTGTTTCTAACCTAGCCTAGATTTCTCCTAGGAGAAAGTCATAATTATCACAATCATCATCATCATCAATGGTGCTACAGCCCTATGAAAGAGCCTCGACCTTCCCAAGTCTATTACCCCAGGCAGTCCTATCCATTGCCAACCGTTGCCAGTTTGCTGCGCCTATCTTTCTACCATCCTCATCTACACCATCCTTCCATCTGAGTTTTAATTATCACAATCACTACTTTATATTTGTTGATGACGAAGCAGTTTCGATTTATCTTTGTTGCTCACTAACTCATTGGAATTGCTATTCAGTCGTACATCCTAAATTTAATTTCCATAACAATTTTTTCAAATAGCGTATATACCGTATTGCTCAGTAAATAAAAGGTTGAAAGGAATAGGAGCATTTTATTTAAATTGTCCCTACTAATGAGAGTGAGTTTTGCTCCACTAGAATTTTTGTAGCATTACTGTTTTATCTGCTGATGCAGATCGCCACCATGTCTTACAGACTTGTATAAAAAATATAATTCATACTTATATCTGTCACTGACGATGCTTGAAACGTGGTCAAATTTAAACTTTATTAAAAATGCGCCGACACAATTGCTAATATTATAACTGAACATTCTGCGGAGGATATATTATTTTCGGGGCACATATTCAATAAGAAAAAGAAACTGTTCATAACGAAGGCAAATAATTATCATCAAAAACGACATCCAAATGTTATAGCTTCATAGTAACGAATTCAAATAATTAGAAATAGACGGAATAGAAATCTACACACATGACGAAATCGAATTAAGCCTAGCTGAGGTAAAAAGAACGATCAAAACTCTAAAGAACAAAAAAGCAGAAGGTCCCGGCGGAATACCAAATGAATTGATAAAAAACGGATCGGAAAAGTTATTCCGGATGATACACAAAATGTTTGAGAGAGCACTGAATGGAGAAGACTTACCGGCACAATGGACCCAAGCATATATGACATCAATATACAAGAAAGGAAATAGAAAAATCTGCGAAAACTATCGGGGAATTAGCATTATATCGTCTATAGGCAGACTGTATGGAAAGACCATAAAGGAAAAAATTAGGAATATATATATACAAGATAAAATCGGAGAAGACCAGGCAAGTTTCACCGCGGGGAAAGCATGCTTAGATCATATTTACACGGTCGAACAACTAATAGAAAAAAGAATGGCCAAAAATAGATCCGTCCATTTGGCTTTTGTTGATCTTAAGAAGGCATATGACTCAATACCTAGAACCTAGATACCTAGAACTGCTATGGAAAGCAATGGAAGACATCGAAGTTCCACGAAGATTAATAAACGCGGTAAAAGCACTCTACAAGAATAACGAAGTAGCTATCAAAACGGGCAATAGAATATGCAGTCCATTTAAAACGACAAAGGGACTACTACAGGGTTGCTCCACATCCCCCACCCTGTTCAAAATATTCCTGGAAAAAACCCTGAAACCATGGAAAAAAAGTGTGAAGGAATGGGTATACCAGTAAGGAACGAATATCTATATACGCTAAGTTTTGCTGAAGACCAAATAGTAATCGCACAAGACGAGAATGACCTCAGTTTTATGACGAGAAAACTGGAGCAGGAATATACAAAGAATGGGATGGAAATAAACCTAAAGAAAACTGAATACCTAACAACGGAGAATACAGAAATAAAACAGCTGGAAATAGACGAAGGTAAACAAATCAAAGGAACAAACAAGTATAAGTATTTAGGTTTCATAATATCAAACAAAGGAACAACGGAGGAAGATATAAAAAATAGACTAGGACAAACAAGAGACTGCATACGAAAATTGAACCTGGTACTATGGGATAAGAACATCAGCATGAAAACAAAGAAAAAAATATATAATACCATGACAAGAAGTATCCTCACTTATGGGTGTGAAAATTGGACAATAAGAAAACCAAAAAACAAAATAAGAGCAACAGAGATGGAATTCCTAAGGAGAAGCTGCAGAGTAACAAGAAGAGATAGAATAAATAACATAAAGATTAAGAGGAGAATGGGAATGAACTCCGACATAATAGACTACATCGAACAGAAGAGGTTAACTTGGTACGGACATGTCAGAAGAGCAGACCAAAATCGGTGGATAAATAGAATAACAGACTGGAGCCCGATAGGAAGAAGAAAGAGAGGCAGGCCCCAAAGATCTTTCAGAGATAAAGTGGATGAAGCAATGAGAAGAAGAAACCTACAGGAAGGGGACTGGCTAAACAGGAAAAATTGGAGAAAACGGTTGAGTGAAGGAATACAGTGAAAACTGTGGAAATTCTTGTATATAATATATAGTAAACGTATGCTAGACTTTGATTAAGGTCGTAGAAAATCATCTAAGGATCTATACCACGATTATAATATCCAACAACTTTATACAAAACTAAAAGAGTGTTTGCAACAACATTTTAAAGATGTTTTATAAACTGGCATTAGGTACTACGCTAGATATTGAAAAATATGTTATAACCCTTTAAACATACCAATACATTTTTAAAAAGGATACCCCTAGCATTTCAGTCCATATTTATGAATGTAGAGTTATAGTTATAATTTATTAAAGATATTTAGGTACCCCCTTTAAAAATAAATTTAATATTATTATTATTATCGATTTATACAACTCAATACACAATTAATATAACAGAAAAAAAAATCTAGTTTCCATTCTTGTGCCAAAGTGATCAGAATTAATTATGTTTTTTGCGTGATTAAATAATCAATTTAACTAAACAAATATTTATTGTCAGTACGTATTTACATTGATAGAAATATCGATAACCTTGTGGTTACCTGAATTACAAAATGTATATTATACACTTGAACTCAATGTTTGAATTTTAATTTAAAATAAGTAATCAAGTGTTAAACGAATAACGGTCTGACAAGTTTATTGTGTCTGGGTCAGTTGCATATCTAAGAACTGGTTAAAAATTAAAGAAACCCATAAATTCTGAAATAATAAAATTGAAATTATTTGTTTTAAAATCAATAGCATACAAAATTTCAATGTAAAAGGAATGATGTTTTTATTTATTTATGTAGTCGGTGTTACTAACCCTAGGACTTATGCAAACTCCAATTCGCGTGGGCATGCTCCTAAAGAAATTGTCAATATTGTTAAGTCTTTATTAATTCTAATTTATTGTTTTTATTATTTATCAAAGGTTCTATATTTATAACACAACTTAATTTAAAGTTTATTTATACGAATTAATCTTATAATAACTACATAATTTATTTTAATATGAGCGTTACATTTTAAAATACCCGTCGCGATCTTCTTTTCTGATTGCCTGTTTTGTAAAAAGGTCCCGTTATATACCCATACAGCTGTTCGAGGCTAGAATATCTCGAAGGATGTCGACCCTTGGCGAAAATACTGGAAGGCTACGGGCTGGTTTTTCATTCAACCTATTTCCGGAACGTCCAAAGGGCCCGGTTTTTTTTATTACTTATAATTTCTGCCAGCTAGTCGAAGGGTCGTAAAATCTGAACATATTAGTGAATCAACAACATATTTACAGGTTTTAAATTTAACTCATATTTTTTAAGTAACAATATTTTATTGTGGTAGGTTGTTTCCGTTCTTTAAGAGCAGCTTATACTAGCTGTACGGTGTTTTGTGGATTATCCCGGCGAGGTATAATTCTTTTTCAAACATATCTCATAAGCGCTCTATAGGGTTAAGGTCGGCTGAGCAAGCAGGTCACTACAGAATGGTTATATATTCTGCTTCAAGGGAGTCTCTAATAACTGGTATGTGGAGGTGCATTATCATGCATGAAAATTAATTTTTTTCCCACTAAAAATTTTCAGACTCTAACTACGGGTTCCAGAATCCAATCAACATACCTGCGAGTTATTAAAGTTGGTTGAATGGAAATTAAAAGAGTGTTCCACCGAGCATATTACTTTCCCAGAACATTACACTTAATCCTTTATATCTCTGAACGGAAATGGCTGTTTCCATTCTTGCTTGTCTTTCTCGCCCTTAAGTTCACTAATTGATCGGTAATATGATTTTAAACAAATCCTGGTTTCGTCTAAAAATAGCACATTTTGCGAATTTCCAACGTTTCAGTTTTGGTATTGAAGACACCAATTTAGGCGAACGATCTTGTGCTGCTCAGTTAACCAGGGATCCCGTAACGTTTACTGATGTGTAGTCCTTGGGTACGAAGTCCTCTTATTGTTTTAACTGAAACACTTACATCTGTACCTTAAAAAAGCTGTTTTTGGAGTTGCGGGTAAGAAATTGTTGGGTCTCTTCTAGCTACTTGGACAATAAAACGATCGTGGCAAGCTGTTGTTACGTTTTGGTGACTTTATCTTGGTATATTAGTTTTTGAAAGTTTAAGTTAGTTTATTTATTTTCGTTCAATTTACAACTAAAACAAATTATCGATACAGTGAGGAGCTGTGTTATCTGATTTTTCTATTGATTTGTTTATTTTCAATACCCTTTAACATTTATTATTCGCAACGGTAACAAGTTTTTTCAAAAGAAATATAGGTATAGTGCCTCCCGCCCACAACAGCCCAGGCCACGTCAGTTCAGACCACGTCAGCGCATACTGTTCCCGCGCATACATCGAGTATAATAGCAGCCACACAGGATAAGACCGACACTGAGGAGTAGTCAGATTGAGACCTCAGTGTCGAGAGACTGTTCTTGTATTTATACAGAACACGATACTGGTACGTCTCGAGTAAGGTGAGTAGGCAGATTATTGAGACCCTGAACTCGAACGGAACTGTATCACTCTTGATAATGGCTCCAAAATGGGTGCCGAAAGTAATAAATTCTCAACGCGGTTCTTCCCGAGAACTAAGTAATTTTCATATATATATATATATATATATATATATATATATATATATATATATATATATATATATATACAGATTGAACTAGTTAAATTCGGAACATACGAAATATATGTGTTTCGGCTCAACTCCGGTCTAGGTGGCTGTCCAGGCTGAATACTTCAGCGGGCTGCTGGATTCTGAACTAATTCAAGAACTTATTCATAGGTGGTCAAACCACCTATCGCTTCCTAAAGCCGGCCACTCACGGTACAGCGGTGTCGTTCGACATAATCGGACAGAGGTGTTGTTCAATTTGTTGGTATATTTATTGCGTCCACATACCATAGTGCGCCGCAGTATTTGTTCTGTTCTCGACGATGTCAAATCAAACAATCATTTTAGCGTCTCTTACTTTGTGTATAACTAAGCGTAAAAAGAAACCTAAAATAAAACGTAGATTCTGGTGCAAAGAATTCAAGATTTTGGTGCAAAATAAATCTCGTCTGCCCCTGCACCCGATTTACTGGACTGTAATGCTAATTTTAAAGATTATGCCTATATACTATTTACAACTTGTATGTATTTACATATTTTAACAATACAACACGTAAATGCAATGAAGAATTTTCATATTATTTGAAAATATTAAAAGATTAAGGTTTATTGGAAAACAACAATTAGAATTTATTAATTCCTTATAAAATTCGTTTATATTATATTATTAATTATTTGTAAATCACATTCTAATATAATATGTGTTAGATCGCCTATTTTGCGACAACTGCAATTGGGAGTATTTGATAAGCCAATTATTTTTGAGTTATTCATAAATTATTTAACAATATGCTTGTGTTACCTTTTTGTTAAAACAACCAAAATGTGTTAAATTTTTAAGTAATCTCTTCACAGTTCCACGTGTAGTTTGTGGTGGATCTGGATATCTTTTAGCAAATAAAGCACATGATCTAGTAATAACTCTTGTCGTCACGTTCTCCAAGTATTAAAATAAATTTACGCATTCTTTGTTTTTTAATTTTTAATGAGCCATTTTAATCACTTTCCAAAAGTGCCAATAACTACAAATAATGACAATTATGATAATATTCGTACACAGCCTGCTAGAATAAAACAATAAATATCTTATCTTTAATATTATACATAAATATCTTATCTTTATTAAACCACAATTATTTCCAAAAATGTTAACTTTAGGTATAGAGAACCCAATTCTATTTATTTCTTTTTTTATTAAAATTATAAAATACAGCGTGTTTCATTTAAAATGATTGACTTACTTTGTTTTGAAGTTTAAGAAATGCCGTATCATTTGTGAACACCCTGTATTTAGATATTCGATTTCAATGTAAATTTCTGAAAGAACGGTACCTATTCTATATGTGCAAAAGTTTTCAAGACAATATGTTTGTCTTGATAGTTGATAGCCATTCCAAATGGAATGGCTATTAACTTTGAAAAATTTGTTTCCCTCAAATTTTTGAAAAAAGATGAATAACTTAAAAGATATAAAGTTTTAACATATGGTAACTTATACAAATTTTATCTGTAATCTTATGCAGTCTAAAAATGCAATAATTTACATGGTATAATGATATACAATAATATACTATCAAAATATTTTCTTTAAGTTCGTCATATCTTGTTATCCTCATAAACCAATTTTCATAAATACCGTGTAAGTAGTTTCCGATATATAGATAGTTAAACTCGTCGTGACACACCTTGTATACATATTCTATGTATCCATCTATCTATACAATCAGACACGTATTTGACGTACTGTTTATTGGTAAACGTAAAGCAAAAAGGTGGGAAGGTTAAATGGTTGATGATTACATCCACACTATCTCTTTCCTTGAAAGAGACTGTGACTAAACTATACAGTGTTTTTCTTCATATGAAAATTTCATATATAAAATGACCTTTTTGTAAAAGTCAAGTACATATTTTATTCAACAGATAATAAATGCATTTTGAAGTAAATAATATTAAAGTTATCACGTACGAGTCAAAAATACATTAAAGGAAGTTTACGATTTTAATCTTATCTGTGTTGTTAGTAATACCATATTTTACGAAAAATAATACTTCTTGTTGTAGAACATGCTACCTTGTTTATTCTATCATCCCAGCTCTTGTGGTGTGTTGCTGTCATACCACTTTTTCTGAGGTCTTTCTAGTGGTGTTTTGTATCAGGTTTATGTGGTTTTTCCCATTTAGCGATTCTTCGTGGGTCCATTCTGTCGACATGATCTCTCCATTTGCGGCGTCGTACTTGTGTCCACCTAAACACAGAGTTTGACCGAATTTGACCTCACCTAATTATAATTTAATGTTAAATAAGTTCCCACAAAAAAGTTGAATACCGGCACGTTTGGGACTAATTTCGTATCCAAGGCATCGCAGAAGAGGGACCCTATTGGTCACGATATGGTAAATTATGGTAAATTACGTAGTTATGGTGTCAGATGATACATTTATTTGAAACACTAACTGTACACTCTTACAATATTACTTATCCTAAATGTAATTAGTACTGAGTTGACGTTGCACTGAGACTACTACATAATAATACTAATACGTGGTATATCGACTTGTCATCTTGACGTTAATTAAATTCTGATCTCCATGATAATTGTGTTTTCTTTTATATTCGTCCTTGCTATATCAGCAGACGTTCATGATGGGTCAAGTTGGTTTTGTCAGCCGACGACAACAACGTCGCGCTCCAACAATCTGATAACTTGCACATTCCGATTGACGCTGTGTCTTGTGTATGCCCTCGATTTGATTTATTAAAAACATATTTTATATAAACAAAGGCGAAATGTGTTACACGTTTCTTTTAACTTATTCTTTATACGAATTGTAATATTTTAGAGATAATACGACACCATCCCCCTTAAGGAAAAATGTCTCTCGTGCAACTGTCTCATTTCTCTCTCTCTCTTTCTCTCTCTCTATCTCTCTCTCTATCTTTCCCTTCGGAAGAAGAGAAATTTTCAACCTAAAATAAGTACTGTTTACCTGTGCTACCGTATACATATACATTATCTTAATTCTAAAAACATACGTGGTAAAAATAGTTTATTCGTTTACCCTATTGAATTATTTATTTACGCCGCGATTGTTCATTTGCTGTCATTTTTCCCGCGATATCACTAATATTGTCTCGTAATATCACTGCGTTCACTTATGTCTACTGATTGTAAGCGTATAATCTGTTTTTATGCACCTCCCTAATCTTCTCGGTGTCTAGCCTAATTTTACAATTACAATTACTGTTAAATCCGGTACGATAATGTATGATTTTGACACAAGGAGGATGGGCATAGCTAGCGGTCAAGAGAGCAATGGAGGTATTAGGCGAGTGAAGACCGTTTTCGTAAGAGTTTTGAAAAACCGACAAAGTTTACCTTAATTACATGTGTGTGGTGAGAAAAACGTGATTTGAGCTTAAAATGCCATGTGACAATCTTTGTAATGTAAGTTAGTCACCGTATTCACCACTATTAATCACCATTTATGAATATAATTATATATATATATATATATATATATATATATATATATATATATATATATATATGTATATACGGGGCGTGTTAAAAAAAGTGGGATGGAATATTTCGAATACTCGAAATTATTTGTCGACATCAAATGTTCATCAAGGTCTCTATAAGTCTATATTTTGCATAAAGTGAAAATTATACGAATGGTTTTGCATGCAGTAAAATTGGAAACTACTTGCCAAGTTGCTGGTATGTCCAAATTTGAATAAAATTCATCCCAGACTTTACTTTCTGCAGAAACTGTATTAAATATAACCTTGAAACAAATTGGCACTAAATCAGGAAGATTTTCAGCAAAACAAAGGGTTTAAACACGTGTAGTCCAGTAATTAATACCAAAGCTATTGAGAGTATGCAGTCCAGTAATTAAAGAGATGGTACTTTATCGTTTAAAATAAAATACACCACAAAGTCCGAATTGAATTCCCGAAATACTTTTTTGTTATTTCGTTTTAGCAAACGATTTGTCCTATGTACTGTCTGATATTTCACTATCAGAGTCGTCACTATCTGAATTGTCCATCCTAATAATTAGAGGCCGGACCTCATCTATAACTCGCTCGGTTTGAAAAGACTGAACGATTATGTCTTCCGTATGTCTAATACAATTTTGCCATTGTTCTGCCTTTTTATTTATTCTAGCGAATCTTTCCATAAACTAAGAACGCTAACGGCATCTATTGTTTTGGATGCATATTTATCATAAAAATTTTTGGCTATAGCCCAAACTAACTCAATTGCATTATAGTGGCAATGGTAGGGCGGAAGTGGAAGAACTTCATGGCCATATTTAAGAGCCATTTGGTCAGTAACAAATGCCTTTTGAATTTTGTGCTCTGCACACTTTTGAAGTAAATCGACTTTTAAATATAAGTCACTGTGATAAATTTTCTTTTCTGTTATCACAACTTTATTTCTTCTTTTGTCCAGCTGCTTGAAGAAAATCTCTCTTCTACTCTTGAGTGGTAGGATTCATTATTCAACACTATTACGGATGGTCGCTCCAATTTTTTTAACAAATTTTCTTCAAACCATTCTTCAAAATATTTGCATCCATATTTCCATGGTAATCACCTGTATTCTTTGTGGACGAAAAAATTAAACTAGCGTCAGAAATAAAACGCTCATTATTTCCAGCATGAAGTATAATGTAGCGTTTACCATTACCGCAACGACTAAAAGAATAACATTTCGTGGTGTCATCTTGCCAGGATGATTTTGACAAATTTCATTTCGCGAAATTCCAAGTTTCGTCTAAAAATACAAGTTGCGTCGGAGTATCAGACGTTATATTGTTCATGTATGTTCTTAAAAAAATGCCACTGTTTTGAAACAACATTAGAGAGTTCACAAAATACTTTATTTATTATGTTTATATCGAAAACCTAAATGTTTCAGCACCCTCCACAAACTTGTTAAACTAATTTTTTGTAACACAGCACTAATTATTACATGTTATTTGGCTTTATACATATTATATATAATATTTTTAATTACAAGTTTAATTGACTGATGCAAATCTAAAGTTTTTGGATGTTGACGATTTCTCTTGCTTACTTTATTTATTTCATCCTCACTCATGTTATTAATTCCTCGGAATGTCCTCTCTGAGATAACGAAAGCATCGCATGTGCGTTTCTGAACTGCCATAAAAGATATCAATGGACCCATATTATTTTTTTCCAAATTGAAATAACTTTCGACTTTCAGAACTAAACGTCATTTTTTTGGAGATAATACTCTACGTTTCGACTGTATTTTATTTTCCTCTAAATTACTTATTTTACTTAAAGTACCGCTTCAGTACACTTCTATAAAAAATAGGTACTTATATACAACTACTACACCCTAAAAAGAACGAGGGTTATACAACAGACGAAACCATCAAACACAAATTATTTAACAACCAATGCTAAACAAGCATAAACACTCTATTGATTGTAATTGCAAAAACCGTTCGCATGTTTTCAATAAGATTTTTGCTAATTACGTATTTTGCTAAATTATTAAATAACACCAATACAACCCACGACCATCAATTAATTTTTAACAATAAACAGAAGTGTAATATGATGACAAATTTGAATTTGATCCACTTTGTCGATAACAGTGTCGTTAAAAGAAAGATATTTTTAAGTAGCATGAATCATTTTTCAATGATTGTGTGGATTTAAGAAATAAAGTACTAACTAAGAAGAAACAAATTTTTAAAGATCCATGCACTGAAAGAGCTTAATATTCCAACTCAACTCATTGATATAGTAAAAGAAAGACTTAAAGTACAAAGCAAAATTCGAATTCAAAACGAACTAACAGATACAATCCATGTGAGAACGAGATGATCTATCCTGTATTCTATTCAACATCACATTAGAGAAAATAATTAGGGAGTCAAAAGTCAACACCAGAGGAACAATAATAACAAAAAGTGTACAAATATTGGCATTTGCAGATGATGTTGATATCATAGCTAGAAGCGAAAGAGATATGATAGAAGTATTTAATTCGATAGAAAGAGCGGTACAAAACAGTGGCCTAAACATTAACGTGGTCTAACAGTGGCCTATCGTCAATAAAGTCACGATAGCGAATATGGTAGCCAACATGATATCCAATGATCGATAACGGTCATGGAACTACAAGAAGGAGAAACATAAACGAAATAAAAACCAAATACACGAAGGCTAGTAAATCGACAGGCCAAAGAAATTTACAGAATCTGACAATAGGAGACTATAACATCGAAAGCGTGAAAAGTTTTGCATATATAGGTTCACTAGTTACCGCAGATAACAATATCAGTGAAGAAGTTAAACGAAGAATACATATCACTAATACAACGTATAATAGACTGATTAAACATCTAAGATCTAACAACATCACAAGAAAAACCAAATGCAAAATATACAAGACTCTGATAAAACCGGTCCTTGTATATGGATCAGAGACATGGACACTGTCGAAAAGCGATGAGAACCTATTAGATACATTTGAACAAAAAATCCTTAGACGCATATATAAGGGGGTAAAGATATAACTTTGAACTATACACAGCATACATTGAACCCGAGATCATAACATCCATAAGGATCGGACGTCTGCGCTGGATGGACCATGTTGAACGGATGTTGGAGACTGAAACACCAAAACATATAATGAGGCAAACACCAGTAGGGAGAAGGTCAAAGGGAAGATCCAAACTTAGATACATGGAACAAGTGAAACAACATCTGAAAACACTTAAGAGTACCAACTGCAAAAACAAAGCAAGGAACAGAACAGAATGGCGGAAAATCCTAGAACAAGCCAGGAACCCAGAAAGGGTTGTCGAGCTACTGATGATGATAAAAGGAGATTACAAATATTATGACACATGGTACTCCTTATTTTTCAAATAATATGTTCTTGTACAGGCATAACTTTGATTATTGGGTAAACCTACAAGAAATTAAAAAAAAAATAATATGTAATAAATTCATTGTTTAAATAAATATTCTGCACTCGTACTACCGCAATAAAATATTAAGGGCCGGTTCTACATTCCAGTATAAATTGGAGAATAGTTATTCTGAGTATAACTTATACTTGAGTTTATTCCAAGTATAACCTTTCGAGCGTTCTACATTGTGAAATCGACAGCGGAATAGTTATTCTGGGCACAGAATAATAAACAATCAGAAGGGACACTCTCAGATGCCGCCTTTGAAGTTTTTCAGCACGCGCGCCATGTTTGAGGAGGACACAGACATATGATTTGTGTGGTTATGTAATTGTTTATATTTATGTTTAATTATATTATATTTATGTTATTATATTTAACAATGTTAATATAATTGTATAGTATGTCTATGATTGCCGTAAGTCAAATAAACCTGGTTAATTTTTCCATGCACACCACATAATTTCTTTAAAATCCTCCTAAAACATGGCGGAACGTCTGCGCGGAGGAGATGCGCGTACTTAGTTTTCCGTGGAGAGTGGGTATTCTGTATGTTTATTATTCTGTGTTCTGGGTATAACCACAGAACACTAAGTTAAAACGAAATAGTAGATTTGATGTCTTCAAAATTAGTTCAAATTGTTATTGACAGCGACATTTGGCATTTGTCATAACTGTAAAATTTGTTTACAATTGAAAGGAATTGAATAATTGATTCGCTTTATCTGGTATTTTATCTAAGTTTATATTATTATACTTTTCAAAATTAATATAAAATGGATAAAAAAATATGTAAAATTTTCTTCTTAAATTTTTTGTTATCATCAACTGAGATTAGTGTTATAATATAATAACCAAAATTATGTAAATATATCTATATAGGTATACTCCACATTTTAAAAAAGTATAAATATTGGATTACAAAATAAATAATTTTAGTTAAAGAAATGTTTATATAATACAGATTCTAGAATTACAGTCTCTGTTATCAAAACATTAAAAAATATATTGCCTTGGTAAGATTATAGCTATACTACTAGGTATACTAGTCATATGTGTAGACGTTATTACATTACATACATATCCTAAAATTTTAGAATTGAAATAATAAATGCTTTCTTTTTCCTTTGGATTGCCTAATAAAATTTCCTTTGGATTTACAATCTAAAATGTTCGTGCAATATCAAAAATTTTATTTTATATATAAAAACAAACAAAGTGAGGTTAAAATATTACAGATTTGACAACCCCTGACCGACCAATAGAAATGCAGTATAAATTTATACTGGGTATATCTGCTAAACTTTGGAGGGATAAAGTTATTCTACAGATATACTCCGATTATCTTATTCCTAGTTTATTCTTTGTTTGTAGAACACCATTAATGAAGTTATTCCAAGTATAACTTTATTCTCAGTATATACTAGCATTGTAGAACTGGCCCTAAAACCAATAAACGATAACTTTAAGCAATGAGCTTAAAGTTATCGTTTGTGAGTTGAGCATAGTTGTAGTAGTTATAGTTGAACAGTGTTGATTGAAACAACAGAGCAGAAAAATGTTATTCATAAAGGTATAATATATTGCTGCTTATCTGGTCCGCTAGTAATAAAGTTACCAGCATTTAATTGCAAAGCGGTCTTCTTAGGTGGAAAATACTTTAAAAGCTTTCTGGGATAAACAATTTCAATTTTGCAATAACTGTTCAGTAAAATTTCTTGAAATTTTTATAGCTGAATACATGTGGTATTGTTCCTATTATCACGTGAAATTAAAGTTTTAAGTGCATTTTTAGAACTTTTAATAATTTTCAAAATCACGTCTTTGGAAGCTATTTTTCCAATAACTAAACAACCAATTAACAAAGATAACTTTACAAACACTTATTTTAAAGGATTTTCTGTTTTTTTTTCAGTAAAATTGTGTCACTTTTCCATATAATTTGCCAGTCTCCATCTTTAGTATTTAAAATGAAATAGTGATCTTACATTGTTTATAAGTAAAAATTTTAATCTTTGCATGATGCAAATAATGTAAATAATTTGCATTCAAATTGTTAAACCGAATACATGTGAGGTAGTTAATATTCCGAAATAAACAGTATCTTCTGTTTTTGTATTATTCCCATAAGAAATAAACATTGTTATTTCACAGATAAATAGCTTTTGAACTCAACTATTTGCTTTAATGGACTTTACATAATAGTTAGCACAGATGTATTAAGAGATTTGATGTCATTATCGCAAAACCACATTATTTACGTTCGTTATGAAAATGGTTTTGACACATATTCATAGGATGAGGTTAAGCAAAATTATCATGTACTGTTTAATAAGTATTCTATTTCCGCGATGGACACCCGCAAGTTAAAACGGAAGTCGATCATTACGATGTTATTAATTTAACCAATATGATTACTCACAAACGTTTTTTTCAAATATATTTACGTATATTTTTAAAAATGTTAGAAATAGATAAAAAAAATATGAAAAAACGAAGAAGGTATGTAGCCGAAGGAACAGACAATAGTAAATATAGACCAGAAACTCTTAGATACACTTTGGATATCAGCATATTTTCTTTATTAAATCTACTTGTTTATGAAAATAATTTATGAATTCAGTGAAGAAAGCCAATAAAGTTTGTTACATAGCTACGAAATGCTGGCCTGATTATAGACAATAAATCCTGAGTTAAGGTCTATTTGGTGAACTACGCTGGTTGATGCTCTGAACAAGGATTTAAAACAATGGTTTATATAGACAAATCTTAATTTCATAACGAAATTGGTGACACTCAACACAAACAATGTTAATTATTATCATCTAAATTATTTAAGGCATGGACTAAATAGAGCATTACATGAAGAAAAAAACAAATATGACTTGGGCCCGCACAAATGCAGAAAAAACAACAGTATTCGCAGTGCACCTTGAAACTGTATTCATAGCACCAGATACTAATAACTACGAAGATAATGATATAAGAATGTATCTTGAAACTCCATGTTAACTATCTCTTCCTCTGAAAACATTTACTCCAACAAATAAAAATGCTAAATCCTAAGAAAGCTCCTGGCTATGATTTGATAACAGTAGAATTACTTCAGAAGCTACCGAGAAAAGCAGTGGTGTTATTAACAATAATATACAACAGCATACTATGTCTTCGATACTTTCCAACCGAATGGAAATTTGCCTAAATTACTGAGATTCCGAAACCTGGTAAGCCCGCAACACAAGCAAATTCATATCGCATCGCACTATAAGCCTACTCCCAATAATGTCGAATATATTAGAAAATAAAATCCACAAGGAAAATAATTCCTGCAGCTGGCTGTATACCACATATCACAAAAAAGAGGTTAATCTTTGTAACTTGGTATATTAAAAAACCCTTAAAAGGGCTACATTAAAAACTTAGATATTATATTAGAATATATATTAGAATATTATATTAACTATATTAGAAAGGCTACTATCACATAAAATCGAGAGAGTTGTTCCCATAAATGAAATTATACCACAACACTAATTCGGATTTAGGCAAGAACACTCAACCATTCAACAATGCCACAGAATAGTAAATATAATTAAAACAACTCTCGAAGGGAAAGTTTTGCACTGGAATGTTTCTAGATATACAACAGGCATTTGAAAGATTATGGCATAAAGGTCTCCTCTACAAACTGAAATTACACCTAACAGATCAACTATATTTTATACTAAAATCCTATCTTACTGACCGTTACTTTTAAGTCAAAAATGAAGACAGCTACTCAAATTACATCATACAATCTGGCATACCTCAGAGTAGCATTTTATGCCCATTTTTGTATCTCATATTTACAGCAGAAATCTTGGCAGAGGATATCGACCCTAATGTAACATCACAAAAAGTACAAAATCATTTAGTCTAATTTACAAAACTGGCTTAAGCGATGGAAGATTAGTGTACAAACTGTACAAATCGGTAGAAGTTACTTTTACAGCAAGGAAATCTATATTGTCCATATGTTTATATTAATAATACTCCCATTCCTATAAAACCTGTTGTCAAATACTTGGGTTTCAATCTGGATGAAAAATTTAAAAGGATAACGCACATTAAAACTAAACCGAAACAACTAGATCTAGAAACTAAAAAGATATTAATCAGATTGGCTATTAATCAAAAGGTCTCAGTTATCTCTTGAAAATAAACTGCTTCAGTACAAAGTTATACTCATACCATACCAGTTTGGGCATATGGAATAGAACTATCGGACTTTAGTAAACCTTCAAATATGAAGATACTTCAAGCATTCCAATCCAAAATAATCTATATGATAAGTAAAGCTCCATGGTATGTATTTAACCAAACACTTCACAATGATCTAGACATCCCATTACTTAAGGACATAATAAAGAATCACTCAATGTAATATAAAAATCGCACAATCACAACAACGAACTGATAAATAATTTATTCACCCAACCACTTGCCGAAAGAAGATTGAAGGGAGTATGGCCAGAAGACCTACCACAATGATACTTAGAGAACTGACACTGGACAGTACCTAACTCAAGTTAATTTATGTATAGGCTATTTACTTATTACTCTGTGTATAGAGTAAATTGTAAACATGCAATGTAACAATAAATAAAAATTATTTATCAAAAAGAAAGGATATAAAAATGCCCACATCACATACACTCATACATTTAGGGCAGTTAAGGTAAAGTTGTTTTATTAGTGAAATAATATTTGTTTTTTTCCACTTAAATGTATTGTTTCGAATTGTTAAAAATTATATTGTTAATTTTGTGAATATGTGTTAAATGCTATTTTGATTTGGTACTTATTTGCTAGATTAAAAAATAATAAAAACTTACCTACAAATACAATATCCTCAAAATACTTGCTATCATAATGACAAGATAGTACTAAATACCTATCAGCATTTGGATTCAATGTGGCTATAATGTTCTTAAATGTCAAACGACCCATTGGAGTATCATCTTCAAATTCATCAACCTCTATGGCCCAGTTCAGGTTTTTAAGTTCTTTGTTTATATATTCAAAAACTTTCTTATGCCCTGATGTACCAACAACACGAGGTATTAAAATATTATCTAGTACTTCATTAGTGTATTTAACATTTGATAGTTTTGATAAATACCTCATGGCATTTTCAGAAAGCTGAGTAGATTGGTGGCTCATCTGTAACAGTAATTACAAATAAAAAGTTTTATTTACTGTTATTTTGTTTTTAATAAATGAAAAAAAATAGTGGTCTCTCTAACAAAGAGACCAATTTTGCCATAAAAGACATTTAACTATTAAAATTGATGCCTGGTTGCACCAATAGATCTTAAGCTCCAGCTTAGCCCAGCTCTGCTTATAGCTAGGGCTGCCTAAACTTTCACTTACGTTGCACCATAATTTTCGATTCTAAAATATTCTTTATATTCTTAAAAACAAAAATACAAAATTTGGTTGATTGCCGTCGGATAGTTGGTAGTGGTCGGTCGCTCAGTCTGAGCTGAGGCCTACCTAAGGCACGTCTTAAGCATAAGATATGTTGGTGCAACCCGGCATTAATGACTAAAATTTATTGGGAAATGATTAGTTTAGGGCATCCATGATAAACAAACTTATATCTGACATTTAAGCTTAAATGGTATTTATTTGTAAAGACATATACGTAATGACATGATGAGTTCATTAATGATGGTTAGGTTATATATTTTCCCCTGATCTTACATTATTGTATTATGTTAATGTTAAACCAATGAATAGAGGCTACAGTCCCCTTAGACACAAGGTACTCCTAAAAATGAAAACCCAAATTAAACAGCTATTACAGAGAACTGTTAACAAAACAGTGAACGAGTGAGCTTAAGCATTTTCAAGTGCAAATGCAACAATACGAGATATAATAATGTAGTGTTTTCTTATCTGAGTTTAAATCAAATCTTGAATTTTTAACCAAAACTTTTAATCCAATTTTGTACATGTGTGGTGAGTCTGGTTTGATAATTAATAGTAATATTAACATAACTAATTATCTTAATTATATGTACTTACTTGAATTTTTTTCAACTGATTGCAGTTTCCTTCAAAAAAAACTGTTGCCACAATCAGGGACTTTAATATTGTGGATATCATAATCTTAAAAATAAAAGTTTTCCTCTAAAACAAATAAACACTTTACCTACTGAAGTCTAATTACAACTAAAAGCTGAAAAGTAAAAAATTATTGTAAACGGTAATCCCTAGCCCCACCAGTACCTAAAAACCCCCATCTCAGGAACTAGGTATACTATTTGAATTGAATATTCTGAAACAACATGTCAAAACAAAACATAACACATAACATTATTCAAAACGTCAGTTGTTGAGTCATATGTCAAAAGTACGTCATTATACGTCATTGGCAACCTTGCAAAAGTTGGATGTGTATAATCAACCGAGAATGAGTGAAAGTGTAATATTTGTTGTCTATTTCCAAGACAAAGAATAGAAAGTTGATAACTTTTAGCAGATAAATTAATGTAATTACATGATAACCTTGTTCTTATACGAATTGATGTAACAAAAAATATATATGTAGATTCTACTAGGAGTATTACTTTGTGAAATATTTGTAATATAAAATTAAGATGGGGAGAATTTCAGGGAAAGGTATACACCATTGAATTTTATATTATTCTTTGGTTTCATAATGACGTCAGAACTTAGGTATAGATATAATCGATACTCCTAAAAATGTATGTATAAGTATTATCAAACTTTTGAAAATAATATTTAGTTCAATAAAAGCTTGGGAAAGGAGAAAATACTCGTACTCATCCAAAACTAACGATGGTAGAAGAACTAAACCCATCGATAGGCAGATACTAAAGGAATAAATCAGAGCAATGGAACAATATCCCAACTGTGAAGAAGGATAACAAAAATCAAAGAGCTGGCCAGAAGCTGTTGCCTACAAGGTAAAAGAATAAGCAGACGTCCATATTAGTGGACAGAAAATATAGAGGGGATTAAAAGAGGATACATTGAATTGAGAAGAACAGTCACTAGAGACAAAAAAAGAACCACCCGGTGGAGGAAGAGTCAATGTGGAAAAAACTCACAAAGGAAATGAAAAATGTAATGAAAAGGTGCTAGAAAGAAATGTGCGATAAGCACGAGAATGACACCTGGGATGATGCTTACAAGATAGTTAGTTACCAAAAATCTTAAAGTAAGTAATATCTTTAAAATCGAAGAAAGCCACAGAAGAGGGCTGACAAAAGAGATATTCGCACAGACAAGAGAGATAAAGAAATTCACACCATTACATGTAGAAACGTCAGCAACAGACTTCTCTACAGAGGAGCTGATGGAGGTGGGAAAAGCACTAAAGGCCGGGAGAACATTCGAACTTGACAGAGTTCAGATGATCAGAGATAAAAAGCAAAAATTCTCAGAACCATGGAAAACGCAAAATTCTTACTTATTCCCAAACACGGGAAAGAATTTGAGGAACTAAGAGCTTTTAGATCGATCTGCCTATTAAGCACAATGGGCAAAATCTTCGAAATACTTATTGGTAATAATTATGCCAAATATAGGAGACCCAGGTAAGGGGAAAAGAAGGATTCTGATAGAAGTGGTACACTCCACAATTCTATATGCGGCGCCCGTGTGGCATTAAATAATGAACAAACAAAAGTACAAACAAATATTACAGAAGGCCCAAAGAAAAGCCCTATTAAGGGTCGTATGCGCCTATAGAATAACCTCGACGGTAGCTCTACAATTTATAGCTGGAGTACGAATATAAAAGCATGAACTACTCCTTCACGCAATTCTATATGGAACACGCGTCATTTAGAGCATGCCTTAAGAGGACAGGTAAGACAATAGATAATAACTGCGGAATAAACGACACAGCAGATTACTGTGTGTTCGAATGCAGTAAGTTCAATGATGAAAGAGCGAAGCTATGAACAAGAGTAGGCATCTCAGGATCACACTAATTTATGACCGAAATAGGAAATCAGTTTTAAGAGATTTTAGAAAGATAGGGACAACAGGGGTTAACATAAGCAACAGAGAGAAAAAGGATAGAGAAAGGACGGCAGAGTACCATGGGGGCAGGAACCTCCAAAAGAGAATTGTGTTCGTATGTACTCCTTATACTTTGAATCCAACTAATGCCAGGCCAGGTACGATTCACCTAGCACGGTATTTAGAAAATTTTCACTCTCAAGAAAAAAAGCTAACATAATAATTTGATTTTTTATTCAAATCTTACAAGCGTCACTTCTGTCGGGTGTTCCACACATAGCCTAAAGTTCTATTTATTGACAAGCTCATAAATATTATACAAAATGATAGGTGTAACATTCACTTCCAAATATTAGCAAAAATATTTGGCAAGAGGGAATTTCTAAACGTCATATTTTATAACCTCAATAAATTAATACAAACACAAACATACAAATAAAGATATTATAAGTGATTATTTGCAAAAATATATGTAATAAGCCTCGCTAATTAACTATTTTAAAAATATTATATAATATGGATTCAGAATACGTTGATAATGATTTATTAGATAAGTATATGACCATATCTAATAAGTTAAAAAAGTAATAATGTAATACCATTATAAAAATATCAATTACATGATTCATTTATTTCAGACGATTTCTTAAAAAACCCAATGTAGCAGAAGCCTGTGAATCTTTCAGTAGTTTAGCTAAACAGTGTGAATCTCTAGAACTACCTGTTTATGCAGGTCTATGTTGGATTGCTGCTGCTAGGTGTGAAGGCTCATTATTAAACAATACTGGAGAAACATCCTGCCTAATACACTCTGCTAGACAGTTGATGAAAGCTGAAGAAATAGACAGGGAAATATGCTGTGAGACAGTTTATGGTGAATATTTACAAGTAAGACACACAAGTGTACAAGTAATTTGATATTAGAATAATTGTGTTTTATTTTTAGGCAGGATTGAGTTCTTGTGCTCATGCAGCAAGTAGATTAAGTAAAAACTGCATACTTCCTCTTTGTTTAGATTTAGAAATTATTGATTTTTTGAAAAGAATTAATAAACCAGAATATATTGAGAGCTTTGCAGAAGATGCTGTTGAGCTAAGTGTTGAACACTGTGGATCTAGAATTTATGCTTTAGAACTTATGGCTTCACATTTTATAAAAACTGGTGAGGGTTTTATAATAAGTGCATGTAAATATATTTGGTAGGCATTGGTATATGTAATTTTCAGCATACAAAGATTTAAAATACACATGGTTATTAATAAAAATTACATCCCCAGAACACCAAAAAAGCACAGTGAAAAGACAAAAAATTAAATGAATATGAAAGGAGAAAACTTTTTTTTCTTATTCTGATATTCTAGTTATAAATATTTATATTCACATCTAGTCAAATTGTTTGTTAAAGAAGCTTTTAAATCAGTGGCGGCTGGTGTGATAAAATTTTGGGTAGGCCAAGCCAGCAAATTACATATAGCTAAGTGTAATCAGTGGCGGATCCATAGGGAGGGGTTACGTGGTCATGGCGTCATGAGCCCCCCTTAAAAATATTTGAAAGCCCACTTATACCTTTAAAATATATATTTTTTCTGCTAGTGGTCATTTAGTTCTGGAGTTGATTTTAATATTAAGTCCCAAATTCCTTTAAAATTTCCAGGATTTAGGGAATCATCGGATTCGTTGTGGCCACGGAAAGCCAGTTCATGTTTCGCTAAAGTACAAGTTAAAGAAACTAATTTTTTAATGATTTCTCTGTTCATTTTAACTTCTGCGTTGTATCTAAGTTTTGCGATTTTTTATTTTTCATCTAGCAAATCGCGAACAGAAAATGCCGTCTTCTGTACATCCTTAAAGGACAGGAAATTACTTAAATGTTTCTTGCAACTGTAATGTTTTTTTTAAGGAGACAGACATATTTTTTAAATCAAGGTATCCTTCCCAATTCCATACACATTCCTTATTAGAAAATAAACAACACAGCCAACAATATAGTGTGTTTTTTGTCATACTTCCAGACAAGCATTTATAGACATCATACCAAGAACAATTAAAAGTATGCACCTTTTTCCCATCTTTTTGATCAATACGCAATGTTGGAGTAGGCCTTTCATTCATAATAATTTTTTTTTTCTATCAATTTCAGTTCTTCTTGATAATGGCGATTCAAATAGTGAAACAACAATGTCCAAACACTCACTATCAACATTACTATTACTGCAACCTGGTAAAGCGTCAGAAAAACTCATTTTTATCTACCAGTTATAAAACGATCTCACTATTCCAAGAAGAATTTAAAAAAAAATCAACCTCGATCGGCCAAACAACTAGTGCAACTAGTAATAACAGATAACAGTGAAAATTGAACTAATGCTCGGCAATAGTGTTGCCATATATAAGTTGCATACAATCAGGCAATATAGAAATCATGCAAATGAGATTTTTTTTAGAATTTTTAAGAGAATTAATTTAAAAGAAAATTTATATTACAATTCGATAATTACGTTACAAGTGACAACGATGGTCCGTGTAGGCCCGATCGTCTGGTGTCTAAACAGCAAGCATAAACACGACAATATAAATTGTTGTCCAGCCAGCTGCTTAACTTCAGACGCTTTTTGTATGGGGATCTTATGTGAGCTGGGTCGGCCAGTTCCGATCGGGCCTATTAATGATATTTAAAATGCCTGAATATGATTCGATGCTTTCTGTGGTAATATAATAACACAGTTGTTGTAACGGACGCTAATGTATTGAGTGATATAGTACATTTAAAAGTTATTTACATGCATTAACATAATTTTTTAATATTTGTTTTTCAATTGTAAAGTTCTTAAAATTATTGGGTAGGACCGGCCTATCCTGCCTACCCCCAAAAGCCGCCACTGTTTTAAATTTTCCTTAATAAGAATAAGATTGTTAGAGTCTATTCTAGGTATGTTAATTAATTTTATTTCACATAGACAAAATTTGTATAAATTGACAAAGACGAAGTAATAAAGCAATCTAATCTAAAATTATTTTTAGGTGATTATTTAGCAGCATTAGAGACTTTCTTTGAGATATCCAAATTATTAGAGAAATGCGTTCCTAATGGTTTCAGAAGTGAAATATTATTGAAATGTGAAATAAACAGTATATTCTTATTATTAATTCTCCGACCAAATCCTCAAAAATTAGCACCCCATCTCACAAGAATTTTGGAAAAGTACACATGGGGAGATACTAATGATGAAAGTCTTAAAGGTAATAATTCTGTAACAAGAAATTAAACTTCAGGTTCAATTTATTTATAATGTCATTTAATTACACTATACAAAATACTGCTTACAACTAGAATAGACTGATTAGAGTTTAACCTAAAACTAAAACACTCAAATTGAATGAATATTTTTTTATATTAAACACCTGCTGTGTTTATACCATTGGAATCTGGTCAAAGCTGACCAATTATCAATTTTTATCTGTCTTAATTTACTAAAGGATGCTTTATGTTTACGTGTTTATAAGGCTGTTGTTTGTGACTACCTGCCATCTTATCTTCCATCTCAAGGTCCTTGTGGAGGTAGACACTTCTGATGTACCAAGAAGCATCAACGATGTTCCTTAGTACTTTATTCTGGAATCTTTGGATGATCTGGATATTACTTTTATTAGCACTGCCCCAGAGTTGGCAAACATACATCCATACTGGTCTCAGTATTTGTTTGTATAACAGTTGTTTATTATGTCTGGACAAAACTCAATATCTTATCATCAGCCAATACATTTTCTTATAATGGATACCTATTTCCTCCCATTTCTTTTTGATATGGGCTTTCCAGCGAAGCTTAGCATCAAGTGTGATACCCAAGTATTTTGCAATAGATGCGTGCAGTATTTGGCATCATTTATTCTAATTGGAATGTTTTGGATTTTTTGTTTGTAAAATTAATGTGAATTGATTTAGACTCATTTAGTTTGATTTTCCATTTTTTGTCCACTTATGGATTTTATCTATTGACAACTGTAATTTTTCTGCTGCTTCTTCACTGGTATCACCTACTGCTAGAATGGCAGTATCATCTGCAAAGGTGGCTATAGCATTATTTTCTAGTTCAGGTATGCCACATGTGTATAATAGGTAGAGGACCGGACCTAATACACTTCCTTGTGGGACTCCTGCTTTAATTTTTTTTAAATCTGTGTAAACATCTTTGTGTTTGATTCTGAAGTATCTATCAGAGATGTATGACTGTAGAATTTCTGAATATTGTCTAGGCATAAAGGATTTCAGTTTATACAGTAAACCTTCATGCCATACTTTATCGAATGCCTTAGCTACATCTAAAAATATTGTAGAGCAGACTTTCTTTTCCTCTAACGATTTCTCAATTATGTTAGTAATTCTATGTACTTGATCAATAGTAGAGTGTTTATTTCTGAAGCCAAATTGGTGGTTGGAATCAGTTTTTTCTCTTCTATTATCGGTTTCATTCTTTTTAGCAAGAGTTTCTGGAACAGCTATGACATTACTGGTAAGAGTGATATTGGCCTGTAAGAAGAGCTATTTTCCATAAAAACCAAAAAACAGTTGATATCTTTCAAAAATTTATCAAATAACACCAAACACAACTCCTCACCTCTACCTCCTGGTGGTGGATTTGAGGCAGATTTGAAATCTTAAATAAAAACCATCATTTTTTTATTGCGGATTCAAATTCCAAATAACGTAAGAAAAAATTCAGATAAAAATTGTTTACTTTTTCACGTGTATTCCGAATATGCAATAAAAGTGGGGGTTTTCTTAAAAAGGGATTAAAAGACTTTAAAGTTGCCCCTTGTCTAAAATATTTGACCATCCCGCTTTTTTGGCACACCTATTATACACCTGGTATAGGTACGCATTACACAATTAATCTTTTGTTTTTCTTTTTAAATATGTCCACTACTTCATTCGCATCAATTCCTATCCCATAGTGAATATTTATGAGAGCCAAGCCGTTCAATCTGTTTTCACTTGTTGAGTTGCACAAGTAGTTTTTATTTCTTCTTGAGCTTAAATCTTTAATGGGGTATCAGGAAACAGGTATGGTAGCCAATGTTTGCAACAATATGTAAACAGTTGGATATAGTTTTCGGTCAAACTTATTTATCTAAGCATTCCAAAGCTAATTTGCGAGTAAGAGAGGTGAGAGTCATTTGCAGTTCCACACTTTACGTTATGCTTTGACGACAGATTGATTTTTTCTGGCAGCACTCTAATACATAAAAAATACCTCTTCAGTTTTACAACTGGTTGCAAAATTTGCCTTTAACTGCCTTCCAACGAAACATGGCATAAGCAGAAGATCACCATTTTCTTCAAAGAAGCGACCATTGTCTCCAATAACTCGTATAAGACTGTATAGAACACTGATAGTCCCCATTCTCACATATGGATCAGGGGCATGGACGCTAACTAAAACAGATGAATCCGCTCTATCGATTTTTAAAAGAAAGGTGCTACGCAATATATTCGGAGCGGTCTGTAAGAACGGAATATGGAGGCGTAGATATAACTTTGAACTGCAGGATATCTACAAGCATACTTTGGTGGTTAAAGATATTACCACTATAATTAAGCGAAACCGCCTGCAGTGGGCAGGACATGTAGCCCGGGCCCCTGAATCGAACATGATAAAAAAGATTCTAACGGCGAAACTCATGAGAATAAGAAGACGGGGTAGAGCAAAGCTGAGATGGATGGACGGGGTAACACAAGATGCCGAGAAGAAGCAAGGGACAAAACAGAATGGCGTAGAAAGCTTGAGAAGGTCGAGCACCAAGATGATGATAATGATTCTTCAAGCAACACCTTTACTTCTTCATAAAGATGGAGTTACTCTTTATCAACTTTATCTCTCACAAGTTGCAAAGCATTAATAACATTATCCACGTGGCTGAATGCTGTTATGGGGCCTGTGTTAATAGCTTGCAGTTGCTTTTATAGCGACAATGTATAGCTCATAAGTTTTTGAAGAATCGCTAGGTACATAACAAAATTCAAAGATCAAACTGTGTTAAGCATGTAGACAGCTCGTTGCGGTGTTTCTTTATTGTTATATGTTAGTGTTTAATTGCTAGATTGGAGTTTTCAGAGATCATGCACAATGCTAAATGCACGATGCACAATGGCTGAATAAATTTTATTGAATCTTATAAAGGCTTTATGCTTGTGAAGCACTGTGTTTACGTGCTTAGGTGCCGGTAACAGATCCCTATTTTTTTTTTTCTTTCAGAACTGCAGTGTGTTGAGACGAATGTCTTAATTAGGAACCAACAGTGTACAATCATAACACAATTTCATAACGACTGCTCACATAACGAACCAGAGGACATAAACAGCCCCATCGTAACCTTGACCAACCACATGAGAACATTCAAGTCCATGCTTTTTCAGATCGCTAACTATGAGATTTGCAAGACTGGATCCTGTCACGTCAACAGTTGAAATACACTCTAAAAACATCTCCTTAACTTTATGTTGTTTAACATATCCATAAGAGCAATGTCAGTCGTCTCGTCAGCGAGAAACATATATATATATATATATATATATATATATATATATATATATATATATATATATATATATATATATATATATATATGAAACCTAGAGCTAAGATTAATACTATTACAAAAATTAATATTAAACTCACCAGTCTTCCGGGTTGAACCGCGTCGATATCCATTTTGCCGAGCTTTCGACATCCTCTCTGATGTCTTCCTCAGGGCTTCCGAGGTCTCAGTCTCCCGAGCCCCCAGAAACTACTTCACTGATCACTGCACTGTCACTACTGTAGTGTGTAGTACTGTAGTGTAGTACAAATCATCTCTAACTAAATGAAGCCAAATGTCCGTTTAAAAATTTTTAAATCTTTGTATCTACGAATATGAACATTATTTTCTGCAGAGTTTGTGTGTTTTTTGTTTGTGTAAAGTTTAGAGTACATATATAATAACATCGATAATATACTACATATTGAGTTGTAAGTTATGAACTATAACATCTCTTTTTCTAATAGACTCTATGTCATCTATTGCATTTTAGAGAACTGATGAAGCTTTAGAAATATAAAGCGAAACGTCTTCAATAAACTTATGAAGTAATTGACTTCTTTTTTTATTTGCCAACCTGAATGACCGATTAAACCTCTGAATTCACTAGTATTCACTATCCAGTTAATGTGAACTCAACTTCTTGCAGTTCATCAGCATCATCTTTATTGTATAAATTGGTTGTATTCATAGTTTTAACCATTATTTTTGATAGTGTAAAATTGACACAACCCTTTTAAGGTAAATTTATTGAGACGAATGAATAATGCCATATATTTTTTCTTTTTAGCCTGTAGAATGACTTCAGAAATATTCTACCTTCTATGTTCGTTAGTCACCATTTGTCAGTCTTTAGACACTAGTAGCTTAGTTGACCTGGAATCTGATTTTTGGAAAGTGCTCTCTAAAGAACAAAAAGAACTTCTACGAATATTGTTAAGAATATATGAAGTTTAATGTATCCGTCGATCTGTTGTCTATTAATTATATATTATTATATGTTAAATATATTTAATGTTATTTCCATTTTTTACTATATGAATATTTTAAATAAACAAAACATTAATTATTCTTAGTTTTTTTTAGCGTCTATAGTTTTAGTTACAATATATAAATACCTAGGATGACAGGTTATATCAATTTTATCAATATTCAGAAATAATAGCCACTAACACATGGTTTAAATAACCTGAACGTTGACTGTATAGATGGGAAGCACCACGCAATGCACACGCTACTGGAAAACCAACAAGAAACCAAATAGACTATAATATTTTAATAAACACACGCTTTAGAAACGGCATCAAAGGTGTCAAAATTTATCCTGGAGCGGACGTATAATTAGATTATATTCCGTTAGTTGCTAAAAAGCAAACTAATTTAAAAACTTGCAAGAAAAAAGATAAGACCAATATATACAACTAGATTAAATCAAAACCTAACCAAACCAAATTCACTGAAGAGATTAACAATAAAGTAACTGAATTACCTAGAAATCGATTTGTTAATTAGAAGTTGTATAAACTCGACGGTAAAAATTCGATATTTTTCATCAGAGTCTCCTATCGACAAAAACCAAAATATGCACATTAAGTCAGTTTTTATAAAGGTGTTAAATAAATAAACGTTGAGCTATTTTTGTCATTTTTTATGATTCTCCTGAGATTAAAAAAATGTATCACTTTCAATGACCGCTCACTATTGAATTTCCATTGCTAGAGCCTAAACTACAAAACCTATGGGATGAAATTTCGGTTTTGAGTTATGGCAACAAATATGTGGTACTTCAAATCATAGATGTATATATTAACATAGACCGAGAAGTCTTTAGAGCTGAGTGAGGACACCATCTTTGTTGTAGTTGTTAGTTGTGTCTCTATCTTACATCAATTATATCGGCGTCTGTTTTTGTTCGGAGACAGCGAGTGGGGTAGAGTAAGGACCTAATTATTGCAAATGCGATTTCCTACAGTTTCTTTTCGTACGATCGATATTTTCCGAGTTAAAGGGGAAAATAGTGGAAGGAGGGGAAGGGTAGCATACTTTTCGAATTATCTCGTTTATTACTACATATTGCTAGCTCACAACTCCGTCATATGCCAAGTTCCACAGCGTGAGTCCTAGGACTGACGCTTGCGGCACTTCAGCCGTCACGTCAACCACCATAATTTTCCTCTTTGACAGATAGTCGGGGGCCAAATTCATCAAGTACCTCGGACACTTCTTCGTAAAGCCTTCATTGCCTATTTCGATTTTTAAGTGTTGAAAGTATTCCCGACGTCAAACAACAGTAGGATTGCCCAACTCTGGTTACGTCAGAGAACCTCACTTGCTACTTCAGAGAACCCTGCTTTGGCGTTAAAGTCCCCCAGCACTACATACTCTCTTCCCAATAATCTTACCTCATGCATAATCTCACCCAGTCTGCTTTCATAATTCCCTGCTGTACAATTCGGTGAAATGTAGCAGCATACCACATTTACTCTCTCCACACACACCGTTACAAATTCCTAATGCGTATCAATACCATATACCCTCAGTCTTCTATTAAGTATCCGTACTCCTACCACGCCCGATGTATCCACAAATTCCCTACTGCGCACTAACATGGAGTTTGGTTCCAGCGCTATCAGGATGTCAATTACTTTTTCGGTTGCGGAAACCACATCGAGGTCGTGAGCTAGCCTAGCCGTCCCCACATTTGTTCCCAACACTCGTCGCAATTGAAACACTTTACAGTGTTACGGTGACACTGGGATTACACATGGCCCTCCATCCCAAACTTCCAGCGCCCCCTTTTGCTTTTCCCTCGCAGTCTCTTGCTATGTGGCTTGGCATCTATAGATTCGTGTCACCTTCACCATCTCCTTTACCGTGACTTGTACTATCCCGATCTTTATTCTTTCTGCACACTTAAAGTCTTCTAGTTATGTCCTCATCCACCTCCATATAACAAATTCTACTTTCTACCCCGTTTGCCTAATTTTTCCAACGACTTCACATGCATCGATATATGGATAAATAAGAGGAGCCTGCTTGAGAGAGCTAGGAAGTAGGGTGCAATCAGTCACGGAACTGGTAGAGGAGATGCTTAGGTCGTTAGATCAGTAGAGAGCAGTTCAGAGATATGTGAAGAGTAGAGGAACAGAGGGAAAAAAGAATCCAGTCTTAGTGAGAAAGTGCGAGAATGCGTGAAAATTGTGCCTGAATGCGTTAGAATTGTGCGTGAATGAGAGATCGGGTGAATGCCGTTCGGTCTGACCAGTAATTCACCGTGAAGAGGGTGTTTTTTAGCAGGTAGGTCTCTGGCATTGACGGCGATGGTGTCCGAACAATCTTTGAGTGCGGTTTCGGATATCATCGTGGCCACGCTGGAAGAATCCTGCGTAACCGAGGCTGGAAGGCGGTTTTGCCCACCTTCTAGAAGCGAGGTACGTTTCGTACATTTTGACCACCCTCATAAAAGACGAAAAATAATTATATGATTAAGTTTCTATGCAACAGCCTTATTGTATGCAGGTGTTCCTGGACTAGCGAATGTCCAGTAAGAAAGACTGTTATGATCCTTGGCTGATTTCTGCTTGTTTTTCGAAGTATTTTAGCTCTATTAGCGCTTAAAAGTCTAATATACGCGTCCCTTTTACCATGTGCTTCACCACTACTTCAAAACTTTCCAATGAACGTTACCCATGCTATGTTCAGATCCAGGTGTTGTCCTGGCCGAAGGATTTTGTAGATGATCTTCTGGTAAAATCATCGACTTTTTTATTGCTGTGTATTCTCCGATGACATTGCAAATTGTATCGAAAAGCTTACGTACATCTACTTCTCCCACTTAAAAAATACTGCCATAGCTCTCCTATTTGTAAAAGTGAGATAAAACCAACAACGAAAAAAAAGGTGTAATCGTCATCTACCTCTACAGTTGGCTCAGCCTATGGTCTGTCGTCGCTGAATCTAGTTATCAACCCATCCACGATAAGATTTCCCCTGGCTACCTGTGCTGAAACTGTAACCCTCAGTAACGTTGTGTGATTGTTCAGCATGCAGTTTATCCATCTGCAGCTTGTTCGTCTATTTCAGCCTAATCGCCCTTGTGATTGCTTCGTACGTGTTGCCGAATTATTCCTTGATAACGAAAAATACACCCATCTTAGTTTTACAGAACGTACTCTACAGTCTGTATAAGAAGATGCTGTCCACTGCATCAAAGAACGCATTCTAGATGCATATTATCCGTGATGTATCAGACTTTCAAATAATACACCATTCTCAATGTGCCCATCGAGCAGTTGTTCTAGAATTTTCCGTACAAATAAAGAATTAGGAAAGAAAAACTAGTAAACAGTAGCAATTATAAAGTGACAACTGAAAAAGAGAATTCTATAATACATGGGAAGGTAAGTCTCAGACAGGAGGATTTCCTATTTTAAATTTATTTTAAATCTGAAATAAATTAGCGAGCAACTCAAGATAATCCTTTCTGAGGTAAAAAGGTGTAACCCCCTGCTCATGCTGATGACATCGATATGCGCAGTAGGAAAGAACATAATCTGAAAGCCATCCTGGCAGAAGAATCTAAGTAAGCTGAGCTTATTAATGAGAAGAAACCAAACAACATGGTGGGGAGCAAGAATTCATAGCTCATCACAAAAACTATCCATGAACCAATACGAATTTGGGAGGTTAATTAATATTAAACTGGGAATAAGCCACAATTAAAGATAAAAATACGTTTATTGACGTTTCAATTCCACTCGTGTTAGTGATTCCATAGTAAATTATGAGGGAAAAACAAGGAAAAAAAAACTCATAATACTATCCCGACATTGTAAGTATTTGGTCGTGAATTTAGTTTAACCTTCAACAAACATCAAAATTCTGATTTTATATGTTACGTTATTTAAAAAATATAAATGATGTATCCTCTATATGTTATTGACTTACTAATACTGGTATTTTCTTATTAATAACTTCCTCTTTCAATATTGGTAACCAGATCCTACTACATTCTGCCGAGGAATTTGCGACACAATTGGCCTCATTTAGCATAATTAGAGCCGCTTCTTTGATTTTTCTTTTTTTACCATCCGTTTCTTTTAGGACTACATTTGAATTATTCCATTGAACCCTATGTTCATTATCCCGTGCGTGTTTACAGATTTGAGATCTATCAAATTCCCTATTTTTAATATAAGATTGATGTTCACTTATTCTAACATTTAATGCCTTGATGATTCACCTAAATAAAACTGATCGCATTCACAAGGTATTTTATAAATGCAATTCTTTGTCCTTTCTTGTTCATTGTTAGGTTTGGTTTTGGACAAAATAGATCTCAACGTGTTTGTTGTTTTGAATGTTGTTGAAATGTTGAATTTATTTCCTATCCTTTTAAGTTTTTCTGATAGTCCTTTTATGTACGGTATTGTTATTTTCCTCATATTATTCCTTGTGTATGCTGTAGGATCTCGTTCTAAGTTGTTCTGTTCTATTCGATCGATTGTTGAAAATTCCTTATTTATAAACGATAAAGGATAATCATTTTTTAATAAAACAGAAGTTAACAAATGTTTCTCCTCCAAGAACGAATTTTCGTTAGAACAAGTAATTTTGGCTCTATCGTATAAGGATTTAATTATTCCCTTTTTTACATTAATATTGTGATTTGATTTGAAATTTAAATATCTATTGGTGTGTGTTGGTTTTCTATACACCTGAGTCTCATATCCAGTATCGTTCTTAGAGATTAAAACATCCAGGAAAGGTAGCGTGTTATTATACTCCTTTTCCATGGTAAATGTTATAATAAAAGTAAAAAGGAGTATAATAACACGCTACCTTTCCTGGATGTTTTAATCTCTAAGAACGATACTGGATATGAGACTCAGGTGTATAGAAAACCAACACACACCAATAGATATTTAAAATTTCAAATCAAATCACAATATTAATGTAAAAAAGGGAATAATTAAATCCTTATACGATAGAGCCAAAATTACTTGTTCTAACGAAAATTCGTTCTTGGAGGGGAAAACTTTGTTAACTTCTGTTTTATTTAAAAAATGATTATCCTTTATCGTTTATAAATAAGGAATTTTCAACAATCGATCGAATAGAACAGAACAACTTAGAACGAGATCCTACAGCATACACGAGGAATAATATGAGGAAAATAACAATACCGTACATAAAAGGACTATCAGAAAAAACTTAAAAGATAGGAAATAAATTCAACATTTCAACAACATTCAAAACAACAAACACGTTGAGATCTATTTTGTCCAAAACCGAACCTAACAATGAACAAGAAAGGACAAAGAATTGCATTTATAAAATACCTTGTGGATGCGATCAGTTTTATTTAGGTGAATCATCAAGGCCATTAAATGTTAGAATAAAGCTGGATTTATAGTTTGACGCACTGTAGACGTAGACGCACTGGAGACGTAACAAACGGACTGTAAATATAATTTCAATTTATAAATCGACGGAGTGGAATTTTTGCGCATGAGTAGAAGCAGCGGCTAGAGTTGGTGACCATGATATTATAATATCATTTTATTATTTATTATTATTTTATAAATTCTTAACGTGCATTGTAACAAATAATCAACAAAATAAAAATTCGGATATATTAATAAGCAACTTTACAAAATTGTGGGCGTGCCAGACAGTTCATTTTGGTTGACAGCACAAAATTCTTCCTTTTGATTGGCCAGACGCAAGTAACGCACTGTAAAAGATGAAAGTTGACCAACTCTTCCGTTACAGTGCGTTTCGCTTACGTCCCGTCTTGCGTTTACGTTCATTTATAAATAAGACTACACAAAAGTCTATGTTGATCTTTTTCCAGTGCGTCTGCGTCTACAGTCCGTCAAACTATAAATCCAGCTTAAGTGAACATCAATCTTATATTAAAAATAGGGAATTTGATAGATCTCAAATCTGTAAACACGCATGGGATAATGAACATACGGTTCAATGGAATAATTCAAATGTAGTCCTAAAAGAAACGGATGGTAAAAAAAGAAAAATCAAAGAAGCGGCTCTAATTATGCTAAATGAGGCCAATTGTGTCGCAAATTCCTCGGCAGAATGTAGTAGGATCTGGTTATCAATATTGAAAGAGGAAGTTATTAATAAGAAAATACCAGTATTAGTAAGTCAGTAACATATAGAGGATACATCATTTATATTTTTTAAATAACGTAACATATAAAATCAGAATTTTGATGTTTGTTGAAGGTAAACTAAATTCACGACCAAATACTTACAATGTCGGGATAGTATTATGAGGTTTTTTTTCCTGGTTTTTTCCCTCATAATTTACTATGGAATCGCTAACAGGAGAATTTTACTGTCATCATGTCATGTGTTTGTCTTTTTAAAGACGAATTACATGCTATGATTTTTTTCTGACGGATATTCTCAAGTTAAAGTTGATTTAAATGTAATCGAATGAACTATCTTATAAGTAAAGTCGTCTCAGGAGCGCAACTCAACAATATTCGCAATATCATTTTAAAGTCGTCTACTTTAAAATGCATAATGTATGTCTGAATTGTCAATATAAATGAGTCAGATAAAATTAAATTATTAGAAGAATTTTTCACTATGTAACAAAAAACAAAATTTGTTTAATTTACTGTTTGTATTTTGAAACGATTTCCGAAGTGGAAATTGAAACGTCAATAAACGTATTTTTATCTTTAATTGTGGCTTATTCCCAGTTTAATAGTAATTAATTTACAATGCCACAAGAAAATAGCTTCAGAATTTGGGAGGGTTGCAAATTGACAATATTTAGGCCAAGATAATCGTTATTTAAAATAACAGAACGTATCAAAGACACAGATTTTTCCAATGACTTGATGGTACTTGTAGAGACTGGAGTGTCGACTCTTGAGAGTTGAAAAGAGCTATAAGGCTTGTGGCCCCTGGACGCAGACTGATGTGCAAATAAGGTATATCAGAAAATACCCGAAGAAAGGCTTCTATGAGGTAGACGAATAATTAGGTTAGCAAGAGATATATAATTGAGGATTATCTTCGGCAGCTAGGTATACAATAAAATAACTGAATAACTTTTCACAAAACCTTTATTAAAAAAATCATACAAAATTCAGATATTTAATCAACTTGTAACTACATACTTTGTACCGCTTTTTTATTAAAGTATTTTTTAATATATTTTAATAGTTTTTATATGCCCAGACAGCACAGGACATCCCTGGGACGTCCATTTTATGTCGTTTTAAGGTCCAAACGTCCCGGGACTTCTTTTGGACGTCCGAGGGACGTCCAAGGGATATTTCTAGTCGGACATACCAGAGACGTCCCATAAGGTCGTCCAAGGGACGTCCCATTAGGGATGTATTAGGGACGTTTTCTAGGTGTTAAGTGTGTCATTTTTTTACTTAAGCATATTTTTAACAAAATATAATCTTTCTACTAAACTTTATTTTAAAAAGTTATATTTAGTTTTAAATATCATTAATTTATACGAAAACAGACAGAGGCTCCTTTTAGAGAAAAATCTTTATCCTATAGCAGAGCTGTATCTCTAAAATTTTGTTCTGTAGTGGAACTGAAATTTAAAAATTAGGAGATAAAAGAAGAATGTGGTTATGTTTTAACGACGCTTCTATTTATCTCGTTTATTTCTCGAATTATAATCATTGTGGTTGTAATTAGAATTAGTTTATTGCTTTCGATACTAGTTTATAGTTTGGTAATTTATATTATAGACCTTAAGTAGTATATAGGACTTTTATAGGTAATTTTTGTGGTTGTGGTGTGTTGCTACATTTGTAAAGTAAGTAGAAGTAATGTGCTTAAAAAATACTATAAATTTAAATACATATGTTAATATAAGTACACAATAAAAATCCCATTTATTTTTGCTTTTCATTTTATTAATTTTAAGTTCCCTTTAGGTCCTGTATACATCCTCATTTAGGTCCTATATTAGTCCATGTGGACGTACAATAGATGTCCCCAATACATCCTTCTTAGGTCCTATAAGTCCGTATTAAGTTCTGTATATGTACTATGTACGTCCCCATGAACATCCCTGGGACGTCCAGGGGACGTACTTTTTGGTAACATTTAGTTCTTATTGGACGTCCCAGGGACGTCCGTGGGACGTAAACGGATGTCCGTGGGATGTCCGGACATTTAATGAGGTACATCCTTTGGACGTCCATGGGACTTACTTGTGCTGTTTGGGTGTCGAATACGAATAAATTTGGATAAAAGATTTTGCATTTCCAGAAACTTCAAATTTAAACCAAAATAATACTAAAATACTAGGCTAGTAATTTTTGAGCTACCTTACTAAGGTGTTTAAAAATTAATAATTTACCGATAATATAGTCAGAAATAAAAAAGATATATTTATAAAGGAACATATTTGTTTAAAATAAATATAATATAAACGTATTTAAATTTACATAAACTTTGATTTAAGATAAACACCGACTAGATGGAACTGAAAAACTTTTATTAGAATATAAAATATATCAACAATAATATATTATTCCTTCTGTTTGTAATGACTTTTTAGGCCTCAGACTTCGGTTTGACTTTCACATATTTATCCATTTTTTCTCTCTATAAAACACATATTTACAGTGAACTGACCCAAAGGATAGAAAAAATATGAAAGCTGGAGCGGGGAAGTAAAAAGATAATAGAAACAAGGAAAAATCAAGTATGGACAGAGAAATGCGAAGAACTGGACTGATTTATGTGTGGAACAGAGTACCAGTGTGATAAAAACACGACAAGAAATATGAATGCAAAAATTATCAGACTTTACTTAACGCCAGATTTGACAGAGATTAAGCAAAACAATGGCAAGGCAAGGAAAAATTATTATAGAGTTGGTGAAATATGCTAAAATGTAAGTGAATTTATTACAAATCTTTATAATAAATGTTTTTATGAAGGGCACCAAGTTCCAGATGATTGGAATAAAGCATTTAAAGCTCAGTGCACAAGAAAGAAGATAAAAAGTTGGCAAACTTTAGAGGAATTACTTTATTGTAACTAGCCCTAGGCAGATCATTCCTGGACAATATATTTAAATGTACTTAAAAACAGCAATGAAAAAAAGTTTAAAAAGAAATAGAGATAGATAACCACCTAATATTCATAGATTTCGAAAAGGCTTACGATAGTGTCTTATTATACAAGAAGTTATTTAAGATGCCCAGACAATCAAATATAGATCGAACATAAGTCAACAATATCGGGATAGGGAAACTACCAGCCAAACAGCAAAATTGAAGTGGAAATTCTCCGGTTATTAGACAAGAACATAAACAAAATATGAAAAAAGATGATTATAGATAGGCAATCATGGATATATGACCTAACAAAATAATAACTAGGTATAAGATATATGGCTCGAGATATAGGAAAAAGAAGGTAAATATCCAATATTAAATGTATTAAGACTAATAGTTGAGTTCTCTTCAGATTTAAAGAAAATAAAATAGCTGTGATTGAAACCATATAGAGCTAAAGTATCAAGTACATCGGTTTTTCATAATAGGATAGGATCTCTAATAGACAGGGGGTAATGGAGGCAAAAATTAATGATATAAAAGCTAAATAATGACACAACCATGAAATAAAAGTTCCAATAAAATATTAATCCCCATTCAAGTGTATAAAAAAGATCAATGATTACAAAAAATATTGAAATTAAGAAGAACATAATAAACGGAGAAAATAAATTGCAATGGATTTGTAAGGAATATTAAAATCGAAAGGTCTGTTGTCTAAAATTCAAAGATTGAATATATTTATTGTTAAAAATAATAGACAAGATATACAATAATTGACTCAAATCACAATTTAGAGAACACAAATTTAGATACATATGTAGTGTATTTTCATTTTTATTCTTCATTAAATTATTTTTAAACTATTAGTTTTTTTATACATAAACTCAATAAATTTATTTTTAATAACAGAACACAATAAACCCAAAAAAGAACAGAACTGAAAGTATCGTATTTATAGGTCAGTATCTATAGCTATATTAAAGTTAAACTAAAAATTAGACAAAATTTCCCTGTTTTCCTTCTTGTATTTATCTCTGCACTGAACTATACCAATGTCTACCTATTTTGAACAAGGTAAATTTAATTTGCATCTTTCTCATTATGTTAAAATATACAAACCAACATAAACAAAGCATATATCAACGACCTTATTAAGGAAAAAGCTATAAAGGGGGCCTAAAATTGAATACAAAATGACTAAATTCGAAGAAATAAAAAATAAATCGGGAAACTGAACCGTCGACAGTTTCAACATACAGATACTAAATGATTTTTTTTTAAATTTTATGTCTGTGCACAGATCAAAAATAAAAGTTAACGAGAAATTAAGGTTGAGTTGCTCGTGCAAGGGAAAAACGGTACGGGAAAGTTTCTAAACTGAGTAGTAGAACTCCGGGCAGATAGATTGGGCGGGGAAGTTCTCATCCCCCACCGCGCCATAAAGCGCATTCCAATGATTAATACAGAGCAACATATCGATAGGACAAATGTAAATAAGGTATAACCAAATAAACAAGTAAGAATGTGACATGGCGTTTGCTGCAACTGTAGATTTGTGAACGACTGTTGCCCTTCCCAATCTCCAGATGTATCACCATTGTATGTGACGAAGATTTGGCGAACTTTGAAGGATTATGGCATTGGCACGGTATCGACGCACTTCGTCTCAACTCGTGGAATAAAATGAACATGGAGATAAAAGAAAAAAGACATAGCCCAGAAAGGGACTCAGAAATGAG
This sequence comes from Diabrotica balteata, assembly GCA_918026665.1. NCBI lineage: Eukaryota > Metazoa > Arthropoda > Insecta > Coleoptera > Chrysomelidae > Diabrotica > Diabrotica balteata. The sequence continues at coordinate 116,289,867 of OU898278.1, forward strand.
TGGCCTTTCTGAGCCTACATACGTATCAAAGGAACGGATTTTGTATTTTAATATGTATGAGTAGGTTGAAGGAGTAAAAGACCAAGGAGCAAGAAAATTCTTACACCATTCACGACTGGACAGGTATCTGTAGAGTCGACCAACTCTTTAAAATTAAGCAGGATCAAGAAAAATTTGCCAACATCCGGGAGAAAGGACAAGGCACATAAAAAAGAAGAAATATAGAAAGCAAGAGACACAAAACATGCACAGAAACCAGAATACTTAAATGTCCAAGAAAATCCATCAATGGGAAGAAGCAAAAGTCGACGTAGAAAGAGAAGGAATGATAATATTTCAACAGAATATGAGACAACATTGAAGAAAACAAGCAATATGTGTAAATACAAGAAAAATAATATAATAACAACAGCATATGCCATAATATATTAGGTACATTTATTCGATACTTATACTTTCAGTTCAATTCTTAAATTCCTATATTGTTAATTAAATAAATACCTATGTTTTTACAATATGTTTATATATTTTACAATTTTAAACAATCTCTATAATATTTGTGCAAAATCCATAAAATTTGCATCATTTTGATTGGTAGTGGCGTTTGTAGTTTTACAATTTATTATAATAATAATTCTTTAATAAACTGTTTCCTGTTAAAACCTCCTCTTTAACCAGGTTTCCTACCGATAGCACATTGAATACTGAACCACAATGCGTATCCATACAGTATGATGCAAAACTATGGAATAAATTCATTATTGCAGAATCAGGCGATTTTTAGGGATAATTTAAAAATACGTAAATTTTAATTTTGAATGTCATTAATTGCTATATTTTATGTGTTGGATATATTACGTCATCAGTGTTTGCGTAATGACGTAATTAACATTTTTTTTTAATAAAAACCGAGGTCAGAGCACACCACGTTTGATCCTCCCCTTATCAAATTTGCAACGATTTATCATTCAAATATTTATTTCTACAGGGTGAACCAAAATTATGTACTTAGTTAAGTAAAATTGAATTATAATATTTACTCACTCCCTGAACAATAAGGACTATTAACGCGAATAAAACAATCTTTTGTTTTTTGCTGGTTCCGAATAAAGAAATACATTAAAGTGACGTCCCTGTAAAGTGCATCTGGTTCACGGTCTGTTAGAAAATTTGATAGAAGAATCGAATTTTGCGAAACCATTATGGAACGATGTAATAAGGGTAAAATCTTCATAGAAAAGGTATTTTTTTTAGATGAAGCGGATTTTATGCTCAAAAGTCACGTAAACCGACAGACATATCGATACTGGGCAAGTGAAAATGCACATTGGATGGAAAAATATAGAACACAACATCCTGAGAAGGTGAATGTTTGGGCCCGCATTTTAAACGATCATATAATAAGGCCATATTCTTTTGGGGAAAACTTAACTGCTACTCGTTATCTGAAATTTCTCCAGAATTATCTAATACCACAATTTCAAAAAGAAATGATTTGTGGTTTCAACAGGATGGAGCTACCCCTCACTACGACATTGAAGTACGAAATTAGTTATAATTAACGTTGTTCCAGATAGGTGTATAGGTAGAAGGGGATTTATCGAATGGCCACCAAGGTCTACAGATTTGACTCCATTAGACTTTTTATAATGAGTTTTCAAGAGCAAGGTTGTTCAAGGGTTGAAGGAGCGCATAAAAAGGGAAATTGGACAAATAACTTCTGGAATAATAGAAAACGTTACAAAAGAATTTATTCTTTCGCATTGCATCATTACGTAAAGTCGTTAAATTCTACATTTCTTATTTATATTAAGTTTATTATTTATTATAAGTTAATTATTAATTACTATTTAACTGGGAATAAGCCACAATTACAGATAAAAATACGTTTATTGACGTTTCAATTTCCAATTCGGAAATCGTTCTCAAAATACAAATTTTTGTTTGTATTTTGAGAACGATTTCCGAAGTGGAAATTAAAACGTCAATAAACGTATTTTTATCTTTAATTGTGGCTTATTCCCAGTTAAATAGCAATCAATTTAAAATGTCACAAGAAAATAGCTTCAGAACAATATTAAGTTAATTATATTAACAAACCAACAGTTTTGGTTAACTCTGTAGAAATAAATATTCAAATAATCAAATTGTTGCAAAAGCGATTAGGATACCTCTGAAATGAGTGGGTCTCTTGATCTCGGTTTGTATTTACAAAAATCGTCGATTATGTCATTACGCCAATACTGATGACGTAATGTCCAACCAGATATATTTATAGCAATTGATCACCATTCAAAAATTAAAATTGACGTGTTTTAAGAGTATTTAAAAAATCGTCGGTTTGAGAAATATTGAATTCATTCCATACATTTGCATCATACTGTATCTATTACAAATTTGTAAACCACTAAACAAAAAATAAAAATTACGAAGATGAAGATACTAGCGACATAGCAGAAAAAAAGAGGTTTGTGATCTGATAGAGATGAGAGTTTGAACTGCTATAAAGGAAAACAAACTCAGTAGTGCCAACCTCAACATAGTAGTTATTTATGTCACAGCGTTCATTATCTCCATATTATTTTATTGTTTTTACAGAATCGTATTTTTTCTTATCTTCACTTCTTATATATAGTGCGATTTGTCTATTTTGAGTAATTGGGTGGCTTTCATGATAATTCTAACAAATTATTTGAGTAACATCGATTTAACGTAGCGATTTTTGGTAGTTGTGATGATATTTATGCAGATTTCTAAGTAGCTTTCATCTAACTTTCTTTTTTATAAAGTTTTTTTATTGATATACGATCACGTAAGCAGTATACTAGCTCAATAGCGTGATTGAACTTCGATAGAACCACTCGAAATGTGCTCAGTAAGGTTTCTGTTCAACCATACATACTGCAGACTTATGAGTGCACTGATGATGGTCATTATTGTTATTATGCTACTATTTATCTACACCATGACGGAACATATCTACAATACAATACAATATGTATGTTTCGATCTTTCTTATAGAGTTAGGACACCTTCTGATAGGTCTAAATGAAAGAGCTTGAAAAATTTCATTGAACTACTTATCCATCGGTCACTCGATTCACCCGTGAATTTTTAGTTCAACGCCGCCGTAAATCCAGTATTATACTATATCTTGCTGGCGTGTGACGACCCAAGTGCCCATTAAACTTCCTTGTAATAAGCGAGTCTGCCATCCCGCTGAGTAATCAAGCCGACAAATACACCTAAATAGGCATATCTCAAAAATATCTGACCTGTGTTCATAATTCCGCAACGAATTTGCATTAAGTTTTGCTTTCAATTCGAAAAAAGTCGTGTAGAAACTATTAAAATGATGTAAAATCCTTTGGATATGCATATATGAGCATAAAACATAAAAGAATGGTTCAATGGGTCTAAAAATCGCCGCATATCTGTTGCAGTGATACGCGTTCTGGCCGACTTTACAGCATAACAACACCGAAAAATATCTAATTTGTGACTTGCACTTGAATAATATCGTTCCTTGATTTTGAGCAAACTGGAAAAAAATCTTGGAATTCCGAAAGCTTGTGTGTCGAGAATGCTAACCGATATATGAATGACTCGCATGTGTCAAATCCATTACAAATTGCTAACAATAGGGTAGAAAAAATGCAGTAATACTTTCCAAGAGATCAAAAAATCGACAAAAAATTTTACGTTCTAGTTCCAAAAAGAATTCGTGACGCAGCGAGAAAAAACAGCCTCGTTTTTGGGCAAGAGGCAATAGATTTCTTTATCTCTTATTAATGCAATAGTTACTCAACTGTTACTGTAGCAAAATACACGATTACTCAACTCCGCAGGTCCCCTTACATTCTCGACGTAACACGGTGCGATTTTTTATTGTTTACAAAACGGAAAATGCCGCTTACCGATGATTCAATTGAATGCGACGATGACATTAAAGATCATCACCAAAACTGAATTTCAGAACTGCTTCAGTAACTTACGGCACCGAAGGGAGTGTGTAAGTAAATTTGACATTACTTCGAAGAATGACATAAGCTAGATCACGAAGAATAAAGCATTGCAAGGTTATGAGCCAAGGTCGGATACTTTTGGGACAGATCTCCTACAATACACCATTTAAAAATATGTTTTAATTTGAATGAATTTACCATAAACAATAAATCATATTAATTCCTATATAATTAAAAGACGATAAAAATTTTACACATAACTCTACTGAACATTTTGAACTTTTTAATCGAATGTTAAATACTAAAAATCTTACACTGTATATCACAACAAAAACTGTAATAAGAAGTCCGGAAATACATCTTAAGTTTACAATTTTATATACATGTAATTTCGATATCAATCAACAAAATACATCTCTGGTACATCGATGAAATGGATCGTATTTATAAAAATATAAAATATAACAATTCTTAGCATTAATGGCAAGAGTGAATATGTATAAAATGACTTTGGAGGTAAACTTCATAGCTTACAGACAGGGGGATTTTCTGAAACCTTCAATTTGATATTTGGACAAACAATAAATTTGATATGTTAATTAATTAGAAAAGAATATTAAACATCTATAAAAAAACAATCTGGAGAATACCGTCATGATGGTGTAAAATAAATATAATCTACAAGGATTAATAGTCCGGTCAAGTTGAGTTAAAAAAGAAGGTGGGGTAATAAAAATTCGCATAAAGCTAAAAATTTTTAAGAATGTTTGGGACACCATTATAAATGAAATGACGAAAGTAATAATCAATCGCACATTTGTAAAAATTTGTAAAAAAGTTATTAAGGTTAAAGATCGAAATCGTAAGATTTATTATAAAAATATATCAAACAAAAATCTTAGATCATGCAATTATCTAGAAAAATTGTATCTCTACTTTTTCTCCAAGAGTTACCGTTTCAGAGATTTATAATCCGACAAGCGAGAGCTGGCGGGTGAGCTGCGCGAAAATAGAAAATAAATTATTCTAAGAGAGATAGGAGAGGTACTTAATCGCGATTATAGGTATATAGTATAGGTACTTAAACGGTTATACACGATGTGAACTTCTAGCCGACTGCAATAGAAATGAGCAATTCCTTCCACTTTTCAATTTGTTTTACGCGCAACCCGCCAGCTCTCGCTTGTCGGGTTATAACAATTAAAAAATTCAGTGTTTTTCATAATATGCATAAGTGTGCTGCATACATTATATCACTGGATCTGGTACGTCGATATTATGGGCATAGAGTTACTGTATTAGTTGATGACTATACCGATTGTACGAACAATATGAAAGCTGCAGAGTAACGTCGACGAATTACATCTTCAATTTCTAATATTTTATTTGATTAATATAATGACAGTTTCCACAGTCCAACAAAAAGTTCTTGCAAAATAGTTACAAGTTAAGTTACGTTGAAAGAAATATTTACCGCTACAAATATTTTTGTCAAACTGCTTTTTTGTCAGCTGATAATGATGCTGATGTCCTGATAATTGAACCAGCAATAAAACAGATTAACGTGCCAAGTAAAACTGTTGTTGGTGAAGAGGTTGATTTACTCATATTACTTGCTTTCAAACTCAAACCCAAAACATAATTTATTTTTGAAACTTAGAAATGCTTATCATCACTCCAAATGATCATCTATTCATCCAAAATTTTATCTGCTTTTGCGAAGTCTCAAAAACATATACTGTTTTTAAGCGCGAAAACTGTCCGTGATACATCAGCATTTTTTAAGATATGTAAAACAACAGCTTTTAAAATGTTTGAGAAACAAGATTTAATTCATTGTGCTGAAGTTTTTAAAAAGAGGTATTACTCTAGGTATGCTCGTAGGAAAAGCGAGTGCAATTAGCTTGTCTCGCTCCAACCTTTGCTTCTGCTCATCAACACCTATTCCGAGTATATTATCTTAAGTGTGGCCGGATAACCAACTAGACCCAACAGACTAGGTTGGAAGTTAGACGACAAATTGAAACCAATTCAGACTTTACTTCCACCTGCAACGAAAAAACTCATCAACACAATTGTTTACCATTATAGACATCTGATGGATCGTTACTAGGGCACTTGACTTCCAGTAGGAAGAAAAACAACAACAAGAACTAGAAAAGTCAGAAGTAGTGCAAAGTACGAATTAGACGAATTTCAAATTTCGTATTTCGAATAGTACCTACTGTATTATCGTGGAAATATATAGAATAGTTGCTGGCAGATAGTGCGCAGGGACTCCAAAGGATGATGGATAACGTTGTAGAAATATATAATAAATACGGTCTAAAACTAAATTGCAACAAGACAAAAATAATGATCATTAGTAAGAACAAAAACATAAACGCCCAAATTACTATAGGCGATACACTATTAGAAAGAGTGGAATAAATATGCTATTTGGTCTGCAATATTAAGGATACTTGGGTTCACAGCTACGAAATAAAAACTCGTATTGAAAAAGCCAGAAGCTCTTTCAACAGCCTTAGCAAAATTCTCTGCAACTTATCTTTAAGTATCAATACACGCATAAGAATTCTTAGATGTCACGTCTTTAGTACCTTCTCTATGGAGTAGAAAGCTGGAGCCTTACAGAAGATGCCATAAAACGATTAGAGGCATTTGAAATGTGGTACTACCGACGTATGTTGAGGGTTTCATATATACACCACACAAGTAATATAACTATTTTCCAGAAGCTAAGAAAGACAAAGAAATTATCAACACCGTAAAGAACAGAAAATTGGTTTACTTCGGCCACATCATGCGTAATAATAAATACCAACTTTTACAGTTGATTCTTCAAGGCAAGTTGGAGGGTACGAGAGACCCTGGGCGTAGGCGTATATCCTGGCTGGCTAATTTTAGTAAGTAGACTGGTATAACGTCAACTGATTTATTTCTAGCTGCTGTAAATAGAATAAGATGGGTCAATCTGGTCGCCAACATCTCTAGAAGATAGACACATTTAGAAAAAGATATAGATAGGCCTATCGAGGAGACCACGTTAAAAACGCGTCAAGTACACTACCTCACAGGTAGGACAGAAACGTGTGCATATTGTGAGTGCAATGAAGAACACGGATTTTAAAACTTTTTTAATCATTATATCTCCGAAACGGTGTCTCTTAGGAGAAAAAGTACATAGACAATTTTAAATATAATTGCATGATTTACAATTATTATCTGATGTAGTTTTTGATAAAACTTGGCGTAGTACTGAGAAACGCCATTTTTGTGACCTTTAACATTCAATAACTTTTTTTGCAGATTTTTGATTAATGGGGAATTTTATTTTTCATTTAGAATGGTGTCCCGATCATTCGTGCCAATTATTAGCAATATGCGAATTGTTGTAACCTTTAATGTCTATCTTGACCGGGCTATAATAAAACAGTGCGAAGGAACAGTAAAAACATATAACATCATTTAAACATCTTGAATAATCAAGAAATTATCATTCTAAAATGAAACTTACTTCATCACGTAATACAGTCCCATAAAACTATGCAGTCGTCATATTATACAATATGCTAATAAAAAATGTATTAAAGTATCCAATAGTATTACCTCTGGCTGAAAGTTTTTCTTATATTTCACTTTAACGCTAAATAAAAGGATATTAATAAAAATATTCACTCTAGATATAATTCCTGAAAAAAGGTCGCATAAGTATTATGCCAAATTGCTTGAAGCTAACCATTCGGAATATAGAAAATATAAATGGCAAAAATAAATTATACTATTAAAAAACATGATAAACCTAGTTAAAATGTATTATTATATTATATTACCATCGTGTCGATGTACCACCTAAAAGATATATCCTAAAATTTGTACTCATTAACCAATATATACATTTTCAATAGTATTTCTAATTTATACACACAAAAAACAATAAATAAACAAAAAACATCAAATTGCTTTGGCAGATGGGAACATATTTGTGAATATTAGTGTAAAAAATGAGATTTAATATTAGTAAGTGTAAACATCACACAACACTAAAATATCGATTTGTACGTTTTTACTTGGCACGAAATATTTTTCTACGCATACGCTGTGTTTAACTTATAAAATATTTGAATACACTAGAGCACTGTATATTATAATATAGAATGCATATTGAGAAACGGCCCAGAAGATCTATGCGAGAAAATGGTGAAAAACGAATAATGCGACGTCTTGCATTCGTTTTAAAGAAAGTCCCGTCTTATCGTAACTTCGCTATTGCCAGTAGTAAGCTAGAATGTGAAAGGAAGAGAATGATCTCCTTTGGTAACACTGAGCGTTGGTAATAGTATCCCTTCCAGGTAGATGCTGTCAATAAATTCCAAGTAATTCCCAAATAAATAATGGCACTAGGAAATCCTATCTGCTATGGGATAAGTAAAAGTGAGTTTTCTAAATCTGGATAATCTTAGTTAAGTATGGCAATCTTCATAGAAGCGCCCCAGGTCCTCCAAAATGGAAGTAGAGCGAAAGACTGACAACCCTGCATTGGAAAAACTTAATTTATTGCTAAGAAGCAAGCTGACTTGTTTTCCGAAAGTCGACTCCAGCATAAGAAAGAGGATATTATTATGGAACTGCAAGTAGCAACTTGGAATATGCGAACTCTCTTAAATATTATGATCACAAGTCCACCCGTAATAATTAACAATGATCCCTTACTTTTGGACACCAAAATCCCTCTTCTTCTCTTTCTGGTGGCGACTCCACTAATGAAGGTTGGCTATAACCATTTGCATCATTTGCATTTAAATGCCTCTACGCAGACAAAAAGGATTCTGCAAAAAACACATACAAACAAAACGCAGACAATTGGATATCAAATTCCGACAAACATATTGGCTTAAGAAACCTATTTGGTCCTACGGATTTAGTTATGTGGATATGCAAGATTAGAAATAATAAATATTTCAATGATTTTAATCAAAAGTGCTCAGAACTGTAGTCGCATACGTCAGCAAACTAGTAGCACAGCGACTTTTAAACGAGCTAGTAAAACACTTGTACAGGAATGTAGCAGCATAAATAACTCCGACGAACATAAAAAAAATTATAAGGGGGAAACAGCTAAAAGTCGAGAAAGCTCGACGATGAAGAAATCAAACATATTATCCATATTTTCAATAAGAACTATATATACATTACCGGAAATATCCCTCAAGCTTGGATCAAATCAACAACCTCTAAGAAGCCAAACGCAATGAGGACTACCGAAGCCATTTCCTTAAGGTATTCTTGAAACTCATACACAGGAGACTATATAAACTAACTAATAAGAACACAACTGCCGATCGCAGTTTGGATTTAGGAAAGCACTAGATACAAATGATGGATTCAATGCATTCTTTATAGATTACAAAACGACGTTCGACGAAATTAATAGACATTCTTAAACGAACAGGCGTACCAGATCCAGAGCTGCGAATCTGTATTGAAATCGGTCAGCGGAAATAAATGTAGATTATTAGAGGGCGTTATTATTTAGTATATTCTCTGAGGAAATATTTGCGGTATTTTAATAAACGTAGAACGACTAAATAGCTTCCGCTACGCAGATGATACCGCCATATTTGCTGATAGTCTAGAAGGCTTAGAATATATAGTCAACAAAGTTACAGAACTGAATCAGAGTTACGGACTGAATCTTAATATTAAGAACGGTAAATATACGAGGATCAGAAAACCTGATGCACTAACCGGATGACTAGGAATAAACTGGAAATAAATAAAAACAAATAAATTATACATTTATCTGGGAAGCTCGATGGAAATAAGATTTAGAATTATGGTTATGTAGAAAATACGGTTACTGCGATGATATGTATTTCCCGTACTTCTATACGGAGCAGACGCACGGACACTGACAGAAGCATCAGCTAAGAAGCTTCAGACATTTGAAATGTGGCTGCACAGACGTATTTTGTGAATATCTTGGGTGGGACATATTTCTAATGGAGAAGTACTTAGTAGACTGAATACACAACCTAAGAAATATTAAATACTATAAATGTATAAAAATTGGAGTACTTGGGACATATTATGCGAAACAACGAACGCTATCAACTGTTACAGCAGATTTTGCAAGGAAAGTAATGGGAAAAAGAAGTTGCGGACGTAGACGGATGGCTCCTGGATCTCCAAGCTTAAAACTACTGGACTGTTTCGACCAGGAAAAGGTAGAAGTGGCCATTATGATTGCCAATATCCGAAACGAATAGGCACCAAAACATGATAAGGAAAACCCTTAATAGAAGTTTCCTTTTACGTGCATTATTCTCACCATATGATACTTTTTTTTATGATATTGATTGTAAATTACTGGTGGTCTATAAAAAAAAATGAAATTATTATTTAATGCCAAATAAAACGTAGACTTTGTAAGTAAAGACAGACTATTGACATTTATTAACACTTGCATAATTATACGTTACATTTACAATATAAAGTAAAATAAAGCTATACTCACCCTAGTTCGGCTCTGCCAAGTCGGAAAGAGGCAGATATTAGTACTAAAGCGACATCAAAAAGTAAAATAAAGATTTTTCGAAAACTTAGACATACCTCGTAGCTACGTTTGTATTTATTGTTAATTATTTTTTTTAGTTTAACCTCATGTCATATATTAGTAACAGCATCTAAATTATTTGTTATTTTTTCACTCAATGACTAAAATTAATACATAATATTATTTTGATGTTTTTAGGCCTTGGATATCTTGAATTATTTCTTCCCGAAGTTTCTTCTGCAATTGCATCAGACAATATTAAAGGCAACTGAGTCTGCCGTAGATGCACTAAACGTCAGGACGAAATAATTTCGGAGAGCGGTCTAAAAACTCTAAAACCAATGTGAGACGATACAACACTGGTCGTAAAAGTTTACATTTCTTGATCCGTTGAACGTTGAACGGATTCAACATATTCGAAAAACCCTTAATTTTCAATCCCAAAAACTTTTTAAGCTGCATCTTGAACTCTCCAGTATTCTTAGTGTCGATGATTGGTCACTTTTAGACCGCATTTCCTATCATCAAGCCGATAAAATCCTTCTTCTAAGCAACGAAACTCACAAAAAGAAATTCCAATCCCTTGTATTAAACTATAATTCTGACTCTGGCCGTGGAAGCCTACGATTTCATTAAACGAGCAGTTGTAATTTTCGAACTGCTATATATCGATTCTGCCAAGAGAAAGAAGTCTGTCGAAGACCTGTAGTTCGCTTTTGAGACAATTCCTTGTAAAAGATCTTGAAACCAAAATAAAACCAGGAATGGTACATGTCATCTTTCCGATGCAGAGGACTGGATTTTTCAATAGCACCCCTTAACAGCGATAAGGATTCTAGATAATTTGGAAGTCGAAGTATATCAGAAGTTTTCGAGTAAGGCCAAAAACAAGGTAATCATAAACTACTTATTTGATTACATGTTATATGATAGTAATATTTACAAATCAACACATTAAAAGCTTGAGTAACAAATTTTCATGAGGTATGTGGTTGTATATTAACAAAATATAAGGAAAAACATTTAAATTGTGTAGAAAAGATAAAAACTCCGCCTCTGGTAGATACTGGGTGGATTGAGTAGCTCAGTAAATGCCAATGCCGGTCCCAAGCCCGGATGAAGGAGGAGGGTTACAGCGGTAGGTTAGCTCCCCGCCCTGCGTAAAAGAAATATTGCTAAAAATCCCAAAGAACAGCCTCGGAACTCGAATGGCTTCAACGGAAAACGACATAGGCAAAGAAAAAGGCTAACGAATTTTGGATGCTGGAACATACAAGGACTGAATACAAAAGAAGACCAAGTATTTAAGGAACTCAGTACATACCGAATTGACATCGCAGTACTCAGCGAAACAAAAAAGAAAGGACAGGGGAACCCCTACAAAGACGATTATATATACTTCTGGAGCGAAGTAGAAAAATCAAAAAGAGCCAAAGCTGGAGTAGCGGTCGTGATAAGAAAAAACATGGAAAAATGTATTACCAACTGGAACCCGATAGACGAAAGAATTATAACAGTAGACCTTACAACAAAGGGGAGAGACATAAAAATAATTGGCATCTATGCACCCACGGACGACTCAGATACAAACTCTAAAGACATGTTCTTCGACAAACTCTCAGAAGAGTTAAATAAAATAAAAAAAAGGCAAGAAATAGTCCTGCTAGGAGACCTGAACGGAAGAGTAGGTAAAGCTCTTGACAACAAAATAATTGGACAACACGGAGAAGATGTAGTAAATGAAAACGGAACAAGATGGTTGGAGGTATGCGAACAACATTCGTTAAAAATACTGAATGGATTTTACAAACATAGAGACAAAAATAAATATACATGGACTCAAAAGACAAGAAAACTGCAGTCAATTATAGACTATATAGTAGTTAAACAAGAGACATCTTTAAGACCCTACGATGTAAAAGTTTGGAGAGGGGCAGAATGTGGATCGGATCACCTACTAGTAAAGGCACCCGTGGAAATAAGATATATTAAACAAAATAAATCCCAAGAACAGACAAACAAAGAATCCACACGGCTCTATAACATAGACAGCTTAAAAAATGAGTCCACAAGTTTTCTTTATAAACTACGTTTGGCACAAAAATTAGACGAAGAAATAAACGGAACAGCGGAAGAAATGTATGAGACTTTGAAAATCAAAATTCATGAAGCAGCATTAGAAGCTCTAGGTACGAAAGAAAAAGTAAAACGTAGAAATTATTGGTGGACAGAAGGTTTATTAGAAATGGTAGAAGAAAAGAAAAAACTGTATCTCAAATGGTTAGCGACAAAAGATTAGGAAGACCGAAAGAACTATAACAGATACAAATATATAGTAAAAAAGGAAATTAAAAAAACAAAAAACATAACCTGGGACAACAAGTGTGCAGAAATAAGCTCAATGGTAGGAGGATCTAGGTCCAGACAAGCTTGGAAAACTATCAACAGTCTTAGAAAAAATAAAAACGAAACAAAAAAAATAAACCCCATAGACATAGAAAGATGGAAAAATTATTATGAAAATCTATTAAATGAACAACGTACACAGTTTCTAGACACACAGATAGATAGAGTTGAAACGGGGTTAAATGAAGTGGCGATGATTACCGTAGAAGAAATAAAAAACGCATTACAAAAAATGAAAAATAATAAAGCTCCTGGGCCGGGTGATTTACCTATCGAGTTATTCAAACATGCCACTGCAATAACATTAGAATTACTTTGTAAAATGTTTAACAAGTGCCTACAAGGAGAAAGTATCCCAAGAGATTGGAAAGTCTCGTACATAAACTCCATCTACAAAAAGGGAAACAGGAATGACTGCAGTAATTACCGAGGTATCAGCATTACATCATCCACTGGCAAACTGTATGAAAGAGTTCTGAAAGCGAGAATAGAAAAAGAAGCCACAGAGATCGAAGAACAAAGTGGATTCCGACCAGGGAGATCTTGTGTCGACAATGTATTTACTCTCAAACACCTAACGGAAAAGAGATTAGCAAGAGGACTAGAACTTCATGCCACTTTTATAGATCTCCGTAAAGCGTTTGACTCCGTACCACTGCAGAGACTATGGACAACATTGGAAAACGCTGGTATAAATGCAGTATATATAAATGCCGTGAAAAAGCTATATCAAGATAACCAAGCTTATATTAAGGTTGGAAACTAAATTTCCAAGGGTTTCACCCAAACAAAGGGTGTCAAACAGGGCTCTTGCCTCTCCCCAACCCTATTTAAAATATATCTTGGTAATGCTTTAAAACATTGGATGAGAAAATGCAGCCCAATGGGCAGATGGGTCAATGACACTCCTATATACACAATCCTCTTCGCAGACGACCAGGTAGTTCTTGCCGAGGACCTACAAGATATGACGTACATGATAAACAAACTAATAGACGAATTCAAAAAATGGGGATTAGAGGTTAATACCGAAAAGACACAATACATGAATATAGGAGGCATCGGTCAAGACATGGAAACAGAAAGCGGATTAATTAAAAACGTTGATCAGTACGAATATCTCGGAGTTACACTAAGCGAAGACGGGAGAGACGACAAAGATATAACAAGAAAAATAGGAAAAGGAAAAAACATGATAAAAACACTACATCCGATCCTGTGGAATAAAACTTTAACTAAGAAAACAAAGAAAAATGTATATCACGCTATGATTCAGCCGTGCTGACGTATGGGTCAGAAGTGTGGGTCTTTAACAATAATATGTCACAAAAACTCCTCTCAACGGAAATGATGTACTGGAGAAGATGTTCCGGGTTAACTTTGTTTGACCACATAAGAAATGAAAACATAAGAGAGAGAATTAAAGTAAAGAACACAATAATGGATACGATAGCCGAAAAACAATTAAAATGGTATGGACACCTGAGACGGATGAACGAAGAAAGGATACCACGAAAGGTTTGGAACTGGAGACCTACACATAGAAATAAACGGGGAAGACCAAGAAAGAAATGGATATCCAATATTCATATAGAAATGGAAAATAGAGGTCTTCAAGAAGGAGACTGGGCCGATAAGAAATTATGGCGATTGGGATGCGAGAAGCGACAAAATTAAAGTTGCAAACACTCGCTATATATATATATATATATATATATATATATATATATATATATATATATATATATATATATATATATATATATATATATATATATATATATATATATAGAAAAGATAAAGAAATAAAAGAAAAATATATCAATTTTAAGATAACGAACAATAATTGTTTTGGACAAATTACAAAGGTCGTTTATGACGTTCGCGAAATGAATCTAATTACCTGGCTCCTCTGAGTGGCCAAACAATAGGAAGCTCGGCATTCACTAAGTGGCGAATTTGGAAGACTAAACTTTACAGCAATTAGCTAGATATTGTTAGTGACACTCAAATGAAATCCCTGAATATTCATAACAACAATAAGCATAAGCTAAATAGCAAGAAATCACCAAGATATGAATATGTTACAATTTGTATCAGGGAATCGATCCAAATTAATTACCAAATTAAATAGAATGTTTTAGGATACAATAAAATATATCATCAAATGATATTACTGTCATGACTAGGAATGACTCGAAATTTTATAAATAATATAAACTACAGTAGTAGTAGTTTTTTAGTGATTAGAAAAGAAAAGTGAAGTGTTAGTAAATAAGTGTACATACAATGAATAATAAAGACCACAAATTATACCTAGATTTTATAGGATATGAAAAAGAAGCAATGCTATTAAGAAAAACGATTTTAATATAAGTATGATATAAAAAATTGTAAGATTTTCGAATTAATATACAAGATTTCATTTAAAAAATATATAGTCAATAGTCTGCTAAAACCTTACATATTATCGAATACTTGTTAAATATTGTTCTTTATATCCTAGTATACGTTTTAGATGTGCAGCAATCTCAAAAATATATATCTTCGTGCACCAAAACGCAAATAAGATCAAAAGCAGCAATCAACAGCTTTTTCAAAGCGTAAAGTTAGTACAGTAAAAAAAGTTACCTAAAATATAAGACACATCTTTTTAAAAACTATAGAACAATGAGTAGTCAAACTGAAAGTATGAATTGAGGTCACAATTTGAAGAATAGTATATAAAGTTCTCAAAGAGATCAGATTCGGGAGGGATGTGTTACAATATGTTAAGTAAATCGGATAAAGAGGTGATATTATTTAAGCGAAAAATCAAAATTTAGCGCTTAGCATAATCGTAATGTAAGCTAGTAGTAATTTTATTATGTTTTATATGCGAATAAAATTGAACTGCTTTTCCAACTCTGAGCCTATCATCTGTAATCTGCCATATATATAATTACACAGAATACTGCTTTATGTCAACTCTCATTTATTAATTTGTTTTGTAACATGGTTGTCTGTTGTATATATATATATATATATATATATATATATATATATATATATATATATATATATATATATATATATGGATTAAAGAAAATTCGCAAGTGAAACTTGTGAGAAGGTTATCGGTAAGTTGAAGGTACGAGATTAATAAAAAGGACAATCTTATTGTTCTTTCTATTTATCTTCAACTTCAACTGACCGTAACCGTCAGAGAATTTACATTTATGAACTTCTTTTATATTGATATTAACGACCATATTTCTTTTTCCATGTAGATAGAAATTTATGTATACAGTTTATAGATTCCTAGAGAGTTTAATTCATAACCGCAGGACAACCTTTGCCAAGTCCCCCACTAGTAACTAAGAGTATGTTTTAACAAGAAAGAGTGTATAGTATGCCAAGTTATACAATAATGGAACCATATTTAACAAATCATTGCAAATTATAGCATACTCTGATGATATGAACCTGGTTTTCACAATAAACAAAGTACTGACATCGATTCCAAACAGCAGAGGTAAAGTTTGAAACACTCTTAAAAATAACTGGAAATTAAGAAATCGTATTATGATCTCCTACCCAAGGTTGTATACATGGAAATCTTAAGTTAATAAACACAAAAACCAAACGCGTTGTGTCATAATCATTATAGAATGAGAGGAGTAGACACGTATGATGGAGCAGATATTGGCTCTGATAAAACCTACAAATTAGTAATTAATCAATTAATTAATTAGTAATGAGTGAAACACCCAATATGGCTTTGGAAGCCATTTGGGACGTTTCAACAAAAACTACACTTCGACGCCTTTCCGATATACACGTGAACAGTGCATATGTCCTTAAGTTCACTACAAACACTGTCAAGGTTATTTTCTTTTATTTCTGGAAAATGTTTGGGTGGTTCATTTTGACTTATGTTACTGTCACTTTTGATACAGCTGACTGGTCTACTTCGGGTCTGCATTAAATTCTGATTTGTTCAGATTCTGTCTTTGGTCAATAAGCTATAAGACTGTGCCTTGTATAAGCCTTGTAAATGTTATTGTTCTAATTCCACATTTTTCTAATCTATTATACTCAATATCTCTATCTAAGTTTCTTCCAACAGAATCTCTTCATGACATTCGCAGTTTCTATTCGTAGTTTTCTGCTTTTTTCTGGCGGCTTTTTAGACGATAGGCTTAAGCCGTTAAATAATGCTTTTAAAAAATCATGAAAGCAACGATGAATAATTAAAATACAGCCGTATCTACGATCAGAATGGTCATGATGAAAACTATCCTATCAAAACCCTATTACCAATGCGAGTGGGAAGTAGGGAAAGACGAAATATCAATGCATGCAAGAAAACGAAAATGCAGAAAAGTCACATCACCACACATACAAATATGAGGCTTGCAAAAAATGGTCTTCTTCATTTTTTTATATCGGTCTGGATGTTGGTCCTTAAAAGAAGTTGATAAACTCACTATAGACGCGTTCGAAATGTCCAGCTTACAGAAAGTGTCCGAAATATTGCTATCGAAGAAATCACCACTTAATTTCGTCATGTGGTACGTAGAGATGATCTGGAGAAGCTAACATTGCAGAGAACGGTGCAAGGAGCGAGAGTCCGGGGAAGAACAGCAACAAGATGGAAAAAAAATCAAGAATCATGATTAAGAATTTAAGGCGGCATAATGTACGAACCGGACGACCGACTAGGAGGAAGTGGGAAATAGGAGTATTAACAGGCCAAGTCTGAGGTGGAAAAAGGGCGTAGACGAGGAAGATTGGCGCAGCAAATTGGTAATAAATAGGAATGTCTGGCAAAGCAGATTAAGGTGATAAAGTTATTTTTTCTCTGAGTTGCAACTGTAATATCAATATTTAATGCCAAACTGTGATAAAATAGAAGAATCCAATTGTTTATAGATAGAAGTAACTGCGACACACTTGTAAAAGTGATAAAACGACTCGACAAAAGTGAATTGTGAAAAAGTATAGTTTGGTATTAATTTGTGAATAATAAGTCTGCTTAATTTCTAGACAACAAAAAAATATTTAAAAACCGAATAATGCAGTAAGAGTATAACAAAATAACATCAAAAAGAAGGTACTCCAAATAAAACGCGCATTATATATTTTTTATAAAATTGGTCGAACTACCTTTTAACTGTATTTAATTCAGGTTTTAGTAAAAGAAATACGTTGTTTTAAAATAATTTTGCAAATAATATCACCTCAAAACTAAAAACAAAATCATCACAGTACATTGACTGCAATATATTGTCCTGTAATTAAAATAGGTACATGAAGAGGTGAATGAAAGAAGAGGTTACGTAACATTTACGTATTGTTTTAAAATTACTCAATTTACGAAAGAGTTACGGCTTTACCTTGTTTTGTATGTCAACTTACTAAAATGTTACAGACCCGCTTTTTTCAACCGCCTCTTTAAGTGTAGAATGTGCTATAACTTACATATTTTAGAATGTACAATGATGGAAAATATTAACAATCCATGTTATAAGGCCACTGAATATGACACTGGAACTACTATATCTACATGTAAACTTTTAAGGCATTTTATACATAATATAACAAATAATTGGTGAAAGTAACTTACCTCACGATTGCTACGCCAAATATTAAAAAAACTAATGAATACAATATTGATACTTTCCACCTCTTTGTAGATCTTTAAATCCTAAGATTTCCAAAAGCGACAATTGGTAGAGTAGTCTGTAGAGTGCAATATATGGCGATATTTATAATATAAGTGTTTAAAACACGTGTGTCTAGAAGACAGAAACATTGCTGAAACATTTTGCACCGAGAATAATAATTTTCAGCTTGTAAACAAATTCATATACCTAAATCTTTATATCTGGACTCCGTTATAACGGGAATAATGCTATAACGAAGGAAATAAAAAGGATACTGCTAGGGAAAGGTGTTACTTTAGAATAACCAAGCATCTAAAGAACATAATCGTACACCAAAAAAAACCAAACTAACAAAATGTGACACCCACCTTAGAAATGACGCCATGTGGGTCGAAAACATGGAGTACTTCTAAAATAGATGCAAATGATCCAATTATCTTCGAACAAGAAAGATCTTAAGAAGAATACTTAGAAGATAGAACATAAACAGCAAATGGTAGAGTTGAAGTAATATCCTTTATAAAAGACTAGAAGTAGATGAAAATGGTAAGAGGCCTGTCAAAAGCGAATCAAAAATACATTACCAGACGAACCCTATTGCCTATGGGAACTAAAAGTAGGCCAAAACTGGGGTGGAAGAATGGGGTTGCAGACGAAAACGTGAGGAAGATTGGCGCTGCAAACGGGCAACTTTACAAAAACTTATGCATGTGTGGTGTACAATGTATAAACCATAAAGCTATACTCATTTAGAATATTGTAATATTTTCAAATAAATATTTTAAATGTCGACACCCATGAGTCACTATCTCCACTTATTTGGTATAATGTAATTAGTTGTTTTTCCAAGATATATAAAGTACTTTAATTTTAAACCATAAAAATTAAGCCCACGCTGAGAAAACTATTCTAACAGTGACAAATATATTCTATATCAGTTTGGTTTAAGATAGTAATCGATTTATCTTGGAAGAAACTAACCAACGGCTAAATTATCTAATCTAACCACTATGGAAAACCGTAAATAGAAAAGCAGGGAGAAAAAGAAGGGTATATTGCTGTTTTTTTTTTTCCAAATTATGACGTGTTATAATGCTTAAAACAATAAAATAATTCTCCTCCCTGCTATAAAAGTATCACAGATATGCCAACTCCGAATCATTCACTCTCACTTTAATTCAAACAATACACACTAAAAATTTTGTTCATTCAAAAAACCGGAGATTAAGACTGTTCCATTTACACTTCTTTTACTCGTATCAGCGACAATTGTTTCACATCAAATCTTTGGTACAATTTTCAAAATATTTACAACGTTTTTGCACTTATATATCTCTTAATTAAAAGGAGAAAAAGTAGAATTACATACTGTTATCTTTCACAGAGATGATACTAACGTTTAATAAACTATTCGTAGATATATTTGTCATAGGTGGATGCTTTTTTACGTTGCAGCTGTTCCACGGTATTTCTGAATATATTTCGTACAAAAACAACGATGCATTTAATGAAACTAAGTGGCTACAGGTAAAAATTGGATATCAAATAAAAGGTTGAAATATTAAAGGGCAACAATGATTGAGCAACTACAATAACAGCAAATATGTACGAAATTATAATACACAATAAAAAATCGGAAGGTTGGGAGGGAAGTGTAATAATCCCACTATTCAAAAAATATAGAAAATAAACAAAAAACTAAAGTAAAATTCCACTATTTAGAAGAGTGATTTCATCTTTTAAACGTCGAATGTCTTCAAATTTAAATGCACAGCGGCCTTCCGTTTACCCCTTCAATTTGCGTTTTCTTATAAAAAATCACAGAATGTATAATTAGTACATTTATTTATGCTTCTCTATAACAGACTTTACCACGAGCTGCCGTATAGAGTAACCGATTTTTGTTCATAACTAGCATACAAACCTGAATTCTTTAAAGCAGCGATTATTATTGTGATAAAAATACCAAAAAATATGTTTTTCAATAGTAAAAATTGAGCACAAAATGGTAATGAAATAAATTTTATTTACATGTTCCATTTCGGTACATATTTAAATTTATAAAATAAAAATCGATGTTTTACATTTCATTCCTATTCCGTTTCAAACACTTGGCAACTTGGGTATTTGTAAAGCATCGCAGCGGTAACACCACCGCACGTGCCGAAGCAAGAAACGTTCATTTACATAAACGGTGCTGGCGGGAGAGCATGTGTTGCATTTTGTGATTATATTTTGTGCGGTTGAAGTTTGTGGTGATAAACCGATTGGTATTTGAGTTTGTCGTTTTATAGTGAATTTTAAGTTATATTCTGTGATTATTGAAATACAATGGACGAACAACCGAGTTGTTCCAAGAGAAGATAGCAAAATTCTGATGTTGATTCCAAAAATGAAAAGCCACAAAAGAGACAGAAAATGTTAATGACAGAAGAGAAGGTACGACATGAAGGATAGGACATAAAAGAAGGATTCATGATACGACATAAAGGAATTATCGGCAGAAACATGGCATATCAAGTGTTAGCCAAGCGGTCGACATTTGTAGCAGTTTAACAAACGTATCCAAAAGCAAGAAAAAGGTAAAACTAGAGTTAGAAAAAACATTGTTTTGGATGACGAGACAAGAAATGTCGAAAAATTCATTCATTTTATTTTCGGAGTGAGACTCAAACACAGAAAAAAATTTCTCAAGAGCTTGAAAACGATGGCGTCTTACCCAAAATATCTTGTAGAGTATTAATCAAGACTATGCGCAAAATGAACTTTCGATATGTGAAACGCAACAGAAAAAGTATGTTATTAGAACAAAATAAAATTATTGTATGGAGAAGAAAATATTTAAATACTTATCCGCCTTCAAACGATGAAATCACTCTTCTAAATAATGGAGCTGATTATAGAATGGAATCTAATACAGAGATCTCAACCTGTTAAATAACACTCTGAAACTTAGAACTAAAATTTTGTACTAACGAATAAATCAGAGTTTTATCAGAATTTAGCAGTTGAGCAACAAGGTTTTCGTACGGAAAAGATGCAGTATTATGTCATCCAAAACGTGAACAAAGAAATGAAGTGAAAGATTAGCTGGATGTCTTAATAATACTGTAAGGCGAAACACAACACTGAGATGAAACCAAGAATTTATAAAGCCACTATAAGACCAATAATGAAGTAAGCATCAGAAACGACACAGACAAAACACAGACTAATGACATACTCAATCTAAATTATTATATTGTGTGTGTGTTGTCTGTTGGTTTCTTTTGACTGTGGACTTAATCCATTAGCCGAATTATTATATTATATATTATACTATATACTATATCTCTAGAAGAATTACAGGAAATCCGCTGAGATCAAAAAGAAGTGGAGATATCAGAAGAAAATGTAATGTACAGGTAATAAACAAGTGGATACTGAACAGAAAAAAGAATGGGATGTTTAAACAGGTAAAATGTATGAGGTCAGACTAATCACATAGCAAGATAAATCACCAAATTGTAGAGCTATCAGCTAAAACCGCAAAATATGGAGTGGCAGCTGTTCTAAGAGGCATAAAGAATTAGAATCATGGATTGTAAATAATATAACTTGAATGAATTAAAATTGATAAGAGGTGCACGGAAAAGAAAATCAGCGAATCTTGGAAATCTTTAAGGAATACGTAATCAAATAAAGCAAAGATCAGGCTTAGGATAAATTACAATAGAATAAGAAATATCCACCATGTGTTACGACCAAAAAGATTGAAATTACAGATACAGTCCCTTCAAAAATATAGACGCTTACAAGAAATGAGTATCAACAAGCTAATACAAACTTAACAACCTATAGAGATACAAAAGCTACAGAAGTTGAGGCAAACAAAAATGAAGGCACTGGAAATACAATTAAAGTTAAATATAAATGATTATCTACATGGGTTTAAAAATATATAAAATATAAAGCAGGATAAACTATTAATAGTCAACCGGAATCGGAAAATAAAGTATTGGGGAACAACATAACGGAATGATAAAATAGGTTAAACGATTTCACCTAAGTCACGTTAATCTATAAAATATTTTGTTTAAAATAAAAATATTCTGCTTAACGTAATGTAAATATACCTTTCCACGACCGAAAACTTTTTATAAA
Source organism: Diabrotica balteata (assembly GCA_918026665.1). Lineage (NCBI taxonomy): Eukaryota > Metazoa > Arthropoda > Insecta > Coleoptera > Chrysomelidae > Diabrotica > Diabrotica balteata. The sequence continues at coordinate 116,312,585 of OU898278.1, forward strand.
TACTGATAAATCGAAGCTCATATAAGCAAAAGACAAAAACAGATTTAGAGCCTGTACTGCTCATATTACCAAAGAAAATATTGAATTTTCCACTTTACTTATATCTTACCTTTTAAAGTGTATGTAAGAATAGGTTTTAAGGAAATTGGACCACACGTACTGCAGTGTATGAACCTATGCGGTGTTGGAACTCATTGAGTTTCTATTAGTACGAACAGTATATAGACTTCTTCGAGTTTTTATAACTACATATAAATATGTTTGATGTATGTACAATTTCTCCTTTTAAATAAGTTTTATCGACATTTACACGGGAACATCTTAACCTCCAACAACATAATTTACACTTCTTCAAAATTTAATTCCAAAAAACTACGAAATTAATTTTCCGTGTACCCTAAATCGATACAAGCAGGTGTATTTAGGATTTCCGTGGTTCGACAGTATCCTAAGTTCGATTATCTCGAATATCTGTTCGTCTTTTTGAACATCGAAAAACTGCAACGCATCCCCGTCATATTCATAGACATATTCACCTAACAGCACTAGATCGCTATCGTTCTCGTCTTTTAAACCATACACTTCGAAATTTTTTGGAGCCGAGTCAATTTCACTATTTGGTACCAGCAATCTGTTGATGTGTTCCATCGAGAAAGCTTCAACTTTGATTCGCCTGGACAGCCGAATCATAATAAACCCTGGAAAGTTCTGAAAGGCCCAACATTGGCCCGGGTTTATCCCAGGAGTTATTACAGTTCTCGGAGAATTCACTGGATACCATAAAGGGATTCCTAATACAGAAACTACTGCATTGCCCGAGTGGTAGTTTTCTGTGCATCTTGTGCTTAGAACCTGAGCTCCCATTGACTCCATTGCGTAATCTACCAAACCTGTTTTATCTGCATCATAAACATCAAGCACTCCCCTCACTAGTTTTTTGATGTGTTGGTCAGAAATTGATACATCTTGTCCAGAAGTTCTGTCTATTTGTTTTGACTCTTTGCTAATGTCTCGTTTTATCCTTAAAGTCACTTCCTCCATAAGTTTTAGTGTATTTTCATTTAACAAGTTCTCGTATTTTGTATCGAAGTTAGAAGTTATATTACCTATTCTGTATTCCAACTCTTGTCTTGCTATCAAGATAGTTCTTAAATATTCGTTAAAGCCTTTTTGATTTCTTAGAAACTCTGGGTCGTTTATAAAATTCGTTAAAACTTTACTTATATAATTATCGATATCTATATAAGGATTCTTACAGCATCGATTAACACGCTGTGTCCAGAAAACAGCTTTCTCGGACCTATCAGAATTCAGACCTGACATTATCCTATTCAAATCGTTCTGCCTCGCTCGTTCTGCTTCTACCATTTCAGATCGGAGTTTTATTATTTCATCTTTTAGACCATCTATTATTTTCTGTTGATTAATAAAAACCTCGTTGTCGTCATTGATGTTTACTTCGGACTCTATATGTACAGCGGGAATAGTATTAACTGTTTCTGTATATTTTACTTCAGGCTTGGGAACTATAATTGGGACGGATAAATCGGATTCTCCTTTGTTGAATATGCTTCCCAGATTCGACCATATCGACCAACCTGCAAGAGGAATAAGTTTAAGGAAAATTAAAAGCAAATGTGAGTGGTTAAGTTAAATGGAAACTATGCTATTACTTCAAATTATAGTATGTTATCAATACAATACAAAAAAACAATTTTTACTAAAATTTTTCAGCGATACATAAAATTTCATTTTGTTAATATGTACAGGGTGTCCCAACAACGTTGGATACCGGTGATTCCTTGGGAACCGCAACAAAAAAAATGATAAGACATTGTCTGAGGGTCAGCAACAACTCCTATTGGGAGTCTTTCGTTGCCATGCAGGGTATCCGTTAAATACTTCAACATCACACCATATTTTCAACAAAAATGTAACTCACAACTATAGCAATTTCATTTTCTTTGTGAATTTAAGAAAACTTCGATTTGGTATCGCATCCACTATGCGCAATAGATTCCAATAACGATGAGTCCCAAGCTTTATCAGTTAAATTTTACTTCCACATAGATAAGTATCGTGTACAGGCTGTATATAAATAACATATAACTTATTTGATGAAATTGAAAATAAATCAGTAAAGGACTTCAGTGTTTTAATCATAGATTAACCTCAATCTGCAGCATCAATACAAAGGACGAAACCTTTTAAATAGTTTATCATAAAAAAGGAACCAGCCTTGGAATTAAAGGTAGATGAACTAATAATAACGAATATTTGAGCGTAAAATACTCCGCAAAATATTTGAAGCTGTAAACGACCAAGGGCAGTGGCGCAGAAGATATAATTTTGAATTGTATCAGCTCTTTGATGAGCCAGATGTCATAACGTTCATTAAAACACAGCGACTTAGATGGGCTGGACACATAATACGAATGCCAGAAAATACCATTGCTAAAAAGCTAACCACAGGAACACCTGTAGGAAAAAGAAGTAAAGGCCGACCGCGAATTAGGTGGTTAGATGGAGTAGAAACCGACTTACGAATATTAAAAATCAGAAGATGGCAACATGTTGCCAAAAACCGAACAGAATGGCGACGAATCTTAAAGCAGGCCAAGATCCACAGAGGATTGTCGAGCCAAAGATGATGATGATGATGATGAACTAATAATAGCAATATGTCGAAAGTGATCCAGAGGAAAACAGTTTTGGAAAACTTTTTAAATCTTTGAACTGGATTATACAATTTAAATGATTCGGTCGAGTGTTTAATGTATTTTTGACTTCCGAATGCTGTCTAGTTATTCTTCTATGCAGCTAGGCAAAAATATGAAGCATGTTTCTATATGCTCCTGTGTTTTCACCATCATATATTTTTACCCTGTAAAGTTGGTGGGCATCTTTGGAACATTAATTGTCTGAAAGAAATCTTGATTTTAGCCTAAAAACTGCAGAAAGATTAGTTCTTCGATTCTTCATCTGATCGATGAAACTATGTAGACAATGAAAAACATTTTGAATAGTTTTTCATACAAAAGGAACCCTTCGAATCGAATAATATGAATATTTGTATCCGCTGAGCGTAAAAACGATAAAATCGCTGGCCGCCTTTATGTAAAAACATTGTTGTTAAGGGAATATTACTGGAATGTTATCCTTTATCCTCGCAATGTAAAAAACGTGTCGCTTAATAACCTTAGGAGTCTGGAACAGCTGATTTTCAGTTTGTTTTGCACTTTCGTCGAATAAACAGTGTTGTTAAGCTGTTGTTCAAAAGTGTTTTAAAAGTAAATTTTTATTTTGTCCACGTGCCGTGCAAATTGAATTTATCTAGAATTAAATCGTTCAGTGTCTAGTGGGTAAGTTGGCATGTAGTTCTTGTTGAGTAAAAATATTAAAGAATTTAATCTTTAAATCATGAATGTGTTGCCTGTGTGAGTCTATTTCAAATAGGTAAAAAGAAATAAAATAAGACTTACTCACAATCAATTTAATTTTACCACCAAAACGACCGGTTTCGCGTACTACAATTTGCTAAGCATCTTCAGGTCTAAAGGTACCAGGTAAATTAAAAGCTGAAATTACAAAAACCCACATTAGGGTGCTGTCTTATAAAGATAACAATTACCGCAATTATGCCAATATTATATGTCTGTGATTATTAATATGAATAAAATAGGATGAATTGATGAAACAGACAAACTAAAACCTACAAATTGGTATAAAATAATCTATTGAATTGAAATAAATTAGTAAATAACCATAATAGTAATAACCATAATAGTTATAATAAAACTAATTATCACCCATGACTAGGAATCCAGGATAGTTTGAACTGTTTTACAAATCATTAATTAATAATTCTTGTACCGGCATGTAAGTAGTATTTTGGTTATTTACTAATTTATTTCAATTCAATAGATTATCTTATACCAATTTGTAGGTTTTAGTTTGTCTGCTTCATCAATTTTATTCATATTAATAATCACAGACATATAATATTGGCATAATTGTTGTAATTGTTATCTTTATAAGACAGCACCCTAATGTGGGTTTTTGTAATTTCAGCATTTAATTTACCCGGTACCGTTAGACCCGAAGACGCTTAGCAAATTGTAGTAAGCGAAACCGGTCGTTTTGGTGGTAAAATTAAATTGATTGTAAGTTTTATTTTATTTCTTTTTGCCAATTTAATCTTTATTTATAGAAATATCGGATTCGGACTATTTGGATGGTGAACCCGCAAGCGTAGGAAAAAAGCGAAAGCTCGATAAAAAATTTTACATAGAAGAAAGTGAAAAATTGGCAAGACAAAAATGAAAAGAGTTTGTTGCACATAAAAGTAAACTAACTAATGCTAAAGTAACCGGACCAGATTGCTCTTCTCGTACGGCATGAAGGGCGAATTTCACTTTTGAAGAAAAACGTTTAATCATCGAAATCGTCTATAGTGGAAGATCAAAAACTGAAATAATACCTAATCGAATTAATAAAAAGACATGATGTTGCCAAACATTGCCTGCATCAGAGTGGCCCAAAAGTTGGAAACGGAAAATTATCTCGTAAATTGCTAGTCATCATTTTACAAAATTTGAGGTACACCGATTTTGGGATACAGAAATTCCATATTTGATATTTGCAATGTTACCAGATTTGCCGTTTCTCTTATATTATTAGTAACTTTGGTTTTTCAAATTCGTCACCCTGTATATTCAGTCATTATTGGAATCTCCTATTCAATACGAGTTCAGCCATAAGTAACACTCATGATTTTTTGTAGTCTGGAAGATCTTAAATACATAAAACAGTGCAAAATAGTTAGATTTTAATAAATTTAAATGTAGAATGCTGTGAATCTCAGATTTTTTCAGCCATTTCCATGGTGTTGCCGAAAAACTCGAGGCAAAGTATGTGGATTTTGAAAAAACATAACCTAACAACAAACAACTTTGATTACACATTTTCGAATAATTTTTTAAAATAATCTTTTTTTAACAAGGGTTTCCGGAGTGGAAGTCGAAATGCCAAACATTAGTTAGTAGATGTAATTGTCGTTACAACCAATTTTTGTAGCTGAATCCCATGTAAATATAATAAATAGGGTTTCATCAGCCGCCATGTTTTTCGTACAAATTTGACAATGACGAATTATACGACATACGTACTGGTTTATAAATTTATAAACAAATATTTATTAAATAAATAAAATCTTTAGAAAATTTATAAAATAATATATATATCCTTTAAATGATTTAGAGCCCGTATCTCTCTTGCATACTCCATAAAGACATCGCTCCGTTGTTCCTTTTTGTACAGGTGTCATAATATTCGATTAAAAAAATTGATTTGCTAATTGAAGTTCATTTTTCTTTATTTTCGTATTTCTTTGTTCAATGACTATACTTTCTTCGGTATTTTTTATCTTAATTATGTGTTCACATGCACTTTATTGTTACTTATATTACTAACCTAAACATGTTTGTTTACAAAAAAATCTTTTCGAAAAAAAGACTGACACTACATATTTTTTTATGAAAAGTCCTATATTTAAATAAGACATGCCACAAGAAATTAGTTTCAGAACCTTATTTTGATATGGGCTACAAAGAGAACTCTGTGTATACACGTGTTCGAGGGATGGCGTTTGTAGGTGGAGTTATCAATGTTCAAACTGTGTGTCAGTTAAAAAAAATTTACAATTTTAATATATACATAGTACATTATACAGAATATGTCTAAATCTCTGAAAATTTTACACAGAATCTAAAAATTTAATAATATATAGGGTGTTCCATTAAAAATTAAAAAGTTGATGGCGACTTCGGCGGATATACCGGATCTATCTATCTGTAAATATTTCAGATGCGTAAAGAGTTGTAAAGAAGTGCAAATTTTGACTTCTCAAAAAATCAGATTATGTTCAGAGTAAGTCTGATGACCGGTCTACATGAAACACCCTGTATACTAACTCTATACAAAAATAGATAGTAAACAACCGGTAAATACTAACAATTATTGTGATTCAAGAGACGCACGTTTATTGTACTCACCACTGAAGTATAATATAACATTTTTATACACTCAGTATTTGTTTTTATTAGATAAATTAATTATTTTTTTATTCCTGTAATAAAATTTTAACTAGTTGCCTCTTCCTAACCACCACAAATTGCTTTTCAGAAAGGATGTTACACAAAAACCATATGCATTCTCTTAAACTTTATTGACACAATAAAAAAACAGTACAAACACCAGTGTTAACATAGTCATAAAAAGAACAATCATACACAGCTAAACGTTAACTATTTTAAATACTAAATTAAGCCACAAATATCAGGTCTACGTATATGAAAAGTATGATTAAATTATTATTTTGGCAATATATGAACGAAGCGATGAAAAGAAAATGACCTATCCCGTTCTGAACTCTGGTATATAATATTAACACGTAAAAAACGCAAACATAACAGTCCTTGGTTGTAGAAGTGTAGGTGATTTTCAAAATGAAACGTAATATGTGTTAAAAGTGTAACTGACAGTTTGCAAATAGTAATTTCCAGTACTTTTCGAAGGACCATGATCCAATTAATATCAACAACAACTTCTTTACTTATGTCACGACATACTTGAAAATTCCTATCAGATTTTTACTTCTTAATTGTTTTCACGTGAATAGAGCTATATCATTGTTATTATTATAACAAGTGTTTAGTTAAATATTGTATTTCTATGAGATTAAGCCACAATTTATTGTAATGAAAATTACATTTTACTTTTTTTTGACATTTTAATTTCCATTGGTCTCATGGACCTCAAGCATGGATCTGAATACATTTTTCATTGACATCAACAGTAAAGAAGAACTAATCTCATCATGAAAACAGGAAACAGTAACTCACTTCCTTTTCTAGATATGTTCTAGAGGATATATGATATCACAAAAAGAGGATATTTAGGTCACTCAAAACACAACATAAATAGCAAAAAGGGAATTATTAAGTCATTATACGATAGAGCACAAAACATCTGCTTGAATGAAAACGCATTTTAGGAAAAAAAAACCTGCGAACAAAAGTTTTAACAAAAAATGATTATTGATCGTCATTTATAAACAAGGAATTTTAGAAGATAGAAGAAACGAAAGAACATAACACCATGAGTAATCTAAAAATGTTCACAATACCAACAACAATACCATATGTAAGGTGCTTATCAGAAAAATTAAAAAGGATAGGAAATAAATACATCTATTCTGTCCAAAACCAAACCAAACACACAAGAGAGATCAAAGAACTGCATGTATAAAATACCTTTTAAATGTAACAATTTGGGAGAAACCGCAAACCACTACGTGTCAGGATTAAGGAGCATGATGCATACATACAAACGGGGTATTCAACAAATCTCAAATATGCAAATGTGCCTGGGACAATGAGCACACAGTATAGTGGAAAGAGAAATGAATAGCCATGAAGGAAACAGAGAGCAAAAAGAGACAAATTAAGAAAGCAGCTCTCATCTTACTTAATGAAGAAAAATGTGTAGCAAACCCAGCAAAATATAACAGACTCTGGTTACCAATACTAAAATGTGTAGATGTCAGCAACTAGTATATACCAGCAATAAAAGATCAGAGGCACATGAGCTACACTAATACATAGACACACAAAAAAAAATCAGAATTTGACATTGTCCTGGGGGTACACATACCATCTTCAAATTTTCAACTAAAGCATGCCTATTTACCTACAAGATCGAGGCCAAGTAAGTCACCTGTCAAGTTTGGAAAATAAAAGCGCCAAAACAACTATAGCTTATAACAACTCGTTATTTTAAATAATCTTTGAAAACGATTTCCGAAGTTGAAATAAAAAATGTAAAGTGTAATCTGTATTACAATTAATTGTGATTTAATCAATCAATCAATTCAACTAAACTGTAAATTAAAATTATCTTTGATATTAATCCATTAGCTATATTATTTTTTATTTGTTTAATATTCATTGTGTTCCAATCATAATATTTCTGGAAGTTTAGTTCACAAAATCATAATCTTTCCATTATAACTTTATAGTAGTAGGTATAGGTATAGTAGTAGTTGGTTGGTGCTTATTGACCTCTGCCAACAACTTTAATATATTATTATTTATTATAGTAATCTCAAAACAAAACAGAATCACTCAATGCTCCTCCTATAACCTTCTATATAAAGTTATAATTTGATTATGTTAGTGAAGATATCGCTCTGATTAACGCCGGTAAAAATATAGTGTAAAGTTCATTTTCTGTTATGTTTAGTTTTAATGACTTAATAGCTTTATTCTAATATTGCATCTTAAACATTAAGCAGTGCATGCTGCGTATTAGTTACTCAAAACTGGTATATACATTATTTCCTCTAACGTCCGTTGCACGTCATGCATGGCATTTCTACGAAGTCACAGTACAACCAGCTGCTTCGACATTTCTTAACGTTAATTTTAGAATTATTATACGCATTTTAAAATATAAACCTCGCATTCCAATAAAATAAAATTTATAGAAAATATGTTTAAATTTAAAACTCGTAAAACAATAATTCATTGAAAAAACGGTACAAAAATTAGCATTTATTTTATGAAGTACAAATTTCCTATGAAGTTAGGAAATTTCACTTCTGTTTACAAAGCTGTCAATGTATTTTTATTAATATCACAAGGTTATGTGTATTATAAACAAACTTGAAATACCGTAAATAAGTACCAACTATTGTAATTTTATTGACAAAATTCCCAAAACAACTCAATAGTGCTTGTAACACATTTCTCTTTATTATTTTCGAAACAGCGTGATATTTTTTTTTTTTATTTCAGAATGGTGTGAAATCGACAACGGAAAACCAGCAAGGGGTCGTTTGATAAAGGTGACATGAGGGCAGCAGGGAAAATGGTCTTGAATGAAATTAAAGAATGTGGATCATGTCACGTTATCAAGATAATATATGATAAGAACGAAAGCACGTAGTGGGGAAATGCGAGATATGCACCTAATTATTCAGTTAATATGGGTTTTTACAGTAGAGCAAAAGGAGAAACTGAAAAATTGTACTATGGCCTACCAGTAGAAGACTGCCGACGAGGTGCATATGAAATGGTAGTGATGAAAATGCCATGTCCTCCATCATAGGAAAAGGAGAAAGTAGCAGGCATTGTCTGGTTTTATAATTTTTGAAGAAGGCACCCCAAACTCTCTCAAAGAACCCCTGAGGCTTGCAGCCTCTTTCGCGCTACTTCTTTCGCCAAACAGAATGTAGATCTCTTTTTCAATAATTTGGAAGTGGACAAACAGCATCCAGAATTTGGTGATGGGAGAAGAGTGTTCAATTATGATGAAACGGGAACATCACTGTACAAAAACCTAACGAATAGTGATTGAAAAAGGTGTCAAGCAAGTGTGCAAAGCCACAGGTCGAGAAAAAGGCACTAACGTCACCACAGTATCCATAATTTCTGCATCTGGCAGCACTACTTTACAAGTGATGATTTTTCCACGTGTCCACGTAGGCACACTAGGCTTAGCCACCCCTTCTGGTTGGATAACATCAGAACTATTTGTGGAAGTTATTAAGCATTTCATTCGTTGCACCTGCAGTTCTATAGAGAACCCTAAAATGACAACGTAGGAATTCATCCCATTCATCCAATAAAATGCACAACCACTAGATATGTAAAACAGCATCAATGTATAATACAGCACCATTTGTGAACACAGCTCATCAGAAAATAATGACGCCCTCCAATATAGTTTCAGAATTGAAAAAAGTGAGATACATTCATTTAATCGACATGTTTTTACCAAAGCAGCTTCTTGTGCAATTATGTGAATGATTGACCGCCTTCTGGCACTGTAGATTTTCAACCACTCAAGACACACATTTATACTGTGCCAAGTAAGTCGCTCAATGACGGTGGTCAAAGCTTCCCTCTCTCCTGAAGATTTTCGTGCTTATCGAAAAGCAAGAGAACGAAAAACATTGCAGAAAAGAAGAAGCCGGTTCCATTTTCCATGAGGAAGGCAGCAGAAAGGAGCTTGTTTGGACTCAAAAAACAAGGGACGTTGATTCATCAAAGGATGGATGTTGAGCCTGATAACTTTGTAGAATTGTTTCGCTTTCCTGCTTTAGATGATTATAGCTTGGTTGAATTCAAAACTAGGAGCCAATTCAAATTCTACGTTGGTCCAATCACTAAGACGACAGATGATGAGGGGCCAATGTACAAGGTCAAATTCCTACTATACCGAAAATGCAACAACTTCGTGGAGCCTCCTGCAGATGACATTGCCTCGATTATTGCACACACATAAAAATTCTGTTGGAAATCCGTCTGTAGATCAGGGTACTCAGAGACAAAATGGATTAATTTCATTCGGGATTGACTTCAACAGTTTTAACATGGGCTAAATGTAAAATGATTTCGTGTTTGTACCTCAATAGGACCAGTTGAACTTAATTTTTTCCCAGGTGCCTTTTCTTACTACTTTAAATTAATTGGATAAACAATGTTTTTTTTTTCAGGTGCTTCATGGGACCCCTTGCTCTGTTTCATTGTATCCCGGGCATGGGACGCAATGAAACAAAATGAAGTTTTTTGCTCACGGTCACACATAATACAAAAAATAATCGTTGACGCATTTCTTACAAAGATTAGATCCTAAGGTAACAGGAAAAAAAAATAAAAAGTTGAAAAAAGTCTCAGTTGGGATAGCTATGAGTAGAACCAACTTTTGTTTCATTGTGCTCCAGCCTTCCCTGCCTCTGAGCAGATGAATTATTAATAATAATAACCTTACATTTTTTATTTTATAATGCTCTATATTGTCTACTATCCGGACAATACAAAAAGAAAACGACAACATCAACTTGTATGACGTGCAACGGATTTACGATGAAATTACCAATATAAAGGAATTTCTAAAGAGCAGAATCTTATATATACCATAACTCATGGTTGGTTAACTACGTACACTGCCTATAATTCGCCCTGTATGAGTTGCGGTGCGTGGTGAGTTGTCTACGAACTACATTGAAGCTAAAAGAACGCAACAACAGTGTTCAAATTTTCCGACGTGAGAAAATTCATTCACTTAGTATGCAATAAGTTGATTATAAAATGAAATATAATAACTATAACAGTTGAATATAAAATTTTAAAGTGAAGGAAAACGATGACATATATGACGTATGACATTTTAGATTTTTAAATGTTGCGTTCTTTTAGTTTTAATGTAGTTCGTAGACAACTTACCACACACCGCCACTCATAACAGGGCGAATTATAAAAGTCTTAATAAGCAGTGAAAGTTATCAGTCAAAATGTGTTATTGTGATTATTAATAGGTGAACCTAATGAAAAATCATTAGTGTCAATGAAAATAAGTTAAATCAGATTAGGATAGGTCCGTGTTTTAAGTTCATATAAACATGTTGCTTAACTTTATTTGAAATATATAATAAAAAGTAATATATGTACGCTTTAGGCATTTGTATTATGCTCTATTATGAATTCATAAATAAATTAGAAAAAATGTTTGACAACATTATTGTCACAACGTATATTTTAACAATTATTGGATTAAACCATTATGAGGTCAAGGTTTGTGGAACGTGCGCGAATTGTTGAAGTATTATTATGCGGATGCTGGATTCTTTTCCCAATTTTTTGAACCATATGATAATATAAATTATGGTTCACAAAATCTTCAATACGAATAACTTAATATCATTTCCAATAATTGACCAACTAGATAGAGAAAAACGGGACCATAGATAAAATAAAGGGAAGATGAAGGTAAATATTGATTTCTGTTGGTCACACTGTTTTAAGACATTAAAATAACTATAAACATATCAACAATAAAAAATTAGACAAAACACTAATCAGCACCACATTGTATAAAGACAGACTTAAGCAGCAGATTCATTTAAGTTTATGTATACATGGTTTCAAGCATAGACGTATATATTAACATAGACTAAGCAGTCTGTAGAGCTAAGTGACGACATCATATTTTTTGTTGTTTTTCGATGTCTCTGTCTTACATGCCGTAAGTATAGCAGCGTCTCTTTTGGCGATGGAGAGAGTAAAGAGTTGCAATGCGCTAGAGAGGGACAGATCGAACAACCGCAAGAGATCTTGTCATCAGTACGCCGGTATGGGCGGTCTATGTTAATATATACGTCAATGGTTTAAAGAGTATCTTTGATAAATACAAACATATACGTCTAAAATAAAAAGGATCAGTAAACTATCAAGATTTTTTCTATAAGTATCAGCTCTTGAACTAATTGGATTACAAGTTCGTAAAAGAATAAGTAGCCAAAGCATAATACAAAGTTACCTTTAATTTATTAGGTTTATATGAACATTTTTATGCTAAAACAAAACAAAAGCAAAGCAATTATAACTAATCAATACCCTTTCTTGAATTGAACACAATGTTACATATTTTGCTCATAAAATATATTTAAAGAATGAGCCATATTTTATTAAATTTAACAATATTTTAGTTTTCTCAAATAGATCTACAAAATTCGTAAAACAGACCGAATTTCTTAATAATTTTCCTTAACCGATTAATAAAATGAATAAAATATATCATATACTTATTTTCTACATTATAAATCTTTTCTACAGATAACTCTAACGAAACATAAACAAACTTTGCTTTTTTCAAAAAGTAAACACTATCTGAATGAATCATGTTGAAAAAAGCACCAACTTTAGACTAATTGTGTTATTTAATTAATAAAAACTGTCGGAATTTGTATATTTTTATATTAACAATTTACTAATTTTCGATGGAGACATTAATTTAGTAGTAAATTATTAATTTATAGATAAGGCCGGAAGGACCACAAGAAATTAAGAATAATGTAAATATCTAAATCTCTAAAAATAAAAAAACAGAAGCAAAAATATGAAGAATAAGTTTGACGACAGTCCGATACGTACTTAGCCTCACCACACGATGGCGCCACTATCCCAAGAGAAATTTACTACTGTATAGTACATTCTCGTAGACGACTAATGTCAACTTGTGAGCGGAATGCGACTGTAATTTTATTTTGACCGCGTGTGGAAGTGGGCATGTCCGCGGGTGTTAGACAAATAGAAAAGAGCACTATTGATCGGTGATTAGATTCTTGTTTTTGAAAGGGAAATAACACAGCGAAATCAAAAAGCGCTTGGATGGTATGTACGTTGACTTTCCTCCTTCTATGGCGAGGGCCGTCAAGACAAATTGTTTTAACGATTTTTAAGGTGGTTTTTTTTTGATAAGCCAAGTCCAGGTAACCCTAAAACAGTTACCAGGAAGGATAACATGACAAAAACTCTCAATATGGTACCGGCACGCTAACAGTAAGCATGTCATATTCTACATGATATTTTTGACTAGACCAAGCAATATTTAATTTCACCCAGTGAACGTGCTCCAAAGAAGGCAAAAACTGTTATTATTGACAGGAAAGGTCTTTTGTAAGCTGAATAAATTAGGCCGTTCTTGTAAGTCAGAGAATATGTACCACAATCTTGACACTAACAGATTTTTATAATCCATACATATTTGCTTTAGTTCTTCAGTAACATTTATTACAATACTTGAAAATTTGTTTCTTTAGTAGTGAAAACAGAAAAGTAGTCTGTAGATGAAAACATGTTCATAAAAAGTATAAATTTTGACTAAAAGTGAATATTTGAACTCACCAAAGGAAAAAAAACTTGTAAATATTTAAAACTCTTCGGAAACTGTTTCCTTGTGTCCATATAACTTTCATCAAGTATTTTGTTTCTGTAAACCACAACTTATGAAGTGAGTTTTTTATTTGATTCTTCGGCTTCCAGATTAAACTATGTAAATATATGAATCTTAACATTATAGGTATCCTTGTTGGTAATTATACTTAAATTATTTATTAATTTTGATACTCATGCTACTTTTGATGCAACCATTATGCTCAGCTTACGATTAAGCGTTTGGTGGTTGTTATCTTACAGTGACATTGCGTCATCTATCACTTTCATGTCGATGTTGTCCTTCCAATGTTTCAACTCATGTTGCTCATGAGTCTATGGTGTTTCGTAAGGGAAGACCTTCCACTTGAGTTCATCTTCGTGTCTAAATAACTTAAAATTTGGGTTAAAATCCCACTTACAGGTATTGATAGTCGCCAGCGACTAGCAGATTAGAAATGGTAACAAAAGAAGATGAAAACATAGCAGTAAAATAAGATCCCCAGAAGAAGTATTCCAACAATGTTAAAATAATTTAAATATATTGTAGTTAACTAATTTAAAACAAGAAACAAATTCATCTATGGCACTAACCGACATAACATCATTTAAAAATGTATATGGATTAAACAATATTATATATTAGTCTTTGATTAGTTCGTGCTTCTTCAACAGACTTCCTCTAAGTAACTTTCGTTTTGTTAACATTAAGACACTATATTAAGGCGAATGAAAAATATTGCAAAGATGAGTTACAATGATTCAGTGTTGTTAAAGAAGTCGTATGCTCTATCTATGTATGAGTTTATATAAGTAGAGGCAATTTTTCCGCAATTAGGGTGGCAGGAAGGGGCAAGATTCACTCCATTTACCAACAACAAGTGCACACCTGAAATATATGGGTCTCAATTAAAATTACGATATAATAAATAACTTGTTGTAAACAATTTGTGATATTTCAACCCCTTTCACCCTTCAAATTTCAAGACACAAAAATATATATATTTTAATTATATTAAAAACATATTTTAAATAAAATGATTGTAATTGTCTAAGAGGCCAGTTAGGTCATCGTGACCTTTTCAATTCTGATATGTCCATCCAGGTTTTTTTTATACATATTGACTTCTGATTACGAATTTCGAGGGTGGATCAAGTAATTGTTATAAACAATTGAATTGTTTATAAGGCTTAGATCGTAAACTAGGAGATATTTTTTTTTCAAAAAAATTGTTGCTTAAAAAAACAAGAAAAATGACGTTTACTAAATTTTACTAAATTTTTAAAACATAAAATTAGTGCAAAATGGTTGCAAAAAAGTATTTTTCGAAGCTTTTTCGATCGTAATTCGGCTTCTACGCCTAAATGATCTTTATACAGTCTCTTATTACAGTCTAATTTATATGGGCATTCTGGACCACTACATACTTATAAAATATTCAAATAATTTAAGAGGACAGGGTAGAGAAATTTTTTTTGTCTTAACGACATGTTCCCTTTCTGCTGTAAACAAGAAATTTTAAGAAGTTCTAAGGAAAATAATCAATATACAAACTATATTTTATGAGAATTAAAACAATGTCCTATATAGGAAATAAAGCAATTAAATCATAAATTAAAACTTGAAAGTAAATTGTAGTTCAAGTTTTTAGTTTTCTTCTGTACATGCCTTTGTAATTGGCCATGACAAAATCGGATTCCAAAAATACATTTTTTCTTCCGGGATGAATACCAATGTTTTCTTCATGTCTTCCATTTTCTTGTTAATTGGAAGTACAGTTGAATATGCTCTTCTAGAAGGAGCCTGACTTGGCTGTACTGCATTCTGTAGTTTTATTTAATTCATCCATTATGAAGCCGCCGATGTTCATCCTACATTGAACCGTGTTAGGATTCTTTGATGAAAAAGTCATTTCTCTGTATTGTGGTATGGCAAAAGCTCTTTTTTGGTTTCTTGGGACATTTTTGCCATACCAATCATCACTTAGGCAGGTTTTTTTTATGAAACTGGGACCACCATGAACTTAAGCCAATAAAATAATCAGAAGTCATTTTAATATCAGAAAATTTACTGTCAATTTTTGATGATTTCATTATAAGCACTTCAACCTGATTAATAGTATAATATCGTTTTTCTTGTTTTAATTTTTTTTCTGATGATGCCAAAATCTTTGTCATTTGGCATAAAAGAGTGGCCCCTAACAGAATAGGTTAGTTTGACTTCATTAAACTTTTTTATCTCATACAAGTACAGCATCATGCGAATCACAGTATTATTTTTATTTTGCCCTGCGCAGTTGTCCCTAACAGATAAAGGTTTTTTACACCACTACCAGTTTTGTTTTTTATTTACCAAACTAACATATACAAACTTCGTTTGAGTCTTTACTCCCTTCACCTTCATGATAGAAAAAAATTGTACATTCCCGTGTCGCGAGATGCACACCAAAGACGTTTACAGTGAGCTGTCTAAGGTAATAGGTATCTTGGACAGGAATACAACGTAGAGATATGTTGGCCATAAAATCTATGCAGACGCCAACATTTTCTTCAGGCTTACTGACACACTGCGTGGTCACTTCTTTCAGTGGTGCATAAAACTTTTTAGATTTACGCTTGGGTACTGTTAGCTCACTGACAGTTTTTCGCTTTGCATTCTCATTTAAAACAGGACTTTTTATTTTTAAATTGAGTTCCTCACATGTAACAAATGCCTCTTTTACTGGTTGGGCAAAGCCAATAGAAGGGTAGTTTTCCTTGAAATATGTAAAAAAAAACTTGTAGAAGAGCCTCTTCTCAGTTCCTAATGTTGAAATAAGGAAACTATGTTCTTTTTTAATGAACATGTCGTACATGATTTTTAAATTCATATTAGCTGAAAAATAACCCTTAATTTAGACAGTACGGACCCAGGTATTGCATTCCCTGAAACGTGTTTTCCTCTGTTGTCAGTTGATGTTTTATTTAGTTGCAATAGATAGGACAAAAGGTAACACTGCTTTGCAGTGTATCCATAGGTTTTCATAAATCCATTTTTACATACGTTTGTACGTTTTCCATTATGTACTACATAATAAATCACACTGAAAGCCTTAGGTTTCGCAGTTGACGAACTAGACCTGGGTCTTTCCCTTGCAATCCGACTAATTTCCATAACAGATTGGATCTAAATGTCCTGTTTCGTTTTGGTTGTCATCTTATGTAGTTTGGCGGATATTTCAATCATATCTTTTTCAGTGAAAACCCCAAGGCAATTGGATTTGCAACTGAAACAACGAAAGACTTTATTGTAACAGTAATTCAGTGAAAACGATATTGGAGATAAGTAAATGACTTTAAGGATATGTTTTAGCAGACTAATATTACTTCGAAATACATACAAGATTAAATTATCAGTAAAATGGTATTTAAACCAAAATGTACAAATTAGCAACAATGAATAAAACAATATTTACCTGCAAAAATTTGAGCCTGGTTTTTTAGCTGGTACAGTTTTGCCAACCCAGTTTACGTGTTCTTGTCCAGCCACATTAGACTTATTTATTATGTTCTTTTTATATTTATTATCATTCCATATTATCAACCACAGTAAAGACGACAACAATCATAAACAAAAAAAGCACAATATTATCTGACTAAACTCAGCTGTGAGGATAGTTCGAATATTTGCCATGCAGTTCTAGCGCCGCAACCATTTACCGCAGAAAGAGAACTTGTCCTGGACTAGTTTCCTTTCTGCAGTAAATAGAATATTGAAAGCATTGCCATGCCAATACTAATATGGGGACGTGTTTCCTTTTTGTAGTAAACCTTGCGTTTTGCTACTGAAAACAATTTTAATAAAATACACAAAATTCGTACATATTCGACATGATGATTTTCTGCACTAAGCGATTCATTTATACTGCAATTAACAGTAATGATAGACGAACTCAAAAGGAACATTTTTAGTTTAGGAAAATGTTGCGCCGAGCCTTCGATATCCTCTTTGATGACTTCTTCAGGACTTCCGAGGTCTCAGTCTCCCGAACCCCCTGACACTACTACACTGATCACTAACCAATGCATTACTGCTACTGGGAACATCGGACGGTTCATTTATACCGTCGATGGTGACGTGGTTTGGGTGGAGGTTAGCGTGGGGATTAGCGAGAACATTTCTGACAGTAGGACTTTGATTGGCGGGTGGAGCGGACAATATTTTCTTTATGAGAGATCTCCATGTCCAAGGTAACTGTATGCTGCCATCTCTTTTATTGAGATAATTTGGGCTTTTTCAGTTTCTATGGTGTCTCTGATAATTCTTGGATTATAAAACCGGATATGGGCTACGG
This sequence comes from Diabrotica balteata, assembly GCA_918026665.1. Lineage (NCBI taxonomy): Eukaryota > Metazoa > Arthropoda > Insecta > Coleoptera > Chrysomelidae > Diabrotica > Diabrotica balteata. Next base: position 116,330,694 of record OU898278.1, read on the forward strand.
TTCTGGAGTTTTCAAAATCAATTTTGTGATCTGTATGAAGATGGTGTTGAGCTAAAGCTGAAATTGAATCGAAATTGCGAACAGAAATGGAATGTTCATAAATCCTATTTTGGATTCTACAATTTGTTTGGCCTATATAGGATTGAGGGCAGTCTGCACAAGGAATTTCATATACTCCATGTTGTTCATTTGGAATGTTGTCCTCGATTGATCGGACAAGAGATAAACGTTTTTGATGGGGGGTAAATATCTATAATCCTCTTGGATTTAAGAATTTTGTCGATTTTGTCAGATCCAAACGAGCGGTTCGAGCACATACATTTCACTACGAGCCGATCTTGCGCATTAGAGGAGCTATTAAAATATCGATATCTTGGCCAAAATATGCATAAGAACATTTTCCCAAGCTCAAAATGTTACTTTTGTGTTCTTATATCATTACTGTTAATTTAAGTATAAATGTTTATTGCTCAAATTTGCTTAAAACCCTGATAAACAAATTAATTTACAATTTTTATAAGAAATTTACAAATTCAAATGCGTATAAAATTAAGCTTTAATGGAACTTTATAAAGCTCATTTGCATGTGTAGAAGCTGAGTTACGATCGAAAAAGCTTCGAAAAATACTTAATTTGTAACCATTTTGCACTAAACGTAATTTTTTTTTGTTTTTTTTCACGGAAACAAATATTATTTTAAATTTTATTATTTACGATTAATTATATATTTAATATTATTTTACGATCTGAGTCTTATAAACAATTAAATTTTTTGACCACTCGGATCGAAATCAACCCTCGAAATTCGTAATCAGCATCCAAAAATTGAGAAAAAAAAAACTTAGGTGAACCCATCAGAATTAAAAAGGACCACGGTGATCTAGTTTGTCCCCTAGACTATTATATTTTTGATATTATTTAGTTTATATTTTTAGTAAATAAATAGTTTATGAATAATACCGAAACTTAACTGAAGTGAAAATTTTCAATATGAGTACTCATATTATGGGTGGATGATGAAAACATTTGAGAAAATAATTTACTATAAATTATATAAAAGAATTACGGAGAGTAATAAATCAATCAATTGCATGAAGTAATTTCATAGCTCTACCAAAATATGTCTATAGTAGGTACGGATTTTAACCAATTCGAGGCACATTTAGAGTTACATTTATGTTCGATATGGGCTGGTTAGAATATTAAACGGGGACGTATGTTTTTAATTCATAAATAGAAAATATTCAATACTTTGCCAGCCTTTAATTAATTTACATTCCTTGTGGATTTCATGCACGGCAAGTTTTTTTTTTTAATTTCAGTTTAAATTAAATAGCTACATTGTATGTTATCTAATATTGTCGTTCGATCTGTTTATCAGTACGTGTGAGGTCAACTATAGATATAAATATTTTTTGTAGATGTCAAACCACAGTGACAGTTTTAGAAAGTTTTATTTCTGTCCGTAAAATAGTTTCGAAACACAATTCAGATTTCTGCTTATAATCTGAGCCTTCTAAAAATTGCAAGGCAAACAGACGTTGATAAAAGTTGTTAAAAGGGACATGGGGAATCTAAAATTTGCATTCCACGACATGTCTTTTACAACTAAGCAGAAATCCTTAGCGAATTGTGTTTCTTGTACCCACACAGAGTATATATCCGAAATAAAATGAAAAAGACAGCAAATTTTGATTTCACGCAGACAAATCCTATGTATCTGTTGATACGTATTTCGACCTAATAGGTCTCATCCGAACAGTTATTCATAGGTGTTCTCAACACCTATGAACATGTTGAGAACACCTATGAATAACTGTTCTGATGAGACCTATTAGGTCGAAATACGTATCAACAGATACATAGGATTTGTCTGCGTGAAATCAAATATTTGCTGTCTTTTTCATTTTATTTCTGTACTTATAATTTTAAGTGTTTCAGTATTCGTAGTGTGACGTGAATAAAACTTGAAAATAAGGAAAAATCTTTAAATAATGTTATTACTACGCCCGGAATATGACATATAACTAGCGAGACCATGGACGTATAAACACAGATGGACTCAGTTATTTACATAAAATTGTGAAGTCAAAATTATTTGAATATGTCACATTCTCAGCACCTCCAACTGTTGTCACGTTTTTTTATTAAAAATTCTTATTCGCGAGACGCTGAAAATATTACTCCGTATTTTATACTCTACAGGTGCTATCAAATCAAAATAATAATTTATTGGTTATATTAATATATCTAATTGTAATCAAAATATCAAGTGTGCACATAGTGTGCATTATCATTTAATAATAGCGTGTAATAGATATCAATAAATTATTTTATATTTAGAAGCACTGAAAAATATTTATAAATGGCAACGGTTGTTTACATTTCTCTGTCTTATGGATCTACGTCAAACTTCAAATGCTATTCCATGTTTGTTTACAACGATTGAGGAAATAAGGAAAAATTGTTTTTAGATAATTTTGGCTGTATTTTGAGTGATATTTGTGAAAAGTGAAATAAAATAAACGAAATATTTACATTCCGGTCTTTCATTTCATTTGTAAGTACATAAAATTTACATTATTTAGGATGAGGAAATGAAAAAGCGTGTTTGTTTACATTTTAATAGGCGTACCATTGGGTTTATTCATGTTCATTAATGTATTCAATAAGATATAATAAAATTGTATTTTAATTTTTCTATAAAGACGTGATTTGTTAATAGTCAAATTCTCGTTTTTTTTTTTAATTCTTTGAACGTGTTTTTATACATTATTACTAGGTACTTCCAATTTTTAAAATCTGAATAATTACCCGCGAGTAAAAATTCAGGCACGCTTATACTCATTGCGGAAGCATCACATTCTATCGAAGCTTCAAAACATTGTGTGTTAAAGGTATCTTATTGCTGTGTCCATCTATGTTTATACGTCCATGAGCGAGACCAACTCCAATTCAATCGAATTCGGGACAAGGCTAAAAAAACACCTGAAATCCGTGACTTTTCAGTGAAAATCGGGCCACTTTTTATTTTTTTTAAACAAGGACTGTTAAACCATCATTTTATTGATTATTTAACATTTTTATGTTGACAATATTTTTGATGGAATTAAGCCATATTTGGTTATGATAATCAAATTTTTGTTAGTTTTTGACGTTTCGACTTCCAATCCGGAAATCATTTTCAAAAAAGGAAAAATTATAAAATCAACTGATGTTGGATCTCCATGTTAATGTAACCTTAATATTTTATTATTGTATTTTAGTATTGTAACCTTTATATTTTAATATATTTAATGCTAGACTGAAAATTCCAGGTGAAATATCTAAAGTTAATGTTTTGGTATATTTATTTGTATAGCAACAATGAAAGTGGTATCAAAAATTGCACAGAAATAGCTCTGATGTAAACAGGCTAGGCAATAGATATACCATGCAAGACAGACTTGCATAGCGTGGGACTTGCATTGAATAGATGTAAAACTGCTTTTACCTGATCAAGAATGAATAACAACAAAACTTTCGAACATGTGTCTTTGAAAAAATCCTTCAGTAATTTTGGGCTGTTTGAAGTTTCCAGAAAATACGTCTCTAATCCATCATAAACTCTTACGATTGATTGCACGCATGTGAACATTTCCACAAAGCACATTTCCACATTTCCATAACCAAGAATTTTCTGGTATTTAACGTTTGCGCTTTCACAAAACTCTTTCAAATGTGTGACACGCACAGTGAAACGATAAAAATGTGAATAAATTTTCACCATTATTACAGTGGGTGATCAAATTAATATGATCAGTCAGTAGGTTTTTCAAATTTGTTCAAAAATTTTATTATAAAATCATATGCTGCTATACGATTAAGGTATGCCAATATTTTTTGTGACTAATAACCTTACTTTTTTGACTTTTACAGCTTTAGAACTGTCATTTGTGTCAAATTACGTGACAACATACACATTGTGGTGAATTTCCGCTTGAAGTTGACAACTGAATTTGTATGTTTTTGTATTGCTTTTAAAAGAATAGTATCGTTTTATCGTTGTAGTATGTTTTATGAATGTATTAGTGGTGATTGTGAGTGAAAAAAAAAACTATTAGTTTTAATTTTAAAGACATATTCAAAACATTTCAATTTTTGAGAAGAAAATCATAATGGGTAAGACTAAAGACATCCCTGTGTCTAAAATGGTGGAGATAAAGATACTTTTATTGAATACAAAGCTTTCCCAACGTCAGAAAGCTCAACAATGCAAAGTAGCGCAAGCAACAGTGAGCAATATCAAAAAAAAAAAATTAATACCAACAAATCCCTGACTCAGCAGCGTGCCCAAAAATGTGGTCGAAAGCGTGTCACTATACCCAGAGACGAAAGAAAAATGAGGGATCTCTTCGTAAACAATAGAAAGAAGCCAAGAAGAATCCTCATGGGACTTATTTGTGAAGCTGGGATACCAGTTTCTGACATGACAGTCCGCAGAAGGCTTGCTGAACAAGGTTTCAAATCATGTCGCCCTGCCAAAAAACCAAAGTTGAGGATTGGAATGAGGTAAATTACGTCATTATCAAAGTTTAAATCCCTATAACCAGTTTTTATCCTAAAAAAATATCTTATAGTTTTTTTTTAATTCACAGGTTTGTTTCTCCGATGAGTCTACAGTTGAGATACTCGTGGATAAGACGGCCTGCGTCCGAAGGCGAGTGGGTGAAAATATCACAAGGATTGCATAGTGGAGCGAGTAAAGCATCCTCTCAAGATCATGGTATGGTCTGTCATCGGCAGTAAGGGCACAGGGAGGCTGTACATTGTGAATGGAATGATGAATCAACATCAGTATATTGAAGTTCTGGAAAGAAACTCATGCCACAAATCAAAGACTGGTTTGGAGAATCGGATGATTTTACCTTTATGCACGTTTTAGCATCGTGTCATAAGGCAAAAACGTAACATCGTACCTGGAAAAAAAGGAAATTAAAGTACTGAAGTGGCGAGGTAATTCCTCAGACCTCAATCCGATCGAAAATCTATGGGAGCTTATGAAGAGGGGAATTGCCCAGGAAACTGTCACAAATTGAGAGACTCATTGCTATCTGGCACAGAAACGATAAAATAAAAGAAGACTGCCTAAGAAACACTTAAAGCATGCCAAGGAGGATTAAAGCTGTCACCGAAGCTAAAGGGGTCACACAAAATATATAACAAATTTGTTATTTAAGGTCAAAGAAAAAAATATTTTAAAATTTTGTAAAAGAACGTGTTTTTGATCTATTTTTATATTATATTCACATCATTAGACGCTTATACGCAGTTTTATTCTTTATTAAACAAGTGATCATAATAATTTGATCACCCATTGTAATTTCACGTCAAATGGTAACATATTGCAGCCACATTGCAAAGTGTTGTGAATAATGCGAGCCGCACATTCGATTTCCATCAAATTTGGATTCACCTGCGATTTTAATTTGTAGTAAACATTTTTTGTCCACCTCGGCTTTTACCACCAAAATTAGTATTAGTATTATCGCCGCAGAATAAAACTAACTTTCTTGACATGTTGTACTTTTCAGGAGTGTTTCTCAAGAGCTGCACAATAATATCAGATGTTTCCGCATCGCCAGCCGTAAAATTCAATATTTTCGTCTTCCTGCCTTCTAATGGAACGAAATATCTCACAATAACGGGGAACATCTTTAGGTTTCTATGATTGGATGCATAGGTAATTATACTGACGTATATTGCGTTGTTCATTGCATCAACCAATTGATTTTCCATGTACGGACCAAAGACATTTTTAACAATTGCCTCACATTTAGTACGAGCTGACTGAAATTTGGTCAATCCAAAGCAATTCCGAAATATTTTCGATTAGCAATCAGCTAAGCGAGGGTTTTCATTTTCCTTAATCATATGATACTAAATCAATCCTAAACAGTCCCAAATCAATATTGCTCGATGTTGCTGTTGCCTTGAAAAATTCAGTCAATTTTTTACTGCTTGCCACGGAGCTAATACCTCTTTGGTGTTTTATACTTTTGATGTGACTCACTACATCCACTCTACCACCGTGGGCGATAGAAAATTCGGAACCACATGTGTCACATTTTACGTCACTGTTACTTTTTTTTTCAAAAATGAGAATTCTTTCAATATTTTATTAAAATTGCAATAGCGTTTTCTCTTTTTACTTTCTTGTTCTGTTTCCATATTGACAATAGAATGGTATGAAAAATGTATAGTCAACTAAACAATGCTTTGGACCTTCGTAGATAATCACTAATCTATTTGAGGCTTCAAACTGATTAGTGACATAATATAAACGTTTACATAAAATCATATTACAACGCAGCGGATTTGATCTTGGTTTATAGCACGAAGCACGTAACGGTTTGGACATGAATCATTTATTATTTAAGCATATACCGCGAATGAAATCAAGATAATTAAAATACAGAAACGAAAAAAAGTGCACAATTTTCCTATAACATAATACTACGATAAAATGCATGCGTTTTGGATGTGGTATTATAAAAAATCGCCTTTTTTTCGTCCCAACAATTCAATTTGATGTGAAGTCTTAGAAAAATAACGTATTTAAAATTTCAAAATAGAATTTTACCAAAAAATTAAAAATTCGGATGACCTGGAAGCCTTGTCCAGGACGCCGGGACACGACTTCGTAATTCGGGCCATGTCCCGGATTTTTCGGGCTAGTTGGCCACACTTCATATTACACAACACATACAGAAAACTTTTTCTAATGACTTTAATAAACCATTTGTAAATATGGAATATCAGATTTATTGGCCTATAATTCTCAAGATCTCATATATCTCCTTTTTTGTGTAATAGAATAATGATTGCATTATTCTATTTTGTAGTGACTATACTTTGGTTTAGACATAGGTTAAATACTTTTACTATCTACTTCTCGCCTCGGTATGTTAGGCAGAAGGTTGTTGGTACTTGGTGTTCTCCATGAGATTTATTCTCTTAAAGCCGGTTTTGAAGGCCTTACTTGAAGATGCAGGCATTAAAATCAACGGAATTAATGTCAACAATCTCAGATATGAAATTATCGAAAAAATCTCAGATATGCAGACGACACGGTACTTATTGCCTCCAATGAAGAAGACCTGCAACGACTTATAAATAGGGTAACCGAAGCATGTGATGAATATGGGCTAAAACTTAATACTTCTAAGACAAAATGTATGGTTGTCAGCAAAACGGAGTTACAACCAACGAACATCAGAGCGTATGGAATACAGTTAGAAGGAGTCCACAATATTACCTACTTGGGTGCAAACGTTAACGATAACTGGAATATAAATAAAGAAATAAGAATACGCATTGAAAAAGCCAAAGCCGCCTTCTATAAATTAAAGAAAATTCTAATTAATTGAGATATTACGTTAAACCTTAAAATCAGATTAATACGCTGCTACATATTCTCCACCTTGCTGTATGGTATGGAGAGCTGGACCCTTACAGAGACATTAATGAAATAATTAGAGGTCTTTGAGATGTGTATTTATCGACGAGTATTGCAAATAAGTTGGGTTGATCGAATAAGAAATGGAATAGTTTTACATCGAATGAAAAAGAGCACAGAAATAACAAAAACGATAAAAATTCGGAAGTTACAATATTTCGGTCATGCAATGAGACATCCAGAGAGGTATAACCTTCTACACCTCATAATACAGAGTAAGATAGACGGAAGGAGAGGCCCAGGCCGACGAAGAACATCCTGGCTACGAAATCTCCGAGAATGGTATCAAGAAACCACCGCTAATTTATTTAGAGCCGCCGTGAATAAGGTTATTATTGCCAATATGATCGCCAACGTTCGATAATCGGACAGGGCACTGAAAGAAGAGAAGAAGGCAGGTTTTCACGCCACATCTTATGTAAACATCTAACATGTAAACATCTTACATGTAAACAGCAAAACGTACGTCTTGTCGAATCGAAATGAAATCCAAGGCCAGATCGCAGAATTGATGGAAGAAGCATAGTTTTGCGAGAACTGACAGGATAAAGTAATTTAGTCGACTTAATGTTACTCAACGTTAAATAATTAAACATATGCATTATAAGTAAAATATAAACTGATTTTATGTGAAGTTAAGCATATGTTTACTACACTTGAGTGCAAAACAATCGACCCAAAATGATATTTGAGATTACACCTTCTGTTTTAATGTAAGAAGTATGAAAATAACAAGATGTAATGTGCAAACAGTAACTTTATTATTGAACTTATAAAAATTGCGATTTCATTATTTGGAAGACGCATTATAAAAACAATATGCAATACGAACAGAGTTTCTCAAATATTCATCATTGGAACTATCCCAAGAAAGACGTAATGAACAGAGAAATCATCAATTACAAAATGAATTTTTTTGTTTTTCAGTATCTGATATTACCACCCCTATTCCTAATTACACTGTTCAATCGATTTCGCATGGATCGGATGACTTTTCTAATAAATTCTTGAGGCATTGCTTCCCATTCATCATTAAGCGCAGCTCTCAATTCCATTATGCTCCTTGGTGCATTATTTCTGCTCCGGACCCTTCGTTTAAGCTCATCCCAAACATGCTCTATTGGATTTATGTCCGGACTCAACGCAGGCCAATTTATTGTAGGTATACCGATCTCAGTCAGATAGTTGGTGGTGACTCGTGCGGTATGACATCGTTCATTTTCATGCAATAAAATAAAGGCATTACCAATAAATTCCGCGTATGGAACCACATGTTCCTCCAAAATATCTCCGATTTAACGATCCGCCGTTAAACCTCCTTCACGTCCTCCACCAGGCACGAAAACCAGCTCGGTTTTCCCATCCATGGAAATGCCTGCTCAAAACATACAAGAACCGCCTCCATATGACACAATTTCTCGTATACAACATTGAGCAAATAGTTCGCCTGACCTTCTATAGACTCGACGCCTCTTGTCGTTGCCATGTAGGCAGATTCTACTTTCGTCGGAAAATAATACCTGACTCCATTGATAGACGTCCCAATCCAAATGTTCGCGAGCAAATTCTAGTCGTCTTTACTTCTGGGCTGCAGTTAGCTTGGAACCAGTAGCTGCCCTTTTTGGTGTCAGGTTTGCTACTTTCAGTCTACTTCTGACTGTCCAAACGCTGGTAACCACACCTCGGATCTCTCTAAGCTCTTCTTTGAGATTAGCACTACTCAAGTGTCGATTTCTCAGAGATTTAGATATAAGAAATCGATCATCTCTCTCTGTTATTTTATTTGTAAATAAACATTATTCGTTTACGACCTCCTCCTTGTCGGCGGACATAATCACCAGGATCTTGGTACTGACGATACACTCGGGACACAGCAGATTGGCTTAAATTTAGTTGATTTGCCACGGATCTCTAGCTCAGGTCTTCTCTCAATAATGCTACTGCTTGAGCTGTTTTGACGGACGTGGTATCCATTTGTTATGAAGTTGCGATCTTAGATGACTGATGTATTAGTGGTTTGCTATGGAAATTGATTGTTACGATGTTAACCAAATGTATTAAGTGGGTGCGTGTAGATTTCAATGGGTCAAATTATGACCCCCTCTCTACGTGTTGCATTATTTATTTGTAATACGTCACCCGATTTACCAAAAATTAAAAATTTTTTCAAACTCAATAATGAGGTTAATAATTGTACACTAAATATTTTTAAATTTACACCTTTTTTGATTGAAACAAGAGACGTACTTTCGCAAAATAATTTTGAGTCGATTTTTTGCACTCAAGTGTAGATAATAGATTACCGTATAACTACAACATAAGCAAAAAATCTTCAAAATCCGTTGCAAACATAATCTGATGATTAACCAACTGGTTAAAATTATAAAAATAATATCTAATCTTATGACGAGAGTGCCACTTCCTAACCTGTGCTTGTATTATTGTACCTATTTTTTGTGTAGTTTGAATTTAATATTTTTGGAAGCATAGTGTTTTCATATCTCGTGCTACGAAGGAATCGGTGGATTGCGCAGAGGCATGAAAAAAGTAAAACCGACTAAACGATAAAATGTAACGACCGCGCGACCATTCACTACATAAACGAAGTAGTAAATGCAGTCCCATGCGTGTTTAATAACAAAATAAAATTAAAATAAAACAAAAATAAAATAAAAATAAAATAAATAGAATCGAATCACATTGATTGAATGCTATACAGTATAAGTCGATAATTTTAAATGAAACCACCTGTGTTAGAATTTTAGAAATCAGTTGACTTTCAAATAGTATTAGGGTTCTCTACATCTAAAGTTAATACTTTTGGAGATAATTGTGGTTTAATGATAAAGATAAGATATTTATTGTTTTATTCCAAGTCCGTGTATGAATATGTCCTAGTTGTCATAATTTGTGGTTATTGACACTATTGAAAAGTGATACAAATAGCTCGATACGAATTAAATAATGAAGAATGCGTAAAGGTTTTTCGAATACATGGAGAATGTGACAGAGTTATTACTAGAACATGTGCTTCATTTGCTAAAAGATATCCAGATCGACCACGAACTACCGGTCACACTGTGAAGAGATTACTTAAAATTTAACACATTTTGGTTGTTTTAAAAGAAAGTTAACAAAGCAAAATCTATTGTTGATAATAATGATCATACAATGGACTACCAAAGCTCTATTTCACACGCGGTGGAAAGACTACGTCACAATGGCCGGAATTTTTAAAAACACTTCTAATTCGTATGTATTTGTATTCGTATGTATTCGTTTGAAGAATAAATAAAGACTTTTGGTTACGAACAATCATTCTGAACGATTGATATTATTTGTTGTTCGTGAATTTGTGAGGTAATAATATCAAACTATTAGGATATTTACTATCAATGTATTTCAGGGTATTTTGTTGTTTTTTAATGGGGTTTTTATCCCGTAAAAAACTAAATATATTCGTTTTCTCGTAGTTTAAATATTAGTAGTTTTTTAAACACTTACTATGGCAATTTAATAGAAAGGTCTTCACTGAATGTTATATTACAACTAAAAGTAGTTATTCACTACTTAAAACACGAGAAAACGAATATCTTTAGTCTTTTACAGGATAAAATCACTGGCTCGGAAAAAATAATAAAACATTAGTAAAAACATTTTTCAATTTCGTAAATAAATTCAATGATTTATTAATTTATATTGAAATAACCCTGATAAAAACAACAACAAAATATGTACATTGAAATACAGTAAAAAATAATTAAGTTTGAATCAAACAATAACATAACCTTAAAACATAAACATTAAGAGTAAATATCTCTCACAAATTCACGAACAACAAATAATACTAATCCAATACGAGTTAACTCGTATACAAAAAAATTCTATTGAATTCGAAAATACGACGCCAAGCCTCTGCAGCATATAGTAGGATCGGACTGGAACACCTTCCGAGATGTAAATACCGTATGGGCTGTTGTTCATAGTAAGGCAAATACTTAATTCGACTCTGTACTTAACCAAAAGCAAAAACGAACGGACCTTATATAGCTGATCCGATCAGCAAAATTTCGTCTCAGAATGTAATCAGTATTTTGCGTTATAGTGTTTATCTACATTATCCTCTTTCTTCCGAAAAAGCTATGTATTTTTTGAGAAACTTCCCGATATGAAACCAAACATGGGTCATTTAAACAAGACACCATTCAAACCCGGAAGGTAAACATTTGATAATTCTGACTGGGCATGGAAGCATCCGATTTCATCTTCTTCCATCTTTTATCATTCAATCATAAATAGTTGAACACATATTGAAATACTTCACGTACGAAAGAATCATTGTCACATAAATAGATAAATAATCCAGTATAAACTGTTTTATATATTCAATTATATTTTTTTAATATTTCAATATGTTTATAAACTGTATTATATTTTATGAGACCGACTATTAACAAAAATTTAGTACCACTTTATCGTTAAATAAAATGTTCCTTCATTTTATATGATTCTATTAACATTTCAATATGTTCACAATATATTATGGCATCAACTTCTTGGTCCATATTTTTGCTATTTCGTAAGAATATTTTTTATCGTTATTTATTATGATGTTACATATTTTCCCATATAAATAAAAAATCAATGTGTTTCTATATAACGTGATATTTAATGCTAAGATAATAAATCGTTTAAAAACGGAAAAACGAAGGGACTTTGAGACAAACTTTACTCAAAGACGTACAGGCATTTTGCTTTGTTTGTTTTTTAACAATCTTATGGACAAAGTGAAAAAATTATCTTTTGACTATAAAACGTTTCTAATACATTTTAGAGAAAAATCTAGAGAAAAATGGTTCAAATAAAAGTTATAGAGCATAAAAAGTTCTTTAGTAGAGAGTTTACAGTAAACAACTGTACTTAACCAAACGTCACTTTAGAGGTATTTTCTAAATCACAATCGATTATTTAGGGTTGAAGAAGGGCTGACTTTTTAGCTTATAAACATTTACAATAACTTTGATACCTTTTATGTCACACGGTTGAAAGTAAACTCAATAAAAAGCTGGTGAAAAAACACACTTTCTAAAAAAACAGAACCTTCCATGACCAATAACAAGAAATAAGCCGAAATATTGCAGTAAGGATAAGCCGAAATATTGGAGACCATGGAATCACAAACGTAAAAGGGGAAGGCCACAAATGCGATGGTCAAATGACCTGAAGAAACACGCCGGGTCAAAATGGATGCAAATTGCCCAAGATAGAGAGGCATGGAAGAAGGAGGAGGAGGCCTATATCCAAGGATAGATTTTAAGGGCTGTATAGATAGATAGATAGAGATTGCAGTAAACATTTCTCCTCTCCACTTTTTCGTAGCGGTATTTTACGAGTAGGTACCATCACTTATGACTTTTTACTTCTTCACTGTGTATGCAATTTGTAAGTTGGATCATAAAATTTAGATCTTCATTTACAATCTGTTCAATTTTCAGCTCTTAATGTTAATAAACAATGGAAATGTTAAAAAATTGTATCTTGTTTCCTATTGGTCATACAAGGTTGTATTTTTTTTAAGTGTGTTTTTTAACAGCTTTTCATTGGTCCGGATACAAGCGTAATACAAAAAAAGTTAATATAAATGTTTATAAGCTAAAAAGTCAGCCCATTTTCAAACTGTTTTTTAAAAACAAATGAAGAATTAAAAAATCGATTGCGATTTACAGAATACCTCTATATTACTACTCTTACTCATTAACTACCATAATTTTGAGTAGTTATATTACATATCATTATACAAAAAGCAAAGTTATTAGCATTTATAACTTACTATAAAAATAAGGGTGTGTTGCATATATTTCGATTAATTGTTTATGTACTTTAATGGGGAAACTTCAAAATTAAAGAACTTTTTATGATCTACAACTTTTAATTTAACCATTTTTTTTTCTAGAATGTATACGATTCGCTTTTAGGACCTTCAAATATCTGCAATTTTTACGCAAAATCAATGATTTTTTTCACAAATAGACTGATGTATATTTCGTGCAAAATTTATACGGAATTATTGAACATATAATTAAGTAGGTATACCATGTATATTGCGCTTCAAATCCGGCCCTGTTTTTGATTCATAATAAACAAATTTACTTGTGGCAAATATTTAACAGGTTTTGAGTAATAAAACACGATAAACTTTGTAATACATTTAAGCAAACAACACTTTTATGCTAATTTACCAGCAAATGTTCTAAAAAAAAATTAGTAATAAACAAAATCCGACAAAAAGATATTTTATTGGAGTTAACGAACAAGAATAAGCATATAATTCTAATTAATATACAGAATAAAATTTAAGACAGTAGGAGGGTAGAGGTTACGAACAATTGATTGGGCGCCAATGTGCCGAGTCCTCTGAGACCAGTTTTTGCAAATGAAAAACTCTAACAATAAATTTGTGGTTGGTTTCGTATATAGTAATTTGGGAAGTGAACTGAAAGTGAACGAATTTCTTAAATTTGATAAATTCCCTAAATCCGAAGATCCAGCTCGCCAAAAAAAGGGAGAACAGCGTACATAGGTGTTTTAATACAACGAAAACCTCTAACAACCTCTGTGTTGGATTTGTGATTTATAGTGTCAATTCTATAGTAATTTGGGAAGTGAACTTATAAATTTCTTAAATTCGATAAATCCCCTAACCCCAAAGATCCAGTTCACCAAGAAAAGGGAAAACATCGTACATAGGTATTTTAGTACAACGAAAACACAACAGATAATAATTTGGGCACAGAGTAATATAGATATCTTATAGATAATAATAGTATAAAAATCTTAATAGATCTTGCTGATCGAATATGTGAACCTGGATATTTACAGATATCTAGAAAAATTCAGTGTACACTGAGACAACACAAAGTGTAAATACTCGTTTGACCGAAGACAAGAGGTGTCGTCTTAATCACAGTGGGAAATCAGTCATTATAGAAAAAACCGCCACACAATAAAACAGCCAAATTTTATTCGAAGTAACACAAGTGCTTAGTAGATTACACTACTGTCCACAATTGTTAAAGAGAGACTATTGAAATCCCAAAAACATCCTATCGACGAAGATTGTAAAGAATAGGATGTACATCTAAACATAAGAGAATCTCAACGCTATGAAATTCAAAACGTCTCCCTAGGCGCACCGAAAATACCAATACCGATTTTGACTAATTGACAGATCCAGGGGGAGCTTGATATAATAGCGCAGATATTCAAGAAACATCATAGATATGGCCGTTGCCGCATCATATTTACATAATATCTGCGCACTTGCGCAGAAATTTAAGATAATTAGTTCTACATCCTAAAAAGGTGAACATAAAAGTTCACCTTTTACAGCTTACAACAACCTTACAGAAAGCATTTAACAGAGTAAGACTCAAAGATGTAATCCATCTTCTGTATAATTGAGAAGTTCCCCTATATTATAAAAGCTATGAAAAACATCTACCAAAATCTAACAAAATGGAAGTCAGAATAGATGGACACACAGAACCTATAGAAATAGGCAGTGGAATCATGGATGAAATCATCAAAAGCGTTAGGAAGAGGATATAGAATGGGAAATACAGAAGTAAAAATACTCTCTTACGCAGACGACGCAATATTAATGGCCTAAGATGAAGATAGTCTGCAAAAACTGGTCCACAGATTTAACATAAGAGTAAAACAATATAACCCTTTCAGTCACAGTGTCGTCAATTGACGACACAAGAATTTTAACTTTTTTTAAGTAAATATTACAGGATGTTATGGTATAGCAACAGTGTAGTTATCTCATAAAATCCACGATTAATTAGATTTACGACCCGTAATACAATCTGTTACATTCCAGTTGAACTAAAGCAGTTTTCCTGTTTACTTACATTCACAACGGTTTATGAAAGCTATCGATGCTACTAAAATTATTATATTTTTTTACCCTTCTAAAACTGAGGTAAATCTATTCTTTTCAAATATTGGAAGCTTCTAGGTGCAAATAATAAAATTTAATATTAAGTAAACTTCAAAATTTCCATAATATGTCAAATTATTTTTTTGAAATTATATGTCATTTGACGACATCGTGATTCAACGACATGAGTAATAAACATTTTCACGGTTATTATTAAATCTAAAAATAAGTCAAATAAAGAGATTTAGGCCTCTTTCCGGCCATCTAAAGAAACTAGATTTAGTTCATTTTTGGGCCTATATTGCAGAAGCTTTAATTTCATGTCACATAGGAGCTAGAAAAATAGAGCGACCGTTAAATGGAACTAAATCAGAACCATTGAACAATAAAAAGAATTAACAAAACTGGCCTATTGATGATGTAAAGTTTGACAGGATAGCTCATTTTCCATTGCATGCAAAAACGAAATCTGAAGATTAAACTCCCAGAATGTAAAGGCAGTTCCCGTTTTCTTTGTCAAAAATGTAAAGTACATCTATGTTTGACAAAAAATAAAAATTATTTTTTACAATTTCATAAACCAAAATTTTGTTTAATATATTATAATCATTAAATCATCTTTTTTTAATAAATAAATGTATTTTTATCCTAACGTCTAGCTGTAAAACTATATGTCATACTCAACTCATTAGTTTGTAACCAGTTAGTCACAATGTCGTCAATTGGCGACATCAAAAACGGGCCTTATTTTAATAAAAAAAATGGTAATATTCTTACCAAAAGACGTTAAGAATACCATAATTGGGTAGGAATTATTAACAAAATATTTTTATTGCAATTAAAAAAAAGCGTGACCGAAAGGGTTAAGATGAAAATCTCATTTCAGACAACTAAAGCAATAGTAATCAGCAAGGAACCAACCATATGTAAAATAGAAGTTGATGGCATCAGCATTCATTTAACAAGTAATGGAAATAAAATACCTTGGAATTACACTGTCCGGCTATGGAGACCTGAAGAAAGAAGTGAGGGATCAAGTACAAAAAGCAAATGGCAGGATGCCTTAATATGGCGAAACAGACACATTAACACTGAGATGTTCTGGCCGACAATCAAGAATTTATAAAGCCAGTTCAAGACCAATAATAACATGTGGCTCAGAATCAAGACCCGACACAGTCAAAACACAAAGGCTACTGGAAACGACAGAGATGAGATTGAGAAAAATTACAGGAAATACGCTGAGAGATCGAAAGAGAAGTGAACACATTAGAAGAAACTGTAACGTACAGTGTATAAACGAATGCACACTAAATAGAAAAAAAAATGGAATAACCACATAAGAAGAATGGGGGAGCCCCGTATCGTCAAAATGGCAAGAGATAAGTCACCAATCGGCAGAAGAAATTTCGGACGACTGCACAAAAGATGGTGACAACCTTTCATAGAGGTATAAATCTGCCAATGAACAAGCAGAATTACTTATAAAGAGGAAGAAGAGGAATAGGAAAGGCTGAAAAGAATTATTTCGTTACCAGAAAAGAGCTCCTAGCTATTATAAAATTCCTAGAACATTTTAATACTTTCCTTTATAACATAAATTTTATAATTAGAACTGACCACGGCGCTTTGCATAGGCTAATGAATTTTAAAAAGCTAAGGGGGAAATTGCTTGGTGGATAGAGGCTCCGACAGTATAACTTCGACCTAGTACATCGAAAAGGGCGTCTTCATAACAATGCCGATATTCATTCTAGTCGAACAAATGGAGTAAGACCTATTTGTCAGGAAATAACCAAATGCAGTGGAACTATCAAGGCGTAATGGGCTCAATGAGAATCTCTGTATTATTCTAATAGTCTATTATATCGGAAGTGGGAAGGTCTTGATGGAGTACGTACAACTGTGAACAAGTGGTACTGCCAAAATTATAATATAACTTAAAAGTGTGTTGCAACAACTTCATAGCAGCCTTTCTGTAGGACATTTTGGAGTCGAAAGAACAGTGGCAAAATTTTACTGGATCAATTGTCGCCGGGATGTACAAGATTGGTGTAAGAAATGTGATTTATGTAATGGTAGGAAAAAAACCTAGAACACGACGTCTTGGTAAAATGCATATCTTTCCGGGGAGCCTTTTGAATGACTTGCAGTGGATATTCTTGGTACACTTCTGATAACAGAGAGAGGAAACAAGTTCTTAATGGTTGTAATGGATTATTTTTGAAATTGGCCTGAAATTGCACCCCTTCCTAATCAAGAAGCGACTACAGTAGCAGAAGCATTTATAGCACACGTCCTATCAAGACATGGAGTTCCTTTAGAGTTACATTTTGATCAAGAACGAAATTTTAAGTCAGAATTATGGCAAGAATTAATGAAAGTCTTGGGTATTAAGAAAACACGCACTATGGCGCTCCATCCCCAATCAGACGGATGGTCGAAAGACATAATAGATATATTTATCAATAGCTTTCAAAGTTTGTCGCCGATATAAAAATATATTGGGATACATTAATTGCTATATTCCTGTTAGCATATAGAAGTTCCGAACATGAATCAACTGGTTATTCTCCATCAATGATGACCACCGGAAGAGAAGTGAAACTTCCTCAAATTCTTATTTTCGGAAGATTGCCTCCCTGTAATCCAATGTAATGAAAGATTCGAAAATATTTTACCAACTATCGTCACTCATGATTCCGAAAAGATTTGGTTATCTTTTAAAAATACCTTGATACAGACCTTGACTGACTGCGAGGCACAGTCTAATGCCGTCTCAACCGGACCAAAAAAAGTGTGGATGTCTGCAGATACTTTTGACCTCGTTGAAGAACGTAGAAAACTTAAAATTGCTGGAATCGAGAACCCTCTCAGGAATTCCCAGTACCGACAGCTATCTAGAGCTATTCAGGCTACTTGTAGACGAGACAAAAACAAGCATATAGAGAAAATCTGCAGAGAAATTCAACTACACGCCGACACAAATAACACCAAAGAACTCTTTGATAAAGTCAGACAACACACACGTAAATTCAAGCAGAAATCTTGGTCTATCAAAGATGATGAAGGTAATGTACAGACGGATTTGGACAAGGTTATTGATGTTTGGAGGGCGTATTGTAAGTCTTTATACGCCAATACGGACCAGATGCCAGCGGACGCCCCGTTTGTACCTGACTGCCAGACCTCCACTTTCCATTCTCCTTCAACAGAGACACACCACACTAGTTTTGAGTCTGAACCTGACATACTTTTTTCCGATGTGGAATTCGCTTTAAAAAGACTTAAGTTAAACAAAGCAGCAGGATATGATCTCATTACTGCAGACGTCTTGAAGCATCTTCCGGAATGTGGAGTGAAAATATTACATCGATTGTGCAATGAAATATGGCACACAGGCGTCTGGCCTGAGGATTGGAGAAAGACCATAATCATACCTCTTCATAAGAAAGGTTCAACAAATAATTGTAACAACTACAGGCTATTAGCTCTAATATCACACGCCAGTAAGGTGATCCTCTCCATACTGCAACGGCGTCTAGAAAACTTCATAAGTTGGCAAATAGCGCCTGAACAGGCTGGATTTGTAAAGGGCAGAGGTACTAGAGAACAAATCCTTAATGTACGAAACATCATAGAAAAAGCCAGAGAATACCAGATCCCGATATTTATATGTTTCGTCGATTAAACAAAGGCCTTTGATAATGTTAGATGGGACAAACTATGGAACATATTGACGACAATGGGTGTACCTAAACACTTGACTCACCTTATTAGCAAACTGTATCAAGATAACCTGGCATATATTCGAATGGACGGATATCTGTCTGACAAATGCACTTTGGAGAAGGGAGTACGCCAAGGATGCGTTTTATCTCCCTTATTATTTAACATCTATTCGGAGTTCATAATACGCAGAGTTTTGGATGGTTGGGAGGGAGGAGTAAACCTAGGTGGTGTTAAGATATCTAACTTGCGTTTCGCAGACGACACTACACTTCTAGCCCCTACTCCAGAAGAAATTATTAATTTATTAAGAAAACTCGAGGTAGAAAGTGCTAAATTTGGACTCATGGTTAACTACAACAAAACCAAAATCATGGTTATTGATCGCCAACAACAGTTTCCTGAAACCCAAACTATTGCGGGATGCGAGGTAGTCTCATCTATGATATATCTTGGAGCTCTAGTTAACAACACAGGCAGTTGTGAATCCGAAATTAGAAGACGCATCAAAGAATCAGATCGACAACGTATAGACGCCTTCGAAATGTGGACATGGAGACGCCTGCTTCGAATTCCATGGACGGCTCGCCGTACAAATATCTCGGTTCTGGATGAAATTAAACCGGATCAGCGTCTCTCCAGTACCGTTTACTCTAGAATTTTAAAGTTCTTTGGCCATATCATCGAAGTGATCACAAAATGGAGCGGTTGGTGGTCCAAGGAAGGCCTCAGACTCAACGCCAACGCGGAAGATCTCCACAGCGATGGGCGGACATTACTAAAAAACTTCTCAATAAACAGTATACTGAGGCAATACATATAACTGATGACCGCGACCAGTGGAGAAATATTATCAATCAAACTGTCCGAGCTGCTGAAGCCAAATTATGAACCACAACACATCTACTAAGATGTTAATGACTGTGATGATGATGCCTCCCTGCGAAGAACTTTTATCCCTTACAAGGAAAATTTGAAAGAAAAATTGGAAAAAGTCTATGAATTTGCTCGTAGTTTGAAGCTTTAAAGTGATAAAACCAAGGCCAGGCTCGGCTTGCATGCTACTGATGCATCTTTCGAAAGAGGTGACCCAACACGGTTATACAATCTTACACATAAGAAAGGACTTTGTCCAAAACTTCAGCGAAACTGGAAGGCTTCTACACCGATTGTGCAGAAAATACACGATCTAATCTACTGCATCCAGTTTTCAGCTAGAAGTAAACCCAAGATAGTTCATATCGAGAGATTAGCTCCTTACCATGAAACTGATCCACCCTGTTGGCTTCAGTTTGAAATAGTAGTATTTTGGGTTTTGAAGTTTATAGTTTTCATTGAGTTATTGTAAACAAGTATTGTAATATTGTTGGTGTTAAATAAAGTTATTTTAAAGAAGTGTAACAATATAATTTCGGAAAATATGATTGCAATTGACAATTGCAACATTTTTTAAATATTTGATGTAAACACGTAAAATATATAAAACCCAAAAGATTCAAAAGAACTTACCTCCCAGAAGCAACAACGGAATAATACAAAGAGCAGCCAACTTCGTACTTTTGTTTCTGTTCTCATTCTTCCATAGCAGCCAAGTATCCATTAACATCACCGTACTCGAAAGCTTATGCAGTTTTGAAAACCAGGATACCGTTACACGGAAACCAAAATACAGAATTGACAAAATAGTAGTTACTACCTTCGTGACCGTAGTAATCGTACTGGTCCGCATTTTCGTCCACCACGTCGTTGTAACAGTCTTGTGGCTCGTTTTAGAGTAATTGGACTCATAGTTATTGTTAAACAATTGTCTAGGCTTGTAGTCAGTAACTAAATCTGAGTGACTTCGAGATATGTATGATTCGGTGTTGGTATGTTTGTGTTCGACGTTGGTAAAAAGGTGTGATTCATCGCTAGACGAGTGGACCGAGTGTATAGTTTTCCGGGACATGTTAGGCATAGCCACGACGCCAGGAGCTAATTCGACCCTATCTCCCGAGAGCGGCGAGTATGTATAATCTGTTTTTGGATATACGCTGTAACAAAAAAAAATGTTATGAGCACAGTTAGATCCGTAATCTCTATATTAATAAAAATGCATCACCGAAATGTTTGTATGGGCATCAATTCAGAACGACTACACCAAATTAGATAATTCTTTTTTATTGTATTTGTTATTATCAGGAGAAGGTTTGTGTAAAAGATAATTTTCAAAAAAATTGTACAAAAATACCGTTAAAACAGTTTTTTTGTAATTTTAAATTGCAATATAACTATTATATGGCGACATACTATTACTAACAAAGGAAGCTATGATTAACAAAATAAATGTCAGTATTGATAGTTTGGACAAGAGCCAAACCACATTGAAAATACGGGTAAGTTGTAAGGGTGGTTCACCCCAAACATTTTTTATTTTTTAAAGAAAATTTTTATTTTTATTTTTTGAAGTTACGTATACTTCTATACGCGCGTTCGACGTTGGAAATTTGTACGGGAGTGAATGGGCAAAATCGTTACATTATGTAAGGTATAGGTAAGAGAGAGACAGAAGATATATTTTCTCTTTCTTTCTCTCTAGACAATAAAAATGTTCCTTTTGTAAATATATTTAATATTTATTAATATTATTATTTTTCCATTGTGTTCAGATTTGTCTTGAGCCTCGTTAGACATGTTAAATTATAAATTAAAACTTGTATATATCTCAAGAAAGTTCAAATGTGTACTTATACATAGACACAACAAACAACAATTAAATCTTTGTATCCGTCAATGTCAGACAAATTGACAGTTGTATCACGAAAAAATATTTTTATTTTATTAATATTATTATCATAGTAAATTAAACATATGCGTAAGTAAGTTATGTATATTGTCATTTTGAAATACTTATGAATATTGCATTTTAATTTGTATTGTATTATTATATTGAATTATGTTGTAGTGTATTGTATTGTATTTTTATATTAATAACAAAATAAACAATAAATTTTATTGCAGGGTATGTGTAAAAAAATTTTTTTGCATTCAACTCATTTCATACATATATGAAAATAAAAATATACATTTTCATCAAAATATTGATTAAATCCTTCATTTACTATACTCCTATTACAGGTCAAATGTTGTTTATATACAGCAAACGATGCACCATATACCTATATACCTAATTGTGTTTCTTGTCTGCTCTATCTTACCTATAGCATTACATATGTTGTAACGATGTCCTCATGGTTTAACAGTTTGAACCATGGGAGTGTCAAGGTTGACGCATCCACCTCTTCAGCGAGATGGTGAGTGGGATTCGGAGCGGTTATTTAAGGCATGTGAGTAGCGGCATTATTCAGTCTCTAGCTAGCGCTCTAGGCTCCCGACCCGCAAGTGTACTGAACCTGCGAGACAACCCGGACAGAGAGATGTCCGCACTGAGAATCATACTCTGTCCTTAACTAAGCAGATTCCGTCGGCATTGTGTACTGAACAATCGCCGTGGACCTGCACAGCCGAGTATTTTTGCGTGCGAGTGTGATCGGAGCTTCCGCTGTATTGAAACGGAAGCGAGTATAAGTCTGCGTGCGATCGAATTCACATATTTGATTTGTTGTTATTAATAGTACCTTTTTCTTTCTTTTATAGACGTTCGCCGGGAAGTTCCTTCGTCGAGGGATCCAGACGAAACGTAGAATTCGTTTTATTTTTATTTTATACGGCGGAGAATTTATTTTATTTTTATTGTACATTTATTGAATTAATAGACATATTTTTATTTTAACCTGTGTTTTACTGAGTCTGTCGTCCTGAAAGAGCTACCCGTTACAATGTAATGATTGTGCAGATTGACTCCCATATAAATTTGTAACGGCGAACGCGTGTATAGAAGTATAATTTCTACCGGCAGTCCCACTGGTCTGCCACGCCCGTTTTTGTATGATATAGCATTAAAAAAATACATACAAAGCTTAATTTTCATTCCTCTACCACTAGCTCCTATTTGTTAATAGCCATATTAGTGACAGAGTTAGTTGTCATACTCTTCCAAAATAGCTGGAGCGATTTTTACGAAATTTTACATATATATTCGGTATGATCAGGGGTAAGTTTTTTAATATTAGTCTTATTAATGTATATGCCCCAACAGAGGACAAGGAAGACGAAGAAAAAGACAATTTCTATGAGGAATTAGAAAGAACATATGACAGTTGTCCCAGAAATGACATTAAAATAGTAATCGGTGATCTGAACGCAAAAATCGGAAGGGAAGGAAATATATATACCGCACATCGGTAGATATAGTCTCCATAATGATACAAATTCGAATGGACACCGAGCAGTCACCTTCGCAGCCGCAAAGAACATGATCGTAGGAAGCACATGTTTTCTACACAAAAAAAATACATATGTGGACTTGGACCTCACCTGATGGACTAACGAACAACCAAATTGATCATGTGATCATAGATGACATTCTTCTATGATCAAGCTAGACACTTCTCAAACCTAATGGATGTCCGCACCTATCGAGGCGCCAATATTGATTCAGATCACTTTCTAGTTGGAACACGAATTCGAGCTAGAATCTCAAATGCGAAGAAGGAGAGAAGTACCAAAACAACGCGTCTCAATATTGAAATCCTAAAAAATCCGCAAACAGTAGAAAGGTTTCAAAACTATATCGAAACTAAACACATAATTCATGAGGACCTAACAATTAGTGAACAATGGGAAATGTGTAAAAATAATATTAAAGAGGCAGCAAATAATATTCTAGGGCCAGAAAGACCACCACCAATTAATGACTGGTTTGATGCTGAGTGTGAGGACATTACAAGAAGAAAGAACTTGAGGTATTAAAAAAGGAAAACCAAACAAGAAAATTCTACAAAACTCTGAACAACGCAAGAAAGGAATTCAACCAAGGCTCAGACTATGTAAGGATAAGGAGGGGCATATACTAAATACAAAAGAAGAAGTACTGAAAAAGTGGGTGGAACACTTTAAAGAACTACTTACTATAAAAGTAGAAGATTCAGATCTAAATCAACCACCCGGAGGAGCAAGCAACAATTCACCATTAGAACCTCCGTCAATTCAAGAAGTACGAGATGCAATAAAACACCTAAAAAACAATAAATCTCCACCACAGGAAGTGATGGTATACCCGCGGAACTTATCAAATGTGGAGGTGCCTCTATGACTAATCAAATATATAAAATAATACTGAGAGCCTGGAATGAGGAACAAATCCCGGAAGAGTGGTGTATTGGAATCGTTTGCCCGCTACACAAAAAGGGTGACCAATTGGAATGTAGAAACTATAGTGGAATAACCCTCCTTAATACAGCATACAAAATATTTTCAAGGATCATATATGGTCGCCTAAGTACATATTCAGAGGAACTTCTCAGGGAATATCAAAGTGGCTTTAGGCCTGGTCGATCAACAACAGATCAGATCTTTGTGCTAAGGCAAATACTGGAAAAAACCAATGAATTCAATATCGATACATACCATCTTTTTGTAGACTTCAAATCTGCCTATGATAGTGTCCTAAGAAATAAATTGTATGACGCAATGAATGAATTCCAAATCCCCGATAAACTGATAAGATTGGTTAAGGCTACAATGCGTAATGTGGTTTGCAAAGTCGAAATACAGGGCGAACAATCACAGGCGTTTGGAACGCATGTTGGGCTGCGACAGGGAGACGCGCTGGCGTGTCTCCTTTTCAACATAGCACTGGAAAAGGCGGTCAGAGATGCCCGAATAGACAACAGAGGAAATATTTTTAATAAATCATCCCACATTTTGGCATATGCAGATGATGTGGACCTAGTTGCCCGCACAACACGTAAGCTAGAAGAAATGTATACCACCTCAAATGCCTCAAAATCTATGGGCCTGCAAGTAAATGAGGAGAAAACTAAGATGATGGCATCAGCACCCAACAATAGAGCCAGGAACATCGGTCTCCAATTCACGGTTGATAACTCTGCCTTTGAAGTGGTTGACAAATTCACATACTTAGGCTCCCTGATCACCAAAGAGAACGCCATAACGGAAGAAATCAAGCGAAGGATAGTAATGGCAAACAGATGCTATTTTGGACTGAGTAGACATATGAGAAGTAGAAACTTAAGCCAAAAAACAAAAATAACTATATACAAAACCCTTATACAGCCAGTGTTGACATATGGATCGGAGACATGGACCATCTCCAAGGCAGACGAAGACCTTTTGGTTATATTTGAACGAAGGATCCTGAGAGGAATATTTGGTGGCATCTGTGAAAATGGTGTTTGGAGGAGGAGATACAACTACGAGGTATACCACAGATATAAACAAATATTTGGTGGTAAAGACGTAGTATCTCTTATAAGAATAGGAAGATTAAGATGGGCAGGCCATCTAGCAAGATCACAGCAGAACAACCCTCCTAGAAGAATCCTTATGTCACAACCCGTGGGAAGCAGAAAAAGGGGTAGGCCAAAACTCAGATGGAAGGATGGTGTAGATGAGGATGGTAGAAAGATAGGCGCAGCAAACTGGCAACGGTCGGCAATGGATAGGACTTCCTGGCGTAATTTACTTGGGAAGGTCGAGGCTCTTTCATAGGGCTGTAGCACCATTGATGATGATGATATTCGGTAGGTCTGAAAATAATGGCATACGCGGCAGAAACAAGACCTGACACAGAGAGGACAAAAAGGATGTTAGAAACAGCAGAGACGAAAACACTTAGAAAAATTGATGGTAAGACACTAAGGGACAGAGCTAGAAGTACAGATATATGACATAGACGCAAGGTTGGGAGAACGTTAAAAACTGGGTAAGAAATAGAAGAGTAGAATGGAAAGATCATATAAGCCGAATGACAACAAATAGAGTAGTAAAGACGGCAAGAGACAGTGCTCCAATAGGAAGACGATGGAATGACAACTTACTTGGTAAATTGAAAAACATACAGAGTCATGTCTATATAAAAAGAAGAAGAAGAAGGTCTGAAAATAGATCGTCATCTATTTTTCATGCCCCTGAGGGGTACGAGTGGTCACCTCAAACATTTTTTGATATTTTTTATTTTTGTTTATGTCGTGGCATTAAACAATACATACAACCCCTTAATTTTCCCCTTTCAATCACCAACTCCTATTCTTTAATAGCCATAGTAGTGGATAAGAGTGGTCTTCCACAAACGTTTTCTTTTTTGACCAAATTTTTGATGACGTGGCATTAAAAAATACATACATCCCTTAATTTTTACAATAATATTACTAGCCCCTAATTTTAATTGCCATATTAGTGTCAAAGACACAAAGAAGTATGGCAACTAATATTGCCATATTAAAAATTAATGGAAAAATCACAATAGGAAAAAAATAAAAAAAATTGGACAATTTTTTTTATTTTTTTTTATGTGGCATCAAACAATACATACAACCCTTAATTTTCCCTTTCTATCACTAACCCCTATTTTTTAATAGCGAAATTAGTGTGACCGAGTTATTAGTGTCAAACAATTAGTTGGCACACTCCTCCGAAACAGCTTGGCCGATTTTTATGAAATTTTATATGTATATTCAGTTGAATATAGTAGATACTAGTCTGGGTTTTCTTCCACGAAAAAAGTTTTCATTCAAATCAGTTGACACAGTTATAACCAGAATGACGTGGTCAACAATCCTACAACAATCCTACAGAGTTTTTAAATTCATTGAAATTGCTGTATTCCCACATTGTATTAATTTACAATTAAAAATTGGATTAGTTGTCATTATGCTGCGTAACATTAATCAACCTCGACTGTGCAATGGAATGAGCCTGACTGTGAAAAGGCTAATGAATATTGTCATTGCGACAACTATCATCAAGGAACAATACAAAGGAGAGGATGTCTTGATGCCGCGTATACTGATGAATGCAACGAATGTACCATTTGATTTTAAACGTTACAATTTACCGTGCTTTTGGCTTCTGCAATGGCAATAAACAAATCATAAAGACAACCGTTAGAAGTTTGCGGAATTAAGAGTTTTCATGTTTAGCGCATGGGCAATTATTCGCGTGTCGAAAAACCGTCATCGTTGTATATTTATTTAAAGCAAAAAAAATTAAAATATGTTTTCTGTTAATTTTTTAAACAAATTATTTAATTCTAAGGGGGTAAGAAGTTCGCGAAGTCAGCTAGTGTATAATACAAAATTTGACGTTTATTCTAAATACAAATAACTACTATTTTTGACTTGCATTTAAGATAGAAGCAATACCTGGTCTTAAACCACAAGTAACCAGTTAACAGAATAGGAACGTATGGACTTAGAACTAAATTCCCAGAAGGTTTAGGCAAAAGGTAAATTATTCCAAGTGGAAATTTGTCTTTGGCACAGGTTTTTAGACCATCGATCCATTTATCTTATGGACGGACAACTTATGCTTCGATGTCATAGTGTTTTTACTGAGTGGTGAGAATCTCGAGCAACTGTCATACCTTTCCCTTCTTCCGTTCTGTTAATATGTTCATTCTACTTTTTTTTGATATCTCGTTATTAATATATTTGACCTTGCAGCATGTCTACTGAGTGCCTTTCCACTATACTACGAAGTATCTTTGTGTTTGTATTTGTGTTGTTTCTAGTAGTCTTTTGTTTTTATAGTTTTGGTCTGGTTTCTGTATTATATGCATCATAGATATTACTTTGACGTTGTCATGTATTTTGTTTTTGTTAGTTTCAAAAAAGACGAACCCGAAAACCAACATCAGGCAGCGGCCTACAAAAACAGAGGATATTAAGATTGAGACGAAGCAACATCTCTATTTTAGAAGGCTCTAAAAAATCCGTAAACGATTTAGTACACATATACGTATATAGTGCTTTCGGATCTGTCAAAGATTTGTCCTGCTTTTGGTATAAGAGCAAAAAAGTTGGTAGTGCCCTTTTTGTGTAAAGCAGTAAGTTTGTGTAAGAAGTTTTTTCTCACAGTTTCTTGGTACTCTTAGACACCCAGGGTTGCCACATTCCCTTCATCACTATGTCACCGAAATGCATTCAGGATCTGAATAGTAACTTGGATTCCGTCGCGATTTTAAACTTACACTGCTATTTACGTAAAGGTTAGAATAATAAACTTTGGGGTAGTTCGCCATGAAAAGTCAAATGTCATCTCGACTGGACTACGGTATTAAGGTCCCACAACCAAGTGTCAGAGATAGGCAGAGTCTCGCCTGATTAAAAAAGGGGACATCTAGATATTTTTGTTTAGAAACTGTACTTTAAACAGCTTTTGGAATATTAAGCCTTTAAAATAAAATTTAAACGAAAATTTTATTAAATCACTTTTTCATACAAGAAAACGACAACATTCAACCAATGTGGAATTGTACTATTAAATATATTGGTTCAACCTCGTAGTCCTCGTACTACGGCTGTTGACGTTTTATGCACAAAATTTATTGTAAAACTAAGATTTGAAAGCTAACCTAAATTAAAAATACAAAAATGAAAAGATATAACCACATTATTATTTGTCGTTTTTATGTGTGTTGCTATTATTCAAATGTTGCTACTATTTAGTCAATAATTTGTATTTTAAATTTCGCTTTCGCTAATTGCATCATATAAAGCGCTTGTTTATAATTTAAAAGACCGTTAAAAACCGTTAAACATTTCTGCAAACAATCTTGACAATGACATAATTAAACGGACGTAGCTACTACACAGATAACACGTGTTGGCATTTCCCTAAATTAAACTATTTATCAAGGAATTTAATCTAATACTGTATTAATTGTAAACTTTATCTATAAAATATTTGTGTAACTGTATTTTGTAAAAAAATATTAAAAACGTTTTAAGATGTCAAAGCAAGACTTTATTTTTAAATCGTGGTTTATTCCTAACGGGATATTATGTTCGAGAACATAAAAAAACTAACATAATAAAGAACGACTTATATTAAATATTATATAAAATGGGAAGTAGAGTGAATTCAATGTTCAATGGTAGTAAAACTAAAGGGAATGGAAAATAATAATGAATAATACTAAACATATCGAGTTGTTACAGTTTGGTCTTAAGATACTGCTGTCAGAGAAACATGAGAATTGCAACACGCAAAGTACCGGCTTGTTCCACCCTTTCGGATTCTCTCTTTGCCAATAAAAATTCATACTCGACCAAACAGATATACACGTCTTTTTGTTGATCTCTACCTTTTTGCAATAGAACAGATAACACAAATATTGTTTACCTAGTTCCGGTTCCCCTCGAAAGCCAAACTACCCGTCATTTAAGTCCATTTCACATTTGAAATGGACAAAAAATAGTTAATACAATTAATACATAAACACTGACTAAAATTATAACTGTAAATTCAGAAGCCACAAACGTTTAAGCAATAGTAGATAAAAAACTCAAGTTTAGTTGAATAGTTATTTTAAATAAATTTTGAATAAACGTAATATCGCATTGGTAAAAAGTATCTTTATGCAAATTTCTAATTACTAACATCAGTACTTGCAAATAGTCGACAAGACAAGTGCTTACTTTAGGATTTTCTGCAAGTCTAATAAATCTTTGTACGTTGTTTGTATGTTGTTTCGGCCAAAAATGTCCCAATCGGTTATAAATGTCCAGAAAAACTTTGCTTTGCCTAAATGCAAATTATAACTCCTTTTTTAATTTGAGAAGTTATTAGCCTCGGAAGTTTTACTAATGAACCAAAATAAATTGTTTCATAAATGACAAATATGTTACTACATATTATGTTCCTAATTTTCCATGGCACACTTATGCTAGAGCGATTATGTGTATCTACCGCTTATTAGGTATGCTGTAAAATAATTAAACTTTGGAAAATAAAATGGCGCGATGGTGCGTCGTCAATGCAATGATTTAGTAATATTCAAATATCTAGAAAACGGTTATAATTTTGAAAGTTAGGTTGTCAAGGTTACAACCTGAATCCTAAATAAAGTTTTGGTTATATTTTTTGTTACAAAAATGACTAAGCTATCTTTATTAACACGTTGCCTGCCGTCTCGGTCTATATGACCGAGAAAAAAATTAACCTGCAAGCCAGCGAGGTCTATTTGACCGAGAATTTTAACGTGACTGTGGTGCCGTCTCGGTCAATGTGACCGAGACGTTACATTGCACGGCACATATAATATTTTCGCAATTCTTTTTGTAAGAAGAAGAATTTTGAAACATGAATTATTACAGGTTATATAAAGGTACTTCAGCGCACCGTGGCGTGAGCGGTAATTTTTTCGGCCATATAGCAGAAATGGCCTTTGGAGTGAACGGAAAGTATTACAAATTCCTCTATGCCACGCAACGTGTTAATCATGTTCGTTATAAATTAATGACAAACAAGTAATCGTTGATATTTTCCATTGAATATGACGTATGTTGGCAATAGTGCCCAATAAAGTACATGCTGAAACTCCAAAGTTCGTAATCTAGAAGGCGGTTTAGAGTTAGGCCTTTTGATAAATCTGTTTAACACCGTCCTACAGAACTGAGAAAATAGCCCCAGACTGGCTGAAATTAACTTTTGTTAGCTTTTCCAAAAAAATTAAAGCTTCTTAATGTGACGATTATCATTGATGTCTCACGTATGATAAACAGCAAGTAGACGACACTCAATTGGGCTTCAGAAACGGATTGAGAAGTCGAGAAGCTCTCGAGTTCTACACAGAGAGCTAGGGACATGCATTTGGAAATATACGCCTGTTTCATAGACTATCTATCGCCAAGTTTATGACTCGTCAGATGACTCAAGTAAGATTGGAGAGTAACATATCGGAGGAGATAGTCTGAAGAAAGGACGTGTGACAGGGATGCTTATTATACTCACTCTTCTTTATTCTGCATTCCGAAAACATCTTCTCAGAAATTCGTAAAAATACTTGCTCTGGAATCATCATCAACGACAAAACAACTAATAAGGCGAATGCGGTACCATTCTACAAAGGAGGGGACTTAAAGCAACCTGGAAGTTATCGGCCAATATCTTTTTTAACAGCCATATCAAAGATCTTGGAATCACGTTTAAATAACTAAATTGTATAATTCTTTGAATTTATCCAGCTACTGGTTTAACAGGCAATATGGTTTTAGACATAATTCAAGCACAGTCTCTGATGGTATTGACTTAGTTACAGACATATACAACAAATTAGACAAAGGGTTAAGTTGTGTATTTGTATCATTGGATTTGTAAAAAGCTGTTCGTTACTGTTGATCATGACATACTTATTTTAGTGATTGAACAATATGGGATAACTGGAATGGCTTTAGTTTGGTCGAGGGACTTATTTGAGGCGCAGAATACAAAAAGTGTTAAGTAACAATGTCCTAAGTGAAGCAGAAATATTGGATGTGGAGTTCATTAAGGGTCTGTATTGGGACCAACACTTTTCCTGATTTATATGAATTCATTATCTAATTTACTGCTGCAGTCCATGTTGTATTAGTATGCAGATGACACTGGTCTTCTGTATGCCAATAAAGATCCCAAAAAATTAGAAACTTATGTAGGAAAGGACTTAATATAAATAGATGAGTCGCTTAAGCATCACAAACTCACACTTAATATGAATTAGTGGAGTTATATGATAATTTCAAAAAAATCTCCAGCCTTCCTGAACTCCAGTACCGTATAGACGATATTGTAGAATGCATACGGTCTATATATGACATTACCAAGATGAAACTGATTGTTTTCTCCAGCGCTTTCCGCTAAATACATTATTTAAAGAATTGTTGAACAAATCTTATCTCCGATACCTAAAAGCACTATTCAGTAGTTGTTGCAATTTGACAAGAGATCTCTTATCAAGAATAAAGCAGGCTACGTTTATTGTCATGAAGAACCTCTTTATCAGGCTGGATTTAGATCTAAGACCTAGAATCCGAATGCTACGTTACTATATGATTCCAATCCTCCACTATGGTTGCCTGCGAGAGCTGGACCCTCAACCCCCTCTAGAAAACCCATGAAATAGACCTTTATAGAAGAAAATACCAAGTTCTGAGCACCGAACAAACACCGAAATTCTAAACAGTGTTCAGAAGAGAAAAAGCTGATGCCAATTGCTTCGGTTGAACACCGAAGAATAAACTCAGTAATCAATTACCTGTTATCACCTAATCCTAATCAAACCTATTAATATATTATTTATCGTTATTAAAAAAGGTATAATTGATAAGAGAGATACAAAAACAATAGTGATACCATATACAGCTATCAATAAAGGGCAACAGTTGATACGAAAGGATCGATTAGATTACAAAACAAAAACGATGGATTTACCAGATTTACTAGTGATATGGTTTTAGCTAAACATTGCATACATTCACATACATTGTCCATGTAGTACTTATAGTATTATATGCACAAAGGTGTCACTTAAATGTGCACTTTAAAGTTTAATATCGGATTTAAGACATATTTTTCTTTCTCATCATAATTTTCTAGCTACATTTTTTTTTGTTGTCTTTTGACAAAGCATGAGTGAATTTAATATTTTAAAGTAAAACCATTACCGGTTGGGTTAGTAGACACTCTCAAACAAATTCATCTTGCTTCCCACTGACCTTTCATTCAAACCGTGCTTAATTAGTTTAAAATTATGGAAACAACCAAAATTTTTGTACATATTTATATTTTAAACAGGTTTTTTTAAATAGATGATGTCGCAAAATGATTTTATTTTAAAAATTAAAACCTATGCAAAATTGAAACAGATTCTGAACATAATATTTAAATTTAGATATTACAGCATCAAACACCTTTTTTAGATAAAAAATAAATGATATCATTCTATATATCGATCAATCAAAAGGTAGATAACTGGTACAAATATTGTCATTACTATACAGTAAGATAAACTATTCGAGAATTATTTAGCGCATTGTTAAAAATATCGTCCATCAATATACTTGAATTTAGACACTGTCACCGCAGGTAAAAAATAAACAAGGAGGAATTGTAAATTTAAAAAAAAAACTAATATTTTTTGTTTTGCAACAAATATCAGTTGTTAGGTCAGACAAAGAAGCGTTATATGGATAGAGTATATTACCATATATTCCACAGCAGTTCAATTGATAAAAAATATCGAAAGGCATAACAGCAGGTCGATTTTCAGTAAACCTCACCCAGGTTTAACTCTATTTCCTTTTTTTGCTTATTATATGATATTTTCAGTACACAAAAATACAGAAGAGATAAAATCGTGCTTGAACTTCATATTGAAATGCGATGGTCTATATTGAGTTATCTTAGTTCTCCGAACGAAAAGATATTTTGGATGAAACACCGTTGACAAAAGTTGTTATAAATATTTAAATTCATATTCTAACTGTGTTCTAACTAAACTCGGAAGAGTGAGTTCCAGTCACCGCTGCAATAAGGCTCGTTAAAAGCAAAATTTCAGAGTTAGAACAAAACATTACTGCTACCTTTGTAGATGATTCAGCTATTCAACAGTAAGATTGAAGCGGCTGAAAAGTTTTGAGACGCCACGAAATAAAATAAAGTCATGGACATTAAATGACGAAGTAAATTAAATTAAATTCACTAATATTAACTTTACAAATAAAACAACGAAAAATGTACCAGTAACAATAAAAACATGATAGACAAGTCCCAAAAGTAACATCAGCTTTCTAGTCTACAAACACATACTAAAACTATAGTAAGTATATATTAGTTAACACTGGGGCTGGTTAAATCGAAGAGTTCGTAGATTCTCTTTAGTTTTGTACATAGCGGTACCTGGACGTGGAGGATAAGGTCATACTCCACAGTCATGTGAATATTGAGATAATTTAGTTCGTAGAGATCACTGGAATAAAAAAAGACACAAAAGGTTACGCAAGGCATTTTGCTGTGGTTGGATGTTAATCTATTACACTATTTGTTATATATAATCGGAAGACACCATAGAGTGGGCTTTTAGTTTTCGATAAATTAGGTTAGAGGTGCATTGATAATAGGGGGTGCAGGAGTAGAATGCAAAAACATGGAGTTGGATCCAATTTACTCCACTTAGCCTCTTCTTCTCAAATCTGACTCTCACCTTACGCTGGTGCCGCGCCTGTGAAACCGAGCAATCCAACTGCAGATCCGGTAACCAACCCGAGTGGAAAAGTGGGTTTGGCGTTAACCTACGACAAACTTGCAAACGAAATAAGGGCAATGATTTGAAAATAATGATGTGGAAGGAGACTTTAAGATTGTAAGGTTCAGAAGGTCAGAAGATGGAGGGAAAGTGCTAAGAATCGACGGGAAAGGTGACTTGATTGTCGAGCCAATTATGAAGATGATAATGCATTGCTAATTAGACAATTGATCAGTTTGTAATACCACAAGTGGTTTGTGCCTCGGCAAGATGCTGTACCCCCACACCATAGTGTCTTTTAACTGAAAAACTAGACGTCTTCCCAAATCGGAAGTAGGAATTAATTAAATAACTCCCTATGCTAAGAGATTTCATTTTCATTGATTTTTAATGCGAGTACTTGAAGTGAAATTTACGAAAGTAGACCATCACACCCTCAATGAACCCAAATAATGGATACGAATTGAGGTGACACAAATAACTTCAGGATTGAGGGGAAGAGTTCGAGAAAAGTTCGCTGGTCGCCTTTCTCATTGTATTGTAAAGAATGGTCATCATTTTGAGCATATGCTTTAATTTTTTTGTAGTTAATAAACAATAGCATTTATTGTAATAATTATGTTTGACAGTACATAACAATAAAAAATCTTAAACTGTTTGATACAGTTGAATTTAAGCATCATTAGGTCATTTAAGCAGGGCGCAGGACCAAAGGAAGGCCACGGAAAAGGTGGGAGGATGAAGTTGTAGCGGACGCGCAAAATTTGTTAGACGTGAGAACCTGGAAAAGATCGGTGAGGGATCGGCAAGGTTGGAGGCAGAGTTTGGAGAAGGCCAAGGCTCGATTTGGGCTGTAGCGCCATTGGAGAGAGAGAGAGAGATTATTTAAATTTTGATGTTTATATGGGATTAAGCCACAATTATTGCTTGTAATGAAAATCATATTTTTAGCTAACTAGTGTTCGATGTTTCGACATTCACTCCCGACAAGATTAAACATTAAAATGGCAACCTTTGATTTGAGGAAGTCTTACACACTCCTTATCTACGTTCATCCATTATAATATTTTATAAACGTCAACTGGCTGTATATAATTTGACTGTCTATGAAGGTGACACAGGAGTAGTTTGGAATTTTCTGTGGTAAGAAACAATTATTGTAGGACGAGGTGGTAACTATTTAGGTATATTTTACAACTTTCACCACATGTAACTGATTTGATCATGTATTCCGACACATGTATTGGTCAAAACGGAAACTCACATATAGTTTGCGATGTGTATTTGATCTTTACAAAACTCTTCTACTTTGCTGTGTATTAATCACAAATTTATGAAAAGTGGACATTCACATATGGAGTACGACACAGTGCATGCAAATATAGTATAGCATAAAAAGAAAACATCTATAGATATTCATCATCCACGTGACTGGTCCCAGTTAATTCGTTTAAAAGGGCCGAAATATATTGTGGTAGATATGGACCAACCAGATTTCCTGAATTTTAAGCAATTATATGCCAAAGAACTGTACTTAAAAACAAAAAATGATAAAAATAATAATTTTGTGTGGCATGATATATAATGGATGGGATTTTTGAAAGAAGAAAATATCTGTATCTTGTTGTATAAAATGTGTCTAGAATTAGATAAGCCTTTTCGAAAAATATCTTCTAAGAAGAGGACTAAATCTCCAGATTTCCAGATTTAAAGTTTGCAATTCAGTAAACGGAGTGTTTACCAATAAATAAAAAGAAAAAAGTATACTTAATCAGCATTTAACATTTAAGAAATCCAGTGTTCCATGACTACTAGAAAAATCTAAAAATTCCTGGGTTCAGAACAAGGGATGAATAACGTCACCTCTGATGATGAGTTAGTAACTGTTAAGATTTTTCTCTTGATAATGCATCTAAAAAAATTGGATTGTATGAGTTTCTTATACATTAACTATAAAAATATATTTGTTATTTTTTTATCTTTTATATATAATATAATTAATGTCTACAGATGCCATTGTTTCATAATACGTGGCATATAAAACTTAAGTCATACAATCCGTTAAGTCGTTCTTTTTTATGTGTGAATGAATTTTGAACTATGTGGGTCTTAGATTAACAATAAACCAAAACTGATCAGTGAAACTGTTATATTTAGTAACGATTTTTAAGTTCAACCTGGTATTTTTTTGGATACGAAGATTGTTGACATAAGAACTTTTACTCTGCGACCACAGAATTGTGCGTTAACTTTACACGCCATATGACAAAGTCGATAACAAAATAAACAAACGCAGTCATCCATAAATATAACCCACATACCTTTTATTGTCCTTTATCACGCTACAACACTTCGTGGAACACAGTTATGGAAACGATTTCATTTAATATTCATTACCATATAAACACTTAATTTTAATTTCATTATTATCAAAAAAAAAAGTTTGTCTAAAAATAATCAGGAAGTTATAAAGAGTTTACTTGATTGTAAGTTAAATGTTAAATAAACGAAGATACTATTTTGTTAAAGTATACAAATAAAAATCATTTACTAAAAAACTAATAAGAAGAAAGTTCATTTGCGTTTTTGCCATTATTATTTAGTCCAGTTTATACGTTTAAATTTTTGTGTGTATAATTATATGTACCGGAGACTAAGAAAAAAATATAGATTAGTAAATGTAAATGCATAATAAAAATTATTTTTGTTCCATCAACAATATTAAATTATGTTATATAAATATGCATTGTTTTCAAGAAAAAGCATATAACGCAAGCAGTACTTTTCAAAAAGAGGCACCACTAACCAGAGGAACAATTGACAGTGAAAAACCACCTCATCGAGTGGAAAAGCTAAGCAAAATACCTAGGAGTAAGCATGGATAAAGGATTAACATTCAAAAATCACGTAGACGCTACAATACAAAAAGCAAACAAAGTATTTTCCACCTATAAAAAAAAGAAGATCGCTTTGCAATTAAATGCTGGTAACTTTATTACTAGCGGACCAGTTAAGAGGCGATATATTTTACACTACCTCTATGAATAACATTTTACTGCTCTGTTGTTTCAATCAGCACTGCTCAACAAGTTATCGTTTATTGGTTTTAATATTTTATTGCAATAGTACGAGTACGGAATATTTAATTAAACAGTGAAATTTTTACATGTTATTTTTTTTTAATTTCTTCTGACCTATCGTATAATGTAGGTTTACCCAATAATCAAGTTATGCCTTTAGAAGAACGTATTATTTGAAAAATAAAGAGTACCATGTGTCATAATAATTGTAATCTCCTTTATACACACTTAAATTTGTTTAGTAGTGTATTTCTTACATCCACACAATCATTGAAAAATGATTCATGCTATTTAAAAATATCTTTCTGTTAACGACACTGTTATCGACAAAGTAGATCAAATTCAAACTTGTCATATTAAACTTCTGTTTATCGTTAAAAATTAATTGATGGTCGTGGGTTCAGTGGGTTGTATTGGTGATATTTAATAATTTAGCAAAATATATAATCAGCAAAAATCTTATTTAAAACATGCGAACCGTTTTTGCAATCACAATCAATGCAATGTTTATGATTGTTTAGCATTGGCTGTTAAATAATTTGTGTTCGATTGTTTCGTCTATTGTACAACCCCCGTTCTTTTTAGAGTGTAGTAGTTGTATATAAGTACCTATTTTTTTATAGTAGTGTAGTAAAGCGGTACTTTAAAGTAAAATGAGTAATTTGGAAGAAAATAAAATACAGTCGAAACGTAGAGTGTTATCTCCAGAAGAACGACGTTTAGTTCTGAAAGTCGAAAGTTATTACAATTTGGAAAAAAATAATATGAGATATAAGAGAAATCGTCGACATCCAAAAACTTTAAATTTGCACCAGTCAATTAAACTTGCAAATAAAAATATTATATATAATATGTATAAAGCAACAATTAGTGCTGTGTTACAAAAAATAAAAGACAAGGAACTGTGTGATATTAGTTTGTGGAGAGTGCTGAAACATTTAGGTTTTCGATATTAAAAAGACAAATAATAGAAAAGTATTGTGTGAACTCTCTAATGTTGTTTCAAAACGGATGCATTTTTTAAGCAAATACATGAACAATAAAACGTCTGATAGTCCGAGGCAAGTTGTATTTTTAGATGAAACTTGAATTTTCGCTAAAGGAAATAGGTCAAAATCATCCTGGCAAGATGGCACCACGAAATGTTATTCTTCTAGTCGTTCCGGTAAAAATTGGAGTGACCATCCATAATAGTGTTGGATAATGCATCCTATCACTCAAGAGCAGAAGAGAGATTTCCTTCAAGCAGCTGGACAAAAGAAAAAATAAAGTTGTTGTTGACAGAAAAGAAAATTTATCACAGTGACATATTTTTAAAAGTCGATTTACTTCAAAGGTGTGGAGAGCACAAAATTCAAAAGAAATTTGTTACTGACCAAATGGCTCCTTAATATGGCCATGAAGTTCTTCGACTTCCGCCCTACCATTTCCTCTATAATGCATTTGAGTTAGTTTGGGGTATAGCCAAAAATTTTTATGATAAACATGCACCCAAAACAACAGATGACGCTAGCGTTCTTAGTTTATAGAAAGAAACGCTAACATTATATTTATAGAACAAATAAAGGCAAAACAATGGCAAAATTGTATTAGATACACGGAAGACATAATCGTTCAGTCTTTTCAAACCGAGCGAGTTATAGATGAGGTCCGGCCTCTAATTATTCGTATAGATAATTCAGATTGTGACGACTCTAATAGTGAAATATCAGACAGTAAATAAAACAAATCATTTGCTAAAAAGAAATAACAAAAAAGTGTTTCTGGAATTCAATTGGGAGTATGTGGTGTGTTTCAGTTAAACGATAAAGTACCTTTGGTCTAATTACTCGGACTGCATACTCTCAATAGCTTTGGCATGAATTATTGGACTACACGTGTTTAAACCTTTTGTTTTGCTGAAAATTCGGAAGTGATTTAGTGCAATTTGTTTCAAGTTTATATATAATACAGTGTCTGCACAAAGTAAAGTCTTGGCAACTTGGCAAGTTCTTCCAATTTTACTGTACCATTCGTATAGTTTTCACTCTGCGCAAAATAGAGACTTGATGAACAGATACCTTGATGAACATATGATGTCGACAAATACATTCGAGTATTCGAAATATTTCGTCTCACTTCTTTTAAGACGTCCTGTATAGACATATTATATTAATTTTATTTGCCTTTGATACAGTAAAATCCAATATTATTACTGAACATAAAATACAGGAAATGAAATATTTTTACTTTTCAAGCGATCGCAATTAAATATTAACGCCCCACTGTTTGAGGTCGACTGATCATATCTTAATTGCATATCGGCCGTCATAGGATAAAAGGACCTTGGGAAAAATCGTCAATAAGAGAACTCACAGAAAGAAAAAGCAAACTGCGGATGAAAACAAAAATAAGATTAATAAATTGTATAATTCTTCCTATGCTTCTCTCGCATTATGCTCGGATTATGCATCTCTCGCATGGGGACACATATGCAATACTACAAAAAAGAAAATACAAGCGGCACACAATATCAGCCAAAGAGAAACAGTTCCTATTTAGAGAATTTCAACAAACCAGAGTGACTGAAATAATGAAAAATAAAGCCAGGACAAAGTTCACGGAACTGAAGATCCATCCAAGTCACATAATGCGAGAGATCATGAGATACGACGCTTTCCACCGATGCAAGCAGAAAAGACCCAAACAACAAATAGTGGAATAAAAATAAAATAAAACCAGAGAGAAAATAAACAAATAATACCAGAGACAAAACAAAAATAAAGAGGAGAGGAAATAAATCAAAAACAACAACAACACACAAAAGCGGATAGTTCGTAGCTCTATAAAATCGTGGACAAGCGCAACACAGTGTAAGCCAAGGTAAATTGATTATATTTATATACATGCACTAATTCTGATTTTATGTTTCAGGACATCCTACAAAAAAAATCATAAAAAAACAAAAAAAAAATTACTAACAAAAACCGGCTAAAGCCAACCGTTTGAGCACCAGTTCTCCGAACTGGACCTAGCCTAGAACGGAGACTTGAGGCCCAAGTAACCAATTTTACTTTCGCGGATAAGTTACATGAAGATATCAGGAATAAAGCGACTAGTGCTAGCCTGATTTTTAATCGGATAGAGTACCATGTTGGGGTTCTATTACCCAGGACTCCCACATGAAGAGCATCTGGTCAACTTCTCAGCTGGTGACGTGATGCCACTTAGTACCACAGAGAGGTACGAGTTTAGTTGTAAAACGATTACGCATTTATTAACAACACGCACAGATATGTATCACTTTGTCTTTGTCAGTCTTCTGTGAACAGTGCAAACGTCAATTAGGTACAGCTATGCTCTTATATCTCGCTACCAGATACGTAACGTACACTGGGATCCGTAGCGACCCCACGTCCCCATGAATGCAATATTTTCATAAATTCTTTTTTTGCATATAAATTGCCAGCACAAGCAAAAAACCTAAATATTATCACGAAAAATACGAGGAGACTTTAATGCAATGGTATGATGAACTGGACGCTGATTCGGAAGATGACATAGTCGACAATGATCAAGATATAGAAGTTGATGATGATACGACAGATAGTGAACAAAATGTTTCAGAATCGGAACCAAATACACAAGAGTATGTTATTGAAAAAGAACAAAATAGCATTACGGTGAACATAGTGAGTAAGAATTTGATTCTGCAAATGATGTAGGAAGGGTATTTAATGGGAGAAATCGCTACAAATGGTCGATGCAGCCTGCATCATCCGCAGAAAAACACAAGAAATTGATTTGACAAGGCATTTATCTGTTCTTAGAGGCTAAGTAAATTTGTTGGCAGATCGTACAAGATTTCAATTCATTAAAGAATTAGGTACTGATCTAATAACAACACATATAAACGATTGGCCAACTATCATTTGACGAGAGAGTTGAGATCAATAATTAGTTAAATTTTAAAAGAACCAGTCCCAGTAGTAACGATTCCTGTTATAGATAATAAAAAAGATGATGTGGAATATATGCTAGGACCAAGGATAAAAAATTTCTGTGACTTGTAATTTTTGTATGGTACCTATTTACTCAGAATATACAGAAAAAGTTTGTTTGGACTGTACAAATGAGTAACTATCACTTCAAATGAGACAAATGAGACTGTCACGTTTTTGTTAAACGTTATATTTTTTATTTTAATCATATTAATATATGTATGTCTAAGACGTACATATCTTTACTTATGTGACGTACTAACTTAAGTGCAAGTTTACTGATCATTTTTCACCTGTAACTAAAAATACTCTTCTTTTGAATAAAGTTAAAATTATTTCAAAATACCGGTTTAATTTTTTTAATAAAATCCTACTAAACCTGTTTTTATTTTTTGTATAACAAAATTAATGTTTTCATTGATTTTTTATGATTTTAAAAGGATAGGGTACGGTCAGACGTCACCGTTTATGTCAAGATTATAT
Organism: Diabrotica balteata; assembly: GCA_918026665.1. NCBI lineage: Eukaryota > Metazoa > Arthropoda > Insecta > Coleoptera > Chrysomelidae > Diabrotica > Diabrotica balteata. The sequence continues at coordinate 116,372,536 of OU898278.1, forward strand.
CACGTCACTACTTCAGGGTTAAAATGTTTGCTCTGGATTCAAGTCAATGAAAAAGTGCTTATTTTTAGAATAAAACAGGAGAAACGAGGCAATTCTTCCTTATAATGACTACGAGTGTTTTCGGTACACAGTGTTATCAGAGCGTATTTTCAGTTCTACACTGAAAACAAATTAAATCAAGATACGATAGAAATATCACAATAAGATAGATACATCAGATGTTTATTTTCACAACTGTATCTTGGCTTCCGATATAAAAGCTGCAGATGTTTTTAGTTTCCCTCTTTGTGTGGTACTATTGTCATAAAAAAATACACATTGTTATTTAATCACATAAATACACATTTCACATGGATTCTGTACGCATTTACACCTTAAGGCTCTTATGTTGACTTAATAAAAATAAAGAAATTAAGAAGCAGACACAATTATTACTGACTCACTGGAGACAAAAACTTCTCACATCCTAAATCGATTCGCTATCCACTGATCTTCCTCTTCTTCAAGTTCCGCTGCTATTGGAAATTGGAAATTATTCTGGCAATTATAGTTTTGTTTGTTACCTATCTGAAAAGTTCTAAACTATTCACGGAGCTTGTGTAGCCACGAAATTTTACGCCTTTCTACGCTTCTTCTGCCTTCTTTAATTTTGCACTACATTCTATTCCTTAATAGTTCGTATTTCTCACCTCTCATAATATGTTCCAAGTATTCCAACTTTCTGATTTTTATTGAGTTTAAAACTTCACATTGTTTTCCTAGTTGTTCTAGCACTTGTACCTACATTTATTTCGCGACGCGTCCTTGATATTTTTAGAATACGCCGGTAATACCCCATTTCGAATGTGTCTAGGGTTTTAATTTGCCCAAGACTCAAGACGTAACTTCATATAAAACAGTTAAGAAAATATGAATGACATCGTAGCATTCTTATGCGCAGCGTTATAAATTCATACTGAGATCTCAAAAAAGTTTCTTCGTTCTATTAAAATATCATCTTACAACTTTTATGCGACAACTAATTTCTTTTGTTTGATCAATATCTTCTGTGATCCATGCTCCAAGTTATTTGTACGAGGATATTTGCTCAATTTTTGTATTATTGAGTACTAATTTATCTCTGTTTTGTGCTTTCGTAATTCCCGTGAACATAGATTTCTTCAGATTTATTTTTAATCAATAATTGTTGCAATGCATATTGAGTTGTTGGGCAAGATCTTCTACTGTCCCTGGCAAAAGGACTGTGTCGTCAGCCTGAGTGGCTGGCTCACCGTTTATTATAAAGACTTCACTGACTTCGGCCAGCGCTAATTATTCTCGGATGGCTTCATTATATATAAACTCATGGCTTCACTTTGCACTCGAATGTCCCCGTACGGAGGACATGACTCGTGTTTTACTGTTGCGCTCATATGTTCTCATCCAGTGGCCATCACATTTTTATGTCGCCGCTTCGGCGACACACGATTTATTTGCTATCTTTTTAAAGCATAATTACGAGTGCAAAAGCGTTAAACGAAAATGATTTTTTTTTAATCTGGATGACAGTTTTTTGCTTTTATCGCCATATTCTTGTAGACATCCTAATACTTTATTTCCACCTTACTTAGGTCCTGGTCCATCTCTTTGGGGGACGCTCCGATGTCCTATTCGTGACTTATCTCGAGTGAGGCTCAGCAGTATTTCTTCTTCCATGCCGTTAATATTTTTATTTCACTCTTTTTTCTTCTTAATACCCAATTATCAATATCTTCCACATTTCACGCGTGTCTCGTGCTCTAAGTTATCTTACGAGTGTCTCTCCAGCTATTCTATGATGTATCTTTAACTGATGTTTCCAGCAATCTTTTGATTTTTGAGGTTCCTGGTATTGTTTCAGCAGCAGCAGCAGCAGCAGCAGTTTTACCACATTGTCATTTTTGTTTTAGAAGTATATTTGTACTTCTAAATATTTGAATTTCATTTCTTAATTCATCATCATCATTCTCTTTGCCTTTATAAGGTACTACCTTGGGTCAACGTCTCTACTTTGAACATGACCAAACCATCTTAACCTATGCTCTCTCATTTTGGCAACAATCGGTGCTACCCTTAGACTTTCCCTGATATACTCATTCCTAATTTTATCCTTTTTTGTCACTTCACTCATCCAATAAGCATTCTCATTTCCGACACAGGAATTTGTTGTTCCTCTTTCTTCTTAAAAGCCCAACATTCAGTTCCTTATATCATAGCTGATCTTATGGCTGTTTTACATAATTTTCCCTTCAGCTTCATTGGAATTTTTCTGTCACACAACACACCATTCGCTTCCTTCCACTTCATCCATCCAACCCTAATTCTACTCAAGCTTTAAACCTTTTTCCTCTTGTCTCCACTGTTCCATTTTTGGTTCTAAGTCGCTTTCACTATTTCCTACTAACACTACGGAATATTTCCCTGTAGTTTCGCTGTTATTTGATCCAGAACTAATGAGAATAAATAAAGGCTAAGCACCGAGCTTTGGTGCAATCCTACTTTCTCATGAAATTTATCAGTCTATTAAATTTCGTTTCTTAATCCATAGACATAATACAAATAGACTTATTGCTGCAATATAGTCGCGTTCCCGCAGTTGCTGCAGAGCAAAGCAGTCTCTGCATATCTTTCTAATGAGCCAGGTTTATCGACCATGTGACCTTTTATTGGTTATTTAGGTCATGCGGTCGATAAACCTGGCAAAGTAGAAAGAGATGCAGGGACTGCTTTGCGTCGTTTTCTCTGTCGCACCGGGGGAACGTGACTGAATTGTAGAAGTCAATTTATATTATATGCTATTTTTGCATTTTTAGGATATCTTGGAAACCATAGCCAATTCTGCAAGTTGGAGCTCAAATGCCTATTAGCGCACTACTGGTAAACTACTTAAGGATTCTATTATCAGATGTCGCTAACCCTCCATGTTCTTGGAATCGTTATTGTATGCTACCAAAACCAAATAGATTTCTGCCAAAAATAGATTCTTATATATTTTCAGAAAGGAGAAGCAAACTCTGCAGCAGGAATTAGGGGATTTACAAAAATCTTAGGTTTTATAAAATAAATAATTAGGGGATTTACAGTAGGAATCGGGTAAATTACAGGATTCGTGGAAATATATAAATAAAATTCTATGCTTCACCATCACCATTTTATATTAATTTTATTAAGTGAATAATACATAATAATATATTAAATGAAATATTCAAAGCCATAGATAAGTACGTTATTCCGTTTTTGTTAAATTTATTGAAATCATCGCTATTGTACCGTTTAAAAATATGTTTTTGAAATAAACAAATAAAAGCAACAATTATTTTTTAATATCCATGATATTATATCCATGATAACCATCAATACATCGCATCATTTTATTCAGAATTAGGCAACCATATATACATTTATTCCAATCTAGGGATTTCTAGGGATATTTTAACGTTCAATTTAGGGAGGACAAAAATTTTCACCTGGCAACCCTATGGAAAGTATTATCCTTCTACCCTCCTTAAACCCATGCCTTAAACCACCTTAAAAGAATGGTAGTGCTTGTATGCATGGGATATGTTTGCACTAAACTTTCTCTCCCCGATTTTACTTTTTGTATGAAATTCCGTATTTTCCGGAAGTCTCCCTAATCTTTGACATACGTAGGCTTTACTTTACGTCGATACAATAATATACGGAGTATTCCACTAAAAATAACAAAGTTGATGGCGATTTACGGTGCTACCGGAAGTGATAGGAAGGGACATAATTTAGACTGATTATAATATGACATACTAAGATACTTTTTGTTAGTCAAAAATAAAGAATTTTTATTAAGATCTTTTTATTTACAAAATTCATACGCCACTGGATTTAGAGTGGCTTCAAATAGCTATGTCAAGAATTTTATTAAAATATATTTATTAGTAACAAAAATCTTAAAACTCACTAAGTTACGAGTCACCAAAGAACATTATGTATCCATAGATATCTAAGAAAATGATCATTTTTTAACTAATTTTAAGAATACACTACCACTACAAACACAATGTTAATAATAACATAGCAATTTAATGAAAGTAACGCACCTAGATTATTAACTTTACAAGCTATTAAAACTAGCTATAAAAAAAACTATTTCAACTTAAATCTTAGTTGCCTTGAAAATTATATTACATACTGTTTAACATTTGTGACAAATTTCAATGTCACTGCGACAATATTCACTTAAAAGTCTTTTAATATTTTCTGTCATGGCGGCAATTTTAAGTTTGATAGAAAAAATTTATGTATAATATTTAATGACAGAAATGTCGATTGTTCTATTAGCAACTTTATGGTAAATAAAATAAACAGAACATTCAATGAGTGTTACAGTATAAAACCGACTTTAAAAAATATCCCCTTACAAAGAAGAGGGAATGATCAAATCAATTGGAATATTAAAACATGAATTTTCTAAAAAATGTGTTATTAACCGTCGTAGCCACTTTCACTACAAATAGAGTACCACCATCACAAATCTGCCCTATTGAACAGCAGATAACTCCCATTAGTAATAAACAAGCCAGTATTCTCAAACAATCAATGTCTGGAATAGTGTAATTAACTAGCGAATTAGTGGTCTTTCTTCTTTGAGGAAAACATGAACTCAAAAAACTTTTAAAACGTTTTAAAACCTTCTTGTGGGATGGTATTCATGAGCTTAACGAACAATTAAATGTGTGTATCCAGTTAGATGGATGTTTTTCATTTTGACATAACTGGGAAGCAATGGCTAAATGAAATTTTTCCAAACCGTTGGATAGGTTAGGAGAAGAAATATAGACCGCAGAAGAAATATAGACGAAGTTCGTGCAAGAATTCGACAGGCATGTGCAGAAATTAGATGGTGGATTGGTAGAAACAACTAGGATTTAAACTAAGCTTATGTTTCCACGACAGTAATTTGATACAGAGTGTTCTTTCTTGACTTAGTTTATATATATTCAGGGATTCTACCGTATTCACTACCTTCCATCACTCAACCGTTTCCATCTCTCTCTGCTGCCCCATTCTCCATCGTTTAGGCCTCTCTTACTCATGGCGTCGTCTACTTCGTTCCTCCAGGATCTTCGGGGCCGTCCTCTTTTCCTCCTTCCTATGGGACTCCATTCGGTTATTCTCTGTATCCATCTGCTGTCGCTAGTTCTTCTTACATGTCCATACCACTTTGGTCTTTTTTGTTCTATATATATTAGTATGTCTGTTTCTATTGATGCTCTTTGCTTTATTTCGTCATAACTTCTCGTATCCATTCTTGTTACTCTGCAGCATCTTCGCAGGCATTCAATCTCTGTTGCTACTATCTTACCGCTGTTTTTCTTGTTTATAATCCAATTTTCAGTCGCATATGTCATAATACTTAATGTTTTATAAATCTGTGTTTTTGTCTTCATATTTAGGTGTCTATCCTACCATACTGAGTTAAGTTGTCGGATTGCTGTTCTTGTTTGTCCTAATCTTTGCGTAACTTCTTCCTTTGTTGTTCCATTCCTTTTTCGTGATTATAAACCCCAAGTATTTGAATTTATCCTTTCCTTTGATTGTTACGTTGTCATCAATCTGTAGATCTTGTGTCTTCTTCACTTGTAGATAGGTACTCTGTTTTCGCGAGGTTAATATCTAGGCCAGCCTTGGTATATTCTTCTTGTAGTTTCTTCATCATGTAGCTGAAGTCGTCTTGGTCTTGTGCAATCACTACTTGATCGTCTGCAAAGCTTAATGTATATAGGTATTCGTTCCGTACCGGTACTCCCATACCTTCGCATTGTCTTTTCCATGAAGTCAAGGCTTTCTCTAAGTATATTTTGAATAGGGTTGGAGATGTGGAACAACCCTGCAGGAGCCCTTTTATTGTGGTGAAGTCTCCTATAATTCTTGTTCCCACTTTAATGGACACTTTATTTTCTTTAAACAGAGCTTTTGTTGCTTCTATGAGTTCCGTCTGTATTTCTGATTTGTACATTGCCTCCCATAGTTCTGAACTTGGTATAGAGTCATACGCCTTTCTCAGGTCCACAAATGCCAAATGTATATCTCTATTTTTTGATTTTTTTTCTTTTTCAACAGTTGTTCCAGTGTGTATATGTGGTCTATGTATGATCTTCCTGCCGTGAAGCCTGCCTGATACTACCCGATTTTGCCTTTTATCGTTTGCTCTCTTTTCTCGCAGTATCTTTCCATATAATCTTCCTATTGATGATATTACGCTTATTCCTCTGTAGTTTTCGCATCGTTTTCTATCTCCTTTCTTAAATATAGATGTCATATATGCCTCCGTCCATTCTTTTGGGAGCTGTTCGCCATTTATGGCTTTCTGAAATATTCATAATATTATCCGGTGTAATTTTTTTGAGCCTATTTTATAAGCTCAGGTGAGATGCCTCCAGGTCCCGGTGCTTTCTTATTTTTGATTGCTTTTATTGCCGTTCTCATTTCCCTATCTGTTATTTGTATTTCTTGTGGGGAAAGTTTAATTTCTTGTGTACTAAACGTGTAGTTTAGTTGAGTTTTAAATTTTTTTAAGTTGTTATAACTTTGTTATTATAAATCTATATTACAATTAAATGTTTATCATAGCTATTTGAAACCCATCTAAATCTGTGGCGTAGGAATTTTTGAAATAAAACATCTAATAAAATTTTTATATTTACGACTAAGAAAAAGTATCGTTGTATGCCCTGGAAATTTGAATAATCACTTTAAATTATGTTTGGTTAGGTATATTCGGTTAACAAATTTTATAGAGTTTCCAATCTAAATGGGTCACACTGTGTAAGTAAACAATGAAAAAAAAAATAGAACCAAATTATGGGCATATTAGGTTTCCATTTCTATGATTACCATTATACTATTACAAGAATACCTTTCAGATCCGGTAGATATAAATGATCAACACCACTCCTTGTATTATTGTAGAAATTGACAATCTCCGGTAGTAACGCCGAACACGATTTTTAAATTTACTAATTTTTTATTTATTTCAAATAACATTAAAATTATTTTCATAGTGCATAATCGATCTAAATCTTGAAAAAGTGCCAAACTCTTCATAATATATATCAGCCCATTTCTCTCACTACTTTTGTAAGTTTTTCCTAATTCCAGTAGTTTATATATTATATACTTAAATTTTTTTCTTACGGATACACTTGTCCCCAACTCCTTTTTTTAACAGTTCCAGCTCTGGTACCAGTTTATGGCTCTAACAATACATTGGTTCTAGATACCATATACATATTTTGGTATGACTACGAAATTAATTCATGTGATTGATTTATTTCTCTACGTAATTATTGTTATGAATGGAAAGAAGGGGTTATTGTACCAATACACAAAAAAGGAAACAAAAAGCAATGTATTAACTACAGGGGAATAACACTCCTAAACACCACCTACAAAATCCTTGCAAACATCCTGCTAGAAAGAACCAAAACATACACAGAAGAAATCGTTGGAGATTATCAATGCGGATTTAGACCGGGTCGCTCTACAATTGACCAGATATTCACAATAAAACAGATAATGGAAAAATGCTGGGAGTTTGATCGTGAGCTTCATCAGATGTTCATAGATTTTAAACAAGCATTTGATAGAGTATGTAGGGACAGACTGTGGACAGCGATGCAGGAACTTGGCTTTCCAAAAAAACTAGTCCGGTTGATACGGATGTATATGGAACGGTTACGATGTAAGGTGAGAGTTGGACAACAATACTCGGAGACATTTGAAATAAACAATGGACTAAAACAGGAGATGCACTTTCACCACAACTTTTCAACTTAGCTCTGGAGCACATAATCAGAAGTGCAAGAATCTAAAAACCGAATACAGTATTTCATCGAGAAGGACCAAACTTACTACTGGCATTTGCAGACGATATAGATCTAATAGGAAACACGCGATTAAGGATGAAGGAGACTTTCGTAAGGTTTGAGAAGGAAGCAGAGAAGATGGGGCTCCAAATCAACGAAAACAAGACGAAATATATGTATATGAGCCGCAATAACCAAAGCAGAGACAGAATCGGTCAGAACATTAGCATCGATGACTTTAACTTTGAGCGCGTTAGAGAATTCAAGTATCTTGGAACAACAATAACTGAAGACAATAACGGATCACAAGAAATAAACAACAGGATTCAGGCCGGCAACAGATGTATTTTTGCCCTCCAAAACCTTATAAAATCAAAACAACTAACACGACATACGAAGATACAGGTCTATAAAACAATCATACGACCCGTTGTGATGTATGGAAGCGAAACGTGGACGATAACGAAGGCAAATGAAGAGAGACTACGTGTTTGGGAAAGAAAAATCCTAAGGAAGATCTTTGGTCCGGTGCTTGATGAAGCATCAGGACAATATAGGATAAGAACTAATAAAGAGCTTGAAGAACTTTACCCAGACGCCAACATCATAAAAGAAATAAAGTCCAGAAGACTCCAATGGGCAGGACACCTCAGAAGACATTCTGACGAACGAACAGTAAGACTGGTGTGGGAGGAAGTCCCAACTGGAAAGAGACCACGCGGACACCCTCGTCTCCGGTGGCGAGATAATATAGCAGGAGACCTAAGCACTATCGGCGTGGAGAATTGGATGGAGGTTGCTCAAGACAGAAAACAGTGGAGGCATGTTGTCGAGTCGGCTAAAACCCACGAAGGGTTGTAACGCCACGGAGTAAAAGTAAAAAAAGTAAAAGTAATTATTGTTTTGCAGACTTTACGTCCCTAACAAATTCAAAACATAGTGACTCTTTTGACACATATATTTCTCAACAACTTTTTCTTCCTGTGTCATATCATTTATCGCGCGTTGGCTATCAAATTGGCTAACTAATTTTGCTAATGAATCTGTTAAACTGTTCTTCTTCGACCTGGTCCGCTCATTCCGTCTATCTTGCCTTGTATCATTAAATGAAGGACATTATATTTATCTCTCTGGGTGACATATGAGATAACCAAAAACAAAAGAGCATGTTCTCTAAAACAGAACCTTACATTATTATCACTCTTCGTTATGCATTAGGCCCATAGCTACCGGCGCGGCGCAACTGGTTTAAAGCAACGGTTTGAAACTGATTGGGCTCGCAATTGTTTGGTGACTATGGTACCGTAAAGGAATGGGGATTCGCCCACTTTACTATCCAGCTGAAACTGATTTTCAATCAGTTTAAAACAGGTTTTGTTCGACATTTCACCCGTGATCACATTGCAGTTTATTGTAGAACGTTATAATTCTGTGTTTTTATGTTTTATGCACGAATGTGTATGTATTTCTGTCGAATTATTTTGTTAATTGTATCTATATTAAAATGAGTAACCAATAATAATTAAACCTAAAATTCATCAGAGAAGTTGAGAAACATGAAGAGTTGTACAATTATAAACTTTCTGATTACTCAAGGAAACAGGTGACTGGGAAAGCATGACAAAAAATTCTTTAGGCATTCTATAAAAAGCAATAAACTTTCTATCAGACGTGATTTTGAATTCTTTTCAAAGTAGGGATGCACAAAATCCTACGTGTCAACTCTACGAACCCTGCGGTATTTAACTGCGAGTAAGTGTTAGTAATCAATCATGTCCTCCTCGTCGGAAATCAAAATAGTAAAACCACGGCACCACTCGAATAAAGAAACACAAATGATTCAGAACCATTCGCTCCGTGGGCGGATACACGTTTCATTTACGTTGTAAACTGGTTATAAACCCATTGCAGATCAGACTAGTTTTCAACTGTTGTTTTAAAACAATTGCGTCATGAGCATTGGCTCTTAGCGGCATATGTTGTCCACGTTGGAAGGAATGGTCAGGTGGAAAGCACATATATAGTTTATTTGGCCAATTTGTCAGTATTAAAGATTTCATTTTATTTAAACTATAATAAAATACAGTCTATTGCGTACATAATCGGAACAGATTTCCTTATTTCCTTTATAACTGATATGGTCATATTATTATAATTAATTATTCGACATTATCATATCAGTAAGAGTAGAAACGGAAGAATATATTTAACTACCTTTAAAATATACCTTTTGTTTACTATTAAAAATAAAACGTTTAACTTTTAACACTGACTTTCACTGCACTTCACTGTTTGACTACTAGGTTATACTAATTCAGAAACAGCAAAAGAAACTGGAACAACAAAATGGAAGTCAGAATAGACTGAAAACTTGTAGAACCTACAGACATAGGCAGCGCAATGAAACAGGCGGACTAATTGAGCCATATGCTGTTCAATTTCACTATGGATCAAAGTAACAAACAAAGATGATACAGAATTAATTCAGTCGTCAGGGATTTGATCTCTGCAAACGAGACGAACAAGCAGAATTTTACCGAGAATGTCAATTGTAGGGTCCCAAAAAAGATGCAAAGAAGTTGACCTCTGGCTTTCTCCTAAACGCACGGAAACGGAAAACATAGATTTATCAAGACCTGTACGCCGTAGAAAAAAAAGTTTAAATTAAGAAATGCAGATGAGATAATTTTGAATAAAACTGTTTATTAGCCCTTTTTGTGTAGAATAAACCGTTCTCTCATAAGCAACGCTTGAAGCGACCGGCGATTTTGAATGTCAGTTACGCTCGCGAAATCAATGTTTTCAAATCACTGTATAAACTCAACGGTAAAAATTCGATATCGTTTGTTCAGAGTGTCCTATCGACAAAAATGAAAATGCGTTTTAAAAATGAAGAGTGCAGCTTTCTTATACAATTGCATATTGCCGCAAATGGAGTCATTTCCTATAAAGCCGTTAAATAAATAATCGTTGCGCGAATCTTGCCGTTTTTTACGATTTTCATGATATCAATAAAATTGATCACTTCCATCGACCGGTCGGTATGGAATTTTCAATTTTAGAGACTAATCTTCAAAACTTAACATAAAATTTCGATTTTGAGTTTTAACAACAAATATGAGGTATTTGAAATACGCTTAAAGAACGCTTAATTCAAATTTTCATATTACAAACGATCTCACGTCACGGAAAATGTTTCCACGAGGACGGCGTTGGGTGGAATTTTTGTAGTTTCGTAAAACGTACTTCTGCAATCAAAAATAGGTAGTTTTAAACGTTTTAGATCGTTTGTTATGTAAAAGTTTAAATTAAATGTTCTTAAGCATATTTGAAATGCCTCATATTTGTTGCCAAACTCAAAATCGAAATTTCATGCTTCGAAGTTTTGAAGCTTAAGCTCTAACAATGGAAATTCCATAGTGACCGGTCAATGAAAGTACAAAATTTTATTGATCTCATGAGAATCGTAAAAAATATTATCGTTATTTATTTAACAACTTTATAGAAACTGACTTCATTTGAGGTAAAATGCAAAAATTACATACAAAAGCTGTACTCGTCACCTTTAAAACGCATTTTAATTCTTGTCCATACGACACTCTGATCAAAAAATATCGTCGAGTTTATACAAATTTTATTTGAAAAAATTGGCCGCTTGGTTGACATTAAGGCCGCTTTTATGCACGAGTTTTTCGTGGCCTCTCGCGTGGCGACAAAGAACGTAGCGTTTTATAAGTATGTTTAATTAAATTGGTGCTTTTATGCAACACGTTTAATGTCGCTGATGCTTCAATAGGAACTTATTTTAAGAGCCTGCAGACGTTTATCGATGTGTGAAGACTTGTGTTGTTGCCAGGAGCACCTCGATGGTGAACTACTTTTCGACGAGATTGAAAAATGACCATCTTTGTGGGGTTCATCATCAGATAGTTACAAAAAAACATATAATCCTTCATGTAGTGTATATGTGTCAGAGGATTCTTGCATTATTTATTGGGTGATTTTAGAATAGTGGGGAATTATATATTTGTAATCCTAGTAATCACCAAAAAACCAATCAGATGTAAAATAGAAATCGATCGCGTCAGTATTGAACAAGTAGTGGAAAGAAAATAAATTGGAATTACGTTGTCCAGCAATGGAGACCTGTACAAAGAAGTGAGACATCAAGTACAAAAAGAAAATAGACTAGCAGGATGCCTTAATAACACCATATGGAAAAACCGACATATGAACAATGAGATGAAGTCAATAATTTACAAAGCTAGTGTAAGGTCAGTAATGGTCAAATATGGTAAGATATGCATCCGAAAAAGACCCAACACAGTCACAACATAAAGGCTACTGAAAACGGCAGAGATGAGAGTACTGAGAAAAATTACTGGAAATACGCGAGAGATCGAAAGAGGAATAAAGACATTAAAAGAAAATGTAACGTACTGTGTATAAACGAATGGACAATTCACAGAAAAGAATGGAATAACCACATAAGCAGAATGGGGCATGTGAATCCCCCAATGAACAAGTCGAATTGCTTACAAAAAGAAGAAGAAGAAGTTTATATTAATAATAAGTATAATGTAATGTAATTTTATCGACGCTCAATTTGTTTACACTGTTTTACCATGTCTCGATAAATGTAATTATCTTATGAATATGATAATTACATTTATCGAAGACACATCTTGAATGACCACCAAGTTCAGCCAAATAGACTAAGATCTCGGAAAAGCTTTCTGAAAAAAATCACGATCCCTTCCCGAAGAGCCAAAGACGCGCCAAATACGCCTATGGCAAGCGTCAGCTACAACATATTTTGTCCTCTCAGAGAAAATGGCCGCTGGACACAATTTACCGTATCTCAAATGGAAATGCTAAACAGACTAAGAACTGACGTTTCACGTTGTGCTAGTAACCTGAAGAAATGGGGATACCAGGAGGACGATACCTGCGACTGTGGCGCGGTTCAGAATAGTCACCATCTACTATCATGCACATAGATGAGAGAGACCTGCACATAAGAAGACCTATTTTTAGCGAATGACAGGGCCATCTATGTGGCCAACCATTGGAAATACAAAATTTAAAGCTGTTAGTGTCCCGGACAGGGAAAGTAAGTACCATGTCTCAATAATTGATAACTGGTTTTACTGGGTTTTATATCGAATTTTTGCTATCATGAGAAAACAATATATTTTTGCGAATTTATGGAACAACTTGGCAGTGAAAGTAGAAGTGCAATAGTTGACTACTGTTTTTTTTTTAAACAGACAGTTTTCAGAATAATGTAGTAAACAATATAAATGATTTGTGGTACCTAAAAAATAATTAAATCGAACACCACATGTGACACGACATTTAAATATATGCCCACAAACAGATATGTCCAGAAAACATAAGTCATAAAAAAGAAGTGATAAATGAAAAAATAATTATGATTCCTAATCCTAAATACAAAGATAGATTGATATTAAACTAGCCTTTGATAGCTACTTGATACCGAATTGGTTTCGGTGTTGACATTTGCCATTCATGACATGACGTCTGTCAAAAGTTCAAGTTTTCAAAACAAATAGTTTGGTTTCTACAGCCGTCAAAAGCTAGCAAATTTTGTGTTTTCGGAGAAATGAAAAAAATCGAGTATCGTTCGATGAATAAGTTCCTTCACAAAAAACACAAAAAGGGTAAATCGAATGTGCAAATCAAAGCCGACCTGGACGAAGTTTATGGTGAGGTTGCACCTTCGTTAGCAACCGTAAAATTTTGGAAAGCTAATTTGTTCGTGGTCGTTCAAGTGTTTTTGATGATGAGCGGCCCGGGAGGCCAAATGAAGTCACCACGCCGGGAAATGATCAACAAAGTCCATGACATTATTAAGGCAGATCATCGAATTAAGCTCCGCGAGTTAATAGAGGTCCTAAACATTTTCTACAAACGCGTACACAACATCATTTAGCATTATTTGGAGATGAAAAAGCTATCCGCGCGATGGGTGCAGCGTTTGCTGACACAATCGATCAAATGCAAAAACGTATGACCACTTCAGAGACTGATTTGATGCCGAATTGCGTCGAAAACGCCCCGGTTTGGAACGCAAAAAAGTGCTCTTTCACCAAGAAAATGCACAGACTCACCGATCGGCCGTCGCCATGGCAAAATTACACGAATTCGGCTATGAATTGGTTGAACACCCACCGTATTCCCCAGATCTTGCCGCCAGCGATTTTTTCCTGTTTCCAAACCTAAAAAAATAGCTCGGAGGACGCCGTTTCGCAACAAATGATAAAATCGTCGCTGAAACGCGGCCTATTTTGAAGAGCTCGAGCAAAAGTACTATTCGGATGGGATAAAAAAAATTGGAACATCGTCTTACTAAGTATATCGAGCTAAAAGGGGACTATGTTGAGAAATAAATCGATTTAATTCCAAAAAAACTTGTTTTTTCTATCAAAGGCTAGTTTTATATCAATCCACCCTCGTATTTAATACATATTTTATTTATTTTTTTCAAAAAAAAACACAAAAAAAATTAATCTTATCTATAATGAATGAATCTTATTTATAACAAACACATATTTATTCTAAAATATCGAAAGCTCTTTTGATTTAATTAATGACTGCTAACTTTATATTTTCATTTTTATTTAACATTAATAAAAAAAATTACTCACTCCCAATATCTTCCGGATTTTTTGTAGAGATCTAACGCCGATACTTCACTACCACCGTTGGCGGCAGCTCTAGCGTCCTGTATCATTTGATTCTTCTCATTCTGTGATATAGATTTGGTCGAAGATACTTCGTTTTCTCCTTCGGAAGAATAATCCGAAGTATTGTGCCATTTTCGACTGACACGTTCTGATTGATGGGAGGATTTTGTAATTGGTCTCGCGTTCGTAGATGTTACCTCATCTACTGCTTCTGATGTGCTATCCTTTACTCTGTAACAAAAGATAGAGCTCCTGTTAACGATTAATGTTAACAATACTGACCTATAAAGAAAAAAATAAAGGTATCTCTGAAATTTCTTCAGGTTCGTCTACCCAAAGAGTTATAGCATGTATAATATCCATCACCCATCGAAAAATCCGACTACCAGTCAAGAGAAAGATCGTTATCCGAATCTTTTCTTTTGAACTTCGCGGACAAGTGCAGACTTAATTACATTATTTAAAATATTAAAATTCAATTTTGAAAATCTCGATGTTTACCATAAATCAAGATGAACGCCACAGAGGTCACCAGTTTAAACTTAAAAAAGAGAACTTTTCTGCAAGATCAAGACAGAACTTTCTACTAAATAGAGTTTTTGAGTGCTGGAATAAGTTTAATGATAATATTGTCTCTGCTCCCTCTACCAACTCATTCAAAAACAGACTTGACCGTTTTATATTATAGTTAAAATATTGTTTTTGTAATTTACTATAGGTTACTAATGAAATTTATTTGTTTTTGGGCATAATAGGGACTTGTCTCTCTCCCCTTGCTTATGGACAGAGAAACAAGTATTATTATACAATAATAATAATAATAATAATAACTTCATTATATATACATATTATTACATATATACCTGTGGGAGTTTTTATCAGTTCTTCTATCAGGCGCGGCCCCTGCGAATGGGGGATGCTTTCTGGGTATCCGTAGCGCAGATACCCAGAGGGTAACAGGAATACCTGTCGTGGAACAAAAACTGACACCTGGCAGTAGGTATAAAATGCACACCCATGATAATGGAGTTTATTAATTTATGTTTAGGGTCGCTGCCTGGGGATCGCCAGGGCACGTCTGGAGCCGGCGCTGGACGTGACAGCATGCGGGACGTCGGTGGCAGGGTGTTGAGGAGGCGGGCCCCTGTCATACAATCAGCTACAGCCCAACAACAACAACAACAACCACAAGTGAGCCAAACAACAACAAGAGCTCCACTCGCTGAAGGTGCTGCGCTGGAACATCAGCCGGCGCTCACTCAAGCGGGACGACCGAGGCAGCGTATGAAGTGGACAGTGTCCATAAACGAAAATATTTTGCGCTTTTATTATAAGGTGACAAACCTCGGTCAAGAAACAATCGGCTATCGACAACAACTGTATGCCGAAATTTTGCAGGGAGTACCCAGAAATCCAAGTATCTGAACAAAGAGTAGCAGATCAATACCGGGTAATTTTAAGAAACAATCTTATTCCAGAGACTAGACGCGACACCATCAGACGCGAAATCGAGCGGGAGATTCATAACCAAGAACAAGTTGCAGACCAAGTCCCTAATGAAATCCCTAATGAACAGATTCCTGAGATTCTCATACAAGAAACTCAACCTAATAATACACAGCAGGACAATAACGAGTTGCACGATAGTCTGGCAAACGAAATGGCGCGCGCCGTAGAAGAGTTTAGTGGAACAAACCCACTTAGCAGACCACCGCTACCAAAAATAAACTCTTCCAAGAAACTAGGAGCGCTGTTACAAATTGTGAATACTGAAGTCCTACCCAATTATATCACAGAAGCCCACACATTGGAATATTTGCATATGCTGATTTACTGTGCAGCAACAGCAATTGCTAATGTTATGGGCATTAAGATCAGAACACGACGGGGGGTACCAACATCGGAAGGACTGGTAACAGAATAGCACCCTGGAAAAAAACGACTGCTGAAGAAGATCGAATTGAGATCGTAGGGATATTGGACAAATAACAGAGTACATAAGAGGAGTAAGAAGTAGAAAAATCATCAAAAGAGCTGAAGAAATACTGTTTAACACTCTAAGACACTCACGATATGATCCAGAAAACAACACACCTCAACAATGCCTGACACATTAAAACAAAAACTATCTGTTTACTCAGGCCGCCTGAGGAGATACAAAGTTAGTAACAACCGGAAATGCGACAATATACTTTTTGAGCAAGCAGAGAAAACTTTCTATAGGAAACTTAATTCCACTGTAGAAAACGCAAATAAATCCTACCCAAGCCAACAAGAAATTCATGAGTTTTGGGGCAACCAACTTTCGACGCCAGCTACCCATAACAACAATGCTGGATGGATTGAAGACACCACGAACAAATGTCAACACTACAGGAATATTCCTTATGTACCTTTCACCACTGAAGAAGTCTCGAACATTATCAAAGAGCTTCATAACTGGAAATCTCCTGGACCGGACGGAGTTCAAAACTTTTGGCTAAAGAAGTTTTGGAGTGTACATGAGCTTTTAACAGTATTTATTAATAATATTATTTCTAATTCACAGGAAATACCATCATTCCTTACTCAGGGAACCACTTATCTAATACCGAAGGATCAAAATAACACCCAAGATCCAGCCAAGTACCGCCCAATTACTTGTCTTCCAACTTTGTACAAATTGGTCACATCCTGTGTGGCCCGGCGTATCTACCAACACTGTGCTCTGAACAATATCATAGAGCCCCAACAGAAAGGATGCGCTAAGGGCTCCATGGGATGCAAAGAACAACTTATTATCGACTCAGTCATTTCTAACCAGGCATACACCAAAAAAAGAAACCTTTTTACTGCCTTCATTGACCAAGAAGGCTTTTGATTCAGTGCCGCATGAATGGCTTATAGATATATTGAAAATATATAAAGTCGATGATAATCTCGTGACCTTTTTGAAGCATATAATGGCAGAGTGGAAGACTAAAATTCACCTTCAAATACCTGGTGAAATTAATATCGAAACTGAAGATATCCCTATTAACCGGGGCCTTTTCCAGGGGACTCGTTGAGTCCACTTTGGTTCTGCCTAGCGATGAACCCACTATCTCAGCTGCTGAACTCTACTGACTCAGGATTTAGCATCAAAAATAACAACACCGTTGTAGCGAAGCTTAATCATCTGTTGTATATGGATGATTTAAAATTAATGGCTTCCACTCGAAACCACTTAGATGAGATGCTAAAAACTGTAGAAAATTTCTCAAATGATATGTATGCATTATCTCAGTATGCATTTTGGACTAGACAAGTGCCGTATACTAAATATAGTCAGAGGAAAGGTTCAGCCCGGAGGTTTCGATATGCAAGATGGCCAAAACATCGAGGCAATGGGTGAAAATGATATGTACAAATATCTCGGAGTAAAACAAGCGCGGAAAATTGACCATAAACAAATGAAAACAGAACTAACTTCGGAGTTCGTGCGAAGAGTAAGACAACTAAATCGGTCATATCTTAATAGTAAAAATTTGTTTAAGGCATTAAATACTTACGCCTGTTCCGCGCTGAGCTACTCATTTGGTATTATAAAGTGGTCAAAAACGGATATAGAGGGTCTTCAGCGGAAAGTAAGAACACTTCTCACAAAGGCGCAAAAAACATCATCCACGTAGTGCAGTAGAGAGAACAACATTACCGCGGTATCAAGGGGGAAGAGGACTTATGGATATAGGTGAGCAATTAGATAAACAAATTGCTAATTTAAGATCTTATTTTCAGGTACAGGCTGAGACATCTACTTTACATCGAGCAATTTGCGCAGTAGATGATACGACGCCGCTTAAACTGAGGGAACAAGAAATGCGCATAAACCACCTGACTCAGCAAGAAAAAATGCGCACCTGGATGAGTAAACCTCTGCACGGGCGACATCTCAATGAGATCAACCAAGAATATGTCGACAATACAGCGTCGAACTATTGGTTGACATCAGGAAAGATGTTTCCCGAGACTGAGGGTTTCCTACTTGCCATTCAGGATCAGGTTATTCCAACTAAAAATTACCTGAAATATATTGTTAAAGATCCTCAAGTCCAAAATGACAAATGCCGATATGGATGCCAAGCCCAAGAAACCATCCAACATCTTACCGGTGGCTGCCAGGCATTTGTCGGTACTGATTATAAAGAACGCCATGACTCAGTAGGAAAGATTATCCACCAAGAACTAGCTGACAAACTGGGACTTCTCCAAACGGACCATCTTCCTTATTATCAATACGCCCCTGACAGAATGCTTGAAAATGACAACTACAAGCTATACTGGGACCGCACTGTGCTTACAGACCAACCAGTGGCCCATAATAGACCGGATCTCATACTAGTTAATAAACTTACTAGACAAACAACACTTATTGATGTGGCGATACCCAACACCAATAATTTAGGTGTTAAATACAACGAAAAGATCGCCAAGTACAGAGATCCAGAAATACAAATCAGGAGACAATGGAGAATGGAAAGTACCCAGACACTACCTATTGTTTTATCTACTACTGGTGTTATTCCCAAAAACCTCATAGCGAACATAAAACAGCTGGGTCTAAATGAAAATCTTTATAAGGCCATGCAGAAAGCTGTACTCGCGACGTCCAGATGTGTAAGAAAATTCTTGGGAGATACTCCAACATACCAAGTCACCTAGGGCTCGATAACACGGAAATAGTCCCACCAGAGCTCAATCCTTTTGATACCGTAGGTATCTGGGATGAGTGAATTTTCCCCTTAGAGGGAGTGTGAGCCGTATGGCTAAATCTGGGACTTCATTATATAAAAATATAATGAATGTTTAAAAAAATAACACTTCTCACAAAGGCGCAAAATCACCATCCACGCAGTGCAGTAGGGAGAACATTGCCGAAATATCAAGGGGCAAGAGGACTTACGGGCACAGGTAAGCAACTGGATAAACAGAATGCTAATTTAAGAACTTTTTTAATTTAAGAATTTTCAGGTGCGGGCTGAGACATCTACTTTATATCGAGCAATTTGCGCAGTAGACGATACAACGCCGCTTAAACTGAGGGAACAAGAAATGCGCATAAACCACCTGACTCAGCAAGAAAAAATGCGCACCTGGATGAGTAAACCTCTGCATGGACGACATCTCAATAAGATCAGCCAAGAACCTGTTGACAATATAGCGTCGAACTATTGGTTGACATCAGGAAAGATGTTTCACGAGACTGACGGTTTCCTATTTGCCATTCAGGATCAGGTTATTCCAACTAAATATTACCTGAAATATATTGTTAAATATTCTTAAATCCAAAATGACAAATGCCGATATGGATGACAAGCCCAAGAAACCATCCAACATCTTACCGGTGGCTGCCAAGCGTTTGTCGGTACTGATTATAAAGAACGCCATGACTCAGTAGGAAATATTATCCACTAAGAACTAGCTGACAAACTAGGACTTCTCCAAACAGACCATCTTGCTTACTATCAATACGCCCCTGACAGAATACTTGAAAATAACAACTACAAGCTATACTAGGACTGCACTTTGCTCACAGACCAACCAGTGGCACATAATAGACCGGATATCATTACTAGTTAATAAACTTACTAGGAAAACAACGCTTATTGATGTGGCGATACCTAATACCAATAATTTGAGTATTAAATACAACGAAAAGATCGCCAAGTACATAGATCTAGAAATACAAATCAGGAGACAATGGAGAATGGAAAGTACCGTGACAGTACCTATTATTCTATATACTACTAGTGTTATTTCCAAAAAACTCAAAGAAAACATAAAACAGCTGGGTCTAAATGAACATCTTTATAAGGCAATGCAGAAAGCTGTACTTCTCGAGATGTCCAGATGTGTACGAAAATTTTTGGGAGATACTCCAACATACCAATACACCTAGGGCTCGATAACACGGAAAGAGTCCCACCAGAGCTCTATTCTTTTGATACCGTAGGTATCTGGGATGGGTGAATTTCCCCTTAAAGGGAGTGTGAGCCATATGGCTAAATCTGGACCTCATTCATTCGTACACTTGTAATGAATGTACAGTACTTTATGTATGACTTTACTTTAAAGTAATATTTTTTACCGAAATAGTGGAGTTATTTTTTGTCAAATTGTCAAAACTGTCAAACAACTGCAACAATAATAGAATTGAGTTCTCCATTCAACAATACATAGTAGTTTCAACAATGTTCTACCATCCATCAATTAATAGAGTACCGGCATGTAAGTAATGTTTATTTTATTTATTTGCTCATTTATTAATTTATTACAATCGAAGAGACTATTTTATAACAATTTGTGGGCCTTACCTTGTCTGTTTAAACTTTTAAAACTTTTATACTTTTTATTCAACTTACTCATTTAAATAAAACCACAGACACGTAATATTGGCATAATTATTGTAATTTACAACATCTACTTTGTTTATCGTTATTAGACAACACCCTAATATGGGTTTTTATTATTTCAGCATTTGTTTAACTTTGTATCGAGACCTGAGGATGCTTTGCATATTGTAGAAAGCGAAACCGGTCGTCTGATAGTTAAATTAAATTGATTGTGAGTAAGTCTTATTTATTATTTCTTTACCTATTTGAAATGGACTCACACAAACAACACATTCATATGTTAACTGTATTCGTGATAATGGAGAATTAAGTGAAAACGAATTAGGTTCGTATTTAGAGAATGAGTATATTGCTAGATAGATAGATAGCAATGAACAAAGCAATTTGGATGAAAATATACCTATTTGCTCTGGTATAAATAGAGTTGTCAAGAAAAAAAATCATGCCATTTGAAGCATTTTATTAAAGTGACTACACATTGAAAGGCATTATAGAACTACCAGAATGTATCCTTGAGCTAAAAGCCCCTGTAGATTTTTTTCTTGTTTTGGTTTTCGAAAGAATTAATTTTCATTTTTGTTGAACAATTAAACATAAAAGCTTTGCAGGATAACATAAACAAACCTGCCAATATTACCGAAAATGAAAGGGAGCAATCTATAGGAACTGTAATATTTATGTCATTGGTGAAATTAATAACATCGAGGCTCTACTGGAATGCAAATGTAGGTCAGCCACAAGTATTTGAATCTATGACCTGCAATAGATTGGAAATTTTAAGGAACACCTTTATTTTAGTGATATTAGTAACTCTGTTCCTGTTGGTAATCCAGGTCATGATAAACTGTTCAAAATTTCACCTGTTCAAGATTAAACAATGTATTTTATTGGTTCTCAAGGAGGAACATCTAGCTGTTCACGATCAATAATTATCCCTACGAAATTCCGGCACCACGTCAAACAGTATAAACTGGCAAAACCTCCCAAATGGGATACAAAAAGCAAGTATTTAGTGGTGCAGTGGTTTTAGCTATGACTTGACATTTATTTGACTTGACATTTTTTCTGGTAAACAAAGCAATAGTTTTCCAAATGGAGCGCTTAATATAGGAGTTAGTGAAAATGTTGTCACTAAACTGACAGAGATAGTGCCGAAGAACGATAATCATAAAATATTTTCCGATAATTGCTTTAATAGTCCAAAATTACAAATTTATCTTAAAAAAAATGGATTGTTGCCTTTAGGTAAGGTTCGATTAAACCGTGTTCCAAATTCAGGAATCCCATCCGAAAACGAACTAAGAACGCGATTTCATTGTAGGAAAACTTGCCCTTGGTGAAGACGTAAACTTAAGTATAATAGCTTGGTTCAGTAACAAGCCAGTAAATATGTTATCAAATTACGTTGCTAGTGAACCTAGAACCACAAAACATAGGTACTTCCGAAAAGAAAAAACTTACAAAGAGATTCGATGCCCTCAAGCTGTTAATGTTTTAAATCAGCTTATGGGGGGAGTGGACTTATTAGACTATATTATGGATGCAGTGGCTTTACAGGATCCACCTAAGATCAAGAAAATTGTTTAAACCAATTTTTCTTTATGTTTGATCTATATGTTGTAAACGCTTGGATACTCTGGAATATAAAAAATAAGCAAAATTTCTATATACCATTGTTCGACTTCAAACAAGCCCTTTCTGAACATTTATGTAAATTTGAGAAGTCAGTATCAAGAAAGAGAGGTCATCCAGTAGGACAAAATGGGATTCCAATGTCTAGTCGTCAAGGAACTCCACCTATGTTAACCAATGGAAGAAACTTAACACCAACAAAAAGAACAAGAAAAACTCCTGCAAGTCATCAAGAGATACCGTGAAATTCTGTGCGTACGGGCAACATTGGACACATGCCAGAATGGCCAACAAATAACAGTGTCAAATATGTAGAAAAAAAACTTACACTAAATGTATAAGTATCTATAATGATGGATACATGAGACCTTAGGCTCAGAACAAGAAGTCAAATATAGGACAGACAACTTAAATAGACAACAACTTGTTCAATTAGTTTGTCATTTACTAATTTGTTTATGTTTGGATTACTAATTTTAACAACATATTTTTCATCTTCGCTCACTGCCCTTTTCAGCAGATTTTATAGTTCTTGTTCTCTTCCGGCAATTAATACCGTATCGTCGGCATATCGGATGTTGTTAACAATTGCTTTATACTCTCTACAAAAATAATGGAGTAATGTTTTGTAACGACAATTTCGCTACTTAATTGCACAGTTTTAAGTTCAACTTTAAATATCTCGTAACGAAACACCCTGTATAGTTACCTAAATTATTTAAGTAAACTTTTCTCAACACTATCAATTTTGAGTCTTGTCACTTTTATTGCCAGGGTGCGATATTTTCAAAAGTAATTTCAACTTATAATTCACGTGTAAATAGATCATTACAAACTGGAAACAAATCGTAAATAAGTGTGTAGCATAAATAGCTTTTAGCGTAAGTAATAAGTAGGTCTGTATGAAGATGAGAACAAGGCCACAGACCCAAATCTTAGGACTTTTGTTAATGACAGGTGGTGGTTTAGCTAATTTTAATTGAAACGTAACCCAGGAGGTATATAATACTATTTTTAAAAACCTAGATATTTACATTTAATCATGCTCTCAATTATCAATATTTTGATAGGTAAGTAACAATTGTTAAAATTTATAACAAATGTTTTGGAAATTCATTTAAAAATTTTTATACACTGCGGAGCAACAAGCACTGACTCTTGATCGTTTATGATTACTTGCAATTGTTCAGTCGAAATTCGGTGGAGAATATTGGGAAAGGCAAAATAATAACATATTTATTATAATAGCGAATATTTATTATAATAAAGAATAACGCCATTCTAAACTTGTGTAAATCTCAATTCAACATTTTTGCACTCAACCGTAATTTATATTGGCTACTATCTTCACGGTAGGTAATTACAGTACGTAAGCTATGTAATGTAGTTTCAAAAAGTTTATATTCTATTTCGGGAATAATGATCGGTACTAGTATTTCGACAACACACTATGTATAGTATTTCCACACGCGGTGCCATGCGTGTTTCTTAATAAAATAAAATAAAAACGAATTAAAATAAAATAATCCCGTTTTTTTTTTCATGAAAGATTTATGATAGACGCTTTATTATACATTTATTTTGTGGTTCATTCTCATTATCTTTTGTTCTGTATATGCCAGTATATACCCTTAATATTTTACTTCCCCATCTTGTTATTCTTCTCAGAGCCTTAAGTCTTCTAAGGTCCAGCTCAGTATATCAATATCGTTCTGTATATGGTACAATTTGGCAAATATTTGTGAAAGTTGTTAATTCTCTCTTTATTTGGATCTTCTTCTAAATACCGCTAAAATACTATTGAATAGTGTTGTGAATAATACATCTCCTTAATTATTAGTAACTTGTTTAATTCTAAATTATTCCATGAATGACTTTGGATTCTAATTTCATTTTTAAGTGTTAAATACCAATCTAATTAAATTCTAAGTTACGTTGAAATCTTACATTGCTTTGTACAGTTCATTCCTGATTATGCAGTCATATGCTTGTTTAAAATCTATGAAAACATTAGATAAATGTTCGTAGAATTTTTCTAGTATTGTCTCAGTAAAATGACCTCTTTTATAAATGTTGCAACGTCTCTAATATTCCTCCTTATGTGTAGAGCATATTACTGACATCTTCCATTGTTCTGGCATTGTTTATGTATTCTTAATGCTTCTTTCACAATTGCCTGCGTTTGAATATATCATTTCTTTTGTTATCGCAACATGGGAGCTTCACTACTTTTCACGGATCACGAAGGCTTCTTGATCTTCTGCAATATGCAATTGCCTTTCAATAAAATCAAATAAAGGTAAATAGAATTAAATAAAATTAATTTAATTTAAACAGAATTATGTAAATTTAAATAACAATTAAATAAAATAAAGTTTATACTTCATTTTCCATGTAAAATCCCATAAGAAAATGCTAAGATTCATTCTGCTCAATTTTTGAGCGTTTGTGGTGGGGGTGGAATAGTTCGTTGAATCGTGACGTGACATATTATTGAGAAAAGGGGCAGCGAATATGTTGAGACATTGAGTTACAGAAGGCTTCAGGATGAGTACAAAATAAACAACTGATCAAATCCTAACATGCGACATAGCAAATAAAAGGGGAGGATATAAAAAATATATTCAGATGGAGAAAACTAACACAGAGACTACCAAAAGGGCACTATACATCATCTTTGTTATTAATGAATGTATCATATCACATGACACTATGATGATAATAGACCTATTTGCTTTATATTTAAAGGATAAATAAATACAAGGTAAAATTGCTTTATTAACCTGAAAAAGGCCTCTGACTGATTACAAAATAAACAACTAGCCTAATACTAGCATATGACACATCAAATCAAATGAAGTGAGACATATAGTATGTATAATGTATATAGCATGTCATCAAGATATATATACAGGGTATAGTAAAAAAACTTAATGTCAGGTCAGAAATGCACCAGATCATACTTTATATTTACTGGGATTATATGCAAAAAGTTTATTACTTTAAAAATTTAATGACTGACTATAGATGACAATTGATTGGATGCCACCTTTACATGTGACATGCAAGGTTACTAGTGATCTAATAAACAGTCAATAATATTTCATAAACACAGATGGGAAGCAAAACATGTTTTAAAAACTTTTTTCATCTGACAGTCCAATTCTCCAAATGTATTCTTCAAAACCTACATTTTTCCAAACAAAAAAGCCAATTATTTAATTATGACAAAAGTTGGAATTCATTCAATATGTAATACTAATTTCTATGGTCAAATTGTATAGTATGAAACTTAGATCTCTATGATAACTGTAATGTCTTGTCTTTAATAAGTTCTTAGCATTTTGTGACAAACGAAAATTATGAAGAAAGCAAGATTTAATTCTACACCCCTCATGTGGTATAAACGCATGAATATTAAAAAAATAATAGATGAACAAACTTTAGGTATTTAACATGTGGGCATATTGAAGATACAGGATATTTATAAAACATACAACAATTATCAGAATATTTCTAGTCCTAATGATTATGTGTACCATGTTTTGGGCCAGACATTGCATGTTCCTTCTGAAATTCCTAGACATAGCAGAGATTTATGCAGCCTACTGAGTAAAGGAGTCATTTGCTTTATGATAATATCTGAAACTCAAGATCTTATCACATGATTTGGCTGGAAACAATTTGAACATATAGCCTCATGTTGCATTAGATGTCAAATAGGGTTAATAGTACTAGTTAAGGATAATAATCTCCAGGGAGATCACACATGTAAAAATAATTTATTACAATAATTTCAGAATAGGGAAAAAGAGAAAAGATTGAGGTGGAGTTAAGTGATGCAAAGGGAAAATATCCAGCAACTTAACAATAATACAAGAGACAATTATAAAGGATGTAAATGTTTCAACCCTAAATTTAAAATGACTCACTTATGGTTTACCATTGAAATTAATGACATTTAAATATTAAATAATATACCATTTCTAAAACTGTTTAACATGGTCTTTTATCTTTATTTTATTACATATCTAACATGATTTAAGTACATTTGATATACACATTATACAAGTACATAATTAATAGAACAATGAGTAATAAAATAAATAATTTTGTTTATGATTAAATTACATATTTGGAATTGTGTAAATATATAAATAGTCTGGGCAATGAAAGATTCTGAAAACATATTCAGAAAATTCAATGTGAAAAATGTCCAATGAATTATATTTATTTGTTAATTTTGGCCTTTCTCACTCTAAATAATTTTGTTCTTATGAGAAAAGGAAATTTTGCATATTTTATAAATGAATGCAAATGCAATCTCTAGCAAATGTCAGTTAATATAATATGTAATATAGAATAATGTATCAAAATTAATAAACCTATTTATTAAATGTATCAAAACTTACTTGTATGAAGTAGAACTCCTTGTGACACGTACATTATTTTCAACTATTGTCTCCTTCTCCAGGAAGGTTTTACTAAACTCCTCCACCTGGGTAAAGGGAGTCCTTGATTTTGACCTCCTTGATCTAGTATCCATGTCAATTAGCCACCAGTAAATACTTCCTGGAATTAGTAAAAATCATTGGTAGATGTAATACAAGTATCATAAAACTAGAATCTTTTAATAACAAGAACAAGGTATTTAAAAGTGCCAAATTCCCCCTTAGATGGTTCTAAAAATAAGTTAGTAGTAGTTCCCTCCACTTTTAATTATTTTAAGAAGTATCTGTCAACTACAAGAAGGAAACAGTATGGGTGTTATAAACAAACACATACACATGTTTACATTACATAAATGAGTAAAATGAAAAGGAAAACTAGGCTAAGGTTAAGCCGTTTTTACAAGTTAAAGCTCCAATTTTTACACAATATAAATGACAGAATATAGCTATTTTAAGTTTTATATCAGTGTATCAAATCGATTTAACAGAAGAATATCCACATTTATGTTAATTTTTATGACTACAACCTTCTTGACTTCAGCTTTCTAACAGCAAAACAAAATTTTACATAACATAAAGAAAAATTTTAAATGTATAGAATATCCTCAAAATAATTAGCTAGTGTACTTACCACATTTAAAATCAATTCGTGTGTATGAAAATTCTCCTAAATTTTCATAGGAAATCACACCTAAAACGGCTTCTCCAACCAAAACTTTAAATGTAGTGATGACGTCATATATACGAAAATAAACATAACAGGCAATGTTGCCAAATGGAAAGTGTTTGTCATAGCAGATTTGATTTACCTAACACGAAGCCAATTCATTGCAACATCGGGAACAGGGACGGACTAAAATTATAAAATAAAGATGTACTAATATAAATTATTACTCTTGTTGAAGCTGTTTGTCCGGATGAAGAATTGGAAATGTTAAATAAACCAGTAACAATCGAATAAAAATAGGCAATAAGTAAATAATAGAATGGAAGTTCGAAGCAGTTTATATATGTTTACAATATTTTATTATTGTTCTGAAGTTATTTTCTTGTGGCATTGTAATTAATTTACAATATTTTATGGTAATAAAAATATCTACTGTAATTAAGAAAATTATTTATTTATTGCAACTGGATAAAATAGCAATAATACATAAAAAATAAGCTACTTATAACATATTGTGTAAGTAAAAATCTAAAAACAATATAAAAACAGTTTCAATCACATTTAATAACAAATAAATTAAAAACACATCCAGTAACATTTTAGATTTAAATTGCTGAACAATTAAAACCATCACCAATATTTATCTAACAAAAAGTTTAACTTCACATTTAAATCTATTAACTCTAATACAACAATCAATTTTATTACACTAAAGATTGGCTAATCTGATGGTTCCAGATAAAGTGTTGTAATCATAGTTGTTTTTATGTTAAATTGCATAATTAAATAACTTGCCAAGTAGATAAGATTTTATATTGGGAGGTGTCCACTTAATTAGAAGTACAAAAAGGTTTGAAAACAAAAAGAAGAAGAAAATTGAATTTAATGGTAAAATTATTTAGTTTATTGTGAGTTTTGGGCAAAGACATATAATATATCACGAAACTCGAAATCCGAACATTTCTAATTGTCGAAACCAAATTCAGATTTTTTCTTTTATCTGTCCCTTCTAAGAATTGCAAGGCAAAACGGACGTTGATAAAGATGTACCCTTTAGAGAAAAGGGTAATTGCATTGCATTTCACAAAGACAGTTAGGATATGATTTCACGTATAGTGCCTCTGTATATTCGCTAATACGTTTTTTATCCTTAAAGTAATCTTCGGAGCGACAATTTACAGATGCTCTGAATTCGTGATACTTTTTATGGGTACTAAAAACCAATTCGCCAAGGATTTTTGCTTAGTTGATGAGATATGTTGTGGAATGCAATTTTAGATTCCTCATGTCTCTAATTACATCCTTATCAACGTCTGTTTTGCCTTACAGTTCTTAGACGACACAGATTAAAGTAAAGCAAACATCTGAATTTAGCTTCGACAATTAGAAATCTTTCGATTTTGAGTTTCGTGATTTATTATTAGATGTCGTTATTGCGTCCATATCGAAGCCATTTTAGCGTTGCTTCTATCAGGACAGGAAAGATTGTTTTCACGTTCAGAGCATCTGTAAATAATCGCTCCGAAGATCCTATTAGGACGAAATACGTATAAGCAAATATACAGAGGCACTATACGTGAAATCAAATCCTAACTTTCTTTCCTTATATAAATATAATATAGTTTTTTGGACATTTGAAAAATCGTTATTAGAACATGACATACAATAAGTCTTCCTATGACTGTGATTTAATACTAATAATCTATGATTGTAGAATTTTAGTTTAACACAGATAGTTGCGATCGGAATCGTAGATACCTAATAACAAAATATTAAATAATTTTAGAATTGTAAAAAATGTAAAGAATAAAATATTGTCATATTTCATATCTTTGTATCGTGAAGATGTAACTTTTATATTGAATACAAACAATTGACTGAAAGATTAGTACTAGTTCAATATATTAACATTATTTGCTTTGTTATAACGAGCTCAACTACTAAATTTATAATTATTATGTCCATTTAAGGTGCTTAAATATAGCTAGGTAAATCATAATTTATAGAGTATATAAATTAGTAATTTTAGAATGTGACAAATGCAACAATGTGATACTTTGGCGTAGTAAAATATTTTTTCAATCTCGGTTTTTCAATCTAATGGTGAATATTAAAATAAACTTAATTATACTTCTTATCGTAGATTTATGTTTTATGTTTTGGCTATACACAATAAAGGTTATTAAAAAAAAAAACTTAAAGGATTAAATGTATAATGGTTAAAAAATTATTTTTGTAAAAAATTGAAAGTTTCTAAACAGAATAGAAATTTCAGAACGTTTTCGATTTTAGCAGACCATGATCAGTGAACACATAGCAATTGAAATTAGTCACTGAAAAAGGTGTAATAACCTTTAAATTACACACTTACTTAGGTATTTAATCCCTTAGCCTTGTTTAGCTTTACGGAAGTAAGATATTCGAAGTCTTGGAGTAGAAGCCTCCCCAAATGCCGCGTTTCTGGGCTATCAACTCCGCTTCTCTTCAACTGATTTCTCGCCTCTTTAGCACCTTTCCAATCACGCTATTTCACGTCCTTGCTGGCCTTCTTCTTCTTTGTTTTTTTGTCCATTACTGCTTGTCACACTTGCTTCACTTTTCTAAAATCATCCATATGGACCATATAATCGAACCACGTACGTTGTCTTTGTTCCACTTTGTCTAAGACCGATCCAACATTACGTTGTACCCGTATAAAATCGTTTCTCAATCTATTGCTTTTCATCACTCCTAAAACCATTTCACACGCTTGTATCTTACTTTTGACTCACTCTAAGTCCAAGTTTTTGAGCTGTATAGTAGCACCGGAAAACGCAAATAAAATTGTCGAAAACCCACAGAATGTAGACTTCAGCTATCAAATCTCTGAAAAATAACAAGTCTCCGGGAATCGATAACATTGCTGCCGAAATACTTAACACTGATCCGCATCTAACTGCTGAACTTTTGCTCCCCATAATCCAAGGGGTGTGGGAAACAAACCGCATTCCAGCGGGCGGAAAAAGATTT
This sequence comes from Diabrotica balteata, assembly GCA_918026665.1. Classification (NCBI taxonomy): domain Eukaryota; kingdom Metazoa; phylum Arthropoda; class Insecta; order Coleoptera; family Chrysomelidae; genus Diabrotica; species Diabrotica balteata. The sequence goes on from OU898278.1 coordinate 116,403,235, forward strand.
ATGGCTTAAAAACATAAGGGATTAGACAAACCTCGATGCCCTTGCACTCTTTAGAGCTACACAAGATCGAGAGGAGTCTGCCAGAAATGTTGCCAACATCTACTAATTGGATAGGACACCATAAAAGAAGAAGAAGGAAAAGAGGTAACGTTATTAAGTTTCCAAAAAGGGCAACCTCACACTGTGCAAAAATTGAAGAGGAATAACCTTGCTTACCGCAATAAAGAAAATCTTCACGACCATCATACTTAAAAGATTAATAAACAAAATTGAATTTCGAGATGGTAAAGCAGGCTTTAGACCAGAATCCTCCTGCATTATGGATAAAATAATTTCCATTACGAATCACAGTACACTGAAGCGAAATGCAGGGTGACACACAATGGAATCAATAGCGAATAATTTGACATACTTACTGGAGGGATGCGTGCTTTCTCCGCTTTTTTTTTAAACATAGCAGCTTTTTAACATAAGAGACTTCGACACAAGAGGGATACAATGGTCGTTAACCACACGCCCAAGCGATCTGGAATACGCTGACGATATCTGCCTGTTAGGACAAAGGTTCTAAGATGTGGCTGATCAATCGGAAACACTTTTCACTGAAAAATCCATAAGAGTAAATGCAAGAAATAACACGCTATTTCTTCTTCTTCTACGGCACTACAGCCCAAAATGAGCCTTGGCCTCCTTTATTTTTTGCCTCCACCCTTGTCTGTCTGTGGCTGCTCTTCTCCATACACGGACTCCTAAAAGTGCTTGTGCGTCGCTGCTTACTGTGTCTTCCCAGCGCTTTCTTGGCTTTCCAACTGGTCTCTTTCCCTGCATTCTGGCGTTCAGTGCTCGTTTTGGTAGCCTATCCTCTCCCATTCGTATCACATGTCCGGCCCATTGCAATCTTTGTATTCTAATGAAGTCTGACAGGGGTGTTTCCTTATACAGTTAATAGAGCTCGTTGTTATATCGAATTCTGAAGATTCCGTTTTCCCTCACAGGTCCTAGTATTCTCCTCAGTACTTTTCTTTCAGTATAATGACTACACGGCAGAAATCAAAGTCAGAATCGAAAAAGCACGTTCTAATTTTATAAAAATGAAAAAGGTCCTATGTGGCAAAGATCTAACATTAGCTCTTAAAGTACGCCTAACAAAATGTTACGTATACAGTGTACTATATTATGGAGTGGAATCATGGACGTTAAATCTAGATACCATGAGACGACTTAACGCCTTTGAAATGTGGACCTATAGAAGAATTATGAGGGTTTCCTGGGTAGATAGAGTTACAAACAAAGAAATACTGAGAAGAATAGGCAAAGACAAGGAAATTGAACTTACAATTAAAGAAAGAAAGCTACAGTATCTCGGACATGTGATGCGGGGCGATAAGTATGGCATCCTGCGACTCATAATGCAAGGAAAAATAGATGGCAGAAGAAGCATCGGAAGAAGACGAATTTCATGGTTGAAGAACCTGAGAGAATGGTTTGGATGCAGCTCAAAACAACTATTTAGAGCTACTGCCTCAAAAATTAAGATAGCTATGATGATTGCCAACCTCCGTAGCGGAGATGGCACCTGAAGAAGAAGACTTTTCTTTCGAATGTGTCGAGTTTGTTTTTGGATGTTTCTTTCAGAACCCATGCTTCGCTGCCATAACATGCTATTGGCCGAATTAAAGTTTTATAGATTTTCATCTTTGTATTTCGGTGGACACTTTTAGACCGAAATATATGGGAGAGGGCAAAATAAGCTTTGTTTGCCTGCGTTATCCTTTTTCGTATTTCTCCATCCTCCGCTCCATCGGCATATATTTCTACTCCCAGGTATGTAAACTTTCCAACCGTTTCAATGTCATCTTTATGTATAATGTTTTGTGGGATTATATTTCTTCTCGTCTGTACCATTATTTTTGTTTTTTCTGTGTTAATTTCCAGACCTAGCCTTTTCGTTTGTGTTTTTAACTCTGCGTATGCTTCCTGTGCTCCTGTTGATGTTCTACTCATAATATTAATATCATCGGCGTAGGCAGCCAGTTGAACCGTTTTATTGGTCAGTAGGTTTTCTCGTCCAGTTTGCATTTGCCTAACCGCGTACTCCAGTGCCAGGTTAAACAATGTTGGTGCCAGCCCATCTCCCTGCTTTAGTCCCTGCGAGTTTTTAAAAAAGTCTGTCCGGTTGTTTTGTATTCGTACACTTGCCTGAGTTTCATCCATTGTGGCTTTAATGAGTCTAATTAGCTTATGTGGTATTGCTAATTCTGCCAATATATAGTATAGTCTGTCCCTTTTGACTGAATCGTATGCCTGTTTGAAGTCTACAAACACGTTGTGAACATCAATGTCGTTTTCCCACGATTTGCTCAAGACCTGCTTGACTGTAAATATTTGATCCATTGTCGATCTTCCCCGTCTGAAGCCCGTCTGATATTCTCCAATAATATTTTCTGCTAGTGGTTGGAGTCGCTGGTTTATAATATACGTGAGGACTTTATACGCTGTACATAGTAGAGAGATTCCACGGTAGTTTTTGCATTGGAGTTTGTCTCCTTTTTTATAGATTGGGCATACTATACTTTTCTTCCATTCGTCGGGTATTTTCTCTTCTTGCCATATTTCTTTGATAAGCGCGTGGATATGACTTGATAGGTGGTTGCCACCTACCTTATACAGTTCTGCTGGAATCTCGTCAACTCCCGGGGCTTTATTGTTTTTCTGGGCCTTAATAGCTTCGAGAACTTCCTCTATGGTTGGAGCTTCTACTTCAACTTCGTTCTCTTCTACATGGTTCGTACCCATTTCATCTTCCATATCTACTTGTGTTCCAAGTAGGGTCTGAAAATAATGCTTCCAGGTTTCTGTGACTTTCTGTTGGTCACTGATTATTTGCCCACTTTCATCTTTGCATAGGCTTGTTTGAGGTTTATATCCACTTTTTATCTTTTTTAGGTATTCGTAAGCTCCTCTAATTTCGTTTTTTTTTTTGAAATTTTATTCCATTTCTTCTATTTGTCCATTTTCATAAGCTCTCTTTTTGTTTCTGCATATCTTGTCTGCTTTCCGTCTTGCGACTTCAAATGATGTTCGTCTTTCCCGTGTTCTTCTTGTTATGTACATTTTGTGCGCTTCGTTTCTTTCTTCTATCGCTTGCCTGCACTCGTCATCAAACCATGTTCCTCTTCTCTTCTTTTTCTTGTTTCCCACGGTGGACGCTGCTGCTGTCAGCACTGCTGTTTTGATATTATTCCATTTGCTCTCTATGGAGTGCAGTTCTTGTGTCCTTAGCTCATTTGTGACTTCTTGCTCGAACTTCTCTCTACATTCCTGAGTCTTCAGTTTTTCCAGGTCTAGTTTGTTTGTTCTTTGTTGTATTTCGTTTCTTTCTCTGTTAACTCTGCACCTAAATTTGGTTTGCAGTAAAAGATGGTCTGATCCACAGCATGCTCCTCGTCGTGTTCTCACATCAGAGATAATACTGGCTGCCCTTTTGTCTATCATCACATGGTCAATTTGATTGGTTGTGGCTCCATCTGGTGAGATCCACGTCATTTTGTGTATGTCTTTATGTGGGAAGCATGTGTGGAGCTTATAACCATGTTTTTACTGGTGGCAAAATTTATCAAAAACTCCCCATTCTCGCTTGTTTCATTGTGCAGTGAGTGTTTTCCTGTTGTGCCATAGAACTGCGGTTCCTTGCCTATTTTGGCGTTCATATCACCCATTTTAACCTTAATGTCATTTTTTGGCGCGTTGTTATAAATACTATCTCCAGCTGTTGGTAGAAGCTTTCCTTTGTATGTTGCTCTTGTTCATCTGTTGGGCAGTAGATGTTTATCATAGTAAGGTTGAAGAAGTGGGTGCGAATTCTTAGTTTGCATATCCTTTCATTCACTGCCTGGAAGTCTATGATTTTTGACTTAAAATCATTATCTACCACAAATGCAACTCCACATTCTTTGATTCCTTGTTCTTTGCCACTATATAGAATTGTGTGCGTTTTGGTGTCCCTGACACCTTTCCCCAGCCATCTTGTCTCCTGAAGACCAGTGATCATAAGATTATATCTTTTTAGTTCTTGTAGAAGTGCAGTTTGAGCTCCTGGTCTATTTAGCGTCCTCACATTCCAACTTCCAAATGCATAGTCCATGTTTCGTAGCTTTAGTCGTTTCCGAAAGTTCCCCTTGTTCCGAGGCAAATGTTTAGGTTTCATAACAGTGTGTTTTTCCGGGAGTGGGTTGTTAGCCCACTGCCCAACCTTCCTCCTTTACCCAGGCTTAGGACCGGCAATGGTGACTCCTGAGCTATTCAATCCACCCATTAGTCACCACAGGCGGAGTTAACACGCTATTTACTATCAACAATATTCAGATAAAAAATGTGGAATACTTTACGTATCTTGGAAGTGTCATAGCAGAAAGCCGAGGTACAGAGGACGATATTCGTATAAGGATACGAAAAGCTCAAAAAGCATTCAGCATGCTTAACCCTGTTTGAAGATCTGGCGAGTATACTACAAGGGCAAAAATCCGCATATTCCAGTCAAATGTCATGTCTGTTCTACTCTACGGATGTAAAACCTGGAAAGTCACAAAAAATGTTTTCAAGGTCTGTCTATAAAAGTTTTCAATTATGTCGGCGTTCTTCTGAGTGCAATATTAATTTTATTTATTTATAAATTAATCGTCTAATGTTTTATATATATTTAAATGGAATGTAAGCAAACCTAATAATGTATAATGTTCGCAAAAACTATTAACTGAATTATAATTTAAGGCAAATGGCCGAGACGACTCTGATAATAATCTGAAGAACAGTAAAATTGTGTAAGCTGAATTAATATTAATAGTGCTTACACGTCACTTAAATGCAAATTATTTTCTGTCAAAAAATTGACGTTTTGTAGGAAACGTCGTCTGCTAACGTGAGTTTAATAAAATTAAATAAAATTCAAATGGGAACTGAAAACATAGATTATGTATCAGGAGATACACAAAATAAGCCATCACAGCAAGAACCTCTTCTACCATTTACTTTAGAAAGTGAGTGCAAGCAAAGGATATTGTAGAACAACTATTCTTAATTTGTTGACATCTGTTAACTATGGGCATTCTAATTTATGACTAAATTAAAAGAAGTTGTACTAAATATTTTTATTTTCTTTTAGTTTTGAAGTTAATAAAAGACTGTCAGCAACAACACGGTCTTCGACATGGAGATTATCAGAGATACAGAGGTTACTGCTCCAGGAGGATTAGCAGATTGCGTAAAGTACTCAAAATTCCTCAAGGAGATCGTCGACACTTTAAAAAACGAGACGTTACTGAAGCTCACATAATAAATCCAAAATCTGACGATAGATTTCTACACATTCCTCTTATACTAGCAGAGAGAAATTGGGCATATGCAATGCAATTGAGACAAGAGGCCAATACTGAACCTAGGAAGAAGTTTCATTTAGTTCAGAAAATGAGAAAAGCATGTGTGTATGCTCTACAGTTGGATGAGCTGTGTAAGGTAAATGAATTTAAAACAAGCAAGTCTACAATTGAGATAATTTGGTTAAGTCGAAAAGAGTATTAATAGCTACATAACTTGTACTTGGAAACACCTCTGTAAAATTTGAAGTAAATAACAATTTTCATTCATTTGTGAAGTGAAAACTTCTATGTCCTTAAAAAAATGTACTTTTAGATGGGGAAAAAGTCAATTGCGCCTTATCATGAAATTTGAATCTAAAAATGTTTATTTATTTACTGGTCTCTACCATTTTTCATAAATTATTAAGTCTAATTATTTTATTAAATAGTCCACACAGCTTCTTCTTGAAATTGTTTCCTTTGCCTGTTCATCTGCATGATAACCCCTGAAGAAAAAGTTTTATAGTCTTGAAATAAAGTCTCTGTTTTCTCTCTCTGAAAGTCTGTTCATTCACATTTCAATATGACTCTCTGAAAGTCTGTTCATTCACAGTACAATATGACCTAGTAATATGAGCATCCTTTTATAGAGAAAAGATGGGTATTCTGGTTTTCTGAATTCAATTCAATTCAATGAACACTTTATTAATTTCTAACTTACACTATCATTCTCTTTGTCTTTATTCCTATGGAGGGTCAGCTTTAATAATTACATTTCTCCATAGTTTATATCTTGAGTCATACCAGTAGTAATCCTCTTCACAGAAATATCCTGCATAGGTGTTCCCCTTTAAATCTACTGTTCTTGCCTTCAATCTTTCCCTGGATGATTAGTTGAGGGATTGCATATCTTTTTCCTCTCAGGATATGGCCGAAGTATCCAATTTTTCGTCCTTTGATCAAATTGAGTACTTCTCTCTCAGTATTTGCGTTTCTTAAGACTTCCTCGTTTCTCACCTTATCTGTTCATGGTATGCAGAATGTTCTTCGTAATGTTCACATTTCGAAGGACTCCAACTTATTAATGGAAGGTAGTATTAACGTCCATGTTTCCATGCCATATAACAATATGGACCACATAGCATTTAACCATTCTGTAGCGGAGATTGAAGGAAAGATTGCAGTTACATAGTAGCAGTTTCAATTTAATAAAAGAATTACTAGGTAATCTAAAAATTGTAAACTATACAAATATTCATAATTATTGTATAAGCAGTATCTGAAATTCAAGTTTCTATTTTTAGTTATAATATTAATGTATTTTTTGTAGCAAGATAGATGTGATGTTCGGACTAAGCTAGAATCACAAGCATATCTTGCTTGGATTCAAGGCTCTCTTCAATTTGAGCTTCAACTTTGGCAGCAAGCTGCTGAAAATTTGAAGAAAGCCCAGGTAATCTATGAAAAGATATCATCTACACTGCCTGAAGAGGAGCAGCTACCTTATAAACAAAGGGTTGAAGAAATTAGTCCAAGTTTGAGATATTGTGCTTATAATATCGGGGATGAGAAAGCTGTAGATCTCTTGGAACTACGTAGTCAGGGAGTATTGGAGAACTTTGATGCTCTTGTATCCCAGAATAAAGAAAAGAATGAGGATGTTCTGTATGAGGTAAATCTACTTTTTTTTCTTTAATTATGTTAAAAACTATCTAAAAACTATAACTAAGTAAGATTTTATACAGTCACAATCACAGGCTTTATGTGATTGTATGGCTGCATTTTCATAGTCAGATTTTTTTTTGATAATATATTTGTAGAGAATGAATTCTAAAGTATACAATAGTACATTATAGAGCAAGTCAAACAGTTGTGCTAGTGAATATTCATCTTCGGATTTGTAATTAATAATACATTATTTTAAATCAATTTATCACATTAGAGAACAAAGATTTTGTGATTTATCCAGAAAATCAGATAACTACAGTAAAGTACCACAATTTTAGCAAGTGACAAGTAAAGTTTTAATGATTTTTATAGGCCGGTAAAGTGGAACATTTACCCTTTAGGAAAACTTTCTGTTGTGACAAAAGGAGAAAATTTAATTATTAATTAATAAACAAATTAGTCGATTATTGCAGAATATGTTTAATCTTGTAAAAATTGACAAAAACCTTCTTCTGACTGTTCAAAGGCTATACATTCAGATAGAAGAGATCTAATTTTATATGAAATACATGTCAATAATTTGCATCGAGCAAAAAGACAATAGAGGGAATGTAAAGGTAGTGTTGGCAAAAATATTGTTAGACAGGAAGTGCGATCTTTAGAGGCCACATTAAACAAGGAAAGAGAGTCTCACTCCTTGTTTGACATCAAATTTAGTTGGGTTATGTTATTGTTTGTCCCAAATGGCACATGAAATCTTATTTATATTGAAGTTTTTTAACAATTGTGTGGTATTTTAGACTATTACCGTTAATAATTAATTAAAATTTTCTCGTCTAAGACACATTCTGAAAAATATTATATAGCTACTGTTAATATGTGTCAGAAAATTTAAATTTGGCGCATTCGCATTTCCTGATATGTCCGCCATCAGAGGCCACTTTTTTGGTCTCCTTTTCATAAGATTCCCTCTTTTGTCTTTTTACTCGATGATAATTTGACTGGTCTTTTTTTAAATTGTTCAAGTGTTTTGGAAAAGATTTAGGTTCTAGAGAAAATGTAACGTTATCAGCATGTATGATTCAACTTTAAGTTATCTGCAATGTTGTATTTTATATCTTTCTCTAGCAATAGATAATGTCTGATATCAACATAGCCTTCGCAAATTAAGGTAATCTAACTGGCAACAATGCTATTGTTCTAGTAGCTATTTTTTTTATCTGTTATCTGTAAGTTGGTTTTATAAATGCACTGAAAATGGTTTCATAAAGCAGACAACAGAATTGTTTGTAGTATTATTAGTGGAAGAAGCTTTTACATTTACTTTTTGTGAATTGTGAGTCATTTAGTTTAATTTAATTTGGCGACTTATAATCAATATGACTAACAGTAGTAATAGTAAACCATAAACAAGAAATGTCAAATTTTAACACCTGAACAAAAAACTATGATTAGAAATGTGTGTGTTGAGAGAAGAGGAAGGAAGCAAATAAAATTGGATGACTCAACCAAATAGACCATTCATTGTGCAGTATATGAATTTTATTTCAAAAAGAAATAACCAACTATCAAAAAATGCTTCTTTTCTTCAATCTAATGAAAATATTCTAAAAATATTAAGACATGTTTTGTTATGCACTTTACGTGAAATGAACTTTAGGTATTTAAAGGGAAAGAGGAATAGTACCCTTATTGGATAAGAAGGATTCGATAACATGATTAAATGAAGGACATACTGTGACAAAAATTTGGCAGGATTTAAAAGTGAAAAACAAATGACAAACTTTCCTAGATGGTTTTTGTTAGGTTTAAAAGCTCCATCTGAAAATGAAAAATACCTTATTATTAGCCATATTGGTAGCGACTCAGGATCTGTTGAAGGAGGTGTAAATGCATTTTTTTCTAAAAAGACTGGAGATTACCATGAGGAAATGGATGCAGATGAAGTGGCGCGAGAACGAGGCGTAATTATAGCTCGATTGCCGCCATACCATTGTGAATTAATCATGATGGAACTTATATAGGCTTAAACAAAAAATGAAGTAGCGAGGAACAATGTTACTTTCAAATTAAATTATGTAAAAAATCTGCTTAAGTGCCGTCAGAAATGTAACCTCACAGTAATAAATAAAATGTATCGAGAATGTATTGAAAGAAGAGCACAATATGTGGAACCTTAATAACTTCATTGAAATTACCATGGAACCAGTAGTTATGAATCTAAGATACTAAGATACTAATGATGAATCTGAAGATGACATAGATGACTCAGATTAGATTATATATATAATATATATATATATATATATATATATATATATATATATATATATATATATATATATATATATATATATATAATATTAGTTTTTATTTGAGTAAATAAATATTCAGTAAAGGTAAATCATTTATTACCAGTACTGTTTTGTACCAAGAATTGTTTAAGTAAGTAATTCAGTTTTAGCTATGTTAAACGTTACTCGATGGCCCTTTTTCTAATCCCATATCATTAAATCTCATTTGACAATAAGAATTAAATTTAAACCTCGAGTCATTAGTTTGTTAATTTAAACAGATAAAGGGTTTTTCTCAAAAAGAAATATTAAACAAGGATAAGTTTTTTTCATCTAAGGCATCTATAAAATAAAATAATTTTTATGACAATCAAATACTGATTATTTTTTAAATAATAACCACACGTTTATGACTAATCGATTTCCCTTTCCCTCAAACCCGCAAAGGTCTTCATTGAAAATATGAGTCACTTGCTACTTGCATTGTTGTTGGATTAGGTTTGATTCTCAGCAAAATTTATTAGCTATTAGTAAAATAAGTTGTATTGGTATATACTAAGTAAATATACCATTTTTTAAAATTAATTTACAAGTTATTTATTGTGAATTTTGACTTTCTCGTTTCTTCTTGGATAAGAATTACACTGAGTGTCACGAAAAAGAGGCCATCTAGAATTTTGTAACAATTTTTCAATAAGTTTAAGTTTATACAATTTATTCCATTGTAACTAAATTCCCACAATGCAGCAATACTTTTAGCGTCTTTTAGGCACCGAAAAAACGGTGCCGACAGGTCAATTAAGGGTAATAAGTTTGTAAAATTGATATCCGTTTTACGACTTCGGATATACACGTATTATTTGTACCTTATTTTTTTTGGAATATGGCTATTCTGTTTTTCAAAAACCTGCCACTAGTGTACAGTTGTTCAAAGAATAAACTTTAATTTGAAGCAATTTTGAAATTAAAAACTATGGCTGAGAAATTTGGTAGATCTGTTCAAATTGTTACTTTGATTGGTAATGGAATGAGTCAAAGAGAAGTAGCCAGACAGCTTGGAGTCAGTCGTTGTATGGTCCAAAAAATTTACCAACGATTCGTAGAGACTGCATCTCACGAACGACGACCATCATCACGCCTGAAAAGAATCACTACTGCCAGAGAAGACCATTCTTTACAAAGCACTTCTTTGCAAAATCGGTTCTTTACGGCTAGATAAATCCAAAACCGTTTTCAAAATGCTCACGGGTGGACTTTAAGCACTTCTACCGTGAGAAGAAGGTTGAGGGAATTTGGTCTAAGAGCTCGCTGTCTAGCAACAGGACCTTTCTTAACAGCAGCACATCGACAACGCCGACTATAGATTGCTAGAGACCACGAGCATTGGACGATAGAAGATTTAAAAAATGTTTTGTTTAGTGATGACTGCAGGATGGTTCTTTATGGCTCAAATGGTCGTATCAAAACATACAGAAGACGTGGGAAACGATATGCTGCTTGTGCTCGACGAGTACATGTTGCTTTTGGAGGAGGTTCGGTAATGTTTTGGGCAGACATTTTATACGAGAGCCGTACTGATCTCGTATTTATTGATAGAGGAGCGTTGAATGCACACCGAATGCATTACCAAAATTTTAGACGAGCATGTAATGCCTTTTGCTGGGTTTGTCGGCGAAAACTTTATTTTTATGCAAAACAACGCGCGGCCACACGTAGCCAGGATGGTAACGCAATATCTGGAAACTGGCAGTGTGCCAAAAATGAACTGGCCGGCTCAAAATCCAGATTTGAACCCGATTGAACATGTTTGGGACCAACTCAAACGAAGGGTAAGAAACAGAATACCTGCCCCAATAAATCGTAAGCAGCTTCAGTTAGCGATCATGGAAGAATGGGAAGCTTTTCCTCAAAACGAAAACCAGAATTTGATCAATTCAATGCCAAATCGAATGGGAAGTGTAATTAACAATAGAGGTGGTAATCCACAGTATTAATAATCACGACTTAATTGTAATTTTATAAAGAAAACAGAAATAACGTACAATGTCAATTTTTTTTATTTTTCAATAAAATTATTATTTTGGAAGAAGTTATTTTTTGACATTTATTATTTAAAAAATGATTGCATACTGCTTTAGAACATATTCTTAAACATTACACAAATATCTAATGACAATCACTTTGTGGTATGATTCGTAAAAATTAAAAAATGGCAAAATTCTTAGGTGGCCTCTTTTTTTGTGACGCGCAGTGTATATACATAACTATATTTTATTATTTAAACTAGTCTCACAACTAAATCTGTAAAATAGTATGGATTGAAAACATTAAATATAATACATTTCCATTTTATTTACTATATTTAATGAGAATAAATTGCAATTTTAATTGAAAAGATATTTCATGTTTTTATATCTAGATTTTTTTATTTTGAGAAAGATTTTTGTGACGGAAATCGAAACATCAAATATAACTTATTTCCAAATTAACAATTTATACAGATCACGACATTGTTTTATTGGCCATACAACACAATAGCAATCGCTGTGACATGTTACATGTCTCTACCTCTATATTCATTCCACAGTAGGTACGAATTGTCGTAATTAACACATTGACATTAAAAATTTCAAACGAAATTCTGAAAGAATAAACAAATAATTAATAAAATGCCTATTACATTGTATACTGTCCAAGAAAAAGTGTAACTTCTAATATGGAACTTTAAAGGTCATTCGATACGCAAAGTAATTGATTTATCTATTGTTGCCTTCGAAAATAGACTCCCACCAGTGTTACAGTTAAAAACACCATTAAACATTTTCAAACTTCGGGATGTGTAAACAGTTGTAACAAGTGTCATGAAGGTAATGAACCACGTGTTAGACCTGTCAATGAGGAGCGTTAAAAACAGGGATATTGCTATTTGTGCTTTTGCGGAAGCTAGTGAACCTTGCAATCGTGTACAAATTGCTAGAGAAGTTAACGTGAATACTCAAACTGTCCAGCGAGTTCTCAAAAGGAATGGGTATCACTGTTTTAAGATACAACCAACACAAGAACTGTTTCCGGAAGATAAGGTTAGATAAACAGAATGAAAATGTACAATTTTTAAAAAATATTTTATTTTCTGACGAATCTTAATTTTTATTACATAAAAAACACAATTCATCCGTTGCAAGGTAATTTTCTCGGAAAAATAAGCATCTCAGTGTTTCAGTGCGAACGCAGCATCTGCAAAAGTTAAATGTTTGAACTGGGATGTTAGGCGACCATATTGTCGGTCCATTTTTTATCGATGAAAACCTAAACGGGACCAAATATTTACAACTTTTACAGAATGAGATCATTCCGGCAGTTCGACGCCTTCCCGTTAATTTTCGGTTGGTCTATTTCCAACAGGATGGGTGTTCGGCTCACAACTCTAGAGCAACTATTGACTTCCTCAATCAAACGTTTCCTGATCGACGGATAAGTACACGTGGTACAATTAAATGGCCCGCTAGATCCTGCGACTTATTGCTTAACGATTTCTTTTTTGCGGTTTTCTCAAAGAAAACATTTATAGGCATCAGTTTCTAAGAACCACAAACCTAGTCGAATTAATGGCAAAAATACTTCATTTCTTTGCAAGCATTACACCAGCCCTACTCCAAAATATGAGGAGAAATCTGTATGACAGATTTGGTTACTGTTTAGCACAAGGAGGTGGAATATTTGAGCCCTTAATTCATTAATCTGCTTTCCTAATTTTTATTTTTTGTTAGGTACATTTTACGAAGTTTGTAGGTTCTTAATTAGGTACTATTTTTTATGTTTAAGTTTTTATTTTAGAAGAATTTTATTGTTTTTTTTATTTAAAAGTACAAACGATTCTTATTCTGATTTTTTTCTTCTTTCTTGTCAATTTCTTTCTTTCAATTGTATTGTTATAAGCTTTGTAAATAAAATTTGTACAATTTTCAGTGACAATAAAGCATATTACTTATTTACTTACTTATTTATTTATATTGCTATTAAGGCTAAAAAATAACCAAAAAATTAGTTTTAGAGCATTATAATAAATATACTCTAGAGATGGGATTGCAATAAATCTTAATTCCTATGATCAACAAAATAATGTCGTTATCTGTATATATCTTGAATACAATAAATTCAAATAAATGAGGCAACCTTTAAAAAATTGTTTTAATTTCAAGTGGGACCACTGACAATTATCTGCTGCTTTGTTTAGTTTAGAAATGTATTCCCACATTATTAATTTACTATTAGTTTTCTATTTTTCTAATAAGCTGATGTTTTGCAACATATATGTGCCAAAATTTGGATAGTATTGTAAGTCAAATCACAGTATCTTAGGTAGGAATTGTTTTATAATTAGTCTCAACATAAATGCAATTATGAATGTATACCAGTTTAGTAGATTTGAGTATCTACATATATGACTGTTTTGGCAGCATTGATTGTTGGGTTATTTGAGGACTCTTTATAATGTAATTTTATTATTTGACTTATATTATTATTAAAAAATTACGACTTACTAATTAAGAACAATATTCCTATTAAAATTATTTCTTAAACTTTTATTTTGTAGGTGAAATGGTTTAACCTGAAAATTCCAGTCAGAATAGAAAGAATACGATTATTTTTAGTCAGTATTGAAGGTTTAAATGAATCTTTAAACCATGCTGAGGATAATCAGGGAAAGATTAAGATTTTAGAGAATCTATTTATTGATTTGAGAGATATAATTTCATTGGCAAGGGATAATTCTAGGTCTGATAAATTGACAGCCAAGCAAACAAAGGAATATCAGCAGCTGATTGCTTATCTGTTGTCTATACGTATTGAACGTACTTCCCAGAGGAATGTTCTGCTAATTTTACAGACAAGGTGAGCTACTAATTATACAGGGTGCGGCATTAGTGCGAGGAAGTCCAATTACTCGTTTGTCGTAAGAGATATGAAAAAATTATTTAGGTAAAAACATACTTTAAAAATATTTTCAAATATAAAGGGTCACCAATACTGACGGGGTGGAACAATCGTTTTTTAATGAACTTTGTATATTTTTACATTTTTGGACTCTTTTCGATATTCTCGTTTTTTTTTTTAATATAAGTTTTGGCAGTGTTATACGAGGTAATTTAAAAGAGAATTACGATTTTTTATTAATGTAGCAAAATTAACACCCTGTAGAATTGGATTCCCAAAGGAACCCAAAGAATTGTTAAAGAACTCAAAAATATTATTTTATTATATGTTACAAGCTATATATATATATATATATATATATATATATATATATATATATATATATATATATATATATATAAATATATATTATTTAACAGATTTAACGGGACATTAGTTTAAATCTTACAAACAGAAATGTCCATTACAATTTGATACCTTCTTACATCTTTATATAATGCTATTAATTTCTCTTGATGACCTGGTAAAAATATTTGTTTTAAAGATTAATTTAAAAAAAAAGAGCAAGTATTAAAAAAAAGAAAATTACCTTAGTCATAATTATATATCATATGTAGTTTTTTCTCTTCTTGACATCTACATACAAATTTGGTGTTAAATATAAAAATCAATGGTTATTCAACATGCAAAAAAATTAAGGGGATACCCGTTCAAAAACACTGTAACACTGCACTGACAGTAAGTAAATGAACTGTTAAAGAAAAATATAAATGATAACAGGAGTTTTTCCCCTGTATAGATCACAATAATTAAAATTTTAAGCATGATTATTGAATCTGCTATTGTAGGGTACATAAAAAATGGTAAAAACTTACAGACTTGTGGGCTTGTTAGCTATATTTTTACTTCTCGTTTCGTTTTTATTTGCTAGGTCACTACATATTTTGATTTACCTCTTACTATTTCATTAACTGCATACTATCCCTAAATAACTACCAAAGATACATTTGATTCCCAAATATGTTCAAACATGGCCTATCTCGGCGAAAAGCTGGTACCGCTTACCTAGCGACCGCCATGGGATCCCCGACCTGTTCAAGATCTCAAGCGAGAATAAATTTATTTTCCCATATGTTTGATTTTTGCCCATAAAACAAAACTTTCGCCCTCTTGACGATTTCTATCAAGCAAGCGGTTGGAATCTGACACAGGGCATCTGGCAAATGCCTACAATCATTTTTAATTCCCTTAGCGACAGTTTTAAATGCATATGATGAATGATGATAAAACGATGATCCGATTTTGTTTATTTCAATTGAAGCTTTTTAAGATGCAATTATTACAGAGAAAGCGAATTAAACTGTTTCTTTTTCGAAAATTATGGGATGTTATTCAAATGTTTATAATAATTTTTATTCGGACATTTGAAATACGTATATTAAAATCTTATACAGAATGGAATTTGAAATACGTGAATTAAAACTTTATACTGAATGGAACTTAAAAATGCTACACAACCCCGACGTAAGAGCGAAAACTGGACAAGTAGAAACAGTTTTACGTTTAGGACAAATAGATCTACATGTTGGAACAACAGTAGCATTTTTGGGCATGCTAATAGTGCCAGTATTATATGGTAGCAAGAAGGATGATAAAGTGTATCCATATTCCAGAAAATCAACAAAAAATATAAAAAAGTATTCTAGTTCCTAACAACTATGAGAGCAAACAGTGTTGCACATATTTTTAACACAAAGCTAAATTGGATATTCAACTTGAAGAGTCGACACCAGGTACGGTCCATTAGCTCGTAAGCACAACAACCAATACCAGATTTCTATAAAAATGGTTCTAACCAAACCAAAAAGGTGATACAGACAAGTGTGAAAGTTCCTGGAAGCGAAAATGAGGGGTGTTCTAGCTCAACAAAGGTGGGAGGCCTATCTCTATGGCTATCCACTAGGCAGATAACCAAGTTGGCTTTATACAATACTAAAGTTGACTATCACAGTCGAACAAATGATTGTCGATCTTCTAATCATTAGTTGAAATTCGCGCTAACACCAAAAAGAGGAAAAACAGGATGGCACTAAGTTACGTAAAAATACCCTCCGAAATTGATCACAGCGGAAAATTTCTCAAATCAGGAAACTCCCAGGACAAAAGAAGAAAATAAATCCAAAATGTTAATACATAATTTTGGAAAAGAAGAAAGAACGCGGATATATGGCATGCAAGTCATAATCGATTTATAAACAATTCACACCCAAATTCATATTTCCAAAGGAACAAAAGAAATTGTTATAGTCCGTAATCAATAATAAAATAGTCGTGTAGTCATGTAACACATCCCAAAAATACAACAGTAGAAGTTGAATAATAAAAAAAATTTTAACAACGAATAGAATTGAACTTGGTACAACAAATTTCAATATTAGTGGCGAAAAGAGTAAAAAAGAAGCGAAAGGAGTGATACATGTGCTGGGTTATTGCAGGTTTGATAACTGCGCGTATCACACGCCTAAAATAGTTTGGGTACAAATCAAGAAAATCGATAAAATCAATATTCAGGTTGAAATTGTCACATAGACAACTCCAGTGTCACAATAAGGAAATAAAGAACCATTAAGAAAATTACCTCATCATTTTACGGATGATAATTGAATCGAACATGGTGGTTATACAAATCACAAAGAAATGTTCACTCTTCTTTGGCAAAACTCCAAAAGAGTTAAAACAAAAATATAATAGGCTTTGAATTCTTAGAGGGTCAATTGACAGTAGTATCAGAATTATCTAAGCTGTATGCATGCCGGAGCATAATGCACAACCTTTATATTCGACAGATGATCATGAACAGTTAAATCAACACAGAGAACACAATATAAAAGGAGAATGAGCATAGTTTCTCTGATATTTCCAATTTTAGAACTTTTTGTATAATTATATATATAATTAAACATACCATTTATAATTGCGGAACGAAATGAAATGAACGAATGAAATGTAAAATAACGAAGTGGAAATTCGAAATCCTCCGACGTTGCTGCGGATATAGAATATAAACTATATTGACTAAACGGGGCTAACGCTCAAAGGGCGTACTACATTAGATGCAAAAAAATACTTATTCCGTCACAACTCGGTCTAACACAGTCGACGATGAAATAGACGGTAGAGCACAGAAGTAGAGCACTTACTAGTAGTTCTAAAAAAGCGGATATGTTCATTTGTTTAATAGAAAAAAAATATACCATTTTGTAACATCATTGTTAAATAACTTTATGAAATTATCAAACGGCACGAACAAAGTTACTGCAATGATGTGGACATATTTCCTTAAAACTCCATATCATCCAGACTTAAATCCTATAGCAACTGTAGATAAGTGAAATAGAGTGTGTGAACATGTTGTCAAGGTATTTCAAGGTTAAGGATTGATTTAAATGATTCCAGAGACGATGACACTGGATATGATTATACATATAACATTATCATCCGATGTATTCAAAAATATTTCCTTTATCTACTATTCATAAGCGGATTTAGCAATAATACTATAAATAATAAGGTTTTAAAGTTCGTCATCAAGGAGTACTAAATAAATATCGTTCCAAATATAGTTTCAAGTATATAAAAACGTTGTTAAATATAATCTAACATTGCGTCTATTTTATATTTATTTTTCAACACTTTGATGTAATGTAAATCATAAATATTTTTTGGAACGCCACTGTTTCTGTTCCAAGTAATTCTGGCCTCTGCATTTCTTCTTCTACGGCTTTTCCCATTATGATTTCGCCGTTTTCGTCCTTCACAGGACTCTATTTTCCCAGTCATCTTCTCTGGGGTGCTTATCTATCATAGCATTTCCTATGTATATTTTCCACGTCACTGCACTTAAAACCAGTTAGAGAAAAAGGGAAGACAAAAAATATGAAAAAAAAAGAAGAAGACCCATTGCCACAAATTCAATAGAGTTCTCTCTTAGACTAACAAGTACCTATGTGCCAAATTTGAAGACTGCTTGTCGCGTTCTTAATAAAACATCTTGCAGTTAAGATTCATTTTACTAAAGCTAAAATTTTGTTTTAGAAAACCACAAGATTGTGTCCGTCTTTTAGATATCAACATCCAACAGACTAACGAATTATCACAGAATGACATAATAAAGGGCAATACGAATGCACAAAAATACTACGAGTCCCAAATCGCAGCATATAAAACTCTTAGATATTATTATCTAGCGAAATCGCAAGGGGCTCAAAAACGTTGGAAAGAAGCTGCTGTTCTCTTGGATACTGCCTACAATTCTGCACAAGTGTTAAAACAAGGTGAGTTGAATTGTACAATCTAAAATTTGTCTCATAGCTGTTATGCGATTATTTTCACATTTGTCTATTTAACTTCTCTTTTAAATCATAATTCTTGATTATCCTTTATCGTTGTGTTAATATTATCAGTTGCAATGCAAAACTTCTACACTAGAAAATAACATAGGTGCACTTAAACTAAAATACAAATTCAACAGAAGGGTACACAACATAAATATTTCTACGATCCAGCAGGCTGAGATTAATACTATCTCAGAACTATTTGCAATGTATAAAGTCATATGTTACGTTACAAACAGTCCTGAAACTAACTTCCTAATAATTACAGACTCACTAAATTTTCTAGAAATCATATCTAAAATCTAAATCACAGAAACATTGTTTTTCTGTGGGTGCTATCTCATATTGGAATCAGGAAAATGATCTGGCAGACAAATATGCACGAGAAGCCTTAGGGGACGCAACTATTGAGTTCTATCCAATAACTCCAACGACAGATCTCAAATCATATTTCCACAGCAAAAGTTTTGACATATGGAATAGCAGATGGAACAAAAAACATGCCAAATTACTTGTTATTAAACCAACATTTCAACCATGGTTGGTCTGATAGTTCCACCAAAAGTTTTTCTCAGGTTATCATCACGCGACTACGGCTTGGTTAAAGTCGCTTTACGCATGGACATCTGACGACACCAGATCCCCAACTGGAGAGTTAGGGTTGCTAGACTCCGCTAATAATAAAACCTAGTGGAATGCCGTAAAATTAGTTACACAGCAATTCGGAATCCCGTAGAATTTGACAGAACTATTCTTAAAGTGCGGTGCCAAAGTGATTATTCAATATTTAAAAGCAATTAACTATTTATACAAAATTTGATTGTTGTACTATTCTATGGATGTTAATAGGTTTTTTCTTTTTCTCTAATAGCCATATAGGTTGAGGCGAGTTTGTAAATAAAAAAAAATGATACTATTTGTAACATATTTTTTATTTTCTACACACATACACACCAAATGTTTGTTCTTCTATGTAAAATTTTGTGAATCTTTATTAAATACATGTTACAACTCTACACTGTTATGCTGTCATTTCTTCGTCTTGAGTTTTTTGTTACTTTTTGATTTTGCGTCTTTACGATCTTATGAGTCGAAATATTATTGATTTACTTGCTATTATTTTAGGTAAATTCGAATTGGAAGTTAAAGAAATTTTACAAAGGATTGAAGACAAATCACAAATTGACATCGCAACGGCTAAAGCTAACATGATATTGGATCAGAAACAAGATGAATCAACGATACAGTTTCCACAAAGCCAAAAAACTTACAAAAGCAAGAAACCGTTAGTCGAAAGGTTGGATGAGTTTAGGGAAGATCCGCAGTTATTGTCCAAAAATCCCAATCTTGTTACTCTGCCACCCGCTATGGAACCAGTGCCAGCAAAACCATTATTCTTCGATTTGGCTTTGAATTTCGCCGAATTTCCCGATCTTTCTGAGAAGTTGGATGATGGAAAACCCAAACAGAAACAGGGAGCTGGTATTTCTGGTTTCGTTAAAGGACTTTGGGGATGGGGAAAATAGGAAATTAGTTAATACAGATGGTTTTATAAGATTTTCACATTGTTTAATAAATTTAATATTACCTATGTGTTGTATATTTATTTACTTAAAATAAAATAATCAAAACTAGTTGGATTATCGACCGAAACATAAACAAATAATTTTGTAGTAAATTAGCAGGTATGTGGTCTGTTGAATATTTGTAAATAAAACTCCTGATTTCCTTTACATCTCTATATTTCGCTAGTTGTTTTTAGCTTCATCAGGAGAAAATAATTAAGAGTATTTTAACATTTCCACGTTCAAAACAGTTCAGTATTATATACGAGTATAAAAAACATTAACTTTAAATCTATACCGGGCGTTTTTTGTTTATCTGGTTGTTCATAAAAAAATTGACGTGTTTATTGTGCTATCTAATATTTTAATTCCGTTTCTACATCCACATCTTCACTAGATTATTTTGGTACGTCCAAAATTTTGTTATAATTTGTATCATGTCGATATTCAGAAATATAAGTTTTTAACTCTCAATACATTTCTCAACAAACTAACGAAATATTTATATTTATCTCTGAATAGCTTTACTACCTGGATTAATTCTATTGAGTAAATCGTACCAAATTATTAAACTGCAAATAAATTAAATTTAAGGTATAAAATTTTTGCTTCATGTTTAATTTCTAAGTGTATCTTTAATTTCTCATAATTAATCTTGTAATGGCCGAATAGTATTGCCTGTACTTTCTCAGCACATACCTGATTGTTGCAGAGTTAAATTTGATATAAATTGTAATAAAATATTCCAAAGTTTTGAAGACGATCAAAAATTTTTTTATTAACTCACTATCGATATGTATTCCTTCATTTTCTCATTCTAGTGACTTCAAAGCAGGAGTCTACTGTTCAAGTACATTGGTGAACAACTTTGACAAATAATATCTCCTTGATATGTATCATCGATAGGATCGTGCAGATATA
Source organism: Diabrotica balteata (assembly GCA_918026665.1). NCBI lineage: Eukaryota > Metazoa > Arthropoda > Insecta > Coleoptera > Chrysomelidae > Diabrotica > Diabrotica balteata. Next base: position 116,424,366 of record OU898278.1, read on the forward strand.
TAGTTATAGCATATTTTCTATAATGTTGGTGTACCTATGATCAATTCGACAGTATTCCAGTGCCTTTAGAAATGCGGGTAGATTAATAGTATTAAACGTTTTATGGAATTCTATAAACGTTAGAACTAGGAGTCTATTGTATTCCATAGATTTTTAAATCAAGACTTTTTATGCATCTTAGGTGGTGATTTGTACCATAGTTGGAGGGAAAACCATCCTGTTCTTGCAGTTCAAATTTTGTTCTCAATCTATTCGATATTATTCTGGTGTACAATTTTTGATCATTGAGTAAGCAAATTGTCCTCTAAGTTCATTCCCTTTTTATACAGAAGAATTATAATGCGGTTATTCCAATTGTAATGATTTTTGATTATACACGCAGAAATTGAAGTTTCGTATTTTCTTCAGAAGAGAAGTTCCAGAAGAAGTTGAAGTTTTATAGCTTCTGTAACTGTTTCGTCATCTCCTGGAGCCTTGTTGTTTTTTATTTTTTTTTGAGTGCATATTGTATCTCATCTTGAGCAATTTCTGGAATATCTTCAGATCCCTGTTTTGTACCTTTCGTCTATCGTTTTGGTTATTTTATCTAGTGTAAAACTTGTCTTTACTAAGTGGCCTTATGCGTTGTGGGTCACTGTACCTATCACTTTGTAACTGTCTTCTTTCTATTATTTTGAGTTGTATTTCTCATAATCTTCCCATCTCGTTTAGTTTTTGGACAAAATCGTGAATCGAAAGGCTGTAGGCGATGAGATGAATGGGAAGGCAGCGACAGCATCGTTATGAAGTTTTTTTTCCAATACTCATTAGCTTCAAGGATGATAAGGCTACCATGGTTGTCTAAAATTAGTAAAACGGGTTCATTTTCTCTTGGGTTGGCATACTTTTTAAAACATTTTAACCACTGAATAAAAAGTTAAATGTGCCTTGAGCGGTTGTAATGGCTATTTTGTCCATGTTATAAATGTTGTTGGGTGTAAATTTAAATTTTTTTTATCACGTTTTATAGGTTTATAGAATACGTGTTTTCACCTCGATTTTTTTTAAGCCTTTTATTCAGTTAAGACTAGTTGCTTCAGGTTTCCGCACTGAAATGGATTGATTTTTTAAAATCTTTCTAGCCGATCTTTACCAGCTACCCTGTTTGTTGTGTTAAATTTGTGGTGAATATTCAGTTTTTTTTGCAAATTCAAATGCAACTTTTCTGAACTGTAGAGGTATCAACCCGTAGTACATATTCGGTAAAGTCTTCAAGTATTTCACTACACTTGCTTCTTGGTCAGAGGTGAAGACAGCTTTTCTTCCGAGACGTGGACCACACCTTCACATGTCATAGACTTTTTAAGTCTCTCTTGAAGAATACTGAAAGGAATAGCATAATCCTTAGAAGTTGTTGTAATAGACTTCCCATTTTAAACCGCGTTGACAGCTATTAATAGCTATTTTGGCGTTCATTGCACTTTACTAGTTAAACGAATGATATGTCGTGTCATCTAAAATATAAAGAACAATAGTAAAATAGCCATATAAAAGTTAGAATTAATAAATATACAAGATACACTAAAACGCACCCAAGTCTATATGGTGGGAAGGAACAAGGAAGCAAAGTATGTGGAGTTGTATTTGCGTATTGGATAATGCTTTTAAATCAAAAATCATAGACTTCCAGGCAGTCAGTGAAAGGATATGCAAGTTAAGAATTGCACCCACTTCTTCAACCTAACAATGATAAATATTCACTGCCCAACAGGAGCACAAGAACAACATACAAAGGAGAGCTTCTACCAACAGCTGGAGATAGTATGCTTCCCACATAAAGACGTACACATAATGATATGGATTTCACCATATGGAACCACAACCAATCAAATCGACCACGTGCTGATAAACAAAAGGGTAGCCAGTAGTATCTCAGATGTGAGAACACGACTAGGAGAATGCTGTGGATCAGACGATCAGACTATCTTTTACTCCAAACCAAATTTAGATGCAGAGTTAACAAAGAAAGAAATGAAAGACAACAAAGAACAAGCAAACTGGACCTGGAAAAACTGAAGAATAAGGAATGTAAAGGAAGGTTTGAAGAAGTCGCAAATGAGTTAAGGGCGCTAGAACTGCACTCCATAGAGGGCAAATGGAATAATATTAAAACAGCAGTACTGACAGCAGCAGCGTCCACCCTGGGAAACAAGAAAAAGGCGAGAAGAGGAGGTCACAAAGAAATGAAGCACACAAAATGTATATAACAAGAAGAACAGGGGAAAGACGAACATCATTTGAGACGGAAAGCAGACAAGATTTGTAGAAATAAAAAAAGAGACTATGAAAATGGACAAATAAAAAAAATGAAAGAAAATTTTTAAAACAACGAAATTAGAGGGGCTTACGAATACCTAAAAAAGATAAAAAGTGGGTATAAACCTCAAACAAGTCTATGTTATGATGAAAGTGGGTAAATAATCAGTCACCAACAGAAAGTCACAGAAACCTGAAATCAATATTTTCAGACCCTACTTGGTACACAAGTAGACATGGAAGATGAAATGAATACGAACTACGTAGAAGAGAATGAAGTAGAGGCTGCACTAGAATCTCCAACCATAGAGGTAGTTATCAAAGCTATTAAGACCCAGAAAAACAATAAAGCCCCGGGAGTTGACGAAATACCAGCAGAATTGTTTAAGGTAGGTAGCGACCACCTAGCATGTCACATCCACTCGCTCATCCAAGACATATGTCAAAAAGATAAAATAGCCGACGGATGGAAGAAAAGTATTGACACAAACACATACAAACAAGAGAGTGCCCGATCGATAAAAAAGGAGACAAACTTCAGTGCAAAAACTACTGTAGAATTTCTCTACTATGTAGGTACAGCAAATAAAGTCCCCACGTATATTATAAACCAGCGGCTCCAACCACTAGCAGAAAATATTATTGGAGAGTATCAGGGCTTCCGACAGGGAAGATCGACACTGGATCAAATATTTACAGTCAAACAGATCTTGAGTAAATGGGAACATGACATTGATGTTCACAACGTGAATGTAGACTCAAACAGGCATACGACTCAGTCAAAAGTCTACAATATATTGGCTGAATTGGCAATGCCACACAAGCTAATTAGACCTATTAAGGCCATAATGGATGAAACTCAGGCATGTCTACGAATACAAAACCACCGGACAGACTTTTTCAAAATTTTGCAGGGACTAAAGCAGAGAGATGGGCTGGCCCCAACTTTGTTTAATCTGGCACTGGAGTATGCGGTTAGACAAATGCAAAAGCTTCCAACCGAACGGTTTAACTGGCCGCTTATGCCCATGATATTAATATTATGAGTAGAACATCAACAGGAGCACAGGAAACAGGCAGGGTTAAAAACGCAAACAAAAAGGCTAGGTCTGGAAATTAACACAGAAAAAAGAAAATAATGATACAGATGAGAAGAAATACAGTCCCACAAAACATTATACATGAAGATGGCATTGAAACGGTTGAAAAGTTTATATATCTGGAAGTAGAAATATATGGCGACGAATCAGAAGATGGAGAACTAAATACGGAAGAGAGAAATAAAAATGTCTACCGAATTAAAAAGATGAGAATCTTCTTTCTTCTTTAAGTGCTATCTCCGCGACGGAGGTTGGCAATCATCATGGCTATTCTGACTTTCGAGGTAGCTGCTCTGAAACAATTGCCTTGAGCTGCAACCAAACCACTATCTTAGGTTCTTCAACCAGGAAACGCGTGTTCTTCCTAGGCTTCTCCTACCCTCTATTTTTTCTTGAATATGAGTCTCAAGATGTTGAATTTTTGGCCTCTCATTACATGTCCGAGATATTACAATTTCCTTTCTTTTATTGTATTTTCCATTTTCTTCTCTCTCCCTATTCTCCTTAATACTTCTGCATTAGTGACTCTATCTACCCATGGAATCCTTAACAATCTTCTAAATGTCCACATTTCAAACACGTTAAGTCGATTTATTGTATTCCTGTTTAATGTTCATGATTCAGCTCCACAGCGGAGTACACTGTATACATAGCATTTAATTAGGCTTATTCTGAGGACCAATGTCAGATCTTTGTTGCATAAAATCCTTTTCATTTTCACAAAGTTGGCACGTGCTTTTTCAATTCTTACTCTTATCTCTGCAGTATAATCGTTATTTTTTGTGATTATCGTTACCAAGTAAGTATATCTTTTTACTCTCTCAATCTGCTGGCCGCCTACCGGTAATATTTCGTTTGTATTGTTGTTCTTACTAATTTTCATGAATTTGGTTTTTTTTGATGTTAAGAGAGAGTCCGTATTCTCCACTATATCTTAATATTTTGTTCATTATTCTTTCTAAGTCTTCCAAGTTGTCGGCTATTACGACTGTATCGTCGGCATACCTAATGTTGTTAATTAAACTTTTGTTCACTTTTATGCCGACTGTCACGTTTACCAAAGCTTCTTGTATGATTTCTTCAGAATACGCATTAAACAATAACGGCGACACTTCTCTTCCAATTTTCACATTTGATCGTTGGCTGTGGTATAAATTTGGTATCAATGTTACGTCCCTCACATCCAGATTCTTGTTTTTGAGTACTTCGATAAGTCGGTCATGTTTTACTTTATCGAATGCCTTGTTGTAGTCTATAAAGTATACATAAAGATCTCGATTAATATCCAAACATCTTTGGGTCAGCACGTTAAAAGATAATAGTGCCTCTCTTGTGCCCACTCCATTCCGAAATCCAAACTGGGAATCACTAATATCCATCTCCAGCTTAGCGTGTATTCTATTATGGATGATTATTAGCAGAGTTTTAAGGTATGTGACATTAGACTGATCGTTCGATAATCATTACATTCTTTGGCAATTACTTTGGTAGACAAATGATTGTTGATGTGAGCATTTCACGTGGAATGATTCCTGTGGAATAGATTATGTTTAGTAGTTGGATTAAAAGATCTATGTTTTTTTCATTGACCAGTTTAACAATTCACTTGGTAATTTATCTGGACCAGCAGCTTTATTATTTTTCATAGACTTTACTGCATGCATAACTTCTGACTTTGTTATTTCGGGTCCCTCGTCTTTACTCTGATTTTCTTCATATATATATTTTCCTGTCTTTGGTCATGGAATAATTCCTCTATATATTCTTTCCATCTTCCTAATTTTTGTTTCGTCTCCACTAAAATGTTTCCTTGTTTGTCCAATAGTATACTTGAGGTTTTTTGTTTTGCTACCCCAGCTAATTCTTTAACTTTCTTATGGAGATTGATCATATTTTTTTGTAAGTCTTCTATTTTTTGGCATTTTCTAGCGAAATAAGTCTCTTTGTCTTCTCTTATTTTCCTTCTTATTTGATTATGCAGCTCTTGATACTGAGTTATGTTGATATTCTTTTACCTTCGTCTGTCCTCCATCATTTCCAAGATTTCTTTTGTCATTCAATCTCCTTTCTTGAATCTGGTTGTTGTAAGTTCTCTACGACTTGGTTCGATAATTGCATTTTTAAAGAATTGCCACTGTTGTTCTACATCACCATCAATTGATTCCGGTGTGGATTCTAGGTTTGCATTAATTTCTTGTTTTAGTTTTTCTTTGACGTCTTCTGATTTTAATTTTTGTATGTTTAGTTTATCACTTTTGTAGCTTTTTTGTATCTTTTTTAAATGAAGTTAGAATTTTGCTAAAGATGATTGGGGTCTGACGCCACATCTACACCTGGGTACGTTTTCACCGATTGTATTGCGTTTCGGTATCTGTGGTTTATTAAAATATAGTCAATTTGGTTTCTAACGATTTATCGATCTTGTCAGCTGGCGATTTTCAAGTTTTAAGGCGTCGTTCAGGCAGTTTGAAGAAAGTATTCATTACCACAATATTATGTTCTAGACATAATTCTATAAGGCGTTCTCCTCTCTCATTTCGAACACCGAGTCCATATGGTCCTACAGTAGACTCACAACTTCCTTCTTCAACTTTTGGCGTTAAAATTATTCTTGACTACTGTTATATCTCTAGATGTTGTATTTTGTAGGGTTTTTTGAAGGTCATCGTAAAATTTTTCAATTTCTTCCTCTGTTTTATCGGCGGTTGGCGCATAAATCTGAATAAGGTTTAATTTCCCATGTGTTGTCATCATTTGTATTAGCATATTCTTTCCGATATTGGTACAAAGCCTACAACTGATTGAAAGTCGACCATTGGTTGTAGTTAGTTCTCCGGAGTCGAGCCATCCTGTGTCACTTATTCCCAATATGTCGATCTTAAGTCGCATCATTTCTTGTTCTATGTTCCTTAGTTTACCAGGCTCATACATGCTTCTAACATTCCATGTCGCTATTTTAAACGTCAAATTTTGTATTTTTAGTACGCAGGGATTTCGTTGGTTGACGATCTGTCATCATTGTTATTTCTCCCCCTGCCGAATCTTGGCATCCTAGAACCATGATTAGTACGGTGATGCTTGTCACTAACTGCCATGACGATTTCTAGGGGTACTCTACGAGTCTTTAATGCAGTGGTTCCCCGTTGCCTTCTGCATCCTTATGCCGTTGATCATTTCTTGGTTCATCCGCCTTCGAGATAGATTTCTCTATCTCAGGACAAAAGAGTGCCCTTACACCTACCAGCTCCTTCGCCTGAAACCGTTGGCCAGTATTTGACTTGATTCTATATGAACCCTAAAATCGAGGGTTGCCACTTACGCCATCCGCACCGTACCGAACTTTTGCTTCTCCGCCGTGGCTGCCATTGTGGACTTCCGTAACCTGGACAAGGGACCCTAAACAGGTACTAGTTTTTCCGGGTGAGGAAACCTCCGGAATCTGCGGAGGGCAGAGATTGATTCATTTTTCCTAATAGGACTATCTTCAAGAATTTAAAGAGTTCCTACCCGCTACCCGCTATGAGAATCTATAAAACCTTAATTCGACCAATGGCATGCTACGGCAGTGAAGCATGTGTCCTGAAAGAAATATCCAAAAGCAAACTTGACACATTCGAAAGGAAAGTACTAGGGAGAATACTAGGACCTGTGAGGAAAACGGAATCTAGAAGTCAATATAACAACGAGCTTTATCAACTTTATAAGGAAGATTGCAATGGGCAGGACATGTGATAAGAGAGAGATGTGATGGGAGAGGATACGCTACCAAAAAGAGCACTGAATATTAGAATGACGGGAAAAAGACCGGTTGGAAAGCCAAGAAAGAGCTGGGAAGGTACAGTAAACAGCGACGCACAAGCCCTTTTAGGAGTCCGTGTATGAAGAAGATCAGCCACAAATAAGCAAGGGTTAGAGGCAAAAAATAAAGAGGCCAAGGCTCAATTTGAACTGTAGTGCCGTAGAAGAAGCAGAAAAATACAAGATAAAATATTTTAAAATCATGGGGTAATGGCAGTCACTCGAGGGGTTATACCAGTCAAAGACTGCCTATAACCCATTGCTATATATATATATATATATATAATATATATATATATATATATATATATATATATTATATATATATATATATATATATATGCGAACCAAAGTGTTTAATTCCTGTATCCTACCTGTGCTTACATAGGAGCTCAAACCTGGATATTCACTAAAATAAACATGGAGAAGATCAGAAAAACTCAGAGAGCTATGGAACGACAGATGCTGGGTATCTCACTCAAAGACCATACAGACATTCGTAATAGAACAAAAGTAAAAGATGCTGTCGAACAGGTAGATAAACTGAAATTAAAATGGACTGGACATAACGAACGTCTTACGTATGGCCGATGGAATAAAGAAATCGAGAATTGGCGGACATATGAAGCCAAAAAGACCACAGGAAGACCGCAAGTGCGATGGAACGACGATATTAAAAGAACTGCAGGGCCAATGTGGAAACGTCTTACAATCAACAGAGATGAATGGCGAGAATTAGGAGAGGCCCCTATTCGGCAATCTGAATAGAGAAAAGGGCTTAAAAAATATAAAACCTTACCTTCAATGTGCCGAAAGCCGCCATTAAAACACTTCACAACTATATGATGACAACTGCCGATACTGGAAATGAAAAAGAATGGGCACAACATCGTAATTGTCGGAGTGTATGCCCCAAATGAAGATGCAGATCCAGAAAGTAAAGACGATTTCTACAACAATATGAATAAAATACTCTCTGAAATTAAAGAAAAATGTGAAATCTTTATATTAGGAGATTTAAACGGCAGAGTAGGGAGAGAAGAAAATAACAGAGTGATAGGAAGATATGGGGAACAAATAACCAATGACAACGGAATGCTTCTTAGAGATTTTTGTGAAAACAATGTCTCTCAAAATTATGAATGGATTTTTTCAACATAGAGACTTACACAAATTTACATGGTACAACCTACTAGGAATCTGCGCTCGATAATCGACTATGTAATCCAACGTCAAACTTCTCAACTAAAAACAACTGACGTAAGGGTATACCGTGGATCAGAATGTGGATCCGACCATAGTTTACTTATGGCCAACGTGATAGTTAACTATAGCAAAAACAATAACACTCAGTTCAGAATATAGAAAAGGGACAAGAAGTAATATCTCCTAAATATAACCTAGAAAGCTTAAAAGAAGATTTAACGAAATTTCTTTACAAATTACGACACAAAATTACAAAATGTGGATCGAGCAAATATAACAGCGGAATAATTATACCAGCAACTTAAAAAATGCATTCATGAGGCTGCAAGTGAAGCTTTGGGTTATAAAGATAAACATGAAACCAAAAATCAAGAATGGTGGTCGGAGAATATGCAAACTTTGGTCAACAAGAAGAAAACTGCTTATCAGAAACGGATGTCAACGAGAAAGGATGAAGATTACAAAATATATCAAAAATTAAATCCAGATGTAAAAAGAGAAGTAGTGAAAAGTAAAAATAAGATGTGGGATCGTAGATGTGCAGAGGTGGATAGGTATATGTGTGGAACAAGAGTTGGGCAAGCTTGGAAGGTGATAAAGTCTCTCCGGAGGGAAGGAAAGGAAAAATCTAACTGACAGTTAATAGATCTGAAACAGTGGAAACACCATTATGAGGTCTTACTGACAGAGGATAGATGTAAATTTCAAGAGATCGAAATGGAAAAAATATTCGAACACACACAAATAAGTGAGATAACAACCGGAGAGTTAAACGATGCCCTCAAAAGATCGAAAAAACGGGTAAGCAGCAGGACTGGAGACATCCAATTGAGTTGATAAAGTATGGACCAAAAAATATTACATGAGATGTTGGTTCAACTATTTAACAAATGCTTAAAAGGACAAAATATCTCTGATGATTGGAATATTGGATACATCAGCTCAATATTCAAGAAAGGGAATAAACGCAAATGCTCTAATTATAGGGGAATAACTGTTATCAGCTCAGTGGGGAGCTTATACGGCCGAATAATAAAAAAGAATAGAATCAGAATACGAAGACATAGAAGAACCAAATGGATTTCGTGCAGTAAGATCGTGCACTGATGGTATATTCGTTCTGCAGCAGGTAATCGAAAAACGGAAGGCAAGGAATCTATCTACCACCTATTGTTTGTAGATTTAGAGAAGGCATATGATACGGTACCTTTGAAAAAACTATTTTATACATTGACGAAAGTAGGTCTCAGTAGAGAGTATGTGGATGCTATCGCAAATATATACAAAAATGCAAGAAGTGTCGTTAAAGAAGGAAACTTTATATCTGAATCATTTCCAATAACCAAGGGGCTTAAACAAGGATGTTGTCTGTCTCCGACCCTGTTTAAAATATATATTCAATCATCGCTAGAGCAGTGGAGAAAACAAGTATCCGGAATGGGAATAGACATAGGCGGTGGTGAATGTCTAACAGCTTTATTTTTCGCAGATGATCAGGTAGTCGTAGCGAATGACGAGGAAGACATGGACTACATGTTTAGAAAACTAAAGAAAGAATATGAAAAATGGGGCCTCAATATGAATATGGCAAAGACAGAGTATCTTAAAATAGGAGATGGTGAAGAAGATCCAGAGTTAGAAATTAGAAACACAAAAACATGCAATGAATATAAATATCTCGGATCTATAATATCTAAAGAAGGCACTACCAAAAGAGACATCAAAAACAGAAACACAGCAGGGAAAAGAGTGGTAAGATATTAGACAAGAAACGAAATTGACAATCTATCGAACCTTGGTAGAGCCTATTATGACTTTGGGGCAGAGGTTTGGCAGATAACGCAGAAGGATAGAAAAAGAATAGAAGTAGTAGAAATGGATTTTCTAAGGAGAGCGTGTGGTATATCCAAAAAAGATCACATCAGGAATGAAGATATTAGAAGGAGGACAAATACTGTATATTCCAGTGTAGATAGAATTGAAACGAGACAACTAGTGTGGTATGGTCACGTGAAACGAATGAATGAAGATAGATGGCCCAAGGAAAGCTTTAAATTACATACCACAACAAAGAAGAAGAAGCGGAAGGCCTTCAGTTGCCTGGGAAGAAAATGTCCGGCACATAATGAGAGATAGAGCCATCAGAGAAGACGAATGGATGGACAGAAAAACGATGGCGGTCGAAATGCGAGAAACGGCAGAGGCTGTAGGAACCGCGCTAATATATATATCTCTAAAACATTTGAAGAAAATGTACGACACATAATGAGATATAAAGCCATGTAAGTAGAACGAATGGATGGACAGAAAATGATGGCGGTCGAAATGCGAGATGCGGCAGAGGCTGTAAGAACCTCGCTATATACATATTATTTGTAGTCTCAGCAATTGGTCTGTATGAAATAATAATATATATATATATATATATATATATATATATATATATATATATATTATATATATATATATATATATATATATTAGTAATTACTATTTTATTTTTCCGAATTTCCGAAGTGGAAATTGAAATGTCACTTAATTTACATTAACTTTCAATTATGGCTTATTCCCAATAAAATAGTAATTACTTTAAAATGCCACAAGAAAATAGCTTCAGAACAAGATATTTTAGTAATTCTTGTTATAGTGGTATTACTCAAACACACCAATATGATTTAATAATTGAATCTTGTTGATAAAACCGCATAAAAATACAATATATCAAACACTAACGCCTTAATAAATGCCTTTGGAAAATAGCTGTTCTCTTGTTGAAAATGAACATATTTTTTAAAAGGAACCAAATTATAAGAAGATATATGCAAATAGGAAATGATTCATATTATAAAAAAATGCTTAAGATCACTTCAATGACATGACCTCTCCAATTTATAATACAGATTAATAGATTAGTCATCAAACAAATAAGCCATTTCCTTGAGATATATATTTTTATGTATTATCCGTTATTGAGTTCTTATTTGTAAAATTCCAATTGTTTCACATAAGTGCGTATATTAGGTAATTAATGAAGAGTAATCAATTATGTATATTCAATATTTTAATCAATGGCCTGTTGATGTGTATTTTGTTTATAATTAAATTATTATAATTTTGACTTTAAATAACATAGACATTCATTAAAAATGTTAAGTGGTCGAAAAATCCGAAAATATTGAATAAGTATATTTATTAAGTTGTCCATTTATATTGTGCAGGATGGGATGATACATGGTCGTATCGTGTCGTGCCAAATACGGAAAACTCATGTTCGTTAAGTCTGATGAGTTTTAAATCTAGAAAATTTATGAATTGATTCTGTTCTGTTTCTATTGTAAATTCAATATGACTATGGAGTGAATTAATATACGATAAGAATTGGTCAAGGGTCATTGGTCATCTTAAAGATTTGCATGGATGGATGATGTCCTGAGAATTGGTTAAAGAGGGTCGTCGAAAGAACTGTAAAGAATCGCAAAGAGTATGGAAGGAGGACCCGCAGGAGGCTAAAACTCTTAAAGGATTGTATTGCCATCGTGTGGTATAGAAGGGATGTACAAATAGGGTATAATTCACCTTTCTATTATCAGTTAATAATTGTCTAGTTTATATAATTCTTTCTTTTTAAAAATTTTTTTCAAGTGTATGACATTTACTTATTGCAATCCTCGACTCAATGCTCTTATTGTAATCACTGATCATTACTATATTAAAAAATCATTTAAATCTCATTAAAAAAAAATACAAATATTCAGGTCCAGGTATTCAGTATAATTAACTTTGATAATAATATAGATATTCAAAAAATACTAAAATATTCAATAATAAAATCAATTCGAAAGGAGATTTTTATAAAAATAAATTAGAATTTTACTTACATACTATATACATTAAAGCAAACCGAATAAGATGGGCGGGCCACGTTCTAAGGTCAAATAACGAAAGACTTCTGAACACCACATTCTGGGAAAGCCCGAGGGCAGAAGGTCAGTTGGCCGCCTAAGAAAGAGATGGAAGGACGCAGTTCAACAGTCTTTCCTTCCAGTAAATCCGAGATTGTCCAATGTCCATTTCCCCCCTTCTACTTTCAGCTTGTAATAAACATTTCCATTATTCTTCTCCGAATCAGAAGATCAGCCTTGTGTTTTTTTGCAGAGATCGCCATGTGGTATAGAATGGATATGTAAGGGGTTTGTTAATTGTTTGTCACTACTTACATTTTAACACTATATTTAGTTCTCTACGATTAAATGACTGACTGTGTTTACAATGTCAGCCAGTAAAATGAGAATACATCGACCTACACTAATTTGCGAAATACTATATATCTTCTTCTTCTTCGCGTACCATATCAGATTTATCCGACGTTGGTGATCAACATTACGAAGGCTTCTCGATCTTCTGCAATATGGAATAATTGTCCTGTATTTGGTATCTGAGTCCATTCACGAATGTTTTTTTAACCAAGAAACTTGTTTTCTTCCTACACCTCTACGGCCCTCTATTTTGCCTTTAAGGATTGGTTGTAAAAATTTTTATCGACTTCCCCTTACTATATGTCCCAGATAAGACATTTTTCGATGTTTAACAGTCTTTAGCAGTTCTCTGTCTTTGTTGAAGCTACTTAATACTTCTTCATTAGTTTTTCTTGCTGTCCAAGGTATTTTCAGCATTCGTCTATGAACCCACATTTACAATGCTTCAATTTTGTTCATGATCGATACTTTTAGCGCCCACACTTCTGCACTATACAAAAGTACAGACCAAACATAGCACTTAAACATTCTCTGCCTTAGTTCTAAACTGAGATGGTTATTGCAAAGAAATGACTTAATTTTCATAAAAGTAGTTTTAGTCATTGCTATTCTACGTTTTATTTCTATGTCTGGATCTAGTTGGTACAGTATCACAGTTCCCAAATATGTCATTGTGTGAACTTTCTCAACTTGGACTCCGTTCAATTGAAGCTTTGCATCGGGATGTGGGTCACGACTAAACACTAAAAATTTGGTTTTGTTTGAGTTTATTTTAATGCCCATTTCCTCTTCTCCCTCGCGAATACGATCAAGCTGAATTTGAAGAGCTTCAATATTATCGATAGAACTACTGTATCGTCTGCATATCTAATCACATTAAGTAGTTTCTCGTTGATTTTTATTCCATATGGTTGTCTCTCAAGTGCCTTTTGAAATAACTGGTCCGAGTATGCAAAACAAAATGCAACCTTGTCTGACTTCTCGTTCGTATAGAGATTTCATCGGTGTAGTTATCTACAATTTTTACGATAGCAGTTTAATTCCAGTACAAATTTTTAATGACACGAATATCCTTGTCATCTATTCCGATATTTTTCAGTATTTGCATTTATTTTTACATGCTGTACTTTATCGAATGCCTTTTCGAAGTCCAAGAAACATGCAAATACATCTTTTCTTTGGTCACGGAATTTTTGTAATAGGATGTTAAGCGCAAAAAGTGCCTCCCTGGGTCCCATAGCATTTCTAAAACCAAATTGGGTATCTTCAAGATCTTCTTCGCATTTGCGTCTAATTCTGTTGTGAAGTATTCTTAGGAAAATTTTAAGAGTGTGGCTCATTAGGCTAATTAATCGATATTCTGAACATTTTTTTCGCATTGTGTTTTTTAGGTATTGCGATAAAGATGGATTTGAGCCAATCTGCGGGAATCACTCAGATGTTATATATTGAATTAAAAAGTCTTACTACTACTTTTATGTTATCGTTCTCTATTAGTTTTAGCAACTCAGTTGATGTATCATCTGGACCACAAGCTTTTCTAATTTTAGCATTATTTATAGCATGTTCTACTCCGCATTTCATAATTTCTGTGCCGTCAGTACATCATTCATCATCAACTAGCCTCTAACGTCCACTGCTGAACATAGGCCTCTCGCATGCTTTTCCACTTAGTCCGATTTTGCACCATCTGAATCCAATTTGAGTCACTCTTTTTATGTCATCTGTCCATCTCGTTGGGGGTCGACCTCTGTTTCTGTAAGCTTGTATTCGGGGTCTCCATTCCAAAATTCTTTTTGTCCACCGGTCATCAACTGATCTTGCTACATGACCTGGCCAGTTCCACTTTAGTGTTGTTATCCTTTCAATAACGTCTGCTTACTCCTGATCTTTTGCGTATAGTAGCATTGGGTATTCTATCACGTAGAGAAATCCCGAACATAATTCTCTCCATTGCTCTTTCTGCAACTTGTAGTTTAGTACAGTTCAGTACAGTTTTGGTAGAATTCGGCAATATTATTCCGGTCATCTTCAATCTTATTTCTTGCCCATTTACAATAATTTTTTTATTAGTGTCAACAAGTACAGAGGAAACTCGTTTTTAAATATATTACTCATTTCTTTTAGTTTTTTGTGCACATTAAATAAGTCGTGTTTAGATATTACATCCTCCATTTCGTCGCACATTTCTCTCATCCATTTTTCTTTGGCTAATTTTATCTCCTTTTTTATTCTTCTCTGCAGGTGCCTATATTCTGTTACATTAGATTTTATCAGTCGACGTTGTTATATTAATTTCAAGATGTCGTCTGTTATCCAATTATTTTTCATGATTAAGTTTTTTCTATAATCATTGTTTGTGAAGATTTTGTTAACTTGGTTTTTAAATTCACTCCATAGTTCTTCTGGATCTACTAGTTGTTTTCTAATGTTTTTTTATTCTATTGTTAAATTCTTCTTAAACTATATATCTACAATGACTAATTATTATTGATTGATTTCTATTCTAATACCATCTTCGTATTTAAATTTTAATTATACAAACAAGTGTGCGTTTTCAATGTCGCTTGTTCATTGTAGGTTCATGTGGTTTAATGTAACTTTATAAATCATTCGTATACTGACTTGTTCTTATACTGTAAACCTCTCTTGCTTTAATGTTTAAGGGTTAAACATCGAGCAATAAGACAAAAGAGGGAATCTAATCCTTACGAAAAGGAGACCAAAAAAGTGGCCTCTGATGGCGGACATATCCGGAAATGAGAATGCTCGAAATTTAAAATTTCCGACACTTATCAACAGTAGCTATATAATATTTTTCAGAATGTGTCTTAGACGAGAAAGTTTTAATTAATTATTAATGATAAGAGTCTAAAATGCGACACAATTGTTAAAAAACTTCAATATAAATAAGATTTCATGTGACATTTGGGACAAACAATAACATAACCCAACTAAATTTTATGTCAAGCAAGGAGAGAGACTCTCTTTCCGTTTAATGTGGCCTCTAAAGATCGCACTTCCTGTCTAACAATATGTTTGCCCCCACTACCTTTACATTCCCTCTATTGTCTTTTTTCTCGAGGGAGTTAAAGCATTACTACCACGAACCGAAGTAAGTAGTAAGTAATTTATTTATAGGTATTATTTAGTCCAAATCGAAGACAAATATATATCAGCCCTCACAGTCTTACACTACAAGAGTCATTTATTCTTGTTTTTGACAACATACCATATAGAATAATCATTTCTCAAGACAGTTTAGCTTGTTATAACTATAAGAAGTCAGGTCACATTGTATCACAGTACTCAATTAACTCCTACTAAGTAACTAACCCACTAGCTCAATTAACTCCCAACCAAAGCAATGAAACATCATTATCCACCACACCAAATATATCTTTACAATGATACAAACCCTTCTCAATGTTGACAAATACCCATTTCTAATGACCCAGAGATACCGAACAAAGTAGATGCATCAAATAAGGACAGTCACATAATTAATCAAGCAAAATGTAGCTTTGATGAAATTATTTCAACGGAAACACATCCGTTTTCAAAACAATGTAAGTCCTCTCCAATGCTGAAGTCCAAGCAAAATCTAAACAAAAATAAAATTAGTTCAGCAAACACTTCTAAATGCTCATTATCTTTCTTACTTGAACCTGCTAAAAACTTCATAGAAAATCACTTTCCACCTTTCGCTCTAAACTTTGACCAACTTACCATGCTACTAATGAATATCACTGGATTAACAGATCCTACACTGTGCACACAATTCAGGAATATACCACCTACCAGCCTTGTCCGGTATGCTCAGTAAGGTTTACCCCCATTTAAAGGAAAAAATCTATAATTACCTTGGTAATGACGCATCGGACTTTGAAAGTGACACTTCTCAATTAAGCCAACAATAAGATTTAAGTCTCTACTTCAATGGAATATTTATGGATTTTTAAATCGTCTTTCTAAGCTCTTATATCTAATTGGTAAACAATTTCCTGATGTAAAATATTAAAAACATCCTTTATTGTCTAGTCCATTTCGACTCTCTTGGCGCAATCAAAGTTATACAAAATGTATACCCTAAACACCCCAATGGAAAAATGATAATGGTCGATCTAATGCAAGCTCAAGAAAATTTCAGAAGAATCCACTTCCTGTGGATACCATGTCACATAGGTAAAGAAGGGAATGAATAAGCAGATACTAGTTCGTGTAACGCTATCACCAATGACACATCAAAAACAGAGTGTCGGAGTATCGCTAGCGATCTAAAAAGTTTATCTCAAAAATGAGGTGCTAAGTGCATGAAATCGGAAGTGAAATGATTCTAGTTCTAAACTCAGAACCATCAAAAGTGACATTTTTTTAAGGAAGTCCACTGCCAGAAGTAGAATATCTGAAATTATTACACGTCTACGACTTGGACACTGCAGGTATAAATTGCGAAACATGAAATACAGTAGACAGTATAAAGCACTTCTTAATAGACTGTTCTAAATATGTAAATCAAAGACAATTTTATAATTTACCAAACAACCTGAAAGCATTAATGGATAAAAATTTTGTTTCGGACAATTTATTAGGGTACTTAAAATGTGTAAACATGTTACATAAAATTTAAATTGAGTAATTTATTGTCACAAATATTTAATTGCTTACAATTATTGATTGTTACAAAGATTGAAAAGTTTTAAATGTTACAGAAATGTCGCAAATAACCTATGGGTGGATGCGACTGTCTTTTTTAAATAAAAAAGTTTTAGATACATATAATAATAGGTACATATTTTTTCTGTTAATTATCTTTTCTTTTATCTATAAGTACTTTATCCATATATAAAACAACCAATTATTCAATAATTTATTAGTTTGTTGGTTTGATGATTTCAATGATCATGAAGAATTTGTTGGCTTATTTTTTGTTTCTAGGAGCTATTTTCTGTGTAATTAAGGGTAAGAACAATAGTATTAATAACTTTGATGTATTTTCCAGAGCAGGATTTAAAATGTTTAATTTTATGTTTGGATATACTATTTTTTAAGCTTTTTTTGCTACATAACATTGATATCGTTTTTGGCAACAGTTTGCAACTGCATAAACAAAACCTAATGAAGGTATTAGAAAGAATAAGAAAAGAAAAGCTTATCTTTAGGACACAATATTTCGAATAAGAATGCAGCACCAGATCCTGAGAAGATCATGGTAATGAAATGGTATCCTACACCGTAGGATGCAAGAAGTTTGGTAGCATTTGCGAATTATTACAGAAAACATATCAACCATTTTGCAGAAGCAGCCATTATCAAACTCTTCAGTGATGGAATTCCCAAATTTATCAGAGAAATATAAGTTTATTCTAAAGACAATTGCATCAGGCATAGAACTAAGAGCTTACCTTGTCAAATAGTAATCGCTTATTAGTGTACCTACCCATTTGGTATGAAAAACCTTCAAGCACATTTAACAAATTCAGATTGAAATTGGAGTAATACAACTTTACAAATTAGATACGTGAAAAGAGATGCCTTGCAGCGCCACAGCTAATGCCTTATTACGAATACAAGTAGAGCTGAAGCAACTAAATAAAGACACAGAAAAAAATATGTTAGAAAAATAGAGGGAGATTACAATCAGAGACTAGTATATGAAGAATAGTATAAATAGTAGTCTGGACTACGAGCATCATTGAGACACTCGACATATCAAGAACCTCCAGAACCTTGATACAAATGTGCACACAGATAAATGTGAAGTAACAAGTAATAGTGAAAAATAGTAAAAATTGGTCAATTATTAAAGAAATTCGCAAGGATCCTAAAATGTTTAAAAAAAACAGATATAAAAATATGTACAGTACAAGACAAACAGAACAGAGCAGATTGGGAGTTAAGAAGAATTATAATTAAAGATTTCCACATGTTACCGATAGAAGGACATGCAGGAATAAATATATAATGTACCTATAAAAACATTAGAAAATTTATTTTTAGAACGAGTTATGGAAAGATGTTGAGAAATATTAAACTATTTACTAAATTTTAGCTAAATGTAATAAATTCATACACTTTCTTCTTTTTCTTCCTTCTAGTATGGAGGCTTTAAAGCCTGCTTCTTCTTCAATATTAGCCTCCTAAATTGTTTAAATTGTCGCACCATCTTTTTTTTTTTTTTGGTCTGCCAATACTTCTTCGTCCATTTTTTTGACTTATCTTGTGCTATTCGTACTATTCTATCCTCTGTCATTCTACTGATGTGTTCATTCCACTCCTGTTTTCGTTTTGTCACCCATCCATTTATGTCTTCTATATTGCATGCTCTTCTTATGTTTTCGCTTATCTCCCTATCCAACAGACTTCTCCCTGATATTCGTCGGAGTATTTTCATCTCTGTTGTTTCTAGCAGTAGTCTCGTTTTAGATGTGTCAGGTCTTGTCTCCGCCGTGAATGTTAATATAGGTCTAATTGCTGCTTTATAGATTTTTGTTTTTCTGTCTTGTCTTAGGTGTTTGTTCTTCCAGATTGTGCCATTAAGAGAACCCGCCATTTTACTTGCTTTTAAGCTTTGTTGTCGTACTTTTTCTTCAACATCTCCGTAACTAGTTATATCTATTCTCAGATATCTAAACCTTGCTTCCTGCTTTATTATTTTCCCATCAATTTCGATTTTATACCATAGTGGGTATTTAGATGTTGTCATACATTTGGTTTTTTCTGCTGATATTATCATATTGTATTTCTTAGCTGTTGTATTGAAGATATGTGTTAATCTTTGGAGCTCATCTTCTGTCTCCGCGATTAATGCGGCGTCATCTGCATAACATAATATTTGGATATCTTTGTTCCCCATTCTGTAGCCATGACCTTTACGTACTGCTTGTATTATTTCGTCTATTATTATATTAAAGAGAAGTGCGCTCAATGAGTCACTCTGTCTAACTCCGCTTTGTACTGGTACGCACTGTTAGTTTTCCATTTATCTTTGCCTGTTTTCGATTATGGAGGTAGATGTTTTCGATGGTTTGTGTAATATTGATTGGTATGTTTCTTTTATACAGTAAGTGTAAGACGTCTTCGACTTGGATGCGATCGAAAGCCTTCTTGGATGCGGTCTATAAAACATAGGTATGCTGGTTTATTGTATTCGATGGCCTTTTCTGTGATTTGTCTCAGTACAAATACGGCGTCTACGCAGGATCTCCCGGATCTGAATCCTTGTTGTTCATCTGATAAAGTTTTAGTTTATTGGTTAGGACTTTTGTGGTAAGCTTAAGTGCGGTGTTCAGTAGATTTATACCTCTATAATTGTTAGGGTATTGTTTATCTCCTTTCTTGAACATTAGTATCATTATGCTGTTTCTCCATGCCTCTGGTATCTTGAAGTGCAATATTAGGTTTTGTATAAGTTTTGTCATCTCCAGGGTTATACTTTCTCCTCCGAATTTTAGAAGCTCGTTGGTTATTCCGTTTGGTCCTGGTGACTTTCTATTTTTGAGCGAATTTATGGCTATTTCTACTTCCTGAAAATTGATTTCTATTTCGTGTCTTAATTCAGATACGTTATTGTGTTGATTATTATTATTTTCCTTTGCTTTAAACAGTTCCGTCAGGTATCTTTCCCATTCGTTTGCTGGTATATTATTGTATTCCTTTAATTCTGCCATTTGTTATTGTTGTTTTCTTATATATCTCCATATTTGTTTTTGTGGACCGTAGAAGTATCTCTCTATCCTTTTTGTAAACTGTTCGCAGTGTTCATTTTTTGTTCTTCTTACTAACTGATTTGTTTCATTTCGTATTCTTCTATGTTTGTCTCGGGATTCTGGGGTATTTGATGTTTTGTACTTCGTGTAGGCCTCTCGTATACTCAAGAGATATTATGTCGGTTACATAGGGCCCAAATTATACAATTGTCTCCAGGAGAATTTAAAACAAATTAAAAATTATAAAAAACATAAATACAAATATGAAATTAAACAATGGATTTAAACTGATTATTGGACAATCTTGCAAAAGTGCTCATATTTAACTATTTATATTTGTACATTTGTTAAATATTTATTAGTTTGAATATACATTAAGCCCCACGCACAAAGGGTGCTACTTTTATGGTAGCTCTACTTCAGTGGGTTTTTTTATGGTTTTTTTTGGTATTTAGTACTTATGCTTTTTGTTTCTTGTAATCTATATTGTAATATCAGCTTCCTAAATAAACATTATTAATAATAAAATGTGTAGAGACGCGAAATTGTATCAACGTTCACAGTAATTCCGCCAAGTGCCTGGTATTTCATAAATCTCGTTTTTTAGATTTCCTTGTTCATCCACCATAACTCACGTTTGGGGTTTGAACTCTGTGGTGAGGAGTTTAAATTTTTGAGATAAATATTTTATCTGGTAAAAGTTTATCTTTTAGGTCTCTTGAAAGTTTTTTCTTTGAAGTATCTAGAATCCTTTTATTTGTGAGCGGTTTACATGTAGGAATTTAAATATATTCTCACAGTCTACATCAATGGTAATTTCCTGACCAACGTGAAAATAAAGGTTTAACAATCGATAAAAAGAAATTATGCCCATCAATAAATCAATCATCTGCCAGTACAGTGCAGTTAAGTTAGGATAGGAGAAAGTTAACTTAAAAAAGGATTACTTCAGGAGCAGTGTAACCAATTTGTGGCAATAGAGGTAGGAGTCCCTGATAGTTTTCAGTGCAAC
This sequence comes from Diabrotica balteata, assembly GCA_918026665.1. Taxonomy (NCBI): domain Eukaryota; kingdom Metazoa; phylum Arthropoda; class Insecta; order Coleoptera; family Chrysomelidae; genus Diabrotica; species Diabrotica balteata. The sequence continues at coordinate 116,445,742 of OU898278.1, forward strand.
AACTAACACTAACCACAAAGGAAACTACAGCTACCTGAAAAAAGAAATGCCAAACGTCTAGAACGTTTCAAACAACAAGAAAAGGTTAATCCGACTTAATAATTAAATAAATGTAGAAAGTATCGGCAATCAACTCGCAATAAGAAAAAAAAAATGTATATAAGATAGAAGGCAACCGTAAATAAGTATGTCTGACTATTTGGTCGTCATCAGTACGGTGCAGCCAAGTTAGAATAGAATAATGTTTTGGAAAATAATTATTACAGGGAGCAATGCGACCAATCAATGGCCATAGTCACTCATAACTTTAAAAAAATAAAAACGCCACGTGGCACTTCGGAAGTGGCGACAGAAATGAATAGTTGTTATAGCGCGTTAACAGAAATGAATAGTTGTTATAGCGCGTTATTATATGTGGGCTAATGAAATTTTACGTCTGTTGATTACTGAATCGATAATATTTTTTTATAATAACAACACACATTTCAGTTCTTTAAAATTTAAATAATCTTAATGAGTTTAAAATTTGTTAAATATTATATAGAATTTATTCATCATTTACATTTTTAGGATTATCTTGTATTTATATTTAATAACTTTATTTTGATGATCATTATATTGGATTTTATTTAATTTTATTTAATTTTATTTAATTTTATTTAATTTTATTTCATTTTATTTAATTTTATTTAATTTTATTTAATTTTATTTAATTTTATTTAATTTAATTTTATATAATTTTATTTAATTTTATTTAATTTTATTTAATTTTATTTAATTTTATTTAATTTTATTTAATTTTATTTAATTTTATTTAATTTAATTATATTTTATTTAATTTTAATTAATTTTATATAATTTTATTTAATTTGCGTGTGTGCTATCTGTTCGTGTGGATAGAGTTGAGAAAGTGGCTCTCACAAAAATATCCGCAAGTAACGCTTCTCGATGAAGAAAATATGTAGGTGGCAATACAGAACATTGTTAAACGTGAATAAATTTATAGAAAGAAATGTCACTTTTCAAAGAAGACTATGACGTAAAAATGAAAAAATTAATTATTTTTGTTATTTATATTGCAATAATTTTGAAGGATCTTTCCTGCGTAATTACCAAATAGCAAGAGGACGAGACGCGGTAGAAGGTCAATTTCCTTACCAAGTATCGATCGAAGGACTTAGAGACGGAAGCTACAAAAGTTTCTGCGGTGGCTCAATTATTTCTCCGAACTGGATTGTAACAGCTGGCCACTGTTGGTTAGATAATACTAATCCTGATGTTAGAATCGTGGCTGGAATCATAAAGATCAGTGAAACTAGTGAATATATGCAAGTTCGAACTATCGCTGAATATTATGTTCACGAAGATTATCATGGGTAAGTTAAATGATTTTAGTACCTTTGAGATTGTTTATTTAACAGTTTCTTTTTATCGATCAGATTGGTGAACTGGTTGAGATGTGTAGACCGTATTGATTGACAATTTTTTTCATGCAATTAAGGTTAAAATTTGTCTCTAATATACGCAATGATGTATTAAACTGTCGCGAGAGTTCTGGTTACTAATTAACTACAACCTATTTTCGTTCATTATTTACAACTCTCTTTTAAATCCATCTAGTTAATATCTTCTTCTTCATCCGTGCTCTTTATAAAAAAATTAAATAAGTCTCATATCATATCGACTGGTTCAACGAAGACTGTAGTAACTCATTTTTTATGTAATTGAGATAATTATAAAAATGTATTTACACTGTTACCAAAATTCATTAATCTATTGGATGTTTTTATAGCATTAAGTGATACTTTTAATAATGATCTTACAAGGGTAAAACAGATTTAAGACAGAAATGGTTATAAGTGACTTTTGAATGAGTTACTATAGTTTTCGATGGAGATATTTTAAAGTAATAAATACCAGAATTATTTGTTTCTTAACTTTATTTATATAAATGCTACATTTTGAAGAAGCTACTGATATAATTTTTGCAGTTTTATATTTTTAATTCAATTTTCCTCATCCGACTCTTCTTCGCTCTCAACTGAATCAACTTCGAGCTCGACTTTAGGAGGTACATAACTCTTTGAATTAAGATTTTTATAAAATCCATGGTACATTGTGGGTATTTTGCCGGTATTATACAGCCACAGTAATCCTTTTAGCTTTTTTCTTCAATTGGTAATGGTGCATCATACAGTTTCGGTGGAAATTTGATAGTAGTGGAAGGCCGTCTCTGCATTTTCGATTTAATTTTATGTCACAACCTCTAAAACCATCATCGAATTCGTATTTAAACATTATAGAATTTTGGTGTTCATGCGAAAATTTTATTTCTCGTATTTTGCTAACTTTTATTGATTTCTTTTCGTTGTCAAGTTTCCAATTCTCGGTATCAGTCAGTTTTTTAATATTAAAAAAATTATCTTGGGACATTTCTGTAACATCATAAACTCTTGATGTAGTTTTAGCCATTCTAATTAATGTAACCCACTGTTCTGGCACATATACAACCGATTGCCTTTTCTTTGCATTTTAGATAACAGCATGCAATTTGTCACCCTCGTTCTGAGTGTGGCCTTTTTCCAGAAATCTGAGAACAATATCAATATGAAAATGAGCAGCAGCAAAAGCAAACATCGAAAACACAAATTCCTATTTTGTCCCCCACAGTTGTCTGAGTAGAATATTATCGTTTTAACACTTTGTTGTGCCTGAGATCTAAAAATTTCCAGAGGCAACTGGCAATTTCATTAGGACCTCTTTTAGCCACCTGCTCGTGCCATACATAGCAGTAACTCTAATTATTTCCAACATCATAAACTGTAAAGTTATATGTAGAGTATTTGCTTTTGTAGTAAAAATCACTTACGTTAGATAAAGGGGTATCATCATCATTGGCTTTTACAAACTCTTCGTGAGTTTTTGCCGCGTTTACTATTGCCTTCCATTGATTCCGATCCTGTGCTATTATTTCCCATGGCCTTACATCCATCTTCTCCAGGTCTTCCCTGACAGCGTCTTTCCACCTTTTTCTAGGCCTTCCTGTCGATCTTTTACCATCTGGTCTTTCCCAAAATACATTGCTAATCAGTTTGTCGTCATCACTCCGTACCACGTGGCCTGCCCATCTTAACAGGGGCTTAAGACAAAGGGGTAGCTAAAACCTTTTGAAGGTCAAAGCAATCCACACACAAGCTCTTATCATCTAGTGCAAGCTGTTTGTCTATGTCTTTTAAGTTTCTGATAACTTCTTTGTTTTTCATATGGGACTCATATTGTTCGAGCAATTTTGCTTTTTCAGCATCACTAGCCATATTAAAAACAGAACAAACAGTTTACTGGTCCTTTTTGGTTTAAAGAACCCAATATTGAACTGTTCATTGAAAATATCTCTATACTGGCGTGACGTGGCAGCTATAGTGATGTTATTTTTTTCGCAATGCTCGTTGTACAATCGGTACATTTTCTGGATAGTTAGCCCTTCTTCAAGGTACATCTTTCATCGTATTCTTACGGGTATAATGGGAAGGTACTACAGGAAACTGATTTATGTGATTTTTTACGTTGTCTATAAGTTCTGGTGATAGTTTATGTGGTCTGTTAGTGTGCTTTCCACGTTTATCTTCCTCTAATGATCCACCATCTTTCAGTTTCCTTAATGCTGTAGTGATCCAAGTTTCTGAAACGTTAAGGGTTTCCAAAAACATAGTTTTGCAAACACGTTGTTTTTCATTTCGAATGTAGAAGTAATATTCTCGAGAGTAATTTCTTCGAGACCGTTGTTCTGCAGTAATAGTTACTTGTTTTTTGGCAACCTGTCTCACATGACGAGCAATAAAATCCCACTTTCTCGTATGATCTTTTAACTTCCAAAATTCATTGAAAAAAAGGTCTCTATCTTCTTTAGCTATTTTCGTAGCACATTTTAGTCTACATGTGTTTACGCATGGTGCACCCATCTGTCTTCCTTTAATTTGAATACCTATTCGATTTTCATGTTCAAGTCCCAGGTTAAGACTTGTTTTAGATTTTTCATCCGCCCACTTACTAACGTCTCTAATTCTTTTCCTACTTACTCTCTCTATATTGCCTTTGCTTCTTCTCTTTCTATTTGTGGTTGCTTCAGTTATATTCTTATTAGGTTCAATTATTACTTCAGGGATGTTTTTGTCTTCTGTCTGAATGTAATCTGGGTCAGTATCAGAGTCTGCATGAAATGGTTCCTCATCGCTTTCCTTCTCAATTATTTCATTTTCATTCCTATTGGCTTCATTCTCTTCTAAGCTTACTAAAATTAAACAAAAATGAGGTAAATGCCTACGTAATATATTTTCATGCGGAATTTAAACCAACCTGTAGAACATTCAGGATTAATATCAGTCTCGTGGTCACCAGGATCCTCATTCGCCTTTTTGTATTTGCTTTCTTCTACAATACTTTCAGCAATATGTTTACCTTAAAAAATAAGTAGGTTTTTACTTTGCTGTTATTATTTTAAATAAAGTTTATTATAAATTTACCTTCAAAAGAACGATAAGAAATATCCGTTTCAGTGTTTTTATACGCTTTCTCAGCTAATTCCAATATTAACTCACTTCTGGAACACATTATGGCAATTATAACAAAACTAAACTTTTGAACATAACCTTAAACTAACGCAGAATACTGTAGTAACTCATGTTACGATACCTATGCTATCGCCTCAGATAACAACGAAGACTATTGTAACTCAAGATACGATGATTTTCTACGGTTGTTTTTCATAAATCGGAGATACTATAAAACTCTTACACGTAATATTGGTTGCATAACTACGTTTACTAAGATACGATTCTTTCCTGGGGAAGATATCATTATGTTTTATTGTTTTGCGCTCGTAACTCAAAAGTGGAAAATTTGAGTTACTACAGTCTTCGTTGGACCAGTCGATATATAATAATATTGAGATTAATTTTTAAAATTCACTGCAACAGTATGAACGATACGCTATTGAATGCTAAACTACGAAATCATTGAGCAATTTATCTCTCTATCTTGTGGCAATGTTGATCTACTATTCCTTTCTACTGGTGCTAATAACACGACGTTGTCATGCATGACTATTGCACCACAGAATACTAATTTAGTGTTCTGTGATTGCACAGAATATTATCGTATAAGTACAAGTCATGGACGTATAAACACAGATGTCTATGTTTATACGTCCATGGTACAAGTACATTGTACTTTTAGATGTTTTCTATATATAAATATTGTGTAGGTATATAAATATATATAATACTATACATAAATATTGATGTTATTAAATACATTTTATTAGATACCTTTACTAATACAAAACGATCATTAATATGTGATAATTTTGCTGCATGTGAATGATTAAAATATAAATTGGTAGAATATCTGTCATCACAAACTGGCAACGATGTCGTCGCTTTATCGCATTCACATTTCTGAGAATCTACTGCCACAGAATAAGAAACAATCAGAATGCACACTCTGGTCGAAAAAATAAGTATGCGCTTCTCGTTTGCGCAGACGGAATCAGCCATGTTTTAAACGGAACCAGTGCTGTTCACTGACATTTTATCTGGTGTGCATAGAAAAATTAAGCCCATTTAATTTATTTACGGCAACTATAGACATAATATGCACTATTTTATTCGTACTTTTGGTTCAAGAATAGATTAAATTATTTCAAATATACTAAATTATTAATCTGTAACAATTTAAATTACAATTCTGTCGTAGCTTGTCACAAATTTCTCAATTCGAATCTAAGTTTCTGTTTTAAATATGGCGATCGCATGCTGACAAACTTCAAAGGCGGCACCTGAGAGTAGGCATTCTGATTTTTATTTATTTTGTGCTACTGCGTACAAATTTGATTCTTAACTATAGTTATATTTTGCAAATAACTTCTCCTCCTCAATCCTAATCCTTTTGGGATGTGGTGACACCATCAGGCCTTCACAGTTTTTTTACGATTTCCCTCCATCCTTCTCTGTCCTGGGCTAGTTGTTCAGCTTTATGTAACTCTTGGTTAATCAATATTTTTGTTTGATCTACCCAACGGCTTGGAGATCTTCCCCAAGGTCTTTTTCCTTCAACTCTACCCTCGACTATCAGTTTTTCGTGCATGTTCTTCTAGCAATGTGTCCAAAATACTGCAAATATCTCTGTTTTATTTGTCTAAGCAATCTATCCTTTACTTTAAGTTGTTCTAATATCGATACGTTAGTGCGATGATCAACCCAGGATATTCTCAACATGCGGCGGTATATCCACATTTCAAAAGCCTCCAGTTTTTTTATCCGCTTTCCTTAAGGTCCACGTTTCAGATGCATATGTGGCTCTGGGAAAAATGAGCGCCCTTACCAGCTTTAATTTTGTGTGTATTGTTACGCTAGAATTTTTCCAAATTGCTATCAGTTTCATCATGGCTGTTCTAGCAATAGTCAACCTTCTACGTATTTCTCTGTCACACCCTCCGTCATTTGTTATTAGGGACCCCAGGTATATGAAAGTATTTACTACTTCAAAACCCCCAATTTCTTTAATGTGTTGAAGATTATTCATGGTCTTATATATCATGGTCTTTGTCTTACTCCTATTTAGCTTTAGTCCATATGTTTTGCTTTTTTCCTCCAAACATCTCATTATGTCTTTCATTTCTTCCTGATTTGCCGCGATTAATAAAGTGTCATCAGCATATCTCAAGTTATTGATTTTTTGATCTCCTGCAAATAACTAGGTGATCCTTAATATTAGTGGTAATATTACTCCATAAAATATAATGCATACGAAGTAATATGAAAAACGTATGCTATCCCTATTTATTTTACAAAAATTACATTTTGAAAATTTATATTAATAGAGGTCCAACTCCCAATGACATCATGGTGATGAAAGTGAATAAGCCTTTCGTTTTCAATGATAGAGTTAAACCAATAAATCTCCCAGAACAAAATTTTGAAACTATAGGAGAAGCTCTGACATCTGGATGGGGAGTCACAGATAAAGAACCAGAACCAGATAATCTACAATGGCAATTAACACAAATATCCGACGGCCAAAGTAAGTATACATTATCAAGTATAACAAATATAATAAATTAAGAAGCATCTATGAAATTTTAGACCATCATCATCATGGTAATTGGCGGTACGGGTTAAGTTCATCATCAATCTTCCTAAGCTTAATGCTAAAAGGCAACACCGATTATCCTGATATCCTCATCTACACCATCCCTTCATCTCAACCTTGTAAAAAATTCGGACCGATTGGTCTGGTTGTAAAGTCCTTACAAGAACCATTTATTTTATTTGTCATATTTATGTATAACCGAAAATAGTGCGTTCCTTAAAGTTATGGGCTGAGTGCGCCATTTGAAACAAATAAGTCTAATATTTTTTGTAAATATCCTTGTTATACTATACACATTAAAATTAGAAAGAAATAACCATGCACTAAATGCAGAAGATGTGGTTTTGGATATAGTATATTATAGTCAGTAATAATTCAAGAATAAGAATAGGAATAAGAATAAAAATACACTAAGGCGATTTTATAACTCAAAGATTAAGGTTTTGTAGATGGTTTCAAAACAAAATCGCCAGAGAATCCGAATTTCCGTGCACAGTGTTGTGTGCAGATGAACCTTGTTTTGCGATAAATGATGTGTTACTTTCACAATTGCCACGTGTAGAATGACAAAAACCTGATCTGATTGGACACAATTTACATACTTGTGATATTAAGAATAATTAGATTCGTCGAATAAATGCATGTATCCGTGCAGATAGCGGTTACTTCGAACATTGTTGTAATAATAATCATTTTTTATAAAAGTTAAAACAGTATACAAACCTTAATTAATAGATATTTAATAAAAACAAATACGCTTTTTCTCTATCACTGCACTATTATCAGTATGTATATAATATTATGCCTAACGATCGATGATTCATGATAGCTGATTCAGAAATATTAATGAAGTATATCAAGGAGCGCAACGTTGCTAGCTGTATTTGCTTTTCTGTGGAAAATAATCAAATGGATTAAAATTAATATTTTTTTTTGAAAACAGTTGACTTTACAAAAAAATATTATAAGGCTATTTTTGTTTTAAATGGTGCACTCAGCCCATACCTTTAATGAGCGCACTATTTTTTGGGACCTCTGTATATGTTGGAACTATTGTTTGATCAGAATATCTATTTTATCCTTTACACCGCATTATTTTCATTAAAGTTTACATATATTACAATGACTTTGGTGCTAATTACTAATATTGTTGCAGCTTGTTTAGATCAACTTGGTAATCAACTATTTAATGAAACTACAAATGTATGTACCGAAAATATTAATCCAGGTGAAGGAACGTGCTCTGGTGATTCTGGTGGTCCTTTAGCTCAACATAGCACATTAATTGGAGTAGTTTCTTGGGGTTCTGCAGATTGTGGTTCAGATATTCCATCGGTGTTTTCTAAAGTTAGCAACTATATAGATTGGATTAAAAAACATGTTAGCGAATTGTAAAATTATTTATTTTATATGTTGGAAATAAATTATATATTATATCTTTGCCTATTAGTTCATTGTGTGCTGTGCGGACAATAATCAAATGGATTAAAATTATTAATTTTTTTTAAACAGTTGACGCTACAAAAAAATATAAGACCTTTTTATTTTAAATGTTGCTCTCAGTTCATACCTTACAGGAACACACTATTTTCTGGAAAACTCTGTATATATTGAAATTGTAGTTTGATCAGAATATTTATTTATACTTTACACTCCATTATTTTCATTAAAGTTTACATAAATATATCATCACGATTATTTTGATACTGTTATTTTTTAATTAGTGGTAATATCCCACGAAAAGACCCAGCCAATGGTTATAGCCAAGAGTCCCATCAAAGGTAAACTAATTATTAACATACATACACATACTAAAACAATTCATGAATTTTAACTATTTATTTTGGAGTAGATGTATCGTCTGATAGATTTATTGCAGAGGAAGTAAAAAAATTAGTCAACAAGGTAGCCAGAATATCGGAATATTTGAGCGATATCATATAGAGAAACAAATATATGAGCATAGAGATCATCATCATTATTAGTGCTACAGCCCTATAAAAGAGCCTCGACCTTCCCAAGTCTATTACGCCAGTCAGTTCTGTCCATTGCCAACTGTTGCCAGTTTGCTGCGCCTATTTTTCTACCATCCTCATCTACACCATCCCTCCCTCTGAGTTCCCTTCCAGTTCTTCTGGAATTTGGAAGTCTTATACTTCCTAAAATCCAATACTCTCGGAGTATTGAGGTTTCAATTGGCGCCCAACGTGGGGCTTCTTTTCCACTTCTGCCTTAATATATGAATCGCTTATTTATGAAAGGCCTCTTGTCACAAAATGTAAATTTTGGAAAACAAGAAAAAACTGTTTAGTTTTATAAAAAACGATTGTATACTTTTCTGATTTTTTGAAATATTTTAAGGACCTCAAAACTCAAAATAAATCATGTTAGTTACACTTTTTAAAATCAAATATTCTATTTTTTTTTATTATTGAAAATAGCTGACAAAAGGCTTTTCATAAACAAAAGTGTTGTTTTACGGGGAAAGTTTTGATTGGTGGATGAATTTACACCGTGTTTATTTATAAATAATATTACTTTATTAAAACAGTTAAGACAATACAATTAGCTACAATTAATTGCCAATTTATACATTTTTGATCATTTTTTTGGTTGCAACTCTAGGCCATTAGGCAAGCTCATTGTAAAACCTCTTGTGTTCTTGAGAGACATACTGCAAAAGTTTCTTCAGGTCATTAATTTTTTTTTGATGGATTGGTAACTTTGATTCATGAGTTTTTTTGCATCTGAGAAGGGGAGGATGGCTCAGCAATAGACAGTGGATTAGATAATAATTTGAAGGTTAGGCTAATAAATTCACCTATAAAATCAGATACAGTAACCACTTCTTGTTTAAATCTTTCGCAAGTAAATTCCTGGTAGGAAGAAATAGTAAACATTTCCTTTTTTTGTTTTTTTCAATTTTACTTTCTTCTGAAACAGTATTTTTCTTGTAAAATTTGAGCCACCAACTTTGAATGTCCAAAACATTTGCATTTTTCACTAAATCCACAGTAAATTTCATCTATTTTGTAGATGAAAGTAATATTTTTGTTATATCTTTCAAAGTGTAGAATCTATCATGTTTCCTTAGGTTTCGTATTACAAGGCCGAAGACACTGTCACATGGCAAATAGGAGTGACTCCTTATGGGAAGTCTATAGAAAACTTTTTTGAATCTTTCACTATGTAAGTTGCGTTAAAAACCTAATTATCGTATGATTTTTATTTTGTCCTGTAAAGGACAAAATTATTTTGTTTATTAGTACAATTCATCTACATTAGCTGGAATCTTCTCGTCAATATACTTCTTCAAGAAAGAGCAAACTTCATTACTTCCCTTTCCAGCAATTCCCTGGTGGTATAAATAAAATGTTTCAGTGTCATTATTAAGTACTATTGTGTATGCCAAACGGATAGACGGACAGTTGTCTAAGGTAGTATATTTCCTGCACTGGAATCGTGGGAAACGATATGTTTGCCATATAATCAAAACATAAAAGCATCGCATTTTTATGTTCGGTAGAGTATTCTTTTGTCTGTCCAAGGGATGAATAAACCTTTTTGCTAAGCTTCTTATGCACAAGTAGCTGCGCAACTGCAACTCGTTTTGCTGTTTCATTAAACTTATTAACATTAAACAAATTTATAATTGAAATGTTCTTTGAAAAGTTTGTAGTAAAAACTATACTTTACGTTTAACTCGTTATACTTCTCTTAAAACAAATTAAACATTTTTTATGTCCAGCTTAGCATCTAGATATTTTATTTCCTTAGAAGAATAGTAACTTGTTTTCAGTGAAAATGACTAAATGTGTTCTTTGACAAGATCCGTATACTCTTGTAGAAGGGTCTTCCGATTTATTCTGTTGGCCTCTTAAATCTCTAGGAGACTTACCTTTCACAAGAAGATCTTGCAGTCTTCTTACTCTTTTTTTCACCAATACCGTGCTTTTTGCAGATGTTGATCCTTTTCTGACGAAGCAAGGCACATAATTTAAAAAAACTTTTATGCTCAACAGAATGTTTGGGCTTAAAAAAAACATCTTCAGCTTCATCTTCGGAAGTGTTTTGTTTTAATCTTGACCTTTTCTTCTGTACGCGCCCTTCTTCTATTAAGGACTGATAAAAAGGTCTTTCTCATTTTTGTCTGAAAAGTTTACCCCTCTGCATATAATTTCAACTTTGTCCTCTTCACATAACTTCTCGAAACATCTCAATCTGCATCTTCAACATTTGAAAAATATTACTGTTGTGGAATTAAGCTAGGTTTTAAAACTGACTTCTAATTCTCATCTTATTTCCTGTCTAAAATAGTACATTATACGATAAAACGTAAGTTACGAGCATGGTAATCCTGTTTTGCGTAGTTCAACAACATTTCCTCTGTAATTTATATATTCTTCACCACGACCTCCAGTTTTCTTAATTAGATTAACCTTATATTCTTCTTGGTAACGAACACCCCTCTTTCGCTTCTTGCTATGTGCTTTTATTTCAACGACACTTTCACTCGCTGACATTATTTCAAAACATAAGTTAAATCACTTTAACAATAACTGAAGAGAAATATTTTATTTTATTATTTAACAGTTAATTATAACATAAAACAACAAGAGGTTAATTATTAATCTCCCAAACAGTGAATATCTGTCAACAATTAGCTGACCGCGCAATGTTGCCGACAGTGCTTTTATTTATGAAAAGCCTCTTGTCATTGACACGAGGCTTTTCATAAATAAACAATAATTTTAATCCAATATATCTGGTAAAAGAATAACAAGACATGAGGCTTTTCATAAGCAAACGATGTGCGAACATATGGGTTATCATTTTCTAAGTTAAACGATAATTTGAAAAAAAGTGACATGAGGCCTTTCATAAATAAGCGATTCATATATATATATATATATATATATATATATATATATATATATATATATATATATATCTCCTTTAACTTTTGATTTTGATCTTGGGTTGTTGTGGTTTTCACTGGTTGTGCTTTTAGATTTTCATTTTAACTTTTAGTTTTGTTTTTCAATTTTTTTGGACATTACCTTATATCTATATCTTAAATCGACTTGTTTTGCTATATACTGTGTAGACTGAATAAATTGCTTTGTTTTTTGATTGATTAAATAACAATTTTAGATTAATAATAAATTCATTAAAAATTTAAAGAACTTAAAGTTAACTATTTCACATATTTTTACAAGTCCGGAGTAGCCAATAAGTTGAGTCACTACCTCGAAATAACAGTTTGAAATTTTAGGTTCCTTAGGGTGTTGTAGCAGTATATTTCATTGGATTTCATAACTGGACCAAAACAAGTAAACATTACTGGTATAGGTATCCCTTCAGAATATTAATTTGGAGTCAGAGAGTAAGTTAAACTTTGCCTACTTTTACTCATTCTCTTGTATATTTCTCAGTTCTGTAAAAATGTCTGCTTTCAAGGTAGAGCATCTGTTAGCTCCTAAATTAGAGTATGAGTTGAGAGTCCGTCATCTAACCAGTCCATTGCTAAAAAATGTTGTATAATGTACAGAATGTACCAGGTAAATTTCCTGATTTTAAAGTTGAACATGGTGTTTTGTATAAACATGTCTTAAGTTCCATGGATGCCTTTACTGGAATATCGGATTGGAAGATAGTCGTTCCAACTCCTAATAGAGCAGAGGTTTTGGCCACTTTTCAGGACCATCCTACTGCAGCTCATTTTGGTTTCTACAAAACTTTCCGCCGAATATCTGAACTTTATTACTGGCCGAAGATGCGTCAAACTGTACGTAGCTATATCGCTAAATACAAAATCTGTGCTACATGCAAACCGACAAATCTTCCCCAACCAGGTTAAATGGATAGTTATCGACAGATTGACTTTCCATTTCAACTTATATCGTTAGATCTCTTTGGTCCCTTATCACTTCTGTACCAGTTTGGTTGCTTAAGATCTGTTTATCTATTTTGTTTACCAGACAAAAAAAAACATAAGACGTTGTGCTATCTTGCCTTCTTTTTTTATCTTATCTTAATGTTGGTTATTATCTTAGTTTATGGACTTGCTAATTTTGTTGTTTGTTTTCTCTTAAAAGTCCAACTGCATATCATAGGAGTACAGGATGGATATATGGGAATTTCCCCATCTTGATTTCTGAGTTGAATAGATATTTACAGGGATAATTCGGAAAACATTCCAAAGATTTTCTTTAATAGTTGATGTTTCTCGGTAAAAGAATGTATTTCCTGATGCTAATTCCAATAGCTTTTCTTCTTTCCATTTTACTTTGCTGATACCTATGACATCTGATTTTATATTTTTAGTTTCTTTTTTCAGTTCTACAAGTCTGGATTGATTTGATAGCGAGCGAATACGTCGCTATATAAGGCGTTGTTGTTTTATTTGGGTAGCAGTGTAGATTCCGCAGATTCTTAGTACCCTCTGCTCTCCTGGCTTGATCCCGAGAGCTACCCAGTTCAGGCCATTTGGGCTTACGGAGAATGAGGGCCATGATTTGAGTTTATCTTTTATGTAAGCGTTGTGAGAAGTATTTCATCACGCTGCCTTAGGGCCAGTTGGTAAGGGTTCGCTTATGTGTTCCGAGTATAAGGCGCCTACACCCGTCTTTCATCCTCTCCCTGCTGCTATATAATGTACTCCCATAATACTCCATAAATTGCCCGGAGATTGCTGACTTCTTAGATCAGCCATCCGTCACTATTAATATAACAATACATTATAATAAAATACGTGCAAATATTAAAGCCCCAGTGGAGTCATTCTATTGGAGTCCTATCGTGGAGTCATTCCATTGCCTCAGGAGTTAGTTCATAGATTCCGTTTAAACTAGCGGGGTGTCTGAAATGCTCCATAAACGATTTATTGCATACTAAATTACCTAGTCTGATTCGGTTCAGATTACATTATCTGTGGGATTTTCTATTGGGCATGTGTCGTTAGTTTCTTTGTTCCATTCGCCTTTCCAATGCTCATCTATTGTAAAATTGTTTGGAAGATCTCCCACAATTGACCCTGATTTAGTTGATCGGTGTCGGTATTTATTGGCAGAGGTGAATTCTCTTAAAATTTCTGGTATTGAGCTTAGAATAGCTAACCGTCGTGTTTTAAGTGGTGCAATATTGTTTAAAACTGGAGGCTAGTGAGTTGGCGTACTCTTTATGGTCCCCATATTATATTTCATGGTTTGATTTAGATGCACCTAGAACGTTAGTATAATGACTATTTAGCCAAACTGGAGAACAACATTCAGCTGTTGAATAGACTAATGCAAGAGGGCTTGTCCTCATTATGAATGAAATTGTTGCTAGTTTTTACTTAAGCTGTAGTTATGTAAGTGTTCCTTGAAAGTTAAAGTGCGATCTAGTATTGCACCGAGATATTTTGGGTTAAAAATATGTTTTAGAAAAATTCCTTTGCTTACTATGTTTAGTCTATATTTTACGTCACGGCTATTTAGATGAAAAGCCGTAACTGCTGTCTGTAGGACATGTGTTTATAACAAATTTATTTCTTCTTCTAGAATAGCTTGGGTGTTCTCGATGTTTTTTTCTTATATACATAAAGCCATGTCATCTGCATAAATAGATTTGCGTGAAAACGTTATAGTGGGAGCTAGCAGTAAAATTAAAAGGTATTGTTGGAAAACCAACGATATCTTGTCACTACTCCAATTTAAGATAACACCGCCACTGTGTTGACCAGAGATCCAGACCAGACCAAAAGACCAGTCGATCGTCAGCATAACTGACACCTCTCCAGCTCGCACACCTCTTTGTATATATTAATCAATACCTGTATTTAAATTCAAAAATAGTCTCCTTTTTAGTCATTCAAGGGGGCAAGTCGCTCAAGACATTGTTATCTCTCTCTCTCTCTCTCTCTCTCTCTCTCTCTCTCTCTCTCTCTCTCTCTTTCTCTCTCTCTCTCCGTTCTGCACAAGAGCAAAGTAATTTAGTATTGAAAGGTGTAATTTATTATTGTAAATTGTATCAGTTAAACATATATCGTGGAATTAAAATAAAAAACCGGTAAAAGTGTTGTGTATAATTTCACCCTCATAAAAGACAAATAAAAGAATCAGCTCTCACACAAAATCCTGCAATAAAAAATAGACAGGTCATCACGAAAGTTTGATGCTTACTGAGTTAGATGCAGCCTGTAATAAAGTTGGTTTGAATATAAATTTTGGAGAGACACGATACATGACAAATCTGGTACTAAGCGATAGTCAAGTCAATTCGAACGAAATAGGATTAGTTCATAAATATAAATACTTAGATCATGAAATCCAAATCGCTAGGAACTACTGAACTACTGAACTGCAAAGCTCATTTTCAGGAACAACATGCTAAATTATTTGATACAGAAGACCTTCGACCAATGTGTGCTTCCACTCATGACTTACGGTGCCGAAATATTTTCTTTAACCCAGGCTACAGGAGTTAGAAACGAAGAGATAAGAAGGACATGCGTCACATATATCATAGAGCGCATAGCATGGCTGAAGCGGAACTGGCGGGCCATGTGACCAGAATGAGCGATGGGCCCAAAAAATTATAGTATTGGGACCACGAGCGAATAAAAGAAGCAGGAACAGACCACCTACAAGATGGACAGACGACGTCAAAATAATCGATGGGAATTGGCTGCAGGAAGCTTAAGAGAGCTTATGAGACAAGATAAGTACCGTCTGCTACAATTGATTGTCCAGGGAAAATAGACAGTAAGCGAGGGCTAGGCAGGAGAAGACACTCGTGCTCCAAAATCTGCGGAAGTGGTTCGGGCTCTCATCGGTCGAACTATTCAGAAGCGCCGCAAACAAGATCAAAATTGCCATGTTAATAGCCAACGTTCGCAACGGACAGGGCACTTGAAGAAGAAGAAGCTTAAGACCGCCAGAACTGAAAGAAATTAGGGGAGGATTATGTTCAACTTAGGACGCAGACGGCTGTATTACGATGATGATGAAGGCTTTAAAACATATATCTCTACTTGTATTAGGAATTTAATCGTTTTGAAGAAAAAGTTGTCATATATTTGTTTGAGTTGAATATTTATTTCTTGGTGTATATTGAGCTTACTGTATTTAATAAATATTTTGTTAAGTCGGAAAATGAATTTTGTATTAGTCGAATAGTTAATATTTTTGTAAGGTCTAGAATTTTGACTATGAGAAATATTATTTTGATCAATTCACCCAACTGTAACTTTTTCGCAGAGATATTTTTTTTTTCAAATGTCCAATAAAACGTAGAAACGTAACGGTAATACAGTGGCGCACGTAGAATTTTCAAGGTAGGGGGGTTGGTTGAGTACCGAATTTTTTTTATGCTACCTCTATTTTGAGTCCCTAAAATTTAAGTTTTAGTTTAATTTAAAGTACTAAATATCTGGAAACCTGGGTAAATGAAAACAATGACCAAGATAGAGAAATAAGGACACGCATTGAAATTGCAAGACAAGCTTTCTCTGGAGCTGAGCATAAGAGCCTTAAGATGCTACCTGTTCTCGACTTTGTTGTATGGAATGGAAAGCTGAACACTAAAAGCGGATAATATAAAGAAGTTGGAATCATTTGAGATGTGGTACACATACAATGGTACTATAGGAGGATTTTGAAAATACCAGGGACCCAACGAGTTACAAATGCAGAAGTGTTAAGAAGGCTACAAAACGATTGCTAGGTCATCAAAACAAGAAAACTGGAATATTTAGGCCAAATTACTAGAGGTGCGAAATATGAGATATTAAGACTTATAATGCAAAGTAAAATCAAGGGTAAAAGATCCATAGGAAGACGAAGAATTTTCTGGCTAAGAAACCTAAGAGAGTAGTATAGTTACAGCTCAGTAGATCTTTTCAGAGCAGCTGCCAATAAGGTATGGATAGCTGTGATTATAGTCAACCTTCGATAGGAGAAGGAACTACATGAAGAAGAGAGTATTAAAGATAGCAGTGCCAAAGATTCAGGTATGTGTTATCCTGCCTACCAACTAAAACCACCCTCTCCTACTTGTGCGCAGTTAACTGTGTCGCACGTACCGTACTCCGAAAGTGGAATAGCCGCTGTAAGGCTGATGAAATTTTCTCTATTCATTACATCTAGATAATAGAAGGAAATACTCCTTTCTCTTATCTAGATCTTATCTCTGTCGTTGGTCCGGTTGGTGTTTCTCTTTGTCTTCTTTGACTCTCACAGTCACAGGGCTCATACCTATTTCCCTATACATTCTGTTTCTCTCCCCTGTACATCTATTATACTCCAGTATTGTGTGAGTAACATTGTCGGAATATTCGCAGTATAGGCATTTATCTGTATCTGTCTTTCTGAACCTATGAAGATACGTCTTAAAACAGACAATCTACGCAGTTGCTTAGGCTCGCCTCCTAAAACAAACAATCCTTGGTGCCTTATTATCGGGATCAGCATATTGGTTCAATGGGCAACATTTTACGTATTGCTCCACTCTTCTTGTCATCTTTCCATTGATCTTTCCCTTTCTTCTTTTTTTATGGCTATTGTCAAATGCCCCCTTCTCTCATAAAGACGTCTCCTTTCTACTGCTTGTACACACCTGCAGAGGTGTGCCCTACAACACTTGCAGAGGAACACAACCCGTGATAGTCCACAAGGCCGCCGCAGATACAGTCTTGTAGGCGCATGTTACTCGCAAAGTCGCAACAGACTCCTTCTGTCTACTCTTATCATGAGCCTAATATTAGGTATCTATATCTAAATATAATGGAAAATTTATTAAAAACCATTATAAAAGGTATATAATTTAAAAACCCAATCCGGATATATCACAAAACGTTTTCGGACATCATGTTCCATCATCAGTGTCCTAAAAAGTACATAACCACTTAATTAAAAAGAAGTTTTTGTGATATAGACCGATTGGGTTTTTAAATTATATCTTTTATAAAGGATTTTAATACATTTTTTGTGATACATGGTATACAACCACCTACACGAACATAGTTTCCTTGTAGATTATAATGGAAAATATTAATTTAAATCCTAAACTGTATCTTCAATAATAATTTGTAAACAAATTAAATTTATAATAAAATGTTAAAACGGCGTTGCTTCAGAGCCATATGGTTTATTACCTTTTCTTCATTTATTTGAATGTCCTGATGGATAAACATTAAAGCTGAACCATTTAGTCTCTCTTCGCTAATACAACTTCTTAAATAAGTATTTAGTACTTTCAGCGATGAAAATAACCCTTCACATATAGTACAGGTCGTTACAGTTAATTTAATTATTAAATTAGCGTTTTGGATTTTTTGTATTGTGTGTTAAAGACAAGTTACATATTCCTACTATTACAAGTTCAAGTTACGTATCATATTTTTTACTTTATAAGTTAGGAGGGGGGGTTTACGACCAAAACTTTCACTGGTGCGCCGCTGCGGTAATACTATGTTCGCTTATGCTCGTTTGACAAACCAACTAACTGACTGTGCCAGTTATATTCGTCTCACATAGAATACTTTTTTCATAATACTTATTTATAAAAAGTATATTTTATCGGCTTAAAGAATCAAAATAACCTACATATAATTATCAACAAGGTTTAACTAAGATTGAAAAATATAAAACAAACAGAAAAAATGAGTGAAATATTTATTGAAATATTGGTATTACAATTCACTGTCGTGCTTCTTGATCCAGTCAACAAAATGACTCACCCTTGTAAATACTGAGGGAGCTCCTTCTTTGCCGCATGGTAGAAATACCCAAGAAGATACTCCAACCAATTGTTGATCTAGGACTAAAGGACCACCAGAGTCTCCTTGACATATACCGTGATCTTTCTCAGGATTTGCGGTACATACGTTTGATGTGGTATTGTATGGGGCAGTTTTTTCGACCTTCTTACATAACTCCAAACAAGCTGTAACATCATTATATTTATGAAAAACGTAAATTTTAAAATAAATAAACCATAACAAGACAGATTTAAGATGGCATGTGAAGTTCCTAAGTTCAGTAATATAATTCGTAACACTCAGTCAGTTCGCGTGTATAGGAAAACAATGATAGATACAAACATTGTAGCGCAATACGGACATACAATAGTCACATTTTCCAGGCAGACTTAGGTACGGGAATAGAGGTTACAGTGAGACAGAGGGAACAGTGAGACATTTGATTTGCCAATATTTGAAAAATTAAATTTCGATTATTGTCACCACTAAAAAAAACTAAGTTGGCGGTATTACTATGACATTGATCTCTTAGAAGCAATGACAGTTTGAAGCATTTTGTTCTTAGACGATGTCAAGTGTTCAGTCATTGTCAAAATATTTGTTTTGCTCGCACTTTTAAAGTTTGTATTAAAAAAACTAATAACAATAAAATTGTGGTGTTGATAGTAATCGATAGTTATGTATTTAAGGTAAGTCTAAAGCATGTTATTTTCTTACGCATTAGTTTCAGAAACATTTTTAAGTTGTTTAACTGCAAAAATTGTGATGTAGGTACAGTGAGACATTTCCTATGTGGGTACTGTGGGGCATTTTATAAGTTGTCTCACTGTTTCCTTATAAAACTATGGTGTTTTCCTTTTGGTAAAAGATTAAACTAACTGAACTAGTTATTGTGTATTTGTACTGTGGTGCGTCCCAAGAAAACTGCAAAAACCATTGGTCGGTTCACAGACGAAAAACTTAAGCTTCCAAACTTTAAGCAGATATGTAAAAAAATACAAAGCAGACCCTACTTGTAGGATGAGTCCTAACTACAAAGTTAAACAAATTTGTTCGTCACAGTTAGAAGTTTTTGTTCAATACATTATGACTTGCTCAAAGATGTTTTATGGGCTAACTGTAACCGACTGTCTAACGATTAACCTATGATTTGACCAAAGCTAATAATATTAACCCACCGCACAATTGGAAACAGTCAGACCAAGAATCAATAGATTGGTACAAAGATAAACTAGGTACTAGATAAACTACAATCATGAGAGTCACATCTCAATAGAAGGAATTAATTTGTGCAAAGAGAATGGTGTTTTAATCTTGACAGTTCCTCCTCTTTGTACCGGGTGGTCCAATAAGCCGATCTCTCGGCTATATATCAGAAGCTATTCATGTTATAACTTTAGGAGAAAAAATTCCTTAGTAAAAGTGGCCAAGAGAAATCGCTGGAAACAACTTTTAAGTTTCTGGGTTAACCGCTAGGAGGCGTAACCTGTGAAGAAAACTTTGAAAATCAGTTTTTTGGGAAATATACCCAATTATACAAGTGTTAAATAGGTAAACTAGAAACAGGCCTAAATTCCGCACAAAGTTGTTCAAGTACTTTTTTTTATTTTTTCAAATACAGGGTGGGGGAGAGTGGGAAAGTATTTGTGGATAAATACCTATAACTTTGGGTTGGATTAACCGATTTAAACGAAATTAAGGGTATTAGAAAGAGTGTGAATAATTTAATTTACATCTATTATAAAACAATTATATGTAGTTTTAATTGTCATGGGTAGAGGGTACTTCCGAATAGAAAAAATTAAAATTTGTTTTTCTTCAAAATGTCTAATGAAAACACCTATTTATTGTAAATTAGAATAAAACTGGATTAAATTGGTAACAAAATGTCGCAAACCGCATGTTGATAGCTTTTGTCGAACTCGAGATATGAATAAAAACGCATAAACATAACTAAGTATAGTATTGACTCACCCTTTATTATAACTTCAAATTAAATATGTGAAAGATCATACAAATATCTCGATCATTAAAACTGAATGTCCGATTAAATGTTCAAATTGTTTTCCATCGTTGTCCACACAAAGATGCAATCTTTCGCGTATACACAACAGTGTCTTCAATCTCAGCTGTTGATATACTATTTATTGCGTTTATAATGCGCTGTTTCATGTCATCTCGCGTGGTTGGTAGAGTTTGGTACACTTAGTCCTTCAATCTTCCCCACAGATAAAAGTCCAGATTTGTTAAGTCTGAAGATCTAGCTGGCCATGAAAATATACTTCCCCTTCCAATACATTTATTTGGATAACTTGCATACAAATAATCTCGAACTCATCTGGAAAAGTGCGCAGGACACCCGTAATGTTGTAATATCATATCTCTTCTTGTTTGTAGGGAAATATCTTCCAATAAAACAGGCAACTGATTTTCCAGAAAATCTAAATATGTTTCGCCATTTAAAGTTCTATCAAAGAAAATGAACCTACGATCTTTCCATCAACTATACCACACCAAACATTAAGACTCCATCTACCTTGAACCTGCACCTCATGCATCCAGTGCGGATTTTCTTCAGCCCAATAATGCATATTATGCAGATTAACATCACCCGCACTATTAAACGGCCTCTTCTGTCCACAAAATCTATGACATGATATGCGGTTGTTCTTTTAGCAGACCTAGCATCCAATTGCAGTAATCCAGCCTTGCATCTAAATCTCTCTCATGTAAAGCTTGGCGGAGAACTACATGATAAGGATGCAGCCTAAAAAATAGAACAACAAATATTGGTGAAGAAGAAACCACTATATTTAGTAAAACACAAAAATCTTGAAAAATCCACAATTGTTTCACAAGATAAATAGTGCATAAGTATTTTTAAGAAACGGATAAAAGGATAAAAGTGCCTTGTTGCCGTTTTTATCGGAATATTAAAATAATAGTTGAATCTAAAGTTTAAAAGGGAATTCCAAGTTTCTGACCTAAACCTTCACTTTATGAACTGTATGAAAAACCAACCTGTGATGTTTTAAAATCCTTTGAACAGTAGTTTTGGGTATTTTTAATTCTATAGAGATCTTTTCTTTCAAATACTTCTTTGCCATAATGTCTCCTGTCAGGATATCTTACAGAATATATACGTGAGGTAATAACGGCATTTTGGTGACATTCGAAATAAACTCCAATCATATCATACAATTCTGCATTTGATATACCTACTCATCACGAATTATTAGTACTGATAGTTAATTACTAATATTACCAATATTAATATCTATTGAAAAAAGTGCAATCTTTAATTCGAATTATAATATAACACTTCTTAACAATGTTTTTGACTGCTGTCAATATATAAACAATATGAACTCCCGTCAAATTCATTGTCGTAGCCTACTTAGTTTCGAAAAAAACTATTTTTAATCATATGAAATGACAATGGTCAAAATAGGTATCAACATTAAGATTCTGCTATAAAAAAATTTGAAAGTACCTACTGACTAATTTTTTAATAATTTATAATACAGGGTGAGTCAATACTCTACTTACTTATGTTTATACGTTTTTATTTATATCTCGAGTTAGACAAAAGCTATTAACATACGGTTTGCGCCATTTTGTTACGAATTTAATCTAGTTCCATTATAATTTACAATAAAAGAGTGTTTCCATTATAAATTTTAAAGAAAAACAAATTTTAATTTTTTCTATTCGAAAGTAACCTCTACCTTTGACAATTCAAACTAAATGCAATTATTTTATAGTAGATGTAAATTAATTCATCCACACTCTTTCTAATGACACTAATTTCGTTAAAATCGGTTGATCCAAACCAAAGTTATAGGTATTTATCCACCAATAACTTCCCACTCACCCACACCCTTTATTTAAAAAATAAAAAAAATACTTAAACTACTTTATGCGCAATGTAGGCCTCTTTATGGTTTAATCATTTAACACTTGGGATAATTGGGCATATTTCACAAAAAACTGGTTTTCAAATTTTTCTTCACACGTTACGCCCCCTAGCGATTATCCCATATACTTGAAAGTTATTTCCAGCAATTTCTATTGGCCACTTTTACTAAGGAATTTTTTCTCCTAAAGTTATAACACGAATAGTTTCTGATATATAGCCGAGAGATCGGCTTATTGGACCACCCGGTACCCACAAATACAACCGCTTAATGTAGGTCTTCTAAAACCTTTATATATCTTTTACAATGACGCCCTACGTTCGTGGAATAAAGCTAATTCAGCAACACCAGCAACTATATATCATGTGGCATCATTTGTAGAAGTGGTCTATCCCCGAGCAATGGCCCCTGTAAACATAGCTGCAGATTTCAAGGAGACAGGCATTTTTCCATTTGATCGGCATGTCTTTAGCGAAGGAGATTTTCTGGCGAGTCATGTGACGAATAGATCAGCTCAGTCAGAATCGTTGGAGGAATAATTACCTTCTACTTCTACGAGTGAAATTCATCTTCATCAACTTGACGAACAAAGGAAACAGACACCAGAAAAAGATATGAAACTACAATTTGTGAATCCTGTGAAAATACGAGGATATTCAAAGAAAGCCAACGTATCAGCAATACGCAAAACAAAAAAAGGGAAAGACAATAATCGCTAAAGATACACCAGAGAAAAACGAGCTATAATAAATTAGAATAAAGAAGACGGCGATTGAAACTGTTAAGGTAAATATATTGTCAAAGGTTAATAATTCCAGAAAGGAAAAAATGATAGAATCTGATGACTCTTCTTATTCAAAATTTTCAGTTCACGATTCAGATAGTTCAATGGGCCTTGAAAATTCAGATAATGACGAATAAGATTTTACCAATTTAATAGTTGACCAATCATAGTTTCAAGGATTCAAGTCAAAGATTTCATATTGGTTAGACTTGATTATGATGCCAAAAATAAAACAGGGAAAAAGTATTTTGTGGGGTAAGTTGTAAATCACAATATTATGGCTGTCGAAGTTAACTTTATGAGAAAAAGTTCAAAAACAATAACTGTTTTGTATTTCCTAATGTCCTGACAGTTGTACTATTTCTACAGGTCAAATTGTTAATATATTAAAAGAATCGCATGTTATCAGACGGGGTCTTTTTTTGTTAATTTAGTAACTGATACTATTTCTTAAAGTACCTAGTTATGAGTGATCCAAAATGTGTTTTTCTTCTCTTTTTGTAACAAGTCTTAAAGAACAGCAATAAATTTCGATTTAAGAAGACTGTCTATTAGTTGGGACAAAAATAAATCAAAAAGATACTGTTGTCTCACAGTTTCCCCAAGAAAGGGTCCACTGAGACAATTGCAAATATTTTTTTTATTTGAGTGAACCTTTTTCCTATACGATATTTTTGGTACTTTCAGTGTTTATATGTATTACCAATTATCCTAGTCATGTCTTTTCTCCATACTTTAGTAAATTAAAACATTTTGAAAAAAATATGAAGACCTAAATTTTTTCGTCTAGGTGTACCCACATTTCCCCTACTTATTTTCATTACCTTGTTATAATAATTGTGATCCGATATATCGTAAGAACTCCTGTTGTGTGTTCAAATACAATTATTATCGACTTTGAACGATAATGCATCTCTTAGATAGCTTGGAGAACTATAGCAGCACTAGCAGCAGACTAGGTAACTGATATACATACGTAAAAATCCAATTTGTTAAAGAGAATGATTCTGACGGTCTTATGGGTGGATAACTCTACAAACGTTGAAATGTAAAAAAGAATGAAGAAAGAAAAAAAGTTAAAAGAGCAATAAAAGAAAGAAAACTAAAATATCTTAGATATATAACCCGTAGAAGAAACACATTGTGGTTCATAATTCAAGGGTGAAAACCCTAAAAGACTAATGTGGCTGCGTTTCAATTCAACTACTCAAAGAGTAGTTCTTTCAACTTATAGCAGTCATGATATCTTTCGTAATGGAGAGGTTATTTGATAAAGAAGAAGCTTAAAATGAGTAAAAAATAAACTTACTTTCTTCATCGGGCATTTCAGATTCTTGCCATTGTAATACATCAGGGAACTGTGGGAATAAATTTCCTCCTGATTGTCCCCAACCAGATGCTACTACTGTTCCTGTGGCATTTAAATCCTGGATAGGAAGGTCTATTGGTTTAACGTGGTCATTAAAAACCCAAGTTTCGTTTACTTTAATTACGCAGATATCGTTTGGTTGAACACCACTAAAATAATAATTAGAAATAACTATTTTACCAAAGTAAAAACATCAAAAATTTTTTGAATAAATGGTTATAGAGTTATGCAAAATTGTTTTATATAATGTGTATTATTAAATCATTAATTCGTTTTGGTACTAAAGCAATTTATGAAAGAATAAACTATCGGATAGTTAAATTATATTACTACAGTGATTACAGTATATCGTTTCATTTTTCTAGTAATAATGGCCCTTCAAATTTTGATTGTGCTGTACATATAATATCACGTATATTGTCTTTATTGCCTTAGACTCACATTATAAACACAGACTCACTTATCTATTAAAAATGTTTTCATGAACTTTTTCAAGTTGTCTGGAAATAGGGTATATAAAACCCAGACGCCAAGTTTTACACTTAAGTAAGCAATTTTAGTTTCGCGGACAATTCACAAGAGGATAATAGGAATAAAGCGCTTAACGCTAGCCTGAATTTGAATCGGTAGGGTACTACGGTGGAGTTTTATTACTCAGGATTCCTACATGAAGAGCATTTGGCTAATAGTTGTACCCCTATCGCGCATGAGAGTGTTATAGGAAGGAAAGGGATACTCTGAAGCATTGGAGTGCGGTGAAGTGATATTCCTGTTTATATACGTATTGATGTACATCGCTCTAATGAATTGTTACACCCGAACGTAATTCCAAGGGGTGAACAAGTCTCACAGGCCGTGTTCAATTAAAATGCTTGCTTAATTGCTTGAGGCATTTCAGTTTAGTACTACGATGGCAGTGGACGTTAAATAATTAGAATAATTTTTGTGTCGAAAACTCGTATATTGCCGTAAGTATTTTTCTTTTCATTTCGCATCATTTTTTTTGTTGTTTGATCATAAAATATATAAATATTTTTTATCTTTCTAGAGTTCTATTGCCAGGTTGCATTTAAGGAACCGTTTTTGTTATTACATCACCAATCCTATTTCTTCATCGTATTTTTACCGACAAGGTAAGAATGGCATTCAATATGAGGATCGCTACCCTTTTTTATTTCGAATCGAAACACATGCCATACGATTGAATGAACATGGAATCATTGCCCTGGAATTTCGAAAGTATACAAATGCGAAAAGACAATTATACTCCCGAAAGCTACAGTACTTCGAACATTGCAAAATGAATTCAGATATACCATCCTGCAAGCGATCCTGCAGGAAAAATGTTTAGAAGGCGATGTCCAGGAAGCAGAAGGACATCCTGGTTAAAGAAACCCAGAACCTGGTTCAAAACAACATCTGTACATCTTTTCGGTGTTGCTGTAGATAAGATAAAAATTATCATGATGATTGCCAACATCCATCACAGCATCACAGCATCATAGGCACACCAAGAAGAATGTTATTAATATTAGTTATACTTACTAAGAATAATTTTCATGGATGTAGTGCTCCTGAACTACTCTAACTTGTGTGTTCTCGCTTTGTTCATGTACTTTTAATATTCCGGCGACTATATGAAGATTGGGATACATAGACCAGCAACAATGTCCTGCAGTAACCACCCAGTTTGAAGAAATGATAGCACCACCACAAAAGTGCTGGTAGCCAAAAGGCCAATCGTCTTTTTGCAATGATACCTGATATGGAAACTGCCCTTCTGTTGCGTCTTGTCCGCCAAATATTTTATAAGATGAAAGTGGAGAACCTGAAAAAAATATTTATGGTGATGAAATCGAGTATTTTTTAATTTTAATGTACTTCATTTTTAATTTGTATCATTATTTTTATTCATTATTCTCTGTAAATATAATATTTACTTCATTCTAGGTCTACGTCGTTGTCTTCTACCTGTTGACGACTATTTTTGAATTTTATCTGGCCATCTATTTTCAGGACTTCGTTCTACACGTTATAGGCCAGGACGGATCTGTCTTAAATGTCTATAAATTTATCATATAGATTTTATAAGGCCGAATTCAGACCAACACTACAAAGAAACAGTGGGTATGCTAACTTTACTGTAAAGCTAGCATAGCCATAGCTACATCTCGGCAAAGAACAGTATAGGGCCTATCTTTATGGTATATTTTATTGTATATTAATTGCTATTGATTGGTATATTGACATATCCCCAAAAACTACCCCATCATCCATCATCTCCAACATCCTAGCGCAAAACTCATCCCTTAAAAACCGAGATATCGGCCAAAAATCGAACCACAAGGAATTTATTGCTAATTTATTGTCGAAGTTTTACGCTAAAAAACTACAAATTTATTGCTACAACTGTTTCTGAGAAACAATGATTATGCCAACTTTATGGTAAATCTAGCATAGCCCCTAGCAATATATCGGAAATGAATACGACTACAGAACCAATCTTAAGAGCATATTTTATTGCTAATTAATTGATATTTATTGGTATATATACCGATCCCCAAAAACTACCCCATCATTCCCTAGCTAAGAACGCATCCCCAGAAAAAATAAGAAATCGGCCAAAAACGTTGAAATAAAAAAACTGAACCACTAGGAATGTATTGCTAATTTGCGTTAATAAGAAACAATGTATTGCTGTTTCAAACAATAACAAATCTTAGATTTGTATGCGCAACAAATTATTTTGAGGAATTATTTAATGACTCCTCAAGATCCCCCTCTATCTATTAAACATATTTTCGTAGACTGTCCTTATTTCAACAACAACAGAAAAAATAACCTTTTGAGTCGAAACAAAATATACTCAGCTCACCAGATCAATGCCAAAACATTATTATTTTTTCTATGAAACCAGGCTTCACCAGGAAATTTAGAAGAAGAAACGTAGTTTAGAATTTGATAATTAATAATTGTACCAATATTTAATGTATTTAATGTATTTCTTTACAATGAAAATCAAACTGCCGAAATTACCGGTTAAATTAATAAGGTTAGCGTGGGCAGGATTTGGAAAACCGAGTTGAATCTTGAAAACCACTAAAATAGAACAATATTTGAAGACCAGAATTTACGATCAGTATATCGATCAGTATATAATTAATTTATTCAAGTTTAATTCAACAAGAAGTTCATAACCAGCGCAAATATACAGTCCAACCTTCATGGTTTCTTCTAATCCCTTCATCTTTTTTGGATACACCACACGCTCTTAGAAAATCTATTTCTATTACTTCTATTCTTTTTCTATCTTTTATCGTGATCTGCCAAACTTCTACCCCATAAGTCATAATAGGCTCTACCAAGGTCGATAGATTGTCAATTTTGTTTCTTGTCTAATATCTTTAGACAATAGTAGAGAGTTCAGAATGTTAACCGCTTTTTTCCCTGCTGCCTCCTGTTTTCGATGTCTCTTTTGGTAGTGCCTTCCTTAGATATTATAGATCCGAATTTATATTCATTGCATGTTTTTGTGTTTCTAATTTCTAACTCTTGATCTTCTTCGTCATCTCCTATTTTAAGATACTCTGTCTTTGACATATTTATATTGAGGCCCAATGTTTCATATTCTTTCTTTAGTTTTCTAAACATGTAGTCCATGTCTCCCTCGTCATTCGCTATGACTACCTGATCATCTACTTTATGTCATGTTATATCCTCCCATTTCCTTTCTACTAATAAGTTCAAATCGTTTTTATTTTCCAATGTATTTGGTTATTTTAATAATTATGATGATTATAAATATATTTAAGTGCACCATCTAAATAGGCAATCAAACTTACTTCAAAAAAAGTTTTTGTTCTTATTTTAATAATTATGATATATTTAGTGCGCCATATTTATAGGCAACCAAATGCCCACAAAATTCTCGATAGAAGGGTAAAGAATTGTCTGGAACATTCAAATAACACGTCAATATAAGGAAGTTAACCTTATTTGCGTAGTAGAATATTCGAGAACATTCATATATCTAGGAAATAGAAGAATTCGATTATGATTTCTTTCAAGAATATTCTGGAACATTGAAATGATATAAATACTCTATAATTTGGAGGATCGAGGACAATAGAAGACAATTCATTAATTAGTTAATAAGTTAGTCAGTCAGTCGGTCAATAAATAGTACAAGCAGTTCAGTATACAGTGGACAGTATTCAATGAGTAGTATTTGTTGGTCAAGTCAGTATACAGAAGACAGTGATTTAGTATGAAAGTTTTATAATATTTTGAAAAGTATATTACATGGAGATTAAAAAAATAGTATAAAGAGAGTATTAGTTGGAGATTAAAAATTATATTATGTATATGGAGATAGAAGAAATTAAAATTATAATATTTATATGGTGATTGGAAGATTGGAAGAAGAAAAAATAAGATTATAAGAAAGAAGAATATTTTGCCCATTTATAAATACTATTAAGAAAAAAAATATTTTAAATTGGTGGAAGCTGATAATTAAAACATTGTGGTGTATTTGGAAAAAGCAATTTCACAAAAACAAGGATAACCGAGGCTGATAACGAAGATATTGAGTGGTAATCAAACTTTTTATTTTGGAAAACAGTTTCATTTAGGCATTCAGTGACAGAAAGGTACCAAATTTTGTTAATATAATTTAATTATTGTAAAAATTTCAATTTTAAGATATGTTGTTCTAAATTTATATTGTCTATATTAGATATATATGTGTGTTTCATAATAATTATAATAAAGAAGGAATTGGTGGAAGCTGATAATTAAAACATTGTGGTGTATTTGGAAAAAGCAATTTCACAAAAACAAGGATAACCGAGGCTGATAACGAAGATATTGAGTGGTAATCAAACTTTTTATTTTGGAAAACAGTTTCATTTAGGCATTCAGTGACAGAAAGGTACCAAATTTTGTTAATATAATTTAATTATTGTAAAAATTTCAATTTTAAGATATGTTGTTCTAAATTTATATTGTCTATATTAGATATATATATGTGTGTTTCATAATAATTATAATAAAGATAATTTAAAAAAGTACTTACAAACTAATTCTTTGACAACCGCGATAAAAACCCTATATTTATATATTGTTATTAAAAAATACTCATTGCTCA
Source organism: Diabrotica balteata (assembly GCA_918026665.1). Lineage (NCBI taxonomy): Eukaryota > Metazoa > Arthropoda > Insecta > Coleoptera > Chrysomelidae > Diabrotica > Diabrotica balteata. The sequence goes on from OU898278.1 coordinate 116,475,850, forward strand.
TACACAAACAAAACATCATAGCAATATATATATATATATATATATATATATATATATATATATATATATATATATATATATGTATATATACATATACATATATATTTATATATATATATATATATATATATATATATATATATATATATATATATATATATATATATATATTGTTATGATGTGTTGTTTCTGTATGAGCTATGAGTAAATTTGAATGATATATGTAAGTATAGGGTTTTTATTGCGGTTCTCAAAGAATTAGTTTGTAAGTACTTTTTTAAATTATCTTTATTATAACTATTATGAAACAAACCTATCTATCTAATATAAGCAATATCAATTTAAAACAATCTATCTAAAATTTGAAATTCTTACAATTATTAAATTATTAACAAAATTTGGTACCTTATTTCACTGAACGCCTAAAGTTTTTCCAAAATTAAAGTTATTATCACCACTCGATATCTTCTTACTAAGCCTTGGTTTAGAGATGATACGAAATACTAGGAACAAGTATTTTGTAATAGGTATGAGCATATAACGTAACGTAACAGTTACCGGTTTTCTAAAATACTAGTTCCAGTTCCATTTAGATTTTTTCAACGACACGACGGACACGGAATGAATCAAGCCTGGTAACTGTAACTGGTACTGTTACTGTACACAATAACGTCGATATTCGATACCTGCGCTGCGCTTTGATATCGATATTTTGGTATTGGTATTTTGGATACCGATACGCACGGGAATCAGTTATATTTTTTGATCAGGTAATAGTTCTAGTTTGTAGTTACTTAGGATTGGCGGTTCGGACATCGGGATTATTACGGTGGTGTATGCAAGATGTGAAATTAAACGTATTAAATCTGTCATAATATTGGTCCCTTGTTCTTACTATATTATTTTAGAAGTTTTTTAGTTTGATTTTGTTTGAGTTTGATTTTATTGTTTTTGTTTGTTTGATTTTATACATATTTTCCATAATACTAAAATAAAAGAGTATATAAATTATTATTTACTATTTACTAAAATAAACTAGATAAGTGTGCCTAACACAAAAATTAAAACAAAAAAAAACAATAAGATCGTTTTGAAAAAATAATAGGTACACGAGTAGTTAACAAAATACAAAATATAAATTTATGTAAAACATTAGAACAAATTATAAAAAAGACGTGGCGCGACATACAAATGTAAAAATACTAGGTTAAAAAGTAACTAGTATTTGGAACAGGTACGAACATGGAACTGGAACGTATCGTAACTGTTACCGAAAAATACTCATTTGTATCATCTGTACCTTGGTTATCCAACTATTTTAATATGTTTCTTCTTATCTCCACTCACCATATAAATGTATAAATTTAAATCCTTGTAATTTCCATATAATGTACTTTGAAATATACTGGATCTTGTGGTTGTATTATTGAATGCTTACTTCAATGAATTAACTTCAAACTGTCACTATATTACTGTAGTAATAATTAATCTCCAACTGTATTTCACTTAATAATTCATTTAACTTAATCAATGCCTTCTTCTAGCTAATAATCTCTTCATAATCTCATAAATTATTCTTAATTCTTCTTTGTAATTAATAATCACATGTAACAGACTTAATAATAATAATAATTAACTTAATAATCTTCTTGTAACTAAATTCTTGAATTATAACTTTACTGAATCACTTTACTAACTGATTAATCAACTGTAACTAATCTTAATCTGTAACTAACTGATTTCTAACTGATAACTGACTGACTTCTAACTGATAACTGAACTCCCTCTCCAAATTACATGGCCTATATATATATATATATATATATATATATATATATATATATATATATATATATATATATATCTTTTTTTCGTTTCCAGAATAATCTAGCAATAAATAAGGTTCGAATCATTCTATTTTTTCTATCTGAACATTCTGGAATAAATGGAATGATTTTTTGTCTGTGATGTATTATGCAAATAGTCCCATTGACATTTCGAGAATTTTCTATGTACAATTTACGTGACTTTAGGCTCTCCAGATCAGAACTACACTATTATATGTAACTTAAACATTTATGTGAAATATATTTTTACTATTCTACATATGTAATTTTATTTTAAATTAAAATTCTCAAAATAAATAACTTTTTGACTTTGACACTACAGTGTATGTTTGGTTGCATAAGCACATGGCTGACTTAAAAATATCAAGTATTAAATAAAATAAAAAAAAACTTCTTAAACTTAATTCTTATGCTAAATTCTTAAAAATACCCTCATATAATTATTTTTTAATAATTAAGTAGTTAGGTATTATTGACTGACACGTTATGTAAAATAAAGTTTTATTTTGAGGTTGGCGTCATTAATAGGGCAGGATAAGGTGAAACTCTTTATTCTTTTTTTTTTCTTTCGAAAGCTAGATAAAAGAACAAAGAGTTTCACTTATCCTGCTCTATTAATGACTGCAACCTCAAAATAAAACTTTATTATATATAAATATATATATATATACACTATACCTCTGTCATGGTTCATCGGATTAAAATACACACATCAAAATAATTATTTCAAATATGTTTAATAAAGGTAGAAACAAGTGTCCCGAATATAAAACAAACATCTTTTCTTCATCATCATCAGAATCATCGCAATAGCTCTTAATAAAATTAAAAGAGAACTCCATAAATTAAAAAATCGTAACAACAAAAAAATAAATAAAAAACTTATTTGTTTCTCCTCAATTCTCAACAAAGTAGTTTTTAGGTTAGGTTATTATAGTATATCACCTCCACGGTTATTGATTACTGACCTACATCTATAAGACAAACTCATGATCAAATGTTTAATGTCTTGCTGCCGTATTCTGTTCCACTCAATTCAAAGGCCTTCAAACAGTTGCTGTCTTGTATTAAACGCAATATTTTGTTGTAAAATGTGTCTACCCAATATGTCCCATATATGCTCAATTGGGTTTAAATCTGGCGGTTGTGCAGTCCTTGGTAAAACCTCAATTTCATTATCTACGAGGAATGTTCGCACGACCCTGGCACTATGCAGCGCGCATTGTTGTGCATTAATTGAAATTAGGCACCAGGTTGTTGTACAAAGACTACAACAATAAGTTCGAGAATAATATTGCGGAGTCTGTTGCATTGAGAAACCGTTCCAGACAAACGAGATTGGTTCTTCCACCAAGAGTAATACCACCCCATACCATTATACTGCCGTCTTGGTCTCTATGAACCTCCTACACAGTGGCCAATCGTTTAGCTTTGCCAGATCGTCTCCAAATTCTGTCCTCCAGATTGTCCTTTTGTATCTGGTGCAAATCCATGTGTGAACGCAATACGAGCTCACTTACGTCTAAACCAATTTGCATGTGATTGGGCCCACTGAAGTCGATGAGCGTGATTTCCATTGAAAATACAATCACTCTCACAAATCTTAGAGCATTTAACCCTATTTCACGAAGTCTACTTCCAATGGTTTGGCGACTTAGAAACACCTGGCGGGTCTCTTGCTGCCTCACTTGTAATTGTGATGCAGTTACAGTCATCAATCGGGTTAGTTATCCTTGTACGGCCTGTATGATGTTCAGTAGCATAACCAGTTTTTTGACACCTTAATTACAAACGATTAATGATACTTCTGTTCGTATGGACGACCTCAGTAACGTCTCTTTGACTTTTGTCAGCTTAAAGCATCCCGATAGCACGCTACTGCGTTTCACGATTTAAATTATGTCTCTCCATTTTGGACAATTGCAAAACTAAATAAAAATCCACATAGACATCGAAAATCAAGTACCAATAAAGAATAGTACATTCTTTACCGGGTAGGAAAAGCTTAACATTCCTGGACGACTGTGAAGATTGCTAAGTCGAGGCGCAAGCCGACACAGCAACACAGAGTCCAGGAATGTGGCTTTTCCTACGAGGTAAACATACTATTTTTCCGCAAATCGTTTAAAATTCGACAGATATTGATTGATTTAAAAAAAAACGCGATAATTTTATTCCCAAATAAATGGTGCTTTGAAATTCCTAATAAAATTATTTGGGTTACTATGGAAACGTATTGAGGTTGAATTGTCAAACTTATGTAGAACACTAACAACTGTACGGAAATATCATTTTCTTACAGTAAGGAAATGACATATCCTTACAGTTAGGAAGTCCTGACTTTTTCTTCAAGAAATTTTGACAGGAATGTCAAAATTTCCTGGCGATTTGCGGAAAATATTATTTTTATCTTATAGACAAAAAACGCATATTACAGTTTTGTTAAATTTTTTATAGCCATTATAAGCATTACCGTCAAAGCTGGTACAATAATTGACAAAATAACACAAATCATCAAAAAATATTAAAAACATAAATTTATTTTTGTATTTGCAGCTAACATTGATTTATTCCTATTAATACAGGTGTCCCCTAGATTATTTTAATGTATGTATTTGTCGGTGACTTTAGGGTCATGGAAAACACAGACAGTTTTAAAATTATTTAAAAACTGACGACTACTTAATTCAAAACTAATTGACTAGTCTAGAAGCGTTGTATGCTTTGAATATTGTAAAACTGATTTATTGCGGTCTGTGACGGCTTATAAATTTGGAAGCACTCAATCACTTCTTGACAAGTTCAAAAATTACACTATAGATAATGAAAATACATATTAATACAGCTGATATATTATGGAAGTATGCATTGGCTAGTATTGTTGAAGTAATCTAACATGTTGGTATTTAATAACTGAACAATAAATTTTAAATTTTCATTTTGAAACTGCCTTCTTGTGGTATGTCTAAAGTAAATATTATTTTTATATGGGATTAAGCTACAATTGATTGTAATGGATATTAAATTTTATAATTGTTTTTGACGTATTAATATCCACTCCGGAAATCGTTTTAAAAAAAAGATTATTTTAAATAGTGAGCTGTTATTACAACCAAGTTATTTGGTGGTTGTTTTCCAAATTGACGGTTGACTTGCTTGGCTTCGATCTTGTAGGCATATAAATAGGTATAATATGCTTTTAGTTCATAAAATTCTAAGGGTGATACTTGTATCCTTACGATGATATCGAATTCTGATTGTTTTGTCTGTTAATGCATGATGTGTTTATGTGTTATATGTACGTATTGTATATTGTATATAAATATATTATTATGTCTAATTGAAGATTATGTATTTGACTTTCTGTTAATCGGCCAATATTGGTATGTTCTTGTTGATGACTTCTTTTAGTATTGGCAACCAGAGCTTTCTAAATTCTGCTAATGGGTTTGCTACATATTTTTCTTCATGAAGTAAAATGAAAGCTGCTTCTTTTTCTTAATTTTGATGTATATGTCGTGCTCGTTTATTCGAACACTTAATGGTCTTGCGTTTTCTCCCACATAAAAATTGTTGCATATATAGGCTATTTTATAGATGCAGCTCTTTGATCTTTCTTGTATGTTGTTAGGTGTGGTTATGGACACCATATATTACAGTGTATTGGTTGTTTTGAATATCCTTTTTATTTTTTATACTAAGCCCTTTACATATGGTATTGTTGTCTTTTTAAATTTTTTCTTTCAGAAATGCCAATAGCTTATAAGCAGAATGAAAATCAAAGCAAGAAAATATGATGCTTCATAAAAAGAGTATGGTTTGATGCTGGAATAGACAAGAAATGCCTAAACTCTGGAATAAAGAAGAAAAAGAATATGAACAGAAGAAGGAAAAGACCTATTGCACCAAATTCAATAATATTCGTCCCTGGACGACAACAACTAAAACAACTTATTTATTAAGGCTATTATGGCGACTCTGGGGCTTTTTGTCCAAGAAAAATAATGCATAACAATATGAGAAGAAGAGGCAGATTTATTTCCCAAATTTGGTAATGTTCTTTTTGAGCTAATCTAAAGCAATGTACAAAGTTTCAAAACAGAGGACTTTTCCTTAAAAAAAAAGAGTTCAGTAGGCGGTAATGTAGACTAGCGAGAAGCTTTATATTGATCATTTATAAAGTTGCTGTTTTTTCTATTCTCTTTACAATTTCATAATATTTTTAATTAGATTTCTATTGGGTAGCAGTTTTTGTTCTTTTTAAGCTTTTTACATGCTTTATTACACTCGTTAGTACAATCTTTTTTACGTTTCCTGTACAAAAAACTATGAAACATTTCAAAAATCAAAATAACAAATTATAACCAGTTTTGACATTTTATATACCTCTGGCCATCCCCTGTTTAGTTACACAAATGGACTCTTCCGTTGTAACTGTATAAAGCATGAGAATTTAAACATGAGAATGTTTTACTAATAATTCTTTTTATCTCACTCTAACACAATAGTCGAACTGATAATTGCAAAAATCCAACATTGTATTTATGTGAAATTGTGTTTATATGAAATTATGAAAATATAAATAAATAAAATTTAATAGTAAACTTAATTATTATAAACACTAAATAAGATGTTTAAAAATTGCAAGTTATATTAATAAAAGTGAAACAGTAGGCGGAACTGTAGACTAGCGCGAATCTTCATACTGTTTTCTGTATTTTAAAATTTAAATAATATATATTTAAATAAAATAAAGTCATTTTATATTTATCTATTTTTTTATATTCTAAACAAATTCAATAAATTATTATGTTTGCTGCTAACGCCACCTGTTAACGTATTAACTAAACATACGTTGTTTACTTATGACAAACCTGTCAAATTCAGACCAAATATTATTAATAAAATATAAATAAATATCATTTGATAGTAAGTTTAATGATTATATAAACTAAATGATATGTTTAAAAATAATAATTGTATTTGTATGAATTTATTTTAAAATAGAAATAATATAAAAATTTAAACACATGATTCAATGTTGTTATTAATCGAATTACATTTATGACTTTAATTAAAGTTTAACAATCGTTACTAATAGAATCTCTTAGTGGCAGATATTCTTTAAATTGTTTATTTTTCATTTAATGTCTATATTTTGTTGGTTATTTTTCACTCAGTTTTTAATTCAAACCTGCTTAGGCCCAGTATTTCAGTAAGAGCTTAAAATTTTGGTTAGCATACCTAGGATAAATTTTAACCAATTTTTAACACCTTTTCACTTTTTTTCATCTGTTAACTGCAGTAATTGTGCCTGCGCATGTGCAAATGGCTAAATGTCATATAAAACTTACTTACTTACTTACTCCGTGGCGTTACAACCCTTCGTGGGTTTTAGCCGACTCGACAACATGCCTCCACTGTTTTCTGTCTTGAGCAACCTCCATCCAATTCTCCACGCCCATAGTGTTTAGGTCTCCTGCTATATTATCTCGCCACCGGAGACGAGGGCGTCCGCGTGGTCTCCTTCCAGTTGGGACTTCCTCCCACACCAGTCTTACTGTTCGTTCGTCAGAATGTCTTCTGAGGTGTCCTGCCCATTGGAGTCTTCTGGACTTTATTTCTTTTATGATGTTGGCGTCTGGGTAAAGTTCTTCAAGCTCTTTATTAGTTCTTATCCTATATTGTCCTGATGCTTCATCAAGCACCGGACCAAAGATCTTCCTTAGGATTTTTCTTTCCCAAACACGTAGTCTCTCTTCATTTGCCTTTGTTATCGTCCACGTTTCGCTTCCATACATCACAACGGGTCGTATGATTGTTTTATAGACCTGTATATTCGTACGTCGTGTTAGTTGTTTTGATTTTATAAGGTTTTGGAAGGCAAAAATACAACTGTTGCCGGCCTGAATCCTGTTGTTTATTTCTTGTGATCCGTTATTGTTGTTCCAAGATACTTGAATTCTCTAACGCGCTCAAAGTTAAAGTCATCGATGGTAATGTTCTGACCGATTCTGTCTCTGCTTTGGTTATTGCGGCTCATATACATATATTTCGTCTTGTTTTCGTTGATTTGGAGCCCCATCTTCTCTGCTTCCTTCTCAAACCTTACGAAAGTCTCCTTCATCCTTAATCGTGTGTTTCCTATTAGATCTATATCGTCTGCAAATGCCAGTAGTAAGTTTGGTCCTTCTCGATGAAATACTGTATTCGGTTTTTCGATTCTTGCACTTCTGATTATGTGCTCCAGAGCTAAGTTGAAGAGTTGTGGTGAAAGTGCATCTCCCTGTTTTAGTCCATTGTTTATTTCAAATGTCTCCGAGTATTGTTGTCCAACTCTCACCTTACATCGTAACCGTTCCATACACATCCGTATCAACCGGACTAGTTTTTTTGGAAAGCCAAGTTCCTGCATCGCTGTCCACAGTCTGTCCCTACATACTCTATCAAATGCTTGTTTAAAATCTATGAACATCTGATGAAGCTCACGATCAAACTCCCAGCATTTTTTCATTATCTGTTTTATTGTGAATATCTGGTCAATTGTAGAGCGGCCCGGTCTAAATCCGCATTGATAATCTCCAACGATTTCTTCTGTGTATGTTTTGGTTCTTTCTAGCAGGATGTTTGCAAAGATTTTGTAGGTGGTGTTTAGGAGTGTTATTCCCCTGTAGTTAATACATTGCTATATTTTATTGCATATAAAACTTGCCTGTGTGAATAAAATCTAAATCACAGTCTGATGTCATTTCTGTTCTTTTTTCGCCCAATATATTAACCCATGGTACAATTCATTGTACCATGATATCAACTGGTGTTTCTTCGTTTGGCTTTGACAGACCACTACATGTGGCTGTACAGTATTTTTTATCATTTGCATGGTTACGTCACCGAATAAATAACAATCAGAATGCCCATTCTCAGATGCCGCCTTTGAAGTGTGTCCTCACGCGACCGCCATATTTTAAACGAAAATATAGTCTTGGATTGAGAAATTTGTGGCAAGCTATGACAGAACTGTAATTTAAATTTTTAGAGATTAATAATTTAGTAAACTTGAAATAATTTAATCTATTCTTCAACTGAAAGTACGAATAAAATAGTTCATGTTATGTCTATAGTTGCCGTAAATAAATTAAACCGGGTTAATTTTTCTATGCATACCAGATAAAATGTCACTGAACAGCACTGGTTCCGTTTAAAACATGGCTGATTCCGTCTGTGCGAACGAGATGCGCGTACTTATCTTTTCAAGCAGAGTGGGCATTCTGATTGTTTATTATTCTGTGGTTACGTAATACAGTTTTTTTAATTTGTCCACTTCTCCTTTAGAATTTTTGCTGAACGTGGTATACCAGTAGTAGATTTTCAGTTAAATTTATTGGCTAGCTCTTCCCATTAATAGAACTTTAGCTTATTGCTTATCACACCAGTTTCTTTACATTCTAATATTTTTTTTTTCACCAATTCTACCAATAAAAAAGTAACTTCACTTTCAGTGAAGTTTTTGGATCACATTCCAACGTTCATTTGTCCTTTCATAATGAATGTAAAAAACAAATAATGAAAAAATCAACTTATTTAATAATGCAAACAATCTAAAACATAATAATGTAAAGATACAGGTTACAGTTATAATGTATTTAACGAGGTAAAATAATTCGCACGATAAAAACAAAATAACCTAACCTGTCACTTGTCAGGCAACACTCTGAATCATGGACGTATAAACATAGATGGACACAGCAATAAGATACCTTTAACACACAATGTTTTGAAGCTTCGATAGAATGTGATGCTTCCGCAATGAGCATAAGCGTGCTTGAATTTTTTATTCGCGGGTAATTATTCAAATTTTAAAAATTGGAAGTAGTAATAATGTATAAAAACACGTTCAAAGAATTAAAAAAAAAACGAGAGTTTAAACTATTAACAAATCACGTCTTTATAGAAAAATTAAAATACAATTTTATTTGCTTTAAAATTAATACAACAAAATATAGTTGAATTCAAGTTAATTTTTAATAGGTATCAAAATAATGCTACAATAAAAAATCTTTGTGTTTTCTCCTAAATTTGCTACCAAAATAGTTCGATCGTCAATATTATTTGGAAACCTACATAGAAAAATAAATGAGTTTTATTTATTTCACTAATTTATTTGCATCCATGAGAAATATTAAATTAAAAAGGTACTAAATAGATCTTTTTTAATCAGTTGATGTCTACTTACAATTTAAAAATGTCTACTAATTTCATGAACTTATATCTTATTTTTTAATACATTAATTAACATAAATAAACCCAATGGTACGCCTATTAAAATGTAAACAAACACGCTTCCTCATTTCCTCATCTTAAATAATGTAAATTTTATGTACTTACAAATGAAATGAGAGATCGGGATGTAAATATTTCGTTTATTTTATTTTACTTTTCACAAATATCACTCAAAATACAGCCAAAATATCGAAAAACAACTTTACTAAAAAGTAAACAAACATGGAACAGCATTTGAAGTTTGACGTAGATCCATAAGACAGAGAAATGTAAACAACCGTTGCCATTTATAAATAGTTTTCAGTGCTTCTACATATAAAATAATTGATTGATATCTGAATTATACGTTATTATTAAATAATAATGCACACTATGTGCACACTTTATATTTTGATTAAAATTAAATATATTGATCGAACCAATAAATTATTATTTTGGTTCGATAGCACCTGTAGAGTATAATATATATATATATATATATATATATATATATATATATATATAGTCCCAAGATTCCTAAGAGGAACATAGGGCTTCCACAAAGTGTCTCCAGCGAACTCTATTTCTGGCTAGAGTATAAAATACGGAGTAATATTTTCAGCGACTCGCGAATAAGAAATTTTAAAAACAAAACGTGACAACAGTTGAAGGTGCTGAGAATGTGACCTATTCAAATAATTTTGACTTCACAATTTTATGTAAATAACTGAGTCCATCTGTGTTTATACGTCCATGCTCTGAATAATGCGTTTATTGTACCTATGCGCAGGCGTAACCAAAAAATTCTAGTTAACCCATCTAACGAGTATTGGTTAAAATCTTACTCAATTTAAACGGGTTTAAGCAATAGTTTAAGTAGTACTGAAAAACTGATTTAGCGCAAATATTTCGGTGACCAAAAATAAATAGGTTAATCCAGACTGAAAAATTGGCCCTTAGAGTAGAATAGAAACGAATTAAACGAGAGTAGTGAATCTGACGAATTTATTGGGGCATAACTAGAGTCTGACAAGAAAGCGTGAGTTACATTCTCGTTTGTAATAATTATAATATTATAATGTGTAGTTATTGTTCTTTTAACAAGTAATATTCTGATTTAAAATCACTATTTAAAAATAATTTAAATAAAAAAAATCGATCATTTTTGTGCATGGGATTACGCAATATTGATACAATGAATTCGATAAATCTTAAGTTACGTGAAATTTCTGTTAGCTTTATAAATCATATTTACTGCAATTAAAATTTTTTCTGATTGATTATTAAAAGGATATAAAGAATTATCTAAAAATATGAAATAAATTTTATAATTTTTTTTTATTTAATTTATTAATTATTAATTTAATAATAATTAATAATTAATTTATTAATTAAGGGAAAGATTATTCGTGGGTTATGAATATATTTTGAAAGAAAAATGTTCATATAAAAAGTTCACAATGAGAAATAGGAATATTTCTTTGTACTAAGCATGGTAAAATGAAAAATAACATAGAAAGTTGATGCCAGTATCAAAGAAGTATAATATATAGTTAAAATTTAAAAGAAATTATAAAAAACTGTATGTAACATACTGAAAAATGAGGAAAATATTACGATAACGTACATTAAGCCGTGTACTAAGAAAATATTTCATGATATTGATATTGACACTATTAATAATATTAATTTTTAAGTAAACTTACCTTCAATGGTATAGAATGTAAAAAGTAACAAAAGAAAGATGTAATTTTTCATGGTGATTATTGGCCTTCCTAAACAAACCAAGTTTAATAAATTATTAATTATAATAAAATATAATAAAAAAAACGTCATTTATATCTACATTGTTAGATTACTTTCTAATCAAAAAATCTTAGATATGTTCATATTGAGGACTAAGCTGATTTCATTGTTTGCTAATAGAGATAGGTAACAAATTTACAAAAAATATTACTTTGATTTAAAACAATCAATAATTGATTTAAGACAGTTAATAAAACTAGAAGATCGATACATGAAATATTTAAGTTAAGGTTTTAATTTTATTTTAAGACTTGTTTGGTCCGTTTAGGCTGTTATTTTAATTGTTGAATCATAATAATAAAGATTCCCAAATATCGAAATTTACTTTATTGTTTGATACGGCGAGTACTTTCATCGTATTTGTGCAGGTGCTCAAATTCATAGACGGGGAAGGTGTCCTTGACAGTGTAGCACTCAAGATAGGTGCTCGTAAGTGCTGTGGATCAGGAAATGTGATTACAGCAGGCATGTCAAACATGTGGCCCGCGGGCCGCATGCGGCCCTTCAGGCATTTTCTTGCGGCCCGCAGCCCGATCATATCAGGTAATTTTCTGCGGCCCACGAAGCCCAACCCAATGTATGTAGTACAATAGTTAAAACATTTTATAAGAACGCATGAAAAGCACAGGGGCAGAAAATGGCTGTGCTTCTCTTCCGCACGCACTGCAACTGCAATACTTGAGAAGTATAGGTTATTCCACGAATATACGACTGTTTGGAATTATTGCTACAACGAATATTTTACTGTACAAGTAGAAGTATGAAAGTAAATTGGTCTAATTATTATTCCATAAAAAAGGATCTTCTGTTACTATGACATATAAACTAAAATTATTTCAGTTAGTAGATGTTCAGATAGACGCAACATTTATTGTGAAGATTAATCCAAAATAACAAAAAAATTTACGTAAATGCTCCTACAAATAAATACAATGACCTCTATGAAGTTTTAAATGTGTTCATCAGCCATTTGGGTTGAATTTCGGTGAAATGTAAACACCAAAGAGGCGCGCCGGGTATCTTTATTACTTTATTAGGTACTAAAACGGTAATAAAAACAAATATATTATTTTTAATATAAATAAAAAGAAATTGGCAGAACGATGGTTCAGAAACCAGAAAAAGAATCTGGTATTCCACTTTGTTAGTTTTTTGTTTGCTTTGAGTGGATATACTCTTAAAAGTTCCGAAAGTAACGGGTATAACATGGCGGCTATTGATAGTTAAAGTACCGAGTCATTACAGATATTTAAAAGTAACGAAAATTTACATACAGTTTCATAAATCGCCGACTGATTTTAGTTTTAAAAACCGTCCGTATAGAGGTGTCCGGTGAAGAGACGTGTCCGTTAAAAGAGAGTTTACTGTAGTGTATTTGTTTGTAATGGTGATTAGGAGAATAAGAGTAAGAGTAAGTTTTTTGTTTTTTTAATACTTAATAAATATTCGACTAAATAAATTAAACTATTTAATCACTTAAGTATTGTTACACTTCGTTTAAATCACTTAATTCAAAAACCAACTTGTTTACAATACTAAAGTCAATGAGAGTAATTATACGAGTATACTTCAAAATCTGAATTACAACTATTCTATAAACTATCAATTCTATATTTAGATCATAACTTCATATTTAAATCTAAGGTGTATATCTGTCATAACAGTATTTTAAAAATGGGGAGAATTTACCATTGTACAATTCAGCACATTGGACCATTTAAGTCGACACCTTAAAGCGAATTTAAAACAGTCGTATATTCGTGGAATGGAGTATACATATTGTGATTGTTGGAAATGTCTTGTGAGACAAGGGTCTGGTAATAAGATGATAAAATTTTGGGCGAGGCTACTTAATCCCTGCGCCTGCGCCAGCCTGTTGCTATGCTGAAGGCGGCAGCGCGGCAGGCGGGCGGCCAGTAAGTAAGAATGTAACCAACCAACCAGAAAGAACCAGTTGACGACCGATCGACATCGACGCGCCACTCTGTTGTGTTTTATTCTGTGATTTTATTTTATCGAAATAGCGCGCTACCTACTGTTTGTATCGAAATAGCAGATTGTTTTTAGAGATTATTTATGCCACTACTACTGTAAAATGTTTCTTTCAAAACCAAGTGGAAGTAAGAGGAGAATCACAGACGAACATCGAGTATTTCAAGAAAAATGGGAGTTGGAGTTTTTTGTGAGTGAAAGTGAAAGACAAAATTATTTGCCTGATTTGTAACAGTACAGTGAGTGTCCCTAAATTATACAATATCAAACGTCACTATGACAGCACAAAGCTAAGTATAACCAGTATGTGGGGGCAATAAGAAATGAAAAATTAACCGAGTTAAAAGCACGATTAACAAATCAACAACTCATGTTTACACGAGCTAAACAAGAAAATGAGTCTGCTCTTTATGCAAGTTATAACCCGACAAGCGAGAGCTGGCGGGTTGGGCGTAGAACAAATTGAAAAGTGGAAAGAATTGCTCATTTCTATTGCAGTCGGCTAGGAGTTCACATCGTGTATAACCGTTTAAGTACCTATACTATATACCTATAATCGCGATTAAGTACCTCTCCTATCTCTCTTAGAATAATTCCTTTTCTATTTTCGCGCAGCTCACCCGCCAGCTCTCGCTTGTCGGATTATACGTACTTTCAACATTAATCGCCAAACACTCAAAACCTTTTGCTGAAGGTGAATTTATAAAAGAGTGCCTCGTGAAAGCCGCAGAAATTGTTTGTCCCAGAAGCGTTAAAGCTTTTCAAAGTATATCTTTGTCGCGGAATACAGTCGCTGAAAGAGTCACTGAGTTGGCTAGTAACATAAGCGATCAAATAAAAATGAAATCAGATACTTTTATCCCATTTTCAATTGCCTGCGACGAAAGTACAGACGTGTGTGGTGTGGCTCAACTCGCTGTTTTTTTTTTCTTGCTGTTGATAAAGAAATGAATATTTATGAAGAACTACTGGAATTGGTGCCTTTGCATGACACAACGACTGGGGAGGATATATTGAATTTATATGAACTGCTACAACGGTATAATTTGAATTTATCAAAATTGTCTTCTGTTGCAACTGAAGGGGCTCCTTCTATGACAGGAATAAATAATGGCTTCATTAAATTATTACAGACCAGAATTAAGGAGACATACAAAGACATACCAGATTTTCACCACGTTCATTGTATAATACACCAAGAAATCCTATGTTCAAAAGTGATAAAGATGGAAAGTGTGTTAAAAGCAGTAAAAAAAATTATTAACTTTATAAGATCACGTGGTTTGAATCAGCGACAATTTACTGCGTTTAAATAATGGGCGAATAAGTGGGCTTGCCTTATTATATGGAGGTGCGGTGGCTTTCGTGTTCTATGGTTCTAGATCGATTTTGGAAACTAAGAGAGGAAATACGACTTTTCATGGAAAGAAAAAACCAAGATGTCAGTTTGCTGTCCGATGTATCGTTTTTACAAGATCTTTCTTTTATGGTAGATATCACAAAACACCTATCAGAGCTAAATACAAAGTTGCAAGACCACGTCAAATTATTACAGACATGAACGATCAAGTAAAAGCTTTCAAGTGCAAGTTATTACTGTGGGAAAAGCAGTTAGCAGTTAATAATTTGTCGCATTTTCCGACATGCAAGGACTTCCAAGAAAATAGTAGTGTCGAAATTTCGTATAATAAATATGTCGAGAAAATTAGAAGTGTGCAGGTCGAGTTTGAGAGACGTTTTCAAGATTTTAGACTTCAAGATGCAAATTTTTCCTTATTCACAGGCCTTTTCTCCATTGACATAGAAAAAGTTCCCGATCACTTGCAGATGGATGTCATTGAAATTCAATGTCAGACTCACTTGAAACAAAAATTTAATGATGTTGGTTCATCTGAATTTTATAAGTACCTACCTGTCCAGTATGAAGAACTACGGAACTTTGCTTGCAAAGTAATATCAATGTTCGGAACTACCTATCAGTTCGAGCAATTATTTTCCTTAATGAAAGGAAATAAATCACCTTTACTGAAATTGATTTCAGCAGATAAATTTACTCCTCAAATAGATAACTTAATTAAAGATAAAAGGTGTCAGATTTCAGGGAAAAAATTGTAATTATTGCAACTTAACTTACCTACCTGTTTTGTTCAATTATTTACTTTTATTATGTAATTAAACTATTAAACGATTGCTGGACTATCTTTACTATACATTTTTTTTTGTTTGGCCGAGTCCTGCGGTGCGGCCCATTGATACTGTGATCATTTTAAAAATGGCCAGCTAAGTACTTTTAGTTTGACATGGCTGGATTACAGATTATAAAGGCCTGTTCAAACTAAATATATACATATATGTATTAAATAAATTATGGTTTTGAAATCTGTACTGCAGAATGATTATAAAATTCACCATTCATGTACCAATTGTTTTAAAATTGAGAGAAAAAGAAGAATATCAAATCATATAACATATCTCACATCTCTTTCTAAACCGTAGCACTCAAAATATTGAAATTTCACTGGAGAGCAAAAACACAATATATGTTTTAGTTATTTAAGAATATATTTTCTATTTTAGTTAGTATAAATCCAATTTTTGTATCAATATTTTACTTGTTACAACTAGGCTAGAGTAACAAAGGAAAACCAGTTAATAAAAGAAAATAACAACTAAAAACGTCTTTTTGATTTAAAATAATACAGTTTTCGTCTATTTCTTGAATATACATAATTGCTTTATCTTTTACATGTGTCATAAGAATAAATTTATGAAGAAATTTTAATGACTTTTATTAGCAAAATAAAAAGTAATAAAAAGTTGTAACCAACATCTAAACTCAAACAAACCTAAAACAAAGAGAAATAAAAAAAATAACAAACTTAGTAGGTATTTAGTACCTAATTCTTTTTAAAAAGTATATGATTTAGAATAGCGTCAATCTCTTTTTCCTTTCGAGGTAGTACTTCTACTAAATGCAAGTCACCGTTGCATTTTAGTAATCCTTTCCTTTTTCATCAGACGTTTTATACTTGAGGCATAAGCTAAATTGATCCTTCTTCGGAACAAAAAACGAAATACTAAATTCATAATTAAAAATGCCCGAGTACATGTCATAATTAACTGATGGTTTAGCCTCGGAATCACATTCCAATTGATAATCTCTATGTAGCTGCGGGTTTGAGGGTCTCATACATACACCACACAAGTATTCTCCACAGGCTAAGAAAAGACAAATAAATTATTAACACCGTAAAGAACAGAAAACTGGCTTACTTGGGCCACATCATGAGTAATAATAAATACCGACTTCTACAGTTGATTCTACAAGGCAAACTTGGGAGTAAGAGAGGCCCTTGACGTACACGTATATCCTTGCTGGCCAATCTTAAGGTATGATTCCAATAAAATAGTGTGCAGCACAATTGTTCACAAACATTTTGTGCGAACTCCAGCATTGTATGTGCTCACTTATTTCGAATTTAGATTCTGTCTCCACCGGCAAAGCTGTGCATAGCTTTTGTAAACGTACAGTGTAGCACACAGAAGTTGTACTAACTAACCTCAGTTCTCAATATTGACGGGTTGGAAAACGTAGTGTTTAGTGCTGCAGCTTGTATTTTAATATGTAGTCTGGTTAAAAAAAAAACAAAGAATAAAACCGCGATGTTGGGTGAGGCCTTTTCTACAGCGACGTAATGAAGAAACGAACATATTTGTAGAAGAAATAAAAATAGATCTCTTGAGTGGATCTATAATTTTACTCGTATATCGTGTGAAGATTTTAAGTTACTTGTCAATGCCGTTAGTCCTCTTATTGCCAAGCCAAGCCATTAACTACAGAAAATGCGTTCCTGTTTCAATAAGGCTTGCAATTACCCTAAGATATCTTGCTACTGGAGATTCTTTTGCAAGCTTAATGTATTTATTTAAAGTTTCAAAAGAACTTATTGCTCGGATTATACCTGAGACCTGTAAGGGGCTGATAAGCGTGTTGAAGAAATACATTAAGGTAAGACAATTAAACCATATTTATTTACTTTATTGCATTAGAGATCACACCAAGTTAATATTTCACTGTTATGCTGATCGTTGTCTTGATCAATATCGCGAACCTGAAAACATGAAAACGGTACCGGTTCATGCGAATTCGACTACTCTGAATAAGGTGAAGGCATTGGAGTCGTAGCATATTTTCCAGTACCAATTATAGCGCCATACAATAAATTATCAATGTCCCTTTGCACTAAAATCTTCATTCGTTCATCTTTAATTTTTTTAATTTTTAATTTCGCTGCGACTTCTACAGCAAAAATGTCGTCGTCGTCTTGTTTTCTTGTTTCCATCTGCTTACTTACGTTGTCCATAATGGACAAAGCATGGGCAATTCTCGGGTCTTCATTGACCGCACGACGTTTCAACGAGTTCTTCGGACCCTTAAACTTTTCTACTGGCCTTTCAAGAGAAGATTCTTGACTTTCATTTACTGTACTATGTTCTTCTTGTATTAACTGAAACAATAATAAGATTTTTTTTAGATACCCAACACTTTAGAAGAATGGATGATGGTGGAGCGTCAATTCGACCAACTTTAAAATTTCCCTCACTGCCTTGGGGCTTTGGATGACAAAAATAATATTATTCAAGCCCCAAATAAGACTGGAATTGACTTTTTTATTTATAAAGGGGGTTTCAGCATTGTACTTTTAGCAGTGGTTGATGCAAATTATAAATTTACGTATATAGATGTCGGTTGTAAAGGTAGAATATCGGATGGTGGTGTTCTCAAAAATACTGGTTTCTATGCTAGTCTTCAGCAAGGAAAATTACATTTACCTCAACCTACTGCGCTACCAGGCAGAAATGAACCAATTCCATATGTTATTGTTGCAGATGATGCTTTTGCATTAGATATGAATGTAATGAAACCATATCTTGGCCAACATAACAAAAGATAAAAAAAAGAATATGTAATTATCGATTGAGCGGAGTGAGACGTATTGTGGAAAGTGTAGTTGGAATTTTGTTCGCTGTATTTCGCGTAATAAGGAAACCCATACTGTTGGCTCCAGAAAAGGCACAATTAATAATACTGACATGTTGTTACTTGCATAATTTTTTGATAACACAAAAGTCGTTTGCACAACTTTACAATTCTTCTGGCAGTTTTGATAATGAGAACCAAACAACTCAGAGCGCTATCGATGGAATTTGGCGGCACGATACACCCATGACAAACTTACTACCTTTAAAAAATGTCGGAACAAGACCATCAGGAGATGTGAAAGATATAAGACAAGAACTAGCACATTATTTTCAAAATGACATCGGAATGGTGCCATGGCAAGACACACTAGCATAAAAAGCATACCCCTAAATGTAATAGAGAGTAATTAATTAATAAAACTAACCTGTTTATTTATTTTGTCTTGTGAGTTCATGCTGGTGTTCGGTTCATCCCTTTCATGAAATAAATTTAAATATGCATAAGCAAACCATTTTGGCTTATATACATCTGAAATCCAGAGCCTAAAGATTTGGAATCTGCAAATTTTCTTCTTCTCTCTCGGTATTGAGCCAAAATAATCTTCCACTTTCTCATTACCTCAGTCAAGTCGCAATCGAAAGTTTGAGCCAGCTCTTGAGTGGCGTCGTCTTTTTTATTTCTATTTTTGTATTCATTGTGACTGGAATCCCATAGTAAAGGATCAGTTTCAATTGTTTAATAAATTCTATAACTTTATCATTCGTCTAGTCCATAGTCATTTTCTTTTAAAAAGTGCGTTGCTTGCATGTGTGCGCGCACAAAGTAACAGATGTGCATGAACATTTCTGAAATGTTTGCGCACAATTTGTTATTGTTTGCATAAGTGGGTAGACTAGAATAACAATTTGTGCCGTACACTGTGCATACAGTGCCGCACAGATCAGCACACTGGTGGAATAGTACCTTTAGGAAGTGGACTGGTCTAACGTCAACTGATCCATTTCGAGCTGCTGTGAATAGAATTAGATGAGCTAATGTGGTCGCCAACATCTCTAGAAAATAGGCACATTTAGAAGATGTAGCTGCGCTATGGTTCTACCACCATCAATAAACTCTTTATTCGTCTGAGCCTTTAGATTATGGCTTTCCACTCGTGGTATTGATTTAATATGCTCTCTAACGCCATTTTTTAAATGGTCAACATTTTTTAATGTTATTGTGGTTACCTCTAGCATCGTGAGTAGCAACACCTTTTTTTATTGGCTTTGGCTTGAAACTTTTAGCTACTTAGTAACAACACCTAAACACCTAAAATAGAAATTTTATCTACAACTATAAGTAT
Source organism: Diabrotica balteata (assembly GCA_918026665.1). Classification (NCBI taxonomy): domain Eukaryota; kingdom Metazoa; phylum Arthropoda; class Insecta; order Coleoptera; family Chrysomelidae; genus Diabrotica; species Diabrotica balteata. Next base: position 116,496,080 of record OU898278.1, read on the forward strand.
TGTTCTGCCATTTATATTGAGGGTAGGCACTCTTAAAAAATTCTGCTGATGTCTGAAAATAAAAGACATAATTCATCCTTCTGCGATTATTTTTTCTGACATATTGGTACTTTGGTATGATTTCCTTCATATTTTTGGAAAGCACATCACACTTTTTATTAATGTCGACTAAATTGTAATACTGGTTAAAAATTTGCAATCGTTGTTCATTATTAATTTTCCTAGTGCACTGTAGTTAATATTTTTCGTTAAATGCTTCTTTGATACTTTTTTCGGAAACAAGTTCTTTGAATTTTGCACATGAAGTTTATTCCTTGCCTTGTTTTTTTTATAAGTAGAACTAGTTTCTTCCTCAAGTGCCTTTTGTACTTGTGTACTTTGTGTTTCTTCATCCGATGAGCTCCAAATAAAAGAAGATGAGACATGGGAACTAATATGTGAAACTGAAAAATTCGGGTCCTCAAAACTGTCAACATCATCATTACTTAAGTCACACTATTAATTGTGTCAGATGTTTTCCAAGTTCTGAAAATTTCAATCAGAATTCTCTTCTATGAATATTCTTATTATCTGCCGCAATGTCACGATTTTTCTGTGAGTTTAGAAAAATTCTTCTTCCTCTTGTAGCACTATAACTCGGGATGGGTCTTGGCTGACTGCACAACTTGCAGTCAGTTGAACGGTCGTCCATAATAGTTGGGTCAGTGGGTAGCCCATTGTTCTTAGATTTGACCATATATTGTCTCTCCATCGCATTCGTGGACGTCCTAAGGATTTTCTTTCTGTAGGGGCTTTCTCCCATAATAACTTGGCAAGGCGGTTTTTAGAGAGTGTATGGCCAGCCATTCTAAGACGTTGGGATTTAATCTCTTGGACTATGTCGCTGGCTCTATACATCTGCTTGACTTCAGCATTTGTTCTCATTCGGTATTGATTGCTATTAATGTCGAGATAAGGCCCAAAGATTCTTCTGAGGATTTTCCTCTCAAAACATCTAAGTTTTCTTTTTGTTTCTTTGGTCAGGGTCCACGTCTCACACCCATACGTGAGCACCGGTCTAATCACCGTTTTATATATTCTAATCTTTGATGTTCGTGTTAGGCTTTTAGATGTAATAGTATTGTGGAGGCTGGACATACATTTGTTTGCTGAATTCTTCCTTTAATCTCTTCCGCGATATCGTTATCTGCAGTTATTGTTGCGTCGAGATATTTAAAACTCCCTACTCTTTCGAAGTTATATGGGTCTATTGTAACATTTTGCCCTATTCTGTCTCGTCCCTTCTGTCTGTTGATGCACATGTATTTGGTTTTCTCTTCGTTTTCCCTTAAACCAGTTTTCTTTGTTGTGATGTGAATGTGAAGTCTCCTTCACATGATGACTGTGTTTCCCACAATGCCATCGTCATCTGCGTATACTAGTAGTAATGTTGGTCCATTTACTGTCAGTAGTTCTGTTTTAAGGTGTGCTGCTCTTACTACTTTCCCCAGGATGATATTAAAAAGGAGAGGTGACAGCTCATCTGCTTGTTTCGGGCGACTACTTATTTCGAAAGATTCTGAGAGTTTGTTACCTATCCGTTCTCTGGATCTACAGCTATTCACATAGAACTTAACAAGCTAGATAAGTTTTTTGGAACTGAAAGTTCTGCCATTGCATTCCACATCTGATCCCTTCTAATGCTGTCGTATGCTTGCCGGAAATCTATGAAGATATTATGGATAGTTCTATTAAATTTCCATCCTTTTTCAAACAGCTGTCTTAGAGCAAAGATCTGATCTATGGTCGATCTATGTTTTCTGAAGCCGGCTTAGTATTCCCCATGAAATTTTCTACAAACGGTGTCAGCCTACTTAATAGGATGTTTAATAAGATTTTATATGCCGTATTAAGTAGGGAGATGCCTCTATAATTAGAGTACTTGGCTTTGCCTCCCTTTTCATGGATGGGGATTATTACACTTTCGTGTCATTTTGTTGGTATTTTCTCTTCGTTCCATATAAGTGTTATTAGTTTGTGTATTTGTCTATGTAGAGTTTCTCCTCCGTACTTAAGGAATTCAGCCAGTACATTGTCAGAGCCTGGAGCTTTTCCGTTCTTCAATTTGTTAATTACTTGCCATGTGTCATCTATTTTGGGGTCCTCTACCGGTAGGTCCACCCCAAAATATATATTTTCTCCATGTTCTTCCTCTTGATGTATATTTAGTAAAGTCTTGAAATATTCTTGCCATATTTGGAGCAGTTCTTTTTCATTTATTATTAAGTCTGAAGCCTTTCGTTTGACACTGATTTGTAAAATGCTCGACTTTTTGACTGTTGCCTATTCTTTTCCATTTCTTCATATTTCTGTTGTTCGTACTTCCTTTTTTTCTCTCTAATTAACTTTCTTGTTTCTCGGCATGAAGTTGCATAGTTTTCTTTACTTTCTGCTGTTCCTTGTTGTAGCATAATGTTTCGCTTTATCTGTCTGTCGTGTAGTTTTTATTGACATTCTCTATTAAACCATTTCCTTGTTCTCTTCCTGCCTTTTCCTATTATTAGTTCTGCTGACTCCGTAATTGATTTTTCCATTTGTTGCCACAGCCTTTCGACATTATTGCTCTGGTCTACTGTATTTAGATGCTGTTTAATTTCTTGTTTGTAATTTTCTCGGATTTCCTCATTTTGCATTTTCTCGATGTTCCACTGTCCCAATTCTTCGTTGGAATTAGGTTTCTCTGAAGATATTCTCAACCTGAATTTTTTTCTTAGTAGGTGATGGTCTATATCTCCATCCACTCCTCTGAGGCTTCTTACATAGTTTAGAAAAGATACCTACTAATTATATATTTATTTTTATTTAGACGATTCAGCATTACTATTATTCATAGGCTCAATATTACATTTGTTTAATTAAGAAAAAGGAATAACTGTTCAGACCAAATTAAACTAGCTTTTAAAACAGATATTATTTTACAGGAAATTTACAAAAAAAATGAATACAAAATATTTTTATTTGATTGTTTCGTTTCAGAACTTTATGCCTCTGCAATATTATTCACCACAACCAGTTAAATTTCAATTATTTCATTTCCAAAATGTCCCTGATGTTCTTTTGTCAAAATCTGTAGCTAAAACTCCTTCCTTGGACTGCTTACATGGAATCAAATGTACTAACAATCGTTTCTATCTCTTTTTGGCTGCCAGAATATCCTTGGATACGGTTCTTGCGATAAATAATAAATTTATTTGGCCGTATTTACAAATATGGCAAAACTTATTTACTGCAACTTCTAATCAAACCTATCGCAAAACAACTTTAAATTATATCAACCTAAAACAAGTAGATGCAAAGAGATGCTTTGTTCGGCTTGAATGTGCTGGCTCAGAGATGCATAGACATGAATCAGGATATGTACTTATGTTTTGTAGACTTTGAAAAGGCATTTGATAAAGTTCAACATAAAAAGCTTGTAGATATATTAAAAAGCAAAAATATTTACAGTCGTGATCTGAAAATTATATCTAATTTATATTGGAATCAAACTGCCAAGGTAAGAGTTGACAGCCAGTACACCGAAAATATCAAAATACAGAGAGGAGTCCGCCAGGGTTGCGTGCTGTCCCCACTACTTTTCAATGTCTACAGTGAAGCGGTATTTCAAGAAGCGCTCTCAGACTCCATAGAAGGTATATCTAGCAATGGAGAAGTTTTGAATAACTTACGTTTTGCAGACAATACAGTAATAATTAGGGATAACAACAATGATTTACAGAACGTAATGCAACGCCTTAATGAACGCTGTCATGAGTACGGACTGAAGATAAATTTAAAGAAAACTAAATGCATGATGATGACTAAATCTGCACATGCAAATATTCAATTGACTATTGAATATACTGCAATTGAGAGTGTTAATAACTATAAATACTTAGGAACATGGATAACATCAGATGTAGACCAAACCAAAGAAATTAAGACACGTATTGAAATAGCACGTACATCATTTATTAAACTTAAAAAGTTTCTTTGTTGTCGGGATATTAGGTTAGAACTACGCCTGAGAATGCTTCGATGTTACGTGTTCTCTACTCTTCTTTATGGTGTGGAAGCTTGGACACTAAAACAAGTTCATCTGAATAAGTTGGCCGCCTTTGAATTTTGGTGTTACAGAAGAATCCTACGAATATCATGGATTCAAAGAATGTCAAACATGGAAGTAAGTAGAAGAATAAGAAATTAGGCGGAAATAATATTAACTATTAAAAGACGAAAACTTGAGTACTTGGGACATGTGATGAGAGGGCAAAAATAGGCATTATTACAACTTATTATGCAGGGCAAAATCCGAGGAAAGCGAAATGTGGAAAGACGAAGAATATCCTGGCTTAAGAACCTAAGGGAATGGTTTGAATGCAGTAGTGCAGAACTTTTTAGAGCAGCAGTCAACAGAGTCCGCATAGCCATGATGATTTCCAACCTTCGATAGAAGATGGAACTTAAAGAAGAAGAAGAAAACAAGTAGAGTGCATCGACTTTCTTGGGCTAAGACTGAACAGTCAGCTAACATCTTCTTCTTATTGCGCCGTCTCCTTTCAAAGGTTGGGTATCCAAATAAATTGTAGCTTTAGAAACTGCTGCACAAAAGATTTCTGTGGAGGAGCGATCAAACCATCTCCTCAGGTCTTTCAGCTATGAGTTTTGGCGTCTTTCAACTGATCTTTTGCCCTGCACTTTACCATCCGATATGATTTGGAGTAATTCATATCTTTTACTTCTCAACACATGACCCAAGTATTGTATTTTTCTCTCTTTGATTACGCTGAGTAATTCTTTTTGTTTACTCATGCGCCGAAGTACCTCACCATTAATAATTTTTGTATACATGTATTTCTCACCATTGGTGTACTGAATTAACTAATTAAGCAGATAATTTAAACTTTAAAATATTTTTAAATAAATATAATAAAGTATTGGATCGAATTTAAAAATTTAAAAACGATATCTTATTTGACCCTCATTGCCATTAAAAAATGTAATTCTTACCTCCCTGGATTAGGGGTCAAAGAAAAAATAATCAAAAATACTCGAAAAATGTGTACTTTTTTTAAACCAAAATTGACCTGTCGCTGGGTATTTCAAAAATCTTGTCGTAGTTCGTGAACGTGTTCGTGTTTCGTATTCATCCGGCTACTTTGTGTATAGACCAAGAAATAGAGGTATAAAATGATCAGAAATTCGTAAAAATTACTGGACGCGATTTTCCAGGTGGAAAGTGTTGGGGAAGCCTATGCAAACAGCGTCTCATTTCGTGAGTAACGTTTTTTTGGTTGGAAAATTGTTTTATTTTAAACTTTTTTGCAAAAAAGTGGTATCTGTCGTTCGATTCAATATTGCGAAAAACCCACGAGGGTTGGAGAAAAATGGTCCACAGATAATTTTTTCCTCGAGAACTGACAAAGATTTTAAGACTTGCTAAATTGAAATCCATAAATAAATAAAAAAGTTATTGCAAAATTAGTCCAAAAAACATTGTTTTTTACAATTGTTTATAACTTTTTCAATAATGTATAAATTCATTCAAAACTTTATCAAATTATGGGTTTTTAAGTACTTAAACTGTGTGCAAAAGATGGGCGCAATCGGTCGAGTAGTTTTTGCTAAATCGTAATTGTTTATCACGTTTTTTAAAAAAAGGGTCATTTTTGAATGGACGTACAGCTGGCTGAGTGGCGACTAGGATGCCCATTTTGGGCTCATTTTCTTCGTTTGGTCGTCAACTATCATATACTTAAAATTAAAAAAAATATATTGTAATTTACTTATTGAAAATTGTTAATAAACGAAGTACACTTTTTCGCCTTATAAACATTTAGAATATCTCGGTGGTTTTTGAATATACAATATACAAAATAGCCGCGCTTCTTTTGAAGCGCTCTTAAACCTTTTGGTTTGTTCAAATAAAAACGAAATAAATTGTACGTTAAAGATTGGGTCTTTATTTAAATATTGGCCAAATTTCAGCCCTTAATGTTTATAAACAATTGGTCTGCGATTTTTTGAAAAAAAAAATATTTCCGTTTCTATTGGTCGTAGGAAGTTCTTTTTTTTTTAATGTGTTTTTTGACCAGCTTTCAAATGGTATGCTTGGCTATTTTGTATATTCAAAAACAACCGAGATATTCTAAATGTTTATAAGGCGAAAAGTGTACTTCGTTTATTAACACTTTTCAATAAGTAAATTACAATATATATTTTTTTTAATTTTAAGTATATGATAGTTGACGATCAAACGAAGAAAATGAGCCCAAAATGGGCATCCTAGTCGCACCCAGCCAGCTGTAAGTCCATTCAAAAATGACCCATCTTTTGCACACAGTTTAAGTACTTGAAAACCCATAATTTCATAAAGTTTTGAATGAATTTATACATTATTGAAAAAGTTATAAACAATTTTAAAAAACAATGTTTTTTGGACTAATTTAACAATAACTTTTTTATTTATTTATGGATTTCAATTTAGCAAGTCTTAAAATCTTCGTCAGTTCTCGAGGAAAAAATCATCTGTGGACCATTTTTCTCCAACCCTCGTGGGTTTTTCGCAATATTGAATCGAACGAAAAGATACCACTTTTTTGCAAAAAAGTTTAAAATAAACAATTTTCTAACCAAAAAAACGTTACTCACGAGATGAGACGCTGTTTGCATAGGCTTCCCCAACACTTTCCACCTGGAAAATCGCGTCCAGTAATTTTTCGATTTCAAAAACTTTATTTTCTCGGTCTAGTATAAAATACTCCAAATATTCTACATAGATCTATCAATAGTATAGTTTGGCTACCATTATAAACAATATAAAACTAGAAGCAGCCACAAAAGTAAAAAAACCTAAATTATTAGTAATTTCATTTCTATTTAAATTAGATTTTCAGTATACTCCTATATCATTATATCATACAAAGGCTAAAAACAAAGAAAGCAAAAATTATAGTTTTGATAGCGATTTTAACATTTATTTAAATAGTGTTGTTACAACTCTTTGTCGTGTTTCTTGATCCAGTCAACAAAATGACTGACCCTGGTAAATACTGACGGAGCACCTTCCCTACCACATGGTAGAAACACCCAAGATGCCAATCCAACCAATTGTTGATCTAGAACTAAAGGACCACCAGAGTCTCCTTCACAAGTACCATGGTTTTTCTCAGGATTTGCTGTACATATATTAGATGTGGTATTGTATGGGTTGAGTTTTTCGGCCTTATTACATAACTCTAAACAAGCTGAAACATAATCACATTTAAATTAAACAAATTTTGTTTTTTTGTTACTTAGTGAAAAATTCTTCTAATAATTTAATTTTATCTGAATCAGACAAACAAAGAGATCTCAGCGGGTTTGAAAAAAAAAACAAATTGAATAAAAAAGATGACAGCATACGATTGCCTTCGACACGGAGACCTCTCATAAAGAGAATATCATCCGCTCCATCCGCGAGTTAAAATCCCACTGTCAGAAAAATGTCAGAGAACTACGAACACTACTGCGTTCGTAGTTCTCTGAAAATGTTCGCTCCAATTCCCGCGCCAATCCCCACGCTAACCCCCGAGCCAACCTCCACCCAAACCACGTCACCATTGACGTTATAAATGAACCATCCTCTGTTTCCAGTGGCAGTAGTGTATTAATTAGTGATCAGTGTAGTAGTAGAAAGTGAAAAACTCGAATATCTGGCGCATATAATAAGAGGAAGCAGATACAGGAAAATGCAGTTGATGCTCAAGGGAAAGATCGACGGGAGAAGAGGAATTGGTAGAAAGAAATACTCATGGCTCCAAAACCTTCGTCAATGGACTGGCGTATCAGCAGATTAATTATTACATGCCGCGCATAATCGAGAACGATATCGCAAATCGTCATGGAAGCTACCCACGCCTAAAACTTAAGCCCACGCCCAGGCACGGTACTCAAAGAAGAAGTAGAAGTAGTAGTAGTGTCAAGGGGCTCGGGAGACTAATTTTAGGCACTAATTTATATGGTGGATAATATAATGTGGTGGAGAAGCATTTACAGAACAGCTAACAGCACTAATTAACAAAATCATCAAACATAATAAAATACCTGAAGAGTGGAAGAAAAGCGAGCTTATCCTATTATACAAAAAAGGAGATAAAAAACAACCTGAAAACTACAGAGGTATCAACTTATTAAACACCACTTTGAAGCTTACAACCAAAATATTGCAAGGCCAAATAAATCAGAGAATTACCTTAGCGGATGAACAGCAGGGTTTTCGCACAGGAAGATCGTGCACAGATGCAGTATTCATCGTAAAACAGATTACCGAGAAAGCACTAGAGTATAACAGACCAGCATTCATATGTCTAATAGACCTGAAGAAAGCGTTCGATAAAGTAAAGCTTAAAGATGTAATTCACCTTCTTTACGATAGAGAAATTCCACTAAATGTTATAAAAACAATAGAGAACATTTACCAGAACAACAATATGGAAGTCAGAATAGATGACCAGCTTACAGATCCAATAGATATGGGCAATGGAATAAGACAAGGAGACTCGCTTAGTCCAACGGTATTCAATCTAATCATGGATGAAATCATCAATACTATTAATAAAGGAAGAGGATACAAAATGGGGAACAAAGAAATCAGAATACTCTGCTATGCAGATGATGCGGCCCTAATTGCATCCAATGAAGACGATCTACAAAGACTAACCCATATATTCAACACAAGGGCAAAGGACTTTAATATGGTGATCTCTACACAGAAAACTAAAACAATTGTAATCAGTAAAGAACCAATTAGATGTAAATTGGAAATCGACGGTATCAGCATTGAGCAAGTAATGGAGACAAATTACCTAGGAATTACACTGTCTAGCTACGGAGATGTGGAGAAGGAAGTAAAAAATCAAGTACAAAAGGCTAATAAAATAGCAGGTTGTCTTAATAACAAGATATGGCTCAATCCCCACATTAATACCGACGTGAAATCAAGAATCTACAAAGCAACAATAAGACCAATAATGACATACACTTCAGAGACAAGACCGGATACCTCCAAAACTCAGCAACTACTAGAAACAGCGGAGATGCGTTTACTGAGGAGAATTACAGGAAACACACTGAGGGATCGAATGAGGAGTGAAGAGATCAGAAGAAAATGCAATATACCAGAAATAAATGAGTGGACACTGAACAGAAAAAAGGAATGGAACGAACACATAAACAGAATGGAAGAGCCCCGATTAGTCAGAATAGCGAGGGACAAATCACCAAAAGGTAGAAGAAGTATCGGGCGACCACGCAAAAGATGGATTGATAACCTCCAATAGAGGCATTAACAGACATTGAACAAGCATTTTGCTTATAAAAAAGAAGAAGAAGAAGAAGAAGAATTTTAACAATTCTGCTGTCTATTATTTTCAATAAGCTACTAAGTGTGTGATTTATTAAGGCTATTGTAATTTGATTTAAGCAGGTTGTTGCACTTGACTTTTGGGCACTTGAAACAAGGGTGTATTGCAGCCATTATCTGTGGATTGTGGCAGTTTGATATATTGGATTAAAGAGTTCGACTATGACATCAGTAACATCTTCATCACTAAGATTTAATAATTTGGACATCTGGTCCAAGAGCTTTTCTGTCTCTTGTATTTTTGGTGGCATATATGACTACTTCTTGTAATTTTGGTGATTAGGTATTACCTGTGTTTTTATCCCCTTAGGTTTTTAATGATAGGTCTGTTCTTTCATCATTAAATAGCTGTTGGATATAATTGGTACATTAACGCAATCACTTCTTTACACCATTAATTATATCCCCTTATCATTTTAAGGATATTCGTTCTTGTACTATTTCTAAAACCTATCCTTACTTTTTTACCCATACTTACGTTTTTTGTGTAAGTTAAAGCTTCCAGATTTTCTCTTTCCTTGGATCTGTCGGAGAGCCACCTCGTTTCTGTCCCTCAAAGTTTCTTTCTGACGTTTCCCTGAATTTGTTTGTATTTACTCGCTGTTGTGATTTTCATCCATAATCCTCGACAAGTGGGCCCTTAGAAGGTGCTATCAACCGGGCCATTTCATATAGGTGTTACTCCTCTATTCCTCATATTTTATCTTGGCTTGAGCCCGGCTACATTAGGAGTTTAGCTACTCAGTTCACCCCATAACCAACGCAGGCATATTTCTAATATGAGCGTTAATAATAGTAGAGCTTCTTAACATCAACGTGTGAGTAAGGCTGGGAGACGTATTATCAACCATGCTGTTCAACCTAGTTTTTGAAGCGGTCATCAGAAAAACCAATATTACCGACCAAATAAAAACCAAATCGGTACAAATTACTGTGTAGTGTGTTATGAGAAATAAGTGTTCAGGAAAATTGATTCCAAAGAAAGAAAAATGGGACTTGAAATAAATAAAATAAAAACCAAGTACATGACAGTTAAAGGGATACTTGACAATGAAAATAATATCACAATAGACAACTATAACGAAGAACATGGAGATACCATGAAGTTATTGTAAAGATTTAAGTTTCATAATTCCATAGTTTTCTGATTTATCAGATGAGATTAAAATAGCTAGAAAAGAAACTTACTTTCCTCATCGGGAATTTCTGATTCTTGCCATTGTAATGTATCAGGGAACTGTGGGAATAAATTTCCTGCCGATTGCCCCCAACCAGACGATACTCCTTTTCCTACGGCATTAAAATCCTGGATAGGAAGAGCTATTGGTTTAACTCTGTCATTAAAAACCCAGGATTCGTTTACCTTAATTACGCAGATATCGTTTGGCTGCACACCACTAAAATGACAATAAAAATTTATTTAATATGTTCTAGAATAGAATAGAAATATGCTTTATTGTCACTGAAAATTATTGAACAATTTTATGGACAAAGCTAAAAAATAAATCAGTCAAATAATACAAAAAGTATAAAACAAAAACAATATAGTAAAAAACAAAATAACACAATTTTAAATTAGTAAAATTATTGTATAACCTACATAATTTGTACAAACAACAACAAATGAGACAAATTGTAGCCACTGCTTGAGACACCCAAATGTAATTATAAACAATACTAATTTTGTTTCTTTGTTATACATTAAGAAACTCGTCAACTGAGTAATATGGTCTTTCTGAGAGATAGATTTTTGTCACCTTACGAAACTTAATGAGGGATGTTGCGGATTTAATTTCTCTTGGAAGGTGATTATAAAGTTTCTTTGCACGATATAGAATAGAATTCTTTACTAGCTGAGTGGACGGGATCGGCAAATAAACGTTACAATCCGAATTTCTAATGGAGTAGCCATGGTCAGGTCTATCGGGAAAAATGTTTAGATGCTTTCGAATCAAACAAACCGTTTCCAAAATAAATAAAGAGGGAAGCGTCAAAATTCCGTGATTTTCCGTGTTCATTTCCGAATCATTTCCGTGATTCTTATCAAAGTAAAAGTTGCAAAAGTTTAAAATAAAGGGTCTATAAATTTCGCTTACGGTAAAACTCCAAATTGTGAATGCCGAGAAATTTTATTTTTAGTTGAGAGCACCTGGCAATAATCAAATATTCAAAACCGCATAATAAGAAACCAGATTGATTATATATTAATTGACAAACGTTATAGAAATGAAATCAGGGAAGTTAAAACATATCCCGGGGCGGACATCGGTTCCGACCACAATCCTGTTGTTGGTAAAATTTCAATTAAACTAAAGAACATCAAATACAGAGAAAAGATAAAACCTAGCCTCGAAAAACTTAAAGATCCAATAGTAAATTCAGAAATAGAAAAAACACTAAATGATACACTCAAAGAAAAGTTCAGTGAAGCAACCGCGGAAGCAGAAGAAACAATAGAAAGTATTTGGCACACCTTCAAGACAACAATCACAACTTTTCAATGAGAACAACTACAAGACAACATCAGAAAAACAAAGAATACATGGATGACAGAAGAAGTCCTAGAACTGATGGACATACGGAGATCTTACAAAATCGCAATGAAGAGAAATAGATTATAGACAATTAAATAAATTATAATAAAAACTATTGTTACTGGTTTTGCTTTCCACATAAAGTAACTGTATTTTCATTCATATATGTCCATTAATCAAACCATGACAATGACATATATAGTGACAATATAGTTATTTTTAATAAAAAAATTTTTAATATATTTATAATGGTTTGTTTTGTAGAGTACAATAATATTAACAACTGTAATCTCACGACTAGTAAGTAAGACAATTAACAATTTTAACTAGTTAATTTATATTTCTTTTTATAGATGTCTTGAAAAAGAATTAAATAAAATTCGAAAGCTTGACAGTAAGTCAAAGAGTTTTCTTTGTCTTGTGGGCCAAATAAACTGACTGCATCCTCAAAAATCACAACTTATATTTAACCGCGGAAGCAGAAGAAACAATAGAAAGTATTTGGCACACCTTCAAGACAACAATCACAACTTTTCAATGAGAACAACTACAAGACAACATCAGAAAAACAAAGAATACATGGATGACAGAAGAAGTCCTAGAACTGATGGACATACGGAGATCTTACAAAAATCGCAATGAAGAGAAATATAAAAAAACCCAGAAAATTATCCGAAACAAAATCAGGAAAGCCAAAGAAGAATTGATGAGCAGCAACTGTGAGGAACTGGGAGTTTTACTAAAAAAAGCATGACTACTTTAATGCATACAAAAAGATTAAGGAAGTCACAAATATGAAGAAAAAAATCACTACAAAAACTTTAGTAGACGATAAAAACCAAATAGTATCTAGTCCAGAAAATGTAGGAGATATGTGGGAAAAATACATCAAACATCTGTTTGATGACGAGAGAACAGAACCACAAATGAATATAGTACAAGAAACAATACTTGATACATTAACATCGGAAGTTACAATAACAATCAATACGGCAAAGCCACGAAAAGCCTAAGGTCCAGATGAAATATACGTAGAGAGCCAAGCCTTTGAAATGTGGGTTTTTCGAAGAATACTGTAGATCTTTTGGACAGAGCACGTGACCAACAACGAGGTGCTAAAAAAATAGGTACTGAGAGAGAACTCCTAAATATTGTAAAAAATAGAAAAACGAGTTATCTAGGACATATTTACAGAGGAGAAAAATACAACTTCCTACGACCTATAATGGCAGGGAAAGTGGAAGGAAGAAGAGGTCCAGGAAGAAGAAGATGCTCCTGGTTGAAGAATGCAAGAGACTGGACAGGCATGAACACACATTCGATACTAAGAACAGCTCAAATAGAGAGCAATTTGCTGTAGTTATAGAAAACCTTCAGTAATGGAGAAGGCACCTTAAGAAGAAGAATTAATACGAAGTCCAGAGAATTGAGAATGGAAGACGTGGTTCTCCGTAACATAGGGGGTTGGAGGCGTCGGATCTCCTATCCACCACTCAGGAAAACAACATTAAAATTATAAAAGAGCGAAAGCAACAAAGCACCCCAACCAGAAAACACAAAAATGGATATGTTGAAATATCAAAGAGAAAAGGTCGTATCATTACCCATATACATACGAGGTATAAAAATGAAAATAGTGAATTAAAATACTCAATAACAAAAAAATTAAAAAAAAAGCACTACAATGGTACGGTCATGTTCCAAGAATGTCAAGCCATCATCATCATCACTGGCTCGACAACCCTTTTTGGGTCTTGGCCTGTTCAAGGATTCTTCTCCATTCTGACCTGTTTCGTGCTTTTTTTTTCCAGTTTTTAATTTTTAATGTTGTTATATCATTTTCTATTTGTTCTACGTATCTCAGCTTCGGTCTTCCTCTTGTTCTTTTTCCTACTGGCACTTGTTTGAATATTTTGTTTGGTATTTCGCCTTCTTCCATTCTTTCCACATGTCCAATCCAACGTAGCCTTCCTATTTTAATGAATGTTATGATATCCGGATCCTGGTATATGTCAAGCCATAGGTGGCCAAAAAGAGTAATGGAATGGCAACTTCCAGGAAGAAGAAGGAGTGGGAGATCAGCTATGAGATAGAAAATATATATTGGTAATGACAGGTTATCAACAAGCTCAAATATAACAAAGTACCAGGTCCAGATATGATAACAGCAGAAATGCTTAAAGCCACAGAAGAAACCGGCGTAAAGTTACTTCATCTACTCTGTAACCAAATATGGCATTCCAAACAATGGCCTGCAGACTGGACAAAATCTACAATAACGACCATACATAAAAAAGGCAGCTTCCAAAATGCGACAATTATAGAACTATCTCTCTTATATCCCATGCCGGCAAGATAATGCTACATATAATCAATGAGAGACTGAAAACATTCCTTCAAAGAGAAATTTCACAAGAGCAAACTGGATTTACCAAAGGTAGAGGCACTCGAGAACACCTGCTGAATATAAGACAGATAATCGAGAAATCTAAGGAATTTAACATCCCACTATACATCTGTTTTATAGATTACCGTAAAGCGTTCGACAGGGTCAAGTGGAGACACTTATGGCGAATACTAAAAGAAGTAGGCGTACCACAACATCTAATTACGCTTATAACCGAACTATATGAACACACTACTGGATCAGTTAAAGTACTTGACACACTTTCGAACGAATTTCATCCAGAACGGGGTGTCAGACAAGGATGTTTACTAACTCCACAATTATTCAACATATATGGGGAGTATATTATGCGAAGAGCACTTGAAGGATGGGAAAAGGGCATCTCAATAAATGGTCATAAATTAACAACCTTCGTTTCGCAGATGACACAGCCCTTCTTGCAAATAATCAAGCAGAGCTGATAGAACTTATATGACTGATCGAAAATGAAAGTCAAATATTTGGTCTGCAATTAAACATATCAAAGACAAAGATCATGATAGTGGATAGACTACACAACAATCATCCACGCATAACCACAATTGACCGGTTCGAGATTGTGAGCTCATACTTATATCTGGGATCATTAATCACAAACACAGGATCATTACAAGAAGAGATTAAACGTAGATGTGATCTAGCAAATTTGCCACAGCAAAAATGACCAAAATATGGAAGGACTGTCAAATCTCAAGAGCGATAAAGATGAGGTTGATCAACTGCTTAATATTCCCAATACTGACCTACGGATGTGAATCTTGGACTTTGAGACAATCGGAGAGAAGAAAGATAGACGCCACTGAAATGTTCTGTTAGAGACAAATGTTACGAATTCCTTGGACCGACCGTAGATCAAATAATTTAATTTTAAGAGAGCTAAAAGTTAGCCAACGACTCTCTAGTAAAGTCCATCTCCAACAATTAAAATATTTTGGGCATGTTATGAGAGCAAACACAGAAAACATGGAAAGACTCATAATACAAGGAAAGGTAGAAGGCCGAAGATCACGAGGAAGATCCCCAACAAGATTCCCCCTGGGGGGGTCAGGATTGAAGAGAGAGTATGACATGATGGAGGGATATCTCAGAGAAGGTGTCTGGGAGGATAGAAAGCTCTGGAGACCACATCACCATTAAAATCGCAATACTCACAGGTATAAAGTTCTAAAGGTTTAAAAATGTAATTTTTGTAAAGGCTTAAAGTTTTCAACATAAATCTATAATTCTCTCTTAAGGACCGACACTTTCCACTACAGAAAAAGTGACGAAAGTTATGTTTATTCCAAAGCCCAGAAAACCTTTGGACATTACCTTATACAGTTATACAGAACAATCAGTGTTATTTCCAACAATTACCTCAACAATATATATTCATACATTATATAAAGTAAACATATATTTGCTCACACAAAGTAATTGGGACCTATACTAAGCAAAATGTGCAATATATTCTGAGAATTACACTCAATAAAAACACCAAAAATTCTTAAGTAGTGAATTTAATGACTAAACGAATAGAACTACTTAGAACAAAACGAACATATAAGTGGATAGTTTCTACATTTCTGTTTTTAGTTCTTAAAATATTCACTCATTGTATTATTGGTATAATATAACATATAACATGAGAAAATTGAAATGTAGTGAAGTAAAAGAAATAGTCAGCAAAACAATAAATAAAAGATTTAAAGAAATCGATAATACAACGAAAAGCACAAAAGAGAAGATAGAATCACTTAATAAACCGATAGACGACAATAAAGACACTTTTATGAAGAACGAAGAAGGTAAGAGTAAGACATGGATGACGACAGAGATTCTGTATCTGATGGAAGAAAGAAGGAAGAACAAGAACAATAACTTTATGTATAAAACATTACAATGAGATACATAGAGAAAGATCAGAGAAGCCAAACAGAAAGAACTGGAGAAAAAGTGCCAAGAAATCGAAATTCTACAAAGTAAATACGACTTCAACGTGCATAAAAAGGTAAGAGAAATCACAGGCAAGTGTATAAAGAGGAGAGTAAGTAAACTTGTTAATGACAACGGATAGGTAATCGTGGACAAAGGGACTATTGATAATACCTAGAAAAATTATATACGAAATTTATTTTTTGATGAAAGGGAGAACCAGTCCCCAATACCTACGGAAACAAGACCACCTATACTAGTGACAGAAATAAGAGCAGGCATAATATCACTAAAAGAAGCGACAGCTCCAGGACCAGACGGAGTACAGTCTGAATTTCTTAAACTTCTTGATGATGAATCTTTAAAGAATACTATGTAAAATCTTCAGTAATATCTATGACACAGGCAATATCCCAAAAGATTGGCTAGTTTCAGAATTTAGTACGTTACCAAAGAAAAACGGAGCGAAAAAGTGTGGAGAATATGGGGTAATAAGTCTAATGAGCCATAAACTAAAACTTTTTCTTAAAATTATACATTGCAGATTATACAAGCTATGCGAAGAGAGAATACAAGACAAACAGTTTAATAAACGCTAATAAACGATAAACGCCTAATAAACATCCGCTATGCAAATGACGCCGTTATTTTTGCAGACAGATTAAAAAGTTTACAACATTTAATAAACAAAGTTAATGAAGTGAAAGATTTGGACTACAAGTATATATATATATATATATATAATATATATAATATATATATATATATATATAAATATATATATATATATATATATATATATCTGCATATAAAAGTAAGGCTCCTACGATGTTATATCTTCTCGATATAATACTACGGAGTTGAATCCTGGACACTCAAGCGATGGAGAAAAAACTTGAAGCCTTCGAGATGTGGCTATACAGAATAATCCTGAGGATATCATGGACGGACAAGATAACCAACGAGACTGTACTACGATTTATGGGGAAAGAAAGAAGGGTAATGTATACGATTAAAAGGAGAAAGTTAGAATATCTATGACATTTAATGAGAAACGGCACTAAATACAAATTACAGAAAATAATCATCAATTAATAAAATAATTATAGCCAGAATGACCGCCAATATTCGAAACTAATAGGCACCAAAAGAAGAAGAATTATTATTGGTTGAACACGCGTCTAAGTGTACCAAAGTTGTACGTTTGGGTCTCTTTGATTTATCGATGTAAAACCTAGGCAATAAAAGTTAGAAGTGTTTTACTTGTGGTGTTACGACCGCGTTGCTCCGATTGATCATTCAAGGCAAAATAGAAGGAAAACGCTGAGTCGCAAGAAAAAACTGTTGTAGTTGCGTAACATTAGACAGTGGACAGGGCAAACACTCGAGGAATTGTTCCATGTAGCTACCGACTGAGAAGCATTCCGGCAGCTTGTTAACATGACGATAGTCAACGCTTGAAAACAAGCATGAGACACAAATAAGAAGAAAGAGTATTATTGGTTATACAAATTGTAAATTTATTTAGATATCATAACAAGAAACATTAAATAGCATTGGTAGCAAGACTCATCCTTGTCGTACCTCTAACTATTTTTATTTATTGGGATATCTTCTCAACAACGTTTCGTTACTTATCGTGCCATATTCGGTTAAAACGCTTGTTCAAAATCGATAAAGCACTCATGTATTTCTTGATTTATATCCATATATTTCTGTATAAACTGTGTAGACTGTCGGTCTCTAGTTCTTATTCGAACATCGTCTGTATATTAGGCGAGCGGTTTACCCCTCAAAAGACGCTTAGAAACAGAATATACCGACTAAAATTCTTTTTGCATTTCTAATGCACCAAACCTTTTTTATTCAATTCTATATATTTTTCCAAGATGAAATGTATTTTTTTTTTATTTTTACAAGTGGGCCGGCAAATGTTAACAAATAACTTATACAAAAAAGCAATTTCACCGAATTGCTTCGGAATCAATTTTTTAGGTGTATGTCATCAAAATAAACACTTTTTCTTTCTTGATAATTTTTCGAAAAATGCATCTTTTCCGCAAATCGCCAGGAAATTTTGACATTCCTGTCAAAATTTCTTGAAGAAAAAGTCAGGACTTCCTTACTGTAAGGAAATGTCATTTCCTTACTGTATGAAATGGTATTTCCAGGAAATGATATTTCCGTACAGTTGTTAGTGTGCTACATAAATTGTCAAGTTTGACAATTCAACCTCAATACGTTTCCATAGTAACCCAAGTAATTTTATTAGGAATTTCAAAGCACCATTTATTTGGGAATAAAATTATCGCGTTTTTTTTAAATCAATCAATATCTGTCGAATTTTAAACGATTTGCGGAAAAATAGTATGTTTACCTCGTAGGAAAAGCCACATTCCTGGAATCTGTGTTGCTAAGTCTCGGCTTGCGCCTCGACTTAGCAATCTTCACAGTCGTCCAGGAATGTTAAGCTTTTCCTACCCGGTAAACAATGTACTATTTTCGAGTTATTTGCATTTTTTGTTGAAAAATTGCCTTAATTAGTGATTTTTGGGATTTTTTAAAACTACTAAATGAATTGCAATTTTACAAATAGCTTTATAATCTTTAAACCATCGAGTATAAGTTGGAATATTTTGACAAGGATAAATGGTTTCTATCTCGCTAAAAACGTGGACCCAAATATTTCGAATATGCCTTTCGAGAGTATCCCGCTAAGCGTGTATAATATGTGCGTGCATAAAATCTTCGAAAAATATATAGAATCAAATGAAAAAGGTTTGGTGCATTAGAAATGCAAAAAGAATTTTAGTCGGTTGATGCTCTGCTTATAGGGGTAAACTGCTCGCCTATATTACTAATATCCGCCACACTTATTCATTATATTATATATAATGATCGGACTAAAACCTGTAAATCCTATTTCTTTAGAACTACTTATTTTTTTTGTTTGTTGGTTAATACAAATTACAAATACAATAAAATGTATGGTTTATGATTCACACCAATCAAACTTACTAAGTATAATTTTCATGTATGTAACGCTCCTCAACTAATCTAACTTGCGTGTACTCGTTTTGGTCATGCACCTTCAATATCCCGGCGACTACATGAAGGCTAGGATACATAGTCCAACAGCAATGCCCGGCAGTAACAATCCAGTTTGGAGAAATGATAGAACCTCCACAGTAGTGCTGGTAGCCAAAAGGCCAGCTGTCTATCTGAAGAGATACCTGGTATGGAAACTGTCCTTCCACTGCGTCCTGGCCCCCAAATATTCCATAGGTTGAAAGTGGTGAACCTGTAGAATAAAATAAATAAGGTAATGAAAATAAGTATTTGTAAAGGGAATATATTTTTTTCATTTTCAACATCTTTTTTTAATTTGTAATTGGACTTCCTAGTTAGATCTATTGTTAGCAAAACATTTTAAATTTATTTTTGATACATGAATATCTAGACTAAGAAGCTGTGCTTTTGATATTATTTCTTACTGAAATAGAGTTTGCTACTAAGGCAGAAATTGTCAGTAGCAAAAGGTTTTCTGATTGGCTTAGTTACATTTAACAATGTAAGTAACAGCAGATAAACGTCAGAAAGAAATAATTCCAGATTACCTGTAATCTGGAACTTCTAGGTCCGGTCTCGTCTAAGCAGAACACTCTAGCTCCTACTATAAGCTCAGAAAAGCACCAGGAAACAAACCACCTGAGCTTATTAAATCTGGCTCCACTAAATTATGGAAATGTTAAAAAAACTTTTTCAATGATGTCTGAATGGAGAAGAAACTCTACAGGAAGAGCTTAATGCCTATACAACTCCAAGAGACAAAAAATAAAGAAGGAATAATGTTAGAAACTATAGAGGACGCTCTGTAATTCTTACTATAGTATGGAAGAACAAATGCGGTTTTAAAGCCGAAATACTAACAATAAACAATCGATTTACATCAAAAAGTAACAAGAAAGAAATAGTAAAACACATATAGGGCTGATAGATTTAGGAAAAGCTTATGACAACGTACCGATAAAGGAGCTGTGGAGTAAAATGCAGACAATCGAAATTAAATATTCGTGAATAAGAGCCATAAAAATTATTTTATTTTTAGTATTTTTCAGTATTTTTCAAATAATATAACATCAGATAAAATAGAAAACAAACTAAGTGAGCAATTCAATATTACGAAAGGGCTACGATAAGGGTATTGTGTATCGCCAACGCTATTTAAAATATATCTGTCTTTAAAAATAGCAAAGAAAATGCAGAAAAATGAGAATACAAATATACGATGACATAATATATACACTATACTTTGCGGAGACCGGCCCTGGCAAGGTATGGTTAAGTTGTACTGATATCGTACTCCTAGTTTTTAATAAAAACAAGTGGTTTTATTAAATAGTTTTTTAAAATTAAAGTGTTTATCTACTAGATACTACTACGTAAGTCATCTATACGTAATTATTATTTTATTAGTGTGAAAAGAAAACGTCAATAATAAATATATACTACCGTACAATCATTTTGTGAGGTTAGCTGTTATAAGTACCTTATAGTAGCATGCGGTTAGTTTTTCACTTACCAGAGTCGGAGTAAGGCCTTCGCCGCAATAGCTTAAAATGAGTTCACAGAATGTAAACACACATTCCGATCTAAACAGTCCAGTAAATCAACGTTCGAATATCACAAACAGTTGTGCATCAGCCGCTTCACACTTTTTTCCGAGTAAGACCCAAGCAATTGTATTTAGTTGCATCGATAATGCTAAACTGCAGGATTATCTCATTCCTTTGGGCACAATCATCAACCCAAAAAATATTATTTTTTCATCTAGATTATCTCATAATAAAATCTGCATGTATTTGGCAAACAAAACCGTAGTAGATAACTTCATGACACAACATGGCTGTATAGAAGTACTCGGCGAAGTTGTAACAGCACGAAGACTTGTCTCTCCAGCAGAAAGACTAGTCTTTTCTGGAGTCTGCCCGTCAATTCCTCATCAAGTATTGGTTGAAGAATTACAGAATATCGGTTTAAAGCTTATTTCTCCAATATCATTTCTGAAAATTAGCTCGACTCTCCCCGAATATAGTCACATATTGAGCTTTCGGAGGCGAGATTATATAAGCCCTATAACATCACCAATTCCAGATTCTATTCTAATAAATTTCGATCAAACGCCTTACCGCATATTTTTGTCACAAGGTACACTTACCTGCTTTATTTGCAAAAATACAGGAAACATATCATCCCAATGCAGTTCAGTAACGGAATCAACTCATATTGAGTCAAAAAATGAAGAACCAAATCAAACAGCTTCAACAAGTATACTACACAAGGTACCAAACACCCAGCAGTCATCAAGTTATCCATTATCAAATCCAAGCATATCACCTACACCTACAAATCTCCATGACAAAGAAATTACTAACGCTCGTACTCATAACAACACTTTCAATCAACCTCATTCAGTAGCAATACCGTTTTCACAAACTTCGGAAGCAATATCATCCAATCTATCAGCTCCATTATCATTAGATACAACTACAGAAAATTCTAATAAAACTGATACATCAAGACAATTTTCTGAAACAACCATTTCAACCAATCTTACAAATAAAACTTCAAGCTCGAGTTCTGTCACTACCAAGGAGTTTGCTCCAGTACTTCCAAATGTAATAAAGCCACAGCATCTAAGTGAAAACTCTAATAACAATTCCGAAAACACAAGTTCTTCCATAAAACGCAGTATTGGTGAGATTGTCACGCCTCCTTCAGACTCAGTAATTTCATCAGAAAATCTGTTTGCAAAACCCAAACCCTCTAAACCAAAAAAAACCGCGCTCATATAAAGTCCCATCTACACGGGAAACTCTTGAAAATTTCATTGATAATCATACCCCACCATTCGTTTTAAATTACCACCAATTGTCCTTACTGATTGATAATGTCCAAGGCTCCTCCGACACTATTAGCGTCGTCAAAGAATTAACAACTGATATCCATGGTTTACTCCATCTTTTACAAAGCAGCTATCAATATGCAAATGATAGATCTACAAAAAGCAAGTTTAGAAAACTTCAAAAGAAACTATATAACCATTTAGAGAAAGAGATTTCTGACTTAGATAGTGACTCTTCTGTAGACAATTGTTCAGTATCATCTAACTCCGAATTTGTTAACAACATTCAACTCGATACTTCAATGGAACATTGATGGATTTTTTCATCGTCTCCCTATGCTACAGCTTCTTTTATCTAAATATTCTCCAGATATTATTATTTCTTATGAACATGGAAGAAGCGTCCAATTTTTATGGGTTCCCTCAAACGTCGGAATAACAAGAAATGAAGAAGCTGACAGGACTACACGAGAAGCAATTTTAAGTGATTTGTCAAAGCCGATAGACAAGTGTGTTTTTAGTGACTTAGAAGCTTATTTTAAAAATAAAGTGTGGTGTTTGTGGCAAAATGAGTGGTCTCAAACTAATTCCAATTCAATTCAAATCAAAAATGATGTGTCTCAGTGGTTTCCATCGTCGCTCAATAGACGAGAACAAATTGCGGTTGCGTGTTTACGCCTAGGACATACCAGATTAACGTACTCCTACCTTTTCACAAAGAAAAATCCACCTATATGTGATCAGTGTAACGTCCGATTAACAGTCGAACATTTTTTAACAATTTGTAGTAAATATGACCAAGAAAGACAGCGCTACAAGAACCCAAACGCTCTACTACAGGCTCTAGGTCAAAACTGTTCCTGTAACAATATAGTGAATAATCTTAGATTCATAAACATTTTGTACAATCTGTAGGTGTTTAACTTTATTTTTTATATTTTGTTCCGTCGCTAATAACCTTTTGGTGGATGCGACATCTTTTTCTAAAAAAAAACTATACTTTGCCTGGGTCGCCAGCTTGTGATAGCAGAGAATATTGATGATTTAAGTTATATGGTTAGGAAACTACAAATGACATATGAAGAATGCAACTTGACAATAAATTTAGAGAAATGCGAATATCTGGCAGTTGGAAAAACATAGTCGAAAACCTGATTCTGTAGAATGCATAAAAAAAGGAATAAATAGAGTAAAATATTTGAGGTTTTATTCACAAAATACAGAAATAGCTACGAAAAAGAAGCTGGCGAGACGATGTAACGAAGTGGGCACTCAAGACAGGAAATGTTGGAAATAGGGGCAGAAAAATAACTATCTATCTATCTTATTATATAGATTAGTTAATCACCAAATTTAGCAAACCTCACTCGAATGAATAGGGTTTAGTACTGCCTATCAATGAGATATTGGAAATAGTATGGTAAGACAAAAAGCATTTCGTTTATTTAAATATTATTAATTTAAATTTAGTCTTCTTCTTCGTCAACTATTTTCCACCCAGTCCTGAATATAGCTTTCACTTTTTTTAACTAGAAACAACGCAATATAATCCACTATATATCTTGCACCAATATAATCCACTGTTTGCCTGCCACTGCTCTTATTTTATCTACGAATGTCTATTAAGGTCTTTCCATGCTTCTTGACATTCCCTCGGTCTCCATTCTAAGATTCTTCGTTATCTATCTGTTATCATCATATCTGGCGATGTGACCGGCCTAGCGCCATTTGATTTTTGTTATTTCTTTCACGATATAGATCTTCATTCTATATCTTATCTCGGTGTTTATAAACTAGTCTTCAGTGATATTCCAAGCACGTTTCGTTCCATTGCTCTGCGTTGTTTCTGCGTTTTTTTAGCACATTTTCTGGTCTATAACCCGTAGATCGAAACTGGTAGTATGCATGTGCTTCTTCTTCTTCAAGTTCCACTCCTATCGGAGATTGGAAATCATTCTGGCAATTATAATTTTATTGGTTACTCGCCTGAATAGTTCAATTGAACTGCATCGAAACCATTCACGAAGATTGCGTAGCCACGAGATTTTACGTCTTCCCACGCTTCTTCTACCTTTGATTTTACCCTGCATTATATTCCTTAGTAGTTCGTACTTTTCACCTCTCATGATGTGCCCCAAGTATTCCAATTTCCTGATTTTTATGGAATTTAAAACTTCGCATTATTTTCCTAGTTGTTCGAGAACTTGTTCGTTTGTTTGACCAAACCGCGCAAAAGTTGACCGCGCAATTTCAATGCGGCATCTTATTTCTTTTGTCTGATCAGTATCTTCTGTGATCCATGCTCCAAGGTATTTGTACGAAGATATTTGTTTAATTTCTGTATTATCTATTACTAGCGTAACTTTGATGTTTTGTGCTTTTGTAAATACCATGAACTTGGTTTTCTTCAAATTGATTTTTAGTCCATAATCGTTGCAATATATATTTAGTTGTTCAGCAAGGTGTTGCAGTTCTTCTAGTGTTCCGCCAGAAGGACGGTGTCGTAAGCATATCTTATGTTATTAAGTGGCTCACCGTTTATTATAAGGCCCTCACTGATTTCGGCAAGCGCTAATTCTGAGATGGCTTCATTGTATAAATTGAATAACAAGGGTGATAAAATACACCCTTGGCGGACCCCACGGCAAATCTGGATATCCTTGGTCAGTTCGTTTTCAACTTTAACTTTTGCTGTTTGATTCCAATAGAGGTTACAGATGATTATAATGTCTCTACTGTCTATGTTTTTATTTAATAAAATTTCTTTAAGTCGATTATGCTGCACTTTGTCAAATGCCTTCTCAAAATCAATGAAACACGCATATACTTCCTGATTAATATCTAAGCATCTCTGCGAAAGAACACTTACTGCAAACAGTGCATCTCGTGTTCCCAGTCCTTTCCTAAATCCCATTTGTGTATTACTTATGCCTTCATCTAATTTCTTATGTATTCTATTGTGAATTACTTTTAAAAACAATTTCAAGACATGACTCATTAAGGCTATGGTGCGATGTTCATTGCACTCCTTTGCATTGGCTTTTTTGGGAAGCAGTATGAATGTTGATTGGAGCCATTCTTTAGGTATTATACCTGTTCTATATATGGTATTGAATAGATCCAAAAGAAGATCAATAGATTCAGTATTCACAATTTTAAGTAATTCGATAGGAACTTCATCAGGCCCGGGAGATTTACCACCTTTAGCTTGTTTCATTGCATATACAATTTCTTCTCGTATAATGTCAGGCCCAGTATCATCCTTAAATTCTTTTGGTGCTTCTGTTCTCTCTTTGTCTTCAAAAAGTTGTGCTATATATTGTGTCCATCTCTGCATTTTTTGGTTTATATCTGTTATAAGTGCACCCTTTCATCTCTTAGTTGCCTAGTTTGAAGTGTTTTTCTCATTCCTGTTAATTCTCTAATTCTTTTATACATGTTAAAAAAGTCATATTTTTTCTCAATTTCTTCTACTTCTTGGCACTGCTCATATAACATTCTCTCCTTAGCTTCTTTTATTCTCTTTTTTAATAATCGATCAGTTTCATTATATTTAATTGGATTTTTTGTTTTGAATGATTTTCTTTCATTCATTAATAGTAGTATTTCTTCAGTCATCCAATCTTTATGTTTTCTATTCTTTGGTTTTAAGTTTTCATTTGCTGTTTTAATTATTGCTACTTTTATATTTTCCCATTTCTGATCAATGTTATAGCTACTTTTATTCAGTTCTTGGGCATTACGTAGATTTTCAGTAGAGTTTTTACAGTTTGTTCCTTTGTTTGTGGTTCCCTTAATCTAATCGGAGTGAAACGTATTACAAGACAAAAATATATATTGCAAGAAAAATTAATTTAGTGGAGACTTAAAAATAATTGTGACCAATTAGATAGCAGAGGCGCAGAACAGAAATAAATGGAAATATCTAGAAGAGGCATATGTTTGACAATTGACAAATCAGGGCTGATTGATGAAAATGATGATGATAAATATTCTGTTGTGAGTTACAGCGGATTACAGCACAATAAGTAGGCATTTAATTGTTTCAATCAGTTTATAAACATTAACATAATATAGGTACTGGTTAAGATCAGCATAAGTAGGCTTTCCATACGTCGCGATTTAATGGGAACTATCCCTGTTTTAGACAACGGACCAGGCGTCCCGGCCGGTTTGATATTTTATCCCGTTTGTACAAATCAAAAACCACAAATTTACACACCCTTGTTTTATATTTGTTTCGCTTTGCTCGCTCTCAGTATAGTACATAGCTTTCAGTTTACTCTAACCACTTGCAGTTGACAAATTGTAAATTTATAAGCGAACTGTCAAAAAATTATACTCTTATAAAAAAATCTTTGTAGTATCGATAGCAGAGTGAAATGTCTACAATATTTTTCTGAGTTTTCACGGATGGCGAGCAATTGAGCACGGTGGGCCAGTAAATATTAAAGATCACTTATATTGTGCAAAATACAAGGCTGACGAAACGGTTATAGCAAGTACTTCATCCATTAAACATTTTAAAAATAATGATCCCATTAAAATTTCAAAATGATGTAATTATTTCTGCAGAAGAGGTCACATTCGCTTATCACACAGCAATGCATAATACAAGTTTTAGAATATCTAATTGTAGAAATCTAGATTGTAGAATTCTACGTCGAAATTAATATGTATGTATCTAGTATGTTGACAAATGGGTTCAACTATTTCAATATTTTCACGAACAACACATCGATGCACCCAACCTGGTAAAAATGGTGCAATATAATTTGTACCTACCAGGCACCCCCGCTCCTTTAGAGCGTGTCTTCTCGATGATGAATTTGGTGGAAAGGTAGTACTGTACTGTAAATTAAACTTTAATGCGACATGCAACGACTTTTATGAAAAAATTATTTTAATTAAAATTTGGAGTTGTGAGAACCAAACGTGAAGCGAAAATTTTAAATGTGTTAGCAGCTCTGTCTATGATTTACACATAATTTTGCAGAAGGCTTTTTTTACTATTATTGATAGATACTTTTTACAATTGGAAGGTTTACATTGAAACTACTGAATTTTGTGTCTGTTTACGGTGTGACATCCGAGATATTGACTAAAAATATAATTTCAATATTACATCGTCATAACATTGTCAAAAAAGTAGCTGCATTTGGTGGCGGCAATTGTAATTCAAGTTTTGAAAGTATACACTGAAGAGGACAAAACGATGTTTACAGTAGGCTCATACAAGAATTCGCTGTAGATATTGTAGAAATTGGATGTGGCGCACATATTTTCCACAATACAATTCAAAATACTGTCTACGTGAAATGCGAGATTTCTTCGAAACTGTGACAAGTGAATTATGTTTTTGGTTTCTGCATGAACAATTAAGCCATTTTAACAAGACTGTATTACTCATGGAAAACAGTGAAGCAAGTGCAACTATCATTAGTTTGGAGTTACAAAGATTAAAATTTAATCTTCAAGAATGTATAAATAGCAATTTTGTACCATAAGATTAATACTAATAACCTTTTGATGAGTTGTCACTTACTAAAACTTTTATAGCATGAAAGAATAAAAAATAGAATTAAACGACGATGCAAATTGAGTATGTTGACAAATGGGTTCAACTATTTCAATATTTTCACGAACAACACATCGATGCACCCAACCTGGTAAAAATGGTGCAATATAATTTGTACCTACCAGGCACCCCCGCTCCTTTAGAGCGTGTCTTCTCGATGATGAATTTGGTGGAAAGGTAGTACTGTACTGTAAATTAAACTTTAATGCGACATGCAACGACTTTTATGAAAAAATATGAAAATTTAAAACAAAATACATTTTATTAAAAAAAAAAGACATAGAAGTGAGACGTACGAATGGTACAAAAAATAGATATTTAATTAATATAAGAAATAGAATTGTTGAAGGTTATTACACACAAGGGACATGAAATAGAAAATCGATGACATAATCTGAGAAATAAATTATAAATGGGAGATAAATTAGATTAAATAAATTGATATCGACAGTCTACACATGGAACCACGGATTATCATTATCATAAATTATAATAAAACTGAATGCAGCATTAGTAAGCTAGAAATCTAAATTAGGCAAACTTACCTTTAATACTAACTACAAAAAGTAACAAAAGAAAGATGGAATTTTTCATGGTGATCATGTTTCTTGCTAACCAAATGAATTTAAAAAAATTATTAATCAAATTAAAATGTAGTAAAAGAATGTCGTTTAGAACCACTTGATAAGATATCTTTTTAAATTCATATCAAAAAATCTTAAATATGACTAATTCATATTGATTACTAAATTGTTCTCATTGATTGCTAATTTAGATAAGAAATGTACAAAAAATATCTACGTTTTAACATATTTTTAAGTTCACAAATTAATGATCAAGAGTCCAGAGTATCCAAATTTACGTATTATCTCAGATAAATACTTCCATCAATTGGCATCTACATTCAATAGTAATAATTAAAGGAAAAAACGGAGATATTCTATATATACAAAATCTCACACTAATTTATCAGTTTGTCCCAAGGATTCGGGAAAATACGGAAATTCAAAAATCCCATAACTCTCTACGTTAGTACATATAATGCTAGAAGTCTACTGTCCGAGGAGAGGTTCACAGAAATGAAAACTGAAATGAATAAAATGAAATGGGATGTCATAGGTATCAGCGAAATTAGAAAGAGAGGTGAAACTTTGAAAACACTGAAATCAGGACATATATTCTATCAGATTGAACCTGAAACTACATCAGTTGGGGGCATCGGTTTCTTTGTCCATAAAAACCACGCGAACAAGACAAACATCCAAAGTATATCATCTAGAGTAACATATCTTATTCTGAAACTAAACAGTAGATATCAACTCAAAATTATCCATGTATACGCTCCAACAACAGACTATAAGACGAAGAAATCGAAATGTTTTATGACGATATATCTCGTACGCTTAATAACTTTCCTACTAAATTTACAATTTTATGTAGTGATTTCATGGCAAAAATGGGTGTAAAAGAAGCAGAGCTAGAAACGTCCTTGGGAAAATTCGGTTCCCCAGGAAGAAATGCCCGAGGAGAAACGCTACTAGGATTCCTACTCCAGAATTTATATAACATAAACAGCTTCTTTTACAAAAATATGCATAGAACATGGACCTGGGAAAGACCAAACGCTAGAACAAGGAACGAAATCGACTACATCATAAGTGACAAAAAACAAATAATTTAAGTTGTAACAGTACTCAACAAGTTCACCACAAGTAGTGACCACATAATGATACGAGCGAAAGTCCAAATGAACATAAAAAGAGAAAGGAACATAATGATTAAAAATAAATCTTATGGTATCTGGACA
The DNA here is from genome assembly GCA_918026665.1 of Diabrotica balteata. NCBI lineage: Eukaryota > Metazoa > Arthropoda > Insecta > Coleoptera > Chrysomelidae > Diabrotica > Diabrotica balteata. Next base: position 116,525,685 of record OU898278.1, read on the forward strand.
TCCCCATTAGATATCAACCAATATCAGGCATATATCAATAAGCTACTACCTACATGAAACCTCCGAGAACGATCTTAACGACTTGAATAATTGCACCATAAACGCCTTACAAGAAACTAAGTCTTAGTGCACTGTCCTAAAAGAAAATCAGATAGTAAAATAAGTCCATTTACTGAAACGCTGCTGGATCAAAGAAGAGAAATGAGAAGCGATAAGAATGCAGACAGCCACTCAGAGCTGAAAGCTTTTAGAAAAATTGATAGAAAGTCACTATGGGACAGAGCTGGAAGTACAAATAGACGACGTAGATGCAAGGTGGGAAACATCAAGAACTGGGTAAGAAATAGAAGAGTAGAATGGAACAACCATATAAACTGAATGACAACAAATAGAGTAGTAAAAACGGTGAGAGATAGTTGCCCAATAGGAAGACGATTGAAGGCACATTGAAAATAGATAGAGTCATGTATACTAAAAAAGAAGAGGAAGATTCCAATGGGTCTGAAAAGAGAATTATTTAATCAGTATATTCTGTTAGTGATGGCCCATGGCACAGAAACCGTAACACTCACAAGAACACCAGTGACTAAACTACAAGTTACGGAAAAAAGCAATAGAGAGAATAATGTTAGGAATTCCTCTACGAGGTAGAATATCTAATGCTATTATACGCAAATGATCAGAGTAGTAGACGTTATTGAAATAATAGCAGCACGAAAATGGAACTAGGTAGGTCATACAGTAAGAGAAGTTAATCAGTGAACGAAAAGAAATTTGGAATGAAGACCCCGAATACAAGGTAACAGAAACAGAGGCCGACCCCCGACGAGATGGACCAATAACAAGAAGAGTGACTACAAATTAGATTCAAAATGGCGCAAAATCGAATCATGTGAAAAAGCATGCGAGAGGCCTATATTCAACAGTGGACATTGGAAACATGATGATGATGAGACTAAGACTATTTACCATTTTATTTATTAATTTAATTTTTTTCTTTATTTTTATTTTTAACGATACCAAAATCTTAATAATTTCTTCTTTAAATTATTTTTTATCAAATTTACATTCTTTTTGCTGCGTTTTAAGCTTTTTTATTTTCTGTGTCAAGTTTACAAGTATTCCCAATATTTTATAAAACTTTTCGACATATTTTCTAATTTTATGAGATGGTTAACTATCCTTCTTTATTTCTTTCAGCTGAATGTAACATTCATCACTAGATATCTTGTTTTATTTTACTAGTTTCTTTTATTGTGAACGTTTTTAGTGCGTCCGTACTCACTTTTAACTTCTAGCGATAAGGCAAAAACTGAGTTCAAAACCTAAAATTTGAATTAATATGAAAATGTCTGAAACACTTACCAAATTTTATTATATGTGGTTGAATCTATAGTTTGAAGCAGAATGAATTTGCATTAAAAATTTTGTAATAAGTATGTTACTAAAAACCACTCCAGATTGGGTTTAAGTTCGCACCTACATCTTATATTCTGTGCTGATACTTTTACTATTTAGAGACGAAAAAAACGGGTTTTTATTACATACAAATTCTTGTATAATTTTTGGCACATATCTTTGAATACTTGATGAAGAATATATACTCCAAATCCCCTTTTAATCAAATTTACAATTTTCAGTCTGGGCATATTTTATGCGAAACAGAGAAGCCCAAGTTAGAATGCAGTGCATTATAAGATAGGCAATGTATTTCTTACGAGAGAACGGCCGACCACGGCATCAAGACCGGATTTACGAATCACAGCACTGGAAGATCAACTAAAGCATGATTTAATCATCGATGTATAAATAAGAGAGTTACATTGTCGAACTAAATAATATCATGAAGAAAAAACTATAAAAAAAGTAAAATATATCAAAAACTCATTGTCGATAACCTATCTATATTTATCAATTTTTAATAGCCTCCATTGTAAACACATTCTCTGTAAAATAATGATCATTATAAAGTCATTAGGAGAAGCGAATCAAATTTAATCCCCATGGTCCACGAAAAGCAAACATCGTCTCTTTGTCGATTTTGGTACTGGCCATTCGACCAAAAACTTGTTGGCAAAAACTATAGGAGCTCAGTTATATTTCATTTTCGTAAGCGGATGAAAGTATCTATAGTTTGAAGTATTCCCAATATTTTATCATGGAGCCGTTGCCAGTATCTGCCATGAATTGCAAACAAGGTATGACTGTTAGTCTGCAAGTAAATCGTGTGGTGTTAAATTTATTGAACTATAGTTTGAAGTTAAAAAATGGTGACAACTTGATTATTGTGGGTGTGATTGTTTGTAAAATTTATGACATCCGCAAAGAGAAACAGCAAGGCGAACTGAAACCAGTACAAAAAAGAAAGAAAAATAGTTTCCAGTCCGATTCACGTGAGACTACTAACGTTGAGGGAGTGAAATCTCAAATAAGTAAAATTATCCATGATTTTTTTTGGAAAACATACCACCAACCATCGACAGCATAAAGAACAGAATGAAGGTTGATGAGGACCTACCAGCTTTTTCAAAAACCACATTTCGTAGAATACTAAATGACATGGGTTTTGAATATGGTAAAAGAGGTCGAGATTCGATAATGATAAAAAGAAAAGATATTATTTCCTGGAGACACAAGTTCCTCAGACAAATAAAGACATTGCTTAAGAAGGATAATGTAAACCTTGTTTATACCCATGATTCTTGGACTAACGTCGGTACTTTAGTCAAAAAGGAATAGAGGGACACAACGACCAAAAATCTACGAGATGCCTTCATAAAAGAGCTCTCTACTAGACTGTAAGCTCCAACCCAAAGAGGTCCTTGATTTGTTCTTCTTCATGCTGAAAGTGAAACTGGTTTTAAAGCATGGGCCGAATTAACCTTCTTGTCCAAGAAGGGAACCGCTGATTACCACGACGAAATGGATATGAAGAATGGTTTGAGAAGACGTTAATTCCAAACTTTCCGAAAGACAAAACGTTGTTGTTTTGGATAACGCGTCTACCACTCCCGCAAATTTGATTTCCCGAAACAAATTGGGAAACAAAAGGCAAATCAAGGGTTGGCTAATCGAAAAGAACATTTTATTCGAGGACGATTACCTAAAAAGTGAAAAATATGGCGTTAAGATTTTGAGACGGCTGCATTAAAATTACGAGCTGAACCCGATTGGGATACTGTGGAGTCAAGTGAAAAGATATGTGGCTTCAAACAACGTCGATTTTTAAAGAAAAAATGGTAGAATGGTTGATAAAAGAAGCTTACCAATGCGTATCTAAAGAGCGGTGGAATAATTATGTGAACCACGTCAAGAAAGTAGAAGAAAAAATTTTGGCGGTGGACAATTTGCAGGAAGAATTGAACCGGTGATAATTAATATATGAGATGATTCACAGGATGAGAACTATTTAGATATGAATTGCGATTAGTATTACTTAATGAGAAGAATCTCAGATTGAATGCTTTGTTTTTTTGTTGTATGTACTTACATTTACATACATACATACACTACTGTTAATGTACTGAAATGTACGTACAGTACATTTCAGTTATGTTCTTCTTGTATATTTTCTTGCATTTTTGTTGTATATAATATGTATATAAGTATTTACGAGGTTTTAGATATTTTATGTACCTATACAGGTATTTTTTAGTATTTTTTATAGAATTAATTTGTTTTTTTTTTGTTTATTCTCTTATTTAACTCAGTTAAATTATTGAGAAAAGATTTTTGAAACGAAGCGCGTATGCGCGTATGTACTGTCCTTATTTCTCAGTCTATCGTCAAACTACCGCACACCTGCCACTGTGCCGACATGAGCGGCATCGCGCTGTAAGGCAATACTACATTCTAACTGTGGCTTCTATTATAGAACGTATATCCAAATTTTAATATTATAATGGTGATTTTGGCTTATTTAAAGCTATAAACTGTGTATGTCAAAATCTTTGATATTTGCTTAGTTAAAGCAGTATATACCTAGTAAGACTGTTTAAGCAAAATTGTGTTTAATTGTTTGTTTGGAAAAGTATGTAATATTTACTCAAATATTATATTTTTAACATTCTTTTTTTTAACATTTTTTTTAACATTTTTAATATACTACGGTCTTATTTAGTTAATATTTTAATTAGGTACATATTTACTATTTTCTATGTAATATTGTAATGTAAACATAGCAAGAAAATAAAGAATAGAAAAAATACGGGCTAGTAGCATAAGGGAGAATAATAATCATTTTATTAATTATTATATATTCCATATTAAATACAATAACGTATATATTCTAAATTATACAAAGATAACAATTGATTTAGTTTGACACAAGCCCGAATGTTTAAGAATTGCGAAATCTGAAGACCTTCGTGAAAATTAATACAACGAAGCGACACACCATCGCATGTTATATTCCAACACGTGGAACAGTACAGAAAAATCAGCAAAATAAACTAGGAATGTTCGCGGGACATAAAAACAAAAAAATTGGTCACCCAGGCAGTAGTATCGAGGGAGCGCTCAAGGAATTAATTGCCAGCTCCGTAGGCGCCCGGACGCGATAGCGTCCAGTACGCGGTCAGTCAGTATCTTCGGGCAGGGCTGTCAAGACGAGAGGTGACACCAGGTGCGGATTACGCGCGATTGTTATATTTTGACGGGATATAGTTCCGTATAAGTGTCGGGTACTGAGAGTTCGAAAATCGCGACAGATCGCGGTATCTCCACAAAAGAAATCCAATTTCCAGAGCAACTGAAGGGCGTATCATTAGCTAGAGCCTAAATACGCGAAAGGTAACAAAATTCTATATACTAAGCCGAGTAAATTATAGTAGTACAGATTGTCACCCCTTAACTTTCTTGTTAAGATCTCTTCTCGTCTTCCTTCGCGCAGAGCGAGTTATTATTGATTATATCTGACATCTTGTTAACTTAATTGTAAACCACATATTATATTCAATATATTTGTAGACTCTAAATTTTGTTTTTATGTTCCTTCCGGCCGATTCAGACAGAGACCAGAAGAGTACCAAATTTCGGCTTATACATTTATCCGGCTTCTAAAGTAAGCCCATAGACTCAAACTCTTTACAGGACCTGAGACCTAGAAGTCCTTAAATCCTCATCCCGAAACTTCTCTACCTTCTCGTAAATTCACGAAGGCGAGCCAGTCATTTCAAACCAGTGGGACCAGTAGCATTGCAGCCGCTCGCAGGAATAAGCATCCTTAAGGTCCATATCGAGGATGTTACAGTGGTGACAGCGTTGTACAGTGGTGAAGATTTTCTCACCCTCTAGTTCCAGATTTTTACAATAGAGCATACAACCTCCAGCAGAGTAGTACAGTGGTGACAGCGGAGTGCCCCAGCAGTTGTACAATATTCATTTTTTAGATAATAAGATCTGATTTAATTATACTTATGTTTTAACTAGTTAAAATCAATTTACCTTTATATTTTTAAATTCCTCTCTCTAAAATTGACGTAGTCATATGTTTTCAAGTTCCAAGAAATATACTTGTCGGTAACTGCCTATGGAGCCCAATACGATCTTAAATTATCAAATTTCTTGAACCATTTATCTAAATTATTGCATTTCCGGAAAACATTGCATACGCAATACAAAAGCTTTAATTTATTATGGGAGGCCCATTTTTTTGAAGTATGTTCCTCGGACCACGTCTATGAAACACACGCTCGGAGACTATCACGAAACCAATCTCAAACGTGAATCTTTAAGTACGGGTTTTTATCCCTAATCCCTATATATACAGAATCGGTCTTCAGTACATAAACAGAGGTCGAGATGGACACATCTACGCGTCTACTATGACTCCTCCTCGCGGTGGTATCAAGTTCATTCCTTCACGCCGTGGGCGTCAAGTCGCTAGCCATCGAGTTGAGAGCTAATGTCAATACACCTTAATCCAACATTGTTACTTAATTCAGATTCAGGCTTTTTTCCAGTCTCGAATGATACTTTTTGGCACTTCCACGCCTGGCCTTGTACCGAACTGCTTTATATCTGAAGCTCTTCTGACAACTTCATCAGCTCTTTTATTGCCGCGTATTCCCCGGTGATCTGGAACCCATACGAGTGTGACACTGTTATATCCCACTAGTTTGTCGAGTTCCTCCCGACCTTGCAACACTAGCCTAGAGTCCATTTTAGGGCTTATAAGAGCCTCCGCTTGACTTCTTTAATATCTGTGCATATATTGATACTAGTCAATTCGAAATGACTTATGATAATTTCTTTTGCACACTGCAAGACAGCAAAAATCTCTACCTGAAATACAGAAGCATGTTCTCCTAGTGAAACAGAAATGTTTAAATTTCCACCACTACTAAACATTCCTACACCTGATCCTTCTGCAGTTTTAGATCCGTCTGTGTACCAGCTAAAACCCTACAGTATGGGTCGAGTGATTCCTCTCCCTCGTGGGCTGACTGATTTATTACAAAATATTTAAAGAGTAGTTCATGTTATAAATTGTTAAATATTTAAGTTAAAAATAGTTTTATTGTTTGCTTTTTTCAAAACATTTTATTTGAGGTGCGCGCGCCCATGCAAAGAGGTTTAAATGCTTCAGCTCATTATAAAATTAAAATTTCTTCAGTCTTATGTTGCACTGCTTACCTGAATAATTTCTTTATCGATCTCTTTTGTTTAACAATTTTTTATTCCAGTAGTCTTACAAGAAAGCTAAAGATTTTCATGCGAATGCAAATATTAAGTTATAATATGAAGTTAATAAATAATATGGATTTTTTAACTTAGTTTGGTAAATAATATGATATGTAATATTAATAATCTGCATGGTTTCATGGTATCTTGATTAGACCTTCAATCAATTAATTGAAAATCAATTAGAAATTTATTAATTTTAGTTTAACAAATATTACTTTGTCCAATCTTTTGGCACAGCCTTCCTCATTTGTCTATATTTATAGTAAATACAATTTGCAGTTTTAAAGATAAATTTTCTTAGTAAAATCGTTTATAGAACACCCATTATAACAACATAATAGATTTTCTAGTTCGAGTTAGAGCGCCGAAGTGTTACGTTAGTTCGCCTAACGTTTTCAAAAATAGAAGCCGTGCCGGTTCATCGTCATTTTTAACTTTTACAGCATATTCATAACTTCCACTTAATTTTGCCGAATAACCTCTTCATTTCGTGTGTTTTGCTGCACTTTCCTGCAACGGCAATGGCTTACAGTTGGGACAACAGAGTCAATTTCGTGGTTCGCTATTTGTACGGTAAGTACAAATTGATTGATTTAAAAATAAAAAAGTTATTGACACTTGTTGAGGTAAGCGGAGGAACAAGTGTCTAACGTGGAACGAAAAGATATTTTTAAAATGTTATTTTTAAGAAAGTTTTTAATTTTACAATGTATTATTCATGTAATACTATTATTAGATAGCAATAAAAATATATTGCTTTTGTCTAAACAATGCCAATGCCCACGATAAAATGCACACGCAACATTTTATATTTATATAATTAAGAAGCTTGGTGTATTTTTAATGTTGGGAATTTATTAAATTTTGTTTATTGTGAACTATATTTTAGTCCATTAGATTAAATCAGCATAAGTTGTTATTACGATTGTTTGTTTTATCTTATTATTCTTTGATATTGTCATTCATTTACTTTATCCTCGAAGGTACAACTACTTTGTAGCATTACTGCTATGAATGCTACTGCTTTCGATCTTTTAACAATTTTCTCTGTGGTTTTCCAATATTTTTCAATGGTGCTTAAAATTTCCAATATAATGGATAATTTCTTTTATCAATTATTGTGTATATAGATATTGCAACTCGAATGATATGACCGTGATACGTTCTCGATAATATAATTCACTTAAATATAAAGTCGGTTTTTCCTTCGTCCTTCTCTAAGTTCTTTAAAAGTTATTGATTTTTTACTCGTTCTATCCATGTTGTCTTCGGTCTTCCTTTTTTCTGTCTTCATAGAGACTGTGAGGTATACATGCGAGTACTTGTTTCCAAAGCCTACTGTTTGCCTTATTACATCCAGTTCTGTGGCTTCTATATTTCTTGGCTTTTCTCTGTTTTTTATATTCTCGTGTATTATATTCTTGTATTATTCTGGAGTTATTTTCTTCTTAGATATTTCTATTCATCAACAGCCTCTATCTTCTTATTGCTTACTTTCGTATCAGGTATTCCATATATTCCCTATTGTTTGCAAATTGAACTGTATATAGGCAAATAATATTCAATTCTATTTACATACCATCGCGCTATATTTTCCAAGTGTGTAATGCTTTTGCTATAGATATTTTAAATAGTGTTGCAAAAATGTAGCAATCTTGACGTTTATATAGGTTTAGATAGGGTGTTTCTTATTTTAATTCGATATGTCAGTCCATTATATGACTATTTTTTAGTGCCCTTATGAGCGTGTGATTTATTTTTGTGTGTCAAAGTACTTCCCAAAGTTTTGTTATTGGCACTATACCGTAGACCTTTTGCAGATCAATAATACTTATGTGTCCTTCTTGACTTTTTGCGGTTTTCTTTTCTATGATCTGCTTTACGCATAACACATTAACAGTAGGTACGAGACCTGCTAGCCCCGAATCCACTTTTTTATTCCTATCTAAATTTAATTACTGTCCTGTAGAAATTTTCAATATCCACCTCTCCTTATTTCAAGAATATCTTTAATATTTTTCACTGTACCACAGATTAAAAGACCAAACTGTGACTATACTAAAAACTTTAAACTTACTGGGAAAGGCATCCCTTTACCCCCGTATCATCCCCTAATTTTTTTAATTACATCACCCTTTTTTTATTTTATATTTGGATTCTACTTTTTGTCATCATCATTATCATCATCAGTAGCTTGACAACCCTTTCTGGGAACTGGCTTGTTCGAGGATGTTTCGCCATTCTGTTCTGTTCCTTGCTTTGTTTTCCAGTTGGTAATCTTAAGATCTTAAGTGTGTTCAGATCATGTTTCACTTGTTCCATGTATCTAAGTTTGGGTCTTCCTTTTGACCTTCACCCTACCGGTGTTTGCCTCATTATATGTTTTGGTGTTTCAGTCTCCAACATCCGTTCAACATAGCAGATCCAGCGCAGAAATCAGATCTTTATGGATGTTATGACCTCGGGTTCATTGTAAGCTGTGTATAGTTCAAAATTATATCTTTTGCGCCATATGTCATTTTCTTTCACCTTCTTATATATGTGTCTAAGGATTTTTCGTTCAAACGTACTTAATCGTTTCTCATCGCTTTTCGACAGTGTCCATGTCTCTAATCCATATACACGGACCGGTTTTATCAGGGTTTTGTATATTTTGCATTTGGTGTTTTTTGTGATGTTGTTAGATCTTAGATGTTTAATTAGTCTATTATATGTTTTATTAGCGATATGTATTCTTCTCTTAACTTCTTCACTGACATTGTTATCTGCAGTAACTAGTGAACCAAGATATGTAAAATTTTTCACGCTTTCGATGTTATAGTCTCCTATTGCCAGATTCTGTAGATTTCTTTGGCCTGTCGATTTTCTGGCCTTCATGTATTAATTTTTTATTTCGTTAATGTTTAGGCCACTGTTTTGTGCCGCTCTTTCTAGTTAGTGCGTTTTGAATTCGAATTTTGCTTTTTACTTTAAATGTTTCTTTTACTATGTTAATGAGTGGAGTTGGAATATTAAACTCTTTTAGTGCATCGATCAGAAATTTTCGATGGATGCTATCATAGGCACTCTCAAAATCAATGAAAAGATGATGTGTGTCTATATTAAATTCGCTAGTCTTTTCCAAGATTTGCCTTAAGACGAATATCTGATCTATTGTGGACTTCTGCCTGCAGAAATCACATTGATATCCCCCAACTATTTGTTCCACATGTGGTTTCAATCGGTCACACACAATATTTAACAGTATTTTATATGCCACAGTTAGTAGCGTTATTGCCTGGTAGTTTTTACATTGAAGCTGATCTACCTTTTTATGTAATGGGATAATTACTCTGGTATTCCAGTCTTGTGGCAGTTTTTTATTATTCCATATGTTCACTATTAGTTCGTGTATCGCATTCAATAGGGAGCCTCCGCCTTCTTTTATTAATTCTGCGCTAATGTCTAATCCAGGTGACTTGTTGTTTTTCAGTCTGGTAACTGCTTCTTGCATTTCAGATACTGAAGAAGGGATGTTTTTTGGTATCCGGTATCTAGTTTTCTAGTTTTTGTACTGATTTCAAAAATGTATATTATATGCGGCTTGAACTAATTAGTTTATGAGATAGACAATTTTGCTTTGATTACACTTTGCAAGAAAGAATCGAAATTGTAGGTATATACTACAAAAATAATAATTGTACAAGAGCTGCTGCTAGAATTTTTAATGAAACACACTACAATAGACAGGTAACTCATAAGTATGTGATTGAACTGGTGCAGAAATTTAGAGCAACAGGGCTAGTTTGCAATAAAAAACATAACCGACGGGGACTCGAAATAACGAAGCAATCCAAGTATCCGTTTTAGTGCAAGTTAACTTAGAGGCTGAGTAATCTCAGTCACTGTCAACAATAAGCAGAACAATCGATGTTTCACCTTCTAGAGCCTTCCGAATCTTCCATAAATTTAAGTTCTATCCATTCAAAATTAAATTGGTACAAGAGTTAAATGAAGAAGATTTTGATTGAAATCTCGAATTTTGCGAATTAATGACACAATGCATCATTAGTAATCCACAATTGTTAAGCAATATTCGCTTTTCCGATGAATGCTCATTTTCATTAAATGTCTTGGTGAACAGACATAATTGCCGATACTGGGCTGAGAGTGATCCACATGTTGTGCGTGAATTTCATACACAGCATTCTTAAAGGTTAAACTTATGGTGTTTTATCTTAGGGAATCACATTGTCGGACCCTTTTTTATCACTGGAAACTTAATTGGTTGATCGTATTAGAAAAATACTAGAAAATTATAATAACCTTTCCGAAGATTTGGTTGTATTTTAACACGATGACGCTCCTCCACACTTTGCTCTACCTGTGCGACAATTTTTAAACGAAAATTTTCCCGCTCGTTGAATAGGTAGAAAAGGACAGATGATAGATTATCTTCCTAGGTCACCGGATTTAACACCCTTAGATTTCTTCTTATTGGAGTATTTAAAAACAAAAGTTTATGAGACTCAACCAGAATCTCTGGATGATTTACGACAAAGAATAGAGGATGAATGTCCACAATTAAATGCAGACGTGGTAAGCAATGTCAGAGAAAAATTTTAAAATAGATTGTACTATTGCATGAAAGTGAATGGAAGTCATTTTGAACAATTATTGTAAATGTTTTTGGTAGTGAAATGTTCATTCAAAATTATTATGATAATTTTTTTTTCAGTCCAGTTCTCTTGATTTTGTATTTGTTTTTCTTATACACTAATCACTTTAAGCATTATGTGTTACACATTTTTGTAATCAGTACAAAGAGGAGAATCCAAATATGAAATAAAAAAGCAAAAAGAAATTAAAAAAAAATTAAGGATGATATGGGAATGAAAGGGTACATTTCCCAGCAGGCTTAAATAGGACATAATCTTCAGACTTAAGTAATCCAACATTGGACATATGCCTCTCACAAAACAATCCAGTGTTTTCTATTTTGCGCCACTTGCTTCCAGTTATGTCCTCCGATCTTCTTAATGTCATCAGCCCATCTCATTTGTGGTCTTCCTCTGCTTCTCTTTCTTAACCATGGTCTCCATTATTGTATTTCGTGGTTCCATATTTTATACTTTAGTCGGGCATTGTGTCCTCCGATTTAGTCGGCCTTCGAAGCAAAGCTCCATTTTAATTTGGCAGCATGTTCTCCGGCGTTTTTTATTTTAGTTTTTTTTTGGGTCTAATTCATTTGTTTGTTTTTTTGTCTCTAAGTCTCACCCTGAGCATTGATCTTTCCATCGCTCTTTGTGCTTTTACTATTTTATCCATATTAGACTTGGTAAGTGTCCACGTCTGTAAACCATACGTGAGTATGTGGAGGATACACAGTTGATTTTCTTTGTTAACTTTCATTATCTGTCCCAGGTAGATGTATTCGCTTACTGTTTCTAAATTTATCTCGATCAAAGTTATTTCTCTAATGTTCGGTGTATTTGTCATTATTTTTGTTTTTTTCCAAGTTCATCTTAGGACCTACTTTTTCCAAAGCTTGAAATAGTCCAAGTTTCCAATGCTTGCATCATCATGGTCTGTAGTTCTTCAAAACTTGTAGCGAATATTACAATATCATCAGCATATCTCAAATGACTCAGTTTTCTTCCATTAACATATATTCCTTTATCTAACCAGTTAATGTCTTTGAACATGTCTTCGAGTCCAAGTGTAAACAGTTTTGGTGAGATAACATCTCCCTGGCGAACTTTTTCCTGTAGTTTTTCATAGCTCTCTCTATTGCCCAAAGTTCTATGGAGTCGAATGCCATTTTATAATCAACGAAACCAATGAATAAGTTCAATTGATGTTCATTTGCTTTCTCTTTTAGCATTCTGACTAAAAGAAGATGAACCGCTGTACTGTAATCCATTCGGAGTCCCGCCTGCTCTACCGGTTGATAGCTATCGAGCTTCGACGTTAACCTGTTAGATATTACTCTCATAAACAGTTTGTACATTTGGGAAAGCATAGAGATTGGCCTATAGTTCTTCAGATCTCCCCTGTCTCCCTTTTTGAAGAAAAGTATTGTCAAACTTTCATTCCAATTATCTGGGACATTCGTTGAAAATATTTTTCAATTCTTCGAGAATAATTTCACTCCCCTCCTTCAACATTTCTACAAGTATTTTATCTGGGCCCGGAGCCTTATTGTTCTTTAGTTGTGCCATAACTTGTTTTATTTCGAAGGATTCTATGTTAGGGAGTATTTCTGAGTTGGCATTCGTTATCTTTCTCTTAAGATTTTCCTTTGCAGTATTATCTGGGTTCTTGTTTGAGGAATATAAATCACGGTAAAATATTTGAGTAACTTTTAGGATTTCGTTAGTTTTTCTTATTTCTTTTCCATCTTTATCCTTCAATTATATGCTTCCCTAAGTTTGATCTTAAGCATTCCAGGCCTCAGTTTTTTTCTATTATTTTTTTTACCTTGTTTTCATTATAGATCCTTAAATCTTCCTTTACTCCCTTCTATATTTGTTTATTCAATTCTATGAAACCATTGGTGTTTCACTTTCCTTCGCTTAGAAATGTGCGTCTCTTTTCTATTGATCGTTTTGTTCATCACTTATTCTGTCTTCTTTATTGTTAGTTTTCTTTGCAATAATCAGTCCTGCTTTCAAGAGCTTTCGTGGCATTTCTTTATTAATTGTGTTCATGTCGGAATATTCTTGTTGATAACGTTCTACAAATTCTTTTCTTAAGACTTCTCTGTACTCATCTCCCTTCTGTCGTATTTTAGTTTGATCTATAGATTACAATAATTATGTGGCCTGTTTCTACTGGTTTTTGTCTATTTAATATGAATCCTTGCTCTTAAAAGACGATGATCGCTGCCAATTGTGAATCGATTGAGAGCAGTTATATGTTCAAAAATGTCTTTGTTTCCACACAAGAAGTAATCGATCTCGTTGTTCGTCTTTTTATCGGGAGATATCCACATCCATTTTCGGTTTGCTGGTTTCTTGAAGTGTATGTTCATGGCATATAAATTTTGTCGTTCTAAGTAGTTATACAATTTGTCTCCTCTTTCATTTCGTGTGCCAAAACTATTTTCATGCCTTTCTAAATATGTCTTCTTTGGTTGAATATTTATCTAGTTTGAACGAAAGCCTATTTGTTAATAATGTATACATAATATGAAGTTATTATTTATGTATTCCTTTTCGATATTTTTTGCTTTCTTAAATAGGAACAGTGTTTAGAATAATTTTAATATACTTCCAGGGGCCTAAGGGCTATTCAACCTAGGCACGTGCTTAGGACCCGTAACTTTTGGGGCCCGAAAATTGGGTTTTTTTTATAATTAATTTTTATTATTATTTAACAGAACAATACGCTATTCATAATTATTGCTGAAACGTATCCGAATTATACATCCACATCCGCGAATGTCGATGTGTGGTGAATACGATCGAGCCTCGTGCCTATCGGGCTTTTACAATGCACGTGTTTAAAAAGTCAAAGTAGCTCTCCTGAACGTTACACATTATGTGTGTTACATTTTATGTGAGTTTTGTTTGGAAATTGTGCAATTAGGATTTTAGTACGTAGACTTGATTGCAAATAGATTTTTTGGACTCATAGTTAAAGGTTTCTGGAATTCTTAAAATAAAAATGTAAGTTTTTATAAGAATATTACATTATTTAATTAAAATAACATATATTACAAAATAGCACAAGTTGTGCTTTTGTTTTTGATTGTGATATTGAGTAAAAATAATTCAATTGAAGAACATTTCCTTCTTTCTTTCTTTTTAGTACATAGTCTTTAAAACGAGTTCCTGTAGACATTTAAGTGGAAGTGAAAAAAGAACGGAAAACAAATGAGTTATAAATACTGAATCCAACAACTTATTGTACTGTTAGGTCTGTAAATTATGTTTCAAGCATACAACTCAAAAAATGTACTTAAAAAAATTGTCACAGCATGAAAACTCCACATTAACTCCATTTTAATTTTTATAACATCTAAAATTACCTGACGCATTGACACTGAACTGTAAAAAAATGATAAAGCATAAAAATATATTGGAGAGAAGTACTTAAAAGTATGGTAGCGACAATCAAATTTATTTCTTTATACTCTTCCGGGTGTTGTAGTAAAAATAAAGTTCTTCTTCTTCTTGATGTGCCTATCCGTTACGAATGTTGCCGATCATCATGGCAATCTTTATCTTATCTTCTTTATGGTTCTTTAACCAAGATGTTCTTCTTCTTCCTGGACCTCGTTTCCCAAATATTTTTCTTGCAGGATGGCTTGAAGCATATCTTATCTCCTGAGAGCATATCTTAATACATTTCGCATAATATGTCCGAAGAACTGTAACTTTCGAGATTTGATGGTGGTCAGTACCTCTCGGTTTTTATTCATTCTTCTGAGAACCTCCTCATTTGTGACTCGGTCAGTCCACGGGATCTTAAACATTCTCTGATATAGATACATCTCAAATGCTTCCAGTTTTCTGCACATATCTTCGTTCAAGGTCCACAATTCAACACCATAAAAAAGGACAGAGAAAACGTAGCATCGCAGCATTCTTACTTTTGTATCAAGAGATAGGTTGTGACTATTGAAGAAGGCCCCCAACCAATTGAAGGTGGATCTAGTTTTTCCGATGCGTGCTCTAATCTCCTGGTTGTTGGTCCATTCTTCATTTATTATGGTTCCGAGGTAGTTTTAGTGCGTCACTCTTTCTACAGGGGATTGGTGGACGTAGAGTTGACCTTCTGTTATCCTTTTATTGTTAATTATCAAAACTTTGTCTTCTTAACGTTTATATTGAATCCATATTGTTGACTGTAATACGCGATTTTATTCATAAGAGCTTGTATCTGCATATCTGATGATATTTAGTCGGTAACCAATTAGTAGAATACCTTTTTCAGTTTCGTGAAAAGCTTCGATAAATATTCTTTCAGAGTACAGATTAAAGATTAGATGAGACAAAATACAGCCTTGCCTCATTCCACGCATGATTTTTACACAGTCAGTGTGTTCACCTTCAACTCTGAGATTTGCTGTCTGATTCCAGTAAAAATTTCTAATTATTTTCAGATCTTCGTTATTAATTCCTGTTTGTTTTGTTGGTTGTAGATTCTCTTATGAATTATCTTTAGGAACAATATTAGGAGATGACTCATGAGGCTTATAGTACAATAATCTTCGCATTTTTTGGCTCCTGGTTTTTTTGGAAGTGCAATAAACTCAGATTTCAGCCATTCTGTTGGTATTTCTCCAGAGTTGTATATTTTGTTGATTATATTTGCGATTATTGCTATTGATTCGTTGGCCATTAGTTTGAGTAGTTCTGCTTGTATATTATCAGGGCCTACCGCTTTGCCATCCTTTACTGTGTTATTGTGGAAGAAACTTCCTGCTGTAATATTCTTGCTCCATCATTTACCTCTTGTTCTAGCTCAAAAGGGTTATCTCTTTGTCTTCAAATAATTTTTCTAGATATTCTTTCCACGTTCTTATTTTACTCTGTTTGTCCAAGATGATGTTTCTGTCAAAATCAGTTATATTTTCTTTCTGCCTTCGTCTTAGTTCCCATGTGAGCTCTTTACTTTCCTATGTACGTTGTGACTATCGAACTTTAACTACAAAGTCTCAATTTCTTCGCATCTTTCCCTTGCTTTTTTTTCTTTCGCTTCTCTGATTTTCGTTCTTATTAATATATTTTTGATTTTATCATGAATGTGTTGCTTGTGTGAGTCCATTTCAAATAGGTAAAGAAATAATAAATAAGACTTACAATCAATTTAATTTAACTATCAGACGACCGGTTTCGCTTTCTACAATATGCAAAGCATCTTCAGGTCTCGATAAAACCATTCAACAATATAAAGTAGTTTCAAACATGTTCTACCATCCATCTATTAATAGAGTACCGGCATGTAAGTAATTTTTATTTTATTTATTTATTTGCTCATTTATTAATTTATTACAATAGAAGTGATTTTATAACAATTTGTGGGCCTTACCTTGTCTTTTTAACCTTCTTAAAAAAATTTTTTTTACCTTTTATTCAACTCAATCATTTAAATAAAACCACAGACATGTAATATTGGCAAATTATTGTAAATTATAACATCAAAATTGTTTATCTTTATTAGACAACACCCTAATATGGGTTTTTATCATTTCAGCATTTGTTTAACTTTGTATCGAGACCTGAAGATGCTTTGCATATTGTAGAAAGCGAAACCGGTCGTCTGATAGTTAAATTAAATTGATTGTGAGTAAGTCTTATTTATTATTTCTTTACCTATTTTTGATTTTATATTTATCTGGGTCATTTTTGGCTTCTCTTCTCTCGTCCATTAGTTTCAGGATCACATCTGTCATCCATGATTTTTTCTTCATTAATCTATCTGTCTTTAAGTGTTTATCCTTTACATTTTGTAATGAATATTAATTCGACTTCGATCCATTTTTGCGGGAACATGTGCAAACTGCGGCACCGGTACTATAAACTATTTGTTGCGTACAATATGTGATGAATTTATGTGATGTAAAGGAAGCCAAAATTTATTCTCTAATTATTGGTTCAACACTTGATACATTTCACCTAGATTAACTAACCGTTATTTTAGCAAGATTTAGCAAAAGAAAGATTTTTGGGATTTCTACCTTAATTTTTCCATACTATTGAAAACTTAGACGTAGAAGAAAGTTATTTTAGAATTAAGTTTTAACCCATTAGCGCCTAGCGTGATCATATGATCACACATAACAAGACTCAATATTTTATTATTTGTTTGGCAACACTGTGATAATTTTAACATCGGCTCAAGGCTACTGTGTTGCTTATGCCTTAGTTTAAAATAATAAACAGTGCGAGGTGCATTTAATTGTTATTAGAAGTATTTGTAGTGACCAATTTGCTGGTTAGCAGTTTGAAAAATGACAAATCCGTACATCCGATTTGTGTAAGTATTGTATTTATATAACAAATTATTTAAAATTTGATTTGGGGTATAATATGTTATAGAAGTGAGTTAAACTTTATCTTAAAATGATTCACACTTCGAAATGGTACTTTAGTATTTCATAATTACACATTTATTAGGGATGTGATCATATGAACACGCTAGGCGTGAATGTGGGCAGTGGGTAATATTTTTGTTTTGTCTGGAAATGTTATAATATCAACATTTTTTATTGTTTTAGTGGCATTATTTTGGAAGAAGCATTAGCTATGGTTGAAAACGACGACGATCAAAATTTAAATGAAATATTTATAGAGCCTCCAGATCCAAATGTACTAACTGACGAGGACTCTGGTGATGAGGAAGGAGGACTAGTTGATAACCTAAGCGGTAGACAATTACGTGCAGGTGCAGAAGTTGTGATGAATTCATATAATCAGAGTCAGGATCCGTTAGAATATGAGGTGGATGAACAGCAAGTAGCTGAAACCATAAAGAATTCTATCAAAAAATCGGCCAAGAAAGCTTATCTAGAGACTGAATGGATAGCAGGTGATATAGTACCGCCCATGTTAAATTTTCCTTCTCCTTCTTATACAAAATACAAAGATTTAAGTCCATATGATATATTTCGCTTGATTATAGACGACAACGTTTTGAGACTTTTTTGTGAAGAAAGTAATAAATATGCTGCTTCAAAAAATTGTTCAGATTTCAATGTGACCCCTGAAGAGATTCAAGTTTTTTTAGCGATACTAATTTTGTCTGGTTATAATACTGTACCTTCAAAAAGAAATTATTGGGACTCACAAGGGGATTTGCGCAATGAATTTGTTTACAATTCTATGATAAGGGATCGATTTATTGCAATCTCACGATACTTACACCTTGCAGATAATAATTTTCCATCAATGGTGGATAAAATGTGGAAGCTAAAACCATTGGCAAATATATTACAAAATAAATTTGCAGAACTGTATGAACCCGAACAACATATTTGTTTTGATGAGTCAATGATAGAATATTTTGGTAAGCACGGTTGCAAGCAATGCATTCGAAAGAAACCTATTAGATTTGGATATAAAGTATGGAGTCTAAATACTTCTGATGGCTATCTTATAAATTTTGATATTTACCAAGGTAAAAACCCTCATAGCAATAATGACTATGATAATAAATTTGGAAAGTGTGCTGCGCCCTTGGTACAAATGCTTGACACTTTTCCAAATCAATATAAAAGTTTACCTATGCATATTTATTTCGATAATTTATTTACTGGTATGCTATTGTTGAAAGAACTTAGGAACAGAGGATACCACGGAACGGGAACTATCCGTGAAAATAGGATTCCAAAAACCTGTAACATAAAAACCAATAAGCAAATGAAAAAGGAAAACCGCGGGGAATATGCTTTTCAATTAGATAGAAAAAATGCAATAATTGTCATAAAATGGATGGACAATTCAGTTGTGGCCGCTGCATCTACATCTTATGGTGTTCAACCAACTACATATGTCCAGCGTTATTCTCGAGAGGAGAAAAAGAAAATTTCAGTTATGCGTCCATCATTATTTACTTATTATAACAAACACATGGGCGGTACAGATAAAATGGACCAAAATATTTCGTGTTATCGAATATCTATTCGTGGTAAAAAGTGGTGGTGGCCTATATTTATATGGTTTTTGGATGCATCCATTCATAACGCCTGGGTGTTAAAAAGAAAATCTGGTGGTGATATGCCTCAGCTGGACTTTAGAAGAAGCATCGTTCAGGTTATTTTGCAGAAATATGGTGTTGCTACCAGAGGTGCCGGTCGTCCGCGTGGATTCAGAACTGAACTAGATAGCAAAATTTGCAGAGATATAAGACTTGATGGAAGAAACCATTTGGTGGAGCCTTGTAACAGAAGACGGTGCTGTGGATTGAGCTGCAAGAAAACTGTTCGAACACAATGTGGAAAGTGTAACGTCGGGCTCTGTATCGATTGTTTCGGAACTTTTTATAAAATGTAATCAAAAATAAATTTTTATCAGAAAGAGTATTTTTGTACCCCATATACGCCTAGTGTGATCATATGAACACGGGGTCGCCTAAGGACTCCCTTGCAAAAAAAAAGAAATTTTTACATAGTTTATATAAATAAACATATACCTTTAAAATAAAAGATATTTTATACAAATATTTAACAAAAAAATAATTCAGGCGCTAATGGGTAATTTAGAAGTTTATCATTACTCTACATAAAAAAGTTATTAGATTATTCTATTAATTATTATAAACTAACTGACAAATTTGCAGAATTAAAATGAAAAAAAGGCAATAAAACTAATCAATCTGTGTATATTTGTTTAAGTATTATTGTTTGATTTAATAAATTATGTTTATTTAATGTTTGTACATTTATAATTTTTCTTTCCTTTTTTCTTGGAATTACATACTATACGCTTTGAAACCAAACTACCAAACGTAAAGTATGTGTCATGACTGAAAAATAGGCCCGTAATCGCAATGTTGCTTATGCCTATGCCACACTTTAGCCTTAGTCCGCCACTGTAATACTTTTACAATTTTCCTGATTTTTTAGCCTTAGGACCGCTAGGTTAAATTCTTCCGTTGATTCAACATCTTTTTCTCTTTTCTTCGCTGTCTCTTGCACTTTGGATATATTCTTTTAAAATACTAACAGACAGAAAATTGTTTTAGATTTGGATGGTAACGGATATCTCGACGAAAAGGATTTTGCTTGCTTGGCCTTGAGAGCTACAATCGTCGAAGGTAAAGGAGAATTTAGCTACAGTAAACTGCAAGAAAACCAGCATATAATGTTTGGTCTTTGGGAAGAAATAGCAGAACTCGCAGATTTTAATAAGGTATTATCATTAACTTAACAGAACATTTGTGCCGTACACATTCGATTTAAATGTTCATTTAAGAAGTCACATTGTGAGCAACGTGAGAGTGTTTAAAATAAATGTTCTTTTAGGAAGAAGTCATTTGTTGATATATAAAATATATTATTTCGGTATATCGTTACTAGGTTGTAGATCGTAAATTTTGACTTTGTAGGCCTTTTTACACTGCGACCTGAATTATCTTTTGTGTGTAACTTATATATATCCGTAGCTTTAAAATAGTCTTTAGCGCCTGTTGCCGAGCTTTTTTGGATCTAGGGAATGCTTTAACGGGTACTTAAACCTTTTCGCTGCTGCGTGGTTCTTGCTTGCTAGCTGGAACTTTTTCGGATATTGTTGAGATTCATCTAGGTTTTCCTGACTACTTTTAAGTGGCTCATCTTCATCTTCGGAACTATGGCCTGTAACGGCATCCAGTTCGGTAGTTTTCGGATGACCGAAGTTTCGATTTTTTTCTTCCTCGTTCACTGGAAGTTGTTTGTTCCTGGAATATTCTTATCCCACTAAAAGATGGGAATAAATGGTCATTTTGGGCAACGCTGCTTAAGGGTGATTCTACTGTGACCTCCATCCACTTGGACGACCCATTAAGGCAAGCTACAGTATCGGTAAACACTGCCCCATCGGCCATTGGCATACAGGTATACGGTAAGATCAGTTCCGATATTATCTTTTGCAAAACTTCATCTTCCAGCATTAAGATGACCTCTGCAAAGCCTTAGGTCCCTATCCAAGCTACTCGATATCTTTTTGCAAAGCATCAGTACCGAAGTGAAGTGTGTATTTATGCAGCGTATTTTTGTTGGTTCAGAATACTTTCTTAGTCAATATAGTATATCATCTAGTCCTATCATCAGAAAATTTAAGCAGCATTCTGACTTTAGGCTACAAATAATTTTCTTATATTTTAAATGCCAGAATATAACTTGTTTCGAGTTTATTTTAGATATTACAGCTTGAAAGTAATTTGAAGGACCTTTCACATTATTCTGGCTTTACAAACCTGCCTGGGTTGTAGCCTCATATTTCTTATTGATTGATATTATCAAGGAACCTTGTTCTGGGTCTTCCTCTTCTTCTCTGACTAACGGATCTATTAAGGAGCGTTTTTCTAGCTGCGTCATTTTGTTTCATCCGTAGACGTTGTATCTTAATATATTTTACAATACTTGGTATAATCTATAAAGTTCGAAGTTGTATTGTCATTCACCGCTCCATAGGTTCGCCTAAGTATAACTTTACTTTCAAAATATACTAGCATGTTTTCATTACTTTTTGTTATAGTCCAGGTCTCTGAACCATATGTAAGGACTAGGCATATTATTGTTTTGTAGTCTTATCTTTCTATTTCTTGATATAATTGAGGATTTTAAAAATGAGATTGAGCCCAAAATAGCTTCAAAATTGGTGCTTGCGACTGTCATGTTTAGTGCTGCTGATAAATTTATCAGTCGTAATCCATTATCCCTACTGTAGTAAATTGAGGAATGAGAAGAGAAATATAACAGCATTAATGTTCATAGAAAAGTGAAGAAAATGACATATACAGGTTGTAAAATAATTAATTAGCTAATGGGTGATATCTGACATCAAAATAAAGCGTTTGAGCTCAAATTGCTTAGACAAAATGTTACACTAGTTTTCGTTCTATAGGGTGATTCATTAATATTTTTTTATATTATTTTTAGAGATATATTGAAAGCTATTCAGCCGATTTAAGTGAAAACTAGTATTATGCTATTATTTGGTATGCTTAATATGAAAATAATATTCGTTTTACTATTGACACTAGGAGGCGCTACCTACTATATCATTGGTTCATTAATATGGCTATAATTTTTTTGTGCACCCTTTATAAACAGTCTAGGAAAAAAACATGAAATAACATTTATATCGACACAAAAAAGGTATTCTTGTTTCAAATCAAAAAAGTACACCGTGTTCGAAATAAACGTATTTTTTAGAGAAGTGCATAAAATGAAAAAATTTTACAAAAACTTATGTAAATTCAAACATTATTCAAAAGGAATTAAATACCAGTACAAACAGTATGAAAGTTCAATTAAGAAAGTTCAGAATCAAAATGTTCACCATTAGATAAACTACGTAATCTAAATCTTTTGTACATATCTATCTTTTTATCTTTTTTTCTAAACAAGTGACTTTAGGTAGCCCCACAAGTAAATGTCTAGGGGATTTAGTTCGGGACTGAGTTCTGGCCATTTTAAAAATAAATTAAAATATGCATCATTAACAAAATACGTTTATTTCGAAAACGGTGTACTTTTTTGATGTGAAAGAAGACTAGGTACCTTTTTGTGTAGAATTGAATGTTAGTTCATGTTTGTTAAATGAATTGGGAAAAATGTTGAGAGTGAATTTTTATAAAAATGACAGTATGAAGTACCTATGAGCTCACCGGAAGTATAAAGTTAGTTGCTAAATCTTTGAAGTTACGTATGTATTAGTGTAAATAAAGTGCGAAAAAAATATATTTTTTAATTTTTGTTTCTTTGCATTTGTCTTCGTCGGAAATAGGAAAATAGATATTAAAATATGACAAAAAGTCATCTGTATAATCTGTCAAAATAATTCATTTTAGTATAAATTTTACGGCCATAGCACACTGGCTTACACCAGTTGTCGCTCGAAAACAGGAATCAAGAGCGTCGACCGGAGTCAAGCGTTGGATGAGTGACCGGTTACCAACATAATATGTCATGTAATTGCCTTTCTTCTTCTTCTTCGCGTGCCGTATCAGAATTATCCGACATTGGCGATCACCATTGCGAATGCTTCTCGGTCTTCTGCAATAGGAATAATTGTCCCGCATTTGATATCCGAGTCCATTCACAAATGTTCCTCAACCAAGAAACCCGTTTCCTTCCTACTCTATTTTTCCTTTAAGGATCAGTTATAATATTACTTCCCCTTACTATATGTCCCAGATAAGACATTTTTCGATGTTTAACAGTCTTTAGCAGTTCTCTATCTTTATTGA
This sequence comes from Diabrotica balteata, assembly GCA_918026665.1. NCBI lineage: Eukaryota > Metazoa > Arthropoda > Insecta > Coleoptera > Chrysomelidae > Diabrotica > Diabrotica balteata. The sequence continues at coordinate 116,549,253 of OU898278.1, forward strand.
CGCTCCTTAATACTTCTCCATTAGTTTTCCTTGTTGTCCAAGGTATCTTCAGCATTCATCTATGAACACACATTTCCAATGATTAAATTTTGTTTACGATCCATACTTTTAGCGTCCACACTTCCGAACTATACAAAAGTACCGACCAAGCATAGCACTTAACCATTCTTTGTCTTAGTTCTAAACTGAGATGATTATTGCAAATAAATTACTTCATTTTTATAAAAGTAGTTTTAGTCATTGCTATTCTACGTTTTATTTCTATGCCTGGATCTAGTTGGGTGGTTATCACAGTTCCCAAATATGTCATTTTGTGAACTTTCTCAACTTTTACTCCGTTTAGTTGAAGCTTTGCATCGGAATGTGGGTCACAACTAAACACTAAAAATTTGGTTTTGTTTGAGTTTATTTTATTGCCCATTTCCTCTCCTACCTCGTGAATACTATCAAGCAGAATTTGGAGACCTACAATATTATCTGACAGAATTTATATATCGTTTGTATATCTAATCACATTAAGTAGTTCCCCGTTGATTTTTATTCCATATGGTTGTCTCTCACAATTGCCTTGCTTACTTTTTTATTTTCGATATTATTTAAGAAAATTTTTAGAAAACTTATAAGTATTAAAATTAGTTTAATATTTAAATAAAACACAAATAAACTGTTTAATATATATTTATTTCGTTGAATTCATATAATAGAAGTATAACTTCGTACCTGCGTACAAAGTACACACATATTCTTTTTTTTATATAATAATAGACTCGTACTACACTTTAACAACAAATAGTAAACAAATTCGTACTTACGCCTTGACTTTGCCATTAAGTTCACAGCATACCTAGGTACCTGCTTGTTTTGCGAAAAATTAAATACAGACAAGCGTATCATTAACAAAATATGTTTTTTTTTAATGGTGTACTTTTTTTATTTTAAACAAGAATACCTTTTTTTTCTGTAGTATTGAATGTTATTTCATGTTTTTTGCTAAAATGTTTATAAAGTGTGGGGACAAAAAAATTATAGCCACATTAATGAACCAATGTGATAGTAGGTGGCGTGGCGCCACCTAGTGTCAATGGTAAAACTAATACCATTTTCATATTAAGCATACTAAATAATAGCAAGATACCAAATTTCACTTAAATCGGTTGAATAGTTTTCAATATGTCCCTAAAAATAATATCCAAAAATATTAATGAATCATTGATGGATTCGACCGTTACTTGATGGAAATTCATTTTATGTAACAATAAAACACTGAAAACTTTGTTTTCAATATGTGATATATTTGCCTAGGTTGTTATTTGTTCGTAAAGCTGGTGTTATTCCTTTCTTTTTTATGTGTTTGGCTATTTTTGTTGTAATTTTGCCTGTATATGTAATCGAACAGAAGGTACTGGGTTTTTTTCTTGTGGTGGAAATACTAATTTTAGGCTTTCTTGTGTAGTTTTTGATTTAACATTTTATTAATTGTTTGTTCATTGTGTCCGTTGTTTACTGCTATTTGCTTAATTATATTTAATTCTGTCTCAAAGATGTATTTTGACATTGGAATTTCTGTTAATCTATGTAACATACTATGATATGCTGCCAGTTTCTGTTGTGTTGGATGGGATAATGAATTGTGTATGCAAACCTACCCATACTGACACGACTATACACAATTCATCATCCCATCCCATCCAACACAACATAAACTGGTAGCGGTAGCATATCATAGTATTTTACATAGATTAACAGAAATTCCGATGTCAAAATACAACCTTTAGACAGAATTAAATATAATTAAGCAAATAGCAGTAAACAACGGATACAATAAACAAACAATTAATAAAATGTTAAATCAAAAACTACACAAGAAAGCCCTGAAATTAGTATTTCCACTACCAGAGAAAAAACCCAGTACCTTCTGTTTGATTACATATACAGGCAAAATTACAACAAAAATAGCCAAAGACATAAAAAAGAAAGGAATCACGTCAGCTTTCCGAACAAATAACAACCTAGGCAAATATATCACAAACAACAAGAGCCAAAATAAAAAACACTTACACAGTGGTGTGTACAAACTTAAACGTGGCGATTGCCCTAAAACTTACATCGGTCAAACTGGTAGAAACTTTAACAAACGAATAGCAGAACATAAAAGGCTTTCAATAATAGAAAAACAGATTCTACATACGCACTTCACCTTCTAGATCACAATCATTCTTTTAAGGCTGTTTTAGCCGTCAAGACACACTGCGATTTGAAATGGGCGTATCACTTACTTTTCCTCACTGCTTACGCCAGCCGACGACAGGTACAGCTGTTTTCGCAGTGGCGCCGGCCGGCGAGTGGTTTAATGACAACAAATGCATTATTCTCCATTCAAATTACTTTTGTCGGGAATACCTTTTTTTGTTTGATTATCGTAGATGTTTTAAAAATAATTATCACATTTTTAATTTATATGTCTTAGCTAAATATAGTATTGAATATAAATTTGTGAAACGTGACTGCAAAAAACATCATGGTGTTTATTTATAATAAATTTAAAATAACATAAAAATATTATCATCAAAAAAAAATACAATTTGTTGTCACAAACAAATAAACAATTTCGCAGTTATAGCTTGAAATTGATTTCAAATCAAACTATCTGACCGTACGTTCATGAGATTTGACGTCACGCAGCCGATAACGGTGAAACTAAATGCCAATGATGAGTAACACGTTTCACTATTAGATTTCAGTATTTTTTAGCAATTTTCTTCAAAGTTTGAACACGCTTTTCTCGATTATTACTGGACATCAAAAGGTGAAAAAAAAAACAACGATTACAGAAAAAAAAACTCTTTCAAGTGATGGGCGTAAAAAGTTTGGTTATAATAGAACGTTAAACTGTATAATCCGATATTTCAAAAGAACTTTCAAAAAAAATTAAAAGTAAAACCATCAGTTTTAAAGGCAACATAATTTTGAATAATGTGTCCAAATTTCGAGATATTTTGTCGGTAAATAACAGAGAAAACACTGTATCTAGGTTTTGGTGTACCGATAAAACAGCCTTAACGACGAATTTAAAATTCTTCACATTCAAAATAAAGGCCTTAGCTCTCCTTGTTAGAATCTATGAAAATCAACAAATTAAAAACACAGATATAATTCTGAATGACCAACTTGAGACAAACAGTTTCTCCCTCCTCAACCTATTTCATTAGAAACTATAAAGTGTAAACGCATGCCAAAATAGATTACTTGAGAAAGGCAATCAGCCGAAACAGCTGTAGTGATAAGAGTTAAAATAATTTTTTGGGGAAGTTTGAAAACAATGTTTTCAGTGTTTTATTGTTACATTAATGAATCACCCTATAGAACAAAAACTAGCAACATGTTGCCAAAGCAATTTGAGCTCAAACGCTTTATTTTGATGTCAGCTATCACCCATTAACTAATGTCCAATTAATTATGGGACACTCTGTATGTAATAAAAGAATCGCATGGTAAAATTGTCACAGAGTCAAAACATTAACTACATAGATAGATGGTCGGAGTATGTCAAAGAATTTTTCAGAGATGAGAGGCAACAAATAAGAGATAAGAAAACGGAGAAAGAGGTTCAAAAATTCAAAGACAAGCATAATATGAAAGAGTTCTCAGAACACCGGACAATTGCACTGATGAGCCAGGCGCTGAACATGTTCCTAAGTATAATTCACAGTAGGTTTTATAGAAAGTTATATCGTGAAATTAGTGACAATTAACTAGGTTTTAGAAACGGCACTAGCACTAGGAAGGCTCTATTCGGAATAAAAATCATCATGCAAAAAAATTTAGATATGAACCAGGATGTCGGCACATCCTTTATTGCTTCTGAGAAGGCTTTTGACAGGGGCTAATGCGACAAATCAATTAACATTCTAAAAACAAAAAACATTGACACCCGAGACATCGGAATACATGTTTTATTTCATATATTAAAATTAAATCAAATATGGAATAATAAATAATTTATTTTAAAGCTTATAGACAATAACAAATACATTTTCTTGCATGCTCCCTGTACTCTACGCAAAACCATTGAAGTAATTTAAAGGATGTAAATATATTAAATACTATTGTAATTTAAGTAATGTGTCATTTAGATAGTACAATGGCTTTCAACATTATAAATGGTTTTAAAGCTGAAAATTTTAGCTTTTTACAAGTCATAAATAATTTGGAAAGAAAAGTTTCTACTCACAATTCTGTAAGTTGATTACGTTAATTGACGTTATGTTACTGCGACCGGTTTAGGAGTTTATATGATAAAGTATACATTAATTGTAAACTCTGAAACCGATCACAGAAACATTACATCAGTTAGGACTAGAGACTTTTCTTTTACGTCATTTAGATAAATTCACATAATTATGAAAAATACATTAATAATAGAAAAATAAATATAAATGGAAAAATACATGTCAAAAGGATTTAAGTAATGGAGTTCAAGCAGGCTATTAATTTTTAGGGTCTTTTCTGCGATATTTATGGCTTTTTAAGCACTAAGCACTACTTTTGATGACTCCTAATGTAACAGTTTGCCTCATTATACGTAGATAAAATCTTACAGGGTGTGGAAATTCTTGTCTTGGTTCGATATTCACGATATTCAAATCTCAACTGTCTTTTCTTTTAATTCGCTTTTCTTGTTTACGAGTACGAGAAGCCAATTCGTCAAGGATTTTTGCTCAGATCAGAAGTTATGTTGTGGAATGCAACTTTTAGGTTCTCCATATCCTCTCTTACATCTTTAGCATCATCTGTTTTGCCTTGCAATTTATAGAAGGCATAGATTAAAGTAAAAATCTGCATTTTGCTTTCGTCGATAGAAATCTTCGCATTTCTACTTTCGTGATTTATAATAATAGTAGTTCTTAAACACATCTGGGAAGTTAGCAAGTGGCTTCTTAGAACTTGACATACATTAAAAATTATGTTATATTATTTTATAAGAACAATCGAGATCTACCACATATGTTTTTTTTAATAAATAGTAAGACTATTTACATCCTTTAAATAACTTATTTATGTAATAATTACCTACTAAACCATAAATACACGTTCATTGTTCTAATCACTTCACGTGTTACGGTCCTTCATCCAGGACCTTTTACAGGATGGTAGAATCACAGCTGACGAATTCAAGCAAGCAGTCCAACAGTGCTGTATGGGGAAACGATACGAAGATTTTCCGCAGGCCATGAAGATGTTTATAGATTCTAATTTTAAGATGGTTGATCTCAATGATGACGGAGTGATAGGAGCAGATGAGTATAGATTCAACTGTATTACGAAATTTGCAATCGATGACGTAGAGATTGTAGATGAGGCATTTAATAATATGCTTAATGTAAGTACCCAATTTATTAGACTAGACTAGCTTGTTAAATTGAATAAGTACCTTTTTGTTTTATTTTTGATTCTTGAAGGTGATTTAGTCAATTATCTAGTTATGTTTAGTTTGCAAACGCGTTTATACTTGGATATTTAATTTCTGTTTCTGCTTAGTTTAGTCAATTCAAGTTAGGTCAAGTTGTTTTTAGTTAGTTGTTCTTAGTTAATATTTAGTTTAATTATTGTTTAACGAGACGTTCACATTTTTACAAAGGCAGAATGGTACGTACTGTAGCCGAAAAAGTAGCAGCTGTGTTAATAATTGGTGAATGTGGAAATAATTGCCATGCAGTAGAACGTCTTTTTAATGAGAGGTACTCCTACCGCCATACATTGAGAGCTTATTTGAGAAAGCTTTTTTGTAAGTTAAAACAAACAGGTAGTGTTCAAAATGTCAAACGACCTGGTTGACCAACAATTAGTGATGACAAAAAAAAATTACATAATTTCAGAAATTGTAGTGAACCCTACAGCCCAAGTTACATCTATCTATGGAATCAGTCAAAAGACAGTACACCGAGTGTTAGCTGAAAACAAATTTCATCCCATACGAATTACAAATTGTGCAACAACTTTTAGATGATGACCCCGACCGAAGACTAGAATTCTGTGAAAATATGTCCAATAAAATTAACCAACAGCCCGATTACATAAAAACAATTTGTTTAAGTGACGAAAGTACTTTTTCTCTCACTGAAAATGTTATCACCCACAATGTGAGGTATTGGAGTGACACAAATCCTCACGTCTTTCGTGAAACACCTACTCAATTTCCAAATATATATATAATATATATATATAATATATATATATATATATATATATATATATATATATATATATATATATATATATATATGTTTGGGCAGGTATTTTGGAAAACCACATAGTTGGGCCTGTTTTTCTTTATACTAACTTAAACAGTGAAGTGTATCTGGAGATGTTACAAAATGCAATTTTACCGTTTCATACTTGAAATTCTAGAGGATAATCCAGATGAATTCGGCAACTTGGAAATAACGTTTCAAAAATATGGTGCTCCTAGATTAGGAATATCGTGGTAGATGGATTGGATGACGAGGCACGATAGAATGGCTAGCTAGGTTACCGACCTCACATCATTAGATTTTTTTTTGTGAGGATACTTGAAATCTAAACTTCACGCTGCAGCACCCAACAATATTGACATTTTGAAACAGTGAATTGTTGAAAAATGTAGGGCAATTTCCCCCGACACATTTGAACGAGTACGGCAAGAGTTTAGAAATAGGATGCATTACTGTAAGGAAGTAGATGGAGCACATTTTGAACACTTACTATAAGAATTGGTTGTTAAAAATTTATTAATTAAATGAGAAGTTACAATTTTCGTATTTATTTAATTTATTCATCAAAATAATCTTAAACTCAAATAAAATTAGTATGGTTGAATGGGTATTTTTAATACCTTTCAAACGAGGTATCATTTGCTATAAGGTCGCATTTAAAATTATCTGACACAGTGGTGATGTAACGTCATCTGCCACTATAACATCACCTGTTATGACTAGTTGGAAAGCCTACGTCTGTTTATTACATTCCTCCAAATTTTACTATTATAACAATAACCGTTCAAAAGATACGAGAGGGGAACGGACTTTTGACTAGCACTGTAAAGCCCATAAATGGTGTTCTGAAAACCACTGGAATAAAATTGTTGTGTGCACTGATTCATTATCAGTATTAAATGCATTACCAAAGTTTAAAGTCACAATTAACAGCAATTTATTTATGTTAAAATTTTTTCAACAGTTACTAAAATGATCAGCCTCTTCATGTGATATTAAATTCGTATGGGTTAAGGGCCATTCAAACATATTGGTAATAGTATTGTAGATTCAATAGCTAAAAATGTACTAAAGTACTAACGCAATATCGATTGAAAAATTAAACATAATATGTGATCTCATTGCATATGTGAAACAGCATATTAAATTTTAATGGAATAAACGTTGGATTCAGTTCGGTAAAACTACAGGCACTAATTTGTTTAAATTACAACGAACAGAAGTTGCTAATAAATTTTCCAAAGTAATTGCACCAAGCAGAAATACAGTGTCGACTATCCTAAGATTAAAAGTAGATCATGGATGTTTCCGAAGCATCTATATAAAATAGGAGTTCTCCCAACACACAGATGTGAATGTGGAACTAGCATAGCTGATCTAAATCACATATTTTGTCCCTTACATCTCAATACAAGTATGTGGCTGCTTCAAGAATTGCTGAAAGCAGGTTTAAACAAATATTTAGCATCGTATTGTTGAAATAATTGTTGATTTTTGAGAGTTACTAGTGAATAGTTGATGTGTGGGCCAACACTTGTAAGATGTTTTCATATTTTGCTCTTCATTGCTTGTTTTTTTACATTCTATATTTATTTGCATCTACCATCTTGTATAGCTACCTCCTTTCTAATATTGACTTTGTTTAAGAGAGAATAATATTACTGTGTTTAGTAATATTATACTAAATCCACAAGGAAAATAATTCCTGCAGCTGGCTGTATACCACGTATCACAAAAAAAGAGATTAAATCTTTGTAAATGGATATATTTAAAAAACCCTTAAAAGGGCTACATCAAATAACACGAACGTTTTGGGAATAATAATTCCATCATCAGGTTAAAATGCAGGTTAACATGCCTGAGCCACCAAAATATTAGGGTAAAAACCCTTTAAAATACATGAGGTTAACAAAGATTGTACATAATGTTGTTATTAATATTTGATGTTTAATATTTAATTAAATTTTACTTTAGGTAACATACACCCATGCCTTAAGTGAGTTCCAGCGTCCGGAGAGTAAACCTCTTCGAACGGACTTTAGCTGGTAACTGGATGCCCATTTACAAAGATTTAACCCAGAGGTCGGCAAGTAATTTGCAGTTGATTGCAGTTGATTGCAGTTGCAATATCTTTTCCAGCTTACGACGAAAAGCAGACACGCTTTGTATCAGATCACATACTAATTTCCTTGTAATTCTGTGTAAAGCACATTCAAATATTTTAGAATATCTCCTGTTTGTTATATACTCAAAATGTGCTCTGGCTCCCTGTGTATCTATACTTTGTAAGCAGATCACATGTTCTTTTATTAGCCAGAAACGTTCCATAACTTGACCTTTACTTAACCAACGAGCATTATTATGTTGTAGTAAGTCAGAATATGCTGAATCACATTCAGAAAGAAACTCCTTTTGAATTTTTGATCCTCTTTACTACACCTTTTTCTTTGCCAATCATTGCTGGGGCCCCATCAGTAGAAAGCGAAATCATTTTATTATAACTGATGTTAGATGTAGAAATTAATTCATCAATAACCTTGAATAAATCTTCTCCTCGAGTGTTACCTTTCAGCGGCAATCTTGCTAGCAACTCTTCCCTAAAAATATGACACTCAATATCAATAAATCTTATAAAAACAGATATTTGTAAATCATCAACAATATCACATGATTTGTCAAGTGCTATGGCGTAACAAGTTACCTTTTGCAAAAGATTAAGAAGGGAGTTTTTAATACCGCAGCTAAAATTTCCTTTCTTCGGGTATTACTTCGTGCTGACAATGAGATGCTTTGTTTGAATTGTTGAGGCAACATCTTTTTTTTATAAGTTAGCTACTGCCAGCATACATTCCTTCACTATCTCAGAATCAGAATGGCTTTTGGTGTTTATTAAGTCTCCAGCTCACACGTAACGCTGCCTCTGTGGATTTTTCTTAAACCTTCATGCATTGAGTGAACTAGGATTTTTGTGCTTTTTTCGTCTGAATTAAGATATACCCGAAGTTTTTCTTTACGCGCCTGACTGCCAAGAGGAAAGTTTTTGAGGAACTGCTGATGACTTGTTTCGTACTGTCGCTTCAAATTGCCACTTTTAACTAAGGCGACAGTTTTATTGCACATAAGGCACACCCGAACCGCTTGCGGCCTATCAGGCAGTGTAAAACAATATTGTTCAGTCCATTCTGCCAGAAACTTCCTATTTTCACTGTCCACTTTTCTCCTTTTCGAATCCATATTAGATAGAATCAAAAAGATGTTTTATAAAACGATCGAAAACGCGGGTAATCACAAAACAAATTTATTATTTATTTACCATTTCGCTTCTTATTTGAAAATTAACAACAGTTTTATTTTGAACTTGATTGACTCAGCAATTGATATTCCGCAGTTCGGTCCGCAGTTCAACCTTTCGCGGTCCGGATCCGGACCGCGGTCCGTCTGTTGCCGACCGTTGATTTAACCTCTTTTTTGTGATATTATTCTCTTTTCCTGGGACGAGCCAATGGATTTTATTTCAAATTGTGTGCAGATATAAACCTAAAACTATAATCAAAAAAATAAAACTACAATAAATATTCAAAACAAAATTATACAATAATTCGATTGTACTTTTATAGAAAATGCGCGGTGGATTGTTTTTTTCTATACTGGAACTATACTTTAGGAGTAATTCTACGCACATTTTTAAATTAAATGATGATTTAATCTATAAAAATAGTTTTTGATCAATGTTTAGATTAAGTATCCTGTCTTTCAACTAATTTAAATGTATTAAAAGTTTTTTTAGTTTTACAGCTGTTTGATTCATTATTTCAGTATTTCCTTTCTTCGTTTGTTTGTGTATCAATATTTTTTATACATTTGCACGTCTTTAATTTTTTTTATGTATTGTTAAATATCAGTTTTTTTATTGTTGCTTTTAATAACCTTTTATAAAGCACGTAAGCTTCGAGTTAAACGATCAATCACCTTGATTATTTTGATAAAACACTCTAGAAAAAAAGGTCAAAAATCTGAGACACCTGCCAAAACGAACATCACGTATACGCCTTATATTTTATGTGTTGAAAAAATTTTTCGAGCGAATCTATCACACGACAGATAATTGAGCAACGAATGCAAATCTGAACAGTCTCACTTTTTGAAATATTTTTTTGATATAACCAGATTGTAAAGTACATATATATTATTTGATATTGCGACTTCCAAATCGGGAGCTGTTTCAAAAATATATTTTTTCAGTATTCAGAAAATTACATAAATTCACTTTAATACTATTTCACTTCACTTATAACATACACTTGGCACAATATCTCTTTTCAATATATTTACTAGAAGTTCGTAAAATATTTTAAATGCCTTTTTCTGTCTATATTTCAAAAGTGAACTTTAAAATATAATATATGATCTCGTGTACGTAAATACTTCGTGTTTTATACAAAATGGCCATTATAACCATTTTATATATAACAGAGAGGGCCCCCAGTCCGTGGCAGACCTTAAATAATGTAATTGTGTATAGCCAATGAAAATTGGAACACGTAATGTTAAAAGCATGTACATGCCTAGAAAGTCATATAATATAAACTAAGAAAATGTTCAGGTTGGAAATAATTATGTTGGATATAACTGAAGCCAAATGGCCAAACAGCTGAAGTTCAAGTAAACAATTATACTTTTGATATAAGGTTGAATGCTTGAATAAATGAACTTAAAGGCAAATATCGAGCACAATTTTAATAACCAAATCTTGCCCAAGTACTTTCGCTTTCTACAGCATCATCAGGGGTATTTCGTCAAATTTGGGCTATCCAGCAAGCGCAGAATGTGATAAACATGATATTGAACATAAATTGTACATAACACTACACTTAAACAGGGACAAACAGTTTAAAATTATTTAAAGATGATTCTGCGCTCTACATTCTTGTCGCAACAGGAGAGAGAATCTCTCCATTTCCAGAAAAAAATTATACTTTTTGCTTATTACTTTTTATAATCTTTAAGTAATTTTAAACTGTTTGTTCTCGTCTTAGTGTAGTGTTTTGTACAATTTTATGTTATTATTACTGTTTCCACATTCTACGCTTGCCGAATAGTTTATATTTTGACGAAATGCCCCTGAAGATGCTATTTTAAGCGAAAGTACTTGGGCTAGATTTAATTAACTTGTGCTCGATAATAGCCTTATTTTTCAAAGTTCATTTATTCGAGCATTCAACCTCATTTCAATTCAATTCAACTTCATGTATGTACCAATGCAAGAAAACTCAAGATTATTCAAGTAATCAACATAGGTAAAAAACAGTTAATATAAAACTTACGGACCATCTCCAAAACAGACGCAAATCTTCTGCTCGTCTTCGAAAGGAAGATACTAAGAATAATGGGCGCATTCTGTGAGAATGGTATTTGGAGAAGGCGATATAATTTCGAATTGTACGAGAAGTATAAAAAAATAGTAAATGGTAGAGATGTAATATCCTTCATAAAAATAGGTAGGCTTAGATGAGCTGGACATGTGTCAAGAGCAAATGAAAATTACCCACCCAGACGAACTCTATTATCGGTCCCAGTGGGAAATAGGAGTAGAGGCAGACCACGACTGAGATGGAGGGACGGTGTGGACGAGGACGCAAGGAAAATCGGCACGGCAAATTGGCAACGGTTGGCGATGAACAGAAACGACTGGCGAAATAGACTGGGGAAGGTCAAGGCTCAACTAGAGCTGTAGCACCACTGATGATGATGATACAAACTTACGTCTTTTAATTGAAGTGTTTGACATAGTGTCGCTACCACCCTCTCTATAAGAGTCCCCTCTTGTACTGTGATTTCCTTACCGGAGTAGATGTTAAAGTTGTATATCTAACCAGTCATGGAATCGCATCGTTGCCATAATTTGATACCTCTATTGATTGGTTTGTTAGGTACGTATTGTTTGAGAGATGATCGCCCTTTGAATTTTACCATTGTCTTACCAATGGCTTAGTAAGAAAGTTCAGAACTTGCCTTTTGAAATCGCGTTTTTAAACAGTTTACGACATCTTCTAAATAGTATGTTTTTGAACAATTTTAAGGTTTTGTTGGGTCAGTATAATACATATTTGAAAGTAGGAAAGTACATCGATCTCCTACCGATAGCATTGTTTTTGTTAAACTATTTGACAATGATTCATTGTTGAACTAGTAATGATAAAAACTCGGCACCATGTTATAGGACATCACAAGAGTGCAGCCAAGTACTCTCATTGTAACCTCGGAAACCTTTTTTGGATGGTGCTAGAAAGGTCACCAATGGAGACACTGCGGACGGCAGCCAGATGGTTGGTAGAGAGCGAGTTGTGGGTTCGAAACTAGCTTTTGGAACCGGGAATGGGTCCAACGGACGAAATAAGTAAAGATAGGATAAGAGATATTAGAAAAGATACAGAAATAAACAAAAAGATAGATGGGTAAAATTACCAAAGATACGATAAGATGGAAACAGGGCGCCACTCAATTTTTTGGGGTTAAGGAGAAAATTAAGAAACCTTAGAAAAGAAAAGAGATAAGGAAAGATATGTAGGTTCAGAGATCAAACCCAAGGAAAGATACCAACCGTTAATTATCAAATAAATTTGGTCAACACATTATATAAACAAATAATAAATATCTTAGCTACTTATCTACTTACCTACGAAACTTAATAAGCCTAATCTTTCTCCTGGTCAAAGGTATAGTTATATTTAAAAGTAAAAAGCAAATACTCGAGAGTTACTATTATATCAGGGAACTTTTTAGGAGCCGACAAATAAAATACATACATAAAACAATAACAATATATTCAACAACAAAATTATGACGCTGCTGAATGCAACACAAGTAATAAAAGCACACCAACAACTATAAAATGGTGGTATACATATAAAAATAAGGAGTAATATAATTAGAAAACACCTTTACAAAGATATATAATACAATCATGTACAAATAAAGTGTTATGGGCGTACGTCGAGATATTACAAAAAAAAATGAATAAAAATTATAACAAATACAAAAGATAACAAAAATTAATTAAATCTAAATTTACAAAAATACAAAAAGATTACAGACATAAAACTTTAACCAAACCGCACTTGGTTAAGTCGATTAGCTATCTCGCACTATTATTTAATGCTAAACTGAGACTTAAATGTTCATAATTATTACTTATTAAAATTTCTTGAATTTAATGAAATGTTCTTTAAATTGAATATAAAAATCAGCAATCTACAGGTGAAGACATGGATGAACTTTGTTCGCCCAGATGATTGCAGATAATATGATACCATACCATATTATTTGCCCAGATATTCGTTTATTGATTTATATGTTTATTGAATGGCGTTCATCATCGCTGGTTATATCTGCTTCTTCAGTACTGCTGTTGCCTTCCTCCCCTTCGTTGCTCATTTGAACTCCTCCTTCACTTCCATCTTCGCTGTCTCCAGGAATATAGTCAGACTCATCAGATGCTGAAAATGGTTCTTCTTCTGAGTCAGTTATATTATTTATAGCTTCTTCTAACTCTGTTTTCACTAAGAGGCCGGTTTCGTCTCATATCTGAAAGAGAAAAAGTTTATTACTGATGGGTAATTTTGATCCCATATAAAATTACTGTAGGAAACAAACGATCCCACTAGATTATTGTTCGCTAAAACACCTTACGTTATAATTACTATTTATTATATTTTACTTACTTGCTATAGTATTAACGTCTGCATGCCTTATTCCTTAATTTTAATTTAAATATAAACAATATTTAAATATAAAGCAACGGGTTCTTGCAATTTCATAAATAATAACTCAGACAGCCATGCACGTGCCAGAATACATCGATGTTAGGTTAGGAAATTCAATCATGTGATGACACCAGTGTTGCCGTTTGAAGAGAGTAGATTATAAATTACTGAATTATTTCATTTGTATGTAAAAGCGGCTATATTTATATCTATCAGTAAACATGAACTAGCGGCCGAGAACTAAGTCTCCCGCAGTGGCGAAAGGGTTAAATATGATTTTTAAAAGCCTTTTCCTGCATTTGTTTACCACCGTAGAGTTGGCAACAGCGCAACCGCATAGCTTCGTCACCCTCGCATACAGTTCACAACACTGCCGCGTCACCGACTTTAGCCAGCCAGTCGTAGTGACGTAGTCACGTAGTAGAGCTGCTGTTGATTCAAATATTGGGGGTAGAGCTGAGAGCAAGTGAGTGTTGTTATGACAGTCGCCGTTTCTTTTGTGTTAATCACTTGGTTAACTTGTAATTTGGTGGACTGAACAGTATTGTTTAACACTTCCTCATAGACCTTTGGTTGCTCCAGTTTGCCTAATATACAATAAAACTAATGAAATGACCCATAAACAGCTTCTCTGGGAAATGCAGCTCGCTAAGAACACTAAAAATTAACAGCCTGAAAAAACTCGAGGCATTTGAAATGTTGGTGTTTACAACGAATGTTGGAAAGATCTTGGACTATCCGACTCAGCACAGTTTTGCATTGAATAAGTATAGAATAGGAGCTGATTCAAATCATTCAAAATCGCAACACTGAACATGTAATTGGTCTTGTAATAAAACATAATAGATATTACTTTTTTCACCTCATAATAAAGATTACATTGGACAGGCTTGGACAAGGTTATGATGACCTTTATAATTATCTTTAATAGATGATTAAAATATTTGCTTTAATTTTTTTTTTTTCATTTATAATAATTTCCTCCTTTATTCTTGAAATAAATTTTTTTTGGTTGAATCCGTGTTTTTCGTCTGTGATTCCTCTAGAAATTCTTATTTCTTTATACATCTTTATATATATTTCTATATACAGCCAATTACGGGGTTTGTCCCATTAATTCTTATTTCTTTATTCAGTTTCATTTCTTCATTAAAACAGTTCGTCTGCCTTTGCTTTACGTCGCTCTTTACATTCTTTGATTATAATTTTTTTTCTTTTTTAACCTCTATATTGCCTCTTATAGCCAATCTACACTAAAAACTCTGAAGTCTGCACCTTGTAAGTCCGTGACAGCTTAGAATTGCAAAGTCGCTTAAGCAACTAGCAAAGTACAACACAGTAACTTTTCTATATGTGTCAAGAGCATAAAAAAAATGCTGGTAACAATATTGCTGATAATATTTCTAATGAAGTATCCCTTGAATCCCATCACGGAAGATGTCTGAAACTGGGAAAAATACTTAGTAATTGCTAAAGAATTGTGGTGTACCAAAAACTCGCATAGTAAAGGATGTACGAAAATGGGAAAAGATATAGCTTACTGAACAAATATTCCAGATTAAAGGCAAGCATAAATGTTACTACAAACTTCTCCTTGCTACTTAAAAATAACCTTAGGCACTACCAATAGCTAATAGGGAAAGTCCTTTGAGTATACTCGTATATAACATACGACAGGTGTGCATAAGCAAATAAACATCCGCAAAGCAACTATATCATTAACTGTAAATTTGTTTATTGAACATAACATACACTCACACATATAAAACCGCATGCACAAATAGACAAAATAAAAATAAATAACTGACTTATCGTATAAATTTATTTGTGCTGCGACTACTGGACTGCTTAATCCCGAAGTGTAAGCAATGCACCAGAGAGCTGGCGAACGTTATGTGGCAGAAGAGGACTCAGGAATGAGTGACTACTGAATCAATAAATTAAAATATAGAGAGGACGATTTCGCAGACTCTATATGTTTCAAATCAGTCTTAATGTCTACCCAATCAGGGTCCTACTGACGAACTTTTAGCATGGTAAGTCCGCATAACTACTGTTGCTAAGAAAGGGTTAGATATCGCCTTGAAAACAGAGCCTTGCGCATATTAAGGCCAATTAAAAGGTTCATCGGATGTTGGAGGAGTGATTATATATAGCAGATCTACCGAAGTCCCGAGTACTTGTTTAATAGTTAATGCAAGATGTACAATAAGCCAATTGGCTGCATTATGATCGGTGTAGTACTGACGGCTTCCATTAAATAAAATAATAGCATGATCCCATATATGGTGAAAGCCAACCTTGTGTAGTCATGATAGCAAAGAGAATAATGGCTAAACAACGATCTTTCATTATCGCCGTTATTAGGTATATTTATACAATCTAGCATTATTCTAGAAAAATTGGCACTAAGACTCAATCAATAAGTAAATGACGCCAATAACTACCAAGGTTAAAGTGCTTAAACATTATTTATCTTCTGAGGTATTCAATGAATCTGTTCGGTTATCATAACCTTCAAATTGTTGTCTATTTGAAATTACACGAACCCAACTACAAACTAATCAAATCTAAAATAATAATGAAACTTACATGCGAGTAACTTACAAATTCAACAGATAAAATCATTTATCTATAGCCTGTTAGCTAAGCATGAAAACTCCCATATTTTAGATCCCAATTTATATCGGACTGCACAAAATATATTTATCTAGCTCCTAAAAAATATAATTAATATGCCAATGTACTTGGACATGTAAGTACCCAAAAATATTAATTGGCAAAACATAAAAGTTAAACGACGATCAATTAGACATGTAACAACGCAACGGTGAGTAATTCATTTTCTTATAAGAGATATAGTCCAGGAACACTAATGAATTTTTTTAAATTGAAATAAATTTTAAACTTTAAATGTATTTTAAACTATGTTTTCATTTGTCGATATAATGACATTCACAATGCCTCAAATTAGGTTGTAGACAAAACTTTTCATTTCTTCTAAATGAGCCCTCCTCCTCAGTCCTAATCCCTTTTGGGATGTGGTGACACCATCAGGCCTTCACAGTTTTTTTTAGGATTTTCCTCCATCCTTCTCTGTCCTGGGCTAGTTGTTCGGCTTCATGTAACCCTTGGTTAATCAATGTTTTCGTTTGATTTACCCAACGGCTTGGAGATCTTCCCCTAGGTGCTTTTTCCTTCAACTCTACCTTCGACTATCAGTTTTTCCATCGTGCCTGTTCTTCTAGCAATGTGTCCAAAATACTGCAAATATCTCTGTTGTATTTGTTTAAGCAATATATCCTTTACTTTAAGTTGTTCTAGTATCGATACGTTAGTGCGATGATCAATCCAGGATATTCTCAACATGCGGCGGTATACCCACATTTCAAAAGCGTCCAGTTTATTTTTATCCGCTTTCTTTAAGGTCCACGTTTCGGATGCATATGTGGCTATGGGAAAAATGAGCGCCCTTGCCAGCCTTAGTTTTGTGTGTATTGTTATGCTAGAATTTTTCCAAATTGCTATCAGTTTCATCATGGCTGTTCTAGCAATAGTCAACCTTCTACGTATTTCTCTCTCACACCCTCCGTCATTTGTTATTAGGGACCCCAGGTATATGAAAGTATTTACTACTTCAAAGCCCCCAATTTCTTTAACGTGTTAAAGATTATTCCGAGCTCTGTCTACTATAATGATCTTTGTCTTACTCGTATTTGGCTTTAGTCCATATGTTTTGCTTTTTTCCTCCAAACGTCTCATTATGTCTTCCATTTCTTCCTGATTTGCCGCGATTATTAAAGTGTCATCAGCATATCTCAAGTTATTGATTTTTTGACCTCCTACTCACATTCAGCCCTTCCATCCGTCTAGTACCTTTCGTATAATGTGTTCGCTGTAGATATTAAACAGAGTTGGCGAGATTATGCATCCCTGCCTGACACCTGCCTCTGTTCTGAAATTATCGGAATGGGTCTTGTTTATTTTTACTGTGCACTTATTATTTTCATATAGACTACTAATTAGTTAAATTAAGTGGTGGGGTGTTCCCATTTCCGCCAGTATGGGCCATAGCTGCTGCCATCTGACTTTATCGAAGGCCTTTGTGTAATCCATAAAGCCCATAAGCATAGGAGTATTGAATTCACGAGTTTTTTCGATTAGCTGTCTGACATTAAGGATGTGTTTTCTTGTGCCTTTTCCTGGGACAAATCCCGCTTGTTCTACTGATATCTGAGGAAATAGACAAGCTTTTAATCTTTCATGTATTATATGAAGTAGAACCTTGCTTGCATGTTATATTAGGGTTACTGTTCTGTAGTTGCTGCAATCTAGCGGAGTTCCTTTTTTGAATATAGGGATGAAAGTAGATGTTGTCCAGCCGTTGGGCCACTCTCCGGTTTCCCAAATCTTTTTGCAGATCATTATGCATAACATTTATTCCAACATCTCCAGTCTCTTTTAAAACTTCTGCGGTAATCTTGTCTGCGCCAGGAGATTTTCTATTTTTCAACTTATTGATTGCTTTTTCTACCTCTGACTTTAGAATGTTTGGTTCTCTCTCTGCAGTGAACTCATCGTGATTTGCATTCTGGGGATCATCTGCATATAGACTTTGACAATATTTTCTCCATACCTCTGCAATCCCTTTCTCGTCATTTATAATATATTGGTTTTGATCCATTATTGTTTGTGGGATTGGTTTAAATTCCCTGGCTAGATATCGGACTTTGTTATATAGCTTATGGGATTTATACCGGTTTGCATGTCTCTCTAGTTCTTCGCATTCTTCATTTATATGTTTATTTTTATCATTCCTACATGCTCTTTTAATTTCTCTATTTAACCTTGCTAATTCGTTTTTGTTATTGTCGTTTTAATATATGAGAGATTTGATTCTCCTTCGCTCCTCGAGAAGTTGCAGCGTTCTGTCTGTCATCCAGTGTTTTCTTTTGATGATCTTTTTTCGGTTCTGATTCTTTCTACAGAGGTTTCTATGGCATTTCTGAAACCTTTCCACATTTCTTTTGAGTTGTCTTGTGTGTTCAACATACGTACTACATACCTACATAGTTTCCTTTAATGCATCTCTAAATGTTTTCGGATTTGAAATCTCCATCCTGTTTTGATTTTGTTGCGGCACTGTTCTTTTTAGCTTCATCTTGAAGCAAGCCCATAACAATTTACGATCGGATCAACATTAAGCTGTTGGTCTAGTTTTACGTTTGTAAAACATGTCTTCCATCTGTTTCTAATCAATATGTAGTTGATACTAAATGAGTACATATATTAAAAAAAGCAATATACAAAAAAATAACGAGAATTTGACTGAATACAGACTATCATACAAATTTTAGTCTAACCAATTAAAATATATACGTTTATGTTTTGTCAAGGATAAAATGGCTTTTGGCCGGTGTATTGTAACGTATATTATTTTCGGAGTTGATTCTCCTACATTCGATTTCACAAAATAACTATGAAATAACGATAAATAGTTTAAGTAATTGTGTTACTTAAACCATCCATTGGTTAGTCTAAAACTTACCCCAGCGTTTTTATACACTTTTCCTCTTCTAATGCCGTCTCTATCTGCTGCTTTTCTTAAAAGCGTCTGTGTGTTCAACCCGGTCCAGCGACAAATGTGTTTCAGCTAGACAATTTGTCGTCTACCAGAACCCCTTTTTCCTTCGATTTACCCTTTAGAAACAGCTGCAACAACACGTACTTCTTATTTCTAAGTATGTGTCCAAATATTCTGTCTTTCTCCTTTTAACGATGGTCAAAATTTCTCTGTCTCTTCCCATTCTGTGCAAATCATTTCGTTCGTAATATGATCTGTCCATGGTATTTACAAAATTCTTCCAAAAATCTACATCCCAAAAGCTCCCAGCTTCTCATTAAGTCAATATTACCAGTCCAGGTTTGGCACCATAAATAAAAATAGAGTGCATATAACATTTTACCATTCGATATATGATTTGCAGATTGACTCTTTGGTTACTCAGAAATTTCCTCATCGTCGAAAAGGCTGCTCTTAATTGCTCTCTTCTTGATCAAATTTGTGATTTTTAATTTAGATCATCAGTAATCTATACTCCTAAGTACTTCATTTTGCCCTTTTGTTCAATATTTTCATTTTTTATCTGAATCCTTGTTATGACTTTACCCCTCTTACCGATAACCATGGTTTTTGTTTAAAGACAAGAATCAGTTAAAGCAGCAATTATACCTATATTAACATACACGGCGAGGACAAGACACATCTAGAACGAGACGACTGCTAGAAACAACAGAGATGAAAATACTCCGACGAATATCAGGGAAAAGTCTATTGGATAGGGAGAGAAGCGAAAACATAAGAAAAGCATGCAATATAGATGACATAAATGGATGGGTGACAAAACCAAAACAGGAGTGGAACGAACATAGTAAAATGACAGAGGACAGAATAGTACGAATAGCACGAGATAAGTCACCAAATGGACGAAAAAGTATTGGCAGACTAAGAAAAATATGGTGCGACAATTTATGAGGCTAATATCGAAACAGAAACAGGCTTTAAAGCCTATATACTAGAAGGAAGAAGAATAAGAAGGTAATGATGTGGTTTGTAGCCTGAGTCCAAAATTGAGCTTCGTCTTTGGTATCTTGTCATCTCTTTTATTTTCTTATGAAGGTTAAATCTGTCATGATTTGTCATGACTATAGCCATTGCTCTTTAGCCTCCTTAGTTGTTTATTACTTTTTTTTATGTAATTCCTTATATTTCACTTTATTTGGATCTCTAAATAAGCTCCAGAATAGCATCTGAAGTAGTACACAGAAAACGTGTGTACGGTATTGGCTCTAATTATGACTTAATGTGTGATGATGGAAGCCCACATATCGCTCGCGTCAGTCAAAAATGTCTACATGTTAAGTTAAAGATATGAAGTGGTCAACACTGAGTTTCCAAATAATCCCCTTTGTACACATATAGATATGATTGGAGAATGCGTTGTAACTCACCAGCTGCACCACAGCTCATTCGCAACTCACATATGTTCTATTAGAATAATAGAACCTGAAGGTTTATTATAGGTATGCCGTGACAATGTATCGCAGCAATTATTAATGTTGCGGGATGGCATAGGCGTTATTATGTCACAGATAAACTCTGGTCATTATTCCATGCCTCATTTGGTTAGACATGTTTCATTATGGACAGACAGCCCTTGAGATATATTTGGTCACTTAAATTTAGGTACTTACTAGACGTCATATTTCAAATATTTCTCATATTTGATTGGCCAATAAAATATTACATAATTCGCCCATTTTTGTTTGCATTTTTCATTCACACAATATTTTACTCGCTTCTTCGATCAAAATCCTTTATTAGTTACGTTGGCATACATGTACAAAGTATCGAAATATCCGATAGAATTCTTGAAATTCTAAAAATCTGATGCAATTCGAAGATATCGGACATGTATCTTTTAGATTCTGTGCCTTTTTGACAACTATGTATTTATCTGCTAAAGAAACTATACAGTGTAGGTAAAATTTTATGGTCGGTATGGTAAAACTTAACAGGATATCTAACACAGATATAAAATCATATTTTCAGCGAATAGACAAAGATAACAATCATATTCCCCCTTGGTCTCCCCTCCATAAATCTTCTTGACGCCCATTTTGCCTGTTAGTGAGAGGATTAATTCCGATCAGAGATATTTTACATATTCTGTGGTTCCGATCCTCATAAAGCTAAGAAACTAGAGGTGGGTCCTTTAGTTTTTTAAATTTTTATCGGAACCGTTTTTCGTAAACTGTAACTAGTTGATTGTTTACCAGTATTCAAATTAGCGAGTACACAAACATATTGGCTATTATCGTTTATGTGTATAAGTATTGAAGTGAAAGAAACTAACGAAGAATATATTTATTATAACTTGAAAAATAAATTAAACAATACAGATAGTACTTACATTTACATGGACTTATCATCTTTATCAGTTTCTTTTTCTTGTACTAGTTAATTTTCAATAGTATAATCTTCTTTTTCTTTTTTTTTATAGAAGTAACCAGCTTCAACCATCAACTAGTTGATTTTAACGAATTTAACCGAAAATTTAGAGTTTAACACGGTTTAATTAGACTGCTGCCATTTTTCTGGAAACCATAATTCAGAAAACATCGCTTTTAAAATTAATGAAATTATTATTCAGTGGGGTCTAAAACAAAAAGTAAATTTTGCAGTAACTGATAATGCCTCAAATATGGTCATAGCTATTAAATATGTTTTGGAATGAAAACATTTAAATTGTTTTGCTCATACGTTAAATTTATTGATGGAGGACGCACTTAAATGCTGTCGTGTACAAATAGATAAAATAAAAAGTCTTTTTTTCGACAATTCGGCAAAAAACGCATTTCAAAAAAGTACCTTATCTTCAGAAACGCTTTTAAAGTATCAATTACAACATAACAAAGATCCCAAACGGCCAATCCAAGACGTGGAAACTAGGTAGAACTTCACCTATTACATGTTAGAAAGAATGACGGAGTTAGAAGAGGCAATCCGTTCCACATTGGTATCAGTTAATACAGACTTAGACTTAGACCAAATCTAAATAATGAAGACTGGATTATTTTTTCGTAATTGTCCTAAATTTTACGGCCTTTTAAAGAAATAACAAGTACAATGAGTGGCCAAAAATACTTGAATGATAGTTCAGTGATTGTTCTGGTACGCTGCCTGCAAAAATCTTGCAATAAAATTTTAGCAAACAGTAACCTTACATCCATAGTTAGTATCCGACGTAGTACGGGTTTTTATTACTAATTACGGGATAATTACTAATCTCGGGTTTAGCAAAAAGATTTAGAGGGATAGAATACAGGGGCATATTGTCATTATGTACGTTTATGGATTCACGATTTAAAGTGCAGGGATTTTCTGATAAAAATGACGCTAAAAAAACAAAAGAAAGAGTTAAGAAGCTGGTTACTTCTATAATTAAAGAACAAGAAGATTGTACTATTGAAAATCAACCAGTATAAGAAAAAGAAACCGATAAAGATGACTTAAGTCCATGGTGTATTTTTGATCAATTAATTGGACATGACTCATCTAAACGTACACCTGTAGCGAGAGTCCATTACAATGGTGGAAAAACCATCGCCATGTATCTCCTAACTTAACCACTATATTCATAAAGTATTGTAAATGTGAACACATGTTCAAAATCAGGTGTAATTTTAAATAAAAGAAAAACACGGTTAATTAGAAGTAAAGTAAAAAAAACTTATGTTTTTAAATGTCAATTTAGACGATTCGTGATTTAATAATAACGTGTAATGTAAACGTAGGTACGATTTACTATTTGTATTGTTTAGTTTAGTTTTCAAGTTATAATAAAATCTTTTATTAGTTTCCTTCACTTTAATAAATATACAGATAAACGATAATAGCCATTATGTTTGTTTATGTAGGTAGTTTCTTACTTGAAACTACTATTAAAAAATCATAGTTACTTGTTTACGAAAATCGGTTTTGCGACGTCAATGACCCACCTCTATTCGTGAATACCTGTTTACGCTTTGATTCGGTGATTTGACCACGCGACACGCCACGTTGGCAAATAGTTTTGTACGAAGCTTTTTTATTTATATGCAGTTTAATATTTTTATTGGAAATAAGGCATAATGTCACTTTAAAATAAGCTTATTTTGATGTTTAGATTTTTAATTCGGAAATCGTTTTTAAAATACCAAACATTAATAAATTTTATTTATATAAAACGATTTCCGAAGTATAAATCAAAATGTTATATTACACTTATTGTAAAGTAAAATTGTGGCATATTCGAAATAAAAAACAATAAGCTGCCATTTAAATCCATTTCGCCCAAATTTCATTATCTTGGAGCATTGTTCAAATGCGAAAAAGACAACAGGTCAAATAAAACCAATAAGTTTGGCAACGTTGAATTTCCCCTTTTTATTATATCCACTCCATATCCACTCATTTATGTTCGGTGATATAAAAGGCGGACACCTAATATATCTCTCTCTTTTTAAACAGTTGTTTCTCACTCCATCTCATGTAAGGTCCATACCGACCATAAACTTTTACCTATACTGTATATAAAGGTATCTGTAACTTTGATTACTTTCCTTAAACCAAGAGACCAATTATGGTTACGCGAATGAAACCATTTCAAGAAAGATCCTTCATATTCCTCGCTCTAATCAGACTCGTTAAGTCCAGCTAAATAGCCTAGTCTAGCAATAGGTCTACTACTCTAGTTACTATAGGTCTTATAAATTAATAAATATGGTAGTTATGATATTATGATACATGTTAATTTAAATTTTACTTTAACATTAAGAATCTAAATTACAAAGAAAATAAAGTCGGTGTTTTCTAGAAAGTAAAAAATGCAAAAGAATCTCAAAAATATCACCGATATGCTGTAAAAATCGCCAATGTGACTCTGCTATTAAATGTATGTAGTCGTTATACATATTCTATAATGAAAGATTGCTTTCTATAAATAAATACTTTATACTCAGTTAAATATTTGTTTGGCAACTCTCCCTTGTTGCTTATAATTACTAGCTGAACTTTTTTTTATTTCTGCTAAAACTACACAACAATGAATATTTATAAATAAACATTCCAGACTTGAAATTCTAAGCGAAATATTCTATTTTTTAAATTAATATTAATTTTTAATATTGAGAGATTTTTGTTAATTACTTAGACACAACCATAATAATTGTCCATTTACTCCAAATACGTTATATTTAACACTATCTTTTTGTTGTTTAGTTATTCAGTAGTTACTGTTATTATGTATTATTGTAATCTTGTTTTCTCGATTACATAGCTAAATAGATCTTAGATCATATAAATAACGTAAGAAATCATGCAAATAAAAAGTTTTTAACGAAAAAATGTATTTCTATTAATTTATAATGGGAAAATTCTGATATTTTTTTGTGAAAATGCTCAAACAGGTCAATGGTAAAGGGACAAAGGGGGAAATGCAAAGGGGACAGGTTTTAACGATATAGATATCTAACATTTGTCAACACCCTCCCTTACAGTATCACAAGATTTTTATTTTAAATGGAGAATATGAATACCATCATTTTTTCCATATTAAATATATTCGTGTGAAAAAGTATGAGATTATTTAAAATGTTACACCTTTTAAAAACTGAAGGTTGCGTGTATGTTCTGTTAGCCTTAATTTCAATTTTAACCATCAAAAACTATATTAAAACAAATTTTACAACATTAATAGACAACTTTATTATTATTATTATTGAGTTAATGCCTCGACAGACAACTTTATTAAATGTAACGAAAATAAAATAAACTAAATTGTAAACTGCCATACAATTATAAAGTCACTGTTCGAACTTACGACGAACATTTTAAAGAACATTTTAGGGGTTATTAGCCCTGACTATAGGAAAATAACCTCATATAAAAAGGCCAGGTGAGTTAAATGGGGGATCTTCCTGGCCTTACAACCTCTTCGTTCAATCCATTGCCTAGGAAACCGTTCATTAAGGCATCGCGTTATATTCATAATAATGCAGCGATTTGCCATATTGTTGGAAAAACAAATCATCTTCTGAGTATCGGTTATCATTATCGATTATTCTGTCACAATGGAATCAACTGTATCCTCTAATAATTATATACATGCTTCTCCGTTCAAACTTTGTTGCAAAAAGAATATTATTATTAATAATTTATTCAAGAAAGGCTATCAACAAGCTCAAATATAACAAAGCACCAGGTCCAGATATGATAACAGCAGAAATGCTTAAAGCCACAGAAGAAACCGGCGTAAAGTTACTTCATCTACTCTGTAACCAAATATGGCATTCCAAACAATGGCCTGAAGACTGGACAAAATCTACAATAACGACCATACATAAAAAAGGCAGCTTCCATAAATGCGACAATTATAGAACTATCTCTCTTATATCCCATGCCAGCAAGATAATGATACATATAATCAATGAGAGACTGAAAACATTCCTTCAAAGAGAAATTCCACAAGGGCAAACTGGATTTACCAAAGGTAGAGGCACTCGAGAACACCTGCTGAATATAAGACAGATAATCGAGAAATCTAGGGAATTCAACATCCCACTATACATCTGTTTTATAGATTACCGTAAAGCGTTCGACAGGGTCAAGTGGAGACACTTATGGCGAATACTAAAAGAAGTAGGCGTACCACAACATCTAATTACGCTTATAACCGAACTATATGAACACACTACTGGATCAGTTAAAGTACTTGACACACTTTCGAACGAATTTTATCCAGAACGGGGTGTCAGACAAGGATGTATACTATCTCCACAATTATTCAACATATATGGGGAGTATATTATGCGAAGAGCACTTAAAGGATGGGAAAAGGGCATCTCAATAAATGGTCATAAACTAAACAACCTACGTTTCGCAGATGACACAGCCCTTCTTGCAAATAGTCAAGCAGAGCTGATAGAACTTATACGACTGATCGAAAACGAAAGTCAAATATTTGGTCTGCAATTAAACATATCAAAGACAAAGATCATGATAGTGGATAGACTACACAACAATCATCCACACATAACCACAATTGACCGGTTCGAGGTTGTGAGCTCATACTTATATCTGGGATCATTAATCACAAACACAGGGTCATTACAAGAAGAGATTAAATGTATATGTGACTGACCTACGGATGTGAATCTTGGACTCTGAGACAATCGGAGAGAAGAAAGATAGACGCCACTGAAATGTTCTGTTGGAGACGAATGTTACGAATTCCTTGGACCGACCGCAGAACAAATAATTCAATTTTAAGAGAGCTAAAAGTTAGCCAACGACTCTCTAGTAAAGTCCATCTCCAACAATTAAAATATTTTGGGCATGTTATGAGAGCAAACACAGAAAACATGGAAAGACTCATAATACAAGGAAAGGTAGAAGGCCGAAGATCACGAGGAAGATCCCCAACAAGATGGATAGATCAAATTAGAGGAATATGCCAAAGACCTATGCATGAATTAAAAGAAATGACCAGAGACAGAGATCTCTGGAGACGGACCATACACGACATCACGTTGACCACTACACTCCCCCTGGGGGGTCAGGATTGAAGAGAGAGATTCAAGAAAGATCATCGGCCAACAATATCATCCCCATAAATTCCCTCATACTTTTAATAGTAATGGCTTTCGGTATGTTTTTCATGAAAAAAAAATACATACCAACATTCAATAATATTGATAATACACCAATAAAAGGAATATGGCTATTTTAAATACTTTAAAGATATTCCTAATTGTTGTATGTGCCCTAAGAAATACGTTTTCACTTAGTATGCTAGCACCGTAACCACATCTCGTTAGAATTGAATCTATTATGTTCGAAACTTAATGGTATTTCTTCGACAATTTTTACTGGAATTAAATATCTTTAGTATATTTACGATTAATACATTAAAACTAAAATTTAAACAAACTGTTTCTAATAAGTTTAATTGTTTTTTAGGATGACGATAGAAGGCGGGGTGGTATAACATTATCACGATACCAAGAATTGTATGCAGAATTCTTAGGAAATCCAGAAGAAACACCTGCAGTATATCTATTTGGTCCCTTGTCAGAATTCTTTTATTATGAAATGTTAGAAGAGATTTAACACTTATTTTGTACTGTAAAAAATTATAAGTTTTACAGTTAATACCACAAAAAGTTAACCTATTTGATTTCGTAGTGCCGTGATATTTCTACAGAATGTCTTTTATTTCAAAATTTGTTTTAAATAGTGTAATAATTTTAGTGGATTAATTTTTTTACTCAATAAGTACATATTTTCTAATATTGGTGTTTTATTGAAATATTTCATAAAACTGTCAAAAATGGATCTAGCCTGGATAACAACAACATTACGATATCCTAGATTTAGCATTAATTTCAAAATCAAAATAGACCTACCTATAAATAGGTTCTGAAACTCTTTTCTTGTGACGATGTTAAGTTAAGTATTGTATTTATACGAAGTTAAACCACAATTAATTGCAATGAGAATTACAGTTTTTAATTTGTTTTGACTTTTCGATTTCCAATCTAGAAATCCTTTTCAAAAAAATGTTGTAAATAAATAAATTATGTGAACCCACATGTTAACCTGTAGAAGTTTATCAATTGACGCTTTGTGACAGCGTTGAGGACACTTAAGCTGCGGGGACAAATGAGAGGAATCCAATTTAACCTATGTAATATTTTTTCACCTATTTTTCACTAATTTATTACCACCCTAATAATTTTTCACCACCAAACCAACCTTAAGGGAAGCGGTTCTGCTGGCTTAAGGTTCAAGCTAGCAGAATTCGGAAAACAACTTTTTGCTTATGGCATATTTTTTCACCCATTTTGCACTAATTTATTACCACCCTAATAATTTTTCACTCACAGTTAAAGCTAGTAGAATTAAAAATAATATATTTATGATATACCACACTGGCCTTCTAGGTTTTTATAAATTTATTACCACCTTAGTAATTTTTCACCCGTTAACTACCCCTTAAGGAAACTGAATAATTCTGTTATATTAAAATTTAATGGGATTTTTTTTTCAAATTAACTCTCCTCTACTTATAACTGAAATAAAAAAGTGTTTTTTAAATGTTTACTAAACTTAAACTACTCTGATAATCTTGCACCCCTAAAAAATATTCTTTTACAATTTCACTCTCCTCTACTTATGACTGAAATAAAAAAAGTGTTGAAATTAATAAAAATTATTTTTGAAATACCACAGTGTCCTGCTAGGTTTTTACGAATTTATTACCACCCTAGTAATTTTTCACCCTCAACTAACCCATGTGTCAACAATTCTTAGATTAAAATTTATGGCGAATTTTTTTTATATACCTATTATTGTACTCTACGTATAATTGAAATAAAAAGGTGTTGTGGTAAGTTTTTGCTACACTTCTACCACCCTGATAATTTTTCACCACTAAAGCAATTTTATTTGAAAAAGTTCCCGCTAGCTAAATATTCGATCCAGTAGAATTGAAAAAAATGTATTTTTGAAGTACCACAGTGTTTTTATAGGTTGTTACAAATTATTACCACCCTATTAATTTTCACTTCTTAACTACTCCTTGTGGGAAGTCAATATAAAGCTATTAAGCGGAAGCTCGAATATTAAGCTAGCTAACTCAAATAAAAAATTTTAAATACCATATGATTCTGCTCGATGCTTACTAATTTTTCGTCTCTCAACTAACCTGTGGTAGCTTAGGTTAAAATAAAAAAAGTAATTTTTACATACCACTGTGTACTACAAAGCTTTCTCAATTCTTTTACCACCTTCACAATTTTTTACTCCTCTGTAAGAAGCAAATAATTCTGCTATTTCTACTTTCACTATTTTTTGCTATCTTCATATTATACCTAACACACTAAAATAATAAATTCCGCACTTTACGATCTAATTTTTGGGACGTAAAGTGGTACTTTTGCGTCCGGTATAAAAAAAATGAGGTCGGTCAGATAGGCAAGCAGGCTGGGCGGCCGGTTTCTCATTCGCTTCACTGCGAATGGTTCAGAGGAAGTGAGTTCGATCCCCAGCTCGGTGTACAGAAAACAAAAAGGCTAACGCAGCAGTTTAAAACTCTAAATGAATCTGCGGCTTAGACTAGAATATGCTGGTATTTAATCGGCTTAAGGTGGATCAGTAAAGCAAGAGAAAAGGACTTGCTATTACTTAAAAAATTACTTAAAAACTATTGTACTCAGCATAAAATATACTCAGGGACAGTACAGAGGCGCTATATTTGCAATTTATTCCCAAAGTTAAATAATAGTGAAGAGGGCGGTATCAATCTAATATCCGATTAAGACTGCAACCCCTACTCCTTGATTGTTGGTACACTTCGCTCAGGTCAGGTCTTCTCATTTTGAGAACAATTTCTGAAGTGGAAATTGAAACGTCAATAAATTTACTTTAACCTTTAATTGTGGCCTATTCCCATTTAAATAGTAATACTTTAACATGCCACAAGAAAAAAGCTTCAGAAAAATATATTTATGTAATGCAATACCAATTGCAGTGTACAAAAGTAAAAGCCTCAAGATGGAGCGCCCACAGAACTGTTTGAGTTTAATTCAATTTTGACTTATTTTGTGAACTTGCAATCTGTTACTACCTGAGAATTTCTAATTTTAGTTGTTTGTAATGAATTTCTACTACAACTCACAATGCTATTGAAGGGAAGTGTTCCTTCCCTTATGTTTTTAATTAAGAAAAAATTGATAAAAATCTCCGTATAGGTTAAACGGAATCGCTAATAGAAAATGTTGGAAATTATAAAACTTTAAATCTTGTAACGAAATCACATGTTCAAGAAATTAATTATTCATAACAACTATCCAAAAATTAAATTGTTCCCTTACTTATAATGCATACAGTGTGTCCGTAAAGTATGGAAAAAATTCGATATTTCTTAAATGAAAAGCCTTTTTAAAAAAAAATCTTTAACACGTCGATTTTTAAGTTTAATGTTCTACATTCTACAACAAAATTTCATTATAAAAGGTGACGTCGGCTCTTTTTTTTTTTTAAATGTAACACCCTATATTTTATGACATTTTTAGATCGATAAAAATGAGAAAATTCCAAAAAAAGTATAATACTCAGGGTGTAATGGATATAATTTGAAAGATATGTACTTAGAAAATACATTATGTATTGTCAATTGCAAAAAAATAGCCTACTACTAGATTTTAGTAAAATGTAATTACCGTAAAACCTCGATATAACGGACTACTTGGGAACAGGGTGTCCGTTAAAGCTGAAAGTCCGGTATATAAAAATATGTTTAAAATAAATCAAAAACTTGTGTTTAAATAGGTATGTATACTGTATTTTGATATATATAAAAAATACAAAATACAAACAAAATTCTATTTAATTGTCTTCGGACGTTCGTCGTGAAGTGACATTGCTGTTGATATCGACGCGCTTGTTGTCGGTAATCTTGTTTTGAAAAAGGAATCAAGTTTCGTTTGCACTTTCGATGTTTGCTGTTCTTTTATGATCAACTCTCTAAAATTACAAAAATGCGTAAAATACAGTTGAATTTCGTTATCTGATGAATAATCAATAAATGTTACTAGATCGTCGAGATGCTATCTTACTTCTGATAACTTCATTTTTGGCAGTGTTGTTTTGTCGTTTTTTTTGTTATCTCTACTTCCATTCTCATTTTTAGGTTCATACCTTCATCTGCTGCTATTTCACTTTCAATCATGATATTATACCATTCATCTACTTCTAACAATTGTAAAACATCTTCCTCAGCTACATGTTTTCCGGAATTATTATCTATTGTCCTACAGAAACCATTAACTTTCAAACTTACTAAATCTATGTCTGCATCTTGGCCATCAAACAAATTCTTCCAACCATTTTTTGTTTGCTCTTTCACTTCCTCCCATACTACAGCAAAATTAAAAATTGTTGATTTTAAATTGTAAGACCTTAAGTTTTGCAAGGTACGCTGCCCTCTTGTATCTTCTGCATTATCTCCATCATGCAATACAACCATTACTTCGTCTAAAAATGTCTGCGATATATGCGTTTGGTTACCAAAATTGTACCCTGATCAGTGATCCATGGGTTGAATAAGCCATATACTTTTTTTGTCAAAAACGAGGTGAACCATGCCTTCTTGGAGCTATAATATGAAACGGACGGATGATGTGTTATATCTTTAAAACTCTAGGTTTACAAGATTTGCCAACCATTACAGGAGTTAATCTATGCGATCTATCGGCGTTGGCTCAAAGCAGTGGCGATACCCTGTCTTTGCTGATTTTTCTTCTAGAATTGGATTTTTGATAGTTGAAGGCATGTGTGCTCTCAGGAAAGTAAGCCATAACAACCCAGTTTAGTCAGCATTATAAATGTGAAATTCTAATAGCATTTCGTTACTGATATGTTCCACTAATTTTTACCTAAAAGGTTCTATTTCTTCATTTGGTGCACTTGAAGCTTCGCCGTAGATTCTTTTATTCATGATTCCGTGTCTTCTGCGAAAGCGCGAGCGCCATCCATCACTTGTTCTGAATGGTATGTCCATATGATTTGCTAATTTAATCGCAGCAGAGTTCAATTCGACTGCCCAGACCAGCACCCCACTGGAACGTTGTTGGCCGTACTATTTTAAGATTGCTTCTTCCAGTAAAGTTTTACTAGCCAATTTCATTCGTTTTCTGAGATTGCTGTTCTCTCCTTCATCACACATTCATGCAAATTTATTTATTTTTCATTTGTTTTTTTTTTATGTCTAAAACAGTTTGCATTTTTATACCATATTGATCACATATGTATATGAGACATAGACGTTCTAGACACAGACTCCAACTTTTGTAGAATCTCTAGTTTTTGATTGATCGTTAGATTGATTTGTTGATTGAATTTTCCGTTTGTCCATATTTAAATGGTAGGATTGCAAAAATTTTAACTTATTTACTGGCGTACACATTCACAACGAATAAACTAGAACTACTGTAGAGTGGTGAGTGACCAGCCTGGTAATCACCCATATAATCATAGAAACTTACGCGTTATTATATCGTAAATAAGAGTACGTTTTTATTTTTTTACATTTAGCTGGATTTTTTGTCCGTTATATCCGAAGTCCATTAAATAGAGGTCCGTTATATCGAGGTTTTACTATTTTTAATAACTTTCAATAATAATTAAGTAGTAAAATAATTGTATTAATTCGTAAATGTTCTGTATCATTGCTTAGAATTAATTTAAAGTAGAAATGAATTTGAGTGTAAAGCATAGAATTGAAATAATTATGATGATTGGGTATGAAGACAAATCGCGAACTCAGGTGTGTAATTTATTTAATGATAAATATCCAGAAAGACCCATAACGCAGTCAACAGTAAGTAAGATTGAAAAGAATTTTCGAGAAACTGGTACGGTTGAAAATGCACGCAAATCAGGTCGTCTCTCTGTAAATGATGACAACATTAGATGTTCTCCTTGCTTTTGAAGAAGATGCGTACACTTCTGTTCGTAAGGTTAGTCGTGATCTCGATGTTTGCAAAACAACGGTACACAAAGTAATAAAACTTGAAAAATGGCACCCCTTTAGATGCACACTTGTACAGGAATTAAACGAGGATGGTCCAGATAAAAGAATACAATTTTGTGAAACAATGATGGATAACTGCCACCGAAACCCTCTCTTGGTTCAAAATATTATTTTTTCTGATGAGGCTACATTCACATTAAATGGCGAGGTCAACCGTCAGAATTGTAGATACTGGGTAAAAGAAAACTGGATGTTTTAAACGGGCCAACATACCTTCAGTTTTAAGGGAGTATCTCGTACCTACTTTAGTTAATTTATACCTACTTTAGTTAAGATAGAGTCATTTCCATGACTCTATCTTAACTTAATAATTAAGTTAAGATAGAGTCATGTATTAATTACTGGATAACATTCAAGTTATTTATTATAATTTATTAATATTAGAAATCAATAAAAATTACTTTTCTAAGCGCATATCTTTCAAATTATAATCGTTAGACCGCCAGTATTATACTTTTTTTGGAATCAACTTATTTTTATCGATTTAAAAATGTCCTAAAATACAGGGTGTTACATTAAAAAAAGAGTCGATGACGTCATCACCTTAATGTGTATCACCTTGTATAATAAAATTTTATTGTAAAATGTAGAACATTAAACTTAAAAATGGTGTGTTCTAGATTTTTTTAAAAGGGCTTTTCATTTAGGAAATATCGAATTTATTCCATACTTTACAAACACACTATATATTTAAGCAACATTGAAAAATGCATATTCTAAAATTGTCTTCAAAAAACTAAAAAAAAAGGTTATACCTAGTTTTGATTAGTTTGATATTCATTTTAGAATATAAGACAAAACTGTATACAATATTTAGAGATTCTAACCCCCAATAAGTGTTCTTAGTTGCACAATATCAACATTACATTTGATGATCTACCTCTATTTTTCCTTGATTTTGCATTTTACCATCGTTTATATACTTAATTTATACTAACTACATTCAAATATTAGAAAAATATTGTTGTGTCTTATATTCCTCTATATCTTAAAGCTCTTTTTGTTCTATGTTTTGTTATTTTTGTAAATAAATATAGCTAGCATTAATTTCTTTTGTACCTCATTTTTATCTAAAAACCTTACTATAGTCAAAGTTTCACATCAAGAATCTCTAAGCAACACCATTATTATTCCACTTTTTTCAACAAAAACTTTGATTTGAAAACTTGTTCTCTACAAATCAAGTATGATGGTAAAGAAACAGTGCATCAAGTATTAAAAATAGTCTGCATTTCCTCTAAAATTTAGTACTGTGAATATAATTCAGGCTGGTCTTTCACAAGCTGATGTTGCACGTGATTTTAACTTGTTTCGGAACGTGATTTTGCAATTGTAACGTCGATATGAACGATTTGTAATGTCGTTGAAGGTCATAGAGTCGTCAACGTGAGACTAATCTTCGACAGGATCGGTGTGTGGTAGGATTAGCTCGTCGAAATGTGCATATAACTGCACGTGAACTCTATGGGGGCCTAGAAAATACCTACAACATTACTGTATGTGACCAAACTTTTAGGAATAGATTACACGAAACTGACCTGCACGACAGAGGTCCATTGAGGGTTCCCATGTTACGTCATGGAAATTGTGGATTCAGATTAAGACGGGCACAATAATATGTGCAGTGGGGTTTACGAGAATCTAGTTTTGTGTTATTCACAGATGAAGCTAGGTTTTTTCTCTACCCTTAAAGAAGAATGAGAGTTTGGAGTGGACTTGGTCGACAGACTCAGACATGTACAGTGTATTCGTCTATATAGTGGTCTACAAGTGATGTGGGCTGGAATAATTTCTCATCATCGAACTGTTATCGAAGCGTATCTTAGAACCTGTTGTTCTTCCATTTGCCACTGCTGCAGGTCCTGATTTGCGTTACATTCAGGATAAAGATAAATAAATCCAAGACCACATACTGCAGCAACAGTAAGACATTGGTTTCATAATGATGATATTACACTTTTACCGTGGTTAGGACAATCGAGAGATCTTAATCCCATCGAGCATGTATGGGATTTGCTTCAGGCACATATTGCTCCTTATCTGCACAATATTTATAGTCGACAAGATCTTTAAGATCTTCTTAAACAGGAATGGATCCTATTGCTTCAAAACGAAATTGATAAATTAATTTTAAGCATGCAAGGAGGTGTAAGTGTAACAGTATAATTAATGCTGCCGAAGAAAACACATATTATTAAACACATTTTTTGTTAGAGTTTTATATTTTATATAGACTTTTATGTTAAAAATGTCCATTAAATTAGTGCACTTTTTAACATTTTTTTTTTTTATTATTTCATCATAAATAAATCATAGTATGCAAAAATTAAGCTGAATTTATTGCAGACTAATCAGGCATTGTTATATGTCACTTTTAAAATCCAACCAAAATTGTATATATGAGAAATAAACTTTGTGTTTCTTAGACATTTTTTACGTGTTTATAATGAAATTACACTATAGTGGTAATCCAAAAATTACCGCAACATGACGACTGTGATGCGGGAGATATAGGTTTTCAAGTTCTTCAATTCAATTAAAACCTGAAATAAAGAAAACCGAAACACATAAATCAACTGAAGGGCAAACTGTAAAAGAATATTGGACATATATAAAGATGTACGTGAAACACGCAATGGAAAAATTAAACACGGGTAAATAAGCGAGAACCAAAGAAATCTTACATGATAAAGAAGATTCTTAAGAGAATGAAAAACAGTATCCAGCTAAACTCTAAAATACCACAAAAAATAAAGCAGCCAAAAAAAAGTGACTAGAAGAAAAATGTCAAAAGGTTACATGAGCAACATGGCTAATTTAAATTCCATAAGAAATTTAAGTAGGTTACAGATTGTTTCAGGAATAAAAACATAACCTCGATTAGAAAAAATAACAAAATTAACCGACAATACTGAAATTCGCACGGTCTTGGAAAAATATATTTAAACTATATATCTCGATGAAAGATCAGCTATACCAAATCTGACTTTCTTCAATACCATCTATACGGGTATCGAAATATATATAGTAGATTACTCCAGTCGTCAGAGACGAAAATGCCACTGAACCTCTAAAAATCATACGAACAAGCTGAATTTTGCTGGGCATATTAATTTTGGGACCCCTAAACAGATACAAAAAAATTTGAGGGGACTTTTACCCCCGGGATTCCTCCCAAAAGCCACCTCAAAAAAAAACGCAAAAAAATCAAATTACCCCAAGAATCTGTACACCGTAGAAAAAGATGTGGGTTTCACGGGATGAGAATCTCCAGGGTTTGTTGTATAGAATTCTACGTTCAGCAGTAAGTAGTTTATTCTTATGATAGTCTTTCAGAAGGCAATATAAGTTAGACTTATACTCTATACCGGGCCGAATGAACGTTTTATAAGAGTGGACGAGAGTTTTTGTATTTGTTCGTCCAATTCTCCTTGTAAGTGGTTTGAGGAGGCGGGCCTGATTTCTGACCATATCTAAAGTTGCCTTTAAATCAGGTTTCCAGTTGACTGTCCTAGAAAAAATAATACCCAAATAGGAAGCTGTCGGGTGGATATCGAGCCTTTGTTCCATCAAATTCAGGGGGAATTGGTCGTCATCGCGGGCGATGACTCTTAAAGATGTTTTTGGGCTGCGAAACACAATGGTTTGCGTTTTGGCAGAGTTATGTGTAACTTTGCACTTATTGCACCATTCTTCGACGCCGTTTAGTAGGTTGTGCCCTTCTGAAAGTTCACTCAGGATAATATCCCTTCGATGTTGTGAGAAAAGCTGTATCACATGCGTAGAGAAACAACTGAGTACCTGGGATGTTTAGATTAGAAATGTTGCTGTTGTATATTATATACAACAGGCTAGTACTGAGCCTTGGGAAACTTCATCTCGTGGAGTGAATGGGGTTGATAGTTGATCACTTATTCCCACTCTAACAGTTCGATTCATTAAGTAAGAATGTATGATTTTTATGAATTGAAGTGGTAGCTGATGTTAATCAGCCTCTGAATAAGTCTGTCATGCTAGACTTGATCAAAGGCTTTTTGTTCATCTAGAAATGTGGCAATGGCGATAGAATTATCATTGATAGCTTGAGTGACTTTAGATGTGAAGTCTATCTATGTGTGTTAAATTTTGACCAACTGGAAATTACTATACAACCAAACACACAAGCTTACAGGCAATATTTAAACAAAAAATATTCGCATGCAGTTTATTTAGAAAATAAAACATAAGTTTATTTTTGAAATTTTATAGTTGTTTATAGATTAATATTTACCAATGGAAAGTTTTTAATAAAAATGAATGCTCTATTATTCATGCTTATTTTTCTTTTTTCAATTAAAGAAGTCTACAACATGAAGTTTATTTAAGCTAGTAATAGAGAGAGGTAGGTTGTGATAAAGGACTAATTATAAGGTAAACTCAGAAATAGTGTGCTTCAACTTATTTTGAGAGATTTACTTATGTATTTTTAAGAAAATGGCTCAAACCACAAAATACTATTTATAAATTTATTAGACTGTGTAAATTACATGGCCATAAAATTAACAAATCTATAAAAAATCTTTGGTGGCAATTCTACTGACTACTGAATCTAACATTGGAGTAACACCAGACTCTTTATCACCAATTTTATAAGTCTTCCTTATCAACTCTTTGTCAGTAAATTCAGATAGTCTATCTAAAGGCACCTCATCACCTTCAATGTGTTTATAAATTTCTTCATCATTATCCCCTTTACTAACAGTCACAACTAAACCACTAGTACAATTATCTGTAAAACCAAAAGTTACTAAGTTGGAACTATTATTTTTACTATTACCTAAACAATATAGCACTTCCACATAACAATTTCTATTTAATATTTCACTGGTAAACGCCTTATTAACTGCAGCAACGACTTGAAAAGGATCACATATCAATGACGGTTTGACTATAGTACATTTTAATTCACCCTTCACCAATTTTTCTCTTAATTGGGATGCGTTTTTTATATGAGTGTATAGTTTCATATAAACTTTCTGTTGTGTTTCTGGATCTATCTCCATTATAAAGTTAGAACACAGTATATAGGCACAAATATAGGAGGAATAAATAATAAATAAAATAAAAGGTTAAGAAAATAAACACATTTTCTTCTTCGTGAATAAGCTGGTTACTGGCCTGTTACGTCTAAGTATTTATCCAAACTTTTAGAAAAATTAAATATATTTTTTAATTCAATATTCACAATTTTATTACCAAAAAGTACTTTATAAATGTATAAATGAGGTCCTCATTTCAAAAGTATGCTTAATACTAAGTTGATTTTTGATATTTTTTAACGAATGATTTTTTAAATTTTGATCTATCAAAGTACATTATAATAAAGCGGAAAAGCTTGTATATTTCAAATATTTTTGGAGTGAATAAAAATAAACCATTATAGATAATATTTGATTTCAAAAAAGAAATCAAACTCTTAATTAATATCTCTAAAACTAAAATCTCAGGATTTTAGGTAATATGTGTTCCCAACATAATCAGCAAGTGAATATTTAACAGAATCGAAAAAAAGTGAAATCAATTAAATTTGTGTTTTTACACCATTTAAACCATAAAACGCCTCCGCTTATGAGATTCTCTGAAAAAAGAAACAAACATCACGCTAGTTGTCACATGTCAATATAGTAATAAATATGTCAGTCCAATATTTGCCATGCTTCTTACTGCATTAAATAATTATTTATTGCGTATGAAGAAAACTTAATATACATGATCGAAAGTTATTGTTATATTTACTGCGAAGTTATCTGAGTTATCCAGTTGAAAAATATGGGTGAATTGAGCGTTAACGGCAATAATCCTGAAAAGGACCAAGATGAAAACATTACTGATAAGGACTTACCTTTAAGTTTTGTAGAAAGCAGACATATAGAACCAATAGTAGGAATTGATTGTATTACACATATGTGGAGAATGAAAGAAAGGGTTAGTTCTTATATTTACATCAGAATATTAAACATTCTAAAGATAAAATGTCCATGTAGTGTAAGTTCTCCTTGGGGATTGTTTAGGTCTGCAAGTCAGTTTCCTGCCTCTCCTTTTATACCATTGGAATCTATTTTACTTGCTGTAACATCCCTTACAGGTTTCTTGAGTAGCATTTAATTAGTTAGAAGCTGTCTTTAAATGTAGTTAAGTATTTAATGATTTTGTGTTGTTTAATTGGAAACATACCATGGTTTGTCTTATCAAGTTAAGTATCTTTAATTCTTAACATATTTATGTAATAATAAAAATGAATAATATATTTAATATCACTTTTTCAGAGTCCAGCTCTCATAGATTATTATTGTTTATGAATAATCATTGACTCTATCCTGTAATTTGAATTTTGTATCAAATAATCAAGACTTCCAATCAAAAGTTTTTTTTATGTAAACCAATTTGTTATGTTTTCCTTGTGACCTTTTTAGATTACTCTACTATGTAGTATATTCCAAAATAATTGGTGCTAGTTAATTGTTGTTTTTTGTATATATAATGAAGTATGCAGAAGGACAATATTTTTCAAGGTAAAAAATAAATACAAAGATCCTGAAAGATAATTGGTTGTGAACTACTAGGTTAGAAAAAATGGAATAATCATTTTGACCTTCTGACACACCCCTGAAGGACCACTTTTATTTTTATTTATTATTAATAATACTGGCAGTTCATGCAATAGCAATAGTACAAATATTATTGAACATACTTTTGTCTTCACTCTCTGAATACTGCAGAATTTCAGAAACAAGTTTATACCTGTATTATCTTTTTAAACTTTCAATCACTCCTTGGTCCATCAGTTGCACTAAGCTTGTCACATTAGGAGGAAGAAAAACTAAATTTATGCCATCTACATTGCACTCAGGATGTGTTAGAGCATTATCCCACACTAGAACTGCTTTGATTGGCAAGTTTACACTTTTTAATGTTTTTTTCTTCTTTTGGAACAACTCTAAATTAAACTACTCTTGAAATACATCCTAATTTATACATACTGATTTTTGTGACTTATAAATAGAGACTGAATTATATGCTCTAAAAAATGGTTAAAATATACATGCAACATGCACTTTAAAAGTAACCAAATATTCCTTTATTATATGCATTTATATATGCACTTTAAAAAAATATTTTTTAATTTTTAGGGCTTAAGATTTGGTGAGAAATAAAATTATAGTATAACTTAGAGATTGTTTATTTATTACTACATTAATAAAAAAATATAAATGTTGCTGTTACAGTATATAATCATAAAATGTTCCAATATTTTCAAGAGTATTGTTATGCCTTCTATCAGTTAATATGTGTTTATATGAGGAAAACGATCTTTCAACATCACAGGATGTAATTGGCGCAAATCTAAAATTTGACACTAGCGAGGGATCCATATTAATAACTTCGTTAAAGCTTCCAATGATTATGTTATTTATTGATCGCAATAAAGAAAAGCCTTCATTCTGGTTAAAAACTTCACTATTTTTATCTTTAATTTTTTTTTCCAATTATCCCTGAAAAGTTTACTATTCTTTCTTTGACAGAATCAACAATGCAAATACAGTTAAAATCTTTTACAACGACACCGGCTATAACATACAATCGGATATAACAAACAAAATAGTAGGTCCCATAAAATGACATACAAAAAACGCATTTATATTGCTTATAATGAACAAATCGGTTAGATCAAACGTATTTCTTGGAACACTAGTAGTTAAAATATTGGTTACAGCATACATCTTAATAAATAAGTTTAAAAGTGCTATCCTGTAAAGTTATGAAAATGGACATTGTAGTGTTGTATTTCTCACAGGTATTACCGATATTTAATACCTCGAAATGAGAAGTAAGGATTTATTAATTTATGGTTATAG
This sequence comes from Diabrotica balteata, assembly GCA_918026665.1. NCBI lineage: Eukaryota > Metazoa > Arthropoda > Insecta > Coleoptera > Chrysomelidae > Diabrotica > Diabrotica balteata. The sequence continues at coordinate 116,590,358 of OU898278.1, forward strand.
TACATCCGGACAGGCATCTACTGTCCTTTAGACAGTTAGACCTCCCAAGACGGGTCCATTGTATTACAAAATTTTGTTTATACATATTTCACCATTTGGCCTAAGCCAAGAGTTTCTGAATTTGAATTCAGTTGTGTCTAGACTTCATTGAAAAAATGTCAAGGAAACAATTTACTATTGAGGAACAGTTTGGAATAATTTGCCGAGTCGATTCCGGTGATTCCGCGAGTTCGATTGCCGGGAATTTAAAACGTCACGCTCGACAATTGCTGGAATAATGAAAAGGCGAGAGAAAATTATTAAGCAATTTAATAAGTGTGAAAAAGGAAAACGCGTTCGGTCATCAAATTACAGTGACATTGAAAGTGCTTTGCTCAATTGGTTTAAACAACAACGCGCAAACAATGTACCCGTGAGTGGGCCGATGCTTCAGGTAAAGGCTGATGCTTTCGCTGTGATTTTGAAGAAGAATTTTAAGTGTAATGCTTCCTGGGTTCAACGTTTTCGAGCTCGCCACAATATTGTCCATGAAAAAATTTCAGGTGAGTCAGCAGTTGTTGACAGATCAATTATAAATGACTGGGTTGAAAATGTGTGGCCTACACTCAGGTCCGACTATAGCGATGATGAAATTTTTAATGCTGACGAGATGGGGTTATTTTTTAGACTGACACCTGATCACACGTTAAAGTTTAAAGGCGAGAAATGTTCGGTGGTAAACTCTCAAAAGAGCGTGTTACAGTTCTTGTTGCAGCCAACATGTCCGGTTCCATAAAAAGGAAGCTTTTGGTGATAGGAAAAAGTAAAATGCCGCGCTGTCTTAAAAACGTGAAAAATCTCCCTGTTGATTATGATTTCAATAAAAAAGCCTGGATGACGTCAGCTATTTTTGAAAAGACTTTACTAAAATGGGACAGTGAACTTTTACAACAAAAGAAACACATAATTTTAATTGTCGACAACTGTCCATCCCACCCCCCAGTTGACAGGTTAAAACAAATTAAACTCGTTTTTCTGCCTCCAAATTGTACGTCTCTACTGCAGCCCATGGACCAAGGAGTTATAAGAAGTCTTAGAGCATGCTTTCGGAAAGAATTGGTGTACAAAATCATCGAAAAGAGAGAGAATAACGACGATACGAAAGTCAGTATTCTTGACGCTGTACTAATGATATCAAAGGCATGGGAATCTGTGCGGAAGGAAACGATCATCAACTGTTTTCGTATGAAATCATAGGCTTCCACAGCCAGAGTCAGAATTATAGTTTATTCGTCTTCCGGGTTTGGACCGTGTCATTTGTGAGTGACCCAAAAGTGGGTTCATCTCGACGTTTCGCTACAATTGTATGTAGCTTCTTCAGGAGAACAAAGAAAAAGAAAAAAGAAAACAAAAGAACAGGAAGATGGGTAGTTAGCAACGGTAACTCAGTTACTCAACGCAACCAGAGGCGAATACTAACTACCAAGATGGGCATTTGGTCACAGTAACTCAACTACTCAACGCAGCCAGAGGTGAAAACCAAATGCCAGGACAGGGATTCACGTCCAACAGCTCAGAACACTAACGCGTCGAGAGGCGGGGAGTGAATCCAAAACATAGGAGAATCCTTGTTAAAGATTCATTAAGAAATCGAGCAATTGTTGCATAGTTGGTTTTTTCTAAACATTTTACACTGATTAAATACAACTTGTTGGAGTCATCAGCTGAACTGTTGAAAACTCCAATAATTAAATTCGTGATTTGCTGACCCTTGGCTTCAGTAGTCTCGTCGACAGATATCCACAGATATTCATCTCTTACCTGGCTTTTACCTTCAATGACATCTTTGTAAGATGCACTCACATATTTCTTGCAAAGAGTTGAAGCACTTGTTATTATACCTGTACTGACTTATTTTCAATTTTACAATATGTTTTCAAAAAATTTTGACACACCTTGCTATCCAATTTATACAGTGGGATATTGCAACTTACAAAAAAATTGTATACATGTTTTGCAAACATTTCCTGCTCCGTCGATGTGTGACAATTTTGAATAATGTTGTTCTGCAGAAGCTGCTGGCGTGGTTTCTTGAAGTCCTTAGATAGTTTATATTGGTGGAGAGCCGTTTTCAGGTGTTGGGAAATTTGGAATTTTTTTCACATTGACTCTGTAATAAAACAGTTTAGTAAATAGGAGTCTAATGCAATAATATGGACTTCAATTTTTTAAAATAACATATTTTTTTTTCTCGAAACTAAAACTACTCCCAATAGTCAAACTGTTACATGTTTAGTATTAACTAATTTTCTTGCAAAAATGAGATTTTAAATTAAATTTTTGAATCGTTAAAATATAAGTGGACTCACCTTTTTATTACAAATAGTACAGAAAACACTTTCATTATCTATAATCTTCATTTCACTTTTGCCACCAACCCAACTCCGCAATAGACTTGATTTTTGTTTCGATACTTTTGGCATATTTTCAGAAAAGAAATTATTCTTATTTTATAAGCACAATATTCACAATCACAAGTTGCTTTGCCAGCTGGCAAAGAGAATCTAAAAAACGAATTTACTGTATAATACCTACCTGCATGTTGGCCCTATTCTTCTGATAAATAATTCCCAGATGGATTTTCCCAAACAACAAAACTTGTAGATTTAGTAGATATTTGTAACAAAATTATTTTGTAGTTACCTTACCTAGTACCTGCTATGAATAATTCCAAGAAACTATTATCTAAATATGTATAGAAAACCATTTTATTTATGTGATATTTCAAATATGTGGTAATATGCTCTTAATCAAGTAAATATGAATAGCATATGCATTTATAAAGAAACCCACAAATATGCTGCATATATATGCACATGCATTTTGCATATAATCCAGTCTCTGCTTATAAATAGACCTGAAGTGAAGATGTATTCAAATTATTATACATTATTTTTCAAAGAGGAATTTTATGAATCTGAGGAGTTTTATGTATTCAAATTATTATACATTATTTAAAAAAAAAAAAAAGGAATTTTATGAGTCCCTTCTGTATAGAACAAACAGCTACTGTAATACATTCTTTGTTCTTTTTAAATCCAGAGGCACACTGTTCATGACTGCCTAGAAAAGTTATTTCTGGTAATATTTTAATGTTTAGCTTTATCTCAACTATATTATAAACTTGTTTGGGAGATAATTCCTCTGTGTGAAATTCATGTGAAATCTATGTCATTTCTTCCATCAATTAAAACCATCACATGCTACAAATTCACCTCCACTCTTAATCTTCTGTTGAATAGTCAAAGTTTTTTATTTCAAAATTGGGCTGCCACCTCTTTGATGTTCCTGAAGAAACCAAATCCACCAAATTTCATCGTCTGCCTAGCAAATCATTTTTTTTTCTTCTGCCAAAACCAACCAGATTTTTATCAAATTCCATTTTTTAACAAACTTCGCAATGGAACGCTTATCTCTTTTCCAGTTACTTACAGTGCTTTTTTCAACTTTAAATTCTGTACAAATTTTTGTCACTGATTCATCATTATCAATCCGCTTTAGCACTATTAAACCTGTGTTCATTCAAACCACAATTCGTTTGTACTTTGTACTTATCGTTAAAGGAAATAATTAATGTAAACCCATAGGAAAACAAACTTAACTGATCAAAACCATAAAATAAGCATATTTATCAACGATAACATGGTTTGTAGCTCAGTTAGGCGGAATCTCCTGTAATCCAAGGACAGATCGCCTGGGGTGTCTTAGCCAAATCATCTCACTCCACCAGTGAATTTTATTGCATTTAAGAGGAATTATACTGTATATAAATTATTATTTTGCAATTTAATATAGTAATATTAAAATACTTTATTGCATGTAACTATTTTTTTCTTTTGACTACAATTTACATTAATATTCAAAACACATACATAGTTGTTTCTATACATATTTTATATCAATAATGAATAAATATTTGTTAAAATTATCCATATATTCAATTTTAATTATTTAGAGTTAATATAATTAATTGTACTAAAATTGTAACTATTCTAATTACAAATTATTTTTTTACAGATGAAAACAGTCAGTGTTGCTTTAGTTCTATGTTTAAATGTTGGAGTTGATCCACCAGATGTTGTCAAAACACAACCATGTGCCAGATTGGAGTGCTGGATAGGTAAGTAACTAGGAGATCAATCATTTTGATTTAGAAGATCTTGGTTGAGAAAATTGTTTATTTTTTATGTTTACTATCAATAAAGAAGAATAATTGTATTCATTTAAAAAATAGTATTGGTTGATAAACTCTAATTGACAAAAAGCAACATTTTTTAAGTATTACATAATTTCAAAAGTAGTGTAAATATTGAAGCAGACACCACCAAATAGTTGTAATAAATTACCCATTTTTTTAATAAATTAATTTATATTTAAATATTTAGTATTATCTTTTAGTCTAGAGTAGGAAAGTTCTTGTGGATTGGCTGAATACCATAGTAGTTAAAAACTTTACAACAAATTAAAAACTTCTCTGGGTGTCCTGGTCACTTTTCAGTACAGACTCCTATGAAGAACAGTGTTGCAAGACATATATTTTCAGCAATTGATATTTTTCTTTTCTAAGAAGTAAACATCAGTGTTCGTTTGGTGTGGTACCTTTTGTTTCTTGTTTAGTTTATCAGCAGTACTCGAACATTTTAAATGCACATTTAATTTCACTTTAAATTAGTTTAAATATTAAATTGTTAGAATGTAAAGTTAACTTAAGAACAATAAAAAATTGATACCTGTACCTATGAATAAATAATAATAATTATACATCTTAAGAATAACATTAATTATATATTAAGTTGAATATAATTTAAATTACTTACGTATGCTGCAGTCAATTAAAATGTTTTCTTACATTTCACTTTAGCTGTCATCATTCTCACCTCTGTTAACACTGTTGTCACTGTCACAACTGTTAATGGTAAATTACAACTACATAGTTCTATTTCTTCCATTAAAATATCGATTTCTCACTCTTTGTTCTATTTTGATAACATGATTCACATAGTTATTCCACTTTTATGGAGTAACTTGCTTATAACCTTCATAAATTAAGCAAAAGTTGGACTTTTTGCCTGCTACATATCTTTTTACTTCACTCCATATCAGTTCAATTGGTTTCAATTTGCAGTGATATGGAGGTAGTCACAACAATTTAACATTCTGTTTTGCAACATCATCAATAATATAGTCATACTGTCACTTAAAAGTATTTACCACCTGTAACAATTCATATTTCATGTAATCTTCTTCAAAATATAAATCTTTTGACACTTTTGGTACTTAGTGAAATTCTCTTTATTTCCTTTTTGTTACTACTTGCTTTGGGAATTTTTTCCAATTTCCTTGAATTATAGGATGCTTTGTCCATTAATACAACCGTTTTTTTTTCTAGTATGTTTGGTATAATTTGGGTCTTAAACCAATTTTCAAAAACTGGGCCATTAATTTTATCGTGGTAATCTGTGGTGTTCTTTTTTGACAAAAAGATGTATTCGGCTCCGTCGACAAATCCATCTTTACTTCCTGCGTGCACTAATACAAATCGTTGACCATGATCAGTAGAAGCTTTTAATCTTGTAGTGAAAGCAAGAATAAATGCGTCTCGGTGTGATTTTACAGTACTGTCCACGCACAAACTACTAAAGCTGACCCCGATAGTTACCCACAATTCGTCAATATAAACTATGTTGTAATTTTCTTCACGGCACCTGCGAATTTGACGAAGATAATGATCGCGCCAAGATATAATCTCAGGTTTTCTATTAAGATTGACTTCCTACCTCTTTTCGCAAACACAAATCCCATATCTTTCATCAATCTATACAGCGTTGTTCTTGAACAATGGGGTAAATCCTCATCCTCATTTACTGATAATAAAAATCCGTGGATTTTTCTATGTATACTGCTTCTGGTTCCTTTGTCGTATGTTTTTATCTCAAGATGTACACAGATCTCAACCAATTGTTCACTTTTTTGCTGGTTGCAATCCAATAGCCGAAGAACTTTCTTTTGGTACAGTATGAATTGTTGTTTCGCAAATACCTGTTTCTTCAGATATCTGTTTTATTACCATTGGAAAGTGAATGGTTTCTTTAGTTTATTCGATAATTCACCAGATTCATCAACATCTGTTTTCCCCAACGTGTAATGTCTTTCCGTGCAAATGTTTCACAGTACTCTCCATGGCAAAATAACAAAAATAACACAATGACAATTTTTGAATAACAATTTAAAAGCATACACTAATCAATACGGATCAAAAAATTTTAAACATGATCTCTTTTAAATTTAATTTTTCTTGTCCCCTCTAACTAATATTCTCTCCCATAAATATTAGCCTATATAAAGGTAATTACACTAATAGTAGTAATAATTAAATAACAATTTAGGTGAAAATAACTCATGCAATTAAATCATACTAATTATCAGAGTAATTTAAGTGAATAAGCAAAGAAAATTAGAAAATGGATATTTAGTTAAATATTAATCACAGACTAAAAATAATATCCTAATGTTGTATCATTGTATATCATATAAATACCTTCCATAGTATCTATGAATTAGTTATAATTAAATAATAAAACCCAAAATACAGATTTTCAAATCAAGGTGTGAGACTTCTGGAATATTCTATTTAGTTACTTCTTCAAGATAGAACTTCAAGTGTTTCTGTATACTTAAAACCAGTAACACTGAGCTCCAAAGTTCCATAAGATTTACATAGCCCTATTCTGCTCCTACTGCAGTGACTGTGAAACGTGCTTATAGTGTAATTGGTATATGTTTAATAAAACATTTAATCCAAATGGATTACAATTGTTCAAATTATTCAGAACAAATGTATTCAGTCTTATCAGACCATCTTCAGTGGTCAGCCAACCACCAAAAATACCAGTCAACTCAATGCTTGTATTCATATTTCATGGTCTTGGTATTTTTATTTCATTATAAAAAAGTTATTGGGTATTATATTTTTAAAACAAATATGTCTAGCCACTATAAAATTTAGGTAAACATTTCAATCATGAATAGACTATTAATGAATGAATCACTATGAATGTATAAATGAATCACAAACAGCCTGTGAACTTCAGATTGTTAGTTTGTGTTAAACAAACAAGTTTATAGAGAGTTATGTTAAACACTTTTTATTAAAAATGCTGCATTTTAAATTCAAAAATTTAAAAGCACTCCTATTTATATTTACACTACTGCACTAAGTTTTTATTTCCATTTGAAAATTAATTTAGCTCAAAGTAAATTTTCTGCATAGTGATATAAAATATCCAGATATTTATGAATTATGAGACATAAAAACACTAGATTTGTTGAGACACCACTCACCCTTATGGCACTGTGGCGAGCCACTATGGTATAGTTTTCCATATGTCACAGTTGTACACAATTTGTTTCAGTTCAGTTAACATGTGTTAGATCTTCTCATAGTTTGCTCTTTCAATAGAGGATATCTCACTCACCATGTACAACAACAGGTGATTACCATCTTCTAAATACATCACTTTACCAACTCTTTATTTTTCAACTTGTCCTCATGCCACCGAACTTTTTGCTAAATATTGAGAAGATTCGTTTGGTCACCAAGAGGCCTTGGGTGACACAATGAACTATGGGAATATCTTTCAGAATAGTTCATCAGGTCATACCAAATTTGGTCCTTGCGTCTACATAGAATAGGGTTTGTTCCAACAGAATGAAAAACCATCACGTAACTTTTTATTATTCTTTTTTCCTGTCCAAAAAAATTATGTACGAAACTTTTTAAGAAGTTTTCTAAATATGTATACTCAACCAAAAATTTCAATTTTCTCAAGATTTTTCGTTAACCTTTTTAGACTATTTTTTAAATTATTTCATTGAACATTTATTGTCCTGTTCAAAAAAATTATTCAGTGAAACTTTTTACTAAATTTTAGTAAAGAATTAGAAATATTTCATCTATAATCTTCTAATAACAACTAAAAGCATTTCTGAATTATTTTTGAAATATTATTGGTACTTCCTCATGAATAATCTGTGTGAAAGTTTTCACGCTGTATGGGTACTATTTAATCTTTTTTTTAAGTAGTAGTAAAACATAATTTTCACAATGGTGCAATTGGTGCAATTATTACAATATAATCTTTAATTGATCTATACTTAATTAAAGAAACTGATGACATTAATTAAAATTAAAATAAATTTATGACATTTACTAAAGTATAGTCTTCATAAATATTTTTTTTATTCATGTATGAATGAATTAATATATGAATAAATGATTGGTCCTTTAATCTTACCTAAATAATATTCCAGGTCTGCTTGATATACTTACCAATTTATTTTACGAGAATTACGATAAGTTTCCTTGATAGACTGCCCTTTATTTCAAAATATGTTGATAATCTGAACAAGACACCTCATCTAAGGCCGGTATTATATTATGTAACTGGTGACGCAAGTGGTGGCGCAACTAGTGGCGTCGCCAAATTAAAGCACAAATAATTATGGGCAACTGGTGGCCGATAATTGCCACCATCAAAAATTAATACTTATATTAGCGAATAGTTAATATTGTTTAGTTGAGAATATTATATCAAATGAGTCGTTGTTTCTTCTTGTCCTTTTATTAAAAAAGAAAAGGAGTCGGAAAATTCATATACATACAATATATACGTTATTATACTTTATATACATTACATCATTATAGTTATTATACAGGTTGTTTAAAAAAGATATGTCATAAATTAAATCACGCAATCTGAGGACAAAAATAAATTGATTGATTCCAACTTACCTTGGTACAAAAGTGTACACAAAAAAGTTACAGTCCTTTGAAATTACAAAATAAAAAAATTTTTTTGCATTACCTCCTAAACTACTTGATATTTTGTAATAAAAATGGACACGTTACTTTTTTGTTCTGAAAGCATTTTTCATACAAAAGAAACAACAAAATCTAAGCGCACAGAAAAATTTTAAGGGGGGTGTGCAGCCCTAAATCTCCCCAAACTTTTGAGTACATTCAAATCAAATGAATTGTATGGCATCATTAGTTTAACACATTATGTTTTACAGTTTTTATTGAGTTACGGCCCTTTTCATTAACATTTAAAAAATTACGTGCAACTAAATAAATGGCTTAAGTGAATTAACATTACTAACATAAGTTAGTGTGCCAACCCCTAGTGTTGGCGAAACGTCAAGAACTAATCTCAGAAGACAACGGCTTAACAGCCCGAAGAAACAGTTTAACAACTCCTACTCACTTCGCGATCGATATGGTAATTGTCGTCTGGTTTCTGGTAACCAACTACGAATTAGCTCGCTTATAAGAGAAATTGTGAGATATGTTTATTTCTTTGTTTGATTTTTATTTATTTACAATACAAGTGAAATTTGTTGGTTCTAGTGTATTGTCAGTAAAAGATAAACAGTATTATGTTGGTACTGTAAAAGTGATAGCGCCATTTTTTGAACAATTTCAACATTTCTTCAATTTTTCTATTAGAAATATGACCTAACTTTTATTTTTTTTATCCTTATTTATTTGTAACTTCTTCAATAGACTTCTTTGTATATATAAAGTCCTGTATTTTTGTTTATTTGGGAAACATTTATTTGAATTTGTTTTCTCAGTTTATCTTGATGACACATTATGTTGGTCTAGAGTTCAAAGTTGAACCCCTATCAGCATGTTGGAATGTATTCCTAATAGATCATTTAATTGTTAATTAATTTCTTTATTAATTAAATAATATTTATATTCTTTTAATTACCATTTATTTTATGTGAAAAGAAACGTCTCTACTCACAATCCTTTAAGTTTATAAAATGATGTTATGTTTTTGGGACCGGTTTTGGAGTTTAAAATTTATATAATTGATGGATTCGACCGTTACTTGATGGAAATTCATTTTATGTAACAATAAAACACTGAAGACTTTGTTTTCAAACTTCCACAAAATTTATTTTAACTATTATCACTACAGATGTTTCGGCTGATTGCCTTTCTCAAGTTATCGATTTTTGGCATTCGTTTACAATTTATAGTCTCTAATGAAATAGGTTGAGGAGGGGAGAACTGTTTTCTCAAGTTGGTCATTTAGAATTATATCTGTGTTTTTTAATTTGTTGATTTCCATAGATTCTAACAAAGCTTAAGGCCTTTATTTTGAATGTGAAGAATTTTAAATTTGCCATTAAAAGAATGATTATGATCTAGAAGGTGAAGTGCGTATGTCGAATCTGTTTTTTTATTCTTGAAAGCCCTTTTATGTTCTGCTATTCGTTTATTAACGTTTCTACCAGTTTGACCGATGTAAGTTTTTGGGCAGTCGCCACATTGAAGTTTGTACACACCACTATTTAAGTGTTTTTTTATTTTGGCTCTTGTTATTTTTAATATATTTGCCTAGGTTGTTATATGTTCGGAAAAGTGGTGTTATTCGTTTCTTTTTTATGTGTTTGGCTATTTTTGTTGTTATTTTGCCTGTATATGTAATCGAGCAGAAGGTACTGGGTTTTTTCTCTGGTGGTGGAAATACTAATTTCAGGGCTTTCTTGTGTAGTGTTTGATTTAACATTTTATTAATTGTTTAGTGTTTGATTTAACATTTTATTAATTGTTTGTTAGTTGTATCCGTTGTTTACTGCTATTTGCTTAATTATATATAATTCTGTCTCAAAGTTGTATTTAGACATCGGAATTTCTGTTAATCTATGTAACATACTATGATAAGCTGCCAGTTTATGTTGTGTTGGATGGGATGATGAATTGTGTATAGTCGTGTCAGTATGTGTAGGTTTATGAAATATGGTGAAGTCATGTTTGTTTTTAAGTCTGATAATTTTTATATCTAAGAAATTTATGGATTGATTTTGTTCTGTTTCTATTGTAAATTCAATATGACTATGAAGTAAATTAATATACGATAAAAATTGGTCGAGTTGCCTGTTAGTTCCTGGTACGTCCTGGTGACATACTGGTTTCACAGGTTATATAATGGTTTTTATATAAAAATGTATATGCACCATGTATATAAAGTTCAATATCCCCTAATGTAATTTAAATAAAACTTTAAATCCATTAGGAACTTTTAAACCAGATACAGCATTATCGTTTACAGTGTAAAGTGGCCTTTTCATTATATATGCTGATGTCAAAATTGGCATAAAACCAGCATCCTAAATTTTCATCACTCTTCATTTTCAATTGTAATTTAAAGGTAAAATTATTCACTTGCTCAAACTTCACTTGTTTAAATTTCTATTTTTGAAAAACTTTCAAATTGCTGTTTGCAAAATGCCATAGGTTTTGAACAATATGTAAGAAATTATATTAAACGCAAATTATAGTTTATTTTTTCATTGCTAGACCCGACCACAATGTCTTCATCTAAAGCTCTAGAAAAAATTGGTCAGAGCCTTCAAACGCAATATGAGAGATGGCAGCCAAGGGCAAGATACAAACAATCCTTGGATCCCACATCTGATGAAGTGAAAAAATTATGTACATCATTACGTAGAAATGCAAAAGAAGAGAGAGTACTCTTCCACTATAATGGTCATGGAGTTCCTAAACCAACGTCAAATGGAGAGATATGGGTGTTTAATAGGGTGAGTATAGTCTGTCCCAAACCCTTCTTTCAGTGCGGCACTAATTTTGACGTCATATAGGATTTTAGGAATGTCGAGAATTATTGCATGACATTTTAGTTAAATCTGGCAGTTGCAGGATCGTAATCTGCTAAACGTGAAAAGGTTTTTTTTGAAACGTGGAATAAAAACTTTTAACAGTTCAATTTTTTTTTTAAATTTACATAGAGGTCCCGTTCTGTATAATTACATTTTTATTGCGCATTATATTCGAACGGCAGTTTGTCACATATATCCTATTCTATACATTCCAAAGAAAGTGCTTAATTAGCTAAGATTTATTTATGGATTTATTATTATTTATTGCAAACACTATGGAATTGGAACGTTTGTTTATTTAAAATAACGCTTCCTTTTAGAATCTTTTAAGAGTTGACTGCGAGATAAAATATTTTACTGGCAATTTCAAGGCATCAAGGCAAACTGTGATAAAATAGCATTGATTGAAATCAGTCATATTCGGATAAGTAATTTTGCGATAAGTTTCTGTGGCAGCCAATAGTTTAATTTTGTTAAGATTTATCATTAAATAGTGGAAATAGTTCTAATATATACGAGTTTTAATAACATGTTCATATTTATTGGTTCGTGAAGATCCTAGATTATCACATACTGAAGTACTCATTGCCACAGAATAGCAAGCATTTGTTACAATGCCTTCATTTGCCAATCGTCTTCTTACTGTTCAAAACGAAACTCCTAACGCCTTACCAACAGGGTAAAATGTATAGTATTTAAAATACTATTAATATTTTTAGAATAATTTAAAACTTACTTCACGAACGGCAGAAACTGGTAATAAAGTTGTCCCATCCTCTGTTTCTAATTGAAAATAATTTAGTAATTTTAATATTAGTCTTTGTTCTTTCTCGTTATATCTCGGCATATTTAAAATATTTTTATGACAAAAAATACAAAATTAAAATTGTCAGTGTAAAATGTCTGAAAATACTAATCTGGAATGACAATTATCATTTTATCAGTTGACATTGTGAAAGTACTGTCACGATGGAGACCATCTGCGTCCAATTATATTTATGCGCATCATTGATTGGATATCTATTTAGCGTATTCTAAAGTCCAACCAATTATACATCCGTAAGTAAGTAGAATTCGCTTTAATATGCAAATGCCTGTGAACGATACATAATTTTCTAAGTTCTATGTATAATAATCACAGAGTCACGTTTTTTGCTGTCACTTCTAGCTGACTGCGTTAGAGAGTATTCGATTAACTATGACGTACTGAAAGAAGGGTTTGGGACCGACTGTATATTGTTGTTATTTATTAGGCATACATTTTAGGGGTATTTCGCTTTCCTCGAATTTTATCCTGTATAAAGAGTTGTAATAATGAGTATTTTTTCCCTCTCATCCACGTCTTAATGTCCTAGGTACCAAAGTTTTCGTCTTTTGATAGTCGATATTATTTCTGCTTCATTTCCTATCATTCGAGTTACTTCGACGGTTGACAATCTTTGAATCCCTGATGTTCGTAAGATTCTTTTGCATCACCAAAATGCACTTGATTTAATATTCACGCCTCCATGTCATTAAGAAGAGTACCTAGGGTACAAGGGCATACTTACACACTAAACATCCTTAGGCGTAGCTCTTTCCGATACATCCGTAGAACATAGAAATTTTTAACTCTTCATCGCATATAATGTTTTTGTGTACATTAAATCATGTTAAAACCATGACTGAAGGTCCATTTTCCTCGTGACGGCTCTCACCTCTTAGCGATGGTCGTTAGCAGTCGGTAGCAATGTACGGTTAGAAAATTCATTGTGGTGTGGAGTGCATATTATCATTAGACGGGAAGAATTTTGAGAGACGAATACTATCAAGTAATGGCACGTGCATTTTCTTGGTATATGATGAGAACACAATTCCACAATTCCATCATATTCAGTCTGCCATTTCCACAATCAATAAATATTTGGATAATCATTTTACTTAATGAACTCATTTCAATTTCACAGCACAGCAAGTGCAAGAAATGTAAAAAATGGAACCGAAGGTAAACATAATTACTATTTTGATGGGAATAAGCCACAATTGAATGTCAAAGTAAGTTTATTGACGTTTCATTTTCAACTTTCAACGAAAATCGTTCTCAAAATACAAACATTGATAAATTAAACAAAATTTGTTTTTTGTTACTTGGTGAAAAATTCTTCTAATTTAATTTCATCTGACTCATTTATATTGACAATTCAGACATATATTATACATTTTAAAGTAGACGACTTTAAAATACTATTACCTATATTGCTGAGTTGCGTTCCTGGGACGACTTTATTGTAAGATAGTTCATTCGATTACATGAAATAAACTTTAACTTGAGAATATCCGTCAGAAAAAAAATCAGCATGTAATTCGTCTTTAAGAAGACAACCACATGCCATGATGATAGTAAAATTCTCTTGTTAGTGATTCCATAGTTAATAATGAGGAAAAAACCTCATAGTACTATCACGACATGGTAAGTATTTGGTCTTACATTTAGTTTACTCTCAATAAATACCAAATTCTGATTTTATATGTTTGTTATTTTATCCTCGATATGTTACTGACTTACTAATACTAGTATTTTCCTTTTATTAACTTCCTCTTTTAATAATAAAGAAACGGATGGTAAAAAGAGCAAAATCAAAGGAGCGGCTTTCTAAACGATACCAATTGTGTCGCAAATTTCTCGGCAGAATGTAGTAGGATCTGGTTACCCATATTAAAGGAGGAAATAAATCAGTAACATATTGTTTTGATATTATTATGAGATATAGTCATAACATTTATATTATGAGGTTTTTTCCTCATGATTAACTATGGAATCACTAACAGGGGAATTTTACTGTCATCATGGCATGTGGTTGCCTTTCTTAACGACGAATTACATGCTATGATTTTTTTCTAAAGGCTATTCTCAAGTTAAAGTTGATTTCATGTAATCGAATGAATTATCTTACGATAAAGTTGCAACTCAGCAATATTGGCAATATCATTTTAAAGTCGTCTACTTTAAAGTGTAAAATATATGTTTGAATTGTCAATATAAATGAGTCTAAAATAGCTTCAGAACAATACGAAGATAAACATACCACTAGAAGATTATACTAATGAAAGCATCAACGAATCGTAGACCCTCCGAGGTAAAGAGCACCCCAACCAAATATTTTAAGTTTTGGAGATGAACTTCGCTAGGGAGCCATTTGCTGACCTTTAGTTCATTTAAAATTGAATTATTTGTCCGGTACTCGATCCACGGATTTCGCAACATTCTTTTTCAACAAAACATTTCAGTGACGTCTATCTTTCTTTTGTCCGCTTGTCGTAGTGTCGACAAGCAGTGTGACTCACATCCATATGTCAGTATTAGAAATATTAAGCAGTTGATCAACATCATTTTTAGAGTCCTTGAAGTTCGTGAAATTTTAGAGTCCTTCCATATTTTGGTCATATTTCCTATATACGACGACTTTTGCTAAATCACATCTACATTTTATTATTATTATTTAGTTTAAGGAGAACTATCCTGTCGCTCACAGCTTTGAATTCGAAGACAGATTTTTGTTATTTTGATGAGATCAGAATGGCAACATATGTATAGTTCTGAGTTTCACCGGAGTCCCAGAGAGTTCTCTGGGACTCCATTATGTGTTCTAAATTGGCCTTCTTTTAACTAATATATTTTACCTAGTCCAGAGCCAGTTCTAGTTATCCCGTGCCAGCTCTCTTTCAATAATTAATAGCTTACCTGTAATTGCTTTTGGCTGTTGTACGTTTCATGTACCGACGTTAATTAATTTTCTGAGTTTTAATTTTTGTGGACCAGTAGCTGAATTTCCACACGATTCCTGATCACTAACATTCGCATGGCCGGTGGCCAACTTCGCACTCCTTGACCCGGACTCAGGGTAGCGCCGGTCGTCAACCGAGCTGCGTGACAACATCCGAGGCATTCTCTTGGACATCTTCTTCTTATAGTGCCATGCACCTATAGTGCGTTGACGAATTATCTTAAGGCCAGACGTCTGTCTTTTGCGGCATGTAAAAGATCGCCAGTGTTATTTACGCCTGTCCACTTCTTTATGTTCCGTAGCCACGACATTTGTTTGCGACCTACTTCTCTTGCCTTCAATCTTTCCCTGGATGATTAGCTGAGTGATTGCGTATATTTTACCTCTCAGAATATGGCCGAGGTATTCAATTTTTCGTACCTTGATCAAATTGAGTAGTTCTCTCCCGGTATTTACCTTTCTTAAGACTTCCTCGCTTCTCACCTTATCTGTCCATGGTATGCGGAACATTCTTCGCAACGTCCACATTTCGAAGGCCTCTTATTAACTTATTAATGGAAGGTACTCTTAACGTCTTTGTTTCCATGCCGTATAACAATATGGACCATACATAGTATTTAACCATCTTGTAGCGGAGATTGAAGGAAAGATTGCGGTTACATAGTAGCGGTTTAAATTTGGTAAAAGCTTGTCTTGCTTGTTCGGTACGGTATTTTATTTCTTGTTGAGGATCCCATTAGTCATTCATCATCATTCCCAAGTATTTAAATGTTTTCATTTGATCGATTGGAGCATTATCTATTTGCAGTTGTATTCTTAAAAGCGCATTTTTTCTTATTGTCATGCATTTAGTTTTTCCAGCATTTATCTTCAAGCCATATATTTTCCCTACGGTGTTTATTTTATGTAACATCAACTGCATATCATGTTCGTTGTCTGTTATTATCGCCGTGTCGTCGTCGTAACGAATGTTATTTATCGGGAACCCGTTTACCTTTATTCCACACTCAGAGCCTTCTAGTGCCTCTGCAAAAATGTTCTCCACGTAGAGATTGAAGAGCATAGGAGACAAAATACACCTCTGTCGCACCCCTCTTAAACTTTCAAATTCTTCTGTGTTGGTTGATTTGTTCAGTCTCACTCGTGCTTTTTGATTCCAATAGAGATTCTGGATAACTCTTATATCTTTCTCGTCAATGTTAGCGTTGTGTAGCATTTTTATCATTGCGTCATGTTTTACTGTCTCAAATGCTTTTTCATAATCGAGGAATGTTATGGCTATATCCTTTCGTTGATCCATGAAGTTTCAAGAGCGGACCTGTAACCAAAAGTTATGCATGATGTCTTGGACATCACGCATAACTCGGACATCACGCGTGATGTCCTGTCTTGGACATCACGCATAACTTTTTTGGAAATGATAATGCAATGGATTCCCCTGCCCTATTGCATTGCAGTATCACAACCATTCTGCTGATACAGCTCCGCTTCTGAAAATCCAATAGCCTATTTAAAAAAGTTACCTGTGTTCCCACAGTAAAATTGTTTACAAACAAATTAAAATGTTTGATAAAAGAGAGGAATTTAAAGTACTCGTTATTAAAAATTGTTGCAAATATTAATTATAAACAATAAATTTCAAGTGAAAATAAATTCACTTTGGACTTTAAAAGTAATGCGGGATAACTGAAATAAAAAACTATTCTAATCCTAAAATTGGTGTTAGTGAGACGATGGTTAGACGACTTAGCCTAAATTATTAGCTTTTATGATTTATTTTATTTTAATTTAATCAATAAATACTTCGTTTTAGACATACACGCAATATATTCCATTGTCAATATATGATCTACAAACTTGGATGGGAGCTCCATCTATTTACGTATATGACTGTTCAAATGCTGGAATAATTGTTGAATCATTTAAACAGTTTGCCAGTCAACATGAATCTGAATATCAAGTAAGTAAATTATTTTATTAATAGTGTAATACGAAAGAATTGTAATTGAAGGAATAACCATTTTCGCTTCCGACCCCCATTACCATTAAAACAATTTGGGGTGATTCTTGCCCTGGCTTCGGAGTCAAAGTAAAATAATCGAAAGTACCGGAAAAGTGTGTATCCATTTGATCAAAAATCGAACTGTCGACTTTTCAAAAATGTCGCATCTTCAAGTTGTGCCTTTTCAAAAATAATGCCTCTGTTTCGTTTTCGATTATAAAAAAAGAGAGTCCAAAAATGAAGACTTTAATAAGGAGTGTAATCATCCTCGGCCGGTGTTTTGGCCAGTCATATTAAAAATCTAGGCTTGCAAAAATTAAAAGCTACAGAACAGAAATACCTTAAAGAAGGGGAAACACCGAAAATAAACTGCGAGGCATAAGTTAGGGATATAGTTTAATATTAAATAAACAATAATACAACAATTATACAACTGTATCAATTAATTAAGTCACTTATCTACATCAACAATTACCACTAGTTTTTTTATTCAATGAAATAATTTAATTAAATTAAGTTGTTTCTGGTTTATTACCCCATGAAACAAAGCCGAAAAATCACTTGAAAATCGAAAAACTACTGGACGCTATTTTTTAAATGGAATGTCTGGGATAAGTCAATTGAAAAGGCGTATTATATCGTGGTTAAACTTTTACTGCATCATGGCATTTAAGTAAACAAAAGCGACTTTTTTCATTATTTCAATATGATGAAAAAACTACGCATTCTAGATAAAAACGTTTAACAGACGACTTTCTCGAAAATACTTGCTCTTTAAAATGAGATTTTCTAAATTAAAAAATGTTTATAAACAAAAAAGTTATTGCAAATTAAACCCGAAAGTAACCATGTTTTTCAATTGTATATAATTATTAAAATCAACAATAAAAACATTTAAAACACATTTCATAATGTGACTTTTTATGTAGTTACTACATTTACGAAAGATGGGCACAATCGGTCAAGTAGTTTTAAAAAAATCATATTTGTTTATCCCATTTGAGAGAAAAAGCTCATTTTTAAATGGCTGTACAGGTGCTTCGTCTAGTGTTGTATCATCGCGATTGATTCGTTCGTTTTGATTCAATCACTTCAAAGTATTGAACGACCGAATCCCGCTAGATCCAATCGTATGACGACAAAAATGTATTGATCGACCGCCGACGGCGGTCCCATTGGCCAGAGAAGAAGAGGAAGACCCAGAACAAGGTTCCTTGATCGATGAGGACATGAGACATATGGGAATACGTGCTTTGCGGAAAAAGGCGATAGATAGGAACGACTGGAGAGAAATTATTGAGGAGGCTAGGACTCACGCAGGGTTATAAAGCCTGAATGATGATGATGATGATAATTTTTAATTGTTTACTTACAAATAACTGATACAGAATGAAGTGCCATTACCATTATATTGGCTATATCCCTAACTTATGACGCACAGTATATTATAAAAAAAAACTAATCAACTCGTTCATGCTGCAGACATTTAAGAGCATATTCAGAAAAATGTAGGAAATATAGAAAAACTACCACCGCGACTGTACTGTCTTCCCAAAATGCACAAGGAAAATATTGACAGATTGTCAGGAAAAATCTACAGACTGTATTAAGAAAACAAAAGATATCACATAAAGACGAAATTATATACTAATGAGTTTCGAAGAAGATCCAATGTTTACCATTTTGCTTCTTCTTCTTCTGCTAGTGCCTATCCTCTATGGATGTTTGCTACCACAATGGCCCATCGTATTTTATTAGCAACTGTTCGAAATAGGTCTATGATGGTCATACCTGTTCACTGTCTCAAATTCTTAAGCCAGGATATTCGACGGCGTCCTGATCCTCTATTTCCTTCTATTTTTCCTTCTAATATCAATAGTAGGATTCTGTATTTATTTTCATTTCTCACTATATATCCGAAGTATGCTAACTTTTTCTCTTTAATGGATTTTAAGACTTCAGGTTCTTTTTGTAAACGTTGCATTACTGCGTCGTTAGTTATATAATGTACATATGATATTCTGAATATGCGACGATAGCACCACATCTCGAAAGACTGCAACCGTCTGCAAGACGCATCAGTGAGTGTCTATGCCTCTATTCCATACATAAGAACAGAAAACACATAACAATTAAGGATTTTGAGTCGGAGATGTAAGTTCAAGGTTAAATTGCAGAGAACTTTCTTCCATCTGTTGGAAGACTCTCTATGCTTTTTCGATCCTACATTTAATCTCGTATGAGTGATCCCACCTGTCTGCAATGTTACATCCTAGGTATGTTATTTTTTCTGTTCTATCCAATACCTCATTGTCTGCCATAAACTTTGCATCTGTATCTTGGTTTTTGCTTCGTCTTCTTATTATTAAGTTTCATTCCATATTTTCTACCGATGTTAACTACTTGATCTATTAGTCTTTGTAATCCTTCAGCACTATCCGCAACAAGGGCAGTGTCGTCTGCATATCTTAGATTATGTATTACTTCACCGTTAACAATCATGCCATCAGTCGTTTCTACCAAAACTTCTCGAAATAGATGTTCAGAGTAGGCATTAAACAGCAAAGGCGAAAGTATACAACCTTGTCGTACTCCTCTTTGTATTGGGACTTCATCGGATAATTGATTACCTACTTGAATTATTATTATAAAGATTTAGCCATACGGCTCACACTCCCTCTAAGGGGAATATTCACTCATCCCAGATACCTACGGTATCAAAAGAATTGAGCTCTGGTGGGACTCTTTCCATGTTATCGAGTCCTAGGTGACTTGGTACGTCGGTGTATCTCGTAAAAATTTTCGCACGCATCTGGACGTCGAAAGCAGCACAGCTTTCTGCATGACCTTATATAGATGTTCATTTAGACCCAGCTTTTTTATGTTTTCTAGGAGGTTCTTCGGAATGACTCCAGTGGTAGAAAGAATAATAGGTGTCTTCCTATTTGTATTTCCAGATCTTTGTACTTGGCGATCTTTTCGTTGTACTTAACACGCAGATTATTGTTGTTAGGTATCGCCACATCGATTAGAGTTGTTTGTCTTGTTAGTTTATTAACTAGCACGAGATCTGGTCTATTATGTGCTACAGTTTGGTCTGTGAGCACAGTGCGATCCCAATATAGCTTGTAGTTGTTATTCTCAAGCATACTCTCTGGAACATATTGATAATATGGGAGATGGTTTGTTTGTAGAAGTCCCAGTTTAATAGCTATCTCTTGATGGAGGGTCTTCCCTACTGAGTCATGCCGTTCCTTATATTCAGTTGCAGCAAATGCCTGGCAGCCTCCGGTAAGATGTTGGATCGTTTCTTGGGCTTGACATCCATATCGGCATTTGTCGTTTTGGACCTGAGGGTCTTTGACAATATACTTCAGGTAATTTTTGGTTGGTATAACCTGATCCTGAATGGCGAGTAATGAATCTTCTGTTTCAGGGAACATCTTTCCTGATGTCAGCCAATAGTTCGACGCTATATTGTCGACATAGTCTTGACTGACTTCATTCGGATGTCGCCCGTGCAGAGGTTTACCCATCCAGATGCGCATTTTTTCGTTCTTAGTAAGATGGTTTATGCGCATTTCTTGTTCCCTCAGGTTGATCGGTGTTGTGTCATCTACTGCGCAAATCGCGCGATGAAGAGTAGATGTCTTTGCCTGTACCTGAAACTAAGTTCTTAAATTATTAATCTGTTTATCTAATTGCTCGCTTATATCAATAAGTCTTATAAATATTATTAGTATTATTATTCTTATATCCTTGTCATCGATGTTTGCGATATGCAAAGTTTCAATAAGTCTCTCATGCTGTACTTTGTCAAATGCCTTTTCGAAGTCAATGAAACAGGCAAAGACATCTGTATTAACATCTCTTGCTCGTTGTATCAATACTTGTATGCTAAAAAGTGCTTCTCTTGTGCCAAGACCGCTGCGAAATCGAAATTTTACTTCAGCAATACCCTCCTCCAATTTCTTGTATATGCGGGCATGGATGATGTTTAAGACCATTGTGCACATTGTGATCCATTTAGCACCTTTGGGCTAATTAGACCAAACCTTTTTATTTATTGTCTTATTACATCTTTCCGATTAAATGATGAGATGACAATGAGAATATCAAGTAAGTAAATTATTTTATTAATAGTGTAATACGAAAGAATTGTAATTGAAGGAATAACCATTTTCGCTTCCGACCCCCATTACCATTAAAACAATTTGGGGTGATTCTTGCCCTGGCTTCGGAGTCAAAGTAAAATAATCGAAAGTACCGGAAAAGTGTGTATCCATTTGATCAAAAATCGAACTGTCGACTTTTCAAAAATGTCGCATCTTCAAGTTGTGCCTTTTCAAAAATAATGCCTCTGTTTCGTTTTCGATTATAAAAAAAAGAGAGTCCAAAAATGAAGACTTTAATAAGGAGTGTAATCATCCTCGGCCGGTGTTTTGGCCAGTCATATTAAAAATCTAGGCTTGCAAAAATTAAAAGCTACAGAACAGAAATACCTTAAAGAAGGGGAAACACCGAAAATAAACTGCGAGGCATAAGTTAGGGATATAGTTTAATATTAAATAAACAATAATACAACAATTATACAACTGTATCAATTAATTAAATCACTTATCTACATCAACAATTACCACTAGTTTTTTTTATTCAATGAAATAATTAAATTAAATTAAGTTGTTTCTGGTTTATTACCCCATGAAACGAA
Organism: Diabrotica balteata; assembly: GCA_918026665.1. Lineage (NCBI taxonomy): Eukaryota > Metazoa > Arthropoda > Insecta > Coleoptera > Chrysomelidae > Diabrotica > Diabrotica balteata. The sequence continues at coordinate 116,612,565 of OU898278.1, forward strand.
GCCGAAAAATCACTTGAAAATCGAAAAACTACTGGACGCTATTTTTTAAATGGAATGTCTGGGATAAGTCAATTGAAAAGGAGTATTATATCGTGGTTAAACTTTTACTGCATCATGACATTTAAGCAAACAAAAGCGACTTTTTTCATTATTTCAATATGATGAAAAAACTACGCATTCTAGATAAAAACGTTTAACAGACGACTTTCTCGAAAATACTTGCTCTTTAAAATGAGATTTTCTAAATTAAAAAATGTTTATAAACAAAAAAGTTATTGCAAATTAAACCCGAAAGTAAGCATGTTTTTCAATTGTATATAATTATTAAAATCAACAATAAAAACATTTAAAACACATTTCATAATGTGACTTTTTATGTAGTTACTACATTTACGAAAGATGGGCACAATCGGTCAAGTAGTTTTAAAAAAATCATATTTGTTTATCCCATTTGAGAGAACAAAGGTCATTTTTAAATGGCTGTACAGGTGCTTCGTCTAGTGTTGTATCATCGCGATTGATTCGTTCGTTTTGATTCAATCACTTCAAAGTATTGAACGACCGAATCCCGCTAGATCCAATCGTATGACGACAAAAATGTATTGATCGACCGCCGACGGCGCGGATCGAAATCGAACCAAAACAAAATCACACAGCCAATACTCTCATTACTTTCAGTCCTCAGTCGTTCCTCACTTACAAGGAAGACCGATATATGCCTTGCGGATGAATGATTGCGTTTGTTTGAATGATTGAACAATTGAAATACTAGGACATATTGAATTAACAAACGGTACGCTGTACAAGGCAGCGACTTAGCTACAGACCGGGAGTATTAATTGGAGTTGGAAAATATTCTATCGATTGCTTTCGCTTTTGTTGTTAATAATTATTAAGTAGTTAAAATCATAAAATATCGCAAAATCAAAATTTGCACAATTTCCATATAAATTTATAATTATTTCCGAGTTACACTAGGAACTTAAAAACAAAAACATAATAAATTCTTTGAGGGTATACAAGGCAACTATCGAACACGGTGATTAATTTAATCTTGCCCAAGTACTTTCGATCAATAGATCATCTTCAGGGGCATCTGAAATAAGCCAAGAAACGTTTTTTATAAAAAGGAAAATTAATTCACTTGGATAAAAAACTCCAAGTTTATGGTTGAAAAAAATTTTTATATGTGATAAACGTTTATAGACTTACTTCGTCAATTGTGGCCTATCCGACATAGTAGAATGTCATAAATGTAAAATCTGGACATAACAATACAAAATACACTACACTAAGACAAACAAACACTTTAAAATTTATATGGAGAAGCTACATATTGTGAAGAAGCCGGAGACAGAATGGGCTCCCGGTCTGACGGAAATGTAGAGATGACATGTGACAAATGACAGCTTATGAAGGGCAGTTATGTGATCTGCACCTTTCAAAATTCTATGACACTAAGTATTGACCAAAGGTCCAACTGACACCACTATAGGAAATCGACTGATGAAATATAAAATTATATAGTATATTTTTTTATGTAGATTGAATAATTCCAATCTCACACTCAAACCTGTCTATAATAATTAGGATGTTGGTTTGAGAGCAATTGAAGTTGACATAAAGTATGAATGTGAGAAAAGACTAACAATATATTAGACAGTGGATGGTTGACTACAATAAAATGGTCCACTAAGCGCTATCAGTACTGTAAAAAAGAAAAATCTGAATATGCAGTTAAATTACTAAAAGTTAAAATCAAAATTGAAGTCAAAATATATAAATGTGTTATAGTCCACGTAGTTCAGTTGAATCCACAGTCAATGGAAGAACTTTAAAATTAATATTGAAATATTCAGTGCATGAAGTCTAAACAGTCGAGCTGGGTCCTCTACGAGGTGAAGCTGTAATAAAGTTTTTAAATATAGGATTAAATTTAGTACAATTTAAATTAATTTGAGTATTAAGACAGTGAGAGTTTTCATTTGTTTCCCTTGTAATCTCCAAATCTTCCAATAAATCCAACTCAAGATAGATTTTCTTTCTGCTAATGTCATGTAAGATAGATGAACCAGAATTGATGTTAAAATTGTGGTTGCTGGATACTAAGTGTTGACCAAAACTTGAAGAATTTGGTCTTTTCAAATGTTCAGAGACTCTAGTGGATAACTTTCTGATGGTTCTACCTACATAAGATGCATCACAATCATCACATTTTAATTTATAAATACCACTTTTATCAAGTGTATTCATCCTATCTTTGGTATTGATTAAGAAGGAACCTAAAGTGTTATGTGATTTAAAGGAAATTTTGATGTTATCAATTGTAGAAGAAAAAGTTTAGATATTTTATTGGAAATGCTACTAATATAAGTGAAGGAAAAATATCTGATGTTATCTGAACCATTCGGTTGGGAAAACTGTGAAGAATATGCAAGCTTTTCTGCAATTTTTAGTTTAGCTCTATTTAGAAGTTTGTATATAATGTTGGGATCATAGCCATTATTGAAAGCAATCTGCTTAAGAGTATTAAGTTCTGTATTGAAATTATCATCAGAGAGAGGAAATTTAAGTAACCGATGAATGTATCTGTTGAAAGCAGCCATTTTATGTTGAGTTGGGTGATTAGACGTTCCATGTATAACGTGATCTGTTTGGGTGGGTTTTCTATAAATGTTGTACTCTAAAGAATCTTTCTTACGGGAAATAGTCATATCCAAGAAGTTCAACTTATTGTCAGATTCTGGTTCCAGAGTAAAAGAGATGTTAGGATGGAGGTTATTAAGATCATCCAGAATCTGTAAAGCATCATCTTGGGTTCCCTGTATGAGAGCTATACAATCATCAACATATCTAGACCAAAAAACTATTTTGTTGTTGTTATTAACAAACTTCTGTTCTAAGCTATCTAAGAAAATATCAGCTAGAAAAGGTGATAATGGAGATCCCATTGCTAAACCTGTTGGTTGTTTATATATTTTTTGATTGAATTGAAAGAAGTCCTGATCCAGACAGAATTTAAGCATAGTTAATATAGCATCTTTATCCTTTGCAGATATGTTGCAATTGTCTAGAAGGTTGTGTACTAAAGGTAATGTTTCATCTCTTGGTACAGAAGTAAACAAATTGGAAACATCAAAAGAAACTAAATAAAAACCCTCTTCTATCCTAATGTTGTTTAAACGTTCTATTAGATCTAAAGAATTTTTAATAGAGAACTTAGGTTTAAAATTAGTGATAGACTGTATTGTGTTGTAAATAAATACAGATAATTCAATACAGAACTTAATACTCTTAAGCAGATTGCTTTCAATAATGGCTATGATGAAGGATACACATATATGAAATACGGTAAGCAATACTACTTGTTTTCAGTCGATTCAGCTCAATCAATCGGTTACCTGTTATTGATTGAACGACCTATTGAAATGATTCGTTCGTTTTTAGAGTCACTGATTGATTCGGTCCTTGTAAAATGAACCATTAATACAACACTAGCTTCGTCAGTACTTACTTTCGAATATTTTTTTCTGTCTGATTCGCGATATAAGGTATAAAATGTTCATGTTTTTTTTTTAAACTACAATAATCTTTATTATTATAGTTTAGAATATACCAGGAATCTGATATCGTAAAACATATTAAGATAGGACGTCTGAGGTGGATACGACATGTAATGCGGATGGATCAAAATGACCCAGCTAGAAAAACTCTCCTTGATAGGCCCATTGGCCAGAGAAGAAGAGGAAGACCCAGAACAAGGTTCCTTGATCGATGAGGACATGAGACATATGGGAATACGTGCTTTGCGGAAAAAGGCGATAGATAGGAACGACTGGAGAGAAATTATTGAGGAGGCTAGGACTCACGCAGGGTTATAAAGCCTGAATGATGATGATGATGATAATTTTTAATTGTTTACTTACAAATAACTGATACAGAATGAAGTGCCATTACCATTATATTGGCTATATCCCTAACTTATGACGCACAGTATATTATAAAAAAAAACTAATCAACTCGTTCATGCTGCAGACATTTAAGAGCATATTCAGAAAAATGTAGGAAATATAGAAAAACTACCACCGCGACTGTACTGTCTTCCCAAAATGCACAAGGAAAATATTGACAGATTGTCAGGAAAAATCTACAGACTGTATTAAGAAAACAAAAGATATCACATAAAGACGAAATTATATACTAATGAGTTTCGAAGAAGATCCAATGTTTACCATTTTGCTTCTTCTTCTTCTGCTAGTGCCTATCCTCTATGGATGTTTGCTACCACAATGGCCCATCGTATTTTATTAGCAACTGTTCGAAATAGGTCTATGATGGTCATACCTGTTCACTGTCTCAAATTCTTAAGCCAGGATATTCGACGGCGTCCTGATCCTCTATTTCCTTCTATTTTTCCTTCTAATATCAATAGTAGGATTCTGTATTTATTTTCATTTCTCACTATATATCCGAAGTATGCTAACTTTTTCTCTTTAATGGATTTTAAGACTTCAGGTTCTTTTTGTAAACGTTGCATTACTGCGTCGTTAGTTATATAATGTACATATGATATTCTGAATATGCGACGATAGCACCACATCTCGAAAGACTGCAACCGTCTGCAAGACGCATCAGTGAGTGTCTATGCCTCTATTCCATACATAAGAACAGAAAACACATAACAATTAAGGATTTTGAGTCGGAGATGTAAGTTCAAGGTTAAATTGCAGAGAACTTTCTTCCATCTGTTGGAAGACTCTCTATGCTTTTTCGATCCTACATTTAATCTCGTATGAGTGATCCCACCTGTCTGCAATGTTACATCCTAGGTATGTTATTTTTTCTGTTCTATCCAATACCTCATTGTCTGCCATAAACTTTGCATCTGTATCTTGGTTTTTGCTTCGTCTTCTTATTATTAAGTTTCATTCCATATTTTCTACCGATGTTAACTACTTGATCTATTAGTCTTTGTAATCCTTCAGCACTATCCGCAACAAGGGCAGTGTCGTCTGCATATCTTAGATTATGTATTACTTCACCGTTAACAATCATGCCATCAGTCGTTTCTACCAAAGCTTCTCGAAATAGATGTTCAGAGTAGGCATTAAACAGCAAAGGCGAAAGTATACAACCTTGTCGTACTCCTCTTTGTATTGGGACTTCATCGGATAATTGATTACCTACTTGAATTATTATTATAAAGATTTAGCCATACGGCTCACACTCCCTCTAAGGGGAATATTCACTCATCCCAGATACCTACGGTATCAAAAGAATTGAGCTCTGGTGGGACTCTTTCCATGTTATCGAGTCCTAGGTGACTTGGTACGTCGGTGTATCTCGTAAAAATTTTCGCACGCATCTGGACGTCGAAAGCAGCACAGCTTTCTGCATGACCTTATATAGATGTTCATTTAGACCCAGCTTTTTTATGTTTTCTAGGAGGTTCTTCGGAATGACTCCAGTGGTAGAAAGAATAATAGGTGTCTTCCTATTTGTATTTCCAGATCTTTGTACTTGGCGATCTTTTCGTTGTACTTAACACGCAGATTATTGTTGTTAGGTATCGCCACATCGATTAGAGTTGTTTGTCTTGTTAGTTTATTAACTAGCACGAGATCTGGTCTATTATGTGCTACAGTTTGGTCTGTGAGCACAGTGCGATCCCAATATAGCTTGTAGTTGTTATTCTCAAGCATACTCTCTGGAACATATTGATAATATGGGAGATGGTTTGTTTGTAGAAGTCCCAGTTTAATAGCTATCTCTTGATGGAGGGTCTTCCCTACTGAGTCATGCCGTTCCTTATATTCAGTTGCAGCAAATGCCTGGCAGCCTCCGGTAAGATGTTGGATCGTTTCTTGGGCTTGACATCCATATCGGCATTTGTCGTTTTGGACCTGAGGGTCTTTGACAATATACTTCAGGTAATTTTTGGTTGGTATAACCTGATCCTGAATGGCGAGTAATGAATCTTCTGTTTCAGGGAACATCTTTCCTGATGTCAGCCAATAGTTCGACGCTATATTGTCGACATAGTCTTGACTGACTTCATTCGGATGTCGCCCGTGCAGAGGTTTACCCATCCAGATGCGCATTTTTTCGTTCTTAGTAAGATGGTTTATGCGCATTTCTTGTTCCCTCAGGTTGATCGGTGTTGTGTCATCTACTGCGCAAATCGCGCGATGAAGAGTAGATGTCTTTGCCTGTACCTGAAACTAAGTTCTTAAATTATTAATCTGTTTATCTAATTGCTCGCTTATATCAATAAGTCTTATAAATATTATTAGTATTATTATTCTTATATCCTTGTCATCGATGTTTGCGATATGCAAAGTTTCAATAAGTCTCTCATGCTGTACTTTGTCAAATGCCTTTTCGAAGTCAATGAAACAGGCAAAGACATCTGTATTAACATCTCTTGCTCGTTGTATCAATACTTGTATGCTAAAAAGTGCTTCTCTTGTGCCAAGACCGCTGCGAAATCGAAATTTTACTTCAGCAATACCCTCCTCCAATTTCTTGTATATGCGGGCATGGATGATGTTTAAGACCATTGTGCACATTGTGATCCATTTAGCACCTTTGGGCTAATTAGACCAAACCTTTTTATTTATTGTCTTATTACATCTTTCCGATTAAATGATGAGATGACAATGAGAATTCCTTTGAGTCCAGTAATTAAAAACTTTTTTATGAAAAAAAAAATCGAATAACAAGTCTTGCTTATATGCTAGTGAACTTAAAAATTTTCCACTCCAGGAATTTACAGCGATTCCTGTAATTGTGTTTCAATTTACATTGTAACACAATAAAATTAAGTTAATACTCGTTTAACCCTTAGAGGTAAGTAATGAAGTAGCTGTAAAGTGTAAATAAAAACTCTGAATAAAAATTATATCAGAATTATATCAATTAAAAATTTGCCCAATCTATAATTTAGTGAAAACTGATTTAACTACACAATTCCATGGAGCCATAAAGTTATATTTAAATAATGTTAAAGAAGTTGACTAAAGCAGTGTTGTTAAAGAAGTTGACTAAAGGCAGTGTTATTTGTTATTGTTACTGACATCACGGAAACGACTGTCACTAATATATTACAGACTAACTATCTTCATTAACGTGAGGAATAGTGAGTTTTTTTATCCACATTTGAACAATTTTCAAAATTTTGTGTTTTTTTTTAGCAAAATGTTAACCAACAGACAAAGCTTGCAAATAATCAACCGCCATCATTTAAAAATTGCATACAACTAGCAGCTTGTAGTTCGGACCAAGTATTGCCTATGAATCCAGATTTGCCTGCTGACCTGTTCACTGCCTGTCTAACCACGCCCATTAAAGTTGCCTTAAGGTGGTATGTTCTACAGCCCACTTCGAAGTTAATGCCAAAAGTTGACTTGGAATTAATCGACAAGTAAGATATTTGTACCATATATTGTGAAATTAAAGTATTGTGTTTCAATGAATTAAAAAAAACGTTGGTTTATGATCATCCTAAACTTTTTTATATAAGAATTAAACCAGTAGTCTGTTCTGTAAGTCGAGTAGAGATCTCACATCACCGAAGTAGACAGGTTTTTCATAGTAGACCGCAGGGTCTTTTGGTTTCATTTAAACCTAACATTTATGTGGTGAACGATCTGCTTAGCAAAGAATGTTTGATTTATATTTACATTTTTAAATGCAGTAAACGATATCATTATTTCACAATACCTTAGTTATTACTCGCTTTGTTACAAAAACTCATAAACCTTGGAAATAATATTTCATTCCAGAAAAAGAATGAATCATAAAAGACTCATAAGACATAATCATCAATTCTATACTGAATTGGCGGGACAGGGTCGGATCTGCACGTAGTTTAAATTATAGTTCACATGAACTGCAAAATTTTATGTTCGAATTTTGCATTAGATTGGATGGGGACAGATTAAGAACAATAAAACTAGTACGTAATTAAATACGATTATATGTAAATTTAAAATTGTAAATAATTTGTGACAAAAGAGTGAAGATAATGCCAAGAGATTTGTACAAAAATATTTAAATTTGCTATTTTTATTTTGATACTTTTCTACCGCTAATGACCTTGAATGGTTGATGCGGATGAGTAAATAAAATAATAATAAAAAATACCATGCCTTTTTCAGAATTCCTGGACAAATTACCGATCGAAGAACTATGTTAGGAGAACTAAATTGGATTTTTACTGCAATAACCGACACCATTGCTTGGAATACTTTACCGAGAGGTAAGATTAAAAATTTAACTGAGAAACTCAAAAATCCTCAAAATTTTATATAATTCTAATTATGTTTTCTTTATTTTTAGACTTATTTCAAAAACTCTTTCGTCAAGATCTACTTGTAGCTAGTCTCTTTAGGAATTTCCTGCTAGCCGAAAGAATCATGCGATCCTGTGATTGTACTCCTGTTAGCAGTCCCCCATTGCCACCTACGTTTCAACATCCTATGTGGAATGCGTGGGATCTAGCCCTGGATCTAAGTTTGGGACAATTACCAGGTATAATTAATAAAGAAGAACCATTTGAACACTTACCATTTTTTGAAGAACAATTAACAGCATTTCAAGTATGGCTCGAGTTAGGTAAGTTGAGTTATTTAATGACTTTATTTTAGGAGTAAATCGTTTTTAAGAAGCGTAAACAATAACGAAATAAATCGCGAAAGTAGAAATCCGAAGATTGATGAAAACAAAATTCAGATTTTGGCTTTAATCTGCGCCTTCTAAAAATTACAAGGCAAAACAGACGATGCTAAAAAGATGTAAAAAGAGATATGGAGAATCTAAAAGTTGCATTCCACAACATATCTCCTCATCTAAGCAAAAATTCTTGGCGAATTGGTTTCTAGCATTCATAAAGAGTATATCGAGATAAAAGGTATATCTACCGAACTAGGGTCTTAAAATTGACGCAAATTCTTCCAATCAAAAATACTTAAAATAACTTGACTTACAATAAAAAGGATTTTCTTTAATAAATAATACTAAATCGAAATTCTGACCCTGTGTTGAACACACAAAAGCCAAGACCGGAATGAGATGTGCACAATTCGTCTTATGACAGATTTACCGGTATTAATTTTGTTTAATATAGTTTTCTTGGGTTTAGTCTTTTTAGAAGTAAAAAATGTTCCGGTATTCTTCTGCTCTCTAATTCTGTACACAGAAGCGTCACCTGCTCCACAAGAAAAAGCTGTCTGTTTCACTACTTCTAGATGCGATTATATTGTCGATGTATAAACATTATAAACACTTTTTTACGTACTACTAAAAGAACGTATTTTTGATCTCTTTTTGAGGTAACTTTCTCCGCAGAATCTGTAGAATTGGACAACAAAACTAAAAAACTACTATTACAAATTAGAACGCACAACCTTGAAAAGTCTTAATAAAACTAAAAAACTATTACATATAAAACAAATAATTATATACACAAATAGTTCATTTATTGGAACGAAATACCTTCTTAATGCTGAAAGAAACGTTAATGCAGTCCCGAGACAATAGACAACGTCTCTTTATTTACATGCACTATCGCTTCTCGATAACAATATTTTAGTATGAGGCGTATGCAATGTTTTTCCTAGAGCCATCTAGCGGAAATTACTCGACTTTTTAAATATTATTTTTGTAATTTTTGACGTTTCTTATAGTAAAAAACATTTTACAGATTAAAAAAATCCAAATTCACAATTTTCTTATGTAAAACTGTTCAAAGTTATCAGTTTTATGATACAACTAAGTATTTTGTAGATTATTTTAATTTATTTAATAATCTTAGCAACGATGACACAATAAATGAAAATTTAAGTCAAATTATGATCATTATAACCGTGATTAACATAATATTGGTTAAGAATAATTTTATACACTTACCGAAATACAAAAATATCAATTTTTTTCATCGTTTAGGTTCTGAAGAAAGAAATCCACCCGAACAATTGCCAATAGTATTACAAGTTCTATTAAGCCAAGTCCATCGTATGAGAGCTCTTGAATTGTTAGGAAAGTTTCTAGATTTGGGGCCCTGGGCTGTCAATTTAGCGCTGTCAGTTGGAATATTTCCATACGTTTTGAAATTACTGCAAAGTTGTGCTAAAGAATTAAGAACTCTATTGGTCTTTATATGGGCTAAAATACTAGCTGTTGATAATGTAAGTATTTTGTTTTTTCTGTGTGATTGTATTATGTATTATATTGTGTATTATAATTAGAGTATAATTATTGGTGTTCTTATATTAGAAAATAAATGTACAGAGTGATTTATGTAAATCTAGTACGGTCGGCACCGTTTAACTTCTTGAACGTATTATATTTTTAAAAACTCGTCCTACTTCAACAAATTGCAACATTTACGTGGGTAAATAAGTGTTTTTCAATCCCGTAAGTCTTAGTAACTTGTTCTTTGTACAAAAAGTAACAAATTATTGTTTATCATAAATCATAAAATAGCTGTTTAGACGTCACTTCTGTCTAAACTGAAATATAACTAAATTAGAAATAACAAGTATAGTACGTTCCATGATACTAAGACCACAGAATAATAAACAAACAGAATGCCCACTCTCCACGGAAAATTAAGTACGCGCATGTCCTTCGCGCAGACGTTCCGCCATGTTTTACGAGGATTTTAAAGGGAACCGGTGTTGTTTATGTGGTGTGCATGGAAAAAAAACCAGATTTATTTGACTTACGGCAATCATAGACATACTATACAATTATATTAACAGTTTTAAATATAATAACATAAATATAATATAATTAAACATAAATGTAAACAATTGCATAACCTCACAAATCATATGTTTGTGTCCTCCTAAAACATGGCGCGCGTGCTGAAAAACTTCAAAGGCGGCATCTGAGAGTGGCCCTTCTGATTGTTTATTATTCTGTGCTAAGACTAAGAAGATAAGATATTGCGCATAAGTCGTGACGTCATTGGAGAGTTTGATGTTTGAAATGTCAGTTTTTTGTATGTATCAATAAATAATCTTTAATAAATAGTTTGGAGATATTCTTATGTGTACGATTATTGTAATTACTAAACCTCTTAACTTATTTTCGTCTAGTAATTTGATCACATAATGCATAAAATACCATTTAACTTTAACAAGAATTCAAATTCTACTCTCCAATGACGGCATGTGCGAACACGACCTATTTTGTGCTACGGGAAGATCCTATCTTGTTATTATAGTATCATGGTACGTTCGTTCAGCTTAAGAATATTTTGACTCATTTGATTCATTGTCGGAAACATACAACACAAAAATTCCCACATCTCACTATTAATAGCCCGAATAAACTTACTGTTGCAGACTTCTTTTATTGAAAAAAGAAGAATAAATATGTATAATGGGAGTGTATAATCATTAGTTTTGATTAAAAATATATTTGTAAATACCTATCTATAAACAGTTAAAAAATTAAAAAATAAACATTTAAATCTTTTTTTAAATTCAAGCAATTTTATTTTATTAATAAACTGCACGTGCATAATGTTTACCTTTAAGTTACAATTAATATTGGTTATGAGCACTTGCACTTTGGTGTATAGTCTTCTAATTACTTCAAGTCGACGTCAAACTTTAATCAACATAGCAATAAATAATTACTAAATTTACTAGACAGTTGAGACTGGAATCAACGAATCTGGTATAGGTTACCATATATTTTTGATTTGAATTACTTTAAAAAGTTCTATAACTTTGAAATATATATGACCACAGAGAACTACATTCAATAATTGGTGTCCCTACTATATTTAGTATAATAAACTTAAAAAATAATTCGCAAAATGTATTTGCTTCTTAGGATATGCTAAAATATGGTTATAATTTTTTATCAATAAATACAACATACAATGAAATTAAAATGAAAAAACATTGTATAAAACAAGCACAAAAACTTACATGAGGTTAATCCATTAAATTTTGAACATTACCGGAACATTAAACTTATTAAAATTAAATTCTTATTATATTAGCAATTACAATGTTTTAATTTTATTTAATTTGAGGAAAAAAGATTGATAATTTATTTTGATATTTGATTTATGTCAAAAAGAGACTCGTTTGTTTCTCTTTATTTTTTGTTGTTGATAACTAGTTTTTAATTGTTATATGGCTGCGTACTATACATAATAGAATGATGAAGTATTTACCTTGTCATCTGATTATTTAAACAACGAAGTAAAGTGGCGCCAAATTTGAATATTTAATTTTTTTTAATTTAGTCAGTAAATTTAATATTAGTAAATTACTTAAGTTTATCACTATCAGTTTTTTTATTAACAATGTTTATTAAATAAATATCAATGTGTTAAAATAAAAATATTTATGGTAATGATTTAGGTGAGAAATCAATTTTAATTTCTAAATGCAAAAGTAACTGCAACGCTATTGCCTATATAAAACAATATATGGTATTATAGAACAGTGTTTATAGATCGAGAGGTTGACTAGAGGTAGACAATTTTGAGTATTTGATCAGTGTGAAATTTTTTGTAAAATTTTCGGCAATGTTTAAAAACAAAATACCTGTCTAAAGTGCTGTGAGGTTGTATATATCCTGTAAGTTTAGCCATTAAATAATTGGAATTTTAATATTCTTTAATTTAGTATTTAATAATAGAATAGAATATAATTTTCATTATTTTAATTGGCATAATAATAAAAAACATCATCGAAAGAACCATCTAATCACAAATACTAGTAGTATAAAAGGCTTACATTGGTTAAAAGTGACAACCTTATAGTGGATTTAAAAACAAAGATGAATTAGTTACTTTGGTGTGGACAGAGGAAGTAACGACACTGAATGGAAATATACATCAAGAAAATACAATAAAAAATAAAATATATATAAATAACAAAACGGATACCTGTGATAATAGTTAAATCGAAATTAATGGAAAAACAGTTGGAAAGATAAAAACTTGACAAGTACCTAGAAAGCATAACATCAGATGACCTTGTCCATCAGCACTAGGTAAAATCAAAATACTGCTGCATGAAGGATTCCAAAAAATCAAAACAGTTGGGCAGACCGATACTGAAGTAATACGTCAGTACTGATGCACGCTCCTATTTCTTCAGTACATACTTATGAATAGATTATGTATGAATAGAAGATTGATTCTGTAAAGTTCGATATGTATAACCTAAGCTCAAAGATTTCCAAAATAGTAGAAATCAAAATAACAAATAATACTTATGTACCCATTCATTTTACCGTTATGGATCATCATCATCAATCAGCCAATCACGTCCACTGCTGGACATAGGCCTCCCTCAGTTCTTTCCAGTGTTCTCTACACTGGGCCGCTTGTAGCCAGTTTCCCGCTACACGTTTAATGTCATCGGTCCATTTAGTCGGTGGTCGTCCTCGGCTTCTTTTATAATTTCTTTGCCTCCATTCGTCTTAATATACGTCTTGTCCGATTTGTTGGTTTGTTATGTGGTCTCGAAGGCTCACGTTCAGTATTGCACGTTCCATGGCTCGTTGTGTAACTCTAAGTTTATTCGCAGATTTTTGCGTGAGTGTTAAAGTCTCTGCTCCATAAGTTTATACAGGTAAAACACATTGGTTATAAACCTTTCGCTTGAGACACATGGGAATTGAACTTTTTAGAATATGGCTTAATTTGCCAAATGCTGCCCATGTTAGACCTATTCGCCTCTGTATTTCATGTGTTTGATTGTCTCTGCTTATTTTGATTTCGTGTCCCAGATATTTGTAAGTGTCTGTTTGTTGTATGGTATTATTGTCAATAGTTATATTTCCACTCATTACGAGATTTGTTATAATTTTAGTTTTCTCAAAGTTTATATTTAATCCTGCTCTTTCAGACAGACTTTTAAGCGAATGCATCATAGAAACTGTATCTTGTAAGTTATCTGCGATTAATACAACATCATCTGCAAACCTTAGGTGATTTAATCTTTCTCTATCTATATTGATGCCCATATCTTGCCATTGAGTACCCTTAAATATTGACTCTAGAGCTGCCGTGAACAATTTTGGTGAAATATTGTCTCCTTGTCTAACTCCTCGACCTAAGCTGAATTTTTCTGTGTCTTCGTGCAGTCGTATACTTGATGTAGCGTTCTGATAGATGTTTTTGATTAGTGTCGTGTACCTGTAATCTATAACCGTTATGGATATATATTGTTTTTTTATTTAAAATACTGTTTGTCAAACTTCCTGTAATAATAAAAAAAATGTGTTTTTTTCAGACGTGTCAATCAGATCTTGTAAGAGATAATGGCCATAAATACTTTTTATCGGTATTACAAGATACATCAATATCGGTAAGTACAAATAAGTTTGAAATATTTTAATACGTTAAGATTCTATTTAAAAATTATTTATAATTTTTTAAGAATAACTATAGACTTTAAAAAAGAATTTGACTCAATAGAAAGAGAAATAGTATCGACGTGTCTCTCAGGTTTTAGAAGTATGTACATATATGCAACATTAATAAAATAATTAAAAAGACTAATGCGTTTTTGTACACGCTTACGACAAATGAAATAATTGAAAAGAAAAGTATTTTTGAAGTGTGTAAAAATTTTTTAAATTCTAACTGAGCACTTTCGTCTTACAAAGCCATCCTCAGAGCTATGGTCAAATTTATAAAGCACCACTACTAGAGAGGGATCCTATTGGTGAAAATACAGGGTGCGCCAAACCTTTGGGCTTTTTTTATTACGGCTAAACTATGAAGTATGTATATGAAAAATGTTTCAAACAGAGATGTTACATAACAAAGATGTCTTTAACCTAACATTTTTTCCGGTTATACAGGGTCAGTCAGAACAACGGAATGAACCATGAAGTTCTGTTTTTTAATAGAACAACTTGTATATTAAAGCATTTTCGAGTGTATTTTTTAATATATGACTAGTTTGGATGAGATTTTATAGGCCTTTAAATTAAGAATTATTACATGTGTAACCCCATTTAATAATAATGGCAATAATATATGAAAACCCTATTTACAATAATAAAAATAATATATCTTTCTTTATTTAAAATCCCTCCACCTTCTATAATTGGTTGACAATTCTCGTTTAGCAGTGATGATCAGATACAAATGAAAGTAGGATATGCTCCCTAAGGTAGCTTGTTTATAAATCTTCAATTAAAATAGGGAAGTATCTTGAAGAGATACTCCTTGTAAGGAAGTATCTCCCAAATAAATAATAAATATATCAATAAAATGTAAATTGCAAAGGAAATAAAAACCAAAGACATAAAATATTATGTGAAGTTAAGTATATAAGTTAATAAAAAATAATAAAAATTGAATTCAGGAAACCGATTTGTGCACACAACCGTTTACCGTCTAGGACCAATCTATCAAGTAACAATAGTAGTAATGTTAGTAATAAATATAAAACAATATGAATAATATGATGGCAAAACACCGGCGATGTTTTTGATGGGAGTCTCAAGGACTCCCGACTCGTGGGTGGAATTGTGAGGAAACTGCCAAAATGGTCCAGTACAATCCCCTTTATCGCTGGGTGATTAACTAAGGAGACAGATTTTCAACCGGTCTAGACGTCGGATTAAATCGTTAGGGGAGAAATTCTCAAACGAAAAGTTACAACCAATACTAACTTAAATAAAAATTCTTCCCGAAGTTTGATTCCCAAGTAAAATATATAGTGTGATTCCACTATCTGGGTTGACTGGCTAAAAAACAAACGTCTTATTTACTCTATTGTTCTTTCCTCGTCTGAAAAAGGTTTTTGTATAGTATGGAAATAGTAAAAAGAATGGACAAAAAGAGAAAAAGTGTCACAAAAAAACTGGTAGGGGAGCGCCGGGAGGGTTTGGACAATTTTTTAATAAACAATTATGGCGTGGACATGGATAACAAATATCTCATACTGATTGATGCGTGTCTCCTCACTATATATTTGCATAATTTGTGTACAAATATAACAATGTAAATGAAATATTCGCATATACATACTTGAAATTATGCGTCCAAACCCTCAGAACTGACCGGGAGGGTCTGGACAATAAACGAATAAATACAAAAATATTATTTAAGGTTTGTTTTTGCCATAATCTTTAGATACAAATGAAACAAACAAAATATTCATTATAAAATAGATCATGTCTTTACTCTTCACTTTGTTTTGTCAGAGGATTTGGTAAAATTATAATCACTTCTTCGTAATCTTCCTTTGTCGGCATAATGTCGAACCGATTTTTTACACCTTGCAAACCACGAAATGGTTAATTCGAAGTCTAGTAAGATCTTATCCTTATCTTCATCATTTTTCAAATATAAATCTGAGTCTTTGTAAATCATCTCTTCTTCATCGGAAGAAGACTCGCTCATTACTTTCCTCTTTACCATCTCTATTTTTTTTATTAATTTGTGGTGTCTCTTTTTTCAATTTCTTTTCTGCAATTGCATTGCGTTTCGGAAAATCGGTTGCTATTATAGTTGTTCTTTTTGCTCTTTTATAAGTAATCTTTCTTGTGCTCGCTCTGAACTAGAGAATTGGGCTGTGACGATGCAGAGAGGCTGAATTGCGATGACACCTCCACATTTTGATTTAAAAATTCACTTGATGAAGAAACAATGGGGTCTTTTGATGTTGAAGGAACCATTCTGTCTGTTACAAACGAGCATAGAAAGTCTTCTTCACCAAAATTATTTTTATCCAATGGTCAAATTCCACTGCAACGAAATCCAGATTTTATGTTGGAAAGAGTTGCAGATCGATACCAAGTTTCATACATATTGGTGCAAGGTCATAAATTGATAATGCCTTCCCTGTATGAGAGAGCATACAGTCATCTGCTCCTTGATTGATACACCTTTCAAATTGTCCAAAAACAGTCCTATCTAATGGTTGCAATTTGTTAGATGTGTGGAGCGGAAAAGTTCAAATTGTAATTCCATTATCTTTGAAGTAAGCAATAGCAGAAAAATATTAATGGATTCTTCAATGGAACTTAAAGATCCTTCAAACATTTTGGATATTAACTCAACCCTATCTTTGGTTATTTAATCTATTAGATACGGTTTTTTGTTAATGATAAAAATAATACTTATCTAAAAATTTTATACATTTTTAAATGTTATTTTTTATTTAGATTTAGTGCAATTCCGTTATCTGTGATGGCAACAACGAATTGATTCACGAACCATTGTGTCTAGTCTAAACACAGGTTTACATTGGGAAAAAAGTGTACCAGTTTTATATGACGGGAAGTGTACATATTAGAACATTCTTAAGGTACAACGCAAGGGAAATTTCCATTTCATTAGAAACCAATTGGCATGTGTGACAAAATGGGAAGAGAATGTCGACTTGTCAATTCCTACTTCTCTTGCTTTCTTTACATATAAAGCTAGTGTGATTTTTTAACTTCATGCAGTTGAGCGCTTTTCCAGATACAACATCAGCTGTTGCACTTCGCATGGCTTTTTCGGGAAATCATACTTCGTTTAGTCGCTTATATTTATACGGCATGTTTTTTGTAACAATTTTATAAATTAAAGAGGATTTGGACACTTGTGGGAGGGTTTGGATATGTGTACAGGTGTCCATACCCTCCCTCAATACAGTTGAGATAAATAAATACAAAAATTATTAAAGCATCTTTATATATCGTAAAAATAACAACAAACTTTCATTATTTAGGCTTACCTAATAGTAATACTCAATCAGTATCCTAAAACAAACAAAACCAGCTAATTAAGAAAAACAGTCTCAAACTACTAAATATTAGAACAATAGCATGGAAAATTTCAAAAATAACCGAACATCAAAACGAAGTAACCTGACGGTTTGGCGTCTAGACCGGTACTAAGAATACAGAAATAGAAATGCACTTCAAGTTATATTTGCTGTTAAGCTTGTTGTCTTGTGGAATGGGAGTGTCCAATGCTCCCGCTGTCCAAACCCTCCCGGCTCTACCCAACTATAATGTTTCACGTTAACCTTGGAAAAATTACTCATATTTTAAATAGTCGTGGAAGCTGAACATTAATTAAATTTACTTTTAAGTAGGAAAATTATGAGTTAGATTAAACAATTGTACAAGGGACAAAATTTATAAAATGAAAAAAAAAGGAATTAAGTTTACAAATTTGCCAAATGGCGTGACTTACTGAATTTACTTAAAAAATAAACATGTATTCTTCTCCCTAAATTGGCTTCTTTAATTTCTTTAATAAAGGATCTTCTCACTATATCTCGATAACACCATACATTTCAATAGAACTAAATCTTGACCCTTTAATTTTCTAATTTCGCCGACACAACCAAATTTAGGTCTTTATTCTAACGTAGCTGAAACTGGAATGCTTTACAGCACGAGGAACAATTGTAAGGCTAAATATTACATAGCTGTCAAATTTCAACTAAATATTGGTTTCCGATACAATATTAGAAATTCTTATCTATAGATGAACACGCATGGTGTTGTGAATTGCCTACCAAAAAGGGGAAAAGAAACAAATTTATATCCTATTTAATTAAACAAATGATTAAGAAAAGACAATAAGTAACGTCGCACTGCGACAGTAATACAATTTCAAAAAAATTGAATAAATATGGCATCTATGTCATTATTCATGTTTAACACAATCAGTTGTTTTTTCAGTAAATATAGTTCAATAAAGTATTGTTTTTTGCCTGAATGTATAGAGAATTCGATAGCTTAACATGCCGTTTTTAAAGTCTAGTTTATATAACTATATTTTCACTACAGAAATGTGATCAATTTTGCTTTTTTAGCTTAGATTTATTTGTTTAAAAAAATGTATTTCTGTGTACAGGCTGAATATAGGACGCAAGCCACATTTGTATTAGCATGTATAGTGAACAACTTCCATGATGGTCAAGAAGCAGCTCTACAAGGATCGTTAGTTAGTGTCTGTTTAGAACAACTTAATGATCCTTCACCTCAGTTACGACAATGGGTGGCTATTTGTTTAGGACGATTATGGGATCATTACGAAAAGGCTAGATGGACTGGTGTCAGAGATATAGCTCACGAAAAGTTGTACAATCTGTTAAAAGATTCAGTACCTGAGGTGAGTACTTTAATTTATGTTTTTTTATATAAACTCTACATGTATATTAAATTAAACTTATACTCCAGTCATCAGAGACGAAAATGTCACTGAACCTCTAAAAACCATACGAACAAGCTGAATTTGCCTGAGAATGTCAATTTTAGGTCGCCAAAAAAGATGCAAAAAAGTTTACCACTTTTATCCGTGAACTTTCTCCTAAAACCCCTCTTGTTGAGGGGGGAAAACCGAAAAAAGTTGATTTACCCAGAATCTGTACGCCATAGAAAAAATATTTCAAATAAAAAATGTAGCTAAGATAACTTTAAACAAAAATGTTTATTAGCATTTTTTGAACGGAATAAACTGTTCTCTCAGAAACAACGTTTGAAGCAATCGGCAATTTTTAATGTCAGTTACGCGTGCTAAATTAATGTTCAATAAACTTTGTATCAGCTCGATTTTAAAAATTCGATATTTTTTGATCCGAGTGTGCTATCGACAAAAATCAATATGCGTATTAATCGTAAAGAGTGCAGCTTTGTAAGCAATTTCTGAATTTTTGCCAATTTTTATGATTTTCATGAGATCAATACAATTTATACCTTTTATTAACCGAACACTGTGGAGTTTCGATAACCTAACCTAATCTTTAAATCATATAAAATGAACTTTTAGTTTTAAGTTTTATCAACAAATGTGATGCATTTGAAATATGCATAAAAACGCTGAATTTAAACTTTCACATAACAAACGATCTAAATTATTTAAAACTGTTCTTTTTCAATTATGCAAGTACGTTTTTTAACAATTGTGCTACGAAATACACTCAAAACCAGCTCATTTGAGGTATTTCACATGACGTGCCATTGTTTGTAATGTAAAAGTTTAAATTCTGCGTTTTTTAGTTCAAATGACCCATAGGTTTTGAAGACTGCTATCTAAATAAAAATTGAAATTTCACTATGACCGGTCAATTCAAGTGATCAATTATATTGATCTCACGTAAACTGTAAAAATGGCAAAAATCGTGCAACGTTTATTTATTGACCAGATTTATAGAAACTTACCTTATTTGCGGCAAAATACAAAAATTACACAAGAAAGATACACTCTTCTCCTTTAAAACGCATTTTGATTTTTGTCGCTGGACACTCTGATCAAAAGATATGGAATTTTTACCGTCCACTTGATACACATTTTATTAACATTGATTTCGCGTGCCCAACTGACATTCAAAACTGGTCAATGTTCGTTTCAAGCGATATTTCTGAGAGAACCGTTCATTCTACGGACATTTTTTTCTACGGCGTAGGGGAGAGGCTGGAACAGTGGCCAGTCAGGTACAGTGGCTACTTCTAAATACTTTGTTGTTGTTTGATAGATACAGACGCGCTATCTAGTACAAAGGCTAACAATTTTAGTCAAAGTAGTCGCTTACTAGGCTTGACCCCTGCACCATCGTTTCCAGAACCATTTTGTATACGAACCTGTTGAAGAAGTGTGTTGTGTAGAGGTAGCAGGTAAGTTTAAACATCTTTTCAACCAATAATAATATACATATTAAATGTTCTGTATGTTTTATGGTATACAGTATAGTATTTAAAACTTGCTGGTGATGCAAATTTGATCTATCTTCAAAGTAGTAGATTTTAGGTTATGCCTCCTAAACAATGAGCTTTTGGTACAGTGGTCGCACACTTATGCAGGAACAGTGGCCACTGCTTGTGACAAAAAAAAGTGGTGGCCACTGTTACTACATACATTTATAAAAGCAGTGGTCATTGTTCTTTCTGCAAAAAATATCAAAAATAATTTTGTTTCAGATAGTAATATGCCACGGAAAATACCAAAAAATCCCGGTATTGGAAAAACTACAGATAAAAATACGAGAAAAGCGATTTATGATGTTTGGGAAGGTGGATTATCACAAAAGGCTGCTGTTTTAAAATACGACATTCCACGCACTACACTTAAGAGATATTTTAAAAAGTGCAACGAAAATAAAAATAATATAGATTGGACTTCAGATTTTCTTAAGCGAGATCCAAGAATGACCTCAAATTATGATATCAATCAATTTTTTTCTTCAACCGAGGAAAAAGAACTGAGTAATTATTTACAGACGATGACCAACCTCATCATTGACTCAATCCGAAAGGTGCCAGACAACTAGCTTATGATTTGGAAATTGCCAAATCCCAAGAAAAAAAAATACCAACTTCATGGGAAGAAAACAAGATGGCAGGCAAATTTTGGTTTACAAGTTTTATGAAACGAAATTCGGAATTATCATTACGATTAGCAGAAGCAACTTCACTAGGTAGGGCAATTGAGTTTAATCGACCAGTCGTTGCAAATTTTTTTAGTAATCTTAAGATTTATGAAAAATATGCATTAACACCTAGTCAGGTATACAATGTTGACTAAACAGCACTAACAACTGTACAAGATACAGGAAAAGTGATAGCCAAAAAGGGATAGAAACAAGTAGGTCATATAGTTTCAAATGAAAGAGGCACTTTGATAACCATGTGCAATGCAATAAACGCTATTGGACCGTGCAAGTTCGGAACATCGACACCTGGTGTCGTAAATCAGCAAAATTTACTGTGCTTTTCATGTTAGATCGAGTTTACCGGATAACTGTCAAGGACGTAGCCCCAAAAAAGAATAAGAAGAAAAAGTAAGATTGAGCGATTGAGGTTATGTCGGTATGTAAAGTCAATGACGTATAATATATAGACTCGGTGAACGCTTTAAAAAGTGTCCAAAACATGAATACCTTTGTTATTGTTTTATTGTTTTGATACGAAGATACACGAAGTTCATGATTTCTTACGAAGCATCACGAAGTTGATCTTGTGTTTGAAAACATCATGGACGTATGAAAGCATTTTCTCCATTTTGTGTGACAAGCAAATTTTATTTTAAATTGTTGAGAGTTATTTACTTACTATTTTAGTAAAATGCCATACTATTTTATCAAAATAATTATTTCTCTTATAGATGGGACAAAAAGAAATCATAAATATTTAATTTTAATTAAAAAAATAATTATTGTCATTAAAATATAAATGAAACACGCCGCTGTTCTAATAAACATACCTTCAACCTTGAGCCGAGATCTTTCGGACACTCGATTCTATAGCGAGAATAGGGGACTGCGTAGTCTATATATTATACGTCATTGTGTAAAGTAATTTTATGGCGGTATGTAAAAGGTAAACGTTGTATGTAGTGTAAATACAAATAAATATATCGATACATTTTTGGCAAAGTAACGTAAGTGACATTTTTGGCGAAAATCATGTTTTTCAATTAAACTGACACTATTATTGTTAAAAAGGTACTGCCAAAGTGTAGTAAGCCTAGAATTAATTTAAACCTTTTTTAGGACAAGTAGGACAAGTTTTTTTAGTCATAATTTAAATAGGTTTAACCAGGTTTAATTAAAAAATTGTTTTTTCTACAAATAGTTTTTGGTGACTTACGTTACTTTGCCAAAAATGTATCGATATTATTAAATTACAGCATTACTGTTAATATCGATACCTTTTTGCCATAACATCGTAAGTCTCGTTTAGTAAATTTTACAGTACGGCAGTTTTTTCAATAAACGTGTTTAGAAATGTCCAATTGAAGTGAAAATTGGCATCCGGACGTATTATGATGAGTGTTTGAAGTAAAGTAATGATTTTTCTTCAAAATAGTTTCAGTTTTTTTGTAGTTGGACTTACGTTACTTTGGAAGCATCAAAAATAATTTTGCTACTGTAGTTTTATACAAGTCCAACACTTACGATAATTTTGGTAAATTCAGAAATAATTTCACATTGTGATTGTTATCGTAAGCTCAGCACTTACGATAAAAAGTATGTTTAGACACAGCCCCTTAAAGTAACATAAATAATACATAAAAAAATACCAAAAATCGTTTATTTAAGGTAATTTATTTGTGAAAAGTAAAAAGTACAATAGGCATTTAACTGAACAACAAATCGCTTTAGTCATAAACTTACAAAAATAGTCATAATATCTAATGTTATTGCATGTGGTATAATAAATGTGAATCATAGCTAGTCAGCAAAAGTCTAATCTTGGGGCCCTTCATCGCTTTCGTCTTCCTCATCGGATTCTGCTAGCTTATCTGGCATAGCTGACGTTTTCATTAGCCTATATTCATTTTGAAACCTGAGAGGAATTATATTGTTGTCGCAGAGATCAATTAAGTCTTTTTTCTTTGCAACGGAAATAGACAATTTTTGAGAATAAAGCCGTTTTGGTTTTTTTCCTTTTAATTCCATCGTGAAATTGATGCAGTTCTGGCCATTATTTAAATAGTCAACCTCTATAATAATATCTGCGTTACCTTTCTCAAATTTTACATTTTTAATTTCACTGATTTTTATAGGTTTTCCGTTCTTACATTTGAATTTACTCGGTTTTAGTACATCATCAGATATTTTTTTCCATTCTAAGAAGTCGCTGAAATCCATTTTTATTGTTTCAAATGGTTTAGGTTTGGTACGAGAGTTGGATATCAATGTACACCATTCTGATGGAGCCCATACTACGCGTTTTTTGATAAACCGCTCAATTGTTGCATGAACTGAGTCGACAGGCATATAAGTATGGCCTGGTAGTAAGTATCGCACACTGATTGATGTTATATTAACAGAATCCTTAAGAAAACTCGAGATCATTACAAACATTGCCTTGTTTTTGTTCTGTCCATAACAACTATCACAATTTAGTGATATATGTTTTACGGTTTGTCTTCTATCAACTTCTTGCAAATATTTGTAGATTATGGTAGATATTTCGTTACTGCCACGTCCTCCGTCACATTCTCCCCACAAATAACAAAACCCATTTTGGGTTCCACTTTCGTAAACCGTAAGATTGTAATAAGCATACTTTCTGGTGTAGTACAAGAGCAAATTGTCTCCATGTGGTGTGTTTAACACCTTCTGCAGGTCGAAACTAGCACATAAAAATTTTGAATCTAAGATAGTTTTCTTTTGATCAGCTAGAAATGAATCTTTGCATTTTTCTTTGTTTTCCAAATGTTTTTCATACAATTGCTTTGTTTCTTCTGTTTCCTCAAAATCTTTGTCTTTTCTCACTTCACAGACTTTGCACTTATCTTTTTTCGGCAAGTGAAATCCGATATTAAATTCTGCCTTAAAAATCTTTCGGAACACTTGCAGGGAAACGATATCGTTCTTAGTTATGCCATTTTCTATCTGTTTCTTCTTAAAAAGTTCGTATAAGAATGATACATTACGAAATTCAGTGGGTAAGTATCTTCTCGATGTTTTATTTCTGCAATAATGAGATGGGACAGCGGGTAGCAACGTGATAAAATCTAAAACATTCTGCTTCTGCTCTTTCCCAGTTTTGTTATGGGGAACATGCTTACCTCTCTGATCTATTTTGGAAAATGAGGCTGACGTAGAGTTTTCTTTCGTATATCTCAAAGTCATTTGTGAAATATCCAAGGTTTTCAATAAAAATTGTTGGCACACCTCGTGTTCCACATCATTCCACCTAATGATATACTTGTACGAACATTGTCTTCTGCTTCTTGCAGCCTCTTGTTTTCGACGTTTTATTTCAACATCTTTTATGCATGAAAGCAGCCAGTCTCGTTGCCTGTGTAGGCTTCCCAAGCCCCAATAAAATTCGAAAACATGTTCTCTCACTATCTCTGGAAATTTTGAAATACACTGGTTTGGGCAATTAATACTGCAAGGATTCTCTCTAACAGACTTTTTGGCACCGAACTTGTGATTACTTTTCCTTATTGTCTTTTTGCACGGTTTTTTCTGTTTCCTAAAACAAGTTTTTCCCATTGCATCTTCTTTATTGTCAGGCGAGTTGCTGTCACCATTGCTAATATTTTCTTCAAAGGAATATTCTGAAGAGTGGCGACGAAAACGTTTAGCTGTATTACAGGTACGACTATTTTGATCATTTTCGCTACTGGAAGAGTCATAGTCAACGAGTTTCACAGAGGGTCGTGTTGAAACTACTGGCTGGTTCTGGTGAAGGTCATCATCAACTGAAGAACTTGGCACATTACATTTGGATTTTATTTCTGTTCCGTCGGCAGTGATATGGTAAATTATAGGTTCGTCTAAACTAATTACGACCACGTCTGAAGATTGTAAATCTTTCAAGTTCGAGATTTGACCAACTTGTGAAGCAACACTGGTGCTAGAGCATGTGGTTGAGTCTATAATGGTGTCTAAGGACTTCTGTGATACCAGTGGAATCTCTTCGAATTCGCTTGATTCATACAAAGATGCTGAGTCTTTTACATCATACGAAACTGAAGATAATTCGCTGTCAAAGTTAGAGTCTCCCACATATAGTGAGAGTGACTCCAACTCATGTGAAGACTCAGACCGAGTGGTTACCAAAGACGGTATGGCATTTGATTCTTCTGTTCCTTGAGAACTAAGAGCTAATCTTACTAGATGTCTTGATCTACTACTCATGGCGATAATCTGAAATAAAAGAATATTTTATCTTATTTGTCGACTTTAAAATATTACTTATAAAAGTTATATTATTTTGAATTATAAGTGCGCCATATGTGGCCTCCATTCTTCTTGTCTTTTATTTTATTTTCGCCAGGTGTTATTAACGTTGTGGCCGTCCGATAGCTCGATCGGTACGGGATTTATCTTGTAGTAT
The DNA here is from genome assembly GCA_918026665.1 of Diabrotica balteata. Lineage (NCBI taxonomy): Eukaryota > Metazoa > Arthropoda > Insecta > Coleoptera > Chrysomelidae > Diabrotica > Diabrotica balteata. Next base: position 116,638,356 of record OU898278.1, read on the forward strand.
TCAATCTTACTCAATGTTGCGTAATATTACGCAACATTGCATCATGTACGATCAGTACGGAGTAAATCTTGTATTATTCAACCTTACGCAATATTACGCGTGAGATGAAACATCCTATATTGACCAAAAATGTGTCAACCCAGGTAAGACACCTTGTACATAAAATATGGAACTTGTAGTACCTTATAATACTCACTACAAAATAATACAAAAAGATAGGATTATGATTCTCTTGAGACGAAATAAATCTAGAACAACCATTACCTATCACACCAATACAATTATTACTAAGAAATCTCTATAATTTGAAAAAACTACGTATGTTAAGGAAATTTTGATTTTAAACTACATTTTTTACAATGTTTCCTACAAATCTCAACGAAAGCAAAAGTAAAAACCATAAATAATTACCAAAAAAATTATTTTGTGGTACTTACGTTCCGACTCTGCGGCTACACACAGTTCACTAATAGATCGTAATGAACTTCGCTGCATCGTAAGTAGCAAATTTTGTACCACGTGACTTGCACCTTACGATGTTTTGGTGACCATGCGATGTTTTCACAACTACAAAATAAATTTTTTCACATTTTTATGTGACTTACGTTACAGCAAATTCGGTTTTTTCTCCAAGACTATGCTATTATACCTTACAATAATTTTGCTGGGAGGTGCCTGGCGGCTTGATAGATACGATGCTTCAATAAAACTGTTTTCCCTAAATTTGTCACTTACGATGTTATGGCAAAAAGGTATCGATATGGATGCAATAATAAAAACTGGATTTGAGAAAGTAAATAACCAAATAACTTTTCAACCAAGCACTTTGAAGTCAAATGGAGAAGCTTTAGTAGTGGCAAATGTCAAAAAAAATGGAAGAATTATGTGGAAGAATTAAGAAAAATTAATTACCATAAATAATGCTAATCCATAAATGCATAAATTAGCAGGTTAAGCCCATGATATCATCATATTGGTTTGAACAATTAATTCTTTCCCTGTAAACTTTTGGACAGCGAATATATCTTAATTCATCTTCAGAAAAACTTGATGCATTTTTGTAAACTTCAAAAAAATAAAATTTAAACATTAAACTTGATTTTTGGGTTAAAATGAAAGTGAGTGTTATGAAACTAAAATTTACACTTAAAAGTGAACTTTTATTTATTATTTATTTCAAACTGACTTTAAAATCGGGCGTAAGAATCATGCATAATTTAGTTTATGTTACTTATGATTTTTTATGATATAAATCCAATTTTCTCTTTGTAGTAATTTGTACTTCGAAGCTGGAAACGAATAAAACTTAAATTGACAATTTTTTGTTGTATTTTTACAATTTATAACACAGCATTTCCTAAATCCCACTTTCTTCAGTGACAGAAGGTGTAAATAAACAAACGAATATGAAATATGACAATTGACAATATGAATTTATGAAATCTATGAAATTTGCAGTAAAAAATGCAAGATTTCTCCACTACTCGCGCACGATCGTTTCTCGTATCACATCCAAGTACTTGCACGTCGCCAATAGGTAAATTCGATTGCGCCGTTTTTAGTGTACCCTAGGAGATTTTTTAAAGATTATATGGTTAAAAAACGCACCTCTAGGCTCCCAGGGGTGTGCTGCACCGTCCGGATGGATGACAGCAGAATTATTTGAACAGTGGATGATTTTGTCAAACATACTAATCCTACAAAGGATTCTCCCATTTTACTAATCATGGACAACCATGAGAGCTATGTTTCTTTAGCATCTATTAAATTTGCAAAAGAAAATAATATTGTTGACTTTGCCGCCACATACTAGTCATCGCTTTCAGCCACTAGATAAAGTTGTGAGTTGGTACTCTGAAGAAATATTACTCACATGATTGTCAAAATTGGCTATTGAAAAATCCTGGAAAGAGATCAATTTACGACATAGCAGAGATTTTGAGCGACGCTTATCCACTTGCTTTCTGTCCCAAAAATGTGGTATCAGCTTTTAAAGTTACTTAGGTATTTCTACTCAATGATAACATTTTTAATGACAATGATTTTATGGCTTCAACCGTGACAGACATGCTAAACATACATCAAGAAGAACAACAACCAAATAATTCAAATGTTAGCGATATACCACAAATGGACATTCGATTCCCTTCAACATCAACTTGTCCAGATAAAATACCAAAAACAATTCAGAAACATCCATTGGAAATAACACCTGAAAATGAAACTGTTTCTTATGAAGCGATGGTAACTTCAAAGGACACACCCGAAAATCGATTTATTTCCCCTGTATTACTGCAACCATACCCTAAAGCTACCTTATTGCCATTAAAAAAAGCAAAGGAAAAAGAAGACTACTGAAATTTTAACTGATACACCAATTTATAAAAGGAGCTAGGACAGCTAGTTCAAACAAGTCGAATAGAAGTAATGCAAAGAAAAATAAAAGCATACCCAGTGACATTGAATTGTCTGATGTTGTGGATTCCGACGATAGTCTATTTTCAGAAGTAGATGAAATTTCTAACGAAGACATGTCCTCACGAATGGTGGAAGTGAATTCATTTGTTCTCTTGAGGTTTCAAATAAAGAAAACTTTATGTTGCACAAGTTACAGAAGTTTTTTCTTCTTGTTTTACTTCAATGTAAATTTTCTAATGCGTCATGGAATACAGTTGTCAGTTCCTACAATTACAGATTCTGGCACAATTACAAAAGAAGATGTTCAGCTCATTTTAACCCAACTAAAAAGTGCTAAAGCAACACAACGAATAGCAAACTTGTTTACTTTTAAAGCGGATTTATCATCATAATATTTGTTAAAGATTAATATTACTTTTCATTTTTTTATTAATATTATAAATAAAATATAAGAATTGCAAGTAATGACTACTGTACCTTACCTTTGTGCCACTGTACCATCTAATTGGTATAGTGGCCATATTTTTTGAAAAAAAAAAATTAGACACTCCTGCATAACCTGGGCTATTTTTTGGGATTACATTTTTAATTTACCAAATGCTTTAACGTTGTTTGAGTTGATACTAATTAATATTATGATTTATATTAAAGTTATCTTGAATTTACTCGAAAGGTGGCCCCTGTACCGGCCTCTCCCTCGCTTTTATACCCCACTACAATTTTGGGGTAAAAGTGGTAAATATTTTTGGGGTCCCAAAATTAATATTCTCGGCAAAATTCAGCTTGTTCGTATGATTTTTAGGGGTCAAAACTCTGGACTATTAGTTGGAATTCAAAAATAGATTTAAGTATTTAAAATTCAAAATTTCAAATGTTTATTAAAAAATTTGAATATTTAATATAGGTGTAAGAACAATAAGTTTTATGCACGGAGTTTATAAAGGAGTGTGTCAGAATCTAATACCGAATGATGTGAGGTTCTCAATCTCAATAAAAACTTCAAATCCCAGAAGTATTAGCATGGAAAGCAATTGCAAATCGTTGAGTAGTAATTTGCGTAGTACAACTCTTCTATATTTAATCATTCGAAATAGATATTAACCTGTATCCGGAAGTATCTTCTATATATCTCTTTCAACGTGTAGCCCTCTGACCGCGACCCGATATAATAAAGAAAATAAGTCAATAAATAAAACAACTAAAGCAAATACACCTTACTGTTAAACTCAGTGGCGTTAATTACGATTTATTTGTATTCAAGGTTAATTTATTAGGTTATGAAAAAAATTATTTGTAATGCCATATTTTATGAGGTTAATGTTGACATATTGATCTGGAAAAACATGCAGTCCACAATTGTTAATGATGGGATTAGGAAAAAATAAATCAGAGATTCCTTAAGTGCAATCCAGGGAATTCAGAAAATATATCAGAATCATCCGATTTTAGAACCGATTAAAAAGGCCTTGTTACTTTGGAAAATAATCATAAACAACTACATATTTTGGGGATACCAGGAAATGAGATAGCTGATCAAATGGCCAAAGAAGCTTTTAAAATGGAGAGATCTGATGATAGAACTAATCAAATTTTAGTAAGCGATGGGAGCCGGTTGTACTACATGGTATCCGAATAGGACATACCAGACTGACGCACGAACACCTACTAAGGAAGGAACCTACTGGAAAGACAAGCTACTGGACTACCAAGTGACATAAAGTGCGCTTTAGACAGTGCGAATTGTTACAAAATCATTAGGTTTTTAAAGAAAACGAAATTGTATAATCAAATATATGAATTGAAGTGATACTTCAAGAAAAAATTCTAAATTATAATCAACTTTGTAAAAACTTTATAGTTTATATTTCATTAAATCATTCATTTATATTCTATTAAATCATTATAATATATTAGTCTATATTGTACCACCGCTAATAACTTTCTATGGTAGATGCGGGTTATTCAAAAAAAATAAATAAATAAATAATAGCCCACTGAAGAAATAAAAAAGAAGAAGAAAGTTGGCTTGGGCAGCATTCGGTAAACTGAACTAAATAGTCAGAAATCAACAAATTCAATTATATCTTAGATCTAAAGTTTTTGATGCATGCATTATTCCGATATTAACTTATGCGGCACAAACATAGACAATCACAAAAAAGAATATGAATATACTTAGAGTCACTCAACACGCAATGGAAAGAGCAATGCTAGGTATATCACTTAAGGACAAGAAAACAAACACATGGATAAGACAGAAAACCAAAGTCACCGATGTGGTGCAAAAATCATTAAAGTTGAAATGGGAATACGCTGGACATGTAGCTAGGAGCGATCTAAACAAATGGCACAGATCAATTTTAACCTGGAGACCATACCAACACAAAAGACCCAGAGCAGACCTCCTATGAGATGGACAGATGATCTGAAAAGGACTGCCGGGAAAAATTGGCTACAAGTAGCGTACAATAAAAAACAATGGAAAGGAAGACTTGAAGAGGCTTATGTTCAGATGTTGACGTGAATGGCTAGACGAAGAAGAAGAAGAAGCCACATTTAGTAAGTAACTAATCATATAGAGAAATATTCTGAGCAATATGCACGAAACACTAATCCAAGAAGCTTCATACAGACTTATTGATACATAGAATCAGAATAAATTCACTAAACTTGCAAAGATCGTAAAGGTGTCAAAGAAACAACATTTTTTGAATATTTATGAAAGAAGACATTTAATTAGGAGTAAGCTCAAGATAGAACTAGACCTAGGATAGAAGTAAATTACTCATTTCATTAATAAATAAATATTAATATTGCAGAATAGGAGTTAAAAGTGATATAAAAACTGTTTTTTTAGAGACCATTTACTTTGTAATTGTTACAATACCAAAAACAAATTATTACCTTTTTCCCAGTATTTCATATAGGCCTCCTATAAAATTTAGCAATCCTTTTATTTGTGTGGCTATTTGCTTTTTAGTTTTTTTTTAAATACTTTATAAAAGGTATATAATTAAAAGACTTTTTCAGGCTACATCACAAATTTTTTTCGGACTAAAATGTCCATAATCAGTGTATTATTACCTGAAATAAGTATTACGACTTTAGTTAATGCAAATGTAAAGGTTAAATTTTAACTAAGTTTGAAAAATCAATGTGGTTAAATACTTAAGAGGTGTACATGAGTCAAGTAACTAAATATCTGGGTAAAAACCCTTAAAAAGTTACAAAATTTATTGTGTTACATTTTTGTTGATTTGTTTTTTATCTGTAAAGTTGCTTAAAAAGTATTTTAAATTTTGTCTACAAATATTTAATAAAAGTTATGTAATTTCAGGTAAGAGCAGCAGCTGTTTATGCTTTAGGAACCTTCATCAATTCCGTAATGGAACGTTCTGAACATGCGAACAATGTCGATAATGCCGTAGTAATGACATTGGTAAATACAGTGAGTGGTGATATGAGTTTTTTAGTTAGAAAGGAACTAGTCAACGCTCTGCAGTGGGTTGTGTTAGCTTTCGAACCACTTTTTGTTAATTTAGCTGTGAAAGAACAAACTAGTGTTTCTCCCGGTCAAGATTGTATACTGAGTTCGGGAGGAATGAGAAGAATGGGAAGCAGGTAGGTCAGAAATTTAAAACTAGTTATAATTCATTTTAAGTCTACTTTTCTCAATTCCATTAAGATATATTAAATGTTACTATTAATATATTCCATCAATAAAATAAAAAGTGGGCTCAATGGGGATTTGAACCCGGGGCATTTCGCACCCAAAGCGAGAATCATGTCCTTTCTCTATTGAGCCTTCATATTAACGCTGTTGCTGTTTGCTTCGACCTATAAGATTTATTGTGTTTCCATTTTCTTGTTTTCTCTGAAATTATCAGCCAACGAATTACTAGTCCTACTAGAAGTTTTAGTATATGTATGCCCTTTATGTAAACCTTTATCTGATATCCTTTCAGTTAATATGTTCTGGAGTTCCTTAAGATACAGCAATTTGAGAGTATGTGTATAGAGGTTACATACGTAATCATTTTTTGTTTAAGCTTCTGTAATATTTAAAATTCTTATGGATATAGTTCATCAGAAGTATTTTTGTCTCATTCCATGTAAGTCTTTCCGATGGATGAATCTTTTGCGATCTGCTTACCTTTCGATTTTTTGTAGCATTACGCTGTTACTAATTCGACGAAATGGTTACGATCCCATAAAAAGTGTTTTTGAGTCTATTTAACTTAAGCATTACCCTACTACTTTGGAGCTGATGACATATGATTTCAGCGATTTGGTGACGATTTTTTTATCGAAGTCTAGCTGTTTTATCCAAGTTTTAAAGATGCTTGGAATTTTGTCCAGGTTTTTTGAGTATTTAGTTCTAATCTCCGTACACTCCTATCCCAGTTACTTGTGCTTTTGTAGAGCCGTCTGTGTAGCATTTGATAGTATTCTTGTTTATCTTAGCACTGGTGTTTTTGTTCTATTTATGTTTGCAACTTAACTTTGTAGTAAATTCTTGGGGCATGTCCTAATACTGGCTTTCATCTTAAATCGAGAATTGGGTCTAATGATTCCATGTATATTTTATTTTTTAGGTTAATGATCAGGTAGTTTTTTTATTACATAGGGAACCACTCTCCATCAAAATTTGAGGTTATGCTCAAATTGATATGGTAATTTCGAGTTTTCACTTGATACATAACTTAACCTTAAGTGACTACTAGGTTTATTTTAGGCATATTTATGTGAGACATAATATTGTAAAATTAGTTATTTTAATCAGAAATATTTCATATTTATTTCGATATGAAATAAAAGTAGTGACCCGACAGGATATTGAAAATAAAAATTATGAAGTTAGTCATTGAAGCTTTGTTCACAGCAACAAAATCGGCAAAGGGAAACAAGAAACTGGAGTAAAATACGGTGATAATCAACTGATATCGTCGAACTCTAAAACTGACAAAAGAATACCATATATATGAGTGTAGGGAAACCCAAACTATTTTAATTCTGAACAAAAGACTCAAATTGCTCAATTAGAATTCAAGAAATATGGAAAAGCTTAAATTATAACCACATCTTGTAGCGGACAATACAAGGTTGACGAAAAATAACAACCATTAACCTTTAAATAATAGGACACATAGTTTAATTACAATATATCTTATCTTGTATGTTGTAGAATAATTTTGTAAGCTTTATTAATCTTTTATTGAATATGATTATGTATTAAATTTTGTAGAGATAGACTGAAAATCGGAGATTACGACTCCATGGAAAGGATGAAACGAGTTTCTTCCAGTTCGGCAATCAACAACATAAGTCATCAAGGAATGACCACTAGTTACTCAGGAAGCCTTAGTACGTTATCTAGTCTTAGTTACGGTTCTGTATATATGAAAATATGGTCTGCCTTAAGTTCCTTAGAAAATGATCCCCATCCAGAAGTAGCCCAGATGTGTTGTACAGTTACGGGTCACATTAGGGCACTTGTAAAGGTAAATATAAGTTTTAAAAAGACACGTTACTAATGGAATATAATTGTGATTATATCTGTCCCATTCTTTCTTTTGATGAAATTTAGTTGTCTATCAAGTTACATTATACAAACTTCGTATTTGCAAATTTATTTACAGATTGGACTTGCAAAATATGTTCCATTACAGAGACATTTTTAAAAGTATCGAATTAAAAAAATTGTATAGAGTTGAAAGTTTCCTGTAAAGTAGTAACTTATTTACACCTTATCATCATGATGAAGCAGGAATTAACAACCAAGATATGAAAATAATTAGAAATCTTTACTGGAATCAGACAGCAAATCTCAGAGTTGAAGGTGAACACACTATCATGGGTGGAGTGAGGCAAGGCTGTATTTTGTCTCCTCTAATCTTCAATCTGTATTCTGAAAGAATATTTATCGAAGCTTTGCACGAAACTGAAAAAGGTATTCTACTAAATGGTTACCGGCTTAACAAAATCAGATATGCAGATGACACCATAGTATTTGCGGACAACTTAGAAGACCTACAAGTTCTTATGAACAAAATCACGTATTACAGTCAACAATATGGATTCAATATAAACGTTAAGAAGACAAATCTTATGATAATTAGCAAGAAAAGGATAACAGAAGGTCAACTCTACGTCAACCAATCTCCTGTATAAAGAGTGACGCACTACAACTACCTCGGCACCGTAATAAATGAAGAATGTACCAACAACCAGGAAATTAGAGCACGCATCGCAAAAGCTAGATCCACCTTCAATCGGATGGTGCCTTCTTCAAGAGTTACAACCTCTCTCCTGATACAAAAGTAAGAATGCTGCGATGCTACGTCTTCTCTGTCCTTTTATATGGTGTTGAATCGTGGACCTTGAACGAAGATATGTGCAAAAACCTGGAAGCATTTGAGATGTGGCTATATCGGAGAATACTTGATCCCGTGGACTGACAGTCACAAATGAGGAGGTCCTTAGAAGAATGAATAAGAACCGAGAGGTACTGACCAACATTAAATCTCGAAAGTTACAATTCTTCGGACAACTTATGCGAAATGAATCTAGATATGCTTTCCTTCAAGCCATCCTAGAAGGAAAAATATTTGGAAAGCGAGGTCCAGGAAGAAGAACATCTTGGTTAAAGAACCTTAGACTCTGGTTCAATACAACATATGTGCAGCTTTTCCGCGCTGCTGCAGATAAGATAAAGATTGAAATGATTATCGCCAACATTCGTAACGGATAGGCACATCAAGAAGATTATCATGATAGTTGAAAATATTTTACCTTTACCTATATAAAACTCCACGAAAATGCGTTTTTATACAGGTGGTATTGGAAATACCTCGAGTGAATTATGTAAAAAGTCAGTCAAATAAGCATCGAGGTTGGTTAAGTGATCTTATAACTTATTGTAACACATTATGTATTTTGTTCTAATTATAAACATTAATTTTACTTTTGTATGGTTTAATTTTTAGGAACAATGGGAAACTGTAGATCGTGTTAATAGTCTGAATAGTTCAAGTTTAAGTTTACCTCCTAGTCCAAATAAAGGAAATTACTTTTCCGCAGAGAGTCCTCCGACCCTTCATCCAGCTGGAGATCTTCAAAAATTAACAAGGTAACAAAAATAGAGATTTGTAGAAATTATAGGGATCTATTTATTATAACCGTTGAGCTTCTTCGTCGTATGAGACTAACTTGGGCAGCCTTCGGCAAGTTGCATTTTCAAGTCATCCGACATACTAATAAGTCTTAAAAGAAAAACCTTTAATCATTGTGGTTTGCCAGTGTTGACTTAACGAGCGGAAACGTTGACTATGACAAAGAGAATAGTTCGTGTGGCTCAAAAGGCGATGGAGCGTGCCATTTTAGGCGTTTCAATGCGAGACATGATCCTAATCCGCCAGCTACGACAAAGATCAGTAGTGGCTGATGCTGTAGTGAGAATAGCAACACTGAAGTGGAACAGGACAGGTCACGTGGCTCGAATGATAGATAATAGATGGACAAAGAGATAATAGAATGGAGACCAAAAGATAATACCTACCGAAGTGTCCAACAACACGTTGTACTGATGCCACGTTGTACTGATGATCTAAAACGTTGCCATAGGAATTGATGCAAGAGGCACAAGATCAAAACAGATAAAAAATTATGAAGGAATCCGCGCACAATACAGTGAACAAGCGAAGATTGAATAATATTGATAATTTATTAGAACGCTTTAGAGTAGACAAAGATGCATTTTTAAAGTGTTTCAAATGCTTAATAATTCCTAGCGCCTAATCATTAGAGCTATGGTTAACTTAAAATACCAGTATTTTCTTTTCTTCCAATCGCGCTATAGATCAAATTCAACCTTTACCGTGACTCATTTTATTTATATTCTGCATTTTAGTATCTACAGCTCTTCTTGGTAATTTGTCATCAGCCTTCTTCACTATCTAAGCAGCCTCACGATATCTCTGAAGGCTAGCGAATTTTGAGATAGGTGTTCATTTGAGTCTTCTTCTTCTTAAGGTGCCGTGCATTTCTGCGTAGGCGTCCACCGTACATCATCTTGTTAGGTGAGATGTTAAATATTCAGGATTAATTTTCTTGAGTAGTTGATAAAATTCGTAGTTATATCTGGATTTTCGTACCCCATTTTCGTTGATCGGTGAAAAGATCTGAGGATTTTTCTTTCTAGTACCTCTGAGTTGTAGTCGCCTCCCAGATATTTTAAGCTTTTTACTGAGTCGAATGTATTTATTATTTCCTTATTTAACTTATTTCCTCTTGTTCTTCAAGGCCTTAACCTAATGGAGCATTCTCTGAAGCTTAAGCAATAATTCATCATTGGGACCGGCTAATCAATTACCGGCGAAACAAAGTTATTTGCAGGCAGGCGCTAAAAACCTTAAAGGTATGAATATTGTCCTAAAACCATCAAAAGACTTCTGTTTCAATGGAACACTTTAAAACCATAAAAGAAATCATTCTGCACCAAATAGTGAAAATAAATTCAAGGGCACATGTAAAACCTAAATTAAACGATCTACCGTTCAAGACAGACTGGGTGATGCTCTGCCTCCCAGAGATAATAACATTCTTTATATCAAGATTTTTGTGAATTATCTTTCGAATAGTCTGAACAACCCAATACCCAAGATTATTAAATTCTTATGATGTACATACAGAATGATGGTCTCGATACTAAGAATTGAAGAACTCTAAGAAGAGTCGACAAAGTCCCTACGATACAACTGGCCATCTCAGTGGATCCTCTATCTACAAATTTTGTCAACTACAAATTTGATCAACTAAGAATGGTACCATAAAAAGTCACTATGGTCAGCCTATGCCAAATTTATTTTCCAGTGCTAAGATCAACAACTTTGGTGAAATAGTGTAATACCTTTACCAAGTCGTATTTTTAACATTTTTGTATCTTCATTAATTTTAATATGGAATGTGACCTGTCCGAAAATGATTTTAATGAGTGCAGCGCGTCTATTCGAGCACCGCTCGGGACTGACAAACGGGACCAAAGTTCAATTCTATCGAAAGCCTTTTGGAAGTTAATAAATGCTATATGTAAGGGTAAAGTTTTTTTAGCAGAAAATGGTTGACTTGAATTAGTGCGGTCGTAAATATTATTAAATTTATCTGACTTGGCCCATTGTTAAGACCTTGTACCTTATTTAAACCATTGTTACCTGAAACCTGTCCTTTTATACTATTATCGGTTAACCCAGGATGTTTATAGTCAATACTAATTGATGTCAACCATTTACTGCTAAACAAACTTTACAATATATTCTGTGGGTGTTTTGATGGTTTGCAGATAATCAGTAGTACCAAACTCTTTTCTAAATCTCGCCTGTTCAACCGGTTGATATAAATCAAGTTTGTGTGCAATGCGGTTGGTTATTATTCTTATTAACAATTGTAAGTATGATAACAGGCTTATAGCTCTGTAATTGTCAGATACTCTAACCAAAAAAATTATATTCTGTTTTGATTTATTTTTGTTTTGTTCGATTTCAGGTCGACTATAGTCAGTAGAACACGCAAATTGCATAGAAATGTGATTAGTGAAGAAAGCGAAGATAAAATGCAATTCTGTCGAAAACCTCTTGTTAATACGAAATTCGTCGAATGGTCTTCCAAGCGATTTGCACAATCCAACAAGAAAGAGAAAAACTTCAGAGACAAAGAGTGCACTTCTTACTATGAAAGAGATTGGAGACATTCGAGGTAATATTTTTATATTAGTTATGACATTTGCAAACTTTTTAAATCCTTTTAACAGTAATAGAAAACCAGTGGTACACACAGTACAGTTTAATAACTATTTTTTTTTTTGTGGGAGAGTGATGTATTTTTAAAATGTATGTGTATTTAAATATATTGTAATTATTTTTTATTCAATTTCTAGCAAAGTCATTGTGTGGTAAATGTGACTAAATACATCCAAAACACCAAATTTTATTAAACTTCTTCAAACTTACAAAATTATCAAATTATTGTTTACAATTTATCTTTTTATCACTTGATGTCACTGTCAAATGAAAACCTTAAATAGTTCCATTTCTGTTTTCGAATCAGCCCTTTTTTTCTAGTTTTATTCTTTTCGTCTAGTCTATTGTGTTAAACGACCTATACACGTCCCGACAAGACCACTTAACTGTCCGACGGTTGGTGTGTATGTAGGCTTCTTGACCGACAAAAATAGTTGTATCCGACGGGCCGACCAATTTGGTAGTACAACCGCGACCTCCCGACAGCCGAGATCCATGTACCCAACCTGTTAAATCGGGACATGACAATTATTTTTGGCCAACAAGCATACACATACGCCAACCGTCGGACCCAACGTTATCGGTCATGACAGTTGGGCGGTCTTGTGGGGACATGTGTAGGCCGTTTTAGACTAAGATTAGACTTTCCTACCAGCGGTGTCGCTGGTGGAATAGTGATTTTGGTTAAACTTTCACTGTTGGTAGTTATTTGGGGTCATAATGTTTAGATATATTAAAGATCAAAAAAGAAATGGGAAAATAGTAAGGGATTCAGGTATAATATACGCCAAAATAAACATTGTAGAAGTTAAGATGACTATAAAATTGCATAAGCAATACGTATTTTTATCATATTTCGTTGATTTGATTTATTTATTATTAACTGTTATACTACCAAATGGCGGTTAGACAAAATAGGCAAATATGCCTGTACAGAAAAAGAAGGAAAAGACATCAAATAAATCTAATTTCTAAAATATTAATTCCCAAATGAATATAGTTAATGCTAAGTGTAAATTCATTCGAAATCTGGAACAATTTTCATCAGAACTTCTCTATTTTGGTATTAAACAGTTTGGTATATGTTACTTTCAGAAACGATAGTATACGAACAGAAGCCACAGAAGAACATCGCAAGGCGCTAGCTTCAAGAATTGAATCACAAGTATTTCATATACGGACTGCAGTTCCTCCTAGTCTATTGCAATTACATCCTTTTGATCAACAAATCGCCGTAGCCGGAAATGACAGCTTTGCGTAAGTACTAATTTCCTACATTCTTCTAGTTTGACTTTATATTATTTATCTAAATGTATAGGAACCAATTATTAAACTTTTATTATTATTTTTAAGTGAACTCTAATGGATGAAATTTATTTCAATCCAATAAGTAATACACAGTAATATACATGAGTCATAAACATTGACCAAATTGTACATCTGTTTATTACCAAGAATAATATTTTATTCAACAAAAGTAACGACGTAACGTAACGATGTAATGTAACGACATCGTGACCATACACCGCATGGCGTAGTAAACGCATTTCCATGCGTGTTTCTTAATAAAATAAAGTAAAATAAAATAAATTAATTTAAAATAAAATAACAAAAGAAAAAGAAATACAATAAAATAAAATCAAATTGGATCGGATAAATCGAATCGAATAAAATGAAATGAAATTAAAACCATAGCTCGGTACTTATACGATCTTAGTACTTAGACGAAGAAATCTATGTTTCTCAACTTCGGTAACTCCCGGAGTGCAATATATATTTTTTGGTTTATACCTGTTAAATAAACCATAAATTTCAATTAAACCCATATTTCATGTATTATTCCAAATCAGGCACATATTTTATATTAGTCCTAGAAATTCTTTAGTTTAACTGAGGGTTTTGGTTTTGGGATCTTCTTCTTCTAGTTCCATGACCGTTATCGATCGTTGGATATCATGTTGGCTACCATATTCGCTATCGTGACTTTATTGACAGCAGCTGTAAATAACGATGTAGTTGATTTTCCATACCATTGCCTTAGATTTTTCGGCCGTGATGTTCTTTTTCTACCATGACCGCGATTACCTTGGATCTTTCCCTGAATGATCAGATGTAAAACATCATATTTTTCAGGGTGTCTCATAATGTGACCGAAGTATTCCAGCTTGCGTTTCTTTATTATATTGACCAGTTGTGTTGTTTAGTTCAGCCGTCTAAGGACCTCCTCATTTTTAACTCTGTCGGCCCAGCTTATTTTCAGTAGTCGCCTGTATCCACATCTCAAAGGCTGTCAAGCGTTTAAGAATAGACTCATTTAGATTCCACGCTTCCACTCCATACAGCAAGACAGGAAAGATGTAGCAAGATGTCATTCGAACTCTAAGGTCAATGCTAAGATCGTGACTGCAAAGTACGTTTCTCATTTTTACAAAGGCAACTCGGGCTTGTTCTATTCGGCTTTTAATTTCTGTGGTTGGATCCCAGCTCTCATTGATATTACTGCCGAGATACACTAGTTTCTCTGCTCTGTCCAGTGTGGCATCTCCGACTTTTATACCGTCATCCTGTATATAATTTTGTTTGCTAACTATAATATATTTAGTCTTCTTAACGTTGAGTTTTAATCCAAGTCTGTTTTATTTTGTTCATTAGATTTTGAAGGTCTTCTCCGCAATTAGCAAGCACTAAGGTATCGTCAGCATATCTAATATTGTTGACGATTACTCCATTCACAATAAGACCTTCGGTTGTCCCCATTAAGGCTTCCTTAAATATTTCCTCCGAATATAAGTTAAAAAGTAAAGGCGACAATATACAGCCTTGTCTCACTCCTCTTTTTATATTTATTTCATCCGACAGTTCTTGATCAACCTTTATTCTTGCCACTTGATGCCAGTATAGATTTGTAATTATTCGTAGATCTTTATCGTCCAATCCAGCTGTTTCCAAAATTTCTAGCATTTTGTTATGTCGGACTTTGTCAAAAGCCTTTTCAAAATCGATTGCACAAATGTACATATTTTGATTTATATCTCTGCATCTCTGTACTAGCACCTGTATATTAAACAAGGCTTCTCTTGTACCCAAGCCACTCCTAAACCCAAATTGAGTATTGCTAATTCTGTTCTCTAACAGCGTGTAAATTCTGCTGTGCATTACTCGCAGGAAGATCTTCAAAACGTGACTCATCAGACTTACTGTCCGATAATCACCGCATGTCTGTAGACGATGTTTCTTAGGTATTGTGACAAATGTCGACTTTAACCAATCAGTTGGTAATATCCCAGTGTCATAAATTCTGTTAAAGAAATTACACAGAGCTTTAATTCCATTTTCTCCCAAAAACTTTAGTATTTCAGCACTTACTTCATCGGGGCCAAGTGCTTTTCCATTTTTTGCCGTTTGTATTGAACGTGTAACCTCACTTTCTGTTATAGATGGACCTGATATAGCAATCGGTGTATAGTGTTCTACTCTCTCATCTTCAAATAATTCAGAAATGTAGTTTTCCCATTCTTTTAACTGTTCATTGATGTCTAATATTCTCTGTCCGTTTGTGTCTTCTAAACTTAGGGATACTTGTTTCCGTTTGTTTCCAGCGACCTCTTTTAATTTCTTGTGCAGATGAAATGTATCGTGTTTCTTTTCATATTGTTCAATTTCATTGCATTCTTTACTATGAAATTGTGTTTTCGCGTGTCTTATCTTCTGCCTGATTATTGCGTGGATCCTCTTGTATTCATTTTATCTTTATTTCTGACTTCTCTTCTTTGATCCATAAGTCTCAGTATTTCTTCTGTCATCCACCCTTGTTTGTTTCTTGCTTTTAGCGCACTCAATTTTGTTTCTTGAACAGTCTTTAAGATGTCTTTAATTCTCGTCCAGTTTTCCTCAGTACTTTCCTCTTTGCTTGATGTTAACTTCATTTTTTGTTCTAATATACTAGTTATTTCTTGTTTTACAGTATCATTTAACATCTTTTCTCTATCAATAGTAACTGTTTGCTTATTCGTCCTTGCAACTCTGTTTAATCTCAGTCTTATTTTTTCCTACTAAAATATTGTGATCTGTTGGTACATCTGCGCCTGGATATATTTTTACTGTTAATACGAAATTTCTGTATCTTTTATTTATACATATGAAGTCTTTTTGGTTACGACCAACTCGTTCAGGTGTATCTGCTGGTGATTTCCAGGTGTAAAGACGACGTTTTGGAATTTTGAAAATTGTGTTTGTTATTACTAATTGCTTTTCTACGCAAAAAAATGCCAACATATCTCATCTTTCATTTCGTATTCCCAGACCATATTTTCCTACGATATCTTCCTGTTCGCCTTCACCAATCTTTGCATTAAATTCTCCCATGATAATATTGAGATCGTGTTTCTTTGTAGGTTCTAATACTTACTATGTTCACATTGATTGTTGTTGATTGTATTTATATCATCAGTATCCTGTCTGAGAATAGGACGACGTTTTTTACAGTTTTATCTGTTTCCTTCGACACAATTATTGCTACACCATTTTTGTGTTTTGAGCTGTCTTCTCCTGAATAGTATACAATGTGATCTATAGTTACTCGGGGCCGTTGTACTTATCAACCATTTCCATGATTTGTTTCCATTGTTTATTGGGAAAATCAGGCTATAGTTGCTTTCCCGTTGCCTTCCTAAAGTGTGTCATAGAATAGTGTGCAAAGAACTATGGTGGTGTAATTATAATTATATGTATCATTATATACTATAATGAATAAATTGTATGTTCTATTTTAGCATATTTGACTGGGGTACTGGAGCGAAAACTACATCTGGTCAAAACAGGTCATCCAAAGTAGTAAATAGTAAAATCACATCGATGGAGTGGATTAACAGTCACGATATAGGTATGCTTATGGTAGCTTCTGATGATGGTGGTATCAAATTGTGGAAACCCAACACTGGGACTAGTCGCGAGCCTTCACTCATTACTGCTTGGCAGGCGTTTAATGAATTAAAACCGAAGTATTCGGGTAAGTATTTAACTAGATTCTACTTTCGTCATAATACCGCAAAAGACAGCAATAGATTGATGGAAATAGGCCGATTCAATAAAATTTTAGTATTCGTAAATCATAATGAAATTCATTTTACTTTATAGGTATAGAAATGACATGGGAGCAATGGACCCAAACTCTAATAACTGCAGGAGACTCACGGATTATTAGATTTTGGGATGCAGAAAGGGAGTTAAAAGCTTTTGACATACCTACAGGTAAGTAGTAACCCAGTATATATTACTGTATATTTATGTAAGAGGTTAATGGTTAGGAATGGGTGCAATTTCAGGTCATTTTGAAAAAAATCCATTGTAACCATGAAGTACTTGTTTCCTCTCTGTCACTGGAAGTGGACCGGGAATAACCATTTCAAGTCGTTCAAAATGCCCTCTGGAAAGATATTTTGCCATAATACCACCACTTCTTGTTCTAGGACATTTTTTACCGTTACATAAATCACATTTCTTACACCAACCTTGTACATATCGGCGACAATTGATCCAGTAAAATCTATCTCGAACTTTGACCAATGTTCTGTTGACATCAAAGTACTCCAGAAAGGCTGCTATGAAGTTCTTTTAATACACTTTTTTGTGCGATTTTGGCTGCACCAATTGTTGAACTGTAAGTATTCTATCGGGACTTTCCCACTTACGATATAATAGACATTGGAAAGATACAGAGATTCCCATGTATCCCAGTACGCCTTTATATTTCCACTGTATTTGGTTATTTCCTGCCAAATAGAAGGCACGGAGTATGCCGAATGTTACTTCTTTCCAACAGTATAGTTCGGTGATGGATATATTAATGGAATGGGGCAGCATTTCGTTGGAAGCACATACAGATCTTGTTAGTTAGAGGAAGGTGTCCTTAATTCTGGTGGTACATTAGGGAATGTCTGAAGAACATACCATAAAGGCATTTTGTAGGTAAAAATTTTCTCCTAATACAGGATAAAAAGCTCGACTGCACATAGTCAGTGTATCCATGTAATACTTTACAGATGTTGGTATTCGTGTACTAGTCTGGTCTCCTTGAAGTCCAGACCTTAACCACATAGAGCATTTGTCAGACAACTAAAGAAGAGTAGTTAGGCAAAATTATGGCGAGTTTGAAACTGTGTTAGAACAAGTGCTGGTAAACGAGTGGAAACGAATACCACAAAACGAAATTGATGCTTTAATTGAGTCTATTTGAGCTCGATGAGGAAATACTCTATTTTAATCTCCATATTTTAGAATGATTTTAAAATTTCGACTTTAAATATATCTAACTCCGGAATAACAAAAATTTTGTAAGTTTTTATTTGTCGTTAAATTAATCAATTTTTTGGAACTTAAAACAAACTTATTGTCCGGTTAATTTTGCAGGACAGTGAATTTTAAATTGATGTATAAACATTTTATAGATTAGAATATAAATCTATTATTAAACCAGTATTTTTTTCTAGGAACCGACAGTTCTGTTACGTGTATAGACTCGACGTTTTCAAGTATATGTCACGA
Organism: Diabrotica balteata; assembly: GCA_918026665.1. Classification (NCBI taxonomy): domain Eukaryota; kingdom Metazoa; phylum Arthropoda; class Insecta; order Coleoptera; family Chrysomelidae; genus Diabrotica; species Diabrotica balteata. The sequence goes on from OU898278.1 coordinate 116,657,111, forward strand.
GAATTACAAAAAGCACTACAATGGCTTCGAACTAAACGATGATGGTTTATTGCTAAATGGCGCTAAATCGTACCATGGGCCGAAGTTGGGATTGTGCGTGATAGGTTTTGTAGATGGTTCGATAAGACTGTTTGATCGTCGGTGTAATCCCAACGATGCAAGAGTAAAGGTGTGGTTGGAACATCCTGGAAGTGTCCTAACTGTGCAGCTTAGAGAAAATATTGTGATTAGTGGAAGGTGAGTAAAAAATTTAAAAAAAAATCAAAAATACAATTTTGATGTCAAATATGATTTTACATGCTTTTTAGGTATATTATTTAAATACGAATTAAAACAGAACAGAACAAAATATAATTTTGTAATATTTTCATTTATTTATTAGAATATGATTTGTAGCATATTGTGGCTCCAAGTGACTCGAGTATAGTCCAATCAGCAGGTGCAATTGCTAATCACATGCCAGATACTCACATACTCTTACTGAGAATAGTCCAACGGTGTTAAATACCATTGTGGACGTCAGTTTACAGATCCAAAATACGAAATTATGCACGTACCAAACGTTTCTTTCAAGAAATCGATTATACCACCCACTGTGTGACATATTGCGCCATCTTCCGAAAAGGTTAAGATTAATACTTCCACCAGCCCAAAAAATCACACCATTTTTCAATCGTATGTCTTAACTTGATCCTTAATAGCTTGAGGATTATCATTACTACAAATTTGAGAGTTTCGTTTATTAACGTAGCTATTCAACCGAATATGAACTTTATTGCTGAAAAAAATTTTGTTGTTAAAATTTAGATCGAAAACAGTCTGGTTTGCACAAGTTGCGCGATGATTTTCACGAAAGGAACTTTGTACAATGTGCAAGATTTATTCAGACGTCATTCTATTTATGATGAGGTGACCCAGAATACTGAGCGCAAATCAGCTTTAAGTTCTAAAAATTTCTGCCAGACTACTAGAAACAGTGTTGCCAGCTTAAAGTTCTATAGAAAGAAAGATTAGAATAAACAGCCATTAAATTAAATAAAAAAATAGTCCATCTAATTTATTATCGGTCCTTAATTTATTTGCATATTTTTTTAAAAAAATTGTTATAAATGTTAGTTCATTAAAACTTGCTAATATTAACGTGGCAAATTATTATATTTCCTTTCTAGTACTTCTGGTGATGTAAGAATATTTGATATTAGAAAAAATGACTCGATACACACTACTCAAGCAGTTCCCAGTTATGGAATGTCATGTATGTCGATTCATCGATTTGCTAACACATATGCCTGGTAAGTTTGTTAGTTAATTAACGCAAAGAGTAAATAATTCTATAAGTCTCGAATTATTATGTATTATTACACTTCATGGAAATAACTTTATTTAACACAAACGATATTACAATACTTTAACAGACTGACGACTGTAAAAAAATATCATCGATTTTTTTTTAATATACATAGTACGAGTAATATGGGACGCACTGGCTAGGAAAAATATTCTCATTCCATATTTTCCATATTCCATATGTACTTTTGTTATAGGTTACTATTTTAAGTAAGATTGTGCAAAAATATGGAATGAGAATACTTTTCCTAACCAATGCGCCCATACTACCAGCTCTAACAAGAAGTCTATTTTCTGTACGATTTACAAGACACGACAATTTACAAATTTAGTAATTTTGTAATGTTACAGATATGATTTAAAAATATATATAAGGAAATTCAATTGTTTAACTCAGATAAAATCTCATAGAAAATGGAGTAAATATGGCTTCAGTTGGAATGTTTATATTTGTAATGATCACAAAACTATGACATATTTTTCATTGTACTAGTTCCTCTACTTTGTACTACCTCTACTATGTTTGTCTTATTCACCTGTTGCGTATTCTTCTTCATCTTTTCCGTGGCTCGATAATTTGATTCCAAAATATTTCACTCACAATACGGGTTATATCGCTTTGTTACTAAGGTCTGCTTGCCATTATGCTAAATTCAGTGTTGAATTGAGTACTAAAAATATTGTATCTACAAATTAGATGCGCGCGCCGATTAATTCTTCATTCTATCTATCTCTATCTATATACGGATTTTTACAGTTGTCGCCTTTCGATGTCCTCGTCCACTTCATCCCTTCATGATATTCCGGGTCTACCTCTTTTCCTCCTTCCTATTGGGCTCAAATCCGAAATCTTTGCTATCCACCTTGTATGATCTGTTCTTCTCACATGTCCATAATAAATTAAACGTTTTTCTTCGATGTAGCTAAGTATGTCTTGTTCTACAGCCATTCTTCGTTTTATCTCATCATTTCTGATGCGATCTATTTTTGTCACTTTGCAGCTTCTTCTCATGAACTCCGTTTCAGTTGCTGTGATTTTGGACCTGTTTCGTTTATTTATTACCTTAACTGTTTTAAATTATACCGATTTTTATTTAAAAAAATTAACGATTCCGTCACTACACCCACACCGGTGACTTCATTCCTACTCTATGTACGTTATAAAATTGGTATTTTATAACAAAAATAGACCTGTTCCAGGATTTCCCTCAAAACTCGACGGTTCTCGAAATAATGATAATATTCCATAATTTAGTCGTTCACTGTATAAAACTCGTACCAAACTTTCATTAAAGTTTAAGGGGAAGTATTCCATATTTCTTTGAGATCTGAAATGCTAGTTAACTGTATTGTATATAATTTGTCCATATAAATTCTTGACGATAATAAACATTTATTAATAATTTTTAAAAATGTATCTGTTTTTTAAGAGCACAATCAATTGCTAATTATGAAATCTTTAATTTTAGCGGTTCTATGAACCAATTCATCAGCATCTATACCCTTAAAGGTACGCCCCTTAACACTATCAGGGTCTACGAGGGATTTATGAGCCACAAGATTGGACCTGTGACGTGCCTCAACTACCACCCCCACAAAGTAGCTCTAGCAACTGGCACCTCTGACTGTTGCGTCAATGTTTATAGCCTTGAAGGCAGAAGGTGACGAGATTCTCAGCCCTAGGCCTTGTTATGGGGCCTTCTGGGCCATTATTAAATATTAGGCCGAGATTTTTCAGTTCTGCGCGTTTCTTTAGTTCAGAGATTGTTAGCTAACGGTCGTTTTTTGTGACTGATTAAAAACAGGTTATTGGTAAAAGTGCTTGAAATAGACAGGGTATTAGCTAGAGCTTATGTGTACCGGGATGGATCACAAAATGTGCAGGTATTTTCAGTTCAGTTATATGTTCTGAAAATGAATCGCCCAATATGTTGGGTGATTAATACGTTTTTGTAAATTATTTTATTAAAAGAATTTGTGTTTCTTTGTTGATTTTAACACCGGATTTATTTATTTAAACATAGGTTTAAAATTGTACATAATTTTAAACATTAATGTAATTTTAATTATCAAACTTGTAAGATTTATTATAAATTACTCTTTAAAAAAGCATACAAATAGCATTACTAGATAAGCTCTCGGATTTTAGAAAAGTAGAGCCAAAAACGACAAAATTCCATATCTGTATGGTTAAGCCAGAGGGCAAAATTATAAGCCTATATTAAAAGGATTGCATTATAAAAGGATATAGCTTGAGGCTTCTTAAAAAATTTGATAATAGCTACTGATATCAAAATGTATGTACCATAAGTTTGCCAGCGCCTGTTGTAACGCTACCATAGTTTCAAACTCGCCATAATTTTACTAACTACTCATCCCAAGTTGTCCCACAAATGCTCAAATGGGGTTAAAATCTGGACTTCTAGGAGGCCAGGCTACCACCTGAATACCAGCATCTGTAAAATATTGCATTGTTATCCTAGCTAATGTATAGACAACTCCACTGACAAATAAAACTGCATAGATAGAGTAGTTACTCATTTCATGGAGTTATTTTTCGGGCAATCAGGATAACGCATTAATTGAATTGAGGGCGTAGACAAGAAATGAAGTCGTCAGAGATTATATATTTACAGATTACTTAGCCGTTTACGTCATTGTTTCGCTGTTATTTGTTTAAGGGGACTTTTACTTTCTAAATATTCAAAAAATCGATTTTTATGTAAGTAAAAAGTTACTCAGTATCATATAAATACTGTCCTAAAAATGTATTAAGAAATTTGAAATGGTAACGAATTTATAGCTGTATTTACAACGATGGGCACCTAAGCTAAAACTCGTTTTTATACAACACGCGCTCACCTGTGCACCTGTAACTCAAAAAGTATTATTTTGAAAACCGGAAAAAAGCCTGGATCTGGTGGTCATTTAAAAGGCGGTCGATGTAGGGGACGCACTGAAATAAGCATAATATGAAAATACCATTCAAAGGTACTCTGCTTACTGCAGAAAACAATTCTGAATTATTCAGTTCCTCGGCAAAATTGGATAAAATAAAAATTGGAGAAATACAAAGTTGGTCGGAAAATATCGACGAAGCTCGTATTGCTCAAGCCAATAGAAGGAGCTGCGAGACATCAAAAGAAGGCAAATTTATGAAAAAATAAGCTTTGGCCGACCATTTACAGCTTTCACTGCACAGTGAGGGCACCCATATGCACCAGGAATCGCTGATTAGAGGTAAAAAAAGTAAATATGTCTGTTTTATTCCATAAAATTACACTAAAAATACTTTAAAGCGTTTTTCTCGAAATGACATTTTTCAAAACTGGGAGACGTTTGTCTCAAAATGTACTACACCAATCTGAGTAAACCAAATTGTTTTGATACTTTATATGTACGACTTAAAATACACGGAATATATTCAGATGCGTTCAAAACATAGAAAGGAACTAAACAGAGCTGCACACTATCACTATTATTGTACAACATATATTCTGAATATATAATGAGAAAAGTACTAGACGAATGAGATGCAGGAATTACTATTGGAGACAGAAAAATCAGCAACCTCCGATACGCAGATGATACGTATACTGACTTAATGGCTAAGCCGCATCAGCGAAGAATTTGGACTTCAGATTAACACCGGAGAAAACAAAAATAATGATCGTAGACAGAGTAAATAATAATCTACCGCACATACACCAAGTGGCGAATTTCGAAGTGGTAGACATATTTGTATACTTAGGCTCCCTAATAACCAACAATGGCGACTGCTCCTCACAAATGAAGCGTAGACTAGCAATGGTCCAAAGAGCAACAGCTAAATTGATTAAAATATGGAAAGACCGAACAGTAACAAAGAATACTAAGCTCAGGTTGGTCATTGCCCTTATTTTTCCCATTGCTACATAAGCAGCTGAAACATGTGACAGTAAAAAAAAATCGATAAGAATAAGATCAAAACCTTCGAAATGTGGATCTATAGAAGAATTCTACGCCTGTTCTGGACAGAACATAGAACCAACCTGTCAATTCTGGAAGAGCTTCATATAAAATATAGGCTATTGAAAAAGTAAAACGAGCATACCTAAATCACTTTGGTCATATAGCTAGAAGAACGGGGACTATGGAACTATTGGTAGTAGAAAGAAAGGTAGAAGGCCGAATACCAAGAGGTAGGTCGCCAACACGATGGACAGACCAAATGAAGACTCTGATGGGAAGATCCTTACATGAAGCCATCCATGTGGCACAGGATCACAGCCAATGGAATCAGCAAGCCAATAATATTTAGAGTGTGGTGGCACCACAGGCAAGGAATGAGGAGGATATATATATATATATATATATATATATATATATATATATATATATATATATATATATATATACGACTACTAAATAAACCTCTAAAAAGTTTAAAAAAAAACGGCGACCTTTATATAAAATCACATATAAAGGTCTTTACAGTATAAAAAAAATTCATATTTTAAGGTTTATTTATTAGTTTTAAGTCTCAAGAATTGAATACTTGGTATGAATATTTGGTATTTGTCAAAATCGAAGCATCCCTAACTTCTCTGAGTATTATTTAGTCTTCGAATAAATGTTTTGTCGACGTCTGCCTTGGAATCAAAAGTAGTATAATACAAATTATCTTTAGTATTTACTATACCTTCAGTTTTTCTCCAACATTTTGATGATCCCCCGTTAAACAACACCTATACTGCCAATACATAAATATAGATTTATGTTTTGTAACACACTCTTTATAAATTGATTTGGTTTTATGTTATTTCAAACAAAAGTTAATACTTACTTGACTAGTTAGGAAATGGCCCATGAACAGTGCTCAAAATTATTAAGGCTAATATTTAATGAACAACTTGATCTAAAATTTCGTTTTGTTTGAAGTAATAACAACTATGGATGGTTGTTGATAGCTTTAATAAGGTTAATAGTTTTTTCAATATGTTCTGTCCTGATCATTTTCATCGATCGAGTGATGTACCATATTAATACATTCGTTACATACTTTACGATATTATAGCAAGCGCCATTATAATAAAGTTTCTTCGCACAAATTTTAAAAGGGCATTGGTTTAGTAAATCGTAACTGGCGCAAGTCTATGAATAGTCGATAACATTAAGTTTTAAGCACTAACTAACAATGTTTAAGAGGCTATAACTTCGATTTTCAATACCATTTATACTAGATATTATTATTGTTCATAGCTCTACCTAAGAAGACAACAGCAAAAACCTGTGCTGATTATAGAACCATCAGTTTGTTAAGCCATTTTTTTTTTAAATTTGTCTAATGGTAATACATGACCGTATTAGTTTGGTTTCGGGTTTGAAACGAGAGAGGCATTTTGTTTGGGATAAACGTATTTTCTTAAAGATGTCGTGATATATCTGTAGACATGTATTGTTATTTTATTGACTTCCAAAATGTATTTGATCGTGTTACGCATTCTATATTGATCGAAGTTCTAAGAGACATTGAGACAATAACTTTTAAATAATTTAACACATCACATTTAATTTTCAACAAAAAATATACACAATACCTATATTCCTAGTTTAGTTGTTAATATATTTTCCCCTCAACAACTTTTCCAATATTCGTTAATGGTTGCAGTAAAGACGATGATCACCTGTCACCAGTTTACCACAACAGTTTTTAACTATGTTTACTCAAACATGTAATAGTAATCCTCGTATCCTCGTATCGGAATTTAAGTAATATTTATTTATTTAATTTCACTTTTACTAGATTGTGTTTCCACTTAAGTTTCATTTTGTTTTATTTTATCAATTTTAAAGTCATATTTAATAATCACACACATATAATATTGGTATAATTGCCGTATATTCTGTACCAGAAAGCATCCAATACGGGTCATTATATTTTCAGAATTTAGTTTATCATGTACCGTTGTCCTGAAGATGCATAGCAAATTAAAGTATGAGAAACCGATCTGTACTATGTAATAAATACACATTTAGACTTTTGGCCACGTTTTCAGCAATTCGCCCCACTGTGCACTGGAAAGAGTGCTGTGACTTGATGCGAAAATACGTCATTCGCTTAGCCGGTTCATTACATTCGGCGTTTACTGTATATTCTGCAAAGTTTTGTGTGCCGAACGATTTTAAGGTCCATCATTTTACTACATATTTAATTATTTTGAGCACTGTATTTACTTATAATTGTTGTAAGAGTAAATAGGCCTTGTGCTGAGTTAAAAATTAAAATTGCAAGGAAGAAATTCCTGTAGATTGTATACCAATTGGTTTTAAAATGTCCATGAAATTAATTAATATTTTAGTAGTGTCTACAGAAGACAGTATTCAATTCGTTTTTATAAAACTATTTTGATACACTTGAACAGAAGGATACAGGGTGGGTTGTTTTAATTAGATTAGATGGACTGTTTTAATTAATTGTGTAAATAATATTTATTATTTGAAGGAATTTAATGGAAATGCTCTGCTGTAAGGTTTTCATCACATGCATGCTCCCTATTTAAGGCGTATTTCCTTTAAGCATGATTAAAAAAACTGCATTAATAATTTGCTTTGCTTAAAGCTTTCAAAATGATGAAAATGGAAAATAGTTTGGTTTAAAGAGATGAACACGTGCATACGTTTACTTTTGGGTTTGATTGTGATTCCTAGGTCTCAGAGGATGTTTTATATTTACTTTTACCATTAGAAAGGTAAATTTATTTTTCTCTGTATAATATTCGCACAATAATCGTAAGACTAAAAAGAAGACAAAGAATCGGTTCATAATGCCCATGTCTATAAACCATGCCTAACACTAGAAACCTTTTCCTGTTTACATTTTTTTTCCTGTTTAAAGTTAAGCAATTATGTAAAAAAGATTAAAGTGAAAAATATCTGCGTGATAAATTAGATCTCTAATGAAAAGTTCTGCTTAGTTAGTCTGCATACGGGTCCTTATTCATATGAGAAGCGTCAGAGAAAGGTAATCGTTAAACTTGAGAACTGCGGGGTACTGACTCATGACGTATCTCCTACGCTTCAGAGAGATTACGAATCTTACTTAATGTTAGTTCTATGAGCCTCCTCACGATTAACGATTACGCTTGTCTAAATCGTTTCTTACACTTCGTATGATAACCACCTGTGTGAGTACTGATTAAGTATTCCCTTAGATCTACTGGCCAATATCTTTTGAGTGTTCTGTTTTGTTGTGGTTCTAGCAATGGTTACTGTAGTGTATTTTCAGTAGGCTGTTATGATGTTTGACACTTTCTTCTTTGATGATATCCTTAATTTTTCAAGTCTTAGTGAAAGGATTGACTTAATATGTACAATGGATTATTAGTTATTATACTTAGGATTTTTCACTGGCAACATGTAATGACATGAATATGAGTAATTGTTTTTTTCTTAGATAATTGACATACGGTATATTAGCAACAATTCAGAACGGACAAAAATACCTACTTGTAATAAATAATTAAAATAGGAAAATGTAAGTTGTGCGATAATTTTGAAGTGTTAAAAGAGTTAGAATTTTGAAATCATGAGTGTTGCTTGCGTGAGTCCATTTCAAATAGGTAAACGAAAGAATATATAAGACTTAATCACAAACAGTTTAATTTAACTATCTAGACGACCGGTTTCGCTTTCTACAATATGCAAAGCATCTTCAAGTCTCGATACAAAGTTAACTAAATGCTGAAATAATAAAACCCATATTAGGCTGTTGTCATAAAGATAAACAAAGATAAATTATATAAATTACAGTAATTATGCCAATATTACATGTCTGTGGTTTTTCAAAAAATGAATAAACTGTTTAAGCAGACAAAGTAAGATCCACAAAGTAGTATAAAAATAGTCTATTGAATTGTAATAAATTAGTAAATAAACATAACATTACTTACATGCCGGTACTCTATTAATTGATGGTTGGAAGAACATAGTTCAACTATGATATGATAAGAATGTGAACTATGTTCTTCCAACCATTAATTAATAGAGTACCGGCATGTAAGTAATGTTTTGTTTATTTATTAATTTATTACAATTCAATAAACTATTTTTATACCAATTTGTGGATCTTACTTTGTCTGCTTAAACAGTTTATTCATTTTTTGAAAAACCACGGACATGTAATAATTTTCATAATTACTGTAATGTATATCATTTATCTTTGTTTATCTTTATAAGACAACACCCTAATATGGGTTTTATTATTTTAGCATTTAATTAACTTTGTATCGACAGACCTGAAGATGCTTTGCATATTGTAGAAAGCGAAACCGTCGTCTAGATAGTTAAATTAAACTGATTGTGAGTAAGTATTATTTGTTATTTCTTTTACCTAGTTACATTTTGAATCTATTAAAAATGCAGCCTTGCATAATTATACAATGGACTAAGTGACCTTTGAGTCATAAGCTCACATAGTATGCTTATTCTTACATGACATACCAACTTTTTCTCTTATAAGTATTATTATATTTTTACTTATAGAAGCCTGACTTAAATTTTGTCTATAACAACCGTCGCCGTTCTCATCACTGTGTTATTGGACACATAAAATAAGTGATAATATAAAACTTAACCTTTTTCAATTGACTGGTACTTATTCTAGCATTTTCAATAGATGGTACCAACACATATACAAGCTCATAGAAGTTTAATGTTTAACACAAAAGTGTCCCTCGATTCAGAGAATGCCAAAATGTAAATAAAACAAGTTTTTTATCCTGGTCGTTAGAATTGTGAAGCTATTTGTGGCATTTTGTAATTACTATTTAAATGGGAATAAGCCACAATTAAAGGTTAAAATACGTTTATTGTCGTTTCAATTTCCACTTCGGAAATCGTTAATCGTTAAACGATTTCCGAAGTGGAAATTGAAACGTCAATAAACGTATTTTAACCTTTAATTGTGGCTTATTCCCATTTAAATAGTAATTACTGGTCGTTAGAGTTATAGACAATCAATTTTGGCGCAGTTCCAATGCAAACTTTTGAAAGTGGTTGTAATAATTATTTGTAGAATCGAATTCCTACCCGCTAAACCAGACCCTCCTCTATCATCCAGCGATCCGGAAGCGGAATGGCCGAGGTAAGGCCGGCATCACTTCCGAAGCACTACCTTCATTCATTAATTCTTCATTGATACACATCCACACTCTATTCATCTGCAAGGAGGCTCCCTGTCTTGTTCCAGGTAGCGCGTAGAAGACACTCATCGCGCTTAGATAGTCATCGCATCATTCCCAGGCGGGCATTTCTTCCTTCCCCACAGTCTGACCCACGCATTCTAACTCATACAGTGTGACCCACTTTTCTAGCTTCACCTTTCAGCATCATTCACACAAAGCTGGACCTTTGCCGTTGGTCCAGCTGCCTTTCTTCCTTTTCCTTTTACTTGATCAATGCACGGATATAGCTGTGTATGTTAGTCCAACCTAATTTATTTTTAATAATTTCTCTCACTGTAACAAAATTCACACATGTCTCTCTCTCCATTCTGTTCCTTTCCACTATCCATCTGCTGCAATCTGACATCGTATTTGTCACAGTGTCCGAGTATCCACAGTATAGGCATTCATCTGTATCAGCCTTTTCGATCCTATAGAGATAGGCCCTAAAACACCCTTGTCATGTAAGCACCTGCTGTGTCAGGAAATATTCCAGTCGCCTGTGGCCACAGCCCACCCAATCTCTTATGTTCGGGATCAGTATTTTCGTCCACAGTCCACATTATCCGTGTTGTTCCATTCTTCTTGCCATCTTTCAACTGACCTTTCCCTTTTCTGTCTTCTCTCGACCACAGTAAGGTTTGGGCCTCTTCTCTCATAAAGCTCTTTTCTTTCCACCGCCAAAACATGCAAGGTAACACATCCAGTGATGGTCCATAAGGCTGCCGCAGACACAGTCATGCAGGCGCATACCACTCGCAACAGACTTATTCTGTCCACTCGTGTCATGAGACTTCTATAGGCCGTTATCCCTACCGCCTTGCTATGGTGCTGGGTCGAGGACGATCGACTGTACAACACCGTGTAAGACCCTTCTCCTTTCGGATTTTCCATTCTGGTGCAATGTCACTCCTAGATACTTTACTTGTTTCTTGGGTATTAGACATGTTCCCGCACATTTTAATTCAATACTTTGCCTGTTCCTTGTCCCTTTCAGAATAATGGCTTCGGTTTTCTCTGTCGCAAGTTTCAGTCCGTGCTGCGTCATCTATTTCTTTACGACGCCATAACATAAGCTTCCACCTTAGTTGGACCAATTCCATCGTTATTCCAGGCATCGTTAAATGCTAGAATGATTTTCATAGATCTTTATTCTTAGTGGAAAGTCCTTCCGAACCAAAAAGAGTATCGCTTGTGTTGGTTAATCCATCGTAACATACTCAAGAAGGTTGGTCGTTGATGGTGTAGAAAAGCTACATGTAGTTTGATGGCTTTTAAGATATCCAGTTCCTTAATCAGGCTAAAAGATATCGGCTGTTCGAGTTATTGGTTATCTAACTATTGGTGCGGTCAAAGAATCCAGATTTATCGATGGTTCCAAACTTTATAATGCCTCCATTCTTTAAACTTTAAGGGCTTTAAAATCAAGTATTTCTTTTTCAAAATACAGAGTTTTTTGTTAGTAAAACAAAATTCTTAAAAAATTCGCATGTTGCTTTCTTGTTATTAACTAGCTAGAATATTTGGCTTAGCAAATGATTTTATCGTACATTTAAAATTTATATTGTTACCTACAGGGTTTGCACAAATCTGTTTACCTAAAATAATGCTTTTTGTCGCTTACGTAATACATAACACTAAATGCTAATTAGTTCGTCAAGTTCATCGAATTCAATTAGATTAGTAGATTCAGTTGAAAATAAAATGACTTCTGCTTTGTCAGAGGTTTCAAACTTGAAGTTGTTTCTCAATAACTATATTTCAATGATGCTATAAAAACCATTGATATGGTATATCCAACGTATATTGTTTGTTCTTGTCCTTAAGATATTTTTGTAAAATATACTTTAACTCAATGGATAGAACATTACCAGATCTCCAAAAAAAAACATTATTAATTTAATCAATTGGCCAAAGAGCAAGAATTGAATGCTTTTTTTAAGAAGAGGTTTAATATAATCTACCATATAAAATGAATATTTTTGAGTTCATTGATTAAAAAAATAATAAACTAAAAGAATAGCAAGGTTAATTACCAAAATGAGAAGATTCTACTGAAACTGAAATACTTCAGCTTTTGACAACACTCACTTATCTACAAAACTGATTTGTGACTGATCGTGAATTCACTTCCTGAATATTTCTGAAAGTTGGTTTCTGTAATTATTTATTCTGGGCTTCCCAACCGTTTTGCAGGTTCAGGGCGTTTGGGGGTACTATCCCCTCTGGGTTTTAAAAAAATATTTAACCATTCACAAATCCTCCTAGCATAATGGCGTGAAGCAAGATGAAACCAAAATACACTGGGCTCCAAAATTAACGCATAATTTTAAAATTCTTATTTTGAGTTGTAATGAAAAAAATTTTATTTGTTCTTTTCTGCTTTATGGTTGTTTTAGAACATCTTAAATAAAAAAAAAACTTTTCTTTTTTTACAAAAAATGTATTGAAATTAATAATATAACATCATAAATCTAAACATTTAAACAAACAACTGATCTAAACAAACTAATATTATAAATTAATGACGAAATTGAAATTTTTAAAGTTAAAGAAAAAACTAGTAACGTGTATTCGTATCGAGTATTGCCTCCTCTGGAATTTATTACTGCTTGACAATGATCTCTCATACTGAGAGTAATCGTTCTGATTTTTTCTTGATCAATTTGATCCGAAATTTCAACCAACCGCAAAACAGTTCATCTAATGTGTTTGGTGCATTAGGTAGTTGTCGTAGTCGTCTGTCTATGATGTGCCAAACATGTTCTATTGGGTTGAAGTCAGGACTTCTCGCAGGCCAATCCATGGCACAAATTCCAACCTCCTGCGACGATACTGCTGCACAATTCTTGCTGTGTGTGACCTGGCATTATCTTGCATAAGAATGAAATTATCCCCAATAAATGGTGCAAATGGAACGACATGCTCTTCTAAACTGTCTGTTATATACCTCTGCGATGTAAGCCGACCGCGATCTATTCTAATTCCGTACGAGCCTCTAAATTAATCTCACTCCACACCATTATACCGCCATACTGTATAGTCCGAACCGCCGCCATACTGTATAGTGCCTACGGTGTTACACTGTGAGTAGCGTTCCCCAGGCCTTCTATACGCTAGGTTTCTCCTGTTATCAGAAAAAGGACAGTACCTGGATTCATCGGTGAACAGTATTCTTCCCCAATCGTTATTATTCCAATCAACATGTTCACAAGCAAAATGCAATATTTGCCTTCTATGGTCTCTGGTCAGTAATGGGCCAATTGGTGCCCTTCCACATTGGTGCAGGTCGTTTTCGGCAAGTCTTCTTCTAATCGTATTTTGGCTAATTCTAAAGTTATAACGATCCAAAAATTCATTTTGTAGATAAGTACTGGTAACAAACCTTTGTCTCAGTGTACGAAGTGTCAAATCCCGGTCTTGATTAGGAGTTGTAACACTTCTACGGCCTTGACCGGGTCTTCTCGAGTTACTTCCAGTAACAGAAAAACGTGTTAACACTCTTGAAATGGTTGACTGGGTAACGTTAAAACGTTCAGCGTGTTCTACTTGAGTGTATCGTTCTTCGCTAAGAGTAACGATTCTAAAACAGTCGATTTCTGACAAATTTCGATTTTACTGCTGCTGGTTGTTCATTTCAAAGAAAAACACTTAATAAACTCGAAAAACCCCTTTAAACGTTCAGTACAACGTAATCTAACCCAACTAAATTCGAAATAAAATGAAGCACAATTAGCATGTTTTTAATTTTTTTGCAACAAATGGTAAAAACATCAGCGTGTTTACCGTTCTTTCGATAAATTTTACAATATACCGGGAGTAACAATAATATATTAGCACAAAAATCGAAACATTAAAGTTATTTGATTTACCAGGGCTTTTAAAATTATGCGTTAATTTTGGGGTGCAGTGTATTTCATCTTCTAATATTGATCAAATATTAATAAAATTAAACATATTGAGTAAATATCTTTGAGTAGAAATCACAGCATCCACATCTCCCCAAACTGTCAACATATGTTGTTGAACTCCTATCCTCAGATAAACTAGTATGGGATCGTGTCGGTGTCCTAGATAAACTAGGAGTCCGTAGCAAGGTTACGGTAGCCTGGGTACCAGGGGGGCACGAAAATCAGTAGGGCAATGAGAAAGCAGATGAAATGGCCAAACAAGGCTCATTAATGCCATTCATTGGACCAGGAACCCTTCTGCGGCATTGCAAAGGCAGTAACAAGAACAGCTACAAGAAAATGGGTAGCATACAAATCTCTGGAATGGTGAAGGAATTCACCAGGACAAAGACAGTCGAAACAGTTCATTATAGGACATTCGCCAACATTTACAGCAGACCTAATAAGTAAAGACAGGAAAACAGTCAAAACCATAGTAGGTCTGTAAACAGGGCACTGTAAGCTGAATAGGCACTTAAACTTGATGGTATTGGCAGATGATGATCTATGCAGATTCTATCACCTAGAGGAAAAAACAGCAGAGCACTTTTTAAGTCAGTGCTGCAGTTTCTTACATTAGGCGAAGAAAAGCCGGCAAAGAGGTACAATGGAAGGTTCAGTTCCGAAGATAGTAAACCTTTTAAAAAAGGTCATGCTAGAGAATGTAATTTAGGATTAGAGGGCCACAAGAGCTCTGGAATAGGCCAAATATTATCTCATTAAATCTATCTATCTACAGGAATTGTGCATCAAATTAGAGGTGTAAAATCTTCGTTGATTTTCATTTCATAATATGGAAGGTAAAATATTTTTTTATGATACATTACACTAACCTTCTTCAAATACCGTATCAGAATTATCTGACGTTAGCGATCACCATTACGAAGGCTTCTAGATCTTCTTCCACATGAGATTTGGTATTTGATTCCATTCACGAATGTTTTTTAGCCAAGAAACCTGTTTTCTTCCTACACCTCTTCAATCTTCTAATTTGCATATAAGAATCGCTTACAGTATTCCATATCAATTTTCCCTTAATATAAATGACCCAGATCAGACATGTTTTGGAGTTTAACAGTCTTGTGAAATTTTTCGACTTAAGTAATTGAACCTCTGCATCTGGATGTGGGTTATGTCCAAAGACTAAAAATTCTGTTTTGTTTGAGTTTATTTGAGTACCCATTTCTTCTCCTACTTCGTGAATACTTCACAGAATACAGAATTTGAAACCTTCAATGTTTTCTGATAGAATTACTGTATCGTCCGCGTATCTAATTACATTAAATAGTTCCCCGTTGATTTTTATTCCATATGGTTGTCTCTCAAGTGTTTTTGGATAAATGGTGCCTTCCTAGTTTTCATAGCATTTCTAAAACAAAATTGGGTTTCTTCGAAGACGTCTTCTTCGCATTTGCGCCTAATCTGTTGTGAAGTATTCTTAGAAAAATCTTTATCCCTTTTTGTATTTTACACCATTTATGGTAACAATTTGCTGGGTAGTCTTAAATAAAAGTTCAAAACTACTACCGAGCTTTCGGCTAGAAACACCAATTCTGTCGTGAGGTTGAGATTAATACCAGTCCATTAATACTGTTTTGTGTTAAAATATAAGGTCTTAACGTTTAGGCAAATTAGTGTAAAGTGTACTATCGTATTGCCATATAAATCTTTGCCTGGCCAACATTTGGAGTTCTCAAAAAGTTGACAATTTTATCTTTGGGCAACCGTCCAACACAAGACTAAATAATGGCCCAACGAAAGATGTTCGAAATAGCTATGTAGAATTGCTTCTTTGCCAATGTTCATAATTCTATTTTTAGTTCTGGTTTAGGAAAAATGCAATTTAGCAGGCAGATAATAATTTTCTTAAAGCTTTTCTCATAAATCAAGCCAAAGGTGTTGTTCTGAATGTGTCACGCTTTTTCGTTGGAAATGTTTAGATCCTAAAATATATTTGGCTAATTTTTCGACAAAATCAATTTTTTCCATACATATATTGGGACACAGTCAACATGCTGTATGAAAAAAGTTCCAAGAAAATCCGTCAGTGCTAAATCGCATCTAACCCATGTTTGTTTAGTAGGTATATATTTAGTTTGTTGCTTAATGTAGAATTTTAATGGACTATTTAAAATATTATTTTTTTTATTTTAACCCTTTATACCATGCCACATTAAGTCATCTAAATACGAATATATAATGCTAACAAAAATTTTGCGAACCTTTGTTAAAATGATTTAACAGTTAAATACTTTTGTTGTAATTTCATAATTTTATACTGCGCTGTACATAACTAGGATATCTATAGATACAGTTACTGAACTACTGACTTTATTTCTAACATGATTGTCGTAGCATAGGTTAACGAATTGTATATATATATGATAAGGGAAATTTCGCATATATGTAAATTATTTTGTACATTTGTTTCATATATTTTTGTTGCAAATAAAACGATGTTTACGTTAAAAAGTGTTTAAGTTTGAATAAAATATAAATGTGGGTTCAATAAATGTATGTTGTTGGTAATATCTTCCATATACAGTCTCTAAAGTCTCTCTGTATACAGCCTCCAAAAAAAAATTGTGAATAAAATTAATATCAGTGCACACTTCTGATTATATTACATTATACAGACTATTGTGATGTTGGAAGCCCATTGTGATATCTGAGGCCAATGTAGGAACGTCTATGCTCTACTTTTCGCGGAGACTAATGAAGCACATTGTAGGCAAAAAGTCTTAGGCCGTATTCTCACCACCATACAAGGCAAGTGCTCGACATGGGCAAGGCATCGGCTCGGCAAGATATATTTTAAAGTTTGTTTAGCAGTAATTGGTTGACTTAATGAGTACCGACTATAAACATCCTGGGTTAACTGATAATAGTATAAAAGTCCCGATTTCAGGTAACAATGGTGTACCTGAGGTACAAGGTCAGTGGCGCCGACTTTTAGAAATTCCGTCCGGTGCACCTCACCTTCGATTGTCAACGTTTTTGTCTTTGTGTTGAAAAAGGTAGGGTGGGCTGGGTACCAAATTTTTAGGAAAATAAACATATTCTACTAATTTATTAACGTTTATTGAATGAAAAATATGAAGATAGATAAACATACCTATATCCTATATCTACGAAAAACATAAACACGACATGATCAACATTACACTAATAAAAAAAATTAATACATATAAAACTACCATTAGTCAATAGAACATGATAAGACAGCAGACAACGGCTGTAAAATATTATATTTCATTTTTCTCTAGGATCGAACAAGGAGAAAGAATTCATCCTAACAGAGGACCGTTTGATGAACTCATTGCAGAGTTGTTCCAAATCGAGATTTTCCACCATGTCGCCATGAACATTCAGTATCATTACATCATTTAATCTCTTCTGGCTCATTGTTGATCTTAAAAATGATTTCAATCTTCTCAATGATGAGAAAGATCTTTCGGCCGTACATGATGAGACTGGTATTACCAGCAACAACTTTATGAATTTTAAATATTCAGGTAAAATATCATAAAGCTCGCTATGACTCCTCAGATATGTCACTATATCCTGTATAGATTCAATTTCGACATTTCGCTGTGATGTAATATCCAAGAACATGTTTCTATGAAGGGCCAGTCTATCGCCATCGAAGTCTTCTTTATAAAAGGATGTCACATAATTTGCATTTTCCGCTTTGTCCAGCGCAAATGCCTCAACTTTTCTGAGATGTTTCAATGTACCCTCCTCAAATCTTGTCGTCAAGCTAGTCACTGCCATGTCAATAATTTCATAGTACATCTGGCGGTAAAATTGTTTAACATCGTCAAAATTGTGTTCGGTTTGTCTCATGTCATCTACTTTCCTTGAGACCTTCCTTCTTTTGGGCAATATTGGTTCGTTCAAATCCAATTGCTCAGACTCTGTTGTAACATTGTTCCACAATTCATCATACCTGCCTTCATTGCGAATCGACAGCAAAGACGTTTTTACAGTTCCTACTTGTTTGGTTGCTTTATTAAAATCAAGTACTTGTCCTTGCAGGATCGTGTTCAATGTCTCTATTCTTTCGAATATAAGTATTATAGACTTAAGAAGGAAGTAAAATCCGAAATCCGAAATTTTGTTGAGGAATCCGCTAGCTTTTGATCCTCCATCGCTTGGCTGCAATTTCTGCTGTTCCAGGAATTCACTTATATTCTCGTAATTTTTTAAGAAACTCTTCAAAGATTCAACTCTCACACACCAGCGAGTGGGACAAAATGGGCGAAGAGCTGGCGATTTATCTGAGCCTTGAAATAGCTTGAAATGGCTGAGTCTTTTCGGAGAATCTCGAATGAAAGTGATAATGTCCTTTATATCAGAGAGGAAATCACGGACATGCAAGATTTTCTGGAAGGAATCTTGAACGACTAGATTCACTCTACGAGCGTGACAGTGCACATATATAGCACGTGGCTCATCGAGAAGAATTTTTTTTTTGAAAACCATTGACACATCCACTCATATTCGCTGCGCCGTCGTAGCACTGTCCGCGACAATTGCCAATCTCCAATCGACAACGTAATAAAACATCTCTAATCATGTTATAGAGAACATCTGCAGTTGTGGATTCAGTCTCGTGCACACCGATGAAATATTCTTCAACTTCCAAGGAAGCATTCACGCTTTTCAAGCAGAAAGACATTTGTTCGCTCACTGAAATGTCTGATGTTTCGTCAGCAATTATTGAAAAAAATTCTTGCGAACGGACACGGTCATGAATAATTCTCTGAACAGCATTCGATAAAATGGACATTACTTCATTCGAAATATCATGAGATAACCATTTATATCCTGTTCTGCCCAACCAAGACTGCAGTTCTGGAATATCGTTAGCTCTTAAATGAAGCAGATTATTGAAGTTTGATGTACTATCGAAGTGTCCTCTGATAGCAATACCCTGAACAGTCAAGTATTTAATAGTGGAAAATATTGTGAGAAGACATTTTCTTGCATCGGTCATGTCTTTCAATTTAGACTTTGACAACATATTTGCGACGTTTACGCCTTGATCGTTCTGTCTCAATGATAGCGCCGAATGTCTGTGAAATTCTGACTTTTCGTGATCCTTGAATCTCTTTAACGCTTTACCCCACGAGTTGAAACCTTCTGTAACGTCGTTCTGAAGCTATTTACTTGTGGCATTGTAAATTAATTACTATTAAACTGGGAATAAGCCACAATTAAAGATAAAAATACGTTTATTGACGTTTCAATTTCCACTTCGGAAATCGTTCTCAAAATACAAACAGTAAATTAAACAAATTTTGTTTTTTGTTACATAGTGAAAAATTCTTCTAATAATTTAATTTTATCTGACTCATTTATATTGACAATTCAGACATACATTATGCATTTTAAAGTAGACGACTTTAAAATGATATTGCCAATATTGTTGAGTTGCGCTCCTGGGACGACTTTACTTATAAGATAGTTCATTCGATTACATGAAATCAACTTTAACTTGAGAATATCCTTTCTATGTTCATTGTTAGGTTTGGTTTTGGACAAAATAGATCTCAACGTGTTTGTTGTTTTGAATGTTGTTGAAATGTTGAATTTATTTCCTATCCTTTTAAGTTTTTCTGATAGTCCTTAATACCAGTATTAGTAAGTCAGTAACATATAGAGGATACATCATTTATGTTTTTTAAATAACGTAACATATAAAATCAGAATTTTGATGTTTGTTGAAGGTAAACTAAATTCACGAACAAATACTTACAATGTCGGGATAGTATTATGAGGTTTTTTCCTGGTTTTCCCTCATAATTTACTATGGAATCACTAACAGGAGAATTTTACTGTCATCATGTCATGTGTTTGTCTTTTTAAAGACGAATTACATGCTATGATTTTTTTCTGACGGATATTCTCAAGTTAAAGTTGATTTCATGTAATCGAATGAACTATCTTATAAGTAAAGTCGTCCCAGGAGCGCAACTCAACAATATTGGCAATATCATTTTAAAGTCGTCTACTTTAAAATGCATAATGTATGTCTGAACTGTCAATATAAATGAGTCAGATAAAATTAAATTATTAGAAGAATTTTTCACTATGTAACAAAAAACAAAATTTGTTTAATTTACTGTTTGTATTTTGAGAACGATTTCCGAAGTGGAAATTGAAACGTCAATA
This sequence comes from Diabrotica balteata, assembly GCA_918026665.1. NCBI lineage: Eukaryota > Metazoa > Arthropoda > Insecta > Coleoptera > Chrysomelidae > Diabrotica > Diabrotica balteata. Next base: position 116,677,788 of record OU898278.1, read on the forward strand.
AACGTATTTTTATCTTTAATTGTGGCTTATTCCCAGTTTAATAGTAATTAACTTCTGTAACGTAAGTTGATAAGACTCTCTGCGAATTTATTCCAGTCGATGCTATTGGCAGCTTCAATGCGGCTGCTGTTTTGCAAATAGTACAAAAAATTTTATCGAGTGTACTGTCATATGTTATCCATGGATAAGTGACACTCCACGTGTCACGAAACTGTCTGCCCTTCTTTCCACTAGACGTTATGGTTTTACTACCATTGTAACTCTCAACAGATGTCGATGGAACTGGAACAGGTTGTTCATTCCTCGTAGCCTGATGAGTTTGTATCGGATTACGTATTATGAACTTATCCATTTCTAGTGATCAGGAATCTAGAATGGAAATTTCACACTTCATTCGTGTTGTCACAAAACAAAAGCATTTTAATACACAATTAAAGCGTTTATTTGAAAAACAACGCATGTTCATTTTTTGAAAATTTGACTTTATATGTTGTTCGCATAAAATAGTAGTTTTTATCGATCTCGTACATTCAGTTGTGTAAAAATCCCAAATGTCCGGAGTAAATACATAGAATATTCGGATAGTTTTAGAAAAACAACAGATATCCAAGCGGTATGTTGTAAAAGAAACACTTGTCCCATCTTAATCAACGGTTATCGCTAAGCGTGAATGATTTTGTCTATAAATTTATCAGTTCAATAAGTTGTGTGCGTTCTTTGTTAATAACAGGTGATGTTTGTTTCTTTTGTAATAAAAAACTAGTTCAGCATGGCAGAAACTGTTCAACACAATTCCTCTAATGTTATGAATATTATAGATGATATAGATTATTTCGCTAAGTTTCTACCGATTTTTGTTTAATATATCAATAAAAATATGAAATCAACTTGTACAATTATTTTGATATCCACATTCCTTCCAATGAATATCTTAGTAAAAGAAAGATTTGAAATAAATTGAAGCTGGGCAGTTTTTCTTGATTTGCCAAAATTTTAATTCTTGGACAATAACATGTTGTTTTTCAAATAAACGCTTCAAATATTTCCCCTTTGTACTTACCTGTCTTAATCTATGTACAGTGATGGCACATCCCCTCACCAAAAAAAACGCACCGTATGCCTGACAAATTGAAATATATTCGACTGATTTATCTTGCAATATTGAATAAACACACAAAACCAGCAAGTGAAGGATGCACGATGCACGTCCGAGAATTCAACCCGAAGCGCGCAGAGTGGGCGGGCGAGAAATTTCCTCTCCATGTATCGTTCGCCGACAGAAAATTCAACTCCATCCTCCATCGGCGTCCGGTGCTTCGCACCGGACAGATTTACCTGTCCGGGGCGCGGGCACCGCAGCACCCACGTAGTCGGCGCCAATGTACAAGGTCTTAACAATGGGCCAAGTAAACAACTTCACGGGATTTAATTCACCGGTAATCGACGGACTTTGCATGCGACGTTCTTCCGACACAATATTTGCCTAGCATATGCCGTGCAGATCACGACAAGTGTAAATACCTTACAGGCAAGCAATATGTAATCGTGGTTGTTTAAAATCAGTTTCATAATGACGATAGAGGATGAAGCGTCAACAGAGACGTGATTTTTCATCGGAACAAGATAAAATTCTCATTGACTGCTCGAGAACTCGAGGCGCTTTATTTCTTTTACAAACAATATTTTGATAGCCAGTACAAAAACATGTTGTTGAACGAAATGGGTGAGAAATTACAACAAGGTAAGTATATTTATTATTAAAAATAAATGTGCTGATCTATAGCTACATACATTAAACAAACAAGATTTGTAAAAAATACAATTGTAGTTTATATTTTTTCATATTGCCAAGACACAGATCTGAATTCCGAATTAAAGAAATGGGTAAATATACCTCTATAGTAGAAGCCACAGTTAGAATGCAGTGTTGATCTTACAGCGCGCACCGATGCCGCTCATGTCGGCACATTGGTAGGTGCGTGGTAGTTTGGCGATAGACTGAGAAATCAGGGCCTTACGCGCTTTGTTTCAAAAATCCGTACTTGTTAATTTAACTGAGTTAAATAAGAAACTAAACAAAAAAAACAAATAAATTCTATAAAAAATACCTGTATACATAAAATATCTTCTTCTTCTTTTTGATGTGCCTATCCGTTACGAATGTTGGCGATAATCATGGCAATCTTTATCTTATCTGCAGCACCGCGGAAAAGCTGCACATATGTTGTATTGAACCAGATTCTGAGGTTCTTCAACCAAGATGTTCTTCTTCTTCCTGGACCTCGCTTTCCAAATATTTTTCCTTGCAGGATGGCTTGAATATCTAATAAATAATGATAAAATAATTATAATAAATGATAAAATATCTAATACCTTGTAAATACTTATATACATGTTATATGCATTGTACCAACGAACGTACCTTATGACGACGATTCCCAGGGCATCAGGTTTTAACTTCCAACAACCAGAGCCGATAAGGATCCCTGCATATGCAGTACCAGCAGAGTCAGCGGAACCCAAGCTTTTTACACGTTCCCACTCAGTCAGCAATTACTAATATTATAAAACCACTTGTCGCTCTTTATTTTCATTCATTATATTTTTATAGTTCATTGTATTTAAGTTTTAAATTCAGTATAATTAAAATGGTAACACGTAACTTTGCTCCTTGTATTTTTGAAATAAATTAATTTTTTTAAAAGTCAAAAAAGTGTTTCGTGATATAAAAAGTGGCGCAAAGTCGGTAGGATCTGGAAACGTTGGCAGAACAAGGAAGAACTTAACTGAAAACGGTAGATTCCAATCCTTTAACTAAAAAAGGAACCAGTAAACTCCAAAAAGCAGTGCCGTCCTGACTTTGCAGAAATCTTCGAAGGGAACACCAAATGAAGCCCCTGGTAGAATAGCTGTCGAGAACAAGACGACTTGATGTTTTTGGAACTAATGTAAGTCTAATATTGAATCATCTCTTATATAATGTTTGTTTTATACCTTTTATTACCATATCGATACCTTAATTCGCATATAGGCTAACTCCAATATCATGAATTTTACAGGAAGCAGAAAAATATGAATAAGACCTAATCCACAATAAGTTTTCGAATTTTGATCATTATTTCATTTGAATAATGTATTCTAAATTAGTGTCAATGTAAAACTAATAAAAAACTGAAGACAAATTACAATTTTATCATTAATTTTTGGAGATAGCCTTTTTTCTAGGTAAAAATAAAAACGGATTTGGAGTTAACCACTTTTATTGCATTAAAAGTAAATTAAAACTATACTGTAAAAAATACTTAATTTGTAACTTAGGTATAAAAAATAATTAGGCTTTGAAACAATTTTACTTATTCATGGGGTAGACTTGAATAAAAATTGTGGAAGTCCACTGGAACAGTTCTTTTTAGTTCTTGTAGATCAATGTATTTTTTCTTCGTTATTTTTCGTCTCTCTGTATACAAATTTGGTAACTGTAACACATTGCATTGTTGTATATTACTGTTTTTTCTTTGGGATAGTAATTTAAAATCGTCTGCGAAACGTAATTTATAATAAATCTCTCCATACGGTGTATATTTTAACACTCGCAAATCAGTAACCTAAAAAGAGTTATACTTAGTATTTGAAGTCACTGTTTAGTAGGTACTAAGCAGTACTTTAGCAAGTATTACATATTACAGCAAGTATTTACTAAGCAGATAAATGTTTATAGTGTGCTTGATTTTCTTTGGTCTTTTCCTCTTATTGCATGAAGTCAACAGGAGAAACAGATTACAAGTGAGAACATTTGTCTGCTTATGACCCTTTTTCAGCAAGTTAAAAGAAAGTTAGATCAGACACATATTATTATAGTGTAAAATATCTACAGGGACACATTTTTAAAAGTAAGTGCATTAGAGAATGTAGCTATGGACAACGGTGACATATTTTTGATTTACAGTGTTTGATATACAGATTATAGAATTCCTGTTTCGACCTGATATCTGTCTGCAGATATAGTTTAGAGGTTCTCTGCCTGCAATAATGTGATTCCGTTTTGGGCATAAAATCGATAAAATCATTAAGTTCCTTTCTGTCCCTTTCGAACGGCTTTGATTTTGAAATGACGTTTTCTTGTTCGGCGCTTTGTGCTGTTTTCGAAGGTTTGTTCAGACTATTGGCTTTCCAGAACCAAACACTAGTTTTTCCGATGCACAGTGTATTTAGAAACAACGTCTTACACACCCTAATCATTTCCTCGCTGCTCTTAAGTTGATATATCAACGTGCTCGTCCTTTTAGACTTCTCAGGATCTTTTCTATCTCTCGGTCGCTTTGTAGGAATAACCTTTATAAGTCCGTCTATATACACTTTTTTTCTTGCCATGTCATAGACCAAAACTTATCAAAAATTTGTTTCCTCGCATCTTCCGATACAAGATGGCAGTTTAATACACTGTTTACCTTTCTGATGCATTTACAACGAGGTTTAAGTTTCTTGGCTGGTTTTCTTATATTCTCTTTCCAAGTGGTACCAAGTTTTTTTTCCATAGTATGCTAGTCCCTGTTCCCTTTGTTGCATATTTTTGTTACTTTGCCATTCTTGTGTATTTACTTCACAGCGCTTTTTTCTTTTGACTTTCAATTTTTCTGTTTCTAATTCAGATTCAGAATCACTGTAAGGAACTAGACTTTTTAAGTCATTTTTTTTGTTTTAAAATTTTATTGTGTACAGTGGGTGTTAGAGATTTTTCGGGTATGGGTATTTCTCCATCGTTACTATTTATGTCAAAATCGTGGGTACTGTTTTCAGGTAGTAATAATTTTATCTGCCTATCAGAGCTAAAGTTTGTTGGAATCTCATTATATTTAGATTCATCAGTTGGTTGCTTACATGATATTAGGGAAGTAAATTCATCTGTGCTATATTCAGAAGTTAACAAATTCACGTCTTCAATATCAACAGTACGGTCAATAATAAACTCTGGAAAATCAAAAGACAAAACTGGACTATTCGTGAATTCAAGATCTTCTATAGAATTATGATCATGTGAAGAATTTTGACCATTTTCGTTTGTCAATACATTGTCCTGTTCATTTGCATTAACTGCAAGTTGGAGGATTCTTTGTGCACGTGACATTATTCTGTAAGTAATAAGTAAGAATTAAAAATAATAGAAAAAGGCACACAATTTTGAATCCTATTCACATTGGTGTGTTTACATTTAAAATTACAAAATTTAAAAGTATAAAATACGATAAGTGGGTACTATAAATTATCTGAGTTTTACTACTTATTATATTTTATTAAATTTTCAAGTTAAATCATCATATTATTAGATAAAATTTATAGTTTTTTATTTAAAGTGATGCCAACAACAACCTCAAAAGATAATTAGGATTTGTGGCTAACTCCACAATATATCAAATATATGACTTAGAAAAACGGATATCTCCACATACTAATTAAAGCAGTAAACTAGTCACTAAACGTATCTTTTTAATACAATATTGTTAGTACTTACCATGTAAAAGCAATCCTTTCGCATAAACCAACAATATTTCAGCTAGAACACAAGTTTGAGACTAATAAACGAGACGAACAAACTACCACTGTTAACGGCAAGGTTGTGCTGCCATTGTTATTACGGAGTTAGCCGATCAAAATCGACAACGCTGGAGTTGTTCGATTTTCCTACAGGCTGTTGTAAGGGTAGGTACAAAGAATCAGTTTCAATGAAAAAGTCGATTTGACCAAAAAGTGGAGTTGGCCGATTTGCGAATTAAGGTATCGATATACTGTTCGATATTCCAATATTAAGAATTCTTTTAATTAATAATTTTATGCCGAATTTGAATCTTTTTTGACAATTACTTTAATAATTATAAAGTTTTGGCGATTATTCTGTAAATCGTCAACTTTTTTTATTTTCATTTTATTAAACGTTTACTTTTGTCGATAATTCTGCTAACCAGACACTGTCTTAGAAAAATACTTTTCCAGTATTTTGATTTATTATTTTGATATTTATATTTTGATTTATCATGATATTTATATTTGATTAATTATTTAGTTAATTAATCCATAATCTTATATTTTTATTTCTATTTCGTTTATTGATTTATTAACTACCATGAATGATAACGGCAACATTTCTCGTTCCGCGTCTCGTAATGAGAACCAGCCTGAAATGGAACCTTTTGAATGGGGCCAGGTAACAGGAATTTTTTTTTTAAATATTCATATTACTATAAATGATTCAGGAATCAATGCAACTGTTTACGGGCAATATGAAGACTCCATATTTTTTTTTATAAAATAATGATAACAGATGAAATTATTCAATTATTTGTTCGGGAAACCAATATCTATGCACATCAACAAAAAGTTAAAAATACCTCTAAACACTCTCGAGTTCAAACTGGAAAGACACCACAGAGAATGAAATGGAAGCATTTCTAGGATGCCTTATGTGGATGTGATTGGAACAAAGAACAAGCTAATATGGACGACAGGCTACATAAAATCGGTTCCTTACTATCAAAGTTACAGGAAACTTTTCAAGCTTCCATAGTACCTGGTGAAAATATTGTTATAGATGAGACACTTGTTCCTTTCAAAGAAAGCTAAAGTTTAAGCAATATATTTCGAATAAACGGTTTAAATTTGGAATTAAACTTTTTGAACTGTGTTTGGAGGGGGGTTATTTATATGACCTAAAGGTATACTGTGGAAGAGAAAAAGAGGTTTCACAATAGCATTCTCTTCCATCTCAGGTTGTTCTGAACTTAACCAGAGACTTGCTAAACAGCGGAAGAACCATTCTAGTGGACAATTATTACACATCAGTAGAATTGGCACATAAATTGCTATCCATATAATTGAAACTCTTCGTAGGAACAGAAAATTAAACCCAAAAACTGTTTTGCAAGCCAAATTAAAACGTGGAGAAGTTAGTGCAGAAGAAAGCAATACTGGCATTTTTGTAGAAAAATGGAAGGACCTTATGCTAAACACAAAATTTTTACCGGAAATGGTGGTGGTCAACAGTCGCCCAGATGAATTATTGAAGCCCAAAAGTGTGCTGGAATACAACAAACATAAGCCCTATATTGATTTATCAGGTACCTTTATTATTTAAAAACATTTTTTTTGTTACTGTAAAATTGTTTTTAGATAAGATGAAATCATATAATACATCTCTACGTAGAAGAGTTAAATGGTATAGTTGGCAATCGAGCTTGTTATTGGAGCTGCTATTGTGAATTCCTATTTATTAGGTACATCAAAAAATAACCAATAACAAAATGACCATCACAGAATTTCGTGAGGAAGTCATAAAGGGTAAAATGTGTATTTAAAAAATAATGATATTATTATAAGTATATATGTATGTTTTAGGACTTACAAAACTTGATACTTGTCCGACTGTCGAGGATTCGAGCCAAACAGATCCACACGAGCTTATAGAAACCGAAAAAAAAAAACGATCATGTTCCGTGTGCTACGCAGAACTTTCAATAAAATCGGGAAGAACAGTTGCCAAAAAACAAAACCCCAAAAACAAAACTGTATTGCAATAAGTGTTCGAAATGTTATTGTTTACCTTGTTTTTTTAAAAAACATGCATCTACCTCAAAATAAAAATTTCTGAAATGCTAAAATATTGAATTTTTTTGATTGTAGAAAAACCTTCTTCAAACCTATCGTAAACTTCTCTGACGCCCAAACCAAATGGTCCATATTGTCCAATACTTGCTCTCACCGCTTACATATATTTGCAACAATATATTAACAATATAATTAACAATATATGCAAATGGGGGACAACGTTTGTCCCCCATGGCACTTTACGTGTTAACTAACAGCGGTTTTATGTAATTCTTAAATATTATTATTTTTTATTTATTTGGATCATCTGTTTATTTGAATCAGTATAGATTCAACAGAATTCAGTAAACAGTATGAAGCTTTGCACTGTATCACTATTTTTTTACTCTTCACTTTTTGCCAGGGCCTGCTGTTGACTTTTTAGCGAGGCTCCTCATCCCTCTCGACGACCTGCTCGTGTATTGGTACCAAGTAAATTAATGTCTCTTTATGTGCAAAGAAACCATTTAAAATTTTTAAGTATTATTGTTGGCACATATTAATAAGTCTTTCGCCATTAGTTTCTTCGCCACACATGCCGACCAATTAATTATAATCGTGTTTTCCTACTTGAGCGTTAATATCTCCTCCACATATTAATTCGAGAGCATTCAGGATTTTGTTTAAAACTTTTCTGAGGTCTTGTTCAAAAGATTCTTTTTTATGTACAAGATAATTATCGCTTATAGAGTATAAACTTTGAATCGTTATATTCCTCTTAATACAATCGTCATTTTGATAAAACGCTTATTGCTTGCTTTTTATTCTGTGATTATACCTAATAGATGGAATAACAAGGATAAACGGACTATATAACACAAAATAAGAAACAAATGACGTACGATCTTTCAGTTGTTTTATAATAGATTCTGACCATTTTAAAATTTACTTCACACAAAATTCCTGTTACAAATCATTAAATAATTTTATATTATTTTTAGATATTGTTTCAGTTAAGGTAAATCCGGAACCAATAAAACAATCTGCTTTTATACTGTACTTTTGAAACCTCTGAACTCTGAACACAGACGGTAAAAAATCTGAACATATACCTCTAATTGACATATTTGACAAATGACATATGCTTTAAAACGTGACGAAAGAATAACAAACACGCTCTTTCTCGTGCAAGTAACCCAAGTGGCATCTTGTCTCGTAAGTTTATAAAATAATTCAGTTTATATTTTTGCCATCCATTAGTAAAATTTGAAAATTTTTAAACAGACAAATAATAAAAATATGTATTTTAATATTAACGTGGATATTATGTCGAGAAAAATTATAATTAGAAATTTAAACATTTTTAGTATTAACCTACATGTTTCTAAACCTAAGTTTTTAGTATTAGTCAAGTATATAAATTTAGATAGGATTTAAGGATAGTCTTTTTGGTAAATAACCTGTTATATAAAGTTGTCTGATTTTATATTCAATTTAATCTTTTTTTAGGTTTATCGTAACTCAAATTAAACGTAAAGATGTCGGGAGGAATCGAGGCTTTAAGCCTTAAAGAGGACGATGTTACCAAGATGTTGGCGGCTTCCACCCATCTTGGAACAGCAAATGTTGATTTTCAAATGGAACAGTATATATACAAACGTCGTCATGACGGTACTCACATTATCAATTTAAGAAAAACGTGGGAAAAAATTCTGTTGGCTGCCCGTGCCATTGTTGCTATTGAACACCCTGGCGAAGTTTTTGTAATTTCATCTCGTCCCTATGGCCAACGTGCTGTTCTTAAGTTTGCTGCCCACACTGGAGCTACCCCTATCGCTGGAAGATTTACTCCTGGTACGTATATTGATATAATTTCATTCTATTTAGAAATAGCCTATTGTCCATAATGATGATAACACTAAGGAACCTATGAAATAATGATTTCAATTGATCGTAACTGATGTCACACTTATAGTAATTTGTTTTATTAATGTATTAACATATTGAGGATAACAGTTTTATATTTTAGGTGCCTTCACTAATCAGATCCAAGCTGCATTCAGGGAACCTCGCTTGTTGATTGTTACTGATCCTGCTTTTGATCACCAACCAATTACAGAAGCCTCCTATGTAAACATTCCAGTTATTGCTTTGTGCAATACTGATTCTCCATTACGTTTTGTTGATATTGCCATTCCCGGAAACAACAAAGCTTCTCACAGTATTGGTTTACTTTGGTGGCTTTTGGCTAGAGAGGTATATTTTTTCCCATTCATAGTTTAATGTTTAAAAATTAACAAGTAGATGGATTTAGGTACATCATCTAGAGAACATTGCAATGAAGGTAGTTACAAAGAACATCCATAAAAGGAAATATTTGCATTTGTTGGTGTTGCCATGTCCTTGTTTCTGTATAGGTTATGCCTGAAATATACACAGAAAGTTTTGCAATTTTTAATTTATATAAAACACAAATGAACAAATATTTGTTTTTTCCAATATTAATTGCAGCTAATTATTATAAGTTTTTTTGGCAATTGTCCTTTGATAGATTTGACAATCCTCAAACTGCCACATTGCAATAGATGTCTTTTTAACTTTATTATTTATACTGAAATTTTACTATTCACTGTTTTAAAACTATTTACTTTTTCTTTTGATAATTCTAAACTATTAATTTTTATATATCTTATTGCCATTGATTGCATATTATATTGTATTTTTAATGTAAATTTCAAAACTGCCAAGCACCAATATCTTGTCCTGTTATGCATCATTTGTAGGTATCTTCACTGCTACATTTTCTAGATTTTGTTTGAATTTTGTGTTTTGTACCTTTACTAGATCTTGGATCCTGATAATGGTTTATGTAAAAATTTTATTAAAAAAAAATATGTATTAGAATGATGAACTTTTTCCCATTGATTATCCATGATTCTCAATAATTTTTCCACCTGAATATAACTCAACAAATCTTTTCCAGAATATAGTAAATATCAAATATTTTCATACTGTTACACTTTCTTTAGGTTCTCCGCCTTAGAGGTATCATTCCACGTGACACCAAATGGGATGTTGTAGTAGATCTTTTCTTCTACCGTGAACCAGAAGAAGCTGAAAAAGAAGAACAAGCTGCCAAAGAAGCTGTGGCTGCTGTTGTCAAACCTGTAGAAATCCCAGCTCCTCTTGAAGGCCAAGACTTGGACTGGAATACTACTGAAACTACTGACTGGAATGCTGAAGTTGCACCAGGTAATTATATATTTTAAATAGCTTTTGTATTTTATAATGATACATAATTCTTTGTTTCAGTTGCTCCTGTTGCTGCACCTGCATTTAATGTTGGTGCTACTCAAGATTGGGCTTCTGAAGTTGCTCAAGAGGAATGGTCTACAAATCAACCAGCTGCTCCTGCTGCTCCAAATTGGGGAGGTGCCAATGAATGGCGTTAAAAATACTGTTTTGGACCAATAAATAAAAAAAATTATTCAATATTTTAGTGTTTTAAAAGATATGCCATTCCCCCATCCAAATTCCTCACTCAAGATGGATGTATATTCTTATTGGATAGAATGATCTAAATATGTGCATTCTTGCCATTTAAGAAATGAGGAATGTTGTTCAAGTCCTCAAAACTATTTCAATTTTCAATGCAACCTCATTTTCATGGTAGAGATTATATCATAAACAGTTGTGCTGTTTGAATTCTTTTTATCTACATGTCCCACCCACTAGATAGTGTCACTTAGGGCAGTACATTTTTTACACCAGACTTTATATAAATGGTTAAAAGAACAAAATTGCATGGTCACATTCATTAGTTTCAAGATATTCCTCCTCTTATAAGATTTCTTTCAAAAATATTTTTGAAATTGAATAAAGTAATTTTATTACCTATTAAATTATAATTCCATGAAATTATGTTTGTTCCTAACACCACCTATTGGCATATTAACAAAGCATAGGTTGTTTATCTCTGACAGAGCTGTCAAACTCAAATGAAATATTAAATTATAATAAATAAATATTTGATAGTAAATTTAATTATATAAACTAAATAATATATTCCGCTTAGGACATAATACAGTACAAGATATACAATATGAAACATGTAAAGTCATATGCAACAGTTTAATAGCTGCAACAGTACCAGAACCTACTGAAGATATGTAGAGTACCATTGCTGAATGTTTTAATACAACTGCCCAACTGTGTCAGTGCTTTCTTTGGATGGCAAACACATTACTATTCAAGCACCTCCAAACATAGGATCACTTTATTGTAACTACAAGAAATCATTTTCAATTGTTTTTTTTTTACTCTTGTAGACGCCAATTACAAAGTTTTGGTTGTTAACTTCGGAGAATATGGCAAGAACAGCGATGACGGAATTTTCGCAAATTCTTCATTAGGCAAAAGACTTCGACAAGGAACACAACAACTAACACAAAATACTGAATACCCGAGTTAAAGCCTTATACGTAATAGTAGGAGACGAATCATTCCCTTTAAAAACATTTATTGTGACCTTATCCACGTCAGGATTTAAATGTAGCATAACTTGTTTCCAACTACCGTTATTGTCCTGTCAGAAGAGTTTAAAGAATTTTATCTTAAAAATTTCGAATTTATAACAGGAGAATTCAAGCAGCACCAAAACATGCAGATAACATAGTACTGGTGACATGTATTCTAGATAATTTTAATAAAAAAATATGATAAATGCAAAAAAATCGATTTACCAAGAATCTGTACGCTGTAGAAAAAATGTAGCTGAGATAATTTTAAACAAAAATGTTTATAATCACTTTTTGTGCAGAATGAACCGTTCTCTTTAGAAACAACGCTTGAAGCGACCGTCGATTTTGAACGTCAGCTACGCGCGCGAAATCGAAATCAATGTTCAATTAATTTTTATCAGCTCGACGGTAAAAATTCGGTATCTATTGATCAACAAAAATCAAGATGCGTTTTAAAGGTAAAGAGTGCAGCTTTCATATGCAGTGTTTGTATTTTGCCGAGAAAAAACTCCTTTTTATAAAGGTGTTCAATAAATAAATGTTTCCATTTTTAGAGATCAATCTTTAAAACCTATGACACGAAATTTCAATTTTGAGTTGTGGCAACAAATAAGAGGCATTTGAAATGTGAATAAGAAATGTAGAATTTAATGTTTTTCACTTACAAACGATCGCACGTCACTGGATATGCATCCAAGAAGACGGTTTTGGATGTTTATAGTAGAAGTTTGGTTCTTTTGAAAAACGTACTAGAGTAATTAAAAAAGTTTGAAATGTTTTAGATCGTTTATGTAAAAGTTTAAATCTAGACGATCGCTTCAGTCGTTGTTTCTAAGAGAACGTTTTTATTCTACACAAAAAGTGCTAATAAACATTTTTATTTAAAATTATCCCAGCTACCTTCTTTATTTGAAACATTTTTTTCTACGGCGCGGCTTACAGATTCTTCGTAAATCGATTTTTTGCGTTTTTATCCCCCTTCACAGCGGGTTTTAAGGAGAAGCCCGGGATAAAAGTGGTTAACTTTTTTGCATCTTTTTAGAGACCCTAAAAATTAATATTCTTGACAAAATTCAGCTTGTTGGTATGATTTTTAGTGGTTCAGTGGCATTTTCGTTTCTGACGACTGGAGTACTAGAAAATAAGTTAGTTTTAATTTTTCCTCTGTTTATATTTAAGTAACTGAGTACTTAGGGAAAGTTGAGAGTAAATAAAAAAGTAGATAATATGCAATACCATATTCACCTCCTCCTGTGCCGGTCAAAGAAATTAACATAATCATTTAGGTTAAGGTTATCTATATAACATAACATGTATATAACCTATTAGTGATGTGCAAAAGTGCTACTTTCAAATAACAGTTATAACTGCTACTGCTATTTGAAAATAACAGCGATGAAAAAGCTGCTTAAAAGTAGCAGTTTAAGAATAAATGGAAGGGATGAAAGTGATGCTTAAATTGTTACGTTGAACGAAAGCGCTACAATTTCTAAAGGCTGATTTATAAACTTTACGTTGGCGTTGGCGCTGGCGCTGACGTTCGCGTTACAACATGGTCAAATGGAAAACTCGTGTGTCTATTTATAAACATCGTTCGCCGTTGGCGTCGGCGTTCGGTTCCGTTCAAGATGAACCAACTTTATCTTTTGCCGTTGGCTGTTGTAGCACAGAATACACAAACCCTTCTGTGGTTGTAGTCACGATCTCAGAACATAAATTAAAACTGTATCTTTGTCATCGCACGCAGCCAATAGCAATATCGAAAAAGTGACAAGGTTTGTCAAACAAATCAAACAAAATTATTTGTGTATGTTTCCACGTGTTTATAAAGTGAAAAAGTTTAGATAACAACAAGCCTCTCTTTAACAGAAATTCCATCAGAGCGATAGTTTACATTTATTTTTGGTTTTACCATTTGTAGTAATTTTTCAAATGCTGGAAACTGTATCCTGGTGTATTTAAAAAACTGCTGGGTATCCCAGTTTTTCATATTTTTATAATATTTAAAATTACCTCTTGTCTTTCTGTTCTGGTTAATGGGCCTCTGGGTTTGTATCGACGTTGTCTTTTATTTCGAAGGCTCAGTGCTGCTCGAATACAAAGTATCAGTGTCACTGCACCCAACAAAGGCCGAGCAAATCAAAAATTGTAAGGCAAGAAATTAAGATGTGATCTTTAACGCCAACGCCAACCGAAAGTTTATAAATGCAGTGTATGATAGCTAGCGCCAAGGTCAACGGCGAACGCCAGCGCCAACGCCAACGTAAAGTTTATAAATCAGCCTTAAGCATTATCTGCAGCAGTTTAAAAATCTAAACTGTTATTTTGGGTGTGTTTGGCGAGATTTACCGACGAGGCGACGAGCCACAAAACCGCGGTTTCGCCTGTCGATCAGAGCCTTCGTGGAGAGTATGAAGTTATGAAGCAGTTATTCTGAAAATGGTGTAACAGTGTGAAGCAGCTTCTGTGAAATAACAGTTGAAAAATAACTGCTACTGCTTTCGCAACCCATCCTTATAACCTATAAAATTAAAATATACTCATAACAAAACAATCTCCCTAATGTGTGCATACCCTATAGTGCCCTATATTTATAATCCAATTAATGAAAAATGTGTGTTAATTTAATAAACAGAAATGATTCAAAAGTAATACATAAGAAGGGTCATGTTTTTAAGTAAAGAATGTTTTTTACCATTATACACAATTTGTGTAACATTTTTTGGGTTTTTACTTTACCTTTCATATCACACAGACATCTTGTGTTTAAGTTGTGATGAAACAGATAATTCAAACATCGTTTTCGATTATATCGTAGGTAAAATTCTTGTTGTTGTGTAAATATTCAACAGACAATTAATACTTTCCTTTTAAGTTGGTTGTGGATCTGCTGGAGCTATTGCAGCAAGAAGACTGGCAGAAAATAAGAAGATATCAGTTCTAGTTCTGGAAGCTGGAAAACATGGAAATTTTGTGCTCGATGTACCTGTATTTGGTTTATTATTACAACAGTCTGCCTATGATTGGCAATACCAAAGCGTTCCCCAGATAAATAGCTGCTTTGGATTACAAAATAATGTAAGTTCTGTTATTTGTTTGTTCTATAGGAAAATTTTATTACAATAGACAATAATTGCAGAAGAAAGAACTAAGTACGGACAGTTGCATTACCAATAGTTTGTTGGACTTACACCTAATCTAATTACAATTTATTTTCATTTGTTACATATGAGCAAAATATGAGTCTAAATAAATTAGTAATCTATGTGTAGGGGTTCTACAGCTTTTGCCACATCAGTTGCTGCTAGGGATAAATGGAATGGGTACCTAACACCAAGAACAAGGTCCCATCTTCTATTCATAATTTGTTTATTATAGCAAAAATTAACTGACAAATTTTGGCTGCTCTAACTTTTCACCATCACCACCAAGTGCTTATATCCTGGTCAAGTTGACATATCAATTCAGATTGCTAGTATTCCCTGACTTTTTAATGTACCTGTAGATAGCCTAATTAACAAATCACGTAACTCCGAAAAAATCGAATTTTTCGATTTTAATATTACAATGATCTATGGTAGCTCTATATTGCTGCCTAAGTACTAAACTCCCAAAAAATTTAACTAATTCTAGAAATGGAAAAAACAAAACACCTATGTTTTTTGGTAAGAAATTTGTTAATGCAAACCTGGTACTCCTGGATGTGGCAGATTGTTTGAATCTATTCTGTCTATTCTGTCTCCGGCTTCTATATAACATGTAGCTTCTCCATTTTTAAAAATTTTAAAGTGTTTGTTTGTCTTTGTGTATTGTATTGTTATGTCCAAATTTACATGTATGACATTCTGCTCATGTCGAATAGGCCACAACTGACGAAATGCCCCTGAGGATGATCTATTGATCGAAAGTACTTGGGCAAGATTTAATTAATTACTGTGTTCGATATTTGCCTTGTATACCATCAAAGTTCAATTATTCGAACATTCAACCTTGTATTGATTGGTTAAAATTAATTAACGTCCTAATTGAAAGTTTGCAAACCATGTATGTGTTAAAGTAATACCAAGTAACTCCATAACTAAATCTAGAAAAACTCATAACTCCAATAAAGAATTATCTTTAGGTTTATTTATACAAAAAACGATCCTACTGATATTAGAATTATATTTATTGTGTTTTTAAAATACTATATAAAGTCAGTAAGGTCTACTATTTTAAAGTTATTTAGTTTTTTGTTGCTCCTGTAAAAACAGGATAATGTGACGAGTTACGTGGTTTATTAATTAGGACGTCACTATATTATTTTAGATTTTTTTATTCATGGGTAGAAATGTTTCAAAACCTCGTGGACCTCGTAAATACGCATGTCCGAAAAAAATAAATGAAACAAAAAAACATGCACCATTTTAATTTCATATGAATTTAGGAGACAACGTAGGATTTGCAGGTGCTAATGATATTGAGTATTTCCAATTAACATGACATATTATGTTTCTCTAATCTTAAACATTCATATAGTCATCGCATTTTTATTTTATCTCACGTTGAAAGATGTAATAAAAATTTACGACTTCCTGTCTTCACTGCCGATAAGAATTGCTGTGTAAAAATGTATAATATTTACATTGCACTAATTTGGCTTATAAATAGACCTTTTAAGAACTGAAGAAAATGTAGAGGACAAATAAATAATTAGAAAGTCAGTGTATGATAGAAAAATAGTATTTTGGTTTTAAATTCAGCAAAATATGTTTATAAGAGACGAAAACCTCGAAATCCTTGGGAAAAATAATCCAAAGAGATTTTTTGCATAATCGCTTTTATAAAATACCGCAAAATAATGTTCAAGAGGTCGCTCATACAAAAAGTGGTCCTATTTTATTAAACAGTTTTGTATAAATCCATTTTTAGATTGTGATAAGGGCCTCAAACAACTAAAAACAATGTATAAAATCAAATAAGCCCAAATCTGAAACTGACAAAGTTATTATTAATTCATTAATTTGTCATAAGTGTACAAAACATAATATTTATTTGCAAAAAAATAACATAATATAACTTATATTTTTAGGATCTTACTGTAAAACGTAAAAAATTACTTGAAACGTACTGAACATAAATAGTACCCCACTATAAAATATTAAAACCGATTATTCACAAAAAAAACAAAAATAAAAATATTAAAGCTATTATGAGCTATTATGAATTATCTTTAGTTTCATTCATGTTTTGAATGTTTTAGGTAAGTATGTGGCCAATGGGTAAAATTATGGGAGGAACAGGGATGCTTAACAACATGATTTATGTTAGAGGATATTCTGAAGATTTTAATGATTGGTTCAAAGATAAAGAAGGATATACATTTTCCAAAGATATTTTACCTTACTTTAAGAAATTAGAAGAGTGGGACTATAAAGGTGGAGTAAGAAAATATCAGTCATTACATTCAAAAATGATTATTCCTATATTTTCTATGATTATGTTAGACATGCATAAGTTTACTTTTTTATCCTCATTTGAAGTAGATTATTACTCTTTCATTATTTTTTTATAGTTTTTTGATATATCTGTTTCCTTATTTTATTTTTATTTCATCTTTATGTTCTACTTTTAATTGTTACTAAATATGCAACAGTACCTACCTAAGAAATAAGATACAATTCATGGAAATCTGTTTGGTCATTTCAAGATTATTTAAATAATTCATTGAAGTCTGTGAAGAAATCCTAAGATACCATGACAATCATCTAAAAAGATGAGAAAAACAGACCAAGTAATTATTTCCATTTTTTATAATGAGCCAAAAGATCTTATTAACAATGCACTGTCTATAATCCTTCTACAATTTAATCTTAATATGGGCACAATTTATTCTAATTTGTTCTCTTTTTTATTTATTGTTGCCTTTTTGTTGTTGTTGTTGTTTGTGTTTAAATTGTTGCCTTTTAAAATTTTATTTTAATATTTTTATTTGCTGTAAATATATTACTTATTTTTCACTAACCCATTTTTTGTCTTATAATAGTGTTCCAATTTTGATTTTAGTTTTATTGTTTCTAAATACTTTCTAATCTTCATAATTAGTTTTTTTAGATAATTTTCTATGATTTTCAGGCAAAACTACTGCCTCAACTTATGTCAGTAGTTTAACTTTTACCTCAAAGTTAGCTGATTCAATATTAAAGGCAGCCAAAGAATTAGGTTACCCAGTATTAGATGAGACTGAAAATTGTATGAAAGGTGAGCTACATTAATATAGAATCATAAAAAATAGTACTTGAGTTAAGTATGCATTAAAAATTCCTTTGGTTCCTTTCAAAAACATATTGTCAATATCATTGGATATAACTGAATTTTTGAAGGAATGTATTATATGGCTTCTTTTAGATGTTCTGTGTGTTTTTCCATTTTTGTATGTGTTTTTATATTTTAGTTAGAGTATTTTTATAAAAAACTTGATATTGTTATTATATTTCCCCATATCTTTAGTGTCTATTTATAAAACTGATTTCAATAACAGCAATAAAATTAAACAAATCCTTGTAACTATTCTATTGTGACATTATCATATTAACCCACACTGTCAGGATTGGCTTAACAAAATCCCTAAAATTGATATAATATTTGGTACATATTAATGATCGTGAATTGTTTATTTCATTTGTAGAGAGTTGTAGGATGATAAACTAACGCTTAAAGAGCTGTCTTCCAGTAAATTTTACATAAAGTCATTTGAACATTCAGTTTGTGCAAACAAATTAGTTTAGTATGGTTATAAAATTGTGTTTATTTAAAGTTTGGAGACTGTACACTTGCCATCGAATCCATGTATTTTGTAATACTTATCCTTTGTATATGTCCCTGGAGACCATGATAGGGCAATTTTAGCAGTTGATGAACTGGACCCAAATCGACAAGGAGAAGACCATAATAGTGAGAGAGAGTGAGAGAAATTTATTGTTTTTAAAATGAGTTTACATTTATAAAACACAACATGGTATTTTGACCTCTTTAGATCTCGTCAGAGCGGCATAACCACCTCTCCGGATCGAAACAAAATCTATTCCCGTCTATAAAAATAGTTATAAAATAACTATATACGGACGTAACTACGCCATCTAATTACAAAAAGGGAGATCAAACAATTTCTACCTGGGGAAAAAAAATTTTGACCACCGTGCTTTCTAAAACTTGCAAAGCAAACCGCTTGATAAATAAGTCGACAAGGGAATCTAAGATTGCATTCCACATGTCGTTTATCATGGTCAAAATTCGTAGTGAATTCAATTTCTGGTATTCCAAACGGAGTAAAGAAATAAAATATAAAGACGGTACTAGATTTTTGCTTCAATACAGAGCGGCGGCTACCGCTTATATATATATATATATATATATATATATATATATATATATATATATGTATATATATATATATGTATATATATATATATATATATATATATATATATATATATATATATATATATGTTCGGAAAGATTTCCGCGGTTAGTACAATGAAACTTAGAGCTAAGATTAATATTATTATTATAATATTTAATATTAGTATAATATAATATTACCTCTAAGTTTCATATATATATATATATATATATATATATATATATATATATATATATATATATATATATAAAGTAGTTAGGTATTATTGACTGACACGTTATGTAAACTAAAGTTTTATTTTGAGGATGCAGTCATTTAAGTAGGGCAGGATAAGTAAAACTCTTTGTTCTTAAATCAAGCTTTCGCAAAATTTATTTGCTTCATCAGGATATGCTAAAATATGTTATGGTAAATACAATGAAATTAGAATTAAGAAAAACATTGTATAAAACTATATAAAAACTTACAACATGAGGTTAAACCATTAAATTATTAAATTCACAAAACATTATTAATTTTTCTAAATTATATTTTTATGCAAGTACAATATTTTAATTTTGAATATATTATGACATTGATTAATAATGATGTTTGATATATGTCAGAAAGACACTTGTGTCTGTTTTTATTATTGATAATTAGCTCTAGATTGTTATTATGCTTACGTAAAAAGTGGCGCCAAATATGAATATTTAAATTTTTGAAAATATAGTATTTATAGTCAGAAAATCATATATTAGAAAATTAAAGTATTAATTTCAGCAATATCTATAATTACATTCTATCTTACGAAAATTAAGAATTAAGAATAATTAATAATAAAATTATATATATATATATATATATATATATATATATATATATATATATATATATATATATATATATATATCAATTCAATTAGCGCAACTATCCTCAAAAAATTCCTCTATACTATAGTAACATTTAGATAATAAAAACTTCTTGATTGCTTTTTGGAATACAAAAATATTGCTTGTGGATCTTATATGAGTGGTAGGTGATTCAAAACTTTCTTACCAGTGTAAATAAATGATTTTTTAAATTAATGTAGAAGAGGGAATTGGAAGTGGAATTACATAATTTAGACGAGTGTTATAAGGGGAAACTGTCCGAATATTCTCTTTATGTTTTTTAAGTGTCAAGAGAACAGCTACCCCAAAAGGCAATACCATATCCCAAATTAGATTCAATCAGGGCCACATAAACACTTTTTGCAATCTTGAAATCGAAATGGTGAGCAATTGATTTGACCGCAAAGCAACCTGATATCTTTTTGCCTAAACATACAGTGTGTTGCTCAAATTTTATCAATATAGAGACCTAAAAATTTGTTTAGGGTGTCAGAACAAATGCCTTCATGGCCCAGAGTAATGTTGTTTAGATAATTCTTAAAAGAAATTAATTTGGTTTTTGAAAAATTAAATGTCAAATAATTAGCTTTGCACCACTCCAAGCTTTTTAGCATATCACTACTAATAATCATGTTCAGTACCTTAGAGTCCTTGTTTTGTCATAAAATTGTGGTATCATCTGCAAATATAGTAAACCGGCCATTAATGTCGGGGTTAGTTATATCGTTAAAATATATAAAAAAATAGGGCCCAAGACAGAGCCTTGGGGTACTCCACAATTAATAAAGATATAACTAGAGAAGCGCTCATTGATGTATACAGAATGGCATCTGTCTTCCAAGTATGAACTGAACCACTTTAGAGCAGTGCCTCTAAAACCATATCTTTCCAGTTTATTAGGAAGTATTTTGTGATTAACACAGTCAAAGGCTGTAGATAGATCACAGAAACCTGCGGCAGCAACATAATCGTTATTTAAGTCCAAGTATAGTTTTTCCATGAATTCGAAGATGGCATCATATGTACTTTTTAATGACTGGAAACCGAATTGGAAGAAAGTAAATTGTTTTTTTGTAAGAAAGTCATCATTCGGATTTTTACCAATTTTTCTACAACCTTTGAGAGCGATGGTAACAAAGAGATAGGACGATAATTAGCAGGTAAATCGTGGTTGAAAATCCTACCCCATCTGGCTGTATAAGGTGGATTCTTAAGGGGAAATTCACATAAAATGGGATCATGATCTCGTGAAAAATAGGAAATCACTCTGCACACAGCTAGATCTGGATATAGATTAGTACAAATTTAATCCAATATGCTGTTATCTCTGGTTGGATCGGTAACCAGCATTCTCATATTAAAACTATCAAGTAAATTTGTAATGGTAATAACAAGGCTGTGTGATGAATCCAGATAATCAATATTAAAGTCACCTGTCAAGATAATAAAGCATTTTGTGGAATTTTTTCAAGCAAGGATTCCAATATTTGAAAGAATAACTTAGGGGGTCTATACACAACAATGAGAAAAGTATTAAGTTTCTTAGTGAAAGTAATAGATAGTTCAAATTCACATTCAATGCAGAGGTGGTTAAATTTATTTTAATCAACAAAATTGAATTTATACTGAAACGTTGTATTAAAATTAATGTGCCTCCATGGATGCTTTCAGATCTGCAAAATTTAGATATTATGGAGTAATTGTTAATGCAAAGTGTTTCCAGAGGATACAACAAATGCTCAGTTAAAAGCACAAGATCTGACCAATCATTTTCACTAAGAAATACTTAAAGTTCCTCAACTTTATTGCGTACAGAACATATGTTGTATAAAATAATCGAAAATTTATTAACGATATTAGATTTACATATACTGGTATCCAGTTTATCACGTACACTTACACTTATACTACACCACACTTACAATATTATGTGTTATTTTTGTGCCCTGTATTGTCAAAGATTCTATTTGATCCTGGTTGGGAGATATTAATTTCTTTCTTATCTGAGAAGGCCTTCAAAAATCCTTATTGTTACGTTGGTAGTTGTGGAATTTTTTGAAGTTGAAACGTTTAAAACCGATTCCTTTGGGCCACGTAGATTGTTTGTAGATTTGATCTTTGTATTTTTCGCTAATCCCAAACACAAAATATTACGGTTTTCCTCAGTCGGTAATTACTTTACAATAACATCCGCGTCGGAGAAATGTTCTTGATTTTTGACGAACTCTTGTATATTTTCAGATGATACTTGCCGCTTAATTCTATAACGGTATCACCAAACTTTACGCTCAGCACACAAAATCACGAGACTCCTCATATTGTCCAATATTCTTCTTTATAATTCTGTTACTTTTTGAATTTAGAATCCTGTCCCATAGGCAAAGTGAGATCAATTATTTCATCCATTTTATTATTTTGATATTCGCTTTCCACCTGTAGGTTAGGTGTGTTTGTTAACAAGTTATTTATTTTGTACACAAAATTGTCGACATCTGATTGAATTGGTTGTTTATATTTATTTTCAATGTTTTTATTTTGTGGGTCATTAAGCTTAATTGGTATTTTATTTTTATCTTTGGTGTGATAGTTTTTTAACTCCTTTAGTTAAGTCTTCAATAAATCGACTTTTTCTTGCAGTAAATAGTTATTAGATTTTAAAAGTTCATTATTATTTAACAGTAATTTATACTTATCTTCTTTTTCTCCAATAAGTGCTTTAGCATTTTATTTTCTAACTGCAATATATTCATGGGTTCAGTAACATCGGATTGTTTTTCACAACACATCATACGCGTGTCACATATTTTAGAACATTTTATCTTGCTTAAGGCTAATAACAAAGCCTTACATAAAACAGCGGCTTTGACTAAAAAGCCAGTGGACACAGTTAGAAAAATTGTAAGTGTTTCTATTATACCAAGATTAACAATGTATTTCTCGAAAATTAGATAATATGACACTGAAATTAATTGTGGTAGAACAACTGTTTGAAAGTGTTTTCAATACATAGGGTTTAGATACCAAAAATTAGATAGAAGATAGGTACTTATGGAATCCTATTGTTTACGGATGTGGCGAACGAAATATTTAAACAAAATTAAACAGTATCATTTAGTATCAGAGGAAAGTTTTCAACCAGTGCATTTTTATTATCATGACATGTGGATGTCAAACCTGGACTACCAACTAAAGCAAATATGGGCATATGACTTTCAGATAGAAAGAGGAACGACTAGGTAAGATCAAAAACAAAAGTCGAGGATATCACAACAAAAGTTGTCAAACTCAAATGAAGCTTCGCAGGCCGATCTGCTAGACAAAAAGACCAGCATTTGAACATCACAATGTACAATCGCAGACTTTACAAATGTAGACCACTGATGAGATGACATCAAAAAAATAGCTGAAACAAACTGGAAGTATGTTGCTTAGGATAGGGATCGATGTGAGGAGTTGGGAGAAGCCTATGTCCAAAAATAGACGATAGAAAGCTAAAAAGAAACAGTTTCATCGAGAGAACAGGTTTTTTTTATCTATTTAAATGAAATGTGGTTATATAATCACCATACGCCATTTAAAGTTTGGGTAGATAATAGTCAATAGTCAATATGAAAACAAACTAATATATATTCTAAAAAATGAGGTAAGGAATTACAAATTGTACTATTAATACCTCTTTCTGTGTCATTAAAACATTAATACTTATATAAGTCAGTGATATCATCTGATTTTTTTGAAGCTATATATTTGGTAGTTCAATTGTTTTGGTATCAGCTACTTAGTCGGCAGATTATTTTTTGCAGCTTCTTTTGACGCAGTTATTTTGCCGCCGGCTATTTTGATAAGGTACCATTCGTAGGAAAGAATCTCGGTATCTAATTTAATAAAGGTGCTATAGTTTCTACGATGTCAGTTGGACAAGTATAAAAACAAAATTCGACACTCAAGTGTCGGCGTCTTTGTAACACATAGGCGGCGCAATAGAAATTAAATAATAAACTTTTATTTTTAAATTAAGGTCTAATATTTTGTTAAACAGTAATAATATTGTTAATTATTCACATTT
This sequence comes from Diabrotica balteata, assembly GCA_918026665.1. Taxonomy (NCBI): domain Eukaryota; kingdom Metazoa; phylum Arthropoda; class Insecta; order Coleoptera; family Chrysomelidae; genus Diabrotica; species Diabrotica balteata. The sequence continues at coordinate 116,702,223 of OU898278.1, forward strand.
CTTTATGAACTTGACACCAAAGATGATTAAAAGTAATGAAAAATAGATTCTTACCTATTCGTCAAATTCCATATCGAACAATTCAACGTGAAATAATCAAAAAAATATTTTTTTACTTTTTTTTAATTGTTTAAAGAAATCTTTATTTTTGATTTTTAAAAAAGTTTCTAGCATCAAATGTAATCAAGTTACGCTCAAAACAAAGTTGATCCCTTTTTTTGGTAAAAAATAATCATGAATATGATCTGTAAGTTTCATCGGTTTAAAGGGCTTATTTTTGAAAGATACTTACATGAAATCGGCCAATTCGTCTTCCAGTCGAATTGTTTCTTAGGTTATAGATTAATCGAGAGATCACTTTACTTCGATACACAGAACATATTTTTGACAAGTTGTGGAAGTCTTTGTAGAAATATTCAAACAATTAAACACTATCACTATCCGTGTGTAGAGAACTTGAGTCGTCGTTTGTGTTTATAACTACCGGTTCAATTGGTGGTAAAGTAGGATATTCTTTTTCTTTTACTTGAACATGCGCTACATAATTTTTCAGTTGTCAGTCATACAAATGTCAGTTTTGTTAAGTTCTTCTATCACTGTTCTTATATTTTGGACAACAACGTCACTTAATTGGGGAGATTGATTCATTTTCCGCAATTTCTTTTTTACATCGGCCCATATCATTTCAATTGGGTTGAAAACACAATGATATGGAGGGAGCCGTAAAACCGTATGCCCGTGGCGTTCAAAGAGTTTATCTATTACATATTCATTTTGAAAATTTTGTTGCTTAATTAATTGCAACAATTCCTTTTTGGTACATTTACTAGGTGTTGCCATGCCTTTGTTCTCCATAAATTCTATGATATCTCCCTTCTTGGAGCTAGTATTTGGAATTTTGGTGTAGAGTCTAGAATGGTATGACGCATTGTCCATTACTATCACGGAATTTGTTTTAATATTCGGTAACAGCTGTTCTGTTGCCCATTTTTCGAGAAGTTCAGCCGTCATATCCTCATGATAATCAGCTGATGACTGTTTAATGTTTTTGGCCGATAATAACAAGGCATTAGGTACAAACCCGCTCTTAGTTCCAGCATGTAGAATTTATTTTACGTAAATAATGTTGCCTCTGTATCACAATCCTTGTTGATTCCATAATTACCATTCTCTTGTCTAATTTTTTATAACTAAATCCGCATTCTATTAAAACACGCCTCAATGTATCAAGGGATATTTATATGCATAATCGGGATATATTTTCAACTTGTCCTGAAGCATTTCCAACGTTGGAACTTTGTTGTCCTGATAAAATTCGTACACATAGCGACAAATAACGTCTTTAGTGGCCTTATCAATCTTTTTAAGGTTTTGTCCAACTCTTCGACGTTTAACAGAATGATCACTTACATCCCCTGCAATAACACGTAAAACTGTCGTACGCGCAAGTTTGGTAAGTTCACATATCCTTAACACAACATTATTTTCCGAAAGTGTACTATTTTCGCCTCTTAAACAGGAATATATATTTAGAATAATCCTTTACGCTTGAATATGTAAGTCCTTATTTACAAATTCCCAATTCATTGGTGTTGGATCTAAAAGAAATATTTTTACTTTTAATTGTTAAAAAAAGTAGATTAAGGGTGAATATTATGACCGAGCATCCCTATACAACTAATTATTAAACTAGTTTTAAATAAGAATTTACATACCTAAATCGTCCGTTGGATGGCCGTTAGTATTCTCGTTAGTATCACATTCAAATGGTCGCCAAAAAGCCATCTTTAATGTATTTACAACTTATTTTCTACTGTCTTATCTCAAACTCAACTAAAACACAACACTACTGTTTGCACAAAACTATTAAAAATATACGTGAACTTGCTGTCGTACACGACGATACTGAATATATCGTTTAGTATGAGAAACCTGAGAAGGCATTTTTGACCAGATAACGATCAAGTTTGAGCGTAATAACATCCGAAGAATATGACTAATTACACTTCAGTAGTGCCCGATAAGATACGTAGAAAGTAATAAACCACAGCTGCAATGTGGACAATACCGTTAGTGATTAATTACAAATAATGTTTATATTTCTGAATTATTCGGGACTGGACCCTAAAAATTCCTTAACTTTTATTGAAATTTAAAATTGATGATTAAAAGTATATACATACATAATGCAAATGAAATGTAATGTGCTTATTAATTTGAGAACTAAAAAATGAGACTACAATTTTACTATAAAAATAAAATAATTTATATAATAAGTTTAAAATAAAATAAAATAAGTTTATCACTACGGCACTGTTATTGTGTGTATTATAATGCTTGCCGCCTTTGAAACATGAGAAGCAATTTTTACCTGATAACGGCAAAGCCATATTTGGTTTCAGTGTATGCACTTCCGAAAAATTTGACCAATTACATTTCAGTATTACCCAATAAGATACGTTCAAAGTAATAAGCCACACCAATATCCATGTGGACTAATACCAGGAGTAATCAATAATTAGAATTACAAAGAATTATCTTTATTTCTATGTTCGCCGTAGAATTACTGACCGGATCCCAAAAATTGTTCTTTCCCAATTCATATCGTAACAACTTTACCAGATACTAATGTTCTGTATTTATCCTTTTCAGGTTTTGGTGTACCAAAGATAAATGTAAAGAATGGCAAAAGATGGACCCCAGCACACACTTTATTAGAACAAAAAATGCCAAATATTATTCTGAGAACTAATAGAGTTGTTCAAAAAATCTTACTTCATGACAATTTTGAAGCTTATGGTGTCAAGTACACTTATAAAGGTCAAGAGTACATAGCTAAAGCAACCAAAGGAGTGATTCTTTCAGCGGGTAAGTTAAATAGGTACACTGTAAAACAAATATACAAATAAAAATATACAAATTTATACACAGACGGTCGGCGAACGTCACTGCTTGTTTCCCATAAGTCGTGGAAGCTACAAGAGGTGCCACCTATTCTGGTGACGATGAAGGAACCACGATTTAACAAAATCTTTCCCGGATCTCTGATGAAGCAGGGAATATGCGGCAAAGATCCTAATAATACCGATTCATACACATAATGTTTGACGAATTGTACTATTGCGCCATATATATGGCCTTTCAATTCATAGCGATTTCAATTTATCAAGCTTTTGCTGAAATGTAAACTTTACATTCTTCGAATAGCTCAAAAGGATCGAAACCGATTTGTTAAGTCGTGTTTCGTTCATCGTCACCACAATAGGTGGCATCTATTGTAGCTTCCATGACTTATAAGAAACAAGCAGCGTCGATGGTGACGTGGTTTGGGTGGAGATTGGTGTGGGGGTTAGCGTGGGGCTATGCGCGGGGGTTGGCGCAAACATTTCTCACAGTAGGGTTTTGATTGACGGGTGGAGCCGACAATATTTTTTTTTATAAGAGGTCTCCAAGTCGAAGACAACCGTATGCTGTTATCTCTTTTGTTGAGATAATTCGGCCTTTTTTTTTCAATTTCTATGGCTTGTGACTTGTATGAAGATGGTGTTGACCTAGATTTGAAATTGAATCGGAATTGCGAACAGAAATGGAATGTTCATAATTTGGATGGAATTATTTTGAATTCTACTGTTTGTTTGGCCTACATAAGATCGGGGGCAGTCGCACAACGAATTTAATAAACTCATTGGAAAAGAGATGAAAGTTTTTGTTGAGGGGTAAATACTGTCTTTATTTCTTTTGATTTAAGGATTTTGTCGATTTTTTCAGTGACACCTTTGATGTAAGGAAGAAAAGCTGGTATTTTACTCAACATATACATTACACAAAAATGATTGTCCCGCTAAAGCCTTAGTAGTCAATGCGATCAGTGCTATACTGTAACATCTCAAAATTTGTATGTTTTGAGATAAGAATAAATTACTATGAATGAATGATGGTTCTTTTCAGATCAATACTGTGCTATCTTAAAATATATTTTTTTCAATTTATAATTACATCATATGTTACTATGGTTCTGTGCTTAAAGACCGTATATTACAGAGCAATAGAATAATAACTAAAAATGTTACGGTGTTGCTCCAGAACAGTTGTATAGTACTCAGAGCAATACAATAATATAATGAAGAGGAAAACAGTTACTGTCACTCCTTACAGCTAATACACAGGTAAGAGTTGACAGCTTACTTTATAGGTTAACCTCAAATAGATACGTTTTTAAATCGTTTATAATGTTCATAACTACTACAGACCTATTCTAGAATAAAAACCTGCTGATAATAATTAAAAAAAAAAAAACAAGTTCACCTTATGGTTACAAGTTTGTTTTTACAGGGTGTTATTCTTTTTCAGATAACGCCTGGCTCAGTTTTTGAGAATATTGTTCCAAATCAAGTTTCATTTGACACTACTGAAGAGCCAAATTATATCTTACGTGAACACAATGGGAATAGGGCTCCTGCTAGCGAAAAAAACTCTCCTGTGACCGGTAACAATCAGATTTTATTCGAATATAATATTCCAAATAGTGACAATCTAATATCACCAGCTAGTAATGAACTTCAGCCTAATGTTCAATTAGGTTATGATGAAAATGTCATTCTACCAATCGAAAATTCCACTTTAGCACTTCATAAGTTAGGTGATAGAGAAAAACTTACTTTCCATTTGGAAAATAGACCTGATGGTGTTTCAGAAAAAGACATTGTAGAAGCGGATTTTGTGTATACGTTGATAGAAGAAGCAATGCCTCCGATTATAGAGAGCGATAGTGATAGACATAAAATAATAACTAACAGTGACAACAGCCCTTACGATTTGATAAATCCGATGGTCATTAATGAAGACCAAAACTCTCTAGATCGTAATGGAGAAGACCCAAAGAAGACAAGGATTATGTACCGAATTTCAGCTTGTTGAACTCAGACTCACAATCAGAAAGCAGTTTTGCACCTAATGAAGATTAGCCTAATCCTGAAAGGAAAGAAAATAAATGAACAAACGTTTAATAAGCCTATTGAAGAAGTTTCTGAGGAAAGTGGAGAATCTGTGAAAAAAAACTCAAAGAAGAGAGTTAGAAATGAAAGCTTGTGGGCCAAGAACATTAAGAAAATAAAGGCGAGGCTTACAGAACCAAATCAGGAACATTTGTGGATAAGAAAACTTTAAAAACTGGCTGAGGTGATAAATGCAGGTTGAAATGTTCGTTAAAACTAAATTTAGATGTTCGACAAAAATTTTTGAATGCCTTTCTTGGTCTTCATGATGCTAACCGGAAAAGAGATTTTATATCTACTTTTTGTATTAGTGCAACCTATCTTATTACTGTAAAGAAGAAAACTACGTCCTCTGGTATAATACTTGAAGATCAAAGAGGAAAACATCATAACCAACCACGCATAGATCCATTGACAATAAACAGTATTTACGACATCATCAATTCATTTTCGAGAATTGAATTGCACTACTGTCGAGCTGATAATAAAAGAGAGTTCATAGATGGTGACTTAACTCTATCTGAAATGTATAGGTTGTATAAAGCAAATTGCATTGAAACAGGAGTCCCGTTTGCTAAAAAACACAAGTATGAAGAAATATTTAATACAAAATTAATATTGGATTTTTCATTCCGAAGAAAGACCAATGTTCTTTATGTGCCAGTTATAAGAACAGTACAGAGCAAGAAAAACAAAATATAGAAGAGGAAGTAAAAATTCAAAAAAGGAGAAAGATCTATCTCGTGCAGAGAAACAGCAAGACATAAACAATAGTAGGGATCATAACTCATACACAATTGTTGATTGCTTTGATTTTGAAGCTGTATTTCAACTTCCAAAGCGGCAACTATCAACATTTTATTATAAAAGAAAACTAAACACCTGCAATTTTACGGCTTTTGACGCCACATCTAAGCAAGGCCATTGCTATATTTGGCATGAAGTGTGTGCAAAACGTGGAGCTTTAGAAATCGCTTCATTCCTTTTTGATTTTTTAAAAGAAAAAGCTAATGGCAAGTCAGTTATTTTTTATTTTGACAACTGCAGTGGCCAAAATAAAAACCACGTTCTCTTATCAATGTATCTCCATGCAGTCCAAACTTTAGATACTCCTTCAATTACTCATAGACACTTAATTGTAGGTCATACTCAAAACGAGGGGGATAGCATACATTCTTCAATTGAAAGACAGTTAAAAAAAGCCATTAACAAGAGCCCTCTTTATGTTCCTAGCCAACTAGTTGCTGTAGTTCAAATGACAAACAAAGAAAAAAGACAATTTCAGATAAAGGAAATGGACACATCAGATGTATACGACTGGACCTCAATAGAAAATTCTTTTCCGGGTAAAAATTTCCAATACACCATATCAGGTGAGAAAGTAGTATGGGCGAACGTTAAAACATTTCAAGTAAGGAAATCAACCCCATTGATTGTTTTTTATAAGTATTCTTATGAGCAAAAGGAAATGATGTCTTTTAACCTGGATGATAAAATAACAAAAAAGAAACACGGTTCTCTTGTTGTTTTGTCTAGAGGATATTCTTCACTGACTTCTAGAGGTGTCCCAACGAAACCTAGAAAAACAAAAGAACAGCTGCCGTACTCTAGATCATTAGTTGATTTATTAGCCAAAGAGACCTCTCACCAACTCAAACAAACATATCGAGCTCCATCAGTGATTCCTCTTAAGAAAAAGCGGTATTAATAAGTTTATGTGATGCAAGATTAATACCAACGCCTTATCATAACTTTTTCCATGGGTTGAGAACCAAAGACAATGATGATGATAACTAAGTCAGTGTAGTTTATTCTGTTAACGTGTACTGAATACAGCCAAAAAATAAATGTAGTTTTTTTAAGATGGCATTGTCAATAAACATTGTTTATACTCCATTAGGAAATAGTGTTTTACTGAAACTTTCTTAACAACATTTACACAACAATCATTCAATATTTTTATTATATATATTATTTCAGAGCTAAAGTGTAACATCCAAAACTATTTTATAACATTGTAGAGGAAATTTAATTTAATGTCATTTAATTTTCAGAACAAAACAGTAACATCTACAAATAAACGTAACAGTTTTAAAACTTGTTGAAACGTTCAGTTCAATATTGTAATAACTCAAATTCCTTTCATTTAAGCCAATAAATAAAAATGTTTTAAAAGATAATATATTTAGTGCTTGTTAAGATTGTACAAGACTAATTTACCTAAACTAACAACTAACTGAGAAATGAAAATAAACAATAATTTTCGCTTAAGCGTCAATACTAAGGCATGAAAAACTTTAAACCCGTTTTTCTCAAAATGGTTGATTTTGATATAGTACAGTGTTGCATTGAGGCAGCGATTTGTTGTTTAATTTGAAACCATGGCATTAAAAAGTTAGTTACTAGATATCTACGCCATATGTTGGTATATGTGAATTCATGATACTATGAACTAAAGATAAACCCACGCGCACGCGATCAGTCTATCTCTTTTGCACGTGTGACGTCACTTGGCGACAAATGTCACCAGAAATGTTCTGTTTTGCATGTAGTTTTATCAGATTTAGTATTGTTTTATCATTTATCTAGTACGTTGACAAATAAATGTGTGCACTTTTAAATAAAGTATATTTCAGAATAATAAATTAAGATAAACTTTTATCACCAAGTGACATCATGCGCATCGACGTACAAAATTCGATTGCGAAGTGGTTTTATCTTGGAAGTCATAGTATCTTGATGTGAATTGATTAATGATAATATAATAATATATCGGGACAAGCGTCTCTAATTAGTCCAATGGATCTGATGTACTTTACTATTTTTTTACGCCACAATTTTACTTTATAATTAAGTTTATTTGATGTTTCCATTTCCACTTCGGAAGTCGTTCTCAAAATACAAAATATTATTAAATTAAACAAATTTTGTTTTTGTTGTTTGGTAAAGAACCCTTTACATTATTCCTTGTGAATGTTATATAAACCGAGAAAAATACAATACCATACATAAAAGGATTATCGAAAAAACTTAAAATGATTGGAAATCAATTCAACATTTCAACAACATTCAAAACAACAAACACATTGAGATCTATTTTATCTAAAACTAAACTTAACAATAAACAAGAAAGAACAAAAAATTGTATTTATAAAATACCTTATGAATGCGATAATTTTTATTTAGCTGAAACATCAAGACTATTAAAAGTTAAAATAAGTAAACATCAATCTTATATTAAAAATAGAGAATTTGATAGATCTCAAATATGTAAATACGCATGGGATAATGTACATAGGGTTTAATGGAATGATTTAAGTATAGTCCTGAAGAAACAAAATCAAAGAAGCTTATCTAATTATGCTAAATGAGACCAATTGCGTTGCAAATTTCTTGGCAGAGTGCAGTAGGATCTGGTTACTCATATTAAAGGAAGAAATCAATAAAATGAAAATACTACAATTAGTAAGTCAATAACTTATCGAGGATACATCATTTATATTTTAAAATAAGATACATGTAAAATCATGGTCTTTATTGAGAGTAAACTAATGTAACACCAAATACTTACCATGTCGGGATAATATTATTAGGTTTTTTTCTGTTTTTTCCTCATGATTTACTAAGGAATCACTTACGGGAGAATTTTACTGTCATTATTGCATGTCTTCTTCTTTTTTTGGCATCATAACCCTGGATGGGTCTTTGCCTGTCTGGCTATGTCCTTCCATTCAGATCTCTATTGTGCCCTTCTTCTCCATTGTCTTATGTTCATTGTTTGCAGGTCGTCTTCCACGTCATCCAACCATCTCGTTCTGGGCCTTCCTTTTTTTTCGCCTTCCTATGGGCTTCCATTGTAACATTTTCTTTGTTGTTTTTGCACCGCATTATTGCATGTGGTTGCCTTTTTAAAGACAGGTTCACATTATGATTTTTTATGACGGTTATTCTAAAGTTAAAGTTGATCTCATGTAATCGAATAAACTCTACTATCTTAAAGTAAAGTGGTCCCAGGAACGCAACTTAACAATATTGGCAATATCATTTTAAAGTCATCTAAAGGCTATTCCACGAATATACGATTGTTTTGGTTTACTGCGACAACGAATATTTTACTGTGCAAGTAGAAGTATGAAGGTCAATTGGTCTAATCATTATTCCAATAAAAAGGGTCTACTAGTGTGACATCCAAACTAAAATTATTTCAGTTAAAATCTGCAAATAAATACAATGACGTCTATGAAGCCAAATGTGTTCATCAGACATTTGGGTAAGCTTTCCGTGAAATGTAAACACCAAAGAGGCGTGCCGGGTTTCTTTGATATAACACATTTTATTACTTTATTAGGTATTATAACTGTAATAAAAAGAAATATACTATTTTTAATATAAATGAAAAGAAATTGGCAGAACGATGGTTCACAAACTAGAAAAAGAATCTAATATTTCACTTTGTTAGTTTTAAATATTTGTTTGCTTTAAGTGGATGTTCTCTTAAAAGTTCCGAAAGTAACGGGTATAACATACCGACTATTGATAGTTAAAGTACCGAGTCGTTACAGATATTAAAAAGTAACGTAAATTTATATACAGTTTCATATATCGCCGACTGATTATGGCTGCGAATCTGATCGTTGATGATAGTTTTAGAAGAATAAGAGAATAAGTGAATAAGTAAGATTTTTTGTTTTTTTTAATATTAATTGAATATTAGACTAAAAAATTTATACTATTTGATCACTTAAGTATTGTTACATTTCGATTAAATCACATAATTCAAAAACCAACTTGTTTACAATGAAATAATTGAAATGAAAAAATAAACTCCATGATAGTAATTATATACTTCAAAATCTGAATTACAACTGTTTTATAAACTATTAACTTCATATTTATATCATGACTTCATATTTAAATCTAAGGTTTATATCTGTCGTAACAGTATTTTAAAAATGGGGAGAATTTACTATTGTATAATACAATAATTATAATTATACAATTATACAATTCAGTACATTGGACCAATTGAATCGACACCTTAAAGCGAATTTAAAACAGTCGTAAGTAACAAAAAAAAATTTGTTAAATTTATTAATGCTTGTATTTTGAGAACGATTTTCGAAGTGAAAATCGAAACGTTAAAAATAAACTTATTTTAAACTTATATTGTGGCTTATTCCCGACGAAATTAGTAATTGCATTAAGATGCAACAAGACAATAGCTTCAGAACAATAATGGATCTGATATTTACTTACATTAGTTCTTCTAGAAATATATATTTTAGCTATAAAGTTATAAATATTGTAACTATATATCGCACCCTGAGATAACAAGTGTCGTATCTTTCAAAACCAAGTTTCGATATAATCGAATTTTAAAGATTGTCACGGTTCCAGTAATTTTAATATTGTATATAAGGTTACCATACATTTTTCAAATATTTATTGTAACAATTTTGTACCTCAAAAACAAATATTTTAAGTAAATGAATTACTTCTTCAGCAGTAAATAATTAAATAAAATTCTGCGATGGAACATATAACAGTTTAACATTGGAAAATGAATGCACCACAGTATAAAATTTTTTAATAATTATCAAAAATTGAACAAAAATTATGATACTTTGTAAATAAACAACAAAAACACATAACGTATCAAAGAGTATTTATATTGGATTGAACAAAACTTCCTCTTCTTCTTCTTCTTGTAGATCAATAGCAAAATTATTCTGCTTACCAGTGATTCATAGAAGTGTGCATGGGACTTAGGTAGATGATTTTCTTTATGCAACCACATTAAATCATCTTTTTTTTTTCAATCGAAATGCCAGGTGGGGTTGTGTACATTGGATCTAATGTTGAAGTACTCATTCTTTTTTTTTCCTCGGATAGTAACTGTCTTTATCTGTATTTTAAAAAATTCCTTCTGTTTCCATGAGGTTTTGTAAAATATTACATTTGGTTGATTTTTTCATCATTATCACATTTATTTTTAACCACTCTACATTGTCCTTCTCTGTGTTAGAGAAAAGTTAAATTCTCCAACTAATTTCTTATTATCGTGGCTGAATGGATCAAGTATCCAAAGCCATTAATTAAATAAAAAAAAACTAATTTCTTAAAATTATAGAAATTAGTGAAGTGTAATTCCTTCAAAACATAAAAGATCTGCAGTTGTTTTGGCTGCACTGACTACACCAGCAAATTGTGAAAGTGTGTAAATAGGTGACCAACTGTCAGATATTTGTGAGTTATGGTCTCCAGAGATTTACTGTTTGTAGAATGGCAAGAGATTTATTTTTATTTTGAGTTGAGCAGTTCTTCGAAAAAAATATTAAGTGTTTTACCTTTTTATCAACATGCTCCTGGATACAACTATAAACGCAACTTGTTTTCTCTATCGCTCCTTTTTTTCTACGATTCTCATCCCATATGTAACAGAATCTTGCTTTTGAAACTTTCTCAAAAATTGTAAAGTTGTAGGTATTGAAACGGCGTTTGTAGAAAAAGCTGGACACGTCACCTGATGGTAGTGGAATTATAGCCTGTAAATCATATTCATATACTTTAATTTCTTCTGCCAGTTTGGGGCGCTGTACATCCTCATATACTTTACGTTTTCTAGATGACGTTGATACACTACATCTCTATTCTTCTTTTCAAGTTCTGTACAATTAATATACTGATGGCAGGTTGCACACTGGTCCTTGCGAGGCAAGAAAAATCCAATATTAAACTGGGTGTTAAATATGTGTCTATATTTACACTCTTTCAAAATAGTATCTTTATGGTCATTCTGACATTTCTTCAGATGCAGACGATACATTTCAGCAAGTGTTAACTGTCCATCGATGTACTTTCTTCGCCTTTTAGCACGAAGATAGTGAGACTCCACTACTGGAAAGGAATCAATGTGCTGTCTAGCAGACTCTACAGTATCTGGAGGTAAAGTGCCATGGCTGTTAAGGTTTCCATGTTCATCATCATAAATAATGCCAGATTCATAAACTTTGTTTCATGCGATATAGACATACCTTTCACTGATCCCCAACGTATTAAGAAAAAAGGTTTTGCACATTTCTACATCATTATTGTTTATCGGCAGCACGTATTTTTAATTATTGCACCTAATCTCTTTGCTGTGGTGAGATGGAGGTTTCTTCGATGTCTTCTGAACCAGAAAAGTTTGCTGCATTCTCAAATCACCAAGGGTTCAGAACTTTCGATTAATTTCGTGACGTTGGTCATCATTAAATTTTGCCGAACACTTAAATCTACAGCGTTCTGTACATGTAGGTTTCACTTGACGCTGTTCAACAATTTTTTTCAACTTCTTTTCAATTTTTTTCAACTTTTTTTCGTGTGATATAAGCTTTACCTGAATTGCGATTATTTTTGGTAGTGTTGACTGCCCACTTGGATTCATTTCTTTTCCTTTTTCTAACTGTATGAACTGAAATTGAAAAAAGTTTCTTTATTAAGTAAATTTACTGAAAACAATAACAATTATAAATGAATATTCAAACGCCTTTCATCTTCATCTGATTTTTCACCACTGTCTTCTTCAGCTTTGGCTGTGTAACCATTCTCAATAGGACTAACTTTTATATTTTCAACATTTACATCTGTTACTAAATTTTCACAAGTCTTCAGGAATGATACCACATTGCCTTCGTCATTTATAGTGGCCTTCAAGACAGGTGTATCCTATACCAAAACAGAATGACAGAATGTATAATCAACCAAAGATATTTTTTGCCAAAACTTTGGATTTGGAAAAAATAATTTTTGAAACTTCTCACCTCTGTAATGATTTTTTCATTGAAAATACTGCTGTCGTTATCAAACTCTACAGTAACTGGATTATCATCTGCTCCAAGTAACGTCTTCTGTGAAATTAAAAACACAGTTACCATAAGCGGCCTTAAAATTTTCAGGAAATTGATAAATAAAATTCGTGCTATCTATTACGGTTCTATTTCCAACGCACAACAGTAATAAAAACATTTAATGTATTAAATAACGGACAGAATACAATTACGGGAACAAAATGTATTCTAATATAATAAATTAATAACTTACCGTTTTATCCTTACAACAACTTTGCTTCACAGACGGAAGATTATCATCTTTTTCTTGAACTAAGTTACTTTATTCACAAATCATTTGTGATAAACGCAACATCAGTTTACTACGATTGATGAAATCATTTCCACAACTATTACAACTCATTGTAAATAATTTTAATACCAGGCCGCTGTTAACTGTTAAACACAGACTAAGAACAACTAACTAAACTAAATTAAGGTTAGATAAAGCGATCTCATTACGCAGTAACTTCCAAATCCTAGAGTCAAACTGTGGTATTTTACATGCCACATTCGATTTCACTAGAAGTATGTAAGTGAATACTGTAGTTAGTTACATACGACGGATATTTCCTTAAATTAATTTAAGCTCTTTAAATTACATACGAATCAAACATAACCTGAAAATGGTTGTTTTGGAGCTTACAACAGTTGTCATCTCAGGGTGCGATATATTTACCTTATACTCGTATGTATTTGTATCATTTAAATGTGTTTTAGGCGTGATAGGTACTACAAAAATACTGTTACATTCCGGCATTGGTCCAAAAAAGCATTTGACTGATATTAACATAAAAACAAAGATAGATCTACCTGTAGGAGAAAATCTACAAGACCATGTTACCACCGGTTTTGATTTGATACTCTTCAACCAATCACTTGGTATAGGAATAGAATACATAATGTCGCCATTCTCTCTCTTTGAATATTTTTATAGTGGAACAGGACCATGGACTACTGCTGGTTGTGAAACACTGGCCTATTTTAGTACAAAAGAAACCAAAGAAGCCGTTCCCGATCTTCAGTTTATGATAATGAATGTAGGAGTAAATGAAGATAGAGGTTTATATCTCAGACACATGCTCGGTGTTTCTGATGACGTTTGGAACAAATATTTCGCAAAATTGAAATCTAATGTAACTGCTACAATATTACCCATACTCTTGCACCCAAAAAGTAGAGGTAATGTACGGTTAGAAAGCAACAGACCAAACAGTGCAGTAATTATTGATCCGAAATATCTTAGTCATGAATATGATATTGATATTCTAATAAAAGGTATAGAGATCGTAAGAAAACTTGTTGAAACACGAGAAATGAAAAAAATTGGTGCAAGTTTCAATAAAAACATATTTCCAGGCTGCTCACAATTCGATTTCGGGTCAAAAGAATATTGGAAGTGTTATGTTCAGCATTTGACAATAACTTCATACCATCCAGTGGGTACTTGCAAAATGGGCCACGAAGAAGAGGAAACAGCTGTTGTTAATTATGATTTTGAAGTAAAAGGAACCAATAACCTATTTGTAGTGGATGCTTCGGTAATGCCAACTTTAACAAGTGGGAATATCAATGGTGCCATATTTTTGTTGGCAGAAATGGCAAGTGATATTTTTAAATATAAAGATTTTTTGAATCAAGGAAGATGTACAATTTTAGAAATATTTATTAAAAGTTATGTTTGCAAAAATTATTATTAAATGTTATATATTATAAATTTAATATATTGTTTATGAAAATAATTTTGTAGTTTATTTCCCAAATATGTATTTAGCAGTTGTAACAAGTAGTTCTCTTAGACAATAAAATTCATTCAAGACTCAGTAAAACAAAACTTTAACTTAAAATAAAAATATGTTCAAAATAAATAAATAAAATTAAATTAACTTCTATGCAATATACACTGTAGGTATCTGCCAAAAATTAAAATACGGGCTATGCTAGAAAAATTTAAAAAGGACGATATATTGGTCGGTAATATATCCAGGAGAAAGAATAATCCCTATTTATTTTGGGTTAAAGTTGGCCGAATCGATCAATAATCGATCCGGACGAGGCACATTGTTTCGATTAGAACAAGCTAGCTGGACAGAATTAGTTTTTGCATTTTTTTTTTTGCTTCTAATGACTGTATTTAATATTGTTATAAGTAAACATTTTTTTTTTAATTTTTACAAGATAAAAATATTTTTATAGAGGAATTTAAATGTTTATGTTCTCATATTTAAAATTTGCATTTAAGGTTGTTAATTCTCAAGTGATCACTTGGGAAAGGCAATCAGCCGAAACAGCTGTAGTGATAAGTTAAAATAAATTTTGTGGAAGTTTGAAAACAAAGTTTTCATTGTTTTATTGTTACACAATAAAATTTTCTATATCTCCGGATCTACTCAATGCATTTTGTCGTTATTTTTTTAATTGGCATGTAATTTCTACGTACATTACAAATATGTAATTTGTTTATACATTAATTAATAAATAAATAGTCTAGTTTGTTGAAATAATTCGAGAAAAACATAATTTTCTTCCAAAAATCTATTTTTTAATACTAGTATCATTAATAATCATACAAAAAATTGCGTTTTTTTTGCATTAAATTTATACTTTCGTAGGTATTTCAAAAACCAACTAATTTTCGCAGTTAATTTGTTTAATAAAAATAAAGCACCCACTTTTGGAGAAGAACTTTTTGATATGTTGTTTATTAAACATTTCTTAATGGAATTTCGTAAGCAAAAACCGATGACGCTCTTAATAACAAAATTGCTTTTTTGTTGATATGGCCGAGTGGATTCTGGAATTCGAACAGAAGGAGTTTCAGATTCTTGAAAAATCAGGGCAAATGGAAACTTTGTAAGTAAAATATATTTTCAGCAGAGTTGGAGCATAAACATTTTATCGCTCTGCATAGACAGGATCATAAACAAAATTTCTGGAAGAAGAATTATAGACGTCTGTCATTTTCTCAAACTCTGCTAAGTTTTCCACACTGTGGACTATTTTCTTGTGACGTGAGCACAGTAGAACTGTTAAAAGAAACCAGAAAGGGATTGGAATCAACTTTTTTATTTTAAGGTAATATCTGCAAATCGACTGTGGAAGTTTCAACGGATGATCCACATTCGCAACAGACTCCAATCAATACCGCTGCTGTATCTGGAGTGATATTGGTTCGGTTGGGATATTCCAATTTAAAAGAATGGTGTTCGACCCTTAATATGTCAGTGATGTCAGAAAGCATCTACAAAAAAACAGAAGAGAAGCTCATGGACAGTTCTATAATACAGCCATGGAGTTGATATTAGCTGCTGGAAAAGAGGAAGAAAGTCTGGTACGAGAATGGGCTGAAGTTAATCCAGAAGACAACAAAGCTGTTATTAGTGAAATAGCTGATGGTGTATGGATAAGAAGATCAAATCAATCTGTATTTCCGGCCAATTCGGGTGTGACTTGTGTTATTGAAAAAAGAACTGGTAAGCTATTGTACTTAGGCGTAAAAAACAAGTATTGTTGTGTGTGTGTCAAAAAATCCTATTACTCCACACGTATGTTACAAAAATTATAACAGTACTTTGACTGCGATGGAAAATGCAATTGTTGTAGAAGGTTTCAAAGAGAGCATACAAATGCACAACTTATATATATATATATATATATATATATATATATATATATATATATATATATATATATATATATATATATATAGTCCCAAGATTCCTAAGAGGAACATAGGGCTTCCTCAAAGTGTCTCCAGCGAACTCTATTTCTGGCTAGTGCTTTGATTTCAAGCCAGGATTTTCCCATTTTATTGGGAAAAAATGGGGAAAAAAATGCACAACTTAAAATATAAATATTTTATTGCTGATAGCGACAGCAGTATATGTGAAGCCAAGCCGTACGGCAATACCTTTTTTTATAGAGAAAATCGAGTGCAAAAACCATTTATTACGCAATTTTGTCAATCGATTAAGAGAACAGTCTTAAAAAAACACAGTTCTGCTGAAAAAAAGCTATTCCTTTACTATTAAGGTCTCTTAATATTGTTCTGAAGCTATTTTCTTGTGGCATTGTAAATTAATTACTATTAAACTGGGAATAAGACACAATTAAAGATAAAAATACATTTATTGACGTTTCAATTTCCACTTCGGAAATCAAATCAAAAATTTCAATTTCCGAAGTGGAAATTGAAACGTCAATAAATGTATTAAGGTCTGTACTAAAAAGTAATATACAACGCCTACGAACGGCAATTGACTGTGTTGTCAAATATCACATGGAAAATAATTCCAGTGACAATCTAAAAATACTCGGTTTACAAGATATTGAAAACACTGCGTATCACGTGTTCAGCGATCACAAAAATTGTGCCGCTTATTTTTTGTAAAAAACAAAATTTGGACCAGGAAATTAATTACATTCCTGAAATGCAAGAGTGTGGTTTGTTGTCCGATATTATATCATTCAGCAATAGGCTCAAATATCATGCAACAAGTTTGATAAAAAGCGCCACCAATGACACACGAAACTTTCAATTCTGTTATAGCAAAATTTGTTGGAGGTACACGTGTAAATCACACCAAGAGAGGTGGCTATAGGTGTTTGGCGGCAGCATTCTCATATAATTCACGGGAAAATATTTATATTATATTATATTGCAAAATATAAGCAAAAGTCCAATTAGTTATTACTAGTTGGACTTTTGCTTGGAATAAAGTAATAATCAACCTGGTAAAGACTATGGCCTAAATGCAGAAGAGTTAGTTCAGTTGTCAGATGAGAAGCAAAAAAAACTGGAATTTTTAAAAAAATTACAAAAAAATATCTCAGAAAGAATAGAGATTTTTAATAATGCGACTTAAAATAGCAGTGCTGCATGGTTTATTGAACGTCAACAACGATTAACGTCCAGCAATATCTGAAAAATATGTAAATTGCGAGAAAAAACAGACAGAACTGAAACAGTGGAAGCAATATTGAATCCAACGTTTTGTGGAAATAGATTTACGGAATACGGAATTGCGAACGAACCTAAAGCAAAAAAGCGAAACAATTTTAAATATAAATATTGAACTATCAGGCCTTTTCATACATGATGAATATTCCTTTCTTGCAGCTAGTCCTGATGGTTTGATAGGTGACTGAAATCAAATGTCCATATAAAGCAAGATAACTTACGCCTGAAGAAGCTATTGAACAAAAAAAACTTCAATTTTGCCAACTAATTGAAGGTCAATTGCATTTGAAACGAACTGATTCCTATTACTATGAAGTGCAAGGACAGTTATTTATATCTAATAGAGAATATTGTTACTTTGCAACATGGACCTGAAAAGGTATTTTATTCGAAAAGATCTATAAAGATGTAAAACTATGGGAAAATATGCTACCAAAATTGCAAGATTTTTATTATAATTTTTATCTGAAACAGCTTCTAAAGAAGCGTTACACATAATTCTATTATGTGGATTTGATAGAAATTGAAATATGCGTGATTTCTCTTTAAAATATATCTATTATGTTTCACTTCCATATACTTTAGTATTTTCTTCTCTATTGCATCTTTAGGCCATAAATCTTTGCTGAAATTGGACATTTAATTTGGACAATAATATTACCCATGAGTCGATCAGGTGTTGCAGCTAAAAAGCGTTAAAAGCAATTTGTCAGGAAAAAAAGTATCAAAAAAAAACAAGAAAATATAAGACATAAAAAAACGAATTCAGCAATACTGTGACCTTGTAACCTCAAAATATCTTGTTATACTTTATTTTATAATAAAATTTTATAGAAGTTTGGCTTCGATTTGATTGTTATGATTTAGAGGACGATTATTTGTTACCTGTAGTGCCTTTGCAAAGTCGTGAATTAATTATTCAATAAATAATATTACTCTGGTATACTCGTATTATTCTAACCCCATAACCACACTGAATAGAAGACCGCCCTCTCGCTTTATTGTATAGACCCAAGACTTCTCACCACAGGGGGTGGGTGTCCCGGTAGTAAGTAGGTATAAAGCTTATAAAGCTTAACTCTAGTACAAGATGACTTTTAGAATATTCTTCGTGAATGGATTTTGTTTTCGTAAAGAAAGATATTTTTGAAATAGATTCCACTGAATTTACCTGTTAGGATTTTCGAGTATAAGCCTTAATCACTAGATTCTTCCTCAGAAGAATCATCGACTCTATAATCCTAGAGCAAATATGAGTAAAAGTTGTAACATTTGCACTTGCATTTACAGGTGGTATTATTAAATCTAAAAAACTTCAGAAGGGAGATTACCTGTCTTTTTTGGGAAACTCTCTAAGGCTGTTGATCAGAGGGTCAGATATGATCAATAACATATTGAGTAAATCTCTATTGATTGTAATACGTGATCGCTTTCTAGTATTGTGTGCTCTTAATCTTCTGCAACTTCTCTTGTACACATTAACAGGCATATAATACCATGGAGAGAGACTCAAATACAGCTTTCTAGTATCCTTTGCGAAATTTACAATTTTTCTATAATAGTATCATAACTAGAAGATAAAGCTCTAAGTAAAATGTCAAAATTTTTGTAAGGATCACATCTGAATCTGTAATCACAGCATTTAACTTGGAGTTCGCATAAAATCTGCGGGCAGTATTTCTGTCACTTGTGTTACCATACCCTGGCTTTGGTTTATCCACAATTAAGCCCATTTCAATTTTAAATCGAATCTGAAGGTTACGGAAACGTTCCTTTACATTAGCTTTGTCAGCCGTATCTCGCAGTTATTTACTTTTACTATTTTTTTTTACTTTAAGGCGATATGTAATATAAAGCAAGCATTCGAAACAAGGAATCCAGGCATGCAGTGTTTCTCTCCTTTTGGGTTGTGGTGACACCATCAGGCCTTTACAGCTTTTTTACGATTTCCCTGCATCCTTCCCTGTCCTGGGCTAGTTGTTCGGCTTCATGTAACCATGCATGCAGTGTAGATAAACAAAAACCAAGATTATCATTATTCGCTACAAATTTCCTAGACTCTTCAATCATCATTGTCGAAGTAGGTACACAAATATAGCACTTTTGTGACATAGAAGTTTCGGTCAAAGCGTTGCACACTTTACCGTCAATCATGGTACAAAGTAGTTCATGCTTAACAGATAGCTCATTACCATCTACATTGTCGTCAGCAGCAATTCATTTATTTCGTCCAACACTTTTTTGTTTGTCTCAGACACGGTAAAATTACTACTTTCCTTGGAGAAAATAAACTTAATTGGACCTCAATTCATAGTGGAAGATTCTGTCAGGCTTGCACTTGCATCACGTAAATGAAGCGGTAGGGGGAATGTACCAGAAACCGACCAAGCACTAGTTCCCGGCCGGTCTTTAAACAAATATTAAAAATTAAGAAAAATATAAAATGTTAAGAAAATCTTAGAACGTTTGGAAATTATTGCACCAGTCACGTATACTACGTGGCTTTAGGTGCGTAGGGAAATTTCGTTGACTTATTCAAAGCAAATTTAAAGAAAGTGGGAATTTTGGTATATTGGCAACACTGCCAATAAGTCAAAGTATGTGTGTTATTATGTGTTATTCTTGGGGTTAACCGATGTCATTAGATATATGAAGTCTTTGACTGCTTCTAAGTTTTGGTCATTGATGATTAAATCTGCGTCAACATTTCCAGCTCTTGTGTCATCAGTATTGGTGAATTTCTGTTTTTATGTGCTATGACCGGAACTTTCATGGCAACCCTACTTACTAACACAGACTACTAATTCTTTTAGCAATATACTGTGACCTTACTAATAAGGATAAATGATGTGACAGGAGATAAATTGTTGATAACTTCACGCTGTGCAGAAACTAAACATTTGACAGTTTTTTCTAAAATGGCCTAAAGTTTAATTTCTGCATCCGTCTCGTTAACAAGAATATGTTCATCACGAGGGTAACACTCATCCTTAGCTTTCCTAACACTATAAAATGATAGAAATGCCTGATCCCCGCTTTGGCTAGATAACCTGGAGTCCACATAATATTTCCAAGCTTCTTTCGTTAAGCACCTTTTTTTGTGCAGTCACTCGACTTATAATTTGTTTCATCTTTTTACATATTTCGGCACTTTCACTAGCATCCTTAATAAGTGTTG
The DNA here is from genome assembly GCA_918026665.1 of Diabrotica balteata. Taxonomy (NCBI): domain Eukaryota; kingdom Metazoa; phylum Arthropoda; class Insecta; order Coleoptera; family Chrysomelidae; genus Diabrotica; species Diabrotica balteata. The sequence continues at coordinate 116,723,223 of OU898278.1, forward strand.
CTAATAACATAAACTCCAACTTCACCCATGATCACAATACACGATCTAGAGATGCTATTAGAGCACAACGTTTTAGGTTGACAAAGAGCATAAAAAATTCGAATGATGTTGGTTTGTATAAGTTTTTGGCAGATGAAGTAAAAAGCCTTCACTGTTATCATTTAAGCTTAAAATCAAATCATAATTTTAAAACATTGTTTCTATTCAAAAATAGAGTACCTAAGTACATCTTTTACACAATATTACTAGTTTGGTCAGGTTATTTTCCTATTATGACGATATTTCTTGATTTTTATTTTTATTTAGTGTGTTTGTCGTTTTTTAAATTGTTAGTAATAAGTATCTGTTTGTAATATTTAAATTCGAAAAAATTTTACTTAAATTTTATATGTATATATGTAATTGTCACTATCCCTTTTATATTCTATTATTTTTCTTCTTCAACCTGTAGCTTGTAACCATAGTAACATAACCACTGTGTTAAGGCTGCCGCTTTTAGAGGGTGATAGGAGGTCATTTCAATTCATAATATTGAAGATGGCACAATAAAAAAATATTAATTTCTGTGTATTTATTTCTTTATATTTCGTTTTTTTTTTCACGTTATTTATTACAAAGAACTCTAAATTTATTGCTTTTTTACAACCTATTCTATTAAAACTTAATAAATAAATTAGTTTTCTGTACAATTACCATGGACCCTAAATCTATAGATACATGTGTATTCGTCTTTTCCATAATTATTAAGTATATGTAGTTCAACAATTTCAAAAGCTTTGGTATCATTGCCGATGATTTGAAAAGTTTGATAGGGTCTCCCAGTGAGCTGGTATGTAAATGTTCCCAAAATTTCGGGCGTTTCTTCATTTTGATGGGCAAGACCCTAAAATAGAAAAAAAAAATAGTAAAATAATAGTAATATTGGAGCTGTCTTTTTAAATTTCGTTCCCATTATATATTTTATTTAATAATACAGAAAAAAGCACGCAGTTTGCCACTTTTGAGGTTAAGTTTAAATTAAAAGGTTTAAAATGATATTAAATTTAAGATTAATGTAAAAAGAAATAGAAAAATCGAATCAATTATGGTTTAACGACACCTAATAATATTATTCTTACAAATTCTACAAATTTAGAAGTTGGATAAAGAAAGAACTTCAAAAGATATTTATCGAAAAATGGAAGGTATTAAAAAAATTTATTAAAGTAAGTAGGAACCTGCAGTCTCTAGTCACTCTAGTGCAAGTACTGTAATCAGGTAAATAGTTCTCATTTTATAAAACCTGAGTCAGATACAATTAGCAATATGTTTAGTGATGCTCTGTGATACGGTTATATGTAACATATTTGTAAATACTATCAGAACGCAATAGCAGTTATTCAGTAAATTCAACATAGCTTCTCTTTCGCTGAATCTATGTTGACTCACGAGTTTCAATTAGTTGAAGATACGTGTTCTATATTCACAAAATTGTAAAAACACACAATTGTAAAATCCAGCTGCCTAAAATTGGGACTCAAATCGTCGTCTTGACCGGCTGGTGTACTCTATTCATTGAACTCATCAGTCTAGCGAATATAGTAATTAATTTTGTGCTGTAATGGTCAATTTTTCTTAACTAAGAGTCTAAAATATGTCAATTTTAGTTGAATATCCAATTTTCAGATCCATAATGTATAATAAAATAATAGTTTATTGTTATAGTATGGTATAGTTAGACCCAAACCCTGACATCCAAAGTAATAGTTATTCTCCAACACCAAAATGTTCTATATGGTCCACTCCCAATAGTTCAGTAAAAAGTTACACTATATCAAGCGTCAGGTTTGAAGGGGAGTGGGGGGAAAGGTCGGTAAATTACTTGTTTTTAAGATTTTCACAAATATTTTAAAAAACTATACAGTTTAGCGTGAAGAACGTTATATACAAAAATGTTCTACGTCAAATTTAAATCAAGAAAGCTTATATGCATAATTGTTCTAAAATCAACGAGTCCAAAGTTACGGAGAGTGTAAAAGTGAAGGTTTTCCATATTTTTTATATTTCTTGGGTAAATTATAATATTATTACTGAGGAAACTAATTTTTTAACAGGATTGTGTTTTGTAAATGTGATTTGCTATTTCAGTGAACAGTGGTTTGTTAGTGATAAGGGGTTGAAGGAACGTCAACCTCACCACCTTCTTAAGGGGCACTACTTTTTAAGGGACATGAGGCTTCTACATGGCTTGGCCATACAAATCTGTAGTACGGAGAAACCTACTCTGAACTTTTTATGGATAATGTCGTATGAATATCTTTCCAACAGTAAATTCATTCAACAGTTCAAGTAAACTTATTCATCAGTTTCAGTCCTCTTCAAATACAACAACCTCATCTACATCTTTGTCAATGATGGTTGCGTCCCTATTATCACATCCTAGGCATAAGTAATTGCTGCATATGCTTGAGCAGTTTAGACCACTCTTTCTATACTCACAGTTAGGGATGCATTCGTCTTTGCAAATACGCATCATGAGGAAGTAATTCTTCGGGAGCTGCTGTACATACTGTTCTAATTGGCGTCAGTTGTTCGTTAATCTTTTTTCAACCCCACTCGAGTAGATTCTTCTTCTCATTCAGCCACTGCTGTACCCGGTGGTAGCTTCTGAACGAATTCTGGCTGGAAGATCCTGAAGTGGGGAGTAGTGTAGCAGCTAACTTGATCAAAGAATGTATAGGCTGCTTTGCAATAGCCTTCTAGTAAGACCGATAGAGAAAACAATCTAGATCTTTCATGTTCCCGGCACCAAACTGGGGTCAGCTTTGGAGTCGTTAAAGACTACAAATTTTCTACCAGTTTCATTTTCTGGTTGCATGTTGTTGTTTTTCACTAGTTTTTGAAATGTCACATTTTCCACATTATATGGGAATAGTTCCGTACATTCAAAAGATTTTTTTATTGTTTTAATCCTAAGAGTAAAATCAAAGCATTATTTGCCTAATGAGGCAAAATCAGTGCGCTTAACTTCGGTATTGTTTTTTCTTTTGAAATCATAAACTGTTTTGTGCTATGAAACTTTGGTAGGTCGGAAGACAGCAACATTATGTTCTACATGTTGCATAGCACCAGTGCTACCAGTGAAAAAATCCATTTTCAGGACAAAACTCACTCAATGCCAGAGATATGTGGCTAACATGTCCATTTAAAAATAGCACGACCGGTTGCTAAGTTTTTTTTCGTTCAATCATTTATTAAAAGTTTGCGACATAAAACGTTTCTGTATTCCTCCATCTACTTTCATTGTATGCGATACCCCAACCTATTGGTATAGTTGAAACTAAATGTTTTGGTAGCCTTGTATAGAGAAACAAAACTATTGGTGGTGGAATAAGGTCAGACATTCTTTTTCGTTGTTAGCAGGTCTGTTATAGACAGTTTTAGACCCTCTTTTAACTACCAACTGTTCAGATTCTTTAGGTGTGAGTACCATATTCAGGTAATTTTTCTCTGCCTACATCTCTATAACATTTTCACCCACCTGTATCGGAAGATAGTGAAGGAATGGGATCAAAACACAGATTTCTTTGACAACCTTGCACTTGATTTTTCCAAAGATGCTAATTCTGCATACGATTTTAATATTGAATACAAAGAAATCTATTATTTCACCAAAATATTTTATTTAGATATTCTTGATACGCTAGTTCAACGTCGACTGTCTAAAGTTTTGGTTTTGTCCATCTCTTAAAATATCCAACGCGCTATAAATAAGGATAGATTTAGATATTAAAATTTATATAAAAACTTACATATACATGAAACTCTCTCGGTGCGCTGCTTCTATCTACATCTAGCCGAATGTGTTCCATGGTGACGGCCTTAATTTCAATTTTTCTGCCCAACTTTATTCGGACTCTTCCTTCTGTACCATCAAATGCGAAACAATTACCTGGTAAGGTAGTGGGTTGCAAAATACTTTTGGGATCAGACAGAAAGTTCATATTTATGAGAAATATGGTGGCATGTTCTACTAAATAAGGAGAAGTATTAGGAGTCGAAATCACTGATCCTCCTGCATATAAAGCAGCATAATCTAAAACATTGCGGTTAAATACTAAAAAGTTAAGAAATATATGAAATTATAAGTGAGTAACTGATAATAGTGTTTCTGTATGTTAACTACTTTAGTTGGCTACTGTCTACTATTACTGAAAACTATTATTAAGTTTCAATTTAAGATAATGTGAGTTTGTTAGTTTTGAGGTTAGTTGTCTAATCGATCAGAAATTTGATACATTAGTTGTTCGCGTACTTATTTGCAATTAATACGTTAACTTATCACGGTTACGTGACACCTCAAATAGCAGAAACTTATACTATTATGGTCATATAATAGTCGCGATACATATATTAAAGAACGCTTTAAATGCGGCGACTGATTCCTTATCTTTTACAACCGACCGTTTTATTAAGATAAGCGTTTTAGTTGGGAAACAGTTCGTTAGTAGAGCATACAGTGTTATTTGCCGTAATTTGATTATTTTGTGATGTAGCCGTTCGTTAGTAGAGTGTAGAGTGTTTTTGCTGCAATTTAATTAATTATTTTGTATGGTGATGTGACGTACTTCGAACAGAGTGGTTTAAAATGTTGTGTACTGTACTGAACTGATGAAAATCTGTTGGTTCAAGCAACTTCTAAGTTAACAGAAATTCTACTTTCAACTATATACAAAATAGTTGTGAATGAATAGAAAGCATTTAAATATCTACAATAGAAATATTAAGAAGGATATTAGAAAGAACTGGCTGGAACATTAACTGCTGTAAAAGAACTCTTCAACATGGGACCATTCATCAAATGACTTGACCCACGTGCGGCAGATTAAGAGTGCGGATGGAAGAGTGTTAAGAACCGATGTTGAAATAAAGCAAAGATGGTATAAACTTTGAAAAGTTGTTAAATGAAGAACACCAGAGGAGGGAGAGGATGCGGGTCCCAAATAAGAATGTAATACCGGAGATAGCGAGATATGAAGTTGTCGAGGCTTTAAATAGAATGAAGAATTTTAAAACAGTAGGACCTGATAGAATACCTGTGGAGATTTGGAAGGCTCTAGGAGATAAAGGGGTTGATAATTCGTGGAAGATGATGAGTAGCATATGTGACTGTAAGCTATAGTGGGATAAAGTTAGTGTCGCACACAATGAAAATTTAAGAGAGAACTGTAGAGCGAAGGTTAAAGAGAGGGACATCGATAGAAGAAGAACAGTTTGGCCAGGAAGGAGAACAAATGATGCCTTGCTTGCTTTGAGACAGTTTATAGAGAAGTACGGCAAAAAAAAGAAAAGAGAGCTACATTTGATATTTATAGATCTTGAGACGACGTACGATACAGTTCCTAGACAAGAGCTATGGAGGTGTATGATAGAAATGGGGTCCTGAGAAGTACGTAACGTTTTCTGCAAAGTTTTTCAGTGACACTTGGTTTGCATCAATGCTCTTCACTGAGTCCTTACCTGTTTAATCTTGTATTGGATTTACTGTCAGAGAAAGTAAGGGAGGAGCTTCATGGTAGATGCTCTTTGCTGATGATATCGTGTTAGTAGAGGAGAGTAAATAAATGTTGGAGGAAAAGTTGGAGTGTTAAGAAAGGGCTATAGAAGAGAGAACACTAGCAGGTCGAAAACGGGGTATGTATATGTATTTGGGAGGAAGAGAAATGGTTGGGGACATAGAATTATTTGGAAAATTATATGGGACACTAGATCGAGAAATTGTCGACAGGATACAGGCTGGTTGGTTTAACTGGAAGCGAATGAGCGGGGTACTTTGTGAACGAAAAATCGGGGAAGGGGTGAACGGAAAGATATACAAGTGTGGTTAGACTAGTGTTGGTGTAGTGAAGGAAGTCGGTGAAGTGTGGCCTATAAAGAAGACTCAGGAAAAGAAGATGGTGTAGCTTAAATAAAAACTATTACGGTGGATGTTGGGTAAGACTAGAAGAGACAGAATCAGTAATGACTTGATAAGAGAAAGAGCCAGGATGATGACGGTCTTAAAAAAGATTCAGGAACAAAGAGTGCAATGGCTTGGTCATGTTAGATGTAGAGATTAAAGCTATGTGGGACGAAGGATAGAGCTGTTAGAAGTTGATGGAAGGAGAAGTAGAGGAAAACCGTGGACAATTTGGAAGGACTGTATGGCACAGGACTTGAGTGAGAAAGATTTATGTGAAGAAGATCCGATGGACAGAAATGAGTGGTAAGAAACAGCGACCCCTGACAAGTTGAGGAAAAACTGAGGAGGAAGAAAAAGAAGTTATAGAAAGCCAAAGAATAGTCAACAGATGTAATATATACCTAGAACAAATTACTAAATATAGGCAAGAATAGAAGCACGATACAGTTAAGAAAGGATGGACGAATGGTTGGTTTTGATATGCAAATATGTGCATATCAAAAATGCCTGAAATTAAAGGATCCTGGCTAATTATTGTACATTGTGCAGAAAGTGGAGATGGGTTTCGAATGCTGTATAATTATGTGGGAAGAAAATAGAGGATTGTAACGTTGACTACTATAAGAGTATGGGAGGTGATATTTTTGGAGAGTGATCTGTAAACTCACTGATCCCTAACTTGGCAAATAGTATAATATTGCTTGACTATAGCTGAGAAAATACCAAATATATTTTCAAAGAAGCTGAATGCAAAGTTTTTGCTGGAATGCTGAATTGCTAATTTTAGTGGATCCCACTGATCTATAATTTTAATTATTGCATTATATCGGGACAAACACCTTATGCCAGCCAATTTATCAATTTTAAGGATTTTATCTAAAAGAGCAAAGCATTTTTGTGGGATCAATTGACGTGCTTTCGTCAATTAGGTATAATTGAGTACTTACTGCTACCTTCATCTGATATTAAATTGTTCAATAATTTTTTACCAAAATTCCTAAATGGTCTACGGTGGATAATGAAGAATGTTCACAAATGAAAGATGCTATTTTTAATTCGACCATATTCTCCCTTGGAGATACTCCTGGTAACAAAATCGATAATCTTTTCGCTTGGTCCGGCCAAATGACGTTTTTTTTTGCTTCCTGATGTTTATTTGATTTCATGTGTAGTAATCGATATTTTTAATGGGCAGCCAAACTAGTGTTACACATTTTATAGAAAGCTGTGGTAACATCTCCTGAACACTCCCAGAAATCCAAGCTAGTATTAAAAACGTCTATTGTTAAACCACTAAATTCTCTTAATTAATAATTTTAAATATATTTAATATAATTAAAAAACTGATACATAATCATTAGTTAAGTTAGTAGATAGAAATTTTAGATAGAATTGGTAAACACCTTTTAATAAAATAAATAGATAAGTTTTATCGTTTGAAACACTGTAGACATACATTACTAAGGTTTTAGCTATCTACCTCTCAGCTCTGAACCAGATTTCCAGGCCGATCCATATTTTCGGAAATGAGATTTTCGTTTTCGTTCAACATCGTGAAAAAATTTCACTTAATTTTCAACAAACGCGAAATAATTGTGGGCACTTTATAAGACAAAGAAAATTTTGGTTTAAAGTAAGTCAGTCACCATCACTTTAAGGGTTTTTTATAAACTAGCCTACAAAGGAATTACTTGATTACTTGAATGGAAATGGAATTTAATTTGTGAGAATCCCAAAATGTTTGAATCTTTTTAAAAAGATGCGCTGATTTTTAAATTTCAGTAGTCAAGTATAGAGAACAATAAACCAAAGTTATACTTAAGAAGGCTCTGAAATCATTCATAGGTTCTATCGTCATCAATTATGATTATGATTATGAGAGTAGAATATGCAATTCTATATACATTCCTTAAATTAAGCAAATTTAATTAACATTAAGAATCATAACCCCATAAAATCCTACCCAATGTTTTCGCTCAAAAAATCCCTCAACCATTTCAACTTATGAAAATTCCCATATACGCTTTCAAATTGCTACCAAATAACTCAATCTGCTAACTCTACCGATCACCATACGAAGCTTTGTTAAGAATAAGACTACGACTCGGCGACACTCGGAAATACTAAAGATGCTAGACTCTAGATTCTTTCTAGCTAGTAAATAGGACTATATTATATAGTTTTTCATTAAAATACTTACCATATAGTCCAATTTTGTCTGAATCGTAAACATCTAAGGCATCTGATATCTTTTTATCAATGATAAATTCATTTTCCAAGTAAGATGTTGAAAGCTGCCTTTCACATTTCTTTCTGCAACAAAATGGTTAACCATTTACAATGTATTCGTATACGTAAATATATATATATATATATATATATATATATATATAAATATATATATATATATATATATATATATATATATATATATATCAATATAAGGTTGAATGTTCAAATAAATGAACTTTGATGGTACACAAGGCAAATATCGAACACAGTATTTAATCAAATCTTGCCCAAGTACTTTCGATCACAAGGACCTTCGATGAGGATGATCTTGTGATCGAAAGTAATTGGTCAAGATTTGATTAAATACTGTGTTCGATATTTGCCTTGTGTACCATCAAAGTTTATATATATATATATATATATATATATATATATATATATATATATATATATATATATATATATATATATATATATAAAATATAACAACTTTCATAATAAAGTGGTGTTATCAAAGTAATTCTGCTTCAAAATGTGTAGATCAGTTGTTTTCAGTTGCTTTTGATTGCAGACCTGTACTCTGTAGGCAAACTGTTAAACATATAAAATAACTGAAAAGTGTTACTGCTTAATTTTGGAGAAATAATTTATCGAATTAAACGATTAAACCCATCTCTAACGTTGGCTGACTGTTAGTCAGGGACTTGGAAGGATGAAAATCCTCACACAAAGACTAAGACTATCGAGAAGAAAGATGGATATGGATGCTCAAAAATTGCTGGAAGTACTAGATGCTGCACCTTCGGGCAGTGGCAGTGTTCCTCAATTTGAAACATACTCATTTACCACAGGAGTGCTATCATTGACCTACTTAAGTGAGATCACAAAGAACTGTCTTAGGGTGGCGATTGAACATCTGGACACTCTCTGGGAGGTGGTGAGTTTGACAGTGGGAACTTCTGATGAGAACTATAATTATGATTTTTGTATCTAAGTCAAAATACATAGATTCACCGGTGATTAAAGCGTGCCTTCAGCATCGGAATCCGATGTTGAAGACATAGAACTGGTCCATGTTAAGAAGAAAACTAAAGAAGGGTGCAGCTCCTGACCTTCTCTATAGATGGAGAGTACTATAGGAATCTAAAGAAGAAAAACTACAAAGCTTCCTACGAACTTGGTAAGCTAACCTTCAGAAATTTGCAATTCAAGAAAGATAGGTCTAAGAGCAGTTCAGATTAATCTTTAACAATACAAGGCAGTCTCGGCAGTTCCTCTAGTGCTTGGGAGAATGTTTGATATTTCACTTATACAAGAGCCTTGGGTAAATTAAACTGGGTCTAAGATTTAGGGGTAACAATAGAGAACTGATCTACAGTTAATCTACTAAGGTCTCTCACACTTGTGTGATTCTCAGAGTCAAGATCGGAAAGAGAAGTGAACTGAGAGAGTTTATTCTGGGATTGGCCAATCTGCCTTCGAACGATCCAGCAGCGACACCGATCAATGAAGTGGAGGAGTTAGTGAGCCACTGCAGGAAAACAGAGATACAGCTGCTCATCGGATGCATCGTCAACGTACACCACAGGACCTGCAGAAGCACGAATAACAATAAAAGGGGTGGTATTAATGTAATTTATTATGCCAAATAATTAATTATTAAATGTAGGCAAAAACCCGACTTTCATAACTAAAAGTAGAAAGGAAGTAATAGCCTCCAATTTTCTGAGTAATTATATATTAGAGTGCGATGTGTCTGAAGAGGAGACCTTTTCAGACCATAAACCAATAAGATACACCTTCGAGAAGAAAGCAGCAAAAGTCTCTTATCAGAACCTATGTTCAACTAAATAGGGGGCTTATAAAGAAGTTCTAGACCAGCAACTGTCAAGGGTGAGAACGATTGATAACGCTACGGACTTAGAAATGTCAGTGGATGATCTAAATGAAGCCGTTATTAGAGCATTTAAAGAAACATGTTCTCTAACGGAGAGGAGTTCCACCAAAGGTATGTCATGGTGGAATAATGAACTGTCTGTGTTGAGAAAATGGACGAAAAAGCTATTCAACAAAGCTAAAGTAACCGAGAAGTGGCGAGAATATAGAATCACATGGGCAGAATACAGCAGCTATAAGAGAAGCCAAGAAAGACACTTGAAGGTAGCACTGCGAGGAAATAGAAAGTATGCTTTCAATTAATTTTTTTCACTTTTTGAATCACTTTGTTTATTCAAAAGGATGCAAAAAACAAAAGAAAAGTTGATTTTTACAATTTATTTAAAAAAATGTTTAAATATAATTGGGATCACTTTTAGCATGGAAGACTTTTTGAATATTATTCTGGAGTATCTCACGAATGTGATTGTGAAAAAATATTGCGAATATTTTGGGAAAAATATTGGGAATATTTTTTCGAACGTACCCGAGCTTTTCGATTTATCTAGACAAGAGAAAAAGTCTCATATTCTGAAGACCTCCAAAAGAGCAGGGACATATAAAAAGTTGCTGAGGATACTTTGTATAAAAAATCAAAGCTGAACACTTAAGAAACTTAAAAACGAAATATCCCAAATGCCTGCGCTAATTTCTTATACAAAGGGAAGAATTGTTATTGATTGTTTTTCAAGTATTATTCGGCTAGTTTTGACAATTCTATTTTCAAACACATAGCACAGTGTACTGAACTTAGAGCATGGCAACAGTTACAAACTGAAGACTTAAAGATTTCTCTTATGCTGGTAGAATTTTGGAACAGAAATACTTTGTTTAAATTACCTATGTTCAACCAAGTGCCAATTTTTTTCCGTTAGGTACATTTTTAGAAAAAATTAAGATTTATAGAAAACATTATTAAATCTAATATTTTTATATACTTTAGTAGGCAAAGTATTTATTTTTATTCCTTCTAGCTATTTAAATCTGCCTAATACAAAACTTTATGCCTTTAAACCAGCATTCAGTAGCTATTATGTAAAAATAAAAGATCAGTCTATCTATTTAGGAATTTTTAACTCCCGTTTTGCCTACATTTTTCTTCTACTTATTAATTTAGTAACCCTTAAAAAAAGTCAGCTCGCCAAAAAATCTGAATACTAATACGAGCTCGTTTAATATATATTTTAAAATTAATTTTTTTCTCGTGGTTTTTTGTGTAAGCCAGAACCTTTATGTCTACCCCTAATATAATTATGGTTGGCTTCAAATATTAGCCTGTAGACAACATTCTTAACATTATTCAAAACGAAACCGAGGAGCCCACTAAATTATCTAGAAATAATAAAAACAGTACGGTACGCTGACATGTTATTAAAACGGAGACACAAAAACTTGTCTTATATAGAGGTAAAACTTGATTAAATTTTGTTTGTTTTTACTCTAATATTAATAAGTACGAAGATTTGTATTATGTGGGAAGAAGAAACTATACCAGGCAGTGGTGGGGTAGGGTAAGTCCGGGAGAGATGGCTCACATATTTTGACTGTCTGTATCTTAGCACAAAAAAGTCTACGTCTAAAAAATATTTATATATTTATATTAAAATACCATTAGAAGAAAGTGTGCAGAGTTGGTTAAGCCAAATACTTACATACAAAAACAGTAAACATCAAAATACAAAAAATTGTAAAAGGCCAACTCACCCGATGTGTCAGGGTGAGATGACTCGGACACTAAGGGTGATATGGCTCGACCATAAACTTTATTTGGCACGTTTTTTTTCCAATACTTTTTCACATATATCACATAAATTAACATATTTTGAGCAGTTTTCATGAAACCAATAATTGCAATGCACGCACTGTACCCAGTTTTCTTGTTTCGATGTGATTGAATATATTTTCCCACAGCCGGCATATTCACAATTTGTTTCATCTTGTAGATCCTTACTAGAGTCTTTAGTAATTTTCATATATGATCGTCAGAGTCTTCGGAAGAAGATGACTCAAAAACTGACTTTTTTCTAGAGGCCATTTATTCTTTTTAGCATCCTTTTCTTTCTTTTTAACATCTAAATCTTTGGGTTTCGCTAAATTCACTGAGCTAGTAAGTACTGCAGCCAATTGTCTACCGCGTTTCCTTACTTGTGAAATACCTTATGTAGAAGGTACTGGAGAGATATTATCTAAAATTTTACCAGGATTGATTTTTTCTTTACAGGTCGGCCTATTACCAGTTATAGATGGTAGTTCTAATGGTGACGTGTGAGATGGAGACGTGTGAGACGGCGTCGAACTACTTGTAGATGGTAGGTTTAGACGTTGGCGATCATCTATTTCAGTAATTTGTGTTGTTGAACTCTCAACGTACTCTGGAATTATATTCCGGTCGACCGGATAAATACCACATGCGCGAAAACCAGATACGACATTTTGTACTGAGGCAGCTTTTGTCCAAGTCTCATTTAATAATTTGCTGAACTACAAGCGATTAATCTTCTTTGTAGAATTCATTTTAACAAATGAATTGCAAGCATTGTAATAATGTGACTTCAGCGACTTCAAAAATGAACGATCTAATGGTTGCAAAAACTGTGTAGTGTGGCTAGGTAAACACAGTAAAATGATCTCATTTTCGTCTGCAAGGACTTTTCCTGGGGCTCTCTAGGAACAACGTGATGTGTTATCCAATCAATAAATAAATCTGTGTTTATGTAAGCGGACTTTTCTTTCATGTCTACCTTTGATCTTAGGGGCATGCCGTCTTCGAATTCTTGCTTTTTATTTTTGCCTTAGAATATGCAGGTCGGGGAAGAAAGTTACCATCAGCATTGCAACAGGTGATACATGTAATTGTTTCTCCTTCTCCGAAGAAGTAACTGATGCTACATTTTTAGATGCCTTTTGGGCTACAACAAATGCAGGTTTATTATTCAGTTGGAGTCCTATTTCGTTCATGTTAAATAAACTCCCGAGCTTCTCCATCAACTCATTTTCTAGAATAACTTGCTCTAACAGATCAAAGTAATCGCTTACATCCTTTTTGTTCATGCCTCGACTTCTTGCTAAGGATACGCCTTCCGATTTTCTTATACTCAAGTCAGGGTTTCTTCTTAAGAATGATTGTAACCAATCAAAACCTGCAAGTTTTTTTCCTTGTTGAAAGTAGTTTTAATATGTAATTCTTCCGCTAATCTGAATGCCATTTCTCTAACTCCAGCTCTTGTAGGTGTAAAACCAACTTTCTGCCACTTTAGGGTATGTTTCTTTATTTTAATTTCATTTTCTTCGCCGAGAACACTACTTGTTCCTAATGCACTTTTTTTAAATTGTTACTTTTCATTCGTCTTCTTAATGTAGGTGCTAGCACTTCAAAATTCCAGCATGGATCCCTATTTGTCCACTTCTTACGGCATTTAGGGCTGATTCTAGTTGATTTTCTGTCCATAAACCACGTTGGCAATTTCCTTTTCTGTTATACTTCGTTGGCATGACTGAAAATAATTTTATCTATTAAAAATATCCTTATATAAGTAACTAAAGATCTAGGCCATATCTCCCTAAAATTTGCGAGCCAACTAACCCGAATTGTCAGGGTGAGATGGCCCACATAATTTCCGAGTGTTGGTAACGTTTGAAAGGACTGGCAACTACGCCCACACTGCCGTCCTAACATGAAAGGTCCTATCTGCAAAATTTGGTAAAATGACTTTATTGGCTCACGGCATTCGTAAACATATTATCTATGTATGTACAAAATGAAATTGTCCTATAAGCGTCTTAAGTGCCTTATTATATACCTAAATGCTTTGTCTCAACTGACTAAAAAGCCATGTTCACTAACATAAATTGTCCTATCTCACATATACTAAGAAAAATTGTCCGTTTTGACTTTAAAAATGCAGTTAGGACTATTTAATAGTATTTTATACTGAGCGGCATCATTTAGGACAATTTTTGCCTAGTATGATATAAGCATGTGTGTAACATAACTTCAAATAATTAATTAAAAAGGGTATTTGTTATTGTCAGACATTGGGAATACTCTCATGTTTTTTGGTATTTTAAGTAAATATATTGTGATAAATGGATGAAGGGTAAGTTTAATAATGTTACCTTAGGTATAAGCAATAACTGATCGTAATTATTGTTTGTAGTAGTAGCAAAAAATATAGACGCACATGCGTCTATATTTTCTGGTTGTAGCAATGCAGCATGTCGTAGTCAGAACAGCGATAGGTGTAAACGTATGGTATTTAGCCAAAAGCGAGAATGATCCAGATTCTGCACCTGGGACGTCCAATAAATTCGACAATAATATAAATGGAAATGAGTCGGATTCTAGTTTCGAATCTAATTATTATCATTTATGTTACATATATTAGGATGTAAATTGTGTACTAAGTTTTAAAACTTCTTCTTCTTTTTATATAGACATGACTCTGTCTGTTTTTCAATGTACCTCCAGTAAGTTGCCGTTGCTCTATCCCATAGTGTTTTGCCATCAATGTTTCTAAGTGTTTTCATCTCTTCTGTTTCTAACATCCTTTTGTCCTCTCTGTGTCAGGTCTTGTTTCTGCTGCGTATGCCATTATTGGTCTGATGACTGTTTTGTAAATTTTGTTATTCATTTCTTTTCCGATATTTTTATTTCTTCATATAGTTTCATTCAGGCAGCATGCGGCACTGTTTGCTCTATTCACTTGATCTTCTACTTCAGTTTTGAGCTTTCTGTAGCTAGATAATGTGATGCCTAGATATTTAAACTCCATCACTTCTCCTATTATCCTACCTTCCAGCTCCAATTTACATCTTAGTAAATTTGCTGTTGTAAGCATGCATTTTGTCTTTTTTGGGTAAATTAACATTTTTCTGGCGATTATATTAAATTGGTGCAGCATAAGTTGTAAATCATCTTCACTTTGAGAGATCAGTATTGCGTCGTCTACATAGTAGATTATTTTAAGTTGTTTTTCTACCATTCGGTATCCTTTTTTAGTTACTTTTTTTATTATTTCATCCATAATCAGGTAAAATAATAAAGGACTCATAGAATCTCCCTGCCTTATCCCATTGCCAGTTACAATAGGGTCGGTTAGTTCTTCTTCTACTTTTACTTTTATTGTGTTTTTTTGGTAGATATTTTTGATCGTTTTGATTATTCCTGGAGGTATCTCTCTTGCGTACAGTAAGGGGATAACGTCTTTTAGTTTAACCCAGTAAAATGCCTTCTTAAGGTTCACGAAACATAGGTATGCCGATTTGTTGTATTCTAATGATTTCTCTTGCATTTGCCTCATTATAAATATTATTCAGTTTATTTGTTATCACTTTGTTTGTTAATTTTAGTGTTGTGTTTCATAAATTAATTCCCATTCCCTTGATCTCCATTCTTGAGGAATACTATTTTTTGTTCTATTATTTTATAAAACTTAGTATAATAAAATTAAAAGTGTTCAGTTAATTTGAATTTTAGTTTTATTTAGGACAATTTCAGTCAGTAATACAAAAAAACGTACTTCAGATACACTAAGCTAAATTGTCCTAAGTGGCAATTTAATCAAAAATCCACTAATCTGGAAAGAATAAAACAAAATTCTGACTAGCAATTAAATGCTATTCTCTGACATAATATATAAAATAAAACATAAAGACTTCTTTAAATTACCAAGCGTTATACAATGAAAAGAATCAAAAACTTGATTTTCTCAAAACCTAAATTTTGCAGATAGGACCTTTCATGTTAGGACGGCTGCACATAACCTCAACGATACAAACATCATGCCAATAAAACGTGACTTCGATAAAATACAGACAAAAATAAGTGCACAATAGTTTTGACGATTACCAAAAAAGTTTTAAGAAGATGTAAATAAGATTTTCTATATATCTTACCTTTCCACCTTGGGAAAAACACGGAAACAACAGAGTATTGCGGTATTGCTAATACCATACACACACATCAAATAACGCAATGTAGCTGACTCAAGGATAAAACTGTGATATTTATATTCGACCGCGTCATCTCACCCGACGAGCCATCTCTCCGGACTTATCCTATACTAATAATACGATACCTAAATAAGGTAAAAAAAATCAACTGAGATAAACTGATATAAGGGTGTTAAAACAATCGACAGCGAATTTGCACTTTTAACACTTTGACCGCTGTGTGTATCCAAAAGTATACAAACGCGAGGGTTAAAACCGCTGCGTGTATAGCCAGGGACAGAAATGATTTTGCTGAGGTTATCGCCAACCTTCATTGAAGACGGCACCCAAAGAAGAAGAAGTATACTTTTAGATACACATGTAAAGTTTTGGTAAAAATATTCAAAGAACTTATTAAAATTTTAAAACTATAGAAGACTTTATTTTATGTAATAAAGTCCAGTTTACTGAAAATTACCAGTATATGTATATATTTCTATAATTATTTTAGTTGCGGAAAATATTCTGCACTGCGTCTTTATGTAATAAAGTCCAGTTTACTGAAAATTACCAGTATATGTATATATTTCTATAATTATTTTAGTTGCGGAAAATATTCTGCGCTGCGTCTTGGGACACAATTACGTAAGCGACTTCGAAAACTAAGCTGTCAAGTTATCAGCAACTCCTGCAAGATGAAAGCTCAAGAGAGGCCATCAAAAATCATTCACCAAATGATTGCAACTTCTTCTTTTAAAGGACACATGACAACAATGGACATCTCTTATATTCGGAGGAATATGAGCAACGATCGTTTTCCTTTTATGTCACCTGTACTTAAGACAATGGGAAAGCGCATCAAGCAATCCAACAGATAAATCTAAGGACGGACCGCGATAAATGTTTTGTGGATCACGATTCGCAACAAAATATTATTATTTTTGGCATTCTTGAGAATTTACGATACATGGCGAAAGCAGAGGCATATTACTTGGATGGTACATTTAAATACGCTCCAAAAATTTTCTTGCATTAATTTACCATCCATAGCTTATTAAATGGGTATTACTCAATGAAATCGTTGCTCGAAAGAAGTTAGTGTCATTTTAAGTCCATTAAGACTTTCTGCTGATTGCCGTTCGACCATCTGTGAACCGAACTGGGTGTTTATTTCACTTGTAAAATGAAATCTTTGTGTAACTCACTATCGAAATCCTATGCAACTGAATTTTCGAATAATCCACACCGTAAAAAATCGGTATTAATATCTATTTTAAAGCAATTTACTTAAAATAATTTCTGAATTTAATAAATTACCACATAAACGAAATGGGTAACAGGCAACTGGTAATGTTCCGCATTAGAAACCAGCGCCTCGGGGCAAACATACTGGTGATGAGTTTATCTATCTCCAAAGGATGCCGGTGATCAGTTTACTATATCTCGGAGGGTCTAATCATTTTATGGGGGACTATAAAGTGATGAGTTCGTACACGTACCACGAAAACTCATACAAGAATATAAAGGATAGGGTTTATAAGTGAATATGGAGATACCTAAATACAACTAGAAGATGGACAACGAATTAAACAATGTGGGAAATATAATTACCCAGGTTTGCAAATTACAAACAACGGGACACTAGACGAAGCTATAAGACACAGTAATGCTTATATTGAATAAGATTATATATTCAATATAGGCTCTGCTATATGAATAGCAGAGCTATCTCACACCTAAATAGTATTCTTTGGGACCAAACAATATTCAAGGTCAACACAAGAAGAATTTATATTACCATAATTAAAAGCATAGTTACGTACGGCTCGGAAGTGTGGTAAATAAAGAATACAACAGATGCTTAATACAACCGAAATGGATTTCTGGCTAGGACTAGGAGTCGGAAGAAGATGTAGTTATGTGTGAAAATGGCAACTATTTGAGAACAGCTTTCAATCTAAAAGCTAAAGCATTAAAAAACATTTCTATTTTTTTTTATAAAAACTGTTTTTCTTTATAAATTTGTTATTTTTCCTGTAAAAAATTTAAGAATATATTCCATTACAGTACTTTAAGAACAGAGGTGTTCCCGTTTCGAAGTTCTTCCCAATTGAGAAAATTTTTAAAATTAATCACCGCAGAGAATATGGATCTGTTAACGGCGCTCTTCAATAAAATTTACTGTTGAGGACACGTCTCGTGGGACTGGATATAATCAATCTTTATTACATTTCTCGTAACTTCTTTAGTGTAATTAATTAGGGATCAATCCTCTAAAGACGTCGTCAAGAAGTGTACCTATATTCAAGGAGAAAATAATTTGTTACGGTAATAGTACGAGACAATAAAGTTGAGTTCTAGTATCTAAATAAATAGATACATAAGATTAATGTTTTAAGTTCCGATGACTGAATTAATATACACATTCATGTATTTATCTATTCCTGGATGATTAAGCGGATAGAGTTTTTTCTTGACTTGTAAGTAGATCTTGGATTGAATTCCACCGAGATGAAAAATTAGAATTTAAATAATTAGTAAGATGGCCAATGTACATAATATTTAAAAGACAGTATCGCAAAAGGCTGTTAAGTCAGGATCGAACCTGAGCGGTAGAAATGGGCGAAAAACATAACGCATATAAATGACTAGAAGAACAGAGGCAGTAATGTATGGCAACCATATTACAGAATGTCATCTCGGGGTAAATAATAAGGGTCTAATCGCCTTCTAATGCCTCCGGGTGCTCTGTAGAGGGCTTCGAAAACATCAACGGTAGCTCCTCTACTTAAGTCCATTTTCAGGGTATGGACTCGTAAATGTTTTCTTCTGGTATCTTACCTTGAAAAAGGCAAGATATTCCTTACATGACAAAGGTTAAGTCAAAATAAAAATACCAGGTTGCAGTAGAATAACATCTCAGCCACAGAGTATGGAAAGCTAAAAAGGAAGCAGAGCCCCGAGAGCACTAAGCTCTCGGAGAGCCCGTGAAGACTGACTTGAAAATCGCCTATTTTTATACACACACACACACACACAATCACGCTAAGCGATCAACCCTACCCCTAGGAACATGTGTATACCAATATAAGAATGGGATCCACATGTCCGAAGATCAAACCGGTCACACTTCACTAGTTGAAGTGGTACCTATCTGACCCCCAGGCTTTTCCTCCACCCTCCTCATCGTACGACTGACGTGAGGAGGCTATGATCTGAAAGTTACCTGAGATGCCCTGGGTAATGAGACATCTCCTGTTTTTAATGACTGTGGTTATGCCACCTAACTGTAGGGGTAGCCACATCTAGGCTTTTCTCCCTAATTACTTTACTGACTCTATTGATTTTACTCGGACTGCACTTCGGGACTGAAGTCCCTAACATAAAAATAATAAAAAATAGCGTGTGTGTTCCGCACATGAAGTCGACAGCCTGGGCTGTCGACTTCATGCCCGGAAAGATATGTGTGTGCTCGGTCACTCAGCCGCCGATTTGGCAAAATGAATTTTGTTCTCCTCGCCGGCTGGGCACCCGAGAGGGTCCGGCACCAAGCTCATGTTTGCCGCACATGGTCTTAGTGCTCGGGAGTCGCGAAAGGATCAGTATTCATTAGATCCGCCTTAAGGGCCAATTCCGCATCAGCGGTATATAGAAGGCCTGACGGGTCTTCTATATAGAAAATTGGTATTAGTTACGTTACGTTTAGTTATTTGAATTTAATTTGAAATAAATCTACTTAATTTAAAAGAAAAACAACCATTTTTTTTTTTTTTTTTTTGGTGGGGTTTTGGGGGTCTTCCTTGGCGATGGAACAATCGCCTGCACAATTCTTACCCTTTTACTCTTACATGCTAAATATGTGTGCGGTGTGGTGGGGTGTGCATTGCAGGGTGTATATGGCCTCCACACACCCCGGTGTATATTGTTCTTATCTAAGTGCCTTGGCACCTGTACCCTCTCGCCAGAGTCCTAAAAATAAGATATTTTTTTGGGGGTTGTTTTTCTGATGACTGCATTCTTTTTTATTTGACGTTTTTGCGACCATCTCATTCTTCATTTATTAGTTTGGGACCCTATATCCGGCTATTTGCTGTTTAGGTCTTCTGTGTAGTGTCCTGGTGTTTGCATTGTAGTTAGTCAGCTCTCTTAGCATGCTACTTGGGTGGTTATTTAATCCGTTAAAAAGTTCATATGCCTTTTTATCCATTGTATGTAGGATCCTTGTTTGTCCTGAGTCTCTGTATAAATTTCTCAGAGGTACATATCTCGGTAGATTTAGAGCATCTCTTATCAATTGATTTTGAGCTGTCTGTATCTTTTTCCTGTTTGTTTTACAGGTGTGTCCCCATGCTGCGGAGGCATATGATAGGACTGGCAGGATAATACTATTAGCTATTCTGATTTTAGTTTTAAATCTTAGCTTGCTTCTTCTGCCGATAAGCGTTGAGAGCTGACTTTTCAGCGCTTTGGCTCTGTACGTTTGCAGGTTTATGTGCTGCGTAAAGGTGAGTTTTTTGTCTAGTAACACCCCTAGGTATTTGGCCTCATTTGTCCATTCTACTGGGGTGTTTCCAATCGTTACTTCGCGGTTTGGTACACTTTTTCTGTGACTAAACATTACAGCCTGTGTTTTATCCGGGTTTAAGGCGATTTTCCATTTGATGCACCATCTTTCGAATCTGTTTAGTGCTCTCTGCAGATGATTAGCTGCATGTTCTGGATTCCTCCAGCTAACAGCTATTGCTGTGTCGTCAGCGTAAAGACTCAGCAGGGATCCTGGTTCTTTTGGCGTGTCGGCCGTATAGATGGTATACAGGTAAGGCGACAGCACAGCTCCCTGAGGCACACCCGCTTCCAGGATTCCGACTTCGGACAGGGTTGCCCCTGTTCGAACCCTGAACCTTCTGTTGGCTAAGTATGATCCAAGGAGGCATGTCATAGCCTCGCTGTACCCCATGGTGTTCATTTTGTATATAAGTCCTTCATGCCAGACCCTGTCGAATGCTTTACTGACGTCCAGAAATGCTGTTGCCGTGTACATTTTTTCATTAAAGCCTTTCGTTGCGAATTCCGTGAACCGTAGAACTTGTAGTTCACACGAATGTTCGCTTCTGAATCCGAATTGCGCTTCTGGTATGGTGCCTAATGCTTCCGATTCATCGTTGAGTCTTTTTAGTATGACTCTTTCTGATATCTTGCTTATTGATGATAATAAGCTGATAGGTCTGTAGTTTTGTGGAAAAGCGCCGTCTTTCCCTGGTTTCTTTATCATAATTATATGTGCCTCTTTCCATCTGTCTGGAAAATATCGTAGTTTGAGCATGTTGTTAACGATGTTTGTTTCTATTTTTATACTTTCTGAAGTAGCGATTAGGGATTTCCAGGTCAGGGAGGGGCCAACCGGAAAAATAAGGGGCGGGGCGATGCGTCTCGAACGTGAACTAATCGCGTCCGAGAACAAGAAGACTCATTATCATCAACAGCTATTCCATCCATCGTCGGATGTAAGCCTCTCTTAGGTGTGTCCATTCATGTCTGCTTGTTGTATTTTCATCCATTCGTGACCAGCAACTCGCTTGATGTCGTCAGTCTTTTTTAACGCGTGGCGCTCATAGGCGTCGTCAGCTCTAGATCATTAATATTTCATCCATATGCTGAGAGACTTATATGTGCGTCTTTGACTTTTAAATTGCAGAAAGTCAATATTGTCAAAAGAAACATTTACTGGAAATTTTAATAGAAAACATATTACAATATTATTAATTACAAATTATTATCATTATGAAACTGTACAAAATAATTTCCAACACAAAGGCCAGGTTTTTCAGAACACAAGCTGCACTCAAATATCGTGTTTTTTTTTTAAATTATTCTTTGAACATACCTTACATTTTTTCTCTTTATCCGACCTTTACTATCAACATTTAAAATGTTTGAAATGCTGTGCTTGTCTGTTGTTTGCTGTTGTTTGTATGATGGAGTAACCAATGCTATTTCAGAATTTTTTAAAATATGTCTGATAATTTCTAAACGACATTTATATATAAATTCATTTTTCTACCAGTGTTTGGAGAACATCTTTTGTACAAATAATAGGAATTTAGTAACAAAACTTGAAATATGTGAATATCTATATCTTTGTACCATCTGAGCGTCTTTCGCTAACATGGATAGTAAGCGATCATTTGATCTTTACGATCAACACCAATCATAAACTCATTACATTCGGATATAGGTAGAAGTTTTTATTTTTATTTGGTTTCTTTTGTTTTCAGTTTCGATAAGATCATTTTTAAATTCCATGGATATGTACACAGCTTCTCTTTTATCTCTCCACTTTCCTACTAAAATACCATCTTTGTATTGCCCTACTGTCTGTCCTTGTGATGTTTAGCTTCTAAAACTGTTTTAGGGTTACCTTTTCTCTTGGAAATCAAAGTTTCTGTGCAGAAGGTATTGTTTTGTAAAAGCGTTTTTGCTAAATCAACACTTCTATAAAAATTATCTATAAAAAGAGAATGCCCAATGTTAAGTTTATCTCGCATTAGTTCTAAAACTATTTTTTCAGAATGGCCTTTTCCACCTGCAGAGTCATAACGTCCTGTATATAATTTCATTCAAAAAGCGCTACAATTTAAGTCCGTATTAATCTACCATGCCACAATACCATACTTTCATCAAGGGATAGATATTTTCCTGTTTGATATTTTTTAGACAATATACTATTGAAGTAATTTAAAATTGGTTTAATTTTATAGAGTTTATCTTCTATTACACCCTCTTCTGGATTTCTGGCAAAACGTAGACATCTCAAAATAAGCAAGTAACGATCTCGGCTCATATTATTATGGAAACATTTCAATTGAAAAAGAGGATCGGTATTCCAGTAGTCCTGAATTCTATTGGTTTTCCATGTTCCCATATGCAATGTAAGTTCAAAAAAATGTTTTAAGTTCGTTAACAGACACAGGCTTCCATTTATTTATACGTGAATGTTCTGCAACACCGGATAAAAATAACGATTCGGCATAAACATTTGTTTTTTGCAGCATCATCTCAACAAATATATCTTTTACAAAAAAAATCATATGGAAGATCAGACCCTGGAACATCTACTAATAACCCAGAAGATTTGGTAAAATTAAAATAGGATCGTCTCTCCACGAATCCTCACGTAGATTTGGCTCCTCCTGTATATTTTTATTCCAACCTGCATTTCCATGTAACGCTTCAACCAATCCAGAATAATCATTTTTTTCTTCAATATAAAAAAGGAAATAAAGCAATTGTACAAAAAAGTCTAATGCAAAATAATTCTGTTGTTAGTATTCTAAAGAGTTGATATTAGAAATAAACATTTCAAAACATGTATACAAATGAAGTTATCATATAATTTTGAATTCATTTCTCCAATATCGTATTGGAATCATATCTGTACTTTACAATAAACATACATACCTCTGTCTTCATCTGACAGAACTACACTATTATTGGATTCACTGAATTCATCTTCACTAGATGAAGTATTATTTAATATATTATATTATATTTAATCAGTATTCTAATATTTTAATCTTTTATAATGTGAATTATTATTTTTATTTATTTTAACAAACGTCAAAAGTTTGATATTTTGACAATTAAAAAGCACGGTAACCTATTATGTAGGTACGGAATTCTGTAATAAATACGGTTTTAATAAATAAATAAAATAATAGAATTGTAATAGATATATACGGATTTCGGTTGTTGACTGTGATAATCAGCATTATCTTTTCTAATAACTCTTCCAAAAAGTAAACTTTTATACACAAGGGTATTTATGGTAGACAATACAAAACATAGGTATCTTACATGATACTATGAACTTTTAAAGATAAACCCACGCGCACGCGATCAGTCTATCTCTTTTGCACGTGTGACGTCACTTGGCGATTAATGTCACCAGAAATATTCTGTTTTGCATGGAGTTTTGTCAGATTTAGTATTGTTTTATCGTTTATCTAGTACGTTGACAAATAAATGTGTGCACTTTTAGATAAAATATATTTCAGAATATTAAATTAAGATAAACTTTTATCACCAAGAGACGTCATGCGCATCGACGTACAAAGTTCGATTGCGAAGTGGTTTTATCTTGGAAGTCATAGAATCATGGGTATCTTAAAAACTCACATGTGCGTCATCCGCTTATGACTAAAGCGATATCTTGACGCTCATAGGCGTAATTAGCGTGCAATGTGTTAAATTTATATTTAATAAATTGAATACATATAATATTTGCATAATTGCTATACATTTTGTATTAGACAGCACCCTAATACGGTTTTTTTATATTTTCAGCATTTAGTTTACCATGTACCGTTGGCCTGAAGATGCATAGCAAATTATAGTATGCGAAACCGGTCGTTGGTGATAGAATAAATTGACTGTGAGGAAATCTCATTCTTATTTCTTTTTTTATTTGAAATGGACTCACATAGGCAACATATTCAAGATTTTATTTACTTCTAGTTTATATTTTTAGTTTTAAAAATAGATTGTAAACAGCTACGTTGTACCTCATTATTATAGTTATTATAGATAATAAACTTTTTCTTCACAATCAAATGCTCATAAATAAAACACAGACCCAAAAAATATTTTCTGTATACCGTACTCCTATGAGGCTTTCAAATAGATTTTACCGCATGCTGCCGAACGTCCTTTGAGTCGGGACCTTACTTAAATAGCTACTTAAACTTCTTTAAGTATCGTTTTTTTTTTACTAGTGACTTTTGAGTATATCTTGTTTATATTCAGAAGTATGACCTGTAACAAGATCCAATTCCATAGTTTCCGGATGGCTGTGGCTGCTTTGTTGGCTTGTTCCTGCTCCATTCTTGTCCCACCAGAAGCTAGCGAATGGATGGTCACTTTTCCACATACCGGAAAAATGCTAATAAAACCTGGGTGTCACCTAATACTCAGGATTTACTCTTGTTCTCTCTACCTACCTCCCACTTCTTTCTCCTGCTAAGTGACTTCTCTGTTGAGGTTGGCGGTCAATATGGCAAAATTTTCTCTGTTCTGGGCTTGATGAATTAATTCATTTCCTCTTGTGTGGGTCCAATCTCTGATATTTCGTAGCCAAGATTTTTTCTTTCGTCCTATGCCCATTTTACCTCCAATCTTGCCTTCTAATATTACATGGAGCTGCTCAAATTCTCTATGGCGCATTATGTGTCCTAGATATGACGTCTTTCTAATTTTGATAGTATTGACCAGAGGGCGTATATTTATTACTTTCAGTACTTCTTCATTCGTAGTTCTGCTGGTCCAGCTTATTCTTAACATTCGGCGGTACATCCACATTTCAAATGAATTTAATTTCCTTTCAGTGGTCTAGTTGACTATTTAGCTCTCTGCCCAGGTATATGAAGCTTTGGGAACTCTGAAGGGTGATACTATTTATTTGTATGTTAGGTGTAACTTGTTCATGGTGGTTTTTGTGGAAAACCAGAATTTTGGTTTTGGAAATGTTAATTACTAAGCATAGTCCATGACTGAAGGTAATACATGGTCGTATCTACAATAAATGTGAGGAATACCTGAATGACACTCAGTTTGGTTTCCGTAACGGATTTGGAACGAGAGAGGCACTGTTTGGAATGAACGTACTTGCTCAAAGATGTCGTGATATATCTGTAGACATATACTGTTGTTTTATTGACTTTCAAAAGGCATTTGATCGTGTTAAGCCCTCTATATTGATCGAAGCTCTAAAAGACATTGGCTTGGACGGCAGAGATGTTCGAATAATTGCAAATTTATATTGGAATCAAACAACATCAGTTTTAGTAGATGGTGTGGAATCACAAGCTCTCAATATTAAAAGAGGAGTACGGCAGGGATGCCTCTTATCACCCCTGCTTTTTAACGTTTACTCCGAAAGAATTTTCAGAAAAGCACTTTCTGAAAAACAAGAAGGAATACTTGTGAACGGCGAAGTCATCAATAATTTGCGATATGCGGACGATACAGTACTCCTAGCTTCTAGTCAAGAAGATCTGCAAACACTACTTGATAGTGTCGTTGAGAGTTGTAGGGAGGCAGGTCTGGATCTTAACATAAGGAAAACCAAAATACTCGTAATAAGTAAACAACAGAATATAAAACCGTCTATATATGTAAATAATATCAAACTTGAGCAAGTTGATAAAATCGTCTACCTTGGACAGCAATTAAATTGTAATGCAGAAAATCACGGCGAAATTAGATCCAGAATAGAGCAGGCTAGAGCTGCTTTTAGAAGGATGTCCACGGTGTTATGTAACAGAGACCTAAAATTGCCATTAAGGATCTGCCTACTTCGCTGCTACGTGTTCTCGGTCTTACTTTATGCTGTCGAGTCCTGGACTGTGAATAAAATCGATCTAAATCGCCTTGAGGCTTTCAAAATGTGGTGCTATAGAAGAATTTTAAAAGTTTCCTGGGTGGAGAAGATTCGTAACTCCACAATACTAGAACGTCTCAGCAAGACTACTGAGATCATAAAAAGCATCAAGCAGAGAAAGCTGGAATATTTCGGACATGTAATGAGAGGTCCCAAATATAGATTGCTACAAAACATCATGCAAGGAAAAATAGCAGGCAAACGCAGTCCAGGACGAAGAAGAACCTCATGGTTGAAGAACTTTCGAGACTGGTATGGTGTAGATACAAGCATGCTATTTAGGGTGGCAGTGAATAAAATTAAAATAGCTATGATGGTAACCAACGTTCTGAAAGGACATGGTACATGAAGAAGAAGAAGTCCATGACTTTCTTCTGATAATATGTTCATCAATATTTTTAGTTGGTCTTCTGTTTCTGCTAATACTACGGTGTCATTAGCGTATCTTCTCACTTGTTCGTATTTATCTTACATAATTAGTAACCACAGTTAAGGTTGAACTAGTAATCTCTCCACTACTGCGAGGTATAACTGTCTGAGGGGGTTTTATGTTTTATCTGTTTTTTTTTTGTACATAAATGTAAGGATTCAAATGTCAACTCAGATAGGTATTGAAAACATTAGGAACTCCTCAAAATCCAAATTTTTTTTCTTTCGAAAACCATCTTTTATAAATCAATCATTACAATGGGCTTCTTATGATCTTCTATTTATGCATGATAGCAATTCCAGAATTCTATAAACCGGTAGCATTTTAAGTCCAAGTTTTTTTCCAATAAAATCGTCCCAGGAGCGCAACCCAAAAATATTGACAATATCATTTTAAAGCCATCTACTTTAAATATATAATATATATCTGAATTGTCAATATGAATGAGTCAGATAAAATTAAATTATAAGAAGAATTTTTCACCAAATAACGATAAACAAAATTTGTCTAATTTATTAATGTTTTGTATTTTGCGAATGATTTCCAAAGTGGAAATAGAAACGACATAAAAACTTATTTTGAAGTAAAATTGTGGTTTATTCTCAATAAAAATAGTGAACTGCATTATTATTTAGTGTAAAAAATATATATGACTTACCGGTTAATTTCAATTTTGTTCAATTTATTTTTTAAGTATTTCAGTTCGTATCTAATACTTCTCAGTTCAGTATAAGTTGCTCCAGTTTCAATAAAATCCTTAAAGGATACTACGTCGTCTAAAATAATTGTGTTATAATAATAAATTTAGGTATATAAAACTTACAAAATAAATGAAAACAACTTACAGTAAACTCCAGTAAGGAAAAATAATATTGTAAGTATTGTAGTAATAAAAGTAGCCCAAAAACCTAAAAAAAATAAATAAAGAATTAATATAAATTTTATCTTTTATGGACCTTTGGATCCAATACAAAGTTCAACCACGACGGTATCCTTTATGCCTTTCTATGTATTGAAAATGTCATATCAGATAAGCAAAAAAAAAGTAAATCATGAATGTGTTGCTTGTGTGAGTCCATTTCAAATAGATAAAAGAAATAATAAATAAGACTTACTCACAATCAGTTTAATTTAACTATCTAGACGACCGGTTTCACTTTCTATAATATGCAAAGCATCTTCAGGTCTCGATAAAAAGTTAATTAAATGCTGAAATAATAAAACCCATGTTAATGTGTTGTCTTATAAAGATAAACAAAGATAAATGATATATTACAGTAATTATGCCAATATTACATGTCTGTGGTTTTTCAAAATGAATAAACTGTTTAAGCAGACAAGGTAAGACCCACAAATTGGTATAAAATAGTCTATTGAATTGTAATAAATTAGTAAATAAATAAAACATTACTTACATGCCGGTACTCCATTAATTATTGATTGGAAGAACATGGTTAAAACTATCCTGTATTGTTGAATGGAGAGCTTAAGTTTTGCTGTTGTAATTGTTTGATACTAAACAGGGAAGTTCTTGAGGAGATAGGTTTTATCCAATAAAGTAGAGATAGGTGTAATGTGATTGTTTCTTAGATGAGAGTGATGTTCTATATTATTGAATTATTTAAAAGGTATTTATATTCATTCAAGAGATATATTTATGAAACGTGTCTTATTTATTGAGATTTTATGAATATAAAACATGAATATAGATTTTATGAACAAAAAATCTCAATAAATAACACACATTTCATAAATATATCTCTTGAATGAATATAAATACCTTTTAAATAATTCAATAATATAGAACATCACTCTCATCTAAGAAACAATCACATTACACCTATCTCTACTTTATAATATATAATGATATATAAAACATGAATATATATTTTATGAACATAAAATCTCAATAAATAACACACATTTCATAAATATATCTCTTGAATAAATATAAATAACTTTTAAATAATTCAATAATATAGAACATCACTCTCATCTAACAAACAATCACATTACACCTATCTCTACATCATTGGATAAAATCTATCTCCTCATGAACTTCCCTGTTTATTGTCAACCAATTACAATAGCAAAACTCCATTCAACAGTACAGGATAGTTTAAACCATGTTCTTCCAACCATTAATTAATAGAGTACCGGCATGTAAGTAATGTTTTATTTATTTACTAATTTATTACAATTCAATAGACTATTTTATACCAATTTGTGGGTCTTACCTCGTCTGCTTAAACATTTTATTTATTTTGAAAATCACAGACATGTAATATTGGCATAATTACTGTAATATATCATTTATCTTTGTTTATCTTTATACGACAACACCCTAATCTGGGTTTTATTATTTCAGGATTTAATTAACTTTGTATCAAGACCTGAAGATGCTTTGCATAATGTAGAAAGCGAAACCGGTCGTCTAGATAATTAAATTAAACTGATTGTGTGTAAGTCTTATTTATTATTTCTTTTACCTATTAAAAAAAAGTAAATTTAAAGTTGAACCAGGGTAAGTTTTTCTGAAAATCGATTTTTTTCCAATTTTCCGCAATTTTTCCAAAGTAAAATTTTGTTTTCACGACCTGCCATTATCACTTTTTTTGCAGGTTCCTTATCGTGAAAACTAACAAACTTTTAAGTGAAGGAGAAAATCACGGCTGTTGACCTATTAACATTACATATTTAGGTCATAATTAACATCCTCAGGGTACCAGTAGCCCTTATACTATTTTTTTTAAAAGAGAATCAATACTCATCTATTGATTAGTAAAATCGTATAACGGGAATACTTTTTTGCAAAACAAGATTTTTTTACGAAAGAATTAACTCGCTTTTTAGCAAAATTAATGTTAACACTGTACTCCTTTCCTACTATGATAGCTATGATACTTGTCTGCTATGATAGCTGTATGACGAATATGTCATAGATTATTTATAAATATTTAATTTAAAAATATTTTCTGTATATATGTTATATAGCAATAGTTGTTGTAGCAGTGTAGTTGTTGAATCATCCTCACATTTTTGAAATCAAAATTCTTTAACATCTGTATCAATATTGTAGTCACTTTTATTTGAACTATAGAAGAAATCAATTTTTCATTAGGAGCTAAATGATAAACAAAAGGTATTGCGTATGATAGACTACAGGGTTTACGTTGAACATGACACTATTATTGCTGATCGTATGCAAGTTGCCTTAAGTCTAGTAACTACTTAAAGCTCGAAAGACGGGTTTTCAGTAAATCTTAATCCAATGATACTTGGTTCATTCACTACTACGACGAAATTAATAATTTAACACCCGACCATGAATGGAATAACAGTATCATTCTGGGAAGAGGTAAGCATCTAGAATGGTCTATTGTTCCTATATAACCCAGACTCATATAGTCAGACCCATAATTATTTTAGACGCGCAGAGATAAACGACTGAGAGTTAACACAAAATACTATACTTAGACTAATATATAATAGTACTTTAAAATACTTTTATATTTTAAGCAGACTTCTTAGCAGTATATTTCTGTGCTATAAAGAATAATTTTAAAACGAGCCAATTTGATCAATATATTATGTATTGGTTTTGACAGCCAAACTGCCTCCAAAAGATTTTGAGGTCTATAACTTGTGAGTGCCTAGCAGCTTGGAATTACAAATAGTCCCTTAAGCAACTGACGAAGCACAAAAAACTATGTTTGGTGTGCGTGCCAGTGTAAAAAGGAATTGCTAGTAATTAAATTGCTGATAGTCTTACTAAAGAAGGGATTGACACTCCTTTTATTTCTAAGGAGTCTTAAGGAGTCGCATCGCGAAATATGTCCGAACATTTTGCTTTTTCAAAGTTAAATAAAATATTATAAGAACCATTTGTTCGCTATACAAAAATACTCTTAGTGCTTCATATAACCACTTCATCATCAATCAGCCAATCGCGTCCACTGCTGGACATAGGCCTCCCTCAGTTCTTTCCAGTGTTCTCTACACTGAGCCACTTGTAGCCAGTTTCCCACTACACGTTTTATATCATCGGTCCATCTAGTCGGTGGACGTCCTCGGCTTCTTTTATAGTTTCTGGGCCTCCATTCCATAATACGTCTTGTCCACCGTCCATCTTGTGCTCTGGCTAAGTGCCCTGCCCAGTTCCACTTAAGCGACGTGGTTCTTTCGATGACGTCTTGAACTCCTGATCTTTGCCTGATTTGTTGGTTTGTTATGTGGTCTCGAAGGCTCACGTTCAGCATTGCACGTTCCATGGCTCGTTGCGTAACTCTGATAACGTAACGTAACTCTATAACCACTTAACTTGCAATAATTACAAATATTTTTATTGGACTGTTCACTTAAATATCATTTCTCTAAGATGGTCAAAGAGGACAGATCTACATCTGAAGATTCAGAGGAAATGGTAGAACATATTGTCTGCAATTGCAGGGTATTTGTTCGCCAACGTCATAAATACCTGAGACAGGTCTCTTTACAACCTGATCAGGTAACAAATGTACATCTAAAACGAATTGAGTAGGTAACAAAAGTTAATCAGTATAAACAAAAGGTATTCCAGGTCGTAGTGTGAAAAGGTTTAAGCTGCATTGACATGGGTAGGGAATCACGAACGCCAGCCTTTCGTAAGCTATGTTCTGTGTAAACTATTACACTCGTGAAATATGAAGAGTCAATTTTTTTCACGAATAGAAATAATGATGAGCATGGGATCAAACTTGTTTGATTTTTGGATCGTGTAGTCAGTCGTGAGCAGTACAAGGTCGAGGTCAATATCAACTTCAAATTATGTCGTATGATGTGTGTTTATAATACGTATTGAGAATTCTTTATCATTCCCTCGATTTATCCCATCTCTCTATTATGTCCGACGTGTTCTCGTTAATGTCCTTTATTTTCTTTCCTAGTTGTTCTCGTACTTTTATTTCGGTTTCTGGGTTATTGAGGTTTTTAATATCGATTGTGTTTAAATTAGATCTTTTCTCGAGCCGTTTTACTCTCATGACCATTCTGCATACCAACAAATTGTGGTCCGTAGGAACATCGGCACCTGGATACGTTTTTGACGATTTTATCATGTTTTTATATCTTGTTGGTACTGCTATATAATCTATCTGATTTCTAATGATGTTGTGAGGTGAGTCAGCGGGGGATTTCCATGTGTAAAGTCGACGTTTGGGGAGCTTGAAGAGTGTGCTTGAACTTAACAGCAGGTTATATTCCTGGCAGAAGCATATAAGTCTATCACCTCTATCGTTTCTCTCCCCTAGGCCGAGAGATGTCTATTAGAGAGATCTAATGTCGCTCCTTATTTAAAACCTATTTCTTTCTATAAAGTCGATGTGGCGTAGTTACGACTATCTAACATACAGATACTCCAGTTACTAAGGCTTAAAATATGGTAATACCTCCGAATTTTTTATAACTGCATCGATTTCTTTGAAAATTTCAAATTAAGCTTATCTTACCCGCCACTTTAAAAGTTATATACGCTCTAGGCGCGCTTTTTGTTTTTAAGGGGTGAAAACTACCCCTTATTGAAGAAACTGGGAAAACACGGATTTAATTATTTTATGCACTTAAATCTTGTTTATTCGCATCAGGTAAATATTGTAATGTGTTCTCTAATATGACAATTAATTATTCACAATTTTCAACCCTTAAAACCCTTTAAAAACCCTTAAAAGCTAATACTGTTTATAAAATAATATGAAAAAAAAGTCGTAGCAGCTTGAGACATTTCAATTATGTATTTAAATACGAATAACATTAATACCCCAGCTATACAATAATATTTTATTTATTGGAAATTTTCAACCCTTATGACAAAAATGAATTAAAAATGAATTAAAAAATATTTTTATTGGTTTGAAATATTGCTTGAGTGCATATTATTTAATGAAAATTATTTTTTTGCATATAAAATAACTTTTTATTATAATTTCAACATTTCAACCCTCACAACCAATCCCTTTTTTAAAAAATTAATTTAATATATTTTTATTGGTCTGAAACATTTTTGAGTGCATTTTATTATACAAAAATTAATTTTTTGCTTATAAAATATCATTTTATTATAATTTCAACATTTCAACCCTCACAACCACCCCCTTTGTCAAAAATGAATTAAAAAATATTTTAACGATTTGAAACATGTTTAGAGTACATTGTTTGTAGACGAAAATTAATTTTTTATTTATAAAATAAGCCTACTTTTTTCAAGCCTTACAAGCACCCCTTTTGATGAAAATATAATCCTTAAATCCTTAACTTAGACATGGACATAAATAGAAAAAATTTAGTTTATAATATATTACAACTTTTTTATTTTCCACAAAACTAAAAATAAAATTATAAAATTTTTCCATGCTCCAAAATTTATTCTAAAAAGTACTATTGGTTTTTTTACAATAACTCGGTTAATTTTGATTCTACAACATGCATAAAAACCGATTTTACAGGTAATTTAACGGGCTATGAGTATAGGAATGTTAAAACATTGTAAAGTCTTTCATATTTAAAGGTGAAGGTTCAAAGGGTCGGAGACCAGTGGTTCATGCGCTATAAAGCAAACTTCAACCAACTATATCTCCGTTATTTTTTAAGCTACAAAAAAAATTAAAAAAATTAAAAATTTGTTGAAAAAAAACCTATTTTTTGTGTTGTGTCATCTTTTACGTATCTTTTATCGTTTTGAAGTTATTATAAAAATTTTTTTTTTTAATATTTACAAAAAAAAAATGTAATCATACTTTTTTCAAAAACTGGGTATTTTAAAGTGGCTAAACTCTTGGATCATACAAAAAACACTAAAATTAAGTGAATTCTACAAGGACAACAATTTATTTCAATCCTAGTGAACATGACGTTCGTTTTATTGCGTTTTTTTTTACAAAAATTTGAGAAACTCATCGTTTTTTTTGATCGTATCTCACGTACAGTTTGTGCAAATGACTTTTATCACCACTCATTTTAAAGGTCTTTTCAAACTATTTTAAAAATATTATATGAGTTTTTGTCGAAAAATGTACCCGTTTTTCGTTATTACTCGTATTGAAAAACAAAAACAAAAACAAACCTTCTTTGAACAGCCATAACTCAGTTAATATTGAACTGAAAATATTCATTAGAAAGCCAAACTTTTTGTTTTTTTATGAGCTTTAATTTTAGTTGTTACACTTTTTTGATAAAACTGTTAGTTTCAGAGCTATTCTTAAAAAACCTTTGAAAAACACGTTTTTTTTTTACGAAAAATGACACTTCAACAGCGAATAACTCAAAAAGTATTGATCTAGCGAAAAAAATGTTTAGGTACCTAATTTTTTGTTTGAAATTTGTCTTCTATCGAACAGCGTGGTTATTTTGAGTCTAAAAATTTCCACCCTCGAAAAGGGTGGCAAACACCCCCAGGGTGGAAGCGCACATAGGCACTATATAACTTTTGTTCCTTGAGTAATTATTTACCAACACACAAAATTTCAAATGAATCGATTCAGTAATAAAGAATTCGGAGGTAAAAACCCTCAGTAACTGGACTAAGAACAAAATTACGAGATTGTCATATTATAATGATTTAAATTTTAACGGAATGTAAATAAACATAATTATTTATGCACTCTTGTTTCACAAAAATTAGGTCATGGAATATTTAACGTTGTACAATGGTATCTGTATCAGATTATTCCTTTTAATGTATGACCAAAGCTATGACTATCACATATTGTATTAGTATACAAACAGAACAGACAACAATGTCCATTGTGTAATCGAACACCTGTTTAAAAAAAGTGTTTGCATTTGTTGATTGAAAACTTGCAGATTAGTTTACTTTTGAAAACTATGAAAATGAAAAAAGTCTGCGAATTTTATACGTGATGTACTCATATATATTTATGTAGATTCCATATAAACATGTTAAAATATTGGTATATTACCTCTATAGGTATATGATTTACTAACTTTAATAATTTTGTTTATGAGGTATTTTATTACATTATTCCTCACTTTAAAATATTATTTAAATTTTAAAACAGAATTGTTTTTTTTATCTTGTTTTTCTGAAAAATGTATATTACTTACATAAATGGTATTCACGACTATTGCTTCTTCGGTATACTGCCGGTTTTGGACATATATCGACGGGATCTAAATCCATTATCGCTTTTATAACTTTTAATAATTCAAACAATTAATTTTATGTCCTTTTCAAGATTAACTCTCAAATTGAAATTGACTTTAAAAGTGTCAATAGGTTATGTTTGACATACCTACCGATTTTCAATTGTTTAATAATTGTTTTTGATGCCTGGAAAATGAAATTTGAAAAGTCTCGGTGGGTAAAGGGCCAGTATTCTTTCTCGGCATTAAGTGGACTCGGGTTCGAATCCCATGAAGGTAAATATTTTTTAATTTAAATTAATATTATGATGCGAAATGGAAATGAATAAAGAAATAAAAAAATATATTGTAATTAATATTTACAGTAGAGCATTTTAAAAGGTATAAAAAAGATAGGTTATTAATATAATAGTATATCACAAGTGTAACGTTGAAAATTTGTCAAAACAATGTTTTTTTTTAAAAACCAAAACAACTTTAACGCCGAATCAAACCCAGAAAATCACAGAAATAACATATAGCTCCCGCGGAAACTTCAAATCCAATATATACCTTTATATACAGGGTGGTCCTTAAGTAATTGTACAAAGAGAAACCGTAGATTCTGCACTTTACAACGATTTAAGCCAACTTACTTTAATAAAATGTTGATATTAAGAAATATACAGGGTGTTAAGTGGAAATTTAAAATTTTATTTTTCGCTTTAACTTTTACGTTTGTAAAAATTTATAGACAAACATTTACAATTCGATGCTTTTGAGTAGGATAAATTATAATTTTATATATCGATGGTGAAAGATCACAACCTTCTATGTCAAAATACCCAACTTTACAGGAGAGCATAAAAACTGTATTTTACATAAGTTTTGCAAATTATTATAATTTTTTTCATTAATCCGTTTTAGGAAATTGGTTTACTTTAATTTAATAAAAAAATCTTTGATAAGTATATAAAAAATAATATAATCATAAATTGACATAGGAGTTTGGGTACCTATTAGTATTCATAAAATTAATGACATAGGTGGTGGCAAAAGAAACAACAAACTCGCATTTTACTTTATTTTTCAGTTCGTATAGTACCCATAAATGATTAAAGATTTCAAATTAATAAAAACATAGTTTAACGTGGTAAGATAATATAAAAATAATGAGCCGCAAGAGATATAACACTTTTAAGCTGCTGAAAATGTTTGAATTTTGATTCATTTATTTTTCCTTATACATTCGTGGATATGGGTCGTTAGATATTATTTGGCACGACGTTTTAGCTCCGTAAACGCGCTGTCCATAAAGCCTAGTTTATAATACAGTCTTCCTTCTAGAGTGTACTTAATGGCACACATTTGGTGTACTGTTGGATCTGTGGTCTTCGTACCTGGACGGAAAGTCAGGATTATTCAATAACAGTAAAATTGAAACAATATTAGTAGGTGCATACTTCTGTAGTTATTTTATTACCTTTCATAATTCTGCCTAGAAAAATCTTTAAAAAAATCGTAAGTGAGATATTTAGTCCTGTAAAGAAAAGGTTTCAGTCGAGCTTCCTTAGTAACTGCTAGGTATTCGTGGGGTAAATAGACATTTCTATTTTTTAATTTCTTTTAAATAGTTGCATGGACTGAGTAACACTCCATCTGAGTGTGCCCATGAACTAGGCATTTTTGAAGTATTGTGACATTATTCAAAACTGCAAATTGCAGGAGAGCATTACTGAGGATTTTATTTTTATTTTGGTAGATGCAGCTATCGCTCCAAATAATTATTTTACGATCTACTCTAGGAGACTAGCTTACATTAACTCCTCTAAATAGTTTATCAAGCAGCTAACAAAATTTGACGATTTCAGCTCGCCTTCACTTTCGTCCCACCAGTAGCACATAACATCTAATGTTGTCATATTAAACACCGTATAATTGTGGCAACAAAGCTTTGTTTTAATGCAGATGATTTTAGGCAAGGTGACAGCTTTACTGCCTACATGCCAAGGCAAAGGATTTTGCACTTGTTTTGCACCTACTCCTTTTTCGTTGTCCCTCTCTTTTCTACCGAGCCATTTGTTTCTCCTTGATATGTGACGCATAATCTTCATCAGACAAATTACCAACGCTATGCTGACAACAAGTATCACACTGATTCTTTTTAGGTGTAAATAGTGAAATACTTTTTGAAACAATAAGTTCTCTGAAACTGGTTCTGGATAGTCCTTCTTGTCCTGTTTCCTTACATTTTTCTAAGTTCAACCTATGCAACTGTTCAAAAGAAGAAATTGTTGGTTCTAGGTAAAGCTTACTGCTGTCCTTTCGACAGTAGTGGGATTCAAGCTTAGGTAATGAGTCGATATGTTCAACGGCAAACTTTGATTTTGCGGTTTTTTCTACGTTAGTTTTTTCTTTTTGAACCATCACCAGAAGTGGAAGGTCCACCATTAATATCTTTATCAGATCTGATCCCATGTTCTCCGTTTTTCGCCCAGTTCTGGCAAGACCAACTATTTATGGATATGGTGTTGCAAAACATTTCCTTACATACTTCTTTTCGTTCATTATATATTTTTAGGTAATAATGAAAACTATTCTCTCGTCTATCTCCAGACGTTGGTCTTCGTTTTTGGACAGGTTTTTTACAGTCTACTAAGGACGAAACAAAGGTTTTTCGTTCATCCCAAGACAAAAATTCCCAAAAGTGTTTAAAAATTTGATCTGATACAGTTTTTTTGGTACAACGGGGCCAATCTTTGTTTCTTTAGGTTTAACAACTTTAGCGATTCCTTTATTTATTGTTTCTTTTCTTTTATCTTTATATTCATTAATTTTACCTTATCTTCTAAGCTTTATCTTTATGTTTTTTTCCACTTTGTAGGTTCTGCTTTACAATTCCTCTTTCTTGTAGTATATTCATCACCCGGTGTATCTATAACAGTTGCAACACAAGTACCAGGCAATTCCTCTTTATTAAAAGTGTTTTTGCTGCAGTTAGTAATGTTGGGAGACAATTCAGGATCACTTTCTTTGTCATTGACTAATTCTAATTCAGAGTTTTCATTTACCACATAATTTATGGTAAATGCATTTTAATTTTTACTATCGTCCTCGTTTTTTCAATTATGATAGCATTGTTTTTTAACGGAATGGGAACTTCGCTGGATAGTAATATGTTACTAGGAACTTCACTGGATAGCAATGTGTTACTAGAAACTTTGCTGGATGGTAATGTGTTGCCTACTGATTCTAAAAAATAAAATAAAATTGGATTAACAAAAGTTTACGGCCTGAAAATCATTTAGAATTGCATACCCAAAATAACTGAAGTTTGTGTATCATTATCAGCTAATTCCAGGATGTTTATCTCAGAACATGGATAATCTGAATTTTCATGGCAATTTTCTACTGTGTAATTATTTATTTGACTACTGTTAATACAATTAAGATCGAGTTTCTCCTGATTACAAGAATCTACAACGGTATGTAACTCCACTGAGTCTAAAATTACAAATCAATAATTTAGGTATTTTACAATTAAAAAAACGGACAAACAACACCACTAATACCCAGATTTATTAGTAATCATATTATAAAATATCTAAACTTACCAAGATTGTTTAAACTTCCTAGGCAATCATCGTTATTAACTTGAATATTGAGAGCAAGATTTACCAACACATGGCCTCTTGATGTAAACCCAACACCTAAAACTCTAGACATCGTGTTTGGCACTTTATAAATTGTTTATGATACGCACACTATACGAAAACTATACAACTGTTTATTATAAATATGAATACTATAAAAAGTAGATATAATAAAAGCAAACAAAGATTTAAATTCACGAAACGAAATAAATTCACGGTGTTGAATGCACATTGAATCTGTTGACATGAAAGCTAATAGTAATATTTTAGGTTAGGTGAAAAAAGCCGGACTCAAACTCCAATGTCCGTGGTGGACTGACATAAGAGTTTGGAGAAGTATAAAACGAGTCATGTGACATGGGAGATCCTGGATATTGCTGCCATCTAGAGGCCAATTAATGAAATAACGACATAGGAGCTTGTAAACAGTAAAATACATATTATCTATCTTTAATTTAAGTTAAAAAAACAAAATTGTCAAAAATTGACATAGGAGGTTGGGAACTTTCACCATCGATATACTTCAATGTAACTGATAGAGGGCGCCACATATGCCACACATATTTGTGTAAATATTAAAGATATATTATTTTTACAAAGAAAAAGTATACTTAGGCAGTGAAAATTACAGTGAGCTTTAGTTTGCATCGTGAATCCACAGTGAACGGTTGTTTTCTCGTTTTTAGGTACCCGTTCGTTCCTATAGCGCAGGGTCAGTTGACAGCCATAGGCATCGTCGAATAGCTGACCGCTTGGACGGACGTTACGCCGGAGATAAGAAAACAATAGACGGGCGATAAGAAGCGACAACAATAGAACAATAGGACCATTGTTCATTGTTCTATTCCCATTGTTCAACTTTAACGGTTTTTCTGAAAACCGTTAGGGCTCATAGAGCTGTTATTGTGTTGGTTGGGTGCTCCCGTCTACTGTTTCGGAGATTCTGCTGGTCACGGTGAAGGCTAGGTGGATGGTATTGTAAGAGCCATCCGCGGCCGTAGCCGGGGCTTTCAGCCTCCGTTAGGGTGATAGGACGACCAGTCCGGCATCGTAGCGGTTCTTTGAAATAATTTTTAGGTATAAGAAGAATCAAAAGAAAATAAATAAGTCAATCGAGATCTATAGGTGCTGCAAATTTTCATCTGGGGCAGTTCGTCTTACACATTCTATTAGTTAACTAGTAACTGGTGAAAGCATAGTAGGTGGTTGCCGTAAGAAAAGGCCACCTGCGTACGCTGTAGCCGGTTCTCTCTGGTTACTAATTGAGTGTCGACTAGCTGGCCTAGTGTTAAGTGTGGT
This sequence comes from Diabrotica balteata, assembly GCA_918026665.1. NCBI lineage: Eukaryota > Metazoa > Arthropoda > Insecta > Coleoptera > Chrysomelidae > Diabrotica > Diabrotica balteata. Next base: position 116,763,194 of record OU898278.1, read on the forward strand.
ACTTGGGTCACGAACTGACTCCTTTGGAATTCCATATAGTTACTAATTGTAATTAGTAACTCTAGGAAAAGTTGATAGGAAGTTTCAACTAATACACATATAAACCTCATAAGTATACAAGGAAGTACATCGGGGGACCGACAGCTCATTTTATAGTAAGCATAGTCCGGCGACCCGCCATCCTATACATTGCACAGCGTATAGGAAAAAGGGTGTCTTCTGGGTGTACGCCTAGCAAACCACTGTTGTAATGCCGCGCTCGACCCGCTCAAATAGGTAAAAGCCGAGTCCTGCTGAACCTCCTGACCCTCCTCCCGTACATAATCATTCAATTACATCAGATATCAGCAACGACACAACTCATGCCAATTCACCTGACTTTCCACCATTACCCCAAAAACCAGTATCACCGATTCCTATTTCGCCAACAAATCAATACATACTACCTACTCCTCTTACCTACAATATCCCTACACTACATATTCCTGATACCAACGACACCACTCCGAAGATGAACGTCGCCACCGACAGTTTCGTCGAGGACCTGGTGACTACCCTCCCCATAGACCAAATCGACCGGTTGATCGCGCGTCTGCAGCTGTCCCGGTCCTCACTTATCGCCAATCCCTCATCATCACCTACAAACACCCTAGCTCAACAACATCAACAAACATCCACCACGCATACTACCAATATACTAACTACACCTACACCACAACTCACACCGCAAATTAGCACACATACAATCACTCCCATCCCTCAACAAATCCCTTCCTACGCTACTGCAGCGCACTCTCCTAAACCTCAGCATCCTCAAACAACTTCCCAACAACCAAAACACTTTAACTATCTCATTTCAAATATCCCTCTGGAAAAATCCACACAACGCGATTTTTTCAGAATCCTCAATACCAGAGAACTACTCCTGAACCAAATCACAACTGTTAAAGTCCTACCCACCGGTACCGCACACCTTACCACACCCCACCCAATAAATCACGTTGATGTCCAACGGCGACTCCGTGATGCAGTAGGGGATCCTAAAATCCAGATCTCTCCTAAGCACAATACAAATCCTACAACCACTAAAAATACCACTACCCGTACCCACAATCCCGGTTATATGGTGGTCGTCAAGGGAGTTGACAGAATCTACTCCGACGCCGAACTAACCATCCTGTTAACTCAATTAAACATACCTGTCATACGTCTCTGGCGCATCATCTCCAGAGAGAACAAACCCACCACCTATGTCAAGTTGGTCACCTCAAGTGAATCAAAGTACACGGAGATGCTGACCAGGGGCGTGTACTTTGACGGCCTCCGTATGACTGCGGAACTACCCTTTAATTCCAACCCTGTACCTCCTGTACCCAAGTACTGCGCCAAATGCAGTTCAAACGGGCATACCATTGCGGAGTGCCCGCAAAAACAGTATAGGTGCCCTACTTGTGGTCAAGATCACAAATCCTCTTCCTGCCCTACCCCACAAGCCCCTAAATGCCCTAACTGTGGTGGCGAGCATGCGGCCTATTCGGCCAAATGCCCACTCAGAAGGGAAACACCAAAAACCCCACAAGAAACACAACCCATAACCACAGATAAAAGAGACCCACCCTATGAACTGTCTTCAGACATGAAGGCAGTGATGGAATTCACCTCCCTCATCCTTATTAACCTCCTTCCGGATAGGCGTCAGCTTATTCTGGATATAACCAACCGCATCTCCACTCTGATGTTCGGTCACAAGAGTACTCTTGTGGCTCATAACAACAGAGCTTCCATCTCCTTCCTGCCCCTTTAATGGACAGTTCAATAGGTGCTGTTAACTGCCAGGGTGTTCGGAATAGGCGACCCCTTATTAAACATATTCTTCAACATCATAATATCCAAATCCTAGCCCTCACCGACACCCTCTCAAAAACTGATCCAACATTCCCCGGTTACTGCACGGTACACCGTCCTAAAAGCCAAATATCTCGCGGTATTGGCTTCCTTATTAAATACGGTATCCCTTTTTCCCCTCATGTTACACCTATGCACCTGAACCTTAATGATGTTGACTTCCTGGCAGTGGACATCCACCTAGACAGTAACACGACAATTACAATAGTCTCTTACTACAAACATCCTCATCAGGACATGTCCGAGATTTTGTTTGATTATATCTCCAGCCTCAATAAGGCAATTATTCTCGGCGATTTTAACGCCAGACACATTCAATTTGGCGACACCGCCACAAATAACGCAGGTAACGACTTCTCGGACATGCTCATAAATCTCCCTATTCATCGTATCCGTAATCGTGTGCCGACTTTTGTGGGTCACCAGGGCATGTCGATAGTCGATCATATTGTATGTACGTACGATGTGATCGATCTGTTGGATGACGAATGCTTTCTGGGTGATTCCATCACGTCGGATCACTTACCTCTGCTGGTTAAGGAACAGATATTTACACCCACCCCTCCTGCACCACCCAAAGTAATAAGAGACTATAGACACGCTGACTGGGACCGATACAGAGCCTTTCTGTCAAATAACATTCCAGAGTTAGGCAACTTAGTACACACAGATGATATCGATTTAGGTATCACGGCTATCTCAAATCTGATAAATCAAGCAATTGATATATCAGTCCCTAATAAGGTTATAAACCCTAATAGGCCACCTCTACCGCAATACATAATCAATAATATCAAACATAAGAGACGACTCCTACGTCAGTTTCAACGCACTCGAAACCCTCTTATCAAAGCAGAATATAACCGCATGTCCGCGGTGATCAAACTACAGGTGAAAGAGATGCAAGTCAGACAATGGCGGGCAGCCACCTCTAGTCTTGATTTCCGTGACGGTGGTAAGTTCTGGCATAAATTCAAGTGCCTAACTAAACAAAAAACCAATAATCCATCTCACATTATAGTGAACAATCAAATCATTAATACACACCAACAAAAGGCCGAAGCCTTTAAAAACCATTTACAAAACACCTTAATCTCACCTAATAATCCTAGATTTGACCATGCCTTCCTGACTGCGACTGAAAGAGATGTAAACAGACTACTCGGCGCCCCTTTCGATCCTCAGGTGCCGCATGACCATCCCATCATGGCACCGGTGGATCAACAAACTTTCAAAAATTTTTTGTCATATCGGCAAATCGAATGCACCGGGTCCTGACAACATTGCCAGAGCTGCGTGAAACAATTTCCTCCGAGTGTCTACCTCTATTTAACAAATATTGTCAATGCCACTCTCAAACTCTGCTATTTCCCGTCACAATGGAAAGTAGCAAATACAATTATGCTCCTAAAAAAGGGCAAACCCCGCACAGATCCTAACTCTTACCGGCCGATTTCACTTACAAATGTTTTAGCAAAAGTCTTTGAGAGAATCCTAAAAGAAAGACTCATTGAATTCACCAACGAACACAATATCATTCCCTCCTTTCAATTCGGCTTTAGAGAAGGGTGCTCTACTAATACGGCATTGACTGAAATTGTCACACACATTACTCAAAGTCTGAACGACAGCAAACTTGCACTAGGTATTTTCCTCGATGTTCAAAAAGCCTTCGATCAAGTCTGGCATGTGGGACTGATCAAGAAACTACTGAACATTGGACTACCAATTCCCTTCGTCAGACTAATCCAATCATACGTCTCTGAACGTCTGGTCAGAGTTAAGGAACGTGGTTATTTCTCTGATTCCTTTACTCCAATAGCCGGAGTACCACAAGGCTCTGTACTGGCCCCCATACTCTACACAATATACAACAGCGACTTCCCAAATACTACACGAAACAGAACCACCACTCTACTCTACGCGGATGATACTGCTCTGGTAACTACAGCAACGAACGTTGATTCTGTTCTCAGGTATGCTCAAGATCACCTTAGACTAGTTGAAAACTGGTGCAGGAGATGGAGAGTGTCCCTGAATCCGAACAAAACTCAAATGATTCTTTTTAGACACCCTAATCACAGTGTACGCGCGGCCTCCTTTAACGAAAGAAACTATCTCACGCTGTGGGGAGATCAACTCCAACTCCGTGATCAGATCGAATACCTCGGTGTAAAGTTCACACGAACTTTGAATTGGAGGCCGATTTGAGCACAGCCTGTGCTAAGGCTAGGAGCAGATTGAGTCTCCTCAATAGCTTGAGATGTAATTTCGGGGCTACGCACTCTAGAACATTAATTTTCACTTATAAAACTTTTATTAGACCTATTTTTGAATACAGATCAAATATTTATGCTACAATATCAAAATCAGTCAAAGAAAACCTGTTAAGTCTAGAGCGGAGGATTCTGCGTAGAGTGAATGGCAGACGCAACGACTACCCTTCAGCCCTCATTCATCAATTATCTAATATCCAGCCCCTAAATGAGAGACTACACTCTCTGAGCAGAAGTTATACTACACGCACTATCCGGAGCCAAAACCTCAGAGCTCAACGCATCCTAAAAACTGTCTGCTCTACCCGCGGCAATGTATTCACCAGACATCCTAAACCCAAAATCCCACACCTCCCCGCAATTTTACTGGAACTCGCCAGTAACGAACTCCCTGATGAATACATTGACATACAGGAGGCAACTCCCCTCTATTTCCGTCGCATTCCTAGCTAAATTGCTCACTTCGAGCTTGCCTAGACAGGGGGGGATCGGTTTTCTGCGGTTTCCCGATCCCACTTGCAAATGATACCTGTCTATTTTGAGGATACAGCCGCAGCTGCCCTCACGCGTCGCGTTTAACACATTTACTAATTATAACATATTAATGCATGTATTTATACATATATTAATATCGCATTCTGTACATATACTAATTTAACATTCATTAACTATTCACTAATATTTTTTAGATAACAATTCTGAAAAGAACCGACCACTGCCTTTCTCCACTGATTGTCCTGGCTGCACTCCACCAGTGGACACGAAGCAAGAAGAACCAGAAGCCAACACCAAAAAGACAAGAACCACATCCTGAAGAGGCAAAAGCCTAAAACAGGATGACAAAACCCCAAAACAAAAGAAGTATCAAACCAAAGACAGAGAAAACCAACGCAACAATGAAGTGTGAAGTATACTTACTTGTTAATAGCTTCAAAATTCAACCATTTTCGAGATAATTGCATTTTATAAGTCAGCTGCATAATAATTCTTAGTTTGTGATATTTGTGCGGTAAAGCACTGAATACCTGTCTATAAGCATAATTAATAGTTTATTCTTATTTAAACAGCTTAAAGATGGTAATGTAACATCACAAAATGCTTTGTTATGGCTGCTAAATGCCTTATTGGAGAAAAGCTTTCATCTTCTTCTTTAAGTGCCGTGTCCGTATTCAGATGTTGGCCGACATCATGTTTACAATTTCGCTTTTCTATCGCTTCTTAAGTTTCTATACTGGCGTTGTATTACTTTTTCTCTCTTGTAAAATGCTGAGAACCCAAAATATGTGGTTTAAGCAAGATGGTACATCACCACATTCTAGAGAGGGCAGTGAGAACATTCTTAAATAATACAACTTTTCTGAAGGTTGTATTGGTCGTGTTAGTCATGTTCATGTAATATTTTTGAAAGTTGCAATTATGCCTTGAACTAATGGCTTAATAAGGCTCGTTGTATTGGGCGGAAGAAATACTATTTGAACGTTTGGGTGTTCTAAGTGTGGATGACCTGCTGCATTGTCAATAGTTAATAAAACTTTAAAATCGAAAGATTTTTTCTTCGTTTAGGCTTCTACTTCTGTTACGAAGCAATTATTAAACTATTCTGTAAAAATAGCGATGTCACCCAGCTTTCTTGTTAAGCATCCAATGCACTGGCAGTTGCTTAAATCTTTGCCTTTTAAAGCACGTGGTCTAAGATTATTGCATTGCATTTATTAAGAGCGGTTTCAACATCCGATCTTCTGACGCATTGCTACAAAGTAATAATATTACTCGATCTTTACTTGTTTTATGTCCACTTGCAGTTTTTTCATCCTTTGCTATGTAAATACAGTTAGGCATTTTCCCAATACAGTCCCTTTTCATCAGCGTTAAATACTTGATCGGCACAATAGTCCCCATCTTCGATAATTTTCGCTAGCTCCTGTGGAAATATTACAGTTTCATCTGCTGCAGCATGCTCCCCTGTAATGTTGATATTATGAAGTGAATTTCTTTTTATAAACCTGGCTAGCCATCCTTTGCTAGATGAAAATTCTTTACCAGCTTGAGAAGTGGAAGTTAATGGCTCTGACTGTTTCATTAACATAAAACTAAAGAGCTATTTCCTGGATTAAATAACCACTAAGATCACTTAAGACTTTAAATAAGATCACCACAGGAATTCCTCTTTAAATTCGTTCCTCAATCCAAAAGTGCGAATTGCCATGATGGTTGCCAACCTTCTTAGAAGAGATGGCACATGAAGAAGAAGAATCCAAATTGCGATATCTCTTTCTGTTTTTTCTAATAATACATCCCTTGAAATTAATGAAAATTTGGCGCTTAATTTTGTACTACAAATTATAGATTTTCTCATAGCAACTTCATTCTTCTTAATTGCTCTTACAGTTGATTCGCATAAATTAAAATGTTTTCCAGTTGCCGTAGATCCTTCTTCTTTTCCTAAGCGATCTAAAATTGCAACTTTCGTTTCCAATGAAATTGATTTTTTTTTTTCCATGGGACAAATAAAATCTTAAAAAAAGAAATACAAAAAATTAGACCTACGATATAGAGATGGGCAAAAACCTCTTCTAATGAAAAATATTAGACAAACAGAGAAACAAACAGGATTTGAAGTCAAAAGACAACTATTTGATATTTACTCTTATTCTTGCTTCCATTATATGAAAGCAAGAAAACGATGCTTTGACGAGCTACAAGACATGCTAGACAACATTAATAAATGGGACAGAGTATTCGGAATGGGCGATTTCAATTCAAGAATTGAGAATACCACCACACCCGGAATCATGCAGAGATTCAACGAAGAATAAATAAATAGAAGCGGAGAAAATCTGATAAACTTGTGCTCCCATAATGAATTACTTATAAACAATATATACTTCGACCACAAGACACAATATAAATATACATTTAATACCACCAAAGGTCAAAAGTCAATGATTGACTTTGTAATCATTAACAGAAAACTTCATCCTACACATACTTGACGTAAGAATGCTAACGTCAGCAAATGCTATCACACAACATAGTTTGGTCTTATGCAAAGCTCGAATTATCGCAAGTATATGAGGAGAAGGGAACCGATCTCTATATGTTCGATGTAGAATCTGTGGAAAACAAGAGCACTAAAATCTAAAATCCTCTGCTATCATTATTTTTCATGCAGAATCACTCTTTGCAGTTAGTTGCACTTATTTACTAAAACTCTGTATATTTTTCAAATATGTATTATTTAAAAGTACTAAAAGCCGATACTTTGGACTTCTGGAACTAAGAAACAATTGATTTCTGACTCTTGGATTACTGAGAACTTTTGATCACTATGCACAAAGCTACCTCCTGCAAAGTTTCATATAATTTAACTGAAACCACTTTTACATCAGAAAAGTGCCGGAGTCCTTTTACAAAGAAATAAGAAAAAGCGTAAACTGTGAGATAAACAAACTAAAGCAAATATACTGGGAAAGATTCTCAGTATAAATGGAGCATAACAGATATGAAGGTGAAAAGAATTTACGGAATATGTTCAGAATAAAAAAGAAGAAAATAAATGAGGAAATTCAAGCAAACATTAAAAACCCTCAAACCTAAAAGGATACTTTAATAATCTGTACACTGACACCGATATAAACACCGAAGAACAAGTGCAAATATGTATAGATAACACTTTACAAAGATATATTTTACTTTTATGTTAAAAGCAGCAATAGTTAAAATACACACACGCACGTACACACACACGCACACACACACACACACACACACACACACACACACACACACACACAGATATAAAATGATAGAACCTACCTTTATGTATTTAAAGTCATAAAAGGAGTCTAAGGGCAAGCAAGCAATAGTTTAACCCAGCCTGAGAGACCCCTTAAGTATGACAATACAACTCATTGGAGCGAGGAGGATTAACTCGTGTAATCAGGAATTACTCCACCCCACGCGACGACACGGTCTCTTGCTCTCCTGGGTCGCTTAAGTAGGTCTTGAGCAAGCATATTTGGATGACTCAGTAGTCTATTTTTATAGGTGCTACTGAATGAGATAACGGTGTCTAATGTTTTTGATCTGAAGGTTTCGATGTATAACATAATTGGGCATATACCACCGTGCATTAGTATTTATGTCTCAATACTTTAGATGGGAAATGCTGAATTTTCAATAAATGAGAATTTACAGCATCTGCTGTACCCCTAGACTAACTAGACCTGCACTGATATATGCAGCAAAACAAGAGCTGAAACATCGATTACAAAAAGAAACAATATAAGAACCACAGAAATGAAAGTATTAAGAACCACAAAAGGATTGCTTATAAACCCAATACAAAAAGATCACTAGGACTCAAAAGAGCTGGTATAATAGCTGGATATCAACATCAGAAGAGCTGGGATGACAGAATAAATAGCACCATGTCCTACAAGAAGAAAAAACTTAAATATCAATCTCTGTGGTTATGTTTTGTGGTAGAGTTGGCGACTTCTACCCACAGTTCTTTATGTTGCGTCTGGTGTGAAGGGTGTGAGAAGAGACAAAGTGAGAGTACATAATTTAGTGAAATGGGTAACAGCACGTAAGCAGTTCACAATAAACCATGATGGTAGAATATCTGATTCCGCAATATCAATCAATATCATGATGGTAGAATATCCGCAAGTATGCGGAGATCAGTAGACACAAAAACGATGTTGTAAGAGTTACTGCTTAGGGGGGACAGCTCGGAAGAAGCATAACAAAAAACAAGTAAACAGAAGCTAATCTTATTAAAATAAAAAGAATCAGATGTATAGTAGCCAAATAAACTTAACCGCAAATGAACCACCAAAAATTATGTTCATTTTGACAGTTGATTTTTTCGTGAACGGATAAACGGATTCTGCTAGATTTTTTCCATGTTTTGGATTTTTTCTTTGGTGTTTACACTGATGGTGAAACGTTTACTCAAACTTTTTTTGGGCTTATACCGGATGGAAGACAAAAAATGTTTTTCTTATGTTAAGTATGAGACAACATGTAGGGAAGACAAGGTACAAAGGTGGATATACATCAAAATCATGTTGTACTCATGTTTTGTGAACTTTTTTTTTAATTTCTTTAATATCTTTAAAAACTAAGAAAATAGACGGTTTTATTCTGTAACATAAATGTGTTTTAAATTAACCAATATTAAATTAACAACAAAAAATAATTACAGTGAACAAAACTTTAAAAACAGGAAGAAACGTAAACTAGTATCATTGTAATATTGTGTGTTTCCCCCTCTTTTTTTAATAACAGTTTTGATCCACGCTTAAAAGTTATTCGTTGACCAGGTGTGCTTTATGCACAGTTTGACGTAAAAGAGACGAGATTGTTTAATGGAGGCTCTGTGATATTTTGGGCTGGAATTTTCTTGACAGCAAGAACAGCTTTATTGTCTTTACGTGGCTACGAAGAGGTATAAACATGCGATATTATTTTACGATATGCTTCTTTCTGTTGTTAAAGTTTTGTTAACTGTTGTATGAACAACAAGGATTCAGATCCGGAAGATCCTGCGTAGACGCCGTATTTATTCTAAGACAAATTACAGAAAGACCATCGAGTATAATAAACCAGCATATCTATGTTTTATAGACCTGACAAAGGCTTTCCATCGCATCCAAGTCGAAGACGTCTTACACCTGCATAAACGAAACATACCAATCAATATTGTACAAACCATCAAAAACATCTACTTCCATAATCGAATACAGGCAAAGATAAATGGAAAACTAACACAGTGTATACCAGTACAAAGCGGAGTCAGACAAGGTGACTCGTTGAGCCCACTTCTCTTTAATATAATAATGGACGAAATAATACAAGCAGTACGTAAAAGTCATGGCTACAGAATGGGGAACAAAGAAATCCAAATATTATGTTATGCAGACGACTCCGCATTAATCGCCGAGACAAAAGACGAGCTCCAAAGATTAACACATATCTTCAATACAACAGCTAAAAATTACAATATGATAATATCAGCAGAAAAAACCAAATGTATGACAACATCTAAATACCCACTACGGTGTAAAATCGAAATTGATGGGAAAATAATAAAGCAGGAAGCAAGGTTTAGATATCTGGTAATATTTAGGGGTTCAAATGGGGTAGTGATGAGTAAAATATGATGCTGCATCCTGTTAGCGTCACTAGCCTCTCCTACTCAATTCCAACTCTCACCTCCACGCGGTGAACCCTGGTAACCTGAGCAACTCTGTGGAAGATTGTGGTAACCAACCCCAGTGGGAAGCAGTCAGGGCAAACGAGAGGAGAAATGGTCCTTCGAAGATTAGGGGGTTGGGCAAAAGGTTAACGACCTCTTCCCTTAAAAAAACTCATTGTTATGAAAGCACAAAATGGAAAAGCCGAACGATTTACGGATATGCACATGGAATGTACGAACCCTTTATGCCCCAGGTGCTCTTAGAGTGCTAACACAAGAACTTGATAAAATAAAAGCCGATGTAGGGGCGATTCAAGAAATGGGATGGACCGGTTCAGGAATTATCGAGAAAAGAGACTACAATATATACTATAGTGACATAGCACCCGACACAAGTTTGGCAGTGGTTTTCTAGTCAGTAAAAAAGCAAAGCAATTAGTCCTTTACTTTAAACCCATAAACAACAGAATATGTTATATACGTCTTAAAGGAAAATTCTTTAACAATAGCTTGAGGATAATGGATGAGGCTAAAGGAGGATAATGAAAAAGATGAATTCTATGACACCTTAGACAAAGAATATGATCGATGTCCACGTCATGACGTGAAAATCATTGCTGGGGACCTTAATGCAAAAATTGGCAAAGAGCAATTTTTCCAGCCAACTATAGGACGTGAGAGCTTACATGAAGAGTCAAATGATAACGGGTTGAGACTAATAAACTTTGCAAGTACTAAAAACATGATACTAGGAGGAATAAGATTTCTCCATAAAATGATACACAAAGGAACATGGAAATCCCCTGATAACGAAACCATTAACCAGATAGATCACATCCTGATAGATGCAAGGCACTCTTCTAATCTCATAAACGTCAGAAGCTACCGAGGCTCAAACATTCACAGTGACCATTTTCTTGTAATGGCAAAAGAAAGATAAACACACGAAAACAAGACAGAATTAATGTTGATAATCTGCGAAATTAAAACCGTTGCGAGAGAGTATAGGAGATAAATGGACGAGGAAATGAAGAGCCTGGAGGTGGGGGAAAATGTAAAGAAACTGTGGACAAAATGTAAAAACATAATAACTGAGAAAGCAACAAAAATATTGGGGAAAACCAAACCAGTTAAAGAAAACGATTGGTCTGACAAAGAGTGCCAAGAAGCAACAGATAACAAAAACAGGGCAGACCTGTTTTTGTTATCTGTTATATAAATCAAGCTGGATGCACAAGAAGAGCAAAGGAAGAATACCGGTCCCTAAGAAGAGAAGAAAAACGATTACATAGAAGAAAAAAAGACATTTGAGCAAAAGCGTTTGGAAAGCACAGAATGGCTAAGAAATCAAAATGAAACTCGAAAGTTCTACAGAAATCTAAACAAAATGCGCAAAGAGTTTAAGCCAAGAATAAGGAGCTGTAAGGATGTAGAAGGAAACATCCTAAATGATACGGCCTCAATCCTAAACAGATGGGTTAAACTTTTCGATACAAAATTTAATAGCCATCATATCCAACGAAATTTCAACCCAAACGAAAGACCACCTACCATCGAAAACGTTGCCCAAGCCATTCAAAAGCTTAAAAATAATAAATCACCAGGAATTGATCAAATTTGCAGTGAGCTATACAAGAATGGTGACTACAGACACTGCATAAGCTTTTACTTCTTGTTTGGCATAATGAGACCATGCCTTGTGAAAGGTCTCAAGGCGTGATATGCCCGTTACATATAAAAGGTGACCAGCTCCAGTGTGACAACTATAGAGGTATAACCCTGTTAACAACTGCTTACAAAATACTAGCAAATATTCTCTACGAAAGGCTGCAGGTTTACACAGTGGGCATAGTTGGTAAATATCAACCTGGATTCACTTCAGAAAAATCAACAATTGACCAGATTCATTCAATAAGACAGATTCTCGAGAAAACATTAGAATTCAATATTGAAATCCATCACCTATTCGTCGACTTCAAGGCAGCATACGACAGTGTCAAGAGAACAGTGCTATACCAATCAATGCATGAGTTTGGTATACCAGAGAAACTTATCCGATTAACGAGAATGACAATGTCTAACTTAGAAGCCACTGTTAGAATACAGGGAGAGAATTCTATATCCTTTGAGATAAAGGATGGACTCAGACAAGGAGATGCTCTGGCTTGCCTCCTATTTAATATTGCCTTAGAAAAGGCAGTCCGAGATACACGAATTAGGGATGGCGGTACTATTTACAATAGATCGATACAAGTCTTAGCATATGCTGATGACATTGACATAATAAGGCGTAGCATAAAAGCGAGATGTTGAGCAATATCTTCTAGAATTGGAAACAGCCGCGAAACAGGTCGGTCTAGTCATCAACGAAGACAAAAGCAAATACATGTTGGTTACAAAGGATCCGATAGCAAATGAGGAACGAGAAACAGTCTTTGGAAGTCATACCTTTGGACGTGTTGACAACTTCACATACCTTGGGTCGCTATTGACTGCTACCAACAAAAGAAGCGAAGAAATAAAAAGACTAATAAATCTTACAAATAGGGCATACTATGGACTCCAAAAGCATTTCCACTCAAAAAACATTCAAAGAAGAACTAAAATTATTATATACAAAACATTGCTGAGGCCGGTCCTCACATATGGAGCAGACACATGGACTCTAACGCAGAAAGATGAAAGAATTTTGGGAATATTTGAGCGTAAAATACTCCGCAAAATATTTGGAGCTATAAACGATCAAGGGCAGTGGCGCAGAAGATATAATTTTGAATTGTATCAGCTCTTTGATGAGCCAGATGTCATAACGTTCATTAAAACACAGCGACTTAGATGAGCTGTACACATAATACGAATGCCAGAAAATACGATTGCTAAAAAGCTAACCACAGGAACACGTGTAGGAAGAAGAAGCAAAGGCCGATCGCGAATTAGGTGGTTAGATGGAGTTGAAACCGACTTACGGATATTAAAAATCAGAAGATGGCAACATGTTGCCAGAAACCGAACAGAATGGCGACGAATCTTAGAGCAGGCCAAGATCCACAGAGGATTGTCGAGCCAAAGATGATGATGAATAGTTACGGAGATGTTGAAGAAGAAGTACGACAACAAAGCTTAAAAGCAAGTAAAGAGGCGAGTTCTCTCAATGACACAATCTGGAAAAACAAACACCTAAGGCAAAATACAAAAACAAGAATCTATAAAGCAGCAATTAAACCTATATTAACATACACGGCGGAGACAAGAAGAAGAACACATCTAAAACGAGACGACTGCTAGAAACAACAGAGATGAAAATACTCCGACAAATATTAGGGAGAAGTCTGTTGGATAGGGAGAGAAGCGAAAACATAAGAAGAGCATGCAATATAGAAGACATAAATGGATGGGTGACAAAACGAAAACAGGAGTGGAATGAACATATCAGAAGAATGGCAGAGGATAGAATAGTACGAATAGCACGGGATAAGTCATCAAATGGTTGAAGAAGGATTGGCAGACCAAGAAAAAGATGGTACGAAAATTTACACAATTTAAGAGGCTAATATTAACGAAGAAACGGGCTTTAAAGCCTACATACTAGAAGGCGTAAGACGTAGAAGAAGACAAAGAAGAATAAGTTAACTGTTGTTATTTTTTATTGCCAATTTAGTATTGGTTCAGTTCAAACACATGTTAAAGAATAAAACCGTCTATTTTCTTTGTTCTTAAAGATATAAAAGGAAAATTAAAAAAAAAAAAGTGTTTTACAAAACATGAGACTACTAGATGATTTTAATGTATACCTACCCTTGTACCTGGTCCTTCCTCAGTGTCTCAAACTTAATAAGAGAAACATTCCTTTTCTTCCACCCGGTATTAGCCCAAAAGAGAAGTTTGAGTAAACCTTTGGCAAACAGTGTAAATACCAAAAAAATATAAAATAACAAAAAAAAAAAAAATAGCTGAGTCCGTTAATCCGTTCACGAGAAACTCAACTATCAAAAATGATTATTTGGGGTGCAAAACTTTTGCTTTTTATAACTGAAATATTTAACGAAATATACAAGGCAGGAAAAATACCAGTAGAGTGGCTCAAATCGGAGTTCGTACCATTGCCCAAAAAACCAGGAGCAAAAAGTTTGTGAAGATTATAGGACAATAAGCCTAATGAGCCATCTGCTGAAGCTGTTTTTAAAAGTCATCCACAAAAGAACTTACCGGAAATGTAAGGAACAAATTCCGCCCAATCAGTTTGGATTTGTGAACGCCGTTGGTACAAGGAAAACTTTATTTAGCGTGCAGGTATTGTTTCAGAAAGTAGAGATGTCAGCTGTAATGTTTTTGCATCACCGATTGACTACAAGTAGGCTTTTGGATAGAGTTAGACATGAACAAATGATGGAAGTGCTGAAAAGGGACAGGGATTGGCAGAAGATACCTAAAAATAATAGCTAACCTGTATTGGAATCAACCAGCGGTGCTAAGAATAGAAGGAGAATATACAGATCAGGACTAAATCTTAAGATGAGTAAGACAGGGGTGCATAATTTCACCACTGATATTCAATCTGTACTCGGAGCACATTTTTGAAGAGGATCTAAAAGATATTGATGAAGGCATGAAGTCAAGCTCAATAACCTGCGGTATACAGATGATACAATAGTGTTTTCCAATGCCATAGAAGGGCTGCAAAAATTAATAAACAACATAACGGAAACAAGTAGAACATATGGACTAGATATAAACACCAGCAAAACGAAGCGAATCTGTATGTGAACCAAATGAGAATTGAACGTGTCTCACAGTACAACTACTTGGGAACTATAATCAGTGAGTGTGAGGAGATCCAAGATATTAAATGTCGCATTGAAAAGGCAAAAACTGCATTCTTGACTATGAGCTCTGTGTTCAAGACCCATGACCTCACCCTAGAAACAAAAATAAGGCTCCTTATATGTTACGTGTACTCGGTGCTTCTATACGGAGTAGAAACGTGAACATTGAAGGCGGAAACTCTATCAAAACTTTAGGCTTTTGAGCTATGGTTATACAGAAGGATCCTGAAGATACCATGGCCAGGCAGAGGCCAATGAAAAAGTACCACAGAGGATGAAAACAACCGCGGATTTGGTCAACATCATGGAGGGCCGTAAGCTGCAGTACTTGGGACATATAATGAGAAATTAAGGCAGATATTAGCTACTGCAATGTATTTTGCAAGGTAAAATTGAAGGAATAAAGGGCCCAGGGCGAAGAAGAATATCTTGGCTTGCTAACCTGAGAGCATGGTATAAAAAGACCTCAACACAATTATTCCGTATAGCAACCAACAAAGTTATCATAGCCAGAATGATCCTATAGAATGGAATGGAATGGAAGGGAAGATTTTCCTATTGATTTTTTTCACAATATTACTGTTTATGATCAAGTCTTATATACCGTCGTCCCTTGTTGTCATAGGGACAAAATATATTGATGCTAGCATCAAGTTTAGCTTTGTTGTTGAGTTGTATTAAGTTGTAGTCATTTATGTGGACCACGATTTAATGTAAACGTAGAATCCACGTTTATTCTATTATAATAACAAATAAATAACACAGATTGATTTTGTTATTCTATATTTACAAATATATCATAAAATAATATACCGAACTTCTTTAAACTTTCCTTGAACCATCCTCAAAATAACTTCTAAAATATACCATTGGCAAACTTCTACTTTGACTAATTGCTCTTCTATCAGTGCCTCCATAGCTATAATAATTATAAGGATTCCTGTAATATGCTGAAGGATAGGGAATATGTTGATTATAATTATTATAGTAACCAGTGTAGGAACTTCTAGGTGTTCCATAATAATTATAATTGTATTGGGAATTTGGGTTGACCGTGCGACTTCTTGAATTATCAAATCCAATCAATTTTTCCTCAAACAAATCCTTATCGGGCTGTAACCACCACGTCAAGAATATAATAGAGCCTGCTACTAAGAGCAAAACAATAGTAGGCACTATAAAGTTGGTAAATATTTTGTTTTTTCTTATAAGTTTACAAGCTACTGTTATTACTTTAATAATATTTAAACATATCAAAGGAATATACCCGAAAACTCCTAATTTATGAAATATTGCCATCAGATCGTTGTCTGTATTATATGAAACTCCATAACCTTGGCCGTAACTGCCGTAACCTTTTTTGTGATCATAGCCATAGCCCTTGTTGTAGTTACTATCATACGACGTTCCGTAGGAATCGTCATACTTATCATGCACACTTTCGAATAATGTGTAAGCACCCATGCCAAAGAGTTTACCCAAAATTTGAGGTAAAATTGCTAATCCTTTCTCTATAATTTTAACTATAATATTAGAGAGAATATCGTCTTTTTTAATTTCTGGAAATATTGGTTTGTAGATCATTTTAGGGAGGGTTGGATAATGATAAGATGGTTCTTGATACGTTTTTAAGGGATAATACTCAACTTTTTCATTTGTTCGATGAATAGCTTCTTCTAAAAAAAAAAAAAATTATTGTAGTTTAAAATTATCCAAATCAATGGGCTCACCTAACTGAGATTTGAGTTTGTTTAGTCTGTCTGTAATCTCGTTAAATCCTGCTTCTCTTGTGTCCGCAGCAGTTCTTCCTTTGCTGTTTTCTTCTAGAAAGTATTCCCTTAGCTTGGAGGTTACATCATCAAATAGTTGCATATCAGAGGAAACACTTGATACTTCAGGGGATCTCTCTTTCCTAGGTGGTCCTGGTTCATCTAACGATCGTCTGTACCTTTTGGGATGAGATTGTATTTCGGGAGAAAAGGCCGGTTTTGGTATCTTGTCTTTATTTCCTGAACTAATAATAGCTAAAAAATATTTATTGTTAAGATTATAATACACTTATAAATTAAATAAATCTAAATCCAATTTAAACTGATTAATACAATAAAAAACATAAATTTTATATACGGAAATATAATTTGCTCAGGACTCTGACCCTTCCAGGCTAGCGATAGTTTTTTGAGTAATATGGACCTCTATAACAAGAACCTATAGGTTTCCTGCAGTCGATTTTTTGGATTTAATTAATTAATAACAAATTAAGCCAAAAAATGGTATATTTTGGCTTTGTTCGTCACGACGTCACGAAGTCGTGACGTTTTTTTAAGTATTTCTATCTTTACTTGTTGCTTAATTAATTAATAACTTGTGATCTGGATTCACATATCATTCTAAGCAGATGAAGTCGACAACTAGTTTTATTCAAGTAAGTAGAATTGTTGACGTAGTAATCTTGACCTAGCTTAAGTTCACTTGCCATTACATAATTTTAACAAGTTAATATAATATTTTGTGAAACCATTGCATTTTGTTATGAAATCAGTTGCAAAGCTAAGGACCACAACACATGGCAGTACCATTAACAAAACATGGTTTAAAACTCATATTCAATCTTTAACTATCTTTATTTTCTTTCGATGAATTAGTAGATCTTTCATTATTAACCACATTATTTCTCTATCTAGAGAACCAAATCCAGCTTTATTGTCTATAATTGCGAAACAGGAATCTTCTACTACTTAATTTTTTCCACTCACTAATAGTTTAAATTGTAGATCCTCTCTATTGTTCTTCTTTTCTTCCAAAAGCTGGTTGTTTTGATAATTTTTACTCCAGTTCGTTTGAAGCTCTCAGATTTTTTCTATTTTACCAGTATGTATTTTAAATATAATTTCCTTCCCTAATTATTTACTTTTCCTAACCAGTTTATCATATCCAGATCTAAAACATGTGCATTTCCAAATTTTCTTATCTTTATTTTTGTTATTCCTTCTTCGGTATCTCTGATAATAATCTTGCCTCGGTATCTATGTCAATTTCATTGTCATCCTCTTGTTTTATTTCTTGTTGCAGTGTCTTTTACCATATGTTCAGTATGTCTTGCACATTTTTTCTAATGTAGTTTTTTTTTCGTTTTTAATTCTGTATCCATTTTCCATTTGTCTGTTTAAAACACCGTATTATATGCCAGAATTTTTTATTATTATTTTCCATATTATTACTTCAGTCATATAATTCATATAATTATTCAAAATTGTTCCAGGTACTTCTAAATCTTTGGTTCTGTGTGTTTTAAAAAAATCATTTACACTGACGAAAACAACCAATGCGATAAAATTGATACTATAAAAACTTTTTTTTTGTTATTAATGAACAGCAATAACGAAGATTTTAATCGTAAGATAATACTAGGATGAAAATAAATAACAAGTAAGGCAAATACGTTAAATGCAACTTTAGTGAGCAATCCTTCATTCAGCGCTTTAGATTTCGATACTGTTTATTTTGGTTAATATCTGTTCTACAATAGGAATAAAGGAAATTGCAATAAATAATAGCGGAAGAAGTTAAATGGGAAAATAAAATAACCCGTAACTTTTATCATACCTTTTAATTCTTGTATTTCTTGTTCTAGCCGGTTTATTCCTGATTGTTCGTAGTATATTCCATTATAGGGAGGAATATCCATATCATTATAATTAATTGGCATGGGTAGTAATCTGGTTGCTGTGGAATATATCTATCGGGACCTGTAGAAAAAGATAAAATAAATTATAAAATTTAATTAGCAGATTAACTCGTTCGCCACCAAGCGAATATATGAGCCCCATAGAGCCGCGGATCGTACTGTAAATACCGGTAATTTAAATTGTTACG
The DNA here is from genome assembly GCA_918026665.1 of Diabrotica balteata. NCBI lineage: Eukaryota > Metazoa > Arthropoda > Insecta > Coleoptera > Chrysomelidae > Diabrotica > Diabrotica balteata. The sequence goes on from OU898278.1 coordinate 116,782,279, forward strand.
TTCGGACAGAGCGGATTGCACTTTAGACATGGTCTATAGAAAGGTGTGACTGATATCTGGGACTCATAGTCTATAGCAGTGGTTCCCAACCTTTTTCCCATGATCGCCCCCTTAGACAGGTTTCACCAGTTATGAATACTACAATCGCCCCCCCACCCAATTAAATTGAAACAAATAATGAATCTATACAAAAGGTAAGTATCCATATTTATTTATTTTTACATTTTGTAAAATAATAAATGGTTATATGTGTGTAAAAGAATTGTTAATGGCTTCCTTGGGCCTAGTGTCCCTTACATAATTTCTTTATGTCTGGCTCACTGTTGGTTACCACAAATCCCCTCTTTCTATTATGTCCAGCCTATTTCTTTGTATGTTTTTCAATATACATACAGAACTAAAACCTTTCTCCACTAGATATGTTGTGGGGAATGCTAATAATAATAATTTGATTGCATTCCACAAGATTGGATACACTTCTTTTATCCCCGGCTAAAATCTTTCATATCCACAGTGTTTGAAGGTGGAGGCAGTATGTTTGAAAATTCTCAGAATCACCACAAGAAGATTTCAAGTTGGAGAATTTGGTCAGATCTCTTCTCTACATATTTTCTTCAAAGATAGTTTGTCAACGAATGCTAGGACTACTCCCTTCGCTTTGGCCATATTTATGTTCTTTCCTTTAGTTGTAAGTTCATTTCATTTAATTTTTGAAAAATATCTGATAAGTAAGCGACGTCATTTCGCTTCTCTTGTAGTTTTGTACTCAGTGTGGGGTCAGTAGTATTAAGAAATTCAATAACAGTATCCATGAGACTGAAGAACCGCCGTAAGCAATTGCCTTTAAAAAGCCAGCAGACTTTCGTATGTAGTAGCAATGTATTAAATATCTCATCATCTTCTTCACGAGTGTACGAAATATTCGATCATGCTTTGATTTTGATTTAATTTTATTTACCGCATCTACGACAAGTCAAAGAGAATCGTGCAACCTTTCACTCAAACTCTTGGCAGTCAAATGCTCTCTGTGAATGACGCAGTGAACACACAAAATTCCAGATACTGCTTGTTTTAGATGTGCAATAAATCCCCGATGGTGTCCTGTCATTGCTGCTGCACCGTCAGTAGCACAGACGATCATATTTGATTAGAGAATCTCTTTTCCTCAAAAAAATCTCTTAACGACCTCAAATATGGAAGATCCTTTGTATCACTAATCAGACTTTTAGCAAACAACATTTCCTAGGCCATTTCTTCATTGTCGTCAATGAATCAGACATATGACAGCGGCCAAAGCTGTGCTGTCACTCATGGTACTCTCGTCAAGTTGCACAGTAAACTCTCTGCTTTTCAATTTGTTGCAGAGAACATGTTCGACATTCGCTTCCATTTCATCAATCCTTTTGGAGACAGTATTATTGCTGAGAGGAACTGCATCTGTTACTTGGTTGGTCTGTATAGTATTAACTATCTCTTAGATAGTTGGGGGAGCATACAAAACTCGAGAACGAAAGACTCTGCATTTGAAGTGACGACAACCTCGGCCGTTCGCTTTTTGTTCGAGTCAGATCGGCAGAAGCGGTACCTACTTCTAATCATTCTTATCCCACTTCTCTCTTTCTCTTTTGTGCGGATGATCGCACAATACGAAAGCTCGATCAAAGAAAAATGCAGAATTAAATGCAGTATAGAATTAAATTGTATTTTGATTTATACCTCTCTGTGACTAAACGAGATGTTTGTGTTATTATTACCTGCAATGGTGTACGTATATTTAATTTTTATTATCCTATGGATATCCGATCGAAAGTATTGTATTTTTTTCTCTTTTCTTATTTTTCTCAATAAGTCATTTCTCCTTTTCCGGATGCTAAACGCCCTCCTTATCGCCCCCTTTCTCTGTCGCCCCCCATATCGCCCTCTTCGTTCTATCGCCCCTCTGAATATGTCAAATCGCCACCCGGTTGGGAATCACTGGTCTATAGGTAGCGGCTACTGTTCGCTCTTCTTCGAAGAGTTTTCTTTGTCACTCAAAGAAAAGACAAAGTGGCATCTTTTATGGCAAATTATTTATGAATTTTCTTTTTATTCTTTATTCCATATTTGTGGTTTAATTCTAGTAGCTATTATCTCCTAATTTTTGTTCTCTCCAATTCTTTTGTTTACGTGTTAATAAGACTATCGTAAGACCTACATTCACATCTTTTCCGACTCTGAGCAACGCGACCTCGTTTATTTTGTGTACTTCAAACACTATGCATCGTTTAATGTTATAATTTAGAGAGAAAGAAATTTGACCATATTGGACAACGTATTAAACATAATTCGTGATAACATTTTGTCCGGGATAAGCTATGGTGGTAATTACTCAAAGAACTTGTAGCTTGCAGCGAGAAGATAAGAAACGATATTAAGTGATATAAAGCAATTATTGCTTCTTCTTCTTCCTCTTTATAAGTAATTCTGCTTGTTCATTGGCGGATTAATACCTCTATGGAAGGTTGTCACTCTATCTTTTGCGTGGTCGTTCGATACTTCTTCTGCCGATTGGTGACTTCGTGGAGATGACGGATCTACTCCATTCTGCTTATGTGTTTATTCCATTGTTTTTTTTTCTATTTTGTGTCCCCTCATTTATACATTGTACGCTACATTTTCTTCTAATACTTCTCTCTCGATCTCCCAGCGTATTTCCTCTAATTCTTCTCAGTACTTTCATCTCTGCTGTTTCCAGTAGCTCTTGTGTTGTGGCTGTGTTGGGTCTTGTTTCTAAGGCATATATCATTATTGGTCTTACACCGGTTTTATAAATTCTTGACTTCATCTCAGTGTGAATGTGTCTGTTTCGCCATATAGTGTTATTAAGACATCCTACCAGTCTATTTGCTTTTTGCACTTGATCTCTCACTTCTTTGTCCAGTTCTCCATAGCTAGACAGCGTAAACTCCCAGGTATTTTATTTCCATTACTTGTTCAATACTGATGCCATCAATTTTTATTTTACATCTAATTAGTTCTTTGCTGACTACTATTGTTTTAGTTTTCTGAGATGAGATTGTCATATTAAATTATTTTGCTCTTATGTTAAATCTGTGGACCAGTCTTTGCAGACTATCTTCGTCTTGGGCTATCAACATTGCGTCGTCTGCATAACAGAATATTTTTATATCTTTATTTGCCATTCTGTATCCTCTTCCTTTGTTAACGCTTTTGATGATTTCATCCATGATCAAATTGAAGAGCATTGTGCTCAATGAATCCCCTTGCCTTATTCCGCTACCTATTTCTATAGGTTCTGTAAGTTGTCCATCTATTCTGACTTCCATTTTGTAAAGATGTAGATTTAGATGTTTTCTTCTTATTCTTCTTCTTCTCTTCCTTCTTGTATGTAGGCTTTAAAGTCTGTTTCTTCTTCAATATTAGCCTCCTACATTATTTAAATTTAGTGTGTTAAATTTAAATCTCGTGCTATTTGAACTATTATATTTTCTACCATTCTACTAATGTGTTCGTTCCACTCCTGTTTCCGTTTTATCACCCATCCATTTATCTCTTCTATATTGCATGCTCTACTTATATTTTTGCTTCTCTCCCTATCCAATAGACTTTTTCCCGATCTTCGTTGGAGTATTTTTATCTCTGTTATTTCTAGTAGTCGTCTTGTTTTAGATGTGTCAGGTCTTGTCTCTATTTTTTTTATCGATTTACCACCATTTTGTCAATTTCTTCTGTTACCTCATTTGCCACATTACGTTCTTTATTGTCTAACAATGTCTATAATATATTCCGGTCATATTTTTCGGCGGGCGTAATTTCGGCCAGTAATCCCTTGGCCTACCTGCATAAATCAAGGGGTACCATTTATGACATGGGTAATTTCGGCCGAGGGCTTGATGTTTACGATGAGATTAAAATATTGGTAATTACGCTTAATAGTTTCTGTAAAATATTAATTGTGTATTTATTGGAAATACCTAATCCTGTGTACCTGTCGGAAATTACGCCGCTGTAAAATTCACAATAACAGGTATAAAATTATTATAGCTAGTCAGTATTAAAACTTATCTTGAAGCTACTAGTCGATAGAAAGCATTAAATATATTATTTGTATACGATGGCATCTGTTTCAATAATTAAGAGTTCACGCGGTTGTGACTTAGTAGTTGTAGAAAAGTTTCAGTTTTGTAAACAGGACGTATTAAAAAAAGGTGAAGTACGTTGGAGGTGTATAAAGTAAAAATTTAAGATGTTTAGCCAAACTGTACACTGTTGGTGCGGAACACACAGTTACTAGAAGTGAATTAATCCACAACCACTGTCCGATGAAACTACGTTGGAGAGAAAAATAGTGACGACTTCATGCAAGCGCAAAGCTGAGGAAGACGTATCGGAGAAACCTTCAAAAATTATTAAAAGCGTTCTTTCAAATCATTTGCCAGAGAATTTGTCATCGATAGATGTCAGTCTAATAAGAAGAAATTTGTACAACAGCCGCCGTAAGCTCTTACCAGCCCTGCCTAAGGATATTCACGATGTACATTCTGTACTCAATAGTTATGGACCGAAAACCACAACAGGTGAAAATTTTTTGTTTATTACAGCAACAGCACAGCTTAACAGTTTATTTGATTTGCGGCCGAAAATACCTATGAGATAAGGAAGCAACTTAAAACCTCCGGCCGAATTTACCTACCGGCTTTTAGTACCTGCCCTTTTTCCGGCCGAAATTACATCCGCCCATATTTTTAGTATCAACATTTTTATGTTTGTCAGCTTTTTTCAATGTAAATATAAATTACAAATTGGTGTACATACATTATTTACGTTATAGTCACCTTACTTCTTCTTTAGGTTCCACTCCTATCAAAGATTGGAAATCATTCTGGCAATTATAATTTTATTAGTTACTCGCCTGAATAGTTCAATTGCACTGCATCCAAACCATTCACGGAGATTGCGTAGCACGAGATTTTACGTCTTCCTACGCTTCTTCTACCTTTGATTTTACCCTGCATTATATTCCTTAGTAGTTCGTACTTTTCACCTCTCATGATGTGCCCCAAGTATTCCAATTTTCCTGATTTTATGGAATTTAAACTTCGCATTGTTTTCCTAGTTGTTCGAGAAACTTGTTCGTTTGTTTTGCGATCCATCCATGATATTTTCGAAATACGTCGGTAACACCACATTTTCGAATGCTTCTAGGTTTTTAAATGTTGGATTTTTTAAGTGTCCAAGCTTCAACTCCATACAAAAGGGACCTTACTTACCTTACTTACATACATATTACTCATTCTTACCACTCTTAGAGAAGATAGACAAGGTAAATTATTACAAAACGCAATTACTTACCTTCCGGACCATAATTAAATTCTGCAACAGATCTATCGTTTTGAAAATATGGGCTCCTAATGTCTTTGTCCATTAGTGATCTATCCAGAAACGAAGAAGGTCCACCGTTAGAGAAATTTGGAGGAATTTCATTATCTCCTATGTGTTTCAATCCATGAGGTGGTGAAAACGGTGAATGCTGCGGAGAATTGAAAGGACGATACGGATAGTCGTATGGTGGACATGGTTCCGATGTAGATCCTTTGTACCATGACGGATATGGTCCGGCCTTCTTTGTATCTGAGAAACATTATAATTAAGATGTTGAATGTATGAATAAATAAATAGTTATAGAAAATATATCTCAACGCAAAAACCCTAGTATAAATGAACATATGATGAGTTATACATATAACGCGTTTGAACATAACAATTAGGAGATTATAATTAGATGTTAAAAGATAATTAGTGATAATCTGTTTGTGTTAATGTTTGTGATTCTTAATTTTTCTTTTTCATAAAAGAAACGAGAAAGTTTTTGGACTTTTCTAAAGTTAGTTTTCACTTCTTATTTTGTACGCGTAAACTTAAAATTAATTTAATGCTTATTTGTATCATCCTCATCATCTTTGGTTCGACAATTCTCTGTGAATCCTGGGACTCCCTTTGAATTCTACTCTAAGATTCGTTGCCATTCTGTTGGGTTTTGGGTTGATCTTTAATATCCCTGTGAATCCTGGCCTGCTCTAAGATTTGTCATAGCTCTGTTCGATTTCGGGCAACGTGTTAGCATCTTGTGATCTGTAAAACTGTAAGATCTGTTCTTTCAATCTATTGTAAATATTACCGCCACCGTCTCTGATTATTGAGTCTCGGACTGCTTTTTCGAAGGCAATGTTAAATAGAAGGCAAGCCAGGATATCCTCTTGTCTGAGTCCATCCTTTATCTCAAATGATAGATAATTTTTACCTGTATCCTAACACTAACTTTTAAGTTAGACATTGTCATTCTTCTTAATCGGATAAAGTTTTTCTGGTATACCAAACTTACGCGTTGATTGATATAATACTGTTTGACACTACCATATGCCCCTTGAGGTCAATGTATAGGTGATTGGTTTTAATGTTAAATGCTTATTTTACAGAATTTAAAAAACTATATTTGTCTTTCTATTTTTTTTGTTTCCTTATGACACTCAATCTCTTTAATGGAAATAAGTGCCACAATAATCTTTGATGATTTTGAAATTACTTAGAACGTCCTTTAAGTCAATTAAATAAATGCCTTGTGGAGAGCGTTTCAGTGAAAATTCGTCTTCGGTAATAATATAATTATTGCTTTTTATTATTACAATCTAAAAACTAATCGTACCTATTTGTTAGAAATCGAGCACATTCGAGGACCTGTTGATAACAACTCTGCTATTAACAGTTGTTGAGTTGCTATCAACAGGTCCTCGAAGACACTTCGTCTCAGGACCATATAACCTATGGAGAGTCATACGTCGCCATGTTACCAATTCCAACGGTAACTTAAAACAACTATAATTTTGTAACATTTAACGGGTTTTGGCCCATATATTTTGGTGGCTCATAGCATGTATACCCCGTTTACACTGATGATAGAATTAACATTCCGAAAACGTTCTGTAATGTAATGTGTGATAGCCCATTTGGGCATTTTATTATATACCTTTTATAAAGGATTTGAAATAAAAAATTTTTTACTACTACATAGATTATAAAACTTATCTTGACATCGTGAATTATCAAAATACTCTGGATGTATACAATAATGAAAATACTTGTAAATCTGATGACACATCAAGTGAGTGTCAAATAGACTATTCTGTCTAGAATAGACTATTCTGTCTACCTCCTTACATCAATCAATGGTCGGGTTCTTACACCCGTACCATAACAAAAAAATTTTTTCAATTTTTTTTAACGTGTCTGTGAAGTCCAGTGTCGGTTTTTTATATGTTTTTTATAAGTTTTTTAAGTATTTCAACAACTAAAAAATCATAATTTCGACATATAAGGAAATGAGATCTCTCCATTGTAGTGGTATTTATAAATTGACCATAGCTCTGATGATGGCTTTGTAAAGCCGAAAGCGCTCAGCTAGGATTTGCTTAAAATATACACACTTCAAAAATACTTTTTTACATTTCTTTTGACTTGTCATAAGTGTGTACAAAAAATATCAGTCTTTTGATTATTTCTGTTAGATTTGGTATAAATTTGCCTATAGAAAGCCTATAAATATCTGTTGGGGTGGGTTAATTTTCCGTAGATTTTGAATACGAATCCTCATTTGTAAAATCTAATTCTTATTACAGTAAATTGTAGTTTAATCCCATATAAACTTTTATTTATCATAAAAACAATAGGGATGTAAGGCTGTGTTATACAGGACACAGGTAGTACCTTTTATCAGAACGGCCACATCGAACGTCATAGACGGGAGATGGTTTTTGATAACTGGTCCTCATAAGACACCAACTCTTACTTATGACTCCACGTGCCACACCGCGGATGACTGCATTAGTCTGCAAACTAAACTAAGTGACGGTACCCATGTACGATAAACTCACCGAATGACCATCTGTATAAATGGTCCTCTTGAAATCTACTAACAGCTTACTTGAGAAGGTAGACGAGTAGTCTGAAGTAGGGACAGTCTGTTTACTTTGAGTGGAGAAATTTAAAGGCAGAAGAACCAATAAGGTCAATGTCAAGATGCAGAAAGCAAGAAAAAACTACTGCAATAAAGATCCTATATGAATATCTTAAGAAAATCACTCATCATGGTAAATGAAATCAATAATGGCCCTAAATACCAGCGCTTCTGGTAGGGAAAGCAGGGGTGTGAAAAATCTCCTGATTTGCTATAATGAAAAAATCGATAAAAATTAAAACATGGAATATTCGAAGCCTACTAAGGGTAGGAAAGTTCCATAATATAATTCAAGAAATGAGCAGGAATACTATTGAAATATTAGGATTGCCCAAAGTAAGATGGCCCGGTACAGAAAAAATAAAAGTTGATGACCATGTTATCTACTTCACTGTAGAAGAAAATAATGGTCCTCAAGAATATGGCGTCGCATTTTTATTCACAGAAACATTGATAAATCTCTACAAAACTTCACCCCGTACTCCGAAAGGCAAGTGAAACTATAACTTAAATATAGAACACTATACTCAATCTAACATAAGTACATACACCCACAGCAGACAAAGAAGAAAATGGGATGGAAGAATTTTATGCAGGAATAACGGGCATCATAAAAAGCCTCAAGAAATAACACATTAACATTATACTAGGCGACTTTACTGCAAAAATCGGCAAAGAAAAAGTAGCTAGTATCTCTGGAGGATACGGATTGGGCTCAGGCAATGAAGTCATGAAAAAACATTTATATCAAGAGACGAACAAATAGAAAATATTTGGAAAACCATAAAAAATACCATAGTTGGAAGACTAAGAGACCAATTCTTCTTCCTAACGTGCCCTATCAAGTCCCCTTGTCGTTGGCGATTAACATAGCGAAATTTTCTCTGTCTCGAGCTATTTTAAATAGTTGTTCAGCTTTCTTTATTCCTGTCCACTCCCTGATATTCTTCAACCAAGAGGCCTGCTTTCTACCAATTTCTCTGCGTCCTTCGATTTTACCCATCATAATAAGTTGAAGAATATTATATCGGTCTCCCTTACTACGTGTCCAAAATAGGCCATCTTTCTACATTTGATGTTATCAAGCAGCTCGCGAGCAGCATTTGCTCTCTCAAGGACTGCCACATTTGTCAGCATAGCCGTCCATGAATTTTTAGTATACGTCTGTGCAGCCACATTTCAAAGGCCTCCAGACGATTAATGGTGATATTTTTAATGTCCATACTTCGACACCGTATAAGAGGACTGACCAAATGTAGCATTTAAACATGCGATTTCGAAGTTGAAGTTGCAAGTTATCATTGCAGAAGAATGACCTCATTTTTAAAAATGTCGTGCGGGCTATCTCGATTCTACATTTTATCTCTTGATCTGGATCTAGTTGTTCAGTAATATGGCAACCAAAATATTTAAAACTGGACACTCTTTGAATTATATGACCATCAACATATAATCGTGCATCTTGATGTGCTAAACGACTAAACACCATGTGTTTTGTTTTTGAACAGTTTATGTTTAGGCCATACTCTCTTCCCACTTTATCAATGGCATTTAAAAGGCATTGTAATCCATTCATGTCATCACTTAAAATAACTGTATCGTCTGCATATCTGATTGTATTTATCAGAATTCCATTAACTATCACGCCCCATTCCAAATTATGCAGCGCTTCTTTTAAATATTCTATCTGAATATAAATTAAATAACAGTGGGGATACTATACAATCCTGTCTGACACCTCTTTGTAGAGACCAATTAAAAATACGAAAAGAAAAACAACTCACGTCTATAAAAAGAAATTCAAAGAACCATAGATTCAAAAATTAAAGAAGCAAAAGAAAAGTGGATAAATAAAATGTATGACGAAATAGAAGTCCTAGACAACAAACATGATACATTCTACCTCTAAAAAAGTTATAAGGAACCTCTAATAATATCAAGAAACATAATATAAACCTCTCTAGCTAACGACAAAGGAAACATAATTATAGAAAGAACAGAACAGATTCAAGTATGAGAGGAATTTATCGAAAAAGGCTTTGTGGATGACAGACCTGAATTGCTTCTGATGTCGACTTGGAAAATGGAGGAGCCCAATGCTAGACATAGAGGTAAAACATGCGATACAACATGCGAAGACTTGGAAAGCTTGCGGACCAGAAGAAATAGAAATATATGTAATAAAATAATGGATGCTAACAACATAAAACTACTAACATATCTTTTTAATATATCGTCGGCTACAAGCGAAACACACTAAGTCAAAAAATATAGTTTTGAGATAATCGTGTTTTAAATTTTTTTAAAAACAGTTTGATCAATTTTCACATTTAAAACTTTTATTTATTGTTTTGTAATTATATGAAAGTTATATTATATGAAAGTAATTATATATATATATATATATATATATACTTCTAGCGGTTAATATGGGCTCCGTACTAAAACGGTATTATACTAACTCCAGGAGAATATACGCCGTGTATATTATTATCTGAGTAGCGCTTTATGTAGACTCCGACCAATACGTCGGATCAAGTGGATTCCTTAATAGGATCAAACATTTTTGGGATCCGTATATAACTTTTCCCGTACACTTCTTAACTCCTGCGATGTTGCCAATAATTGTATTAGTAGTAGATTTTTAAATTTTATAGGTAGTACATTTTGGAACCTATTAATATGAACATCGAGTAGCGTAATCGTCTAACAGTTTAAGAAACTCTTCTGTAAGATATTTATAATTTTTCAATTACTGCAGTTTATGGCGTGTAATATTTATTTCATGAAGTAGTTAAAATTAGACTATAATAATTTATAAATTAATCTTTAATATTATAATTTTTTGCTGTCTAATTTCAATATGTTGATTTTTAATTAACAAAATATTTGATGCATTAAAGTCGCGTAGCTATTTTCACCAAACATTCAATTTTAAAGCTATTAGTATAAAAGTCTAAAAAAAAGTATAAAAATCTAAGGAATTTAATATGGATACACACGTCAGTGTGCTTTTCTCAAGTCTCAAGTTTCTCGAATCCATCAATCATTCATTGTATTTCTTATACTTTCATTTTAATCCTCTCCAATCAAGATTTTAAAGCAGGTTTGCTCCATTAGTCCATTTTTATTACTTTTTGTCACTATTTCTCCTTTTTCATTATCATCATCATTACGTGGCGCTACAACACTGGGTGGTCTTCGCTAACTACAAATTTTCTCCAAGTTGATCGATTTTCCACGAATCTGTAATCAAATGAAATGTTAATATTTTGAGATATAATTGGATGTTTTCTCTCCATTGCTTACTGAGACGCTTAAGCGGCATTCTTTCTTCTGTGCTAACTTCCTTCCATACCAGTTTTACAAGTTTGATATATTGGCGTCTATGCATGTGTCCGATCTACCTTAAGCGATTTATTTTTCTGAACAATATCGTTATAAAAGCTTTCTTTATTCAGTATGGGTTCTTATTCTATACGGATTTGTAGCGATATGATAATGAGGTTAAAACATTTTTCTAATTATTTTTATTTCAAATATTCGTACTTCTTCCTAATTTTTTTTAGTCAATGTCAATGATTCGCATCCATGTATTAAAATAGGTCTAAAATTTGAATTATGCTAAAAGTATTTAGTTATTGACATTATTATTAACAGTGATTATTTATCTAAGATATTTAAAGTGTTCCATATTTATGAAATTGTAGTTGTTTAACTTTAATATTTTATCTAGATTTATTAAATTGGTCTTTTCTGTTGATTCGCTTGTATTTAATTTTCATTTCGTTGATTTTTCGTGCTCTTTTTACTTTATTGAAGATGTTTGCAGACGGGAGAGTTTCTTATGAGATCTATGTCATTAGCATATGCTAGGAGTGCTTTGTACCTTGGGCCTTTAATGAATTACATCTTAAATAGGCGATATTTCCATTTTAGTAAGCTGTTCATTAATTTTTTGACTATTTGAATCGACAATCTGTATTTTATTCGACTGTTATATCACAGAGTTTCTTGGCGCATATTTTCATTCTTGGTTTTTTGTTTCCGTATCATTATTACAAAGATTTTTCTGGAGATCGACATAGGGAACCCGATGTACATGATGTTTTCATAACCAACATCGAAATTTGACTTACTGTAAAGTCATAATGATTTACTAGGAAATATAGTGTTGTTTAATAATAATAAATTTCAAGCAACAATTCCTATATGCAATACCTTGGTATGATATTTCTGCTCCCCGATACCAAGTAGCAGTCCCGAAAACATTAAAACTGCTACACTTATGTTTCCTATTATCCAAAAATTAGCCAGTCCAGGACTATACTGCCCTCATAAGTGAATAGAATATGTACGGAGGTTTTTGGCAATTTAATAGGATTTTGTGTGTTAGAATATTATTTCTCTGAGAAAGTAAAGAATATTTATTTGCTATCCGAATATAATCCATAAATTAAATATTAGAATGCTATAAAATAATGCTACTAAGCAGCAAAAACGGTATAATAGTCACTAATGAGAAAATCAAATAAATGTTTTTTAAACATACAAAAGAAAGGATGTAGAGTAAGGCATAACGTAACAATAAAGCTATATAATTTTGAAAGATTGCAGCGTTTTAGATATCGTAGATAACGTTGTCACATAAGAAATAAAAGGGAAAATTCATGTAGCTAACTGATGTATATAGAACCCTTATAACACTTTTAAATCCAGATGCCTAATATAAATCTCTAAAATCAGGATATATAAAACAGTGAACCAGTGCTAATGTGTGGATATGTAACGAGAACGTATTAATTAGATCAGGATTGCTAGAAAAGCCATCAGAGGTATTTCCCGACTTACAAAGATCCGAGTACTAACCAATACTGAACGAAACTAATGCCAAGGTCAAACACATATATAAAGATAGCAACGAGGTATAAGAACCTAAATCTCAACTCCAAAGTTGCGCTGGCTTTATCCAAAGGCTCTCTCATTAACTGCATTCCCAAGTTAAATTGGTAGGATGCCCCGAGAGAAAAAATGCGCTTAGGATGTCCACGGATGAAGGGCGCAGATTTAGGAATAATGAGACTACTTACCGACTCATCATATTTATCAACACCTGCTATCCTACCTACAATCAATATATATCTGTTGAGGACTATCAAATCAATTACATGTAATCAAACGAACTAGGCTTAAAAAAAGTATCCTAGGAAAGGCACTTCGGCAATATTGACATATATTTTTAAAACGCCATTTATGTGGCTGAGTTTGCAATAGGAATAAGGAGACAAAAAGGAAGAAATGGTAATAAAATCTTGTTGCGTTCCGACTATACGATGACGATGATCTCTATATAACATATAGGAAGAAATGGAGAATAATGTCTATGTTCAATTTAGAACTCGTTGGTTTTCTCCCTTTCGAATTGGGTATGTATATGTATTACCATAGAAAAAATCAAAAAAAACTATAATTATGAAACTCTATCTAAAATAGTAAAATCGATAACCAAATTATATAAACAAAAAGATTATATAAATCCCTAATATTTAAACAGACTGCTTTAAAAAAGGTGAACGAATAAGCATAAATAAATTGTCAACAAAATAAATCAGAAGAATATGACACAGTTGCTTAAAAAGAATTCTTATGTGACTATGCTAAAATATGATACGATCGGAAAAACGGCAATGACTTTTACAGCTGATTGCCACATAAATATTAATGTAACGCAAATATGATGATATTGCCTCGTACTGTTATATAGCAATTTGTTGTCACATTGCTGAAAGTTACTTGATGGAAATTCATTGTATCTAACAATAAAACAACTATGCGTTTACACGTTATAGATTGTAACTGAATAAGTTGAGGAGGGGAAAACTGTTTGTCCCAAGTTGGTATTCAGAATTATGTCTGTATTTTGTAATTTGCCAAAATCCATAGGTTTAAATTTTCATGGATATCACTAGACTCGAGAGCAGTGTGTGATTCCTTAGTTATGTTTTTAAAGGATAGTAAAATAACCATCTAAATAATTATGCATTAGTTAATAACGTAACCTTTGTTTCTAACCCAATTGTCAAATTCCTTTCTTACCGTGGCCTAGTGTTGTACGTCTTTTTAAAAAAATGCCTTGATGGGCCCCTAGGCGAGAAGAGAGTGACCCTGTTTACCTGTCTTTTGTTTTGTATATTTATAAACTTGTATATTTATAAACTTTTATAAACTTATTGTATATTTATAAACTCAAACAACTATTTGTACCATGTTGAGTCTGGCTGAATGACTAAAAGTCTATGCCAAAAAAATTTCATAGAATCTAAAGACAGCTTAAGGCCTTTATTATAAATATACTTTTTAGTAATAAAAATAAGTAAATAGAACCTAGAATATCCATGTAAAAGAATGTAATCTTTGATCTCTGGGATAAACTCATCTCTGAACAATGGCGCTGATATATATGTACTTAAAATTTTGTACACCTATTTTAAACCTGTTTGTTTCCTTATTATCCATATATGAGTTGTGACCGATGTTACAAACTCATTTACTTTTTACAAAGAGTCTATATATTAGCTACAGTCATTACGTCCATGGCTACAGTTATAACTATACAAATCTGACTCGAAATATCGTCTAAAAGTAACAGTATGTAAAATTTAGATTTTTAGTCAAAAGTAAATACTTTGTCATTTTTTATGGAGTTCAACGTAGAAGCCTTCACGAAAATTTAAGTACTAATAAGACCACCGCAATCGGGCGTACCTTGGGTAATGAATAATTAATTAATTGGTTAATTCTTCAATCACTCGTCCAATATGAGTTTTGTCAAATCGGTCCTTTTTAGGACCAACTATTCTATAGAGATAAAGTAAACTATATCTAGAGATAAAGACAATTCATAAGCCTGATGGAAGGTGTAATAAATAAAGCAAATACTACTTTGAGTAATTATATAAGCAAAAAGTATATTAACTTTACATTAACATAAATAATATGATTGTCACTTAACTGGGTATTATACATACGCTCTACTTTACTTAAGCTTATCAGACATAAATGCTTAACACTAATGTGACGTATTTCTAGTGCAATAAGCACATAGAGGGCCAAACCTAGGGTATTTGGTATAAAACTGATCGCAGAAGATTCTATAATAAGTGCCGCAAAGAAGCAAAGAAAAACTTAAAATGAGAGAGGACTCAAACTAGTCACTGCGGGAACCATTTAACTATGTTGAGCTTGGATCCACTATCCACGTATAAAATAAACAATATTACGGCTCCCGATTGAGGATCTGAGCACAAAACTAATTATAAAAATTTTGACCAAAATACTACAATGGCTAATATCTAAAGTCTGTAGACAAGCAAAGCAAAGACAAAGTTATCACTATGCTTTAACCTGGCAAAAACTCCAACGACCACAAAAGCTATCGGCCAATATATCTATTTATTTTGTCAGCTATACAAAATAAATCTGCACATGATCCTTAATATAAACCGATAATAGAAGAAGAACTCAAATTTAAAGACAAAAGTGGCTATATATGACAGGGAAGATCGTGTACATCACAAATACTAAATCTTGCCCAACACAGCGAAGACGGGTATGAAAAATATCAGGTATGAGGAGTCGTATTTGTCAATCTCAATGCCGCTTACGACACCTTAAATTAGAGGGCATTTTTTCAAAATCTATGTGATATCCCCTTAGGTAATAAACTCACTTGTATTATCCGTGTATGCCTACACACCATAAGATTTTTCGTATCACTCAACGGTAAGAATAGCAGATGGAGAACGTAGAAGAACGGTCTTCTTTGGGTTACCGTAATCGCACCTACGCTGTATAACATTTACACAACCCATACCGGTAAATAGTAGGACTTTTATTATGTAGACGATACATCTATTGTTGCATAACCAAAAACTTTTGTTGCTGAAGTAGAGAAGAATCTAAATCAATTTTAAGCCACACCCCGGAAAAAGTTAGGTATGCTCCTTCAATGTTCCTAACAAAGACGCTTTCACAAATCTGAACATATACCTGAACCAATAGTGTCAAGAAATCCTTAAACTCTGCACTTGCTATAAATACCTTGAAGATAGTTTCTTTCACACTTTATTATTCACAGAACTTTGTTTAAAAACTAAATGAAAACCTAATACTACTATGAGAATGACATGAGAACCAAAAAAATAATATTCTCCGCAAACTTGTCAGCTAAAAATAGGGAGCACATTCTTCCACCCTTAAAACGTAGACTTGAACTCTATGCTTCTACCGAATATACCTTGCTAGTATGGGTGACATCAACACATACTTAATACGTAGATTTAGCTATAAATTAGTCAGTCAAATTCAGAGTACCTATATTAAGACTCACATCCATACATAAGCTCTACAATATCGTAGCTATGAATCCACCTAATATCCGAAGATAAGTAGCTATAGAACGAAAGAAACAAAGTCTAGATTCGTAACATCAACTCCACGCATACCAGCCCATTTTATGACTAGAATCGAAGAAAAAACTGGCCAGATAACACATCTGCAGGATATACAAAAAAAAGTAAGTCGCTCCTCGACATCTGAACCCTCGAAAGAAAGTTCCTGATGGTAGTTATCTTCCTTAAATCTGCCAGGAGGACTCCGGTTAACCTATGTGAATGTGGGGTGGTACAAGATTCATCACACTTTCTTAGTTGACTTTATCATCCAAATCGGTCTTTTCTGAAGGAAAAGGTTAATTTATTTGAACTAAACATGTAAAGTACAGTCAGTAAGCTATTACTTATAAAGTAAAGATCATTGCAAATTTGACACTACCTCCACTTATATTGATTACATATTACCCCTAATAAAATATTCAGAAATATGTAGTGATCGTGAAGTGATATAATTCTTGTTAGATAAATTAAGCATTCTTCCCTTTTTAGTGCACTACTACCCATTTTTACACAAAAATATCTATTTTAGCACTATATTTCGAGATAACCGTCTATCCAGAATTATATGTAATACACAGATACAACTAGAAATAAAATAATAAAAAAGCTGTATACAAGATATCATAAAACAAGAGATGAAATAAAAGAAGTTTTTATTAAGAGGATTCTTAAATAAAACGTATAAAGACATACTCACGTTAACAAAATACATTATTAAATTTCCGCATATGAAACAAAATCCAATTTGGTAATGAAATCCTTTTGTATCTATAAAGCTATTTTTAGAGAAGCACGTACCTACCAAAAACAGGTACTTAGTTATTAGTATACATCTGTTACACACTGTAATGCGTATGAATGATAACAAAAATAAGAAGTCCATATAAACATACTTTATTGAAAGAGGTAAAAATACACTGCTAAGAAAGTACATTGTATTTCTTATACTTTCATTTTAATCCTCTCCAATCAAGATTTTAAAGCAGCTTCACTCCATTAGTCCATGTTTGTTGCTTTTTGTCACTGTTTCTTCTTTGTCTTTATCATTATCATAACGTAGCGCTCGAGCTAAGTTGATCGATTTTCCAAGAATCTGTAATCAACTAAAATGTTATTTTTTTTTAGATATAGCATTTTTCTGTGCTAACTTCCTTCCATACCAGTTTTTATAAGTTTGACATCTTGGCGTCTATGCATGTGTCCGATCTACCTTAAGGGATTTATTTTCCGGAACAATATCGTTATAAGAGCTTTCTTTATTTAGTATGTGTTCTTATTCTATGCAGATTTGTAGCGATATGATAATGAGGTTAAAAAATGTTTATTATTTTTCTTTCAAATATTCGTAATTCTTCCTTACTTGTTTTACTCATTGTCCATGATTCGCATCCATGTATTAAAATAGGTCTAAAGTTTGAATTATTCTCTGTATTTTTTAGTGGCATTATTATTAACCGTGATAATTTATCTTATAAGATATTTAAAGTGTTCCATATTTTGGAAATTGTGATTGTTAACTTTAATATTTTATCTAGATTTATTGAATTGGTCTCTTTTGTTGATTCGCTTGTATCTGGTTTTCATTTCGTTGATTTTAAGTGAAAAATTTTTCGTGCTCTCTTCACTTTATTGAAGATGTTTGCGGACGAGAGAGTTTCTTATGAGATCTATATCATTAGCATATGCTAGGAGTGCTTTGTACCTTGGGCCGGTAATGGATTACGTCTTAAATAGGCGATATTTCTATTTTAGTAGGCTGTTTATTAATTTTTTAACTATTTGAAACGGTCCTGCAAGTGACAACAGTAGGTTCATTTAATTTCGCTTCGTAATAAACTTAAAATTATTCGGGAATTATAAGTTAGAAAATTCAACCGAGTTCAAAAATAAGTATCAAAAGTTAAGTGCATACAGGTGATAGTAGTTAATAAAGAAAATACCATCAGACAAGTAAGATAGAACTATTTTAATAATTTTAACAAGTCTTAAGTAAATGAATAATTGAGTGAAAGATTAAAAAAGTGGTTTTGGCGAATGTTCGAAGGGTCGACCTGCTTAGGCATTCCTACGCGTTTTTTGTTTTTGTTTTTTTTTTTGGCAGATAAGAAAGTAATTAGTGCTGACAAGAAATTAATGATTAAAATAAAAGACACATAATTTTATTACAAAAATCCAGATCTGGCCTTAAAATAGATTTGATTAAAGTTGGGATTAGAATTAAATTAAAATAAAATAATAAATTAAAAGTAAATGTAATACAATAACTAAATCGAATGAACAGCAAAAGAAATAAGCCAGAACACAATAACTCATTCGACGAGGAGGAAGCCTTCAAAAGAAGCAAAGCCACGTTAAGAACATCTCCAAAGGATAACATAAAAAATCGCGAAATGGAAGAACTAAGGAAACTACTAGAAGAAATAAATAAGGAGATTAAAACGGAAATAAAAGAGCTGAAAACAGAAATGAAGGAAGAAAATAAGGAGATGAGAAGATATATAAATGAAGTTAAAGAAGAGATAAAACAAAATAACGAAAAAATAAAAAGTATAAAACTGGAAATAGAAAGGGTGAAGGAAGAATGGACAAAAGACAAAGAAGAACTGAAAAGAGAAAACGAACTAACCAAAACCGATAACAAAAAGATAACGGATGAATTAAATGATCTAAAACGCTCATTAGAAAGGTTAGACAAAGAAAAAAGAATATAATCATCAGTGGATCAAAAATAGACTCTGAAGACCCAAAAACATTGAAAGAGGGAACGACTACTATATTAGAAAATCATCTTGGAGTCAAAACCAATATTAAAAGAGCACAAAAAATAGGAACAAAAACATGCTTAATTGAACTTGAAAGCGAAGAAGAAAAAACAACAATCTTAAGACAAAATACAAACAAATACAAACTTAAGAATGTGAAGATCGAAAAAATATGGATTACAGAGGATCTCACAAAAGGAGAGAGAGAGAAAATGGAAGCTTTAAGAGATAAAGCAAGAGAAATGAGGGAAAATGGAAAAATGGTCAAAATAGGATACAATAAAATCACAGTGGACGGCAAGGAATGGAGATGGTGCTATAAAGAAGAAAAGGTGTTGGAAATAGCGTGTTCAAAAAACTACCAGAGCAACATAAAAAGAACCAAGGAGAGGCCAAGCAACGAGTAGAGAAAGAATTACTAAATAAACCGGACAATGATGACAAATGTTTAGTTTTAAGTAGTAATAGGAATAGGATTAGAAATAATAAAAATAGAATAGAAATCAATTTTAAGCCAAACCCCGGAAATGTCCCTAATAGCGACGCTTTCACAAATCTGAAGATATACCTGAACCAATAGTGTCATGAAATCCTTAAACTCTGGACTTGCTATAAATACCTTGAAAATAGTTTCTATCAGAGAACTTTGTTTAAAACCAAATGGCAACCTAGAACCAGAAAAATAATATTCTCCGCAAACTTGTCAGCTCAAAATAGCAAGCACATTCTTCCACCCTTAAAACGTAGACTTAAACTCTATGCTTATGCTGCCGAATATACCTTGCTAGTATGGGTGACAAAAACACATACTTAACACGTAAGTATATTTAGCTATAAATTAGTCAGTCATCAGATCATCACATCTGCAAGATATACAAAAAAAATATAAGCTGCTTAACTTCCTTATGGTTGTTATCTTCCTTAAATTTGACTGGAGGACTCTTGCCTGCAAACACCGGTTAACCTGTGTGAATGTGGGGTGGTATAAGATTCATCACACTTTCTTAGTTGACTTTTCCATTCAAATCGCTCTTTTCTGAAGGGACAAGGTTTACTTATTTGAACTAAACATGTTAAGTATAGCCAGTAAGCTTTTACTTATAAAGATCATTGCAAATTTGAAACTAACTCCACTTATATTAATAACATATTACCCCTAAATAGAAAATAAAACATTCAGAAGTATGTAATATTGGAGAAGTGGTATAATACTTGTTAGATAAATTCTTTCTTTTTTTTGTGCACTACTACCCATTTTTACACAAAAATATCTATTTTAGCACTTAAATATTTATTTTGAGATAACCTTTTATCCAAACTTATATGTAGTACATAGATAAAACCAGAAATAAAATAATAAAAAAAGCTGTATACAAGATATCATAAAACAATGGATGAAATAAAAGAAGTTCTTATTAATCGGATTCTTAAATAAAACTTATGAAGACATATTCACGTTAACAAAATACATTAGGAAATTTCCGCATATGAAACAAAATCCAATTTGGTAATGAAATCCTTTTGTATCTATAAAGCTATTTTTAGAGAACTTGTACCTACCAAAAACAGGTAGTTAATAGTATACATATCTGTTACACACTGTAATGCGTATGAATGATAGCAAAACTAAGGAGTCCATATAAACCGTCCAGACTTTACGCGAGAATTATACATCTTATAGCAGAGTTGCCAAACTATCAGAGCTTACTTAAACCGATATATGTATGGTTCCAATATACAGTGAAAAAGATCTGAACGACCCCTATAATATATACACGTGAACTAAGCGATATACATTTATGATACAGGGATAATTATGGGCTCCAAAATTTTTTTAAAAATTATGAAACTATACATGTTGACGAATCGACAGAGCCAATATTATGGAATGGCCAAGTGAGCTCCGTATATCGGTGTCCACTTGACCACGGAGCTCACCTGAACCTGAATTTTAACATGGGCGGAGTCCACTTTATGCCGTAAATATATATATGTATATATATATATATATATATATATATATATATAAAAGTGGCGTAATACTAAAGGAACAGTTTAACTCAGAATTCATAGCTATACCAAAGAAATCATTAGATTAATGAGTCACTTGATAAAAATATTTTTAAAGATCATACAGAATCCAAATTATAAAAATGTGAAATAGATATAAGTGACTCTTAGTTCGGATTAAAACCTTTGGAACATAGACAGCCCAGGAGACCAAGAAAATGCTTCTTGGATGATGTGGCAAATGTGAAGCAAATTTACAGATAGTGAAAATAAGGTCAAAGAGACTGACCAAGAATGGGAAAACTGCAGGGATCTTTTAAGGGAAGACAAGTCTCATCAAGGACTGTGGAACTATAAAGAAGAACAAGAACTTACAGATGCTGTGAGTCGAATAAAGTTCTTTACAATTCAGCGGAGTAATATATTAAAGAACAATAAAACCGGTAAAATTTTATATAATTTAATTGACATTAAAAGAGTGGATTAAAGTGCTAAGCCGACGATATGATAATATACTGCCACTTTTTTTTAATTCTCTTTTTGTTCTTGTCTTGAATACTCTTCTCATATTATAACAATTATAAACACCTTACTTATTCAAAAATGTACAAAGGACAAAGACGCAGGAAAACACCATAATGTATACATCGCATTCTGAAAATCAACATTTATTCAACGGTAGAACGGAAATTTTACACATACAAAAGCCTTGATGGAAATCATTAAATCAAGAAACGTAAACCAAATTAAGACAAAATGTCTACCCCTTAATTTATTCAGACGGATGTGATAACTCCGAAATATAGTAAATTTTAGAAGAGAAAGTTGTGTGAGTTATTGGTAACAATATTTAAATCTGTAGTATATTGTTTTGGTTTGATTTTATTACTAAATACACTATTCTATCATTGCTGTTTACAGAAATATTAAAATACATCGATTTATGACATAACTTGCTATGACTATACGGTGTTATAATAAACGATATTGATTGACTGCAAATTGTAGAAAATGTGACGAGATACTTATCTACTCTAGGTACTACATTGTAGAAAAAACATATTTTTTTGTTCAAGTTCACTGAAAGAAATAGATACAACAAAATATTTTTATTGTTTACAACTAAGCTATTTCAATGTTATTGCGTTGGTCAACGAAATGTCCAGAAAATGCAATAAAATCAACATAACACACTTTAAAGGAAAATATTGTATGGTTACATTTACAAATTATAAATCATCATCTCATCATGCTATCTACACTCCTGACGAAGCAATTTCCTCCCTCTTTGGGCTCTTTCGACTCATTTGTAGGGGGGAATTAGTTGACATTAACGTTTAGGTTCACAATTGGTTGTGTGGCTAGGCTTTTTTCATATTTCTCTATTTTTTCCTCTTTTTACATATGGATTTCCATTCTCTGGGGTTCAAATGGGGTAGTGATGCGTAAAATATGACGCTGCATCCTGTTAGCGTCACTAGCCTCTCCTACTCAATTCCAACTCTCACCTCCACGCGGTGAACCCTGGTAACCTGAGCAACTCTGTGGAAGATTGTGGTAACCAACCCCAGTGGGAAGCAGAGTCAGGGCAAACGAGAAAGGGAGAAATGGTCCTTCGAAGATTAGGGGGTTGGGCAAAAGGTTAACGACCTCTTCCCTTAAAAAAACTCATTGTTATGAAAGCACAAAGTGGAAAAGCCGGACTGTTTAATTCACGACGACCTAGCAAACGACAACGGAATAACGATTTACGGATATGCGCATGGAATGTACGAACCCTTTATGCCCCAGGTGCTCTTAGACTGCTAACACAAGAACTTGATAAAATGAAAGCCGATGTAGTAGCGATTCAAGAGATGAGATGGACTGGTTCAGGAATCATCGAGAAAAGAGACTACAATATATACTATAGCGGACATAGCAGCCGACACGAGTTTGGCAGTGGTTTTCTAGTCAGTAAAAAAGCAAAGCAATTAGTCCTTAACTTTAAACCCATAAACAACAGAATATGTTATCTACGTCTTAAAGGAAAATTCTTTAATTATAGCTTACTTAGTGTACACGCACCTACGGAAGAAAAGGAGGATAATGAAAAAGATGAATTCTATGACACCTTAGACAAAGAATATGATCGATGTCCACGTCATGACGTGAAAATCATTGCTGGAGACCTTAATGCAAAAATTGGCAAAGAGCAATTTTTCCAGCCAACTATAGGACGTGAGAGCTTACATGAAGAGTCAAATGATAACGGGTTGGGACTAATAAACTTTGCAAGCACTAAAAACATGATAGTAGGAGGAACAATATTTCCCCATAAAATGATACACAAAGGAACATGGAAATCCCCTGATAACGAAACCATTAACCAGATAGATCACATCCTGATAGATGCAAGGCACTCTTCCGATCCAATAGACGTCAGAAGCTACCGAGGCCCAAACATTGACAGTGACCACTTTCTTGTAATGGCAAAAATCAGAGGAAGAATATCAAACCTAAAGAAAGATAAACACACGAAACAAGACAGAATTAATGTTGATAATCTGCGCATTGAAACCGTTGCGAGAGAGTATAGGAGACAAATGGACGAAGAAATGGAGAGCCTGGAGGTGGGGGAAAACGTAGAGGAACTGTGGACAAAATGTAAAAACATAATAACTGAGAAAGCAACAAAATTATTGGGGAAAACCAAACCAGTTAAAGAAAACGAATGGTTTGACAAGGAGTGCCAAGAAGCAACAGATAACAAAAACAGGGCATACCTAAAGACAAATCAAGCTGGATGCACAAGAAGAGCAAAGGAAGAATACCGGACACTAAGAAGAGAAGAAAAACGATTACATAGAAGAAAAAAAAGACAATTTGAGCAAAAGCAATTGGAAAGCACAGAATTTCTAAGAAATCAAAATGAAACTCGAAAGTTCTACAGACATCTAAACAAAATGCGCAAAGAGTTTAAGCCAAGAATAAGGAGCTGTAAGGATGTAGAAGGAAACATCCTAAATGATACGGCCTCAATCCTAAACAGATGGGTTGAATTTTTCGATGCAAAATTTAATGGCCATCATATCGAAGAAGCAGATAACACCCTAGCAAATCGAAATGATTGGAATTCTTTCAACCCAAACGAAAGACCACCTACCATCGAAAACGTTGCCCAAGCCATTAAAAAGCTTAAAAATAATAAATCACCAGGAGTTGATCAAATTTGCAGTGAGCTCTACAAGAATGGTGGCGATGCCCTACTACAGACACTGCATAAGCTTTTACTTCTTGTTTGGCATAATGAGACCATGCCTTGTGAATGGTCTCAAGGCGTGATATGCCCGTTACATAAAAAAGGTGACCAGCTCCAGTGTGACAACTATAGAGGTATAACCCTGTTAACAACTGCTTACAAAATACTAGCAAATATTCTCTACGAAAGGTTGCAAGTTTACACAGTGGGCATAGTTGGTAAATATCAAGTTGGATTCACTCCAGAAAAATCAACAATTGACCAGATTCATTCAATAAGACAGATTCTCGAGAAAACATTAGAATTCAATATTGAAACCCATCACCTATTCGTCGACTTCAAGGCAGCATATGACAGTGTCAAGAGAACAGTGCTATACCAATCAATGCATGAGTTTGGTATACCAGAGAAACTTATCCGACTAACGAGAATGACAATGTCTAACTTAGAAGCCACTGTTAGAATACAGGGAGAGAGTTCTAGATCCTTTGAGATAAAGGATGGACTCAGACAAGGAGATGCTCTGGCTTGCCTCGTATTTAATATTGCCTTAGAAAAGGCAGTCCGAGATACACGAATTAGGGACGGCGGTACTATTTACAATAGATCGATACAAGTCTTAGCATATGCTGATGACATTGACATAATAGGGCGTAGCAAGCGATATGTTGAGCAATATCTCCTAGAATTGGAAACAGCGGCGAAACAAGTCGGTCTAGTCATCAACGAAGACAAAACCAAGTACATGTTGGTTACAAAGGATCCGACAGCAAATGAGGAACGAGAAACAGTCTTTGGAAGTCATACCTTTGAACGTGTTGACAACTTCACATACCTTGGGTCGCTATTGACTGCTACCAATAAAACAAGCGAAGAAATCAAAAGACGAATAAATCTTACAAATAGAGCATACTATGGACTCCAAAAGCATTTCCATCAAGAAACATTCAAAGAAGAACTAAAATTATTATATACAAAACATTGCTGAGGCCGGTCCTCACATATGGAGCAGAAACATGGACATTAACGCAGAAAGATGAAAGACTTTTGGGAATATTTGAGCGTAAAATACTCCGCAAAATATTTGGAGCTGTAAACGACCAAGGGCAGTGTCGCAGAAGATATAATTTTGAATTGTATCAGCTCTTTGATGAGCCAGATGTCATAACGTTCATTAAAACACAGCGACTTAGATGGGCTGGACACATAATACGAATGCCAGAAAATACCATTGCTAAAAAGCTAACCACAGGAACACCTGTAGGAACAAGAAGCAAAGGCCGACCGCGAATTAGGTGGTTAGATGGAGTAGAAACCGACCTACGAATATTAAAAATCAGAAGATGGCAACATGTTGCCAAAAACCGAACAGAATGGCGACGAATCTTAGAGCAGGCCAAGATCCACAGAGGATTGTCGAGCCAAAGATGATGATGATTTCCATTCTCTAACCCCTATATTCCTTCTCCTCCTCATTCATAACGTGGTGACACTCTAAATATTGTGAGCTTGCAGTCTTTATTGACTGTGACCCTGTGCCATATGGAGGGCTTTATGTATGGATTTTCCCACCAGAGTCTTCATTTAATCTTCAATTGAAATATGTTCTTGTTTTACACTATAGTCCAAAACGATAACTTATTTCAGAGAGGTATAACTTATATTTAAGCAAACATAAGCCAAATGAATCATAGAGATTATGATCAAAAGTTCTGTCAATTTTGGTAACTTCTTAAATGAAGCTTTACGAAATAAGGCTAGTGAATTTGTCCAGTTTTGCCAAACCAATGCTATTATAGTAATAAAGGCACCACCCTATTATCCACAAAGCAATGGCATTGCGGAGAGGGCAGTGCAAACAGTTAAAAAGGGATTGGATAAAACATTAAATTTTGTAACAAGTGTTCTAATAATATGAGAGATTATTGCAAGAGAGAGAGGTGAGAGAGGTGTTTTCACAGCTCGAGGGGGAAACAGGTAGTCTGGGTCTCCGAATAAATGAAGAAAAGACGAAATACATGGTAGTAACCAAAAATCCAAGACCAAGAGATAGGCAGAACATTAGTATTAATGATCACAACGTCGAAGTAGTAAAGGAGTTTAAATACCTGGGGGCGATAATCACAGCTGACACCACATAGGAAAAGAGGTCTTAGCAAGGATAGCTGCGGGAAATAGAGCATTATGCTCCCTTTCAACAATATTAAGATCGAAGCTGCTAAAAAGAAAATCTAAATTAACACTGTACAAGTCGATTATTCGCCCAATTATTACATATGGCAGTGAAACATGGACTCTCAACCAACGGGAAATCAATGAGCTTCTAGTATTTGACAGAAAGGTTCTCAAAATAATATTTGGCCCTCAAAGAGATGAATTCACAGGGGATTGGAGAAGATGCCGCAATGCTGAATTGGTGACTCTATATGGAACTGAAAACATGGTTTTGACATATCTACGCAAACCGAATAAGATGGGCAGGTCACGTGGTACGATCAGAGGATGACAGAGTGTTAAAGATAGTGTTTTTTGATACCAGATGGTAGAAGATCAGTAGGCTGATCGAGAAAAAGTTGGAAGGATGATGTTGAAGTTGATCTATAATTGGGGTACATCAATGGGAAATAGAAGCGCAAGATCGTAGAGGATGGAGGGCGATAGTGGATGTGGCGAAGTCTCACCCCGAGTTGTAAAGCCAGTGAAGAAGAAGAAAAAGAAGGTTATTGCAAGCCAGTCGTTAAATTTTTTGTTTACGTGTAGAAATACACCCTCACCGGTAACAGGCGGTTTACATTAGTTCATCAGATAATTTATTTAAATTAAGCCTAGAACGCGATTTGATTTAATTAAACCTAATAATAATATTCGTATTGCAGAGTCAAATTCATCCAGAGGTATAAAACTATCTAATATATTATTAACGAATCTGTATATGTAAATAATAAATTAACCAAGTTATGGTCCAGGGATAAGATAGTACAAATTGTAAGTGCGTCAACATATTTAGTACAAATATGAGAAAATATAAGTTTTGTACATTCTAGTGATATTCGTAAATGTAAATTTGAGGAAAATACTGAACAAAAACCGATAGTTTTCTGCTACTGAATAAGTTGTAAATGATTCTGGGCAAAAATCTGTTACAGATGTTGACTTTAATGACGAACGTCTAGAAAAGTATCAATAACAAATGAAGCAGTAGAGTCATATTAGTATTGATAAGAATGAATCCAATAATTTTATTAACTGAGACTTGACTATTGACTAACACTGAAAGGATCTTTGTGAAAGGACAACACTGTGGCAATCAATAAGAGGACTGCACAAAATATGAAGGATATGCCATGAAGGAAATCAACGACGCAATGGTCCTAAATGGTAAAAGCTATAGAGATTTTCAACTTCCGGAACCGGCAATTCGACTCCCCTTAGAGAAGCCACAGTATGAGGTTTTAGAATTAGTGCGAGCACAAGAAATGAAGATAACGTTAAACCCTGAGCAGTTAATTGGCAATACTTATTTGTACGAAATCTTAATGCATCAACTAGGTGGAGAAGGTTTAGTTGTTTTGCCAGCGGCTACCACTGAAATTGCTGCCAACCTGTTAAAAGGAGAAATGATAATGCATTTGTATGGTGTACCAGATGCAATTTACGAAACGTCTGTTAGTAGAATTAAAATGACATCCGATATAGCAGATTTACTGCGAAATGCAAAATTGCTAATTACAGATTAATGTACAGTGGCTTCTAAGCACGCTTTCTACATAATTGACATACTTTTGCGTAAGTTCATGACTAATAAAATTCAAAACAAGAATAAAGTACCGTTTGGTAATAAAGATTTTGTTTTTGGTGGTAATTTTCCGGTTCTTACTCACGCAACGCAAATTGCAAGTGTTAAAATCACACTGAAGAATTCATAACATTGGAATCAATTTACACTTCTTCCCTTAGTGAGTAACATGCATCCTTGAGAATATCGATTACAGCAATTAGTTACTTCAACTTGGAAATAAAGAAAACTTGGGAGACGTCATCATTTAAATACCTCCTGATGTTGTATGAAGCGACTGCATTCTAACGTTTTTGGAAGAAAGTTTTCAATAAATTCTCTAGATGCTGACGTACTAAGAAGAGTTTCCAAGCGTGCAATACTTTGTCCAAAGAACCTCCATGTGAATAACCTAAATGATCTGATTTAAGAGAGACTTAATTCCAAATTTACCTCAGTGACAATTCCGTGGATGCAGATGACGAGGATTAACAAACTCATTATACAGTCGAATTCTTAAATTCCTTGACACCCTCCGGAATGCCACGGCACCGCCTTTGGCTCAAGATTGGTGCAGTTATAACGCTTCTTAGAAATTTGAGCACCCAAAAGGGACTGTGTAATGGGACACGTTTTATTGTAACTGGTTTGGCGAACAATGCTATCAACGCGAAGGTTTTTTTTGGATCAGCAGATGGAGAAGTTGCGTTTATTCCCAGGATTGATCTTTGCCCCTCTAAAACTAGACTTCCAATCAAGCTTCGTCGACGTCAGTTTCCGTAAGAAGAAAGTCAAACATGAGCGTCAAAATTGTGGATACACCATCCTAAGGAAAATTAATTCAAGGAAGCGATAGATTTTTTACTAAAAATATAGTTTTTAAGAATGTTTTTTATGATTCTTCTTCTTTTTGTGTAGACATAACTCTGTCTGTTTTTAAATGTATTTAAATGTGTAATTGTGTGCAAAATTAATTAAATAATTATTTCGAAATTAAAATAAGTAGTTTTAGCGGAATAAATCAATGAATTGAAGTAATTTGGGTAATTTGGGTGATTGGGTTCACTCTTACTCCGAATTGAGAAATTATTAGAGAAGGATATGAGGAATTTATTCCCGTTTACTACAGAAATGAGGGAGTAAGAAAAAATTGGAAAGAGTCAGACAAAATTAAGTGGGGTGACTCTAAATGGCAGTTGGTTAAATCCTCGTTACATGGCGGAGGGCAAAATCATAAGTTCCATATAATTATCACATGAAACAAGTAAAATCTAAAACTAAGTTTACATTAAACTTAGTTTTGTCCCCTTATTTGTGCCCACCTAGCGGACAACACACGCAAAAAACTTTGAAAAATCAGTTTTACTTATTATCCTCCAGTTCTACATCGAGTCTATTGGTACTACAACTATATCTTTACTAAATTTTAGATTGACTTGATTGTCAAACCAAAAAGTCACGTCATTTAGCATTCTATGCTACTATCTAATATAAATTGGGGAAGGTCGACGAGGTCACACTGTAGGTCCTTATGGTTTAGGACAACCTAACGATCGAGGACATAGATTGTATGAATTCTGTAAAGAAAACGATATGATCATTGCAAACACCTGGTATAAACTACCTAAGCGACGACTATACACTTGGAAAGCCCCATTTGATGATGGTAATACCCCTGAGTCTTCAAGAAATTAAATAGACTATATACTTGTAAATGAGCGTTTCCGAAATGCCGTCAAAAAAGTCACTACATATCCTGGGGCAGATATTGGATCTGATTATCAACCACTCGTAGCAGATATTAAACTAAGGTTAAAACGAATTCAGCGACAAAAACCAAAAACCAATGTACTTAACTTTGACGATATAAATAAAACATAACATTAAAAACGAATTTAACAATAGAATCGGGGAACAACTAGAAGATCCAGAAGAACTATGGAGTGAATTTAAAAACCAAATTAACGAAATCTCCACAAACAATGATTAAAAAAAACTTAATCAAGAAAAATAACTGGATGACAGACGACATCTTGAAATTAATGGAACAACGTCGACTGATAAAATCTAATGTAACAGAATATAGACACCTGCAGAGAAGAATAAAAAAGGAGATCAAATTTGCCAAAGAAAAATGGACGAGAGAAAGGTGCGACGAAATGAAGGATGTAATATCTAAACACGACTTATTTAATGTGCACAAAAATTGAAAGAAATGATTAATATATTTAAAAAACGAGTTCCCTCTGTACTTGTTGACACTAATAACAAAATTATTGTAAACGAGCAAAAAATAAGAAAAGAATGGCAGCTGTATATATCAGAGTTGTTTAAGATAACAGAAATAATATTGTCGAATTCTACCAAAACTGTACTGACAACCCAGAAATCATGAAAGCTTGTAGTCCAGATGATACACCAACTGAGTTGCTGAAACTAATAGAGAATGATAACATAAAAGTAGTAGTAAGACTTCTTAATTCAATATATAACACCGGAGTGATTTCCGCAGATTGGCTCAAATCCATCTTTATCGCAGTA
Organism: Diabrotica balteata; assembly: GCA_918026665.1. Lineage (NCBI taxonomy): Eukaryota > Metazoa > Arthropoda > Insecta > Coleoptera > Chrysomelidae > Diabrotica > Diabrotica balteata. Next base: position 116,813,072 of record OU898278.1, read on the forward strand.
CCTAAAAAACACAATGCGAGAAAATGCTCAGAATATCGATTAATTAGCCTAATGAGCCACATTCTTAAAATTTTCCTCAGAATACTTCACAACAGAATTAGACGCAAATGCGAAGAAGATCTTGAAGATACCCAATTTGGTTTTAGAAATGCTATGGAACCAGGAGGCGCTTTTTGCGCTAAACATCCTATTACAAAAATGCCGTGACCAAAGAAAAGATGTATTTGCATGTTTCGTGGACTTCGAAAAGGTAAAAGTACAGCATGTAAAATTAATACAAATACTGAAAAATATGTACTGGAAATTTTAATGTGTCATTAAAAATTTGTACTGGAATCAAACTGCTATCGTAAAAATTCGAGATAACTACACCGATGAAATCCCCATACAACGAGGAGTCAGACAAGGTTGCATTTTGTGGCCAACATTGTTCAATGTTTACTCGGACCAGCTATTTAAAAAGGCACTTGAGAGACAACCATATGGAATAAAAATCAACCGGGAACTACTTAACGTGATTAGATATGCAGACGATACAGTAATTCTATTATATAATATTGAAGGTCTTCAAATTCTGCTTGATCGTATTCACGAGGTAGGAGAGGAAATGCGCATTAAAATAAACTCAAACAAAATCAAATTTTTAGTGTTTAGTCGTGACCCACATCCCGATGCAAAGCTTCAGTTGAACGGAGTCCAAGTTGAGAAAGTTCACAAATGACATATTTGGGAACTGTGATAACGGACCAACTAGATCCAGACATAGAAATAAAACGTAGAATAGCAATGACTAAAACTACTTTTATGAAAATGAAGTCATTTCTTTGCAATAACCATCTCAGTTTAGAACTAAGGCAAAGAATGGTTAAGTGTTATGTTTGGTCTGTACTTTTGTATAGTGCAGAAGTATGGACGCTAAAAGTATCGATCATGAACAAAATTGAAGCATTGGAAATGTGGGTTCTTAGACGAATGCTGAAGATACCTTAGACAACAAGAAGAACTAATGAAGAAGTACTAAGGAGGGTCAACAAAGACAGAGAACTACTAAAGACTGTTAAACATCGAAAAATGTCTTATCTGGTACATATAGTAAGGGGAAGTCGATATAAAATTTTACAATTGATCCTTAAAGGCAAAATAGAGGGCCGTAGAGGTGTAGGAAGAAAACAAGTTTCTTGGTTAAAAAACATTCGTGAATGGACTCAGATACCAAAGCAGGACAATTATTCCATATTGAAGAAGATCGAGAAGCCTTCGCAATGGTGATCGCCAACGTCGGATAGTTCTGATATGGCACGCGAAGAAGAAGATGCTACTATCGACACGTAAAAATAAACGATTTCATGGCCTCCATAATTACGTTTTTTTTTTCAATAGTTCAAAAATACAAATATAGTGTATATCTGTAAACTATTTTAAAATATCATTTAAACGAAAAACTTCACAAAAGCGAAATAAAAATGCTTATAGAAGGCTTAAATGGCAAAGTGGGAAATGGTAGATGTGGAGAAACCGTAGTACCCTTTGGACTGGGGAAACGAAACGAACGCGGAGATCACCTGATCATCTTCGCTGTGAAAGAACAACTGGTAATCACCAACACTTTCTTTAAACTACTAGCTAGGAGATTATATACGTGGAGATCACCTCAAGACACCCCAGATCACATCATCAGAAACCAAATTAATTACATTATGGTGAATAAAAGATTCAGAAACTCAATAACATCAGCCAAAACATATCCTGGTGCTGATATCGGGTCGGACCATAACCCACTGGTATTTAACATCAGACTAAAGCTGAAGAAGATAGAGAGTGCAAAAGCAAGAAAATACGATTTAGGACCATTAAAAAACTAAGACACCAGGCACCAGATACAAACCTATATAAAAAAGAATTAAAAAATATAGACAAAACTAATGAACCAGATAACGAAATCACAAAACTACAAAAAATTAACGAGACAATCTTAGATAAATATCTTCGCCCAACAACGGTTAAACAGAAAGAGTGGATTACTGATAAAATCCTAAATATGATGAAGAATAGAAGAAGAGATAAAAACAGAGACATGTGGGAGTATAAACGAACTGACAAAGAAATAAAAAAACTATTAAAGAATCCAAAAACAAATGGTTGGAAGATCGATGCAAAGAAATAGAATAATTGGAAAGTAGACACGACTCATTTAATCTACACAAGACGGTAAAAAAGGCAGCAAGAATGTACAAACCCAAGAGATCAGGACATATGACTGATGATCATGGCTACCCGGTAATAGACATTGAACAAACAAAGAATATATGGAAGAGATACGTTGAGAAGACATTCGATGATGACGGAGATAACAACCAGATAATTATGAAATACGAAACGGTACCACCAATCACTCAAGACGAAATCAAAGACGCAATTAAAGCAACCAAAGCAGGTAAAGCACCAGGACCCGATAACTTTCATTCAGAATTTCTTAAAATCATGGGAGACGAAGGAGTAAAATGGCTTACGACAATGTTCAATAAAATCTATGACTCGGGAAAAATCCCAGACATCTGGTTAAAATCTACATTTTTTGCTTATCCTAAAAAACCTAAGAGAAAACAATGCGAGGAGCATCGTATTATCAGTCTAATGAGCCACATTCTTAAGACCTTCTTAAAAAAATACACAGAAGAATTTATCGGAAATGCGAGACACAGGTCACTCACGAACGTAGTTTGAATTCAGAGATGCGTTAGGTACAAGAGAAGCCTTGTTCGCGGTTCAGGTATTATTTCAAAGATGCAGATACGTCAACTGCGATATTTATGTATGCTTTATCGACCACCAGAAAGCTTTCGACAGAATCAAGCACGATAAGCTCATGGATATACTAACGGCAACTGATCTGGATAACAAAGACCTTCGAGTAATCAAGAACATATACTGCAACCAATCAGCAACCATTCGGGTGAAAGACCAACTAACAGAGGAAGTTGCAATAAAGAGAGGAGTACGACAGAACTGCATACTGTCTCCCCTATTATTTAACTTCTATTCGGAATACGTCTTGAGCCAGGCCTTAGGGCATATTGAAGAGGGTATTCTTATAAATGGCGAGCGCCTAAATAACATCAGATATGCAGACGACACCATCCTCTTTGCAGACAGTTTAGAAGGTTTACAGACACTAGTAACGCAATTGTGGAGAATCAGTCAAGAATACGGGCTTGATTTTAACATCAAGAAAACAAAGTACGTGGTCATCAGTAAAAAGCATATTTCTTCTTCTTCTTCTTCTTCATGTACCATGTCCTTTCAGAACGTTGGTTACCATCATAGCTATTTTAATTTTATCCACTGCCACCCTAAATAGCATGCTTGTATCTACACCACACCAATCTCGCAAGTTCTTCAACCATGAGGTTCTTCTTCGTCCTGGACTGCGTTTGCCTGCTATTTTTCCTTGCATGATATTTTGTAGCAATCTATATTTGGGACCTCTCATTACATGTCCAAAATATTCCAGCTTTCTCTGCTTGATGCTTTTTATGATCTCAGTAGTCTTGCTGAGACGTTCTAGTAATGTGGAGTTACGAATCTTCTCCACCCAGGAAACTTTTAAAATTCTTCTATAGCACCACATTTCGAAAGCCTCAAGGCGATTTAAATCGATTTTATTCACAGTCCAGGACTCGACAGCATAAAGTAAGACCGAGAACACGTAGCAGCGAAGTAGGCGGATCCTTAATGCCAATTTTAGGTCTTTGTTACATAACACCTTGGACATCCTTCTAAAAACAGCTCTAGCCTGCTCTATTCTGGATCTAATTTCGCCGTGATTTTCTGCATTACAATTTAATTGCTGTCCAAGGTAGACGATTTTATCAACTTTGGTATTACGCTCAAGTTTGGTATTATTTACATATATAGACGGTTTTATATTCTGTTATTTACTTATTACGAGTATTTTGGTTTTCCGTATGTTAAGATCCAGACCTGCCTTCCTACAACTCTCAACGACACTATCAAGTAGTGTTTGCAGATCTTCTTGACTAGAAGCTAGAGTACTGTATCGTCCGCATATCGCAAATTATTGATGACTTCGCCGTTCACAAGTATTCCTTCTTGTTTTTCAGAAAGTGCTTTTCTGAAAATTCTTTCGGAGTAAACGTTAAAAAGCAGGGGTGACAAGAGGCATCCCTGCCGTACTCCTCTTTTAATATTGAGAGCTTGTGATTCCACACCATCTACTAAAACTGATGTTGTTTGATTCCAATACAAATTTGCAATTATTCGAACATCTCTGCCGTCCAAGCCAATGTCTTTTAGAGCTTCGATAAATATAGAGTGCTTAACACGATCAAGTGCCTTTTGAAAGTCAATAAAACAACAGTATATGTCTACATGTCTGCTTACTTCTTTAAGTTTGTCCTCTACTTTGAATATTACTTTACCATTTTCATCCTGTAGCAATGCATTTTGTTTCTTATTGAAGATACCAGCCGCTTCTTTTACTTTTTTACACATGTTAAACGTGTCGTATCTTTTTTCGAGTTCTTCAATGTCATGACACTGTTTGGCTAGATGTTGACTCTTTGCTTCTCGTATTTTACGTCGAATTCCTTTTGTATGCTATTGTAAAGTGTTTCGTTGGTTTTTGCTAGTCGCCGTTGTTCCATCAAATCGAGTATATCATCTGTCATCTAAGCCTGCTTTTTTGGCTTTGACCTGCCTTGTAAATTTCTCACACAGATTTCTTTTACTGTCGTTACGATTTTATTTAACCCCTTATCGACGTTTTCACCAATATTTTCCCAAATTAAATTTTCGTTCAGTTGTCTTTGAACTGATTCCTTAACTTTCTCGTCTTGTAGTTGGGCTGTATCAATCTTTTTTGCGAGACTTCTTTTGATCACCTTTTTTAATTTTAATTGGGTTACAGCTACTATGGAATTGTAATCGGACCCAATGTCAGCACCTGGATAAGTTTTAACTGATTTGATGCAGTTTCTAAATCGATTTTTTATTAGAATGAAGTCGATTTGATTCCTAATAATTTTGTCCTATGATTCTGCATTTGACTTCCAGGTGTAGAGTCTTCTCGGCGGTAGTTTAAAATGGGTATTCGATATAATGAAATCGTGTTCTTGACAGAACTGGACAAGTCGATCTCCACGTTTGTTTCTGTTTGCCAAGCCATATTCCTCCACAATGTTCAAACAGCGTCCTTTGCCGACTTTAGCGTTAAAATCTCCGAGGACTATGGTATTTTCTGCTGCTTTGACAAGATCTAGAGCATATTCCGCCTAGTTAATTACTGGTAGATCAGCAACAAATACTCCAAGTGCCTCGTTACTACTATTTAGGAGCACTTAGAAAAATGACCAATGGGACCACTTAGTTGAGATAAAATAAAGAATTGAAAAAGCCAGGTCAGCGTTTGTCAGAATGATATTAAAGATATTAAGATATTAAAGAGCCACGACCTACCCTTAAAAACGAAAATCCGTTTATTGAGATGCTACGTGTTTACAGTGCTGCTCTGTGGAGTTAAATTATGGACACTAACCGAGGCACCCATGGGAAAACTCGAGGCGATTGAGATGTGGTGTTATAGACGGATACTGAGGATCTCCTAGGTGGACCGAATAACAAACATTAAGGTTCTACGTCGGATGGATAAAACATGTGAAATTATATCCACAGTGAAACAGCACAAGCTAGAATATCTTGGACATATAATGCGAAACGATCATAGATATAACCTGCTGCAACTTATATTACAGGAGAAGCTCTACGGCAAGAGAAGATCAGGAAGAAGAAGAATATCTTGGCTCCAGAACTCACGAAAATGGTTTTCCTTGATCACTTCAGGACAATTTCGAGCTGTGGTCAATAAAATTAGAACTGCCATGCTAGTAGCCTACATGCGTAACGGATAGGCACCACAAGAAGATGTAAACGAAATATAAAATTTTTTATTTAATTGTGTATAAATGCATTTTAAATTTAAATTTCATAATTGAAGTAATTTATATTCTTATTTATTATTATAGCTATATATTTTATAATTTTAAATATTTTCACTTACCTATTATTGGTTTAAGTGGCGCTTTGGAGCTGATTTCAGGAATGATAGAATGCTTAGCAGATCCCTCCTGGATCCGAAGAATTTCATCTATTTTGTTTCTTAACTGCCTAAGCTGATGAGTTGATAACTGCACAACTGCTTCTTGGTCAATTTTAATCTCATCGGTAGTTCTTTGGCTTCAGGGCCAATTTTGGATGTTCTTTGGGATGTTCAGGGGGGACATCTTCTTTTGGTTTTAGCTTGTCAATCGCAATTTGCAGCTTTTTGAGTTCTTCGCGAATGGAGTCTGTCGGTTTTTCTTCTACTTTTCTGAAAAATATAATTTATTTACATTTGTTTGGGAAATACGTCTTGTAATACTTAACAAAAAACCCTAAAAGTTTTTTTGTGGAATCTCAGATTTTAACAAATATTTTGTTATTAATATATTTTTTTTAATTTCTGAAGCTAGTTTCTTGTTTTACTGTTTTTACTGAAAAAATGATGTAAATTACTCGAAAATTATGTAAATAATTACAAGAAAGTAATAGGAACAATCTAAAATCATAAAAAAACATGGAAATTATTTTATGAACACATAACCAATATTTACTATAGATTTTACTATTTTTATGGGAATAAGCCACAATTTTAGTTTAAAATTAATTAATTTTGAATTCCGAAGTGGAAATCGAAACGTCAAAATAACCTTATTTTAAAGTAAAATTGTGGCTTATTCCCTTAAAAATAGTAAATTGAATCTATGTTCTTATATCTTGGTTATATGTTCAAAAAATAATTTCATGTTTTTTTAAGATTTTCGGTTGTTTCTATTTCTTTCATCATATTATTTACTTAAGGATAGAATAGAAATATGCTTTATTGTCACTGAAAGTTGTACAATTTTATAGACAAAGCTTACAAAAAGTCAAAAAAATAACAATAACAATTACAATTTACTGAAATTACATAAATTATCAATATCACTAAATAAAAAATAATAAAATAAACAATCCATTGCAAAATTTAAATGAATTGCAAATTGCATAATAAAACCTTACGAACTAGTTTACGAATAAGTTTTAGTTTCTGCATGTGATACCCAAATATATAATATAAAAATACTTTAGTTGCTTGTACCTAAACCTACTGTAATTTCTTAGTTATTCTTTAAGAAATTCTTCCACTAAATAATATGGTCTTTCATATAGATATGCTTTTGTTAATTTACGGAACTTAAGGAAAGAAGTTGTAGATTTAAGTTGCAAAGGGACATGGTTGTATAATTTTTTTTTGCCAAATATAATATAGATTTCTTTACTAACTCAGTGGACGGTATCGGTAAATACACATCAAATCTTAAATTTCTGGTGGAGTAGTCATGATTAGTCTCTTGCTGGAAAAACAAGTAGGTGTTTACGAATGAAGCAGACAGTTTCTAGAATATATAAAGAGGGAAATGTTAAAATCTCATGATTTTTTGAAGTAGCTTCTGCAATGTGTTATTCGACTGAGGCCACAAAAATACCGTATTGCTCTTTTTTGTAATTTAAAATTAACATCAGATTGGGCAGCTGTACTAGAACCCCAAAAGGGAAGGCCATATCGAAGATGAGACTTGAACAAAGCAAATATGTTATTTTGGAAGTTGCTAAATTGATTTCCTTCGAAACAGATCTTATTGCATAGCATGGTGAGGCTAGTTTCTTATTTAAGAAATCGATATGAAGGGACTATTTAAGGTTGCTGTCTATTAAAATATGAAGAAATTTTACAGAATCAACGATACTGATCTGACTGTTATTAATAGGCAAGGGTTAAAGAGCTCCATTATAGATAATGCTACTGTCTTATTACGTTAAAAGAGAGTAAATTAGAGTCGTACCAAGTATTTATTTTAAGTAGATCTAAGTTATAATTGCATGAATAATTGCAATATTCGAGTTCCTCAGGTTCCTCAGTTACTGCACAAATATTCATTAGCATCAGCAAAAAGAAAAATTTGTTAATCGATTTTTAAGTTAGTGATGTTATTTATAAAGATAAGGAAAATTAGAGGGCCCAGTACTGAACCTTGTGGTACTACACATACAATGCTTTTTTGACTAGAGTCAGTATCATTTGCTAATAACTAGTTGTTTCCTATTCCTCAACTAAGATTGGAACCAATTTAAAGAAATACCTCGAATTCCGTAGAAATTTAGTTTTTTTTATCAAAATGTCGCGATTTACACAATCAAAAGTTTTGGCATAGTCACAAAAAACAGTGGCAGTATAAAGATTATAGTTTATTGCTTAATAGACCTCATGTAGTATGGAAAACAGGATCGCTGGTACATTTATTAAATAAAAAGCTGAACTGACTTTGCAATAAAATGTTGTTTTCAACGAGAAAGCACATAAGTCGGGCTTTTATAAGTCTCTCAATAATTTTGGATAGGACGGGTAGTAAGACAATGGGTCTATAGTTGCAGACATTAGATTTTTCACCACCCTTAGGAAGAGTAATAATAATGGCTGTCTTTAGACACTTTGGAAATATACCTTTTTCGAAAGAGTCGTTAGTTAGTAAGACCAGGACTTCCAACACATTTGTTGGGAGATTTAAGGAAATTTGTATAGATAGTCCATAAGTATTACAGGAAGACTTGCTTTTGATACTACTGATTGTTTGGATTAGTTTAGATTTATCAACTGGTCTTATAAAGAATGAATTCAAGACCTTTTTTGAATTTTTGGAAGAGAAAATGTTTGAGCTCTGTTTTTTTTTTTCGAAATTAAAGGAAATGCCTTATTGAAAATACAGACAAGCCTATCTAAAAAATCACTGAAATTATAGTTTACGTCCACAGAGGAAAGTGTCACCCAGAAGTTAAGCACACATTTTGGAATTAACGATAGTTCTGACGGGAAAAAATCCTACCCAAACGTTGGGTTTTCAAGGATTGTTTGTTAAGAGTGTTAAACTTGGTATATACTGCTTATCATGCCAAATTAATCAGCATTAATAATTATAGAGCGTACATCAATGGGTGAGAAATACGAGACAATATAATTAATTATGGTAGATGCTGTTTTAGTTCTGCCATTGCATGTCACATCTGATCCCTTTTAATGCTATCGTATGCTTGTCGGAAATCTATGAAGAGATTATGAATGGTTCTATTGAATTCCCATCCTTTTTCAAGAGAGTAAAAATCTGATCTATGGTCGATCTATTTTTTCTGAATCCGGCTTGGTATTCCCCTATGAAATTTTCTACAAAAGGTGTTTACTTATGTATGTGTCTACTTAATAGGATGTTCGATAAGATTTTGTACGCCGTATTAAGTAGGGAGATGCCTCTATAGTTAGAGCACTTGGTTTTGTCTCCCTTTTGTCCAATGGCAGAACTTTCAGTTCCAAAAAAACTTATCCAGCTCGTTAAAGTTTGTGTAAATGACTGTAGATCTAGAGTGCGGATAGGTAACAAGCTCTCAGAGTCGTTTGAAATAAACAGTGGACTGAAACAAGGAGACGCGCTGTCACCTCTTCTTTTTAATATAATCCTGGAAAAAGTAGTAAGAACCGCACAAATTAGAACAGAACTATTGACAGTAAATGGATCAAAATTACTACTAGCATACGCGGATGACATTGACATTGTAGGAAATACCATCACCAATGTAAAAGAAATCTTTAATAAATTAGAGAGAGAGGCAAAAAACACCGGTCTAAGGTCAATGAAGAGAAAACCAAATATATGTGAATTAACAGACAAAAGAGACGAGATAGAATAGGACAAAAAGAGAAAACCAAATATATGTGAATTAACAGACAAAAGAGACGAGATAGAATAGGACAAAATGTAACAATAGACCCCTATAACTTTGAAAGAGTGGAGAGTTTTAAATATCTCGGAGCGACTATCACCACAGATAACAATATCACGGAAGAGATAAAATTGAGAATATAGGCAGCAAACAGATGTTTGTATAGCCTCCACAACACTATTAAATCCAAGAGCCTAACACGAACATAAAAAATCAGGATATATAAAACAGTAATTAGGCCGGTGCTCATGTATGGGTGTGAGACGTGGACGCTGACAAAAGCAATGGAAAGTAAACTCAGATGCTTTGAGAAAAAAATCCTCAGAAAGATCTTCGGTCCCTATCACGATCCGAATACTAACCAATACCGAATGAGAACAAATGCCGGGGTCAAACAAATGTATAGTGCTAGCGACGTAGTCCAAGAGATTAAATCCCAACGTCTAAGATGGGCTGGCCATGTTCATAAGGCTCCCTAATAATTACCAAGTTAATCTGGGAAGAAGTCCCGACAGGGAGAAGGCCCTTAGGACGTCCAATAATGCGATGGAGAGATAATATATGGTCAGATTTGAGAACAATGGGGCTACCCACTGACTTAAACATCATGGACGACCGTTCGAGATGGAAGCAGGTTGTGCAGTCAGCCAAGACCCACCCCGGGTTGTAGTGCTACCAGAAGAAGAAGAAGTTGTTTTAGTAATTCTCGTAGGAGAATTAACCTGCATTGTGACACCATACGATTCGAATATATTTACCAAGGATAATTGGATGGCACAAGCAACAGCGTAATTAATAATCAACTCATTTTCGATTTTACTCTGTTGTCATCGGAAATAGTAAAATTATTTTATTGATGTTATTTTTCTGTTCGTTCTAGCCTAACTCTTGCATCGGTGACTAAAGGGTTATGATCAGATGCAATATCCGCTTCAGAGTATGTCGAAACTCTACTGATGATGTGTTAAACCACTTGCATATGACTTTACTCTATTTTCACGATAGTCTTGTGTAGTCTTGCCATGCACGTAACGACTATGTATACGTTTTTGAGCTCGCATTGTACTGATGGACAAAAGAAATCATAAGGCATCTGCTTAAACCCTTCCAGTGGAGGAAACAGATCAACGAACAACCCTTGACGAAGTAAATCAAGAAACCTTACACGGTCCTTTATTTAACTGACTAGGTATTAAGAGCTCGCCTGGGATCTGAAAGATTGGGCAGAGTGGCGGCAGGAAATCTGGAACGACAGATTTCAATGTACTCCTTCGTCAGCAACAGCAGCATTCGTTAGCCCATTTAATCACTTACAAGAAATATTGCAATTTACGGATCTTGCAAGCTATTTTCAGGCTTCCTTTATATCGCCGAAACATCGTAGTTGTTAATTTTCACGTATTTTTTCAACTTTTGATGACATTACAGTGTGAAGTAACTTTAACAACACTGATTGTGATTACAGCAAAGTGTTTCTGTGTATTACTGATAACCAAAACAAGATACTACTCGCTTCGGCGGTACTTATACTAAAATTAGAACGATACAGACAATATTAGCATGGCTAATATTATACAGACAATATATAGACCATGGAACTTGCGCATGGATGACACACAAAATCTTAAAGCGTCCCACATTTTTTTATTAGATATAAACGATATAATACTACTGAACATCATTTGGAATTTAAAAGAATATTAGAGAGTTAAAGAGTTAAATGAAGATAAAGAGTTAAATGAAGATTTATAATTAAAAAAGCAAGCAAGAGTCATCGCAACAGTTTGTTTCAGAAATTAATAGATCTACTCCAGTTGGTCAAATCTGGAACATTATTAGAAGTGTATCTGAAAAAAACTCACATCAGTCTATAAGGTACTTAACAAAAGACAATCAGACATTTACGTCGAAATGCAATATATCTGAAATAATGGCAAAAAAGCAGGCAAGAGTCATGGTAAAAGTTTGTTTCAGAAATCAATAGAACTACTTCAATTGGTCAAATTTGAAACATGATTAGAAGTATATTTGGAAAAAATTCACATAACTCTATGCAGTACTTAATAAAAGACAATCAGACATTTACGTTTGAATGCAATATATCTGAAATAATAGCAAATCAATATTGTACCGCTTCTAGTGATAAAATTCAATGTATTTCTTAATTAAAAAAATAAAGGAATGCTATTAATTAATGACACTTCACCAATAAACAATCCTATAAGCTTTACTGAACTTATTGAAACTCTTAACTCCGTTATAAATACTAGTCTAGGACTAAATACCATACCTGTGCTTTTTCTTCAGAACTTACCACTAGTAGGCCAAGAACTATTATTGCAACTTATCAATTTCATATGGATCAATAAGGTATTTCCACAAATATAGCACTTGTCAATGATAGATTTGAAGCAGAATCCTATAGATCAATCTCTCTCACGATTGCAATATGTAAGTTGCTAGAAAATGTTATTGCCAATCGCCTCATGTGGTATATTGAAAATAAACATCTTATTATACCCGAACAAAGTGGATTTAGGAAATATATAGATTAACATAGATAACAAGCTAGTGGTTCTGAACACATTTTATAAACTACCGCCGAGGAAATTGTATACATGGAAGACACCAGCAGATAAACCCCATAACGTAATTAGAAACCAGATAGATTATATATTGGTAAATAGAAGATTCAGAAACAGTTTTAAATCTGTCAAAACATATCCAGGAGCGGACATTGAATCTGACCACATACCTTTAGTGGGAGTCATGGATGTGAGACTGAAGACAATAAAGAAAAAAATCTAGACCTAACTACGACATGACAGCCCTGCAACATCCGGAAGTTAAAAAGCAAGTGGGGGAATATATTAACAACCAAGTTAAACAACTAAAGAAGAAAATAACATCCAACGAGAAATCAATCAATTCGAAGAAATAATTAAGAAAACTAAACAAGATCTGCTAAAACAAAACAAAGAAACAAAGAAGAAATCTTGGATGACTCCAGACTCCAGACTCCAGAATCAGAATTCATAGTGATACCTAAAAAACAGGGGGCTATAAAGTGCGAAGAATATCGAACAATCAGCCTAATGAGCCATATGTTGAAAGTGTTTCTTAGAGTCATCCATGGAAGAATTTATAAGAAGTGCGAGGAACAAATATCGGACAGACAGTTCGGCTTCATTAACGCAGTGGGTACCAGAGAGGCACTTTTCGGAGTACAGGTACTGATTCAAAGATGCAGGGACGTTAACTGCGACGTATACGCGTGCTTGATCGACTATGAAAAGGCATTTGACAGAGTTTAACATCAAAAGATGATAAACATTTTAAAAGAGGCAGACCTGGATGACAAAGACCTCAGAATAATTTCAGAACTCTACTGGAATCAGACCGCATACATGAAAATTAACGGAGAAAAAACAGATCACATAAAAATACTACGTGGAGTTAGACAGGGATGTATCTTATCGCCGTTGATATTAAATATGTACTCAGAGAAAATTTTTAACGAGGCTCTTTACTGAATAGACGAAGGCATCCTTCTAAATGGTGAAAGAGTAAACAATGTTAGATATGCCGACGACACCATGGTGATAGCAGATAGTTTTAGAGGGACTTCAGAGGCTAATGGACAGAATAACGAGTACAGTCAACAGTACGGACTAAACATTAATACCCACAAAACGAAACAAATGATTATCAGCAAGGAGAATATGAACGGGGCTCATCTATACATTAATGGGACGCAGATAGAGCGAGTAAAATAGTATTGTTACCTGGGAACTATTATTAATGAACAGTGGAGCAATTTACAGGAAATAAAGTGCCGCATAGGAAAGGCAAGAACGGTCTTTAACAAAATGAGCGCCATCTTCAAAAGTCACAACATATCCCTTGATACAAAAATGAGACATTTGAGATAGGATAGCGGATTCTGCCGAGGAATTTGCGACACAATTGGCCTCGTTTAGCATAATTAGGGCCGCTTCTTTGAATTTTCTTTTTTTACCATCCGTTTCTTTTAGGACTACATTTGAATTATTCCATTGAACCCTATGTTCATTATCCCATGCGTGTTTACAGATTTGAGATCTATCTATAATGAACATAGGGTTCAATGGAATAATTCAAATGTAGTCCTAAAAGAAACGGGTGGTAAAAAAGAAAATCAAAGAAGCGGCCCTAATTATGCTAAATGAGGCCAATTGTGTCGCACCTCGGCAGAATGTAGTAGGATCTGGTTACCAATATTGAAAGAGGAAGTTATTAATAAGAAAATACCAGTATTAGTAAGTCAGTAACATATAGAGGATACATCATGTATGTTTTTTAAATAACGTAACACATAAAATCAGAATTTTGGTGTTTGTTGAAGGTAAACTAAATTCACGAACAAATACTTACAATGTCGGGATAGTATTATGAGGTTTTTTTCCTGGTTTTTCCCTCATAATTTACTATGGAATCACTAACAGGAGAATTTTACTGTCATCATGTCATGTGTTTGTCTTTTTAAAGACGAATTACATGCTATGATTTTTTTCTGACGGATGTTCTTAAGTTAAAGTTGATTTCATGTAATCGAATGAACTATCTTATAAGTAATGTCGTCCCAGGAGCGCAACTCAACAATATTGGCAATATCATTTTAAAGTCGTCTACTTTAAAATGCATAATGTATGTCTGAATTGTCAATATAAATGAGTCAGATAAAATTAAATTATTAGAAGAATTTTTCACTATGTAACAAAAAACAAAATTTGTTTAATTTACTGTTTTTATTTTGAGAACGATTTCCGAAGTGGAAATTGAAACGTCAATAAACGTATTTTTATCTTTAATTGTGGCTTATTCCCAGTTTAATAGTAATTAATTTACAATGCCACAAGAAAATAGCTTCAGAACAATATTGCAAAAACTTGTTAAATATTATTTCAATTGTTTAATTATTAAGACGACTTAATAAAAATAATTTCTATTATAATTATATATTAAACCTTTCTTGTTAAAATGAAACGATATAACATAAAATATAATCTAAGAATTTATCTGATAAAGTATTTTGTTTCTATTTTAGAAATAAATGAAAAATTGCCATGCATATTATTATGGAATAATTAAAATATACTGCGAACATATTTGTTCAATTTGGCTTAAAATTAAATAATGTTGAATAAAATTGCTTATTCATCACTTTATAAATTAATAAACAATTAAATGATTTCAGCTAAATATGAAATACATATTAAACTGAATGCATATTAGTACGTAAAATAATTTAAATTATCATTAATCAATATTGTAATAATAAAAAAATTACTGGTGGGGGAGCGGACAGTTTAAAAACTATTAAATAATTGCTTATAAAGAATCTTTTAGATTGGGAACATTACAAAATTTCACTAAATCTCACCATCTTCTTCATGTACCATGTCCTTTCAGAACGTTGGTTACCATCATAGCTATCTTAATTTTATTCACTGCCACCCTAAATAGCATGCTTGTATCAACACTATACCAATCTCGCAAGTTCTTCAACCAGGAGTTCTTCTTCATCCTCGACTGCGTTTGCCTGCTATTTTTCCTTGCATGCTATTTTGTAGCAACCTTTATTTGGGACCTCTCATTACATGTCCGCAATACTCCAGCTTTCTCTGCTTGATGCTTTTTATGATCGCAGTAGTCTTGCTGAGAAGTTCTCAAGTATTCTAGAGTATTCTAGAGTTTCGAATCTTCTCCACCCAGGAAACTTTTAGAATTCTTCTATAGCACCACATTTCGAAAGCGTCAAGGCGATTTAGATAGATTTTATTCACAGTCCAGGACTCGACAGCATAAAGTAAGACCGAGAACACGTAACAGCGAAGTAGGCGGATCCTTAATGCCAATTTTAGGTCTCTGTTACATAACACCTTGGACATCCTTCTAAAAGCAGTTCTAGCCTGCTCTATCCTGGATCTAATTTCGCCGTGACCTTCTGCGTTACAATTTAATTGCTGTCCAAGGTAACCGATTTTATCAACTTGCTCAAGTTTGGTATTATTTACATATATAGACGGTTTTATATGCTGTTGTTTACTTATTACGAGTATTTTGGTTTTCCTTATGTTAAGATTTAGACCTCTTCCTTCTTGTTTTTCAGACAGTGCTTTTCTGAAAATTCTTTCGGAGTAAACATTAAAAAGCAGGGGTGACAAGAGGCATCCCTGCCGAACTCCTCTTTTAATATTGAGAGCCTGTGATTCCACACCATCTACTAAAACTGATGTTGTTTGATTCCAATATAAATTTGCAATTATTCGAACATCTCTGCCGTCCAAGCCAATGTCTTTTAGAGCTTCGATCAATATAGAGTGCTTAAGTCAATAAAACAACAGTAGATGTCTACAGATATATCACGACATCTTTGACCAAGTACGTTCATTCCAAACAGTGCCTCTCTCGTTCCAAACCCGTTACGAAAACCAAACTGAGTGTCATCCAGGTATTCCTCGCATTTATTGTAGATACGGCCATGTATTACCTTCAAAAAAATTTTCAATAAGTGGTTTAACAAACTGATGGTTCTATAATCAGCACAGGTTTTTGCTGTTGTCTTCTTAGGTAGAGCTATAAACAGTGAATTAGACCAACCATTAGGTAGTTGTCCGCTGGTATAAATGGTATTGAAAAACGAAGTTATAGCCTCTAAAACAATGCTATCATTTATAAGCTTATATATTTCAGTTGGAATTTTAATCAGACCAGTCGCTCTGCCATCTTTTAATGATTGTATGGTCTTTAAAGCCTCAAAGCGTGTTATTAAGGGTCCGTCGCAGTTAGTAATATCGGAAGATGAACTACTCCTATCGTCTTCGAATATGTTCGTGACGTAATTTTCCCATTTTTTAAGTTTGTCCTATACTTCAAATATTACTTTACCATTTTTCATCCTGTAGCATCGCAGTTTGTTTCTTATTGAAGATATCAGCCGCTTATTTCACTTTTTTATACATGTTCAACGTGTCGAATCTTTTTTCAAGTTCTTCAATGTCATGACACTGTTTTGGCTAGATGTTGACTCTTTGCTTATCGTATTTTACGTAGAATATCTTTTTGTATGCTATTGTAAAGTGTTCCGTTGTTTTTTGCTAGTCTCCGTTATTCCATCAAATCCAGTCATCTGTCATCCAAGCCTGCTTTTTTAGCTTTGACCTGCCTTGCAAATTTCTCACATCTTAAATCTTAAATCTCATAGTGCATTTAAAATAAACATTCTTTTGTGATTTCTTATTTTCATTTGTTATTTATTGCCTTGTTTATTTACTTGCATTAATTTATTTAAAATAACTTCTCTTCTTTGTGTGCCTCATCCTTTAAGGATATTGGTGATCATCGCGGCCCATTTTACTCTGTCTGTAGCAGTTTTGAAGGGTTCTATTGCTGTTTTTTTCACTTCACTGCTTTAAGATTTTCTTTTTTCCTTCTACTTTCCTGTAAACAATCACATTAACTCATATTATCCATTTCTTAGTGTGTGACCAAAGTAACTCATTTTTTTTCCTTCACCGTGTAAACTTTTAGTTTTCCATGCTTTTTTATATGTGTGTCCAGGATCCTATGTTTAATTTTGCTATACCATTCAATTATCTTTATTAAACCATATCACATGACACCTCGTACATCTCTCTACGATAAGTTGTTTAGGCACTACATATCTAAAGCCTTCATGGTCCATCGCCATGTTTACTTTTTCTACATGACCGTACCTCTTGCATTCTCTCCTTTCCAACGACCCTTCATACGTTACAATCGGACCTTTAATATTATATGGTTGATTTTTATTTATAATTATATTAATTTGGATAATCGTTTAGTTTATTAACTACAAAAAAAATCTATAAATTAATTTGAAGTAAAAATGATGAATTACTGACGACTAGCGGGTCACTCTTACTTACCTCAAAGGTACTTCTCTCTCTAACACATTGTTTTCCCTATCTCTGTAGTGGTAAAAACTTTGTCAATCTACTTTAAATTAGCAGATTACAAAAGATCTAAAACGTATAAAATTGCTGCTTTTTGATTGCACAAGTAGGTTTTTCAAAACTAAACAACTTTAGCTATAAATTTCACCCAATACTGTCGTGCAGGCATTTTCCGTGACGTGCCACCGTTTGCACTGTAAAAGGTTGAATTTTGCGTTTTTGGGCATTTCAAATCCCTCATGTTTGTTACCAAAACTCACAATCGAAATTTCATGTTATAGATTTTGAAGATATTTATAATTTAGCTCTCCAGGCCTAGAAGGCCCATGGCTTGGTTTACTATTCTTTTCCATTCTTTTCTGTTTGTTGCTTTATTTTTCCAGTTTGGTATTTTAAGTTTTTCTATGTCCTTTTCAACATCCTTCTTCCACCTGGTTTTCGGTCTGCCTTTCTTCCTTTTCCCTCCTATTCCTCCCATTAGCATTCTTTTTGGCAGTCTCGTGTTTCCCATCCTTTCGATGTGTCCCAACCATCTCAGTTTTTGTGACTTTATGATCCCTACGATATTCGGTTCTCCATACATCTCCTCTAATTCCATATTTGGTCTTTTTATCCATATACCATTCCATATTTTACCTCCAAATATTTTCCTGAGGACTTTTCTTTCCCAGACTTGCAGCAGGACTTGCTCGGATTTGTTCATTGTCCATGTTTCACTGGCATATAATACAATAGGTCTTATTACTGTCTTATATATTCTTATCTTAGCCCTTCTAAATAAGTTTGTACTTCTTAATAAATTATTTGGTGCAAAAATACAACGGTTACCGGCCACAATTCTCGCTTGGATTTCTTCCTTCATATTTGGTCTTCTCGTGAATGTCGCTCCTAAATACTGGAATATTTCTACTTCTTCGAATTTATATGTTTTTTCATCTGTTATTACTGTCAGATATTGTTCTTGTAGCTAATATCTTTCTGTCCATTCCATATATTTGGTCTTTTCTTTCTCGATTTCATTTCTAATCTTTTTGTTATTTCTTTTAATTCTTGCGTACTTCTGGCTATCAGTACAATGTCGTCAGCGAATGCTAAGCATTGGTGTTTTCTTTTGATATATAAGTCCTGACCTGTTGATTCCAGCTTCTTCGATGGTAACTTCGACGACGATACTGAACAACAGCGATGACAGTGGGTCTCCTTGTCGCACCCCCTCACTGACCTCAAACTTATCTGTTTCTTCGCCATTTATTTTAACCCTATTCTCTGTTCTTTGTAGTGTTATTTTTACCATTCTTATAAGTTTTTCACTAATTCTTATTTCACGTAGTGCTTTGTATATTTCTTTGCGTTTTATCCTATCGAACGCTTGTTTAAACTCGATGAATAGGGCCATTGTAGGTTTCTTATATTTGTAGCTTTCTTAATTACTATTTATAACTGGGAATAAGCCACAATTAAAGATAAAAATACGTTTATTGACGTTTCAATTTCCAATTCGGAAATCGTTCTCAAAATACAAACAGTAAATTAAACAAATTTTGTTTTTTGTTACATAGTGAAAAAATTCTTCTAATAATTTAATTTTATCTGACTCATTTATATTGACAATTCAGACATACATTATACATTTTAAAGTAGACGACTTTAAAATGATATTGCCAATATTGTTGAGTTGCGCTCCTGGGACGACTTTACTTATAAGATAGTTCATTCGATTACATGAAATCAACTTTAACTTGAGAATATCCGTCAGAAAAAATCATACCATGTAATTCGTCTTTAAAAAGACAAACACATGACATGATGACAGTAAAATTCTCCTGTTAGTGATTCCATAGTAAATTATGAGGGAAAAACCAGGAAAAAAACCTCATAATACTATCCCGACATTGTAAGTATTTGTTCGTGAATTTAGTTTACTTCAACAAACATCAAAATTCTGATTTTATATGTTACGTTATTTAAAAAACATAAATGATCTATCTATAAAAAAAAACAATTGTGTCGCAAATTCCTCGGCAGAATGTAGTAGGATCTGGTTACCAATATTGAAGGAGGAAGTTATTAATAAGAAAATACCAGTATTAGTAAGTCAGTAACATATAGCGGATAGATCATTTATGTTTTTTAAATAACGTAACATATAAAATCAGAATTTTGATGTTTGTTGAAGGTAAACTAAATTCACGAACAAATACTTACAATGTCGGGATAGTATTATGAGGTTTTTTTCCTGGTTTTTCCCTCATAATTTACTATGGAATCACTAACAGGAGAATTTTACTGTCATCATGTCATGTGTTTGTCTTTTTAAAGACGAATTACATGGTATGATTTTTTCTGACGGATATTCTCAAGTTAAAGTTGATTTCATGTAATCGAATGAACTATCTTATAAGTAAAGTCGTCCCAGGAGCGCAACTCAACAATATTGGCAATATCATTTTAAAGTCGTCTACTTTAAAATGTATAATGTATGTCTGAATTGTCAATATAAATGAGTCAGATAAAATTAAATTATTAGAAGAATTTTTTCACTATGTAACAAAAAACAAAATTTGTTTAATTTACTGTTTGTATTTTGAGAACGATTTCCGAATTGGAAATTGAAACGTCAATAAACGTATTTTTATCTTTAATTGTGGCTTATTCCCAGTTATAAATAGTAATTAATTTACAATGCCACAAGAAAATAGCTTCAGAACAATATTGTAGCTTTCTGCTTGTATTTCGCGCAGTAGAAAAATTTGATCCACTGTGCTGCGCCCTCTTCTGAATCCACATTGATATTCCCCGATGTCATTATCTATATTTTGAGATAGCTTATCTTTTATATATATTGCAAGTATTTTATATGCAACATTTAGTAGGGCTATTCCCCTGTAATTGTGGCATAAACTTTTGTGGCATTTTTTGTGAAAAGGGCACAGTGTCGCTTCGGTCCATTCCTTCGGTAATTTTTCTTGTTCCCATATGTCTTTTAGCAACTTTTCCAAATGCTTAATTAGTCTGGTCCTCCATATTTAAACATTTCAGCTGTTACTTCATCTCTTCCTGGGCTCTTATTATTCTTTAGTTTCTCTATTATTTTTTTTATTAGATTTTGAAGATTCGGCTCTAAAAATCGAAATTCTACTACGAACGGTCAACATTTTATTGATCCCATGAGAATCTTAAAAAATGTCAAAAATCGCGCAACGTTTATTTATATAACGCCTTTATAAAAACTGACTTTATTTGCGGCAAAATACAAAAATTGTATATGAAAGCCGCACTCTTCACCTTTAAAACCCATTTTGATTTTTGTGGATAGGATACTCTGATCAATCGATATCGAATTTTTACCGTCGAGTAGAAACCAATTTTATTTAAAATTGATTTCGCGCTCATAACTGACGTTTAAATCGCCAGTCGCTTCAAGCATTGTTTCAGAGAGAACGGTTTATTCTACATAAAAAGTATCAATAAACATTTTCGTTCAAAATTATCTCAGCTAAATTTGAAACATTGTTTTCTACAGCGTACAGATTCTTGGTTAATTGACTTTCTTCGTTCCCCCTCCCTGAAGGTGCGTTTTAAGAGAAAGCCGGAGGGTAAATATAATAAACTTTTTAGCATCTTCTTTAGGGTCCCAAAATTGACATTCTTAGCAAAATTTAGCTTATTGGTATCATTTTTGGAGGTCATATCGACAAATCTATGACGACTGGACTATGATGCAGTAAAAAATGGATTGATTCGATTCAATTCAACAAACTTTTGCGAATGGGAAAGGAAGATCCTGAAGAAATATAAGTTCAATAGAATAAACGGACTGAAATAAACAATCTCTATGACCCAGAAATAACAAACGAAGAAGTAACTATGGCCATTAAGCGGATTAAAGATGGGAAATCACCACTGATGAGGTGCAAGGTATTAGAGTCACACCAAATCACAGCTCTTCCAAAGCTATTCAACAACATCTACGAGTCTGGTTACTTACCAAAAGACTAGCTAGTATTAATATTCATTCCACTTCCTAAAAAAGCCAACGCTAGAAAATGTGAAAAACATAGATTAATTAGTTTGATGAGCCATGTACTTAAAGCACTTCTTACTATCATTCACTCACGCATATACACCAAATTAGAAGAACGCCTGAGTAAAGTACAATTTGGATCCAGAGCAGGACTCGGAACGAGGGAAGCACTTTTTAATTTGCAAGTTCTAATACAGAGAGCCAAGGATGTCAACTGCGATGTGTATGCATGTTTTATTGATTTCGAGAAAGCATTTGATAAAGTCTCACATGGGAAACCAATCGATATCCTAAAAGCATCAGGACTTGATGGTAAGGATATCAAACTTATATCTCCAACAAAATCATCATTCACTCACGCGTATACACCAAATTAGAAGAACGCCTGAGTAAAGTTCAATTTGGATCCAGAGCAGGACTCGAAACGAGGGAAGCACTTTTTAGTTTGCAAGTTCTAATACAGAGAGCCAAGGATATCAACTGCGATGTGTTTGCATGTTTATTGATTTCGAGAAAGCATTTGATAAAGTCCCACATGGGAAACTAATCGATATCCTAAAAACATCAGGACTTGATTGTAAGGATATCATACTTATATCTCCAACAAAAAGCAACAGTACGATTAGAAAATGAACTGTCTGAGATCTCCACAGTCGAAAAAGGAGTTAGACAGGGTTGCATATTGTCACCGGCATTATTTAACATATACTCTAAAAACATCATTTAGAAAGGCCTTGACGAATCAAAAGATGGGATTGCTGTAAATGACCAACTTATAAACAACATTAGATATGCAGACGATACGGTGTTGCTGGCAGATAGTGCGCAGGGGCTCCAAAGGATGATGTATAACGTTGTAGAAGCATGTAACAAATACGGCCTAAAACTTAATTGCAAGAAAACAAAAATAATGATCATTAGGAAGTTACAAAGGGTGGAACAGATATGCTATTTGCGCTGCAATATTAAGGATACTTGCGATCACAGCTAAGAAATAAGAACTCGTATTCAAAAAGACAGAAGCTCTTTCAACAGCCTCAGGAAGATTCTCTGCAACTTATCCTTAAGTATCAATATACGCATAAGAATTCTTAGATCTTTACGTCTTCAGTATCCTCCTCTATGGAGTAGAAAACTGGGGCCTTACAGAAGATGCCATAAAACGATTGGAGGCATTTTAAATGTGGTGCTACTAAGGTATGTTGAGGGTCTTATATATATACATCACACAAGTAACATATCTTTTCTCCAGAGGCTAAGAAAAGACAAAGAAATAATTAACACCATAAAAAGCAGAAAATGGCTTAGTTCGGCCACATCATGCCTAATGATAAATACCGACTTCTACAGTTGACTCTACAAGACAAGATTGAGGGTAAGAGAGGCCCTGGACGTAGATGTATATCCTGGCTGGCCAATCTTAGGAAATGGACTGGTCTAACGTCAACTGATCTATTTAGAGCTGCTTTGAATAGAATAAGATGGGTTAATATGGTCGCTAACATCTCTTGAAGATAGGCACATTTAGAGTCAGAAGAATAAACGATACAGAATTTTTGGGAAAGCACGTTAGAGACAATGGAAACACCTTGTTGCTAGATTATCCAGAGAGTAAGTAAGGAAAAAGATGTCAGTCAGTTATCATTGGCCTCCCAACATCAGAACGAGAGATGCCACTAAAGTGATAATGTGAGGATAGAAACTAAGTGTGATTGATACGTGTAACTAAGTGCGAACGAATAAATATATTTGCGTATAGAATAAAACCGGAATACCTACTTAAAACATTTATAATGCTAATACGAACCTTCATATCTGTAACCAGAGCTGAAACATTACGGTTCTCAAAACTATTACAGCAATTTAACGATAGGATAAAAACAGATTTTTCTAAAATAAATTTTTAGAAGCACAAAAAACTAACAGCAAAAAATATGGTTAATCATATATTATTACCCACTTGAACTTGAAACATATAAAAAGAGAGTAACAATTTTTAAGACACATAACTTTGGGGTTATACACTTTTGTATTGCCTCAGCAATCAATGTCTATACTTATATTCATTATCTGTTTGTTTTGAATTATTCTACATGTATACGTTTATTGGTATATTTATCGAATTCTTCTCAGGCTAAAATATTAGAAAGACAACACAACAAAGGTATAAACTTTTCTTGAGGATAGCCCCCAAGCTTTGCACACAACAGAAATGGTAGCAACGGATATTCTAGAAGCACCCATATTGAAAGAAGGTAGTTAATTGTTTATAACTTAATATTGAACGAAGAAATGAAGTTACATAAAATACTTATTATATTTTTATCAATATTTGCAAGGATTGTGCTAATATTTATGGGCGTGGAAATTCAGTTTTTGATAATTCAGCATAGCAAGTCGAAATGCGGGTTTTGATTTAAGCGACATTCTAATAACATATGGTTCAAGCCTCTCACTTGGCGACATTGGCAATACAGATCATGTTTGACTCCAATTCAGAAAAGTTGTAGAGTTGAGGAGTAACAATTCATGAGTTAAAATATCATAAATCTATTTATGATTTAATAATGCTGAGGATCTATATATATATATATATATATATATATATATTATATATATATATATATATATATATATATATATTAAATTAATACGTTGTACATGCAGGAAAATATCTAGCAAATATCATAACACATCCATCAAAACAGTAAATATAGAGCCAGGAAAATTACTTATTCGAATGGCAATAAGTTTCGTAAAAACCATATTAGAGTGGTCAAAAGAAAATTTAAAAAAGGAAAACCTCCAGTCTGCGATGGTTTTAGTGTGGATATTATTATAGAGTTTGTAGGGGAGTTCCTACCGATTACACCTAAATTAGTTATCCAAGTCCTATCACTAGATTAATCCCAAACCCTATGAAAATTACAATAGTGGTGCCATTGTATAAAGGAGTGGAACCAAAGTAAATTGGAAGTTATCCGGCAATATCTGTTTTAATAGTTATGTCAAAGATCTTGGAATCATGTGTAAATATCCAAAGTGTAATATTCTACTGGTTTCATAGGTAATATGGTTTTAGACATGTTTCAAAAGCTCAGTCTAACCCCTCTGTGGCTTAGTGGTAAGAGCGCCTACCTTTAAACCTAAAGGTCGTGAGTTCGAATCTCATCTGGGTGGAGAAATTTTCGTTTATTAAAAAATTATTGAATGAAAATAATTTATATCCTTGTGCGATCGGTACTCACCGGAGGGACCGCAGACGTTCGGATACAATTAGCGTCTCTTAGCAAAGACAATGACGTCGACTTTGCTAAGTATCAAGACAATTACTCTACACACACACACACACACACACACACACACACACACACACACACACACTACACTAGGTACCTGACTGTGCCATGCCAATGATCTTAGTTGTCGAGGCATTAACTCAATAATAAAAAAGAAGCACAGTCTTTGCTACTACTGATTTATTACATACATATACAATAAATTAGACAAATAATTAAGTTGTGTATATCTATCATCAAATTTCCAAAAAGCTTTTGATACAATTGACCATGACCTACTTTGATTCAATATATACCATGTAAGTTTGTGCATTTATTCATAAATGTAAGCTTTCTCAAGTACTTACAAATATTGCATTAACACTGACTGAAGATGTACATAACTATCATACTAGGCAAAGGGATACTTTTCGTAGAGGAAGAATGCGAACTTCTGGTGCGAAAAGAAGTATATACTCAAATGGCCTTATCTAATACCTCTACTGACAAACTGCCCAGTAATACTAAGAAAAGTCAACTAGGAAGATTTAAATTTGAACTAAAACAATTTCTTTTCGATAACTACTTTAAGACCAATGAGATTCGATCATTTACATTTCTTATTGTATAATATATTCGCAACAGTGTGTATGGGTCTTCTTTAGGTACCGTCTCCTCTAAGGAGGTTGGTAATCATCACAGCTATTTTAACTTTTGAGATTGCAGCTCTGAACAAGTCGACGGAACTGCAATTATACCACTTTCTCAGATTGTTGAGCCATTAGATAGTCTTCTTCCAATACTTCGTTTTCCCTGCATTATGGTTTGTAGCAACACATATTTATCCCCTCTCATAACCTTTGCCGAGATGTTGTAATTTTCTATTTTAATCGTATTCATGATTTCCATTTCCTTTGTCATCTTTCTGAGGACCTCAACATTTTTTATTCGGTCTACCTAACTTATTTTTAATATTCTTCGATAGGTTCACAACTCAAATGCTTCAAGTCGATCGTTCACCTCTTTCTTTAAGGTCCAGGCCTTCACCTTATACAGCAGCACCGAAAACACATATGAACGTAATATTTTTATTTTGAGTTGCAAACTAAGGTCCCTACTGCTGTATGAGTAGTAACACGTAAAAATGATTTCGTTTCATCAAAAAGTCAAAAAATAATGGTTATAAATATAAAAAATCTACACAGAAAGCAGTATCGAGTTAGAAAAAAATGTAGTGAATTAAAAATTACGAGAAAAACTTAGAAACTATAAGCGAACATTAAAAATAGTATAAATAAGTAAAAAGTAAGTAGACACTTTAATTTGGCAATTAGTTAAGAAATGATAATATCACGAAGCACGAAACCTAGCCAGACAAATGACGAAATTGTCGAATTGCGAATGTACGTATGTTAAGAATCGTTAAATTCTAATTTATGAGATTGGAGAAAGCTAAGTCTTCGGAACTATTAAAGTGAGAACGCTTTTAACGCTATATGAGAGATTTAGAAGGGAAAGGAGATGACCTTTTATCTAGTAAAGGTGGAGGAAATTATGAAAATATAATTTCCAGCTAATAAAGGAGAAAATCGAAGAATTAAAAGCCAAAAATGTTGCATTAAAATTAGAAAATAAATCACACGGAAAAAGAATAGAAGAGCTAGAAAGAGAAGTAAGAAAGAAAAAGAGTAACAGAAAAAGAAGGTGAACAAGAAAATGATGAAAAATAATATAAAAAATATTGCACTTAAAATTCAGTCGCCTAAATAAACATACCGATATAATAGATGTTATATATAATGGATATAATAGAGGTATCCAAAAAGACAATAGTACGAGACCTATATAATTGGAACTTAAAAGCGGTACCAAAAGAACAGAAATGATGAAGCAATAGAAAAAACTAAAAGGAATGGACATTTACTTAAGTGAAGATTACTTCAGGAGATACAAGACAAGAGAAGAATACTTAAACAACACTTAAAAGAAGCAATAAAGGCTAGAAGGCATCGCTAAATTATAATAAGCTTAACATAGACGACATAACATATTCTACTGTAGAAAGCTTTTTACTGTATAAACAATGCAAGGATAACCTAGAGGAAGAAAATATACTGAAAGAAATGATGTCTATGACATTTAAAATGACTGTAAAGAAAACTAAAAAAAACGATCATAGAAACTAGCACTGAAAGAGAACAATTAATCAAACATAAGAAACAGAAAAAACAAGAAGAAAAATATGGGAAAATGGAAAAGGTAGCAAGAGAAATACAAAGATAGAGAATCGACATACTAGCACTACAAAAAGTAAGATGGAAGGGAGAGGAACTATTAAAAATAAAAATTATACAATGCACTAGTCAGGAGAAAATAAGCAAGGGAAAATGGTACAACATTTATGCTCAACAATAAGATAAATGACAGAATCATAGAATTCAAAAATATAATTAATGACTTCAATGCAAAAGTGCAAAGAGAATCAAAATATGGAAGTAGCAAGGAAAGAAACCATTTATGACGAGATAAACCATAACGGAAGAGAATTATGCCACCTAGCAGTAATAAAAAACAGTAATATACTATAACTACAAACTTCATGCACAGAAGAGAATATAAATTAACATGGTCGATACCTGGCACAACAGATGGTAAGTAGATAGATCACATATACTAATATTAAAAAAAAAATGGAGAACAATATTGAATGATTTCAGATCATATAAAAGAGCAAACTCGAACACAAACAATTTTGTAGTAACAATAAAACACTGAAAACTTTGTTTTCAAACTTCCACAAAATTTATTTTAAATATTATCACTACAGCTGTTTCGGCTGATTGCCTTCTCAAGTGATCTATTTTGGCTTGGGTTTACAAATTTATAGTCTCTAATGAAATAGGTTGAGGAGGGGAGAACTGTTTGTCTCAAGTTGGTCATTCAGAATTATATCTGTGTTTTTAATTTGTTGATTTCCATAGATTCTAACAAAGATAGCTTAAGGCCTTTATTTTGAATGTGAAGAATTTTAAATTTGTCATTAAAAGAATGATTATGATCTAGAAGGTGAAGTGCGTATGTCGAATCTGTTTTTCTATTCTTGAAAGCCCTTTTATGTTCTGCTATTCGTTTATCAAAATTTCTACCAGTTTGACCGATGTAAGTTTTTGGGCAGTCGCCACATTGGAGTTTGTATACACCACTATTTAAGTGTTTTTTATTTTGGCTCTTGTTATTTTTAATATATTTGCCTAGGTTGTTATTTGTTCGGAAAGCTGGTGTTATTCCTTTCTTTTTTATGTGTTTGGCAATTTTTGTTGTTATTTTGCCTGTATATGTAATCGAGCAGAAGGTACTGGGTTATTTCTCTGGTGGTGGAAATACTAATTTCAGGGCTTTCTTGTGTAGTTTTTGATTTAACATTTTATTAATTGTTTGTTCGTTGTATCCGTTGTTTACTGCTATTTGTTTAATTATATTTAATTCTGTCTCAAAGTTGTCTTTTGACATCGGAATTTCTGTTAATCTATGTAACATACTATGATAAGCTGCCAGTTTATGTTGTGTTGGATGGGATGACGAATTGTGTATAGTCGTGTCAGTATGGGTAGGTTTATGAAATATGGAGAAGTCATGTTTGTTTTGAAATCTGCTAATTTTTAAGTCTAAAAAATTTATGGATTGATTTTGTTCTGTTTCTATTGTAAATTGAATATGACTATGAACTGAATTAATATATGATAAAAATTGGTCGAGTTGCCTGTTAGTTCTGTGAAACATACCAGTACGTCGTCTACGTATCTCCACCAATATAAAAACTGTTTGAATACGGATGTTTTGAAATCTTTGTCTCTAGATGATCCATAAAAATATCTGATAACAATGGGCTTAGAGGATTACCCATTATAAGTCCTGCACTGTTATTTGTATATATTTTATTATTAAATTCAAAGTAGTCCTGGTTTATGCAAACTTCAAGAAGATGTAAAATTTCAGATGTAATTATTGGATTTGTACTATTTTGGTCTAAAAGGTTTTTTACTAGAATAAAAGTTTCTGTAGGAGGGATACTAGGAAAAAGATTTTTTACGTCAAATGAAATTAATCTGGAATTGTTAGGTAATTGAAAATGTTGTATTTTATTAACTAGTTCTATTGTATTTTTTATGGTAAATTTAGGTGAAAATTTAGTGTGGTCTAAAATAATCTCTAACAGTTTTTTTGAAATTTTGAAATCAATATTTTGAAATTGAAATCAATACTAAATCCAATAGAACAGAAATACCTCAATATTATGAACCCACAGCCTCCTAAATTATATTCTTTCATTAAACTACACAAACCCGATCACCCAATAAGACCTGTAGTTTCTTTTTATACAGCTCCGTCATATAAAATTTCAAAAAAACTGTTAGAGATTATTTTAGACCACACTAAATTTTTCACCTAAGTTTACCATAAAAAATACAATAGAACTAGTTAATAAAATACAACATTTTCAATTACCTAACAATTCCAGATTAATTTCATTTGACGTAAAAAATCTTTTTCCTAGTATCCCTCCTACAGAAACTTTTATTCTAGTAAAAAACCTTTTAGACCAAAATAGTACAAATCCAATAATTACATCTGAAATTTTACATCTTCTTGAAGTTTGCATAAACCAGGACTACTTTGAATTTAATAATAAAATATATACAAATAACAATTATACAATTATACATTGGAGACCATGGAATCACAAACGTAAAAGGGGAAGGCCACAAATGCGATGGTCAGATGACCTGAAGAAACACGCCGGGTCAAAATGGATGCAAATTGCCCAAGATAGAGAGGCATGGAAGAAGGAGGAGGAGGCCTATATCCAAGGATGGATTTTAAGGGCTGTATAGATAGAGATAGATACAAATAACAGTGCAGGACTTATAATGGGTAATCCTCTAAGCCCATTGTTATCAGATATTTTTATGGATCATCTAGAGACAAAGATTTCAAAACATCCCGTATTCAAACAGTTTTTATATTGGTGGAGATACGTAGACGACGTACTGGTATGTTTCACAGGAACTAACAGGCAACTCGACCAATTTTTATCATATATTAATTCAGTTCATAGTCATATTCAATTTACAATAGAAACAGAACAAAATCAATCCATAAATTTTTTAGACTTAAAAATTAGCAGATTTCAAAACAAACATGACTTCTCCATATTTCATAAACCTACCCATACTGACACGACTATACACAATTCGTCATCCCATCCAACACAACATAAACTGGCAGCTTATCATAGTATGTTACATAGATTAACAGAAATTCCGATGTCAAAAGACAACTTTGAGACAGAATTAAATATAATTAAACAAATAGCAGTAAACAACGGATACAACGAACAAACAATTAATAAATGTTAAATCAAAAACTACACAAGAAAGCCATGAAATTAGTATTTCCACCACCAGAGAAAAAACCCAGTACCTTCTGCTCGATTACATATACAGGCAAAATAACAACAAAAATTGCCAAACACATAAAAAAGAAAGGAATAACATCAGCTTTCCGAACAAATAACAACCTAGGCAAATATATTAAAAATAACAAGAGCCAAAATAAAAAACACTTAAATAGTGGTGTATACAAACTCCAATGTGGCGACTGCCCAAAAACTTACATCGGTCAAACTGGTAGAAACTTTGATAAACGAATAGCAGAACATAAAAGGGCTTTCAAGAATAGAAAAACAGATTCGACATACGCACTTCACCTTCTAGATCATAATCATTCTTTTAATGACAAATTTAAAATTCTTCACATTCAAAATAAAGGCCTTAAGCTATCTTTGTTAGAATCTATGGAAATCAACAAATTAAAAAACACAGATATAATTCTGAATGACCAACTTGAGACAAACAGTTCTCCCCTCCTCAACCTATTTCATTAGAGACTATAAATTTGTAAACCCAAGCCAAAATAGATCACTTGAGAAAGGCAATCAGCCGAAACAGCTGTAGTGATAATATTTAAAATAAATTTTGTGGAAGTTTGAAAACAAAGTTTTCAGTGTTTTATTGTTACATAAAATGAATTTCCATCAAGTAACATTATGGTCAGACAGCATTATAATTCCTCTGATCAAACCCAACAAAGACAGAACTAATATAGACTCGTACCGTCCTATATCACTCACTAATGTAGCATGCAAAGTTCTAGAAAAAATTATAAACAAAAGACTGATGTGAACACTGCTCCCCGCTAGTTAAGGGAAGACTATATGCCGACGACCTGGTTCTATTTGCAAAGGGCAAGAATATGAGAATGATTCAAAAACACCTACAAGAATCTATTTATAAATTAGAAATATGGTCAATATCAGTAGGCGTGCAATTCTCCCCACTAAAAACAAAATGCATGCTTTTCTCAAGAAGGCACCGGCCACAGAGAACATCTTTAAAACTGTATGGCGAGCCGCTCAAATTCTCAGAAAAAATTAATTTTCTCGGAATGGTATTTGACCAAAAACTAACATGGAAACAACATATTTTAGAAATAAAAAAGTCTTGCCAAAATGGATTAAATGTAATGAAAACATTATCAAATAAAAAATGGGGATCCGACGAAACCACGTTATTAAATATTTATAAGTCACTCGTTAGATCAAAAATAGATTATGGGGCTATTGTGTATGCCTCCGCTAAAAAACATGTTACCAAGCAACTTGAAGTCATTCAGAACACAGCACTTCGCATTGCCATAGGTGCATTTAGAACCACACCAGTTAAGAATCTCCAATGCCTCACAGGAGAGCCACCTCTTAATCTACGAAGAAATTATTTATGCCTTTCGTATGCAGCATCAGTCGCTAGCAACAAATTCCACCCAGTATTTCAAAATGCATTTACGGACCGTTACCTAGAAGCTTATAACACAAGTAGTTTCGATCCACCATTCTACGAAAGAGTTCGAATAAATTTAAAAGATCTACAACTCTAAATTTCTGACCTCTTTCCTTTCAATGTAAAAACTCCACCTCCCTGGTTAATCATGATTCCCGAAATCAATACGACGCTACTCCAATATAACAAATCAGATACATCACCCACTGTAATCCGACAGTCATGTTTAAAGGAACTCGAGACTTACGGGAAAAGCTTTTGCATTTATACAGATGCCTCCAAATCTGCAAATGACGTAGGAGCAGCATTTGTCACTCCATATTCCTCTTCCCAATTTAAATTAATGCCAGCCACTTCTATATACACAGCAGAATTATATGCAATATTACAAGCCCTCATTCATATCAAAAGTACAAACCATTCTTCTTCCGTCATTATCACAGATTCTCTAAACTCCTTAACAACAATCGGTCAACTATATACTAAGAACCCTATAGCCTTACTTGTCAAGAAAGAACTTGCTGCCCTACAAGAATCTGGTTCAGAAGTCAAATTTATGTGGGTTCCATCTCACACGGGAATACAAGGTAATGAAAACGCAGACCTCCAAGCAAGAGAAGCTACCAAAAATGATCAAGCTATAATAGTGTCAAAGACTACCTGCAGTGATATAAAACAGTTCGTTAAAGAAAAAGTGATTAGTGCGTGGCAAAATAAGTGGAACTTATCGGAATCTAAATTAAAAGAAATTAAATCGACAGTGAAACCGTGGCGCCTAGTGAACTTAAAAAGAGCTGACCAAGTCAAAATTTCTCGACTTCGATTAGGTCATACCAATATTACTCATAAGCACCTAATAAGTAAAGAAGACATTCCAGTGTGTGATTACTGTCAAGTCAATATTACTGTTAAACATCTTCTAACAGAATGTGGAAAATATACAGTTAACAGACAAAATAACAATATTTCCAGTGACTTAAAAACAGTATTAGGTGAACATTTAAATACTAAAAACTTAATTAGATTTCTGAAAGAAACATCTTTATATAATTTAATATAATGTACCTAACTAATGTAAACTAATGTCGCTAATGACCCAGGTGGTTGAAGCGACTATTATTAGTAAATAAAAAAAAAAATGAAGGTAATTAAAACAAAGAGAACAAGACACAACAAGATGTAACCTGGAGAAGTTAAGAGTACAGGGACTAAGAGAATACTATGAGACTGCACTAAAGGAAAATCTAACAGAATCAAATAATAGAGGAAATATGGAAAAATATAAAATAATCTATTTTAAATTCACCTGAAAAGGGGCTAAACAGAGGAAACTAAAAAGAAAGAAAGAATGGTTCGATACAGAATGCTATATCAAAATTAAACAGAACAACTGAGCAAGAATAATAAATGGATAGCAACTAAAGGCGACCATTATCGAAATGAATACAAAGAAAAAAAGAATGGATGAAAGAGTTGTTAAATAACCCAGCAGAGAATAGTAACGACAGCGTTCTTTGGATACCTACAAGCTCAACAAAGAAAATACAGACCAGTGGTTGAAATTGACAATAGATCAAGAGAAGCATACTTCACAAAACTATAAAGATACGAAGAACAGACTGAAGAGGTACATTGCGTAATGGAAGACATGAGAGATAATGAAATAGGAATATCAACAAATGATAATCTTTACACATTATTAAAATAATTTAACATAAAAAATACCTGCTCCAGAAGAAATTTCAACAAGTTAGTTAAAACCTAATAGGAAAATTATTAACAAGCATCTACAACCTTATAGAATGTGGGAAGTTAAAAAAATGCCCAAGGATTGGAAAGAAGAAAGAATTATACCAATATTTAAGAAAGGAGAAGTAACAAACTATAAAACAACTATAGAGGAATATTTCTACTGAGTTCAATATACAAAATTCTAACAACCCTCATCATACAAAACTCACTTAAGATACAGAAAAAAAAGGGAAGTACCAGCAAGTATTCAGGTAAGGTAGATCCACTACAGACGCCATCCACATAATTACACAAACCATCGAGATATGCCACGAACATAACATAGAACTCCACATCCTCTTCGTAGACTTCAGACAAGACTTCGTAATGAAATGAAAAATCAAGAGATACCAGCAAAACTAATCAAATTAACAAAAATGACTATTGTTGGATCTAAAATAACAACAGAAGAAGGTAGAACCGACAAGGTGATTCGTTGTTAACCACACTATTTAACATAGCGGAAGAAGGAACAGTCAAGACCAACGAAATTAAAGGAACTATAGCCCACTCAAATACTAGCAAAGTTCTTATGGGAAGAGACGAGGACAGATTAAAAGAAGCAGAAAAATCCTGGCCAATGCAACACAAAAAAGAGGTCTAGAAATTAACGAGAGAAAAACAAAATATCCACTCTGTTTTAGAAAAGAAGATAACAAGATGACAGAAATCAAGAAGAAATACTACAATTATGAAAAATTTTAACAATTTAAATATTTGAGAGTAGTTGTGAATAGCAAAAATAACAGAAGTGAAGAAGTAAAAGAGCGAATACTAGCAAACAACAAAACATACTGGATATATTATAGGCCAATAAAGGACAAGAACTTATTCAGGAATACAAAACTGAAAATATACAGAGTTGCAATCAGACCAGTTACATACTCAGCTGAGACAATGTGCTTCACAGATAAAGATAAAGAAAAATTGAGAATATTCGAAAAGAAAATCCTCATAAGAACTATAAAGCCAATAAGATTGGAAAACGGAGAAGTAAGAAGAAGAATGAACCGTGAACTAAGAGACATAATGAAGGGATAAAAATAGTCAGATTTATTAAAGTGCAGATGATTGAAATGGCTGGGACACATAGAGAGAAAGAAAAAATGACTTACTAATTATGAAGGTCACCAGATCGAAGCCAGAAACTTAAACACTAAGGGGAAGACCCAGAGAGAGATGGGAGAACCAAATCATGAGAGATATCAAAATCCCGAAAGTGAGAAACTGGAGGAACTACGCATAGATCGAAATGAGTGAAAGAAAGTTGTAACGGAAGCCAAGTCATACAACAAACTCTGACAATTCACAAGAAGAATGCGGAGTGATTCACCGCATTAAGCGAATTTGCGAGCTCAAAGTAAAAGTAATAGAGATTCCATCAGGAATGAAAGGCCATGATGATGAAAAACTTTTCTATATTAACAAAGATTAATCAAAATTTTTAACTAACCGTAATACTTTGTAAAATCATTGTTAATGTAGTACTCTTAAAACCAACATAGCTGCGGCTCTTGGTTTATTAATTAGTATTTTATTTAAACTTTTTATTGTAAAACTAGCAAGTAAAAATAATAAATTTAATGAAATAGGAGATCAGAATGCGGTATGATTACGTATGAGAATATCGTATGAATACGCTTATTTTTCTACAGTGCCTGTATTCGGTCAGTCGTGGACTCCGTCAGTTGTTGGATAAATGGATCAGTAATCAATACGAATTTAAAAATAATAAATCGCGTGTATACATATCTTAAGAATATATTTAAGTGCAATGGTATCAACTTCAACAAACTTTATGCAAGCAGTGTGTAATAAAATCCCATTAGAACTACGTAGACAAGTATTAGCACAAATATAGGTACTGTATAAAGATGAGTCAGACCTTTTAACAAATCTGGCATTATTAAATATTGAAATCTTAATAAATATTTTAAAATAAAAAATTTACCCTCACTTACAGATGCATTTATTGAAACCAGGAATTATACAGAATTACACAAAAATAAATTACTACCACTTTATAAATTTGCGTACAAAAATTTGATAAAAAAACCAAGAATTATATTTCCTAAATAAACAGAATCAAATCAATTAAGAAATACTTTAGTAAAATCTATACTAAACGACTTTGAATACACAGTAATTTACACAGACGGTTGTAAAAATCAAACAGGAGTTGGACGTGTTATGTATGTGCAAAATACCCACCAATAGAATAATTATCTGGAGTTAGTAGCATCT
Source organism: Diabrotica balteata (assembly GCA_918026665.1). Classification (NCBI taxonomy): domain Eukaryota; kingdom Metazoa; phylum Arthropoda; class Insecta; order Coleoptera; family Chrysomelidae; genus Diabrotica; species Diabrotica balteata. The sequence goes on from OU898278.1 coordinate 116,849,148, forward strand.
TTACAGTTGAACTTGTAGCTATCGAAAAAGCTGTAGAATGGATTAAAGAAAAAATATTAAAAAACCTGTGATAACAGATTTCCAATATATGCATTTGAAAACAGAGATTTCACTTCATACAAATCTGTAATTTTATGTATTATAAAAAATAATTTGTCCAAAGTGGAAGTGGTATTTATATGGGCTAAAGGGCATAGGAATATAATATATAACGAGAAAGTGGACTAATTGACTAGCGATGGAATAACAAAGAGTGAGAAATCAGATTTTATCAAGTAATGTAACAAATGACGTTAAAGGTAGAATATATAAAATATGGTGGAACAATATTTCAAGCATGTCAAAAAATTATATTTTTCTTTGGATCAGCCACTCTTTTCGCCACCTGAATATATATTTAAATATAGCCTACCAGAATATGCGGCACATCTGCATAAATTAGGAATTGTGAATTCACCAGTTTGTTTTGTGGTTATGTTCCTATTTTAATCATATTTTCCTGGAATGCAAAATTAACGAGAGATATATAGACCAATTATATTTCAGTTTTACAATACGATCAAGTGCTTTCCAATTAGTATAAAGTATTTTATGAAATTATAAGTTTTGATGAAATGAGAATAATTAAATTACTGATTAAGTATTTAAAAGAAATAAATATTACCATTTAAATGAAAGTGATAGATATAAAAAACTAATATATCATGCTAAAAAATAACAAATAAAAATATGTTCTCTCCTTCTTTCTCTCTCTCTTACACACACATACACACAAAAGAAAAAACAGAAAACTATACCCGTAGTAATTATTAAAATTCCACATTTACTTACATATCTCTTCCTCGTGATTTCATCAGCGTCTCTAACCTTTTTAAAAATTCAACATCTTCATTTTGCGGCAATGACTTTGATTCAGTTTTTTCGTCTTCATGATTTTTACCTATAAGTTTACGTAGTCGTGCTAGTTCTCTTTTGATTTTTTCTTCTCTAGTTTGTTTTATAAATTTCTCTTCCAATTCTTTTAGCTGTTCTTCCATATCTGGTTTTTTATCTCCATCAATTTCGTCCAAAAACTGCGAAATATCACTTGCAAGAGTACTAGCTCTGGCTTTTGATTTTCTTGAGGGTAAGCTGGGTGCTTCGTAATGACTAGATCTTTCATTTGATTTACTTAAGGATACTTTCGGATCATCGTATCGAATAGATTTAGCGTTACTTTGCTCATTCGTTGCTTTGTTATCTACATTTGTTGTTTCCTTCTTAGTTTTCTCTTGATCTTTCTTTTCATCCGGCGGATTTTTCTGGTTAGAAAATTGTTCTTTGTCTTTATTTTCTACATTTTCTGTTTTCAGGTCTTTCATATTGCTCTCCCTTTCTCTAATGGGTGGTTTATTTACTAAAGGTTGTAGAAACAGAGATACACCTAAGATGTCATCTTCAGATTCTCTTTTTTCCTCACTAGATTTGTCTTCTTCACTGCTTGTAGAATTATTACTTGCTATCACTTTTTTATCCTTCTTTTTATCTTTTTTATGTTTGTTTTGCGACTTGTCTTGTTTCTCCAATAGCTGTTCTACCAAATCTTTTAGCATCTCAATTTCTTCTTTTTGTTGTTTAATTTCATATTCCAGTTTTAATTCCTTATCTTTTTCATTATCCATTCCTTCGCTAGTTTTATTTAATGCCCCTATTGCTTCTTGGATGTCGATTTTCAAATGTTTTAATTCCTTATTATTTCCTTTCGTAGGTAATAAAATTTTTCTTTGGTCTTCTAATTGTTCTAATACATGAATCATATCTTGTGGATCATATTGTAGATTATGATTTAAAAATTTCCCTTTTTCTCCGAGCAGAGCTAAAATATTCTGCTGTTCCTTTAACATAACTGTCAGATCGGTTAATTTTTTTACTTCTTGTTTTATGTCATCTACGCTATGATCTATGACATTTGATTCTTGATGAACTTCAGGTTTTTCTGCCGTAGCTATAATATTATCTTCTCGGTGAATATCATCTATAGATCGTTTTCTTCTCTCTTCTTCTTGTTCTGTATAATCTTCTATAACATTAACAGTAGCTGATGTTGTAGCTTCTTCCTTTCTAATGCTATTTTCGAGTATTGGATTTTCTTCTGTTGGTGCATCGTATTCTTGGTATTCGTTATTTATGAAGGAATCAGCTTTTTTAGCAACTTCTTTTGCAATTTCGTAGATAAAATTCTCGACGTCCATGCCTATTTTATCTATGTCGGTTTTATATTTGAGTAAGCCATTTTCACCACTAGTAGTCACTGTTAGTTGAAATATGTTAAACAGAAAAAATAGTTTTATCACTACAAAAATCATTGTGCTAAAAAACTAGAACACTTGCCGACATTGACACAGATTAAATATGATATAGTATTAATTAAATTTTTGACATGGTTTTTCTACATTGTTTGCATAATGCTAATATTTGTAGTCAGCAGTTTTAGTTGTTTTTTATAATTGTAAACATATAAACTTCTAATAATATCAACACTTAAGCTAATTAGGCCAGTTGTATAAATTCTTTGCCAAATTTATAAATATTTTTATCAACTTATACAAATTAAATGTACTGTGTGATTATGTTTTAACTACAATATAAGATGCTTAAAAGCAAAGGTCCAAAGATGTAACATTTGAAAAAGGGAAAAAAACGGTGGTCAGTTCATTTTAAGATATTTTATTTTTAAATTATGTAAAACATATTTACATGTTTGAATTAATTATTGTGCAAAATTCTTAAGTTTTCAAAAAAAAATTATAAGGGGCTCAATAATTATTTTGAAAATGGTTTTTATCTGTTTTGCTTCAAATAGCAGAAATTTTTGCATTTTGCATCTCAGTTTATGTAGTTTGTTCGTTTTGCATTAATTTATAAGTAATAACAAATAGTTAAAAAGTTAGTGAAAATATATTGTATGGTAATTTCATTATCAGTATATTTCATTAAAATCTAATAAAAAATATTTTAGACAGATTATTCCTGACGCTTTTTCAGTTCTTCTTCTTAGTCAGTCTGGCTATGATGACTTTGTTAATTGCTATACGAAATAGCTGTGTTGAGGTCTTTCTACACCATGCTCTCAGGTTAGCAAGCCAGAATATTCTTTTTTCTTCAATTATACCTTGTAAAATGCATTGAAGTAGCTCGTATCTGCTTTGATTTATATGTCCCCATTATATGTAACAAGTACTGCAGCTTACGACCCTTCACGATGTTGACCAAATCCGCAGTTAGTTCATCCTCCGCAGTACTTCTTCATTGGAGAATTTGACTGTCCATGGTATCTTCAACATCCTTCTGTATGACCATAGCTCAAAAGCCTGAAGTTTTAATAGAGCCTTTAATGTCCACGTTTCTATTCCGTACTCCGTACAGAAGCACTGAGTACACATAACATTTAAGGAGCCTTATTTCTGTTTCTAGAGTGAGATCATGGCTCTTGAACACAGAAGTCATAGTCAAGAATGCACTCTTTGCCTTTCCGATGCGACATTTAATCTCTTGGGTATTGTCCCACGACTCATTGATTATAGTTCTCAAGTAATTGTATTGTGAGACACGTTCAATTATTTGCTTCACATACAGATTTGCTCCAGTTATGTTTTCCTTGCTGATGATCATTAGCTTGGTTTTGCTGGTGTTTATATCCAGTCCATATTTTCTACTTGTTTCCATTATTTTGTTCATTAAGTTTTGCAGCCATTCTATGGTATTGAAATACACTATTGTATCATCTGCATACTGCAGGTTATTGAGCTTGATTCCATTTATTGAGATACCTTCATCAATATCTTTTAGAGCTCTTCAAAAATGTGTTTCGAGTACAGATTAAATATCAGTGGTGAAATTATGCACCCCCGTATTACTTCCCTTAAGATTTTAACCTGATCTGTATATTTTCCATCTATTCGGAGTACCACTGATTGATTCCAATACAGATTAGCTATTATTTATAAGTCTTTTCCGTCAATCCCTGTCTTCTTCAGATCTTCCATAATTTATTCATGTCTGACTCTATCGAAAGCAGTCTTATTGTAGTCAATTAAGCATGCAAAAGCATTACAGCTGACATCTCTAAATTTCTGAAACAATATCTGCACGCTAAATAAAGCTTCCCTCGTACCAACGGCGTTCACAAATCCAAACTGATTGGGCGCAATGTGTTCCTCGCATTTCCGGTAAATTGTTGTGTAGACGACTTTTAAAAACTACTTTAGCAGATGGCTCATTAGGCTTATGGTCCTATAATCTTCACAAACTTTTGCTCCTGGTTTTTGGGCAATGGTACAAACTTCGACTTAAGCCACTCTACTTTTTTAGTTGTATCATATAAATCCTCTTCCACTTCTGCACCAACTTCAATGAATTAGATTCATCATCATCCAGCCGAATTTTCACATCCATTGTTGGATATAGGCCTCCTCCAAACGTCTCCAGTTCTCTCTATCTCTAGCTGCTGCAATCCAGTTTGTTTCTATCCTCCTTAGGTCGTCGGTCCATCGGGTAGGTGGTCTGCCTCGACTTCGCTTGTCGGCTCTTGGTCTCCACTCCAATAATCTCTTCGCCCATCTTCCGTCGTTCATTCTAGCAACATGTCCAGCCCACCTCCACTTTTGTTTGATGATTCGCAGTATAATATCGTCTACGCCAGTTCGTCGGCGTATCTCCTCATTTCTTACGCGATCTTTCAAGGTCAGGCCCAGCATTGATCTGAATGAATTAGATTGCCAGACATAAAATACAATTCAAGAAGCTCTTTGACATCAGGCAATCTTTTTTTATTTACTAAGGTATTGCCTGTCCATTTTCGAAAAATTAATGCTTAAAACATTGTTGTTCCATTTCATAGTAAAGTGGTAATAAAACTGTTCTGCTTTGACGAGAATCTTGTGCTAGGATTTTGTTGCTTGCTTGGATTTGAACTTTTTTGAATGCTGAAATTGAAAATTCCATTGAAAAATAGATTTAAAATTATCTAATACCTCTTGCTTTCAATCAAAAATATTTACGTCAATACTCGGTCGTCTTATGGTCGCATGCTTTTGAATTAATTTATACATTAAATATTTTAGACATCAGACATTTATTGTTTTTAAAAACTAGAGTTTTATAATAATGAGTTTAGAAAGTACAAATTGTAATAAATCGTCTAGTATATAAGTATTATCAAATGTTACAAAAAGATAAGTGTTATCACAAACTAAAATTGAGAGCAGATTGAGTAAACATCAACTAAATAAATGAGAAACTGAAGCTTATTATTTTAAAATAAAAGATCTGAGTTTTGGATATTCCAAATATAAAATATGTTGAAATTACTTTTATAGACTTCTAATACGACTTCTAGACTAGTTATCTTCTTTTTCCTACAGTGTCTGTCCGTTCCGGATATTGGCGATCAGCATAGCTATCCAAACTTTAGTTGCAGCTATTCGAAATAGTCTGGTTGTAGACGTATTGAACCACTTCCTTAGGTTTTGAAGCCAAGATATTGTTCTTCTCCCTGATCCTCTTTTTCCAAACACCTTGCCCTAAAGAATAAGTAGAAATAAGCCATATCTGTGTTCATTTCTCATATAATGGCCAAGATATTCTAATTTGGGTTCTTTGATTGTGTTAGTGATCTCGCATTATCTTGTTTAGATGCACTCCGTTAATTAAGACGCCTTTCTGTAGTTGTACCAGTGCTTGTTCGAAGATAAACTATGACAACTAATAAGGTCGGTACTTCTTCTTCTTTAGCCTTCATTTATCCAATGTTGGACATAGGCCTCCTCCAATTGCTTCCACGCTTCCCTATCTTTTGCAATTCTCATCCACTGCTTTCCAGCTACAGCAGTTATATCGTCTATCCATCTCTTTTTAGGTCTTCCCACGCTTCTTTTTGTTTCTCGAGGTCTCCAGAATGTCACTTTATGAGACCATCTGTTGGTGTCTTGTCTTGCTACATATGCTACCCATTGCCATCTCAATGTCGCTATTTTTCCCATGATGTCGGTTACTTTAGTTCTTCGACGTATTTCGGTGTTAGGAATATTGTCTCTGAGGCTTATATTTAACATGGCCCTCTCCATGGCCCGTTGAGTTACTCTTAATTGCTCTGCCATTTTTCTTGTTATTGCCATAGTTTCCAATCCATAAGTTGCAACTGGTAGTATACAAGTGTCATAGGTTTTTCGTTTTAAGTGAATTGGGATTTTTCTGTCTTTTAAAATGAAGCTCAACTTACCAAAAGCAGCCCATGATAATTGTGTCCTTCTTTTAATTTCTAGGGTTTGATTTTCCTTTTCGTTTTTAATTGCATGTCCTAGATATATATATTGTTCTACCTTTTCTATATTGATGTTATCTATCGTGATGTTTTCTAGGCTGTTGCTTAATATCTTTGTTTTGTCGAGATTCATTTTTAATCCTATTTGTTTCGATTTGTGATTTAAATCTTGTAGCATTGATTTTATTTTATGGATATCTGTGCTTATTAGTACTATGTCGTCTGCAAAACGCAAATGGTTAAGATATACTCCATCTGTCGCAAATGGTTAAGATATACTCCATCAGATGTCGTCTGCAAAACGCAAATGGTTAAGGTCGGTACAATCATTGTTAAAAGGGGCCATATTATTTGCCTTCATTGAATTGTAAATAGGATATTCAAATAGTAAATGAACACATACAAGTAGATGTTCTAAGTTGTGGCATGTTGTTTCTCTTAAGGTGCCCCTCTCTGAAGGTTAGCTATAACTACAGCAAATTGCTCTTTATTTTAAGCTGTTTTTATTATTGAATATATCCATGCCTATCCAGTCTCTTACATTTTTCAGCCAGGAACATTTTCTTCTTCCTGGTCCACTTCTTTCTTCCAATTTCCCTTCATTTTCAGTCATAGGAAGTTGTATTTTTCTCTTCTGTAAATATGTTCTAGATAACTCGTTTTTCTGGTTTTTACAATATTTAGGAGTTCTCTCTCAGTCCAAATTCTTCTCAGCACCTTGTTGTTGGTCACGTGCTCTGTCCAAGAGATCTTCAGCATCCTTCAAAACCACACATCTCAAAGGCTTCTACATTCAGAGAGTCCATATTTCCACTCCGTATAGCAATATGGAATAATTGAATGTTTTTACAAATTGGTATCGGATTGGCCATGTTACGAATGTATTTTATGGGAATTTGAAATTCTAGATGTTGCTATACTGTGATATCTACGGATAAATGTTTGTAAATAGTTGAGAATGTTGATAGGGAAAATGCTTGCATGTCTTCTTGATGAAGCATATCCATATATTTATTTAATATGCTTTTTTATTTTTTTACAGCCAATTAGAAATACTTCAGTCGACAGGGACGAACATGCCACTGAACCTATAAAAATGATACGAACAAGCTGAATTTTACCGACAATATTAATTTTGTAATTCCAAAAAAAAACAAAAAGTTTACTGATTTTCCCCCCGGGCCTCCCCCTAAAATCCTACTCTTAGTGGGGTAAAAACAAAAAAATTAATTTACCAAGAAAAAATGTTTTACATAAATCATGTAGATAATTTTAAGAAAAAATGTTTGTTAGCATTTTTTGTGTAGAATAAACCTCAACAATTTAAGCGACCGTCGATTTTGAATGCTAGTTACACGCGCGAAATCAATGTTCAATAAAATTTGTATCAGCTCGATACAAAAAAGATAAAACTTCGATATAAATATTTTGATTAAAGTGTCCTATCGACAGAACTCAAGCATTTTAAAGGTAAATATTTTTGCCATTTTTGATTATTCTTAGGAGATCAATACAATTTATCCCTTTTACTGACTGTACACTATGAATTTTTGATTATTAGAGTTTAACCTTTAAAACCCATAGCATCAGATTTTAGTTTTGAGTTTTGGCAACAAATGTGAGGCATTTGGAATATGCATTAAAAACGCTGGATTTAAACTTTCACATAACAAACGATCTTAAACATTTAAAACTTTTTTTTTAATTACACTAGTACCTTTTACAAAAGAACCAAATTTCTGATATAAACTACAACCAAAACCGTCTTCTTGGATATATTTCCCGCGATGTGCGATTGGTTGTAATGTAAAGCATTAAATTCTGCGTTTTTTATTCATATTTGTTGCCACAACTCAAAATTGAAATTTCGTGTCATAGGTTTTAATTTTTTTTGTGTTTTAATTTGGGAACTATGATGATAGACCAGACATAGAAATAAAACGTAGAATAGCAATGACTAAAACTATTTTTATGAAAATGAAGTCATTTCTTCAAATTGAAGCACTGGGAATGTGGGTTCATAGACGAATGCTGAAGATACCTTGGACAGCAAGAAAAACTAATGAAGAAGTGCTAAGGAGCGTCAACAAAGATAAAGAATTGCTAAAGACTGTTAAACATCTAAAAATGTCTTATCTGGGACATATAGTAAGGGAAAGTCGATATTAAATATTACAACTGATCCTTAAAGATAAAATAGAGGGCCGTAGAGGTGTAGGAAGAAAACAAGTTTCTTGCTTAAAACACATTCAAGAATGGACTCAAATACCAAATGCAGGACAATTACTCCATATTGCAGAAGATCGAGAAGCCTTCGCAATGGTGATCGCCAACGTCGGATAATTCGGATATGGCACGCGAAGAAGAAGAAGGTTTTAAATATTGATCTCTAAAAATGGAAATTTTACTACGGGTGATAAAAAAAAGTGATCAATTTTATTGATCTCATGAGAATCGTAAAAAAATGATATAAATCGCGCCACGTTTATTTATTTAACACCTTTATAAAAACTGAGTTTATTCTCGGCAAAATACAAAAACTGCATACAAAAGCTACACTCTTTACCTTTAAAAAGAATCTTGATTTTTGTCAATAGGACACTTAAATCAAAATATATTGAATTTGTACCGTCGAGCTGATACAAAATTTCATTGAACATTATTTTAGCGCGCATAACTGACATTCAAAATCGACGGTCCCTTTAAGGGACGTAAAAAGTGATTATAAACATTTTTGTATACAATTATCTCAGCTACATTTTTTATTTGAAATAATTTTTTCTAAGGCGTACAGATTCTTGTTAAATCGATTTTTTTGCATTTTAACCCATCTATGAGAGAGTTTTAGGGGGGAAGTCCGGGGCTAAATGTAGTAAACTTTTTTTTCATCTTTTTGGGATCCCACAATTATTGTTCTCGGCAAAATTCAGCTTGTTCGTATGATTTTTAGTGGTCAACTCTCTGACGAATGTTGTATCTGTTCTTATTTACCGAAGTAATTTAAAGCTGACGCAGAAAACAAATCAGAGAATTGTCCCATCATTTTTAATCCTGCTCTTTGAAAATATATTTAAAGACTTTTTTCTACTAAATTTAATATTGATTTAACATCAAAAAAATTCGGAAACGTTAAAGTTGCAGATGAATCCTTAAAGTACATTTTTAATATTGTGAGTGCATGAGTTTTATAAAACACATTCTCTTCAGTGGGTTACTTTGATGACAGGTTCATAAAACAGAAGTGATTCGTATATTTCTAACGAACACCCGCTGGGGCTTTCTTTACCGAAATTTTCATAATTATCCCTTTTCTTCTTGTGCCGTGCTACGCCTATCGAACTCCTCAAACAACGGTAAGATCATAATGTTCGACGATATTAAGATATTTCGCGTAACGTGAGATTTAGCTAGGCCTATTAGTACGGGTAACATTCATTCGTTTCCAAATTTATGGCATTGTTATAGTGGTTTCAGTCTATGGAACACTGAGGAATATATAATGAGGTTCTATTTTAAATTACATGACTGCCGAGAATAAATCTCAGAAATGTCACAGGCAAACATTCGCCTCATGCGGGAATACACAACAGTTCGACCAGGGTTGGGTTGACTTTTCCATTTATTAGGTCAATTAATTAGAGTTTACAGTTGGGTATCGTCAAATATCATCGTCGTTATCTTTAGATTTTTATAATGTAATGTCGACTTCCTGATATTATTTATGTTTTATGTGATTTTGTAAAAACTATTTATATATTATAATAACAGAAAAAAGTATAAACACGATAATACAATTGGCTAAATATAGCATATTTACATAATCATAATTTTGCACTTGGCAATTTTTATTTCATGAAATTTTATACAGGATGCCCAGAAACTCTCCTGACAAACGAAAACCGGAGGTTCCTCAGATAATTTTAGGACTATTTAACCCAATTCACCTAGTCCGAAAATGCTTCCTAAGGAAGCTAGAGCTCTTTGAAGAAAATGGCGTCTGATAACTATAATTTTCCAATACCTCCAGAACTCTTTTATTTACAAATAAAAAAACTAGTACGATTATCTATCCTTCAGAGTTGAATCGATTTCATTAATTGCGAAATTCTAGTAACGTTGATATTCGTCTGTTTTGGGTAGATCAACGGTTATTTTAACGCATTACTTTTTTGTCTTTAACCTTTAAGCATTTGTGATATTAGGTTATTAAATTTTTAGGCAATCTAGTACTAAAAGGTACTCTTACTTGAAGTCTGTAGGATACACTATTTTCCAGAAAAATCGATTTGAAAATTTTTCGTTTTTGCATCACAAAAGTAAAATTAATAAGTACCTTAATTAATTTTATAAATTACCTTTTGATTTAATAAATGCGGCACACAATTCGTAAAAAAAGTTTGGGAAAAGAAGCAAAAAATTAATTTGAAACAAAATTATATTTAAAGGTTTTTAAAAACAAAGTATTTATTACTATGGAAGGAAACTACGAGTAACACAGAAGAACAAGTATCAAAGGTAGATAGTAACAAAAGATGTTCAATTTGATGACCGTTAGTCTCTATGCATAAATTTTTTATTTTACTTAGAAAAATTCGTTGCAAGCATCTTGTATCCTTAGCCAGAGTTGTGCACGATTTTGTATCGGAATGGAATAAACAAATGCTTATATATATTCTTAAATACAATAATTGCAAGGATTCAAATCCGACGACTTTGCTGGCGACACAACTGGACCGCCACTCCCAATCCAGTGGCTTTCGTAGTTGTTATCAAGAAATTCTCTTACATTCCTGCTAAAGTTTGCCAGAATGTAGAAACCAAAAGATTTGCCGAATATTTAAAGGTACATCATTTAACAAATCAGGTAAAATATTCTACAGGAAATGTAAATAAACAGTACCATTTAAACTAGCAGGCAGAAACTAATGCCGTAAGCAACTTTAACTTTCCATCCATAGAACAAGCAATTGTTTTGTCATCAGTACCGGATATAAAAATACACGAATACATAAAAGCAATAGGAACTTTAGTACAACCAAAAAATATCATCTTCGCGTCCAGAATTTCAAATAACAGAGTATGCATATATCTCAGTAACACTACAATCCTAGAAAAATTACTACATAATCACAAATCCGTTTCAATACAAGGAAACGACATAAAAATTAGAAGATTAATTACTCCTGCGAGCCGACTAGTGATATCAAATGTCTGCCCCAGTATTCCAAACACTATTATCGAAGAAGAGCTTAAAAAATTGGAGCTTATTGCAGTGTCTAAAATAACATTTTTAAAAGTTGACATGCCTGAATCTGAATACAATCATATATTAAGCTTTAGACGTCAAGTATTTGTTGCTCCAACAACTAATAATCATATTCCAAATTCACTTCTAATATCTCATGACAATACCCCCTACAGAATTTATCTTTCCTTAGATGGCCTAAATTGTTCTAAATGTAATAGCACAGGACACAAAGATGAAAACTGCACTATCGAACCAATTAATTTACAAAATATTGACCAGCTATCTCAATCTATAAATGTTAATATTTCTGAAACAGAAAATTATCCAATAAATAAAACATCCCTTACATCAGAAACCCCAACTGCTCATCAATCCAGTACTCCTGTTACTACTTCTTCAACCAGATCACTACCAAATACCTTCTCCAACTCACAAAACCTACCTGAATCACTATCTAACAATACCAACATAATATCACACACTTCTATAAAAAGACAAATGTCAACATCTCCTGAAATAATAGCGTCAGAAAATCAAAAAATAATAATTCCTGCTCCAAAGAAATCTTCTGCACCTAAAAGGATTAAAAAAGCTTTGAACATCGAAACCTCAATGAAACGTATAGAAGCCATTTTATCGTCAGCTACTATTCCTTACACACTAAGATACACAGAACTATGCGACTATATTACAAATGCTATAGGTTTAAAATTTCCTGAGAACGTAGCAAAGGATTATACATATGACCTACAAGCACTTAGCGCTGAATTGCAAATGGTACACACAAACACAAACGATTGACGTCTTAAAAACAACATTTCAAGAATCTTAAAAAAGATACATGGAACAGACAACTCTTCTATTACTGAGGAAGAAAGCGACAGCAACTCTATCCAATAACCAAATTCATAGTTCAATGGAATTTGAATGGCTTTTACAGCCATATCGAAAACTTAAAAATATTAATCAATGAATTCTCACCTCTAGTAATATGTTTACAAGAAACACGTCTTTCAAATAATAATGGAAAATTGAAAAACTATACACCATACATCAGAAATAGACCGGTGCAGCAAATAGCTAGTGGTGGTGTTGGCATCTTTGTGAAATCTACGGTCGAATCCAAAGAAATTCCGTTATATACAAATCTGGAGGCTGTTGCAGTATCAATAATTCATCATTTCAAAATTAATGTTTGCAGTGTATATTTACCACATCCGGAAGAATCCATACTCCTGGAACTACAAAAAGTGATAGAACAAATTTCATCTCCTAAACTAATTCTTGCTGACACAAATTGTCATAACGAATCTTGGGGATCTTTGAAAACTGACAAAAATGGCAAAACTCTATTAGAAATAATTAACAACCTTAAACTGGTGGTATTAAACACAGGAATGCCTACCAGTTTCAACTTATACAATGGTACGTTTTCAACCATTGATTTATCCCTCAGCAATTCAACTTTAGCACCACTACTTGAGTGGAATACACTTTCACACTTATTTGACAGCGACCATGTACCAATTTTGATGACTCATATTAAAGACACAAAGATTAATACAAAACCATATGAAACATGGAAATTAAAATCAGCGGATTGGGAAAAGTATACTAGTTTAATAACTGAACGGATGAAAGACTTCAAAATATTAGAAGATATAAACATCACAATATCAAATTTTAATGATATCCTATGATATCCTAATAGATTCAGCCAGAGAAGCGATTGGAAAAACTAAAGCTACCACAAAAACACCTCTACCCTGGTGGAATACCGAAATAGAAACTTCCTTGAAACAAACAAAACACTCCTTTAATATATTGAAAAAACACAATTCCGAAACTAACTTAGCTAGATTTAAAGCGTTAAGAGCCAGGTCCAGATTTCTAATCAAAAAATCTAAAAAAGAAAGCTGGGCCAATTATGTCTCATCAATAAATTCATCTACACCAATAAGTGATATTTAGTATATGCATTTCTGATAAATTCTTCTGTGTATTATCTTTAAGAAGGTATTAAGAATGTGGCCCATTAGACTAATAATACGATGCTCTTCGCATTTTTTTGCATTAGGTTTTTTAGGTATGGCAATAAATGTAGATTTTAACCAGCTCTTTGGGATTTTTCCCGAGTCATAGATTTTATTGAACGTTGTCGTAAGCCATTTTACTCCTTCGTCTCCCATGATTTTTAGAAATTCTTAATGAAAGTTTTCGGGCCCTAGTGCTTTACCTGCTTTGGTTGCTTTAATTGCGGCTTTGACTTCGTCTTGAGTGATTGGTGGTCCTGTGTCGTATTCCATAATTACTCTTATTCAGACGTAAATGTTAAACCTACGCTGATGCTTAAATTTTTATACAACGTGAGGATTGTCACCAACGTGCGACTAATAATGTGCATTATGTACACTAAAAATTCAATTTTTTGTGAATGTAGTTTCGTCGCTAAACAAAGTGTATCTGAAAAATCTATTTTGATTTTTCTGATTTTGTAACAATATAGCGATTTCCTCACGAGCAGAAAAATCTTGTAGCAGTGCTTCTTTCTTTGTTAAATAAAAAGGATATAAATTTTCGGTGTGTAAGATATTTTCTACGGAAGATTTTGTAAAATAAACAAAAACAATTTATTTAGGTGAAACATCAAAGCCATTAAATGTTAGACTAAGTGACCATCAATCTTATATCAAAAATAGAAAATTTGATAGATCTCAAATATGTAAACACGCATGGGATAATGAACATAGGGTTTAATGGAATGATTTAAGTATAGTCCTAAAAGAAACGGATAGTAAAAAGAGAAAAATCAAAGAAGCGGCTCTAATTATGCTAAATGAGACCAATTGTGTCGCAAATTTCTCGGTAGAATGCTGTAGGATCTGGTTTCTCATATTAAAAGGGCAAGTTAAATAAAAGAAAAATACCAGTATTAGTAAGTCAGTAACATATCGAGGATTTAACATTTATGTTCTTTAAATAATAAACATATAAAATCAAAATTTGGTGTTGTAAATGTAAGAGTAAACTAAATGTAAGACCAAATTCTTACATATATATATATATATATATATATATAATATATATATATATATATATATATATATATATATATATATAGTCCCAAGATTCCTAAGAGGAACATAGGGCTTCCACAAAGTGTCTCCAGCGAACTCAGGATCCGTCCGGTTGTTCTCTGTAGAAGTTTCGAAAATCTAGTAATTTGAGGCGGATAGGTGATTGGCCTCTCGCGCCCGATTCTGATGCCGGGGCTGCCGGCTCTAGCCATCAGACTGGCCTCAGGAATTCCTGGAATGGGACCATGACATTTTCTTCATGTTTATGGTACTAAGGTTATACCGCCTATACTCGGTCGTCAGAGCCTCGTTGGTTATTTAGCAGGGTGCACCGTGTAACCATTTGTTACCGCTCGAGCAGGTGAGGTTGACATTTGGGTCATGATGTTATCGATGTTGGTTCGACCCCTTACACCCCAAATTCTTACATGACGGGATAGTATTATGAGGTTTTTCTCCGGGCTTTTTCCTCATGATTTACTATTGAATCACTAACAGGAGAATTTTACTATTATCATGGCATATGGTTGTCTTTTTAAAGACGAATTATATGCTATGATTTTTCTGATGGATATTATCAAGTTAATTTCATGTAATCGAATGAACTGTCTTACAATAAAGTCGTCACAGGAACGCAACTAAGCAATATTGACAATATCATTTTAAAGTCGTCTACTTTAAAATGTATAATATATGTCTGAATTGTCAATATAAATGAGTCAGATAAAATTAAATTATTAGAAGAATTTTTTCACTAAGTAACAAAAAACAAAATTTGTCAACAAATCAACAAATTGCTTAACGTAACAATAAAACATCAAAAACTTTGTTTTCAACTTCTTCTTCTTTGGGTGCCGTGTCCGTATTCAGACGTTGGCCGTCATCATGCTTACAATTTCCTGAAACCTTTCTCTGTCGGCTGCTGCGCGAAATAATTCTTCTACTGTGAAACCACACCATTGTCTAATATTACGCAGCCATGAAAGTTTCTTTCGACCAATCCATCTCTTTCCTTCCACTTTTCCTTGTATTATAAGGCGAAGTAAATGGTATTTGGGTCCTCTAATTATATGGCCGAAGTATTCTGTTTTTCTCCTCTTTATGATGTTTATGAGCAGACGTTCTGAGTTGATCATTTGAAGAACATCTTCATTGGAAGTGTGCGAAACCCACGATATCTTTAGGATTCGTCTATATCACCACATTTCGAATGCTTCTAACTTGTTTAGCATTGTGGTTTTTAACGTCCATGTCTCACAACCATACAATAGGATCGACCACACATAACATTTCAGGACCTTCTTACGAATGTTCATTGACAGGTTTCTGTTGCATAAAACAGAAAAAACATTTTGTGGAAGTGTTTTCAACACTTCCACAAAATTTGTTATAAAATATTATCACTACAGCTGTTTTGGCTGATTGTCTTTCTCAAGTGATCTATTTTTGGCATGCCTTTACACTTTATAGTCTTTAATAAAATAGATTGAGGAGGGGAGAACTGCTTGTCTCAAGTTATATCTGTGTTAAATTTACTATTAACCCCCTCTATTGACCCCCCTCTAAATGTTAGAAATAAAATTTGAGGCAGCTTGTCATGCAAGGTCTAATGATATCCCGATTGGAATACTATTATTATCACCAAATTTATCAAAAGCAGTTGATAGATAGCTGTATCAAAGAGTCACAAAAAAGGCTTTTTATTTGCTAATTTCTTTGGTTTAATATATCTAAAATCTGTTACGGTTACGAATTCAGAGCCGCTCCTGTAAAAATTATTGGATTACTGAGTGTGTTTCCAGGAAACGATTTATTAATATTCAGGAAATTAAATTCGCTCGCCGATATAACGTAGTGGAGTACGCAGTTTCTCCTTTTTGGATTTACAGAGAGAAGTAAATGTTGGAATTCAGAATTGGGTTAAATGGACGTAACTGAGAATTGAGGATAATACCACTTGAAGTGTTCTAAACTGGTTATGAACTATGTACTGTAATGAGTAGAGAATCGTAAAGCTGCACAAACATCCTATATATAATGAATGTTTTCTCAGTACATACCTCGGCGATGTTGAAACATCATTTTTGACAGTAAATCTTAACTAAACAAGTCTTACGTAAGGATTTCATGTACTTACCTAAGGTAATAAGTGTATGCTGCACTGTAAGAGTCGTTCTAGCAAATATCTAGTTTGTATGTCGTACTTATGTTCGTATTTTATAATATTACCGACGATAAAGCTGAAAGCGCAGTAAAGGTATTTAAATAGTATACGGGGACTGTTATTTAAATTTTTAGATCTGATAAACTATTGTGGAAACGGCGATTATATCATCTGCGTCATAAAGTTGACTATTGAATGGTATACACCATAAGACCTTCTTGTGATATATTTGGTTATTGTATTGTGTTAATGACATTAACATAGTAAGAAATTTCTATTGGAATCAATAGGCTGTGAGTAAAGGGGCTATGCCGATTTAAGCACAAAACAGGTCATTTTCCCATGTAAATCTCCATAAGAAAATCTAAGGTCGATTCTGGTCATTTTGTCTCATTTTGTGGCGAGGGTAAAACGGCTCGTCGGATCATGACGTGTAAGGTATCGTTGGAAAGCAAAAGGGATGGGGAACACGTTGAGAGATAGAAAACAATCAATAAGACATTGCCAAAACGGCGCTATATCGTATCTTCATTGTTATTGGTTCGATTGTGACGTACGAGGGCTCGTTGGAACGGTGAGGAGACGGGAAATACGAACCTGTTCAAGACCTGTTCAAGACCTGTTCCAGACCTGTTCAAGACCTGTTCGAGACCTGATTCTAGCGCAAACTAGAATAACTTGGCCATGTTATGAGGAATGAACAGAGATAAGGCTTGTTTTGTTGCAACTCATTCTTCAGGAAACGATGTTATAAATGTTACCATGATTGTGTGGTTCTCATATTGTACTTTTTAGATGAACTGATGATGCTTTCAGAATACGAAAGCGAAACGTCTTCAAAATAGATAAAGTAGCCTATCAACTTTGTCTTTTATTTCCCCACCTTGAGACCGATAGAAGAACCCACCACTCGTCTGAGTGATCCTTATATATATATATATATATATATATATATATATATATATATATATATATATATATATATATATATATATATGTATATATATATATATATTACATATTATAATTTTTTTTGTTTAAGATCTAAAATAATTAAAATTTTTGATTTGCTTTTTTAAATCGTGGTATTTAAAATTTTTAGTAGTACATAAAGGTTTAATTTTAAAATCATGAATGTGTTGCTTGTGTGAGTCCATTTTAAATAGGTAAAAGAAATAACAAATAAGACTTACTCACAATCAGTTTAATTTAACTATCTAGACGACCGGTTTCGTTTTCTACAATTTGCAAAGTATCTTCATTAATATTAATCGTGTACCGGCATGTAAGTAATGTTTTGTGTATTTACTAATTTATTATAATTCAATAGACTATTTTATACCAATTTGTTGGTCTTACTTTGTCTGCTTAAACAGTTTATTCATTAAAAAAAACCACAGGCATGTAATATTGGCGTAATTACTGTAATTTATATTATTTTATCTCTTGTTTATCTTTATAAGACAACACCGTAATATGGGTTTTATTATTTCAGCATTTAATTAACTTTGTATCGACAGACCTGAAGATGCTTTGCAAATTGTAGAAAGCGAAACCGGTCGTCTAGATAGTTAAATTAAACTGATTGTGTGTAAGTCTTATTTATTATTTCTTTTACCTATTTGTTTAATTTTACTCTTTTTTTTGTTATAAACCGTTATTGGTTTTTTTAAAAATAATTTATTTATTTTGATAAACAGATTTTCTCGTAAGAACACATTAGAGAAGAGACACATACTGGTTGTTGACTATTTAATTAAGATATAAAGCTTAATGTGACACCCAGTTATCACCCACAACCTTAATATTTATCTCTCTAATTTATTTTATAGGCAACAACCAGCATCTTATTATCTACGTTATCTTCTCAAAATAATTACTAGATCCTTTGTGAAATCAGAACTCGTTTTGCTAAATCACAAAATTGGGAACCGCCCCTATGCCATATCGTATTACCCACAACGTGTTTGTTTTCACCTGTTTGTATGCATGAAAGTAAAACACGAAACTCATTACATTGTTTGAATCCATAACTGTCGCGTCTCTTTTCATGAATTAGCTACATTGTGGTGGTCAGTGGCACCCAACCGTTTAATTTACAATTCCATTAGTTAATGGGTATGTATATAAATGCAGAATACTTAGCGCAGAAATATCGCTTGATTTGCCTACCCTACACATATTTTCTAATTACCTTCACAAGGCCAATAAGCTGGAGAATATATTGCTACATTCTAAAAAGTATAAAAATTAAAATAAAGTTCTGTGTACACACTTTCTTTCCGCTTTTCAAAAAGGACGCTTTTAGCTGTGGCCTTCAGCGTTATGTAGCCTCTTTTTAACTTTAGTATCTTGATAGTTAAGTAAATTGAAGTAGAACAGTAATTAAAGACACATTATTATAGCCGAGTAGAAAATTAGAGGAAGAATAACTAATTGAAACATTGACGACAGTTTGAACATTAATATCAGAACAATAGCTATAATAAGTTATTTCTTCTGAATTCTAGGGAAGACTTAAGGAAACTAATTTTAAAATTAGCAAAAAATAGCATAATAATGGTTTTAAAAATACAAACTCCTTATACAGACTTTATACAAAGAAAACAGAAATCCTAGCAGTGGGACCAAAGTTATTAGAGGTAGTTATTAGTATTGCCAATAAATGGACATTCTAAAGACCAATTGACAAAAGAAGTCGGACCAAGTGTACAAGATTGCCAACCAAATATATATGACATAAGCAGTGCAAATTCCAAATTCTGCATAGATGATTAAAAGAAAAAAATATTGACCTGGTCGCAATATAAGGAATACATACAGAAAACGAAGTCCAATTGACCTCAAGAAGAAAACTTCCAAACAATGATCTACTGGATGCTACCTACGATGTAGCAACATATATAAGTACAAAAATAGAAAATGTAGCATTCATTTTCACTTCTTCTAAGAACTATATTCAAGAGGTAACTCTGAAAATTAGCTATATCACAATGGCTAATATTTACATGTCCTCTGTTCTCATCTGGTGTATGAACTCCTGTCATATACGTATCGGATTTTATCAGTTACCGTGAAGTTTAAAAGTACTATGACAATGGCAAAAATGGCTTTTGGAGTAGTCAGAAGAACATAACATCCGCTTCTTATTCGATATCAAGGATAGAGACACTTTCAGATCTGCAGCTTGGAAGGCGGAATATCACCCTGATCTTTGTTTTCTTACCACTGACGATAAAGTTCAACCTCTATTAGCATCAAGGAAGGTTACGTTTAACTCCACCGGCACCGCCCTATTCTGATCAAAATCGCATTAACATTCCAGGTATCAGATCGTTTCACACCCTGAATAGAGCTTCAGTTTTCTGAATAGTAATTTTAGACAATAATTAGGCTGGATTCCAACAAAAGCGCAAACTACGAGGTATTGACAGGAGCAAAATTGACTGCAGTCAAAATAGTAATTCCTAGAAAATGCCGAGAGAATATTTCTGGATGGTCTGAGAAGAGCGAAAAACTTTATAAGAAATTCTGGAGACGGAAAGCAGGAAATTATGGACGAATTACTGCACATCCTTGGTACCGCTTGGTGTGAGAAATTGACTGAGGCAGTTAAAAATCTAGATTTTTAAAAATCGAGTAGATAAGTCTGGTCACTGTTGTGAAAACTAGCAGGCAGTTACCCGCCTGACCACCCAACTATGTAGTAACACTAAAATGGGGTCCCACATATTGTCTTCCTCACCCTAAAAGACTAATACACAATTAAAGTTAAAAAAGACCTCAGACTTTAAAATACAGTTGTCCACTTAAAACAAAAAAGTTTTCCAACTATTTAACCTTTGAAGAAATCATGAAATGACCATTTCATGCAATGAAATAGAAAAGATAAAAGCCTCTGGCTTTCATACTTTGTTTTGAAAGCACAGTGAAAGATTTACTAGGCAATGGTTTTCTTCTCAGAAACTCTTCAGACGAGAAATAATTCCCACGAACTCAAAAGAGCAAAAATCGTTGACATTTTAAAACCAGATAAACTAGTGATCTACCAAAAAATTACCGACCAATTGCTCTTCTAAGTATGCGCTACAAACTTTTGTAAAAGATTGCTATATAATAGGATTACCCAAACAATACTCCAACATATGTAAAACAAGTACGATTTCGACCAAACTGCAGCTGCACAAACCAAGTCCTAGCACTGACTAACTATTTAAAAACGGACTTTTGAAATTAATTAAAAATATCTCCTATTTTTATTGATTTATCTGCAGCACACGATACCATGTAAGACCAGGAGTAATATATAGATTAATGAGAGTGATGTAGAAAGAGCATTAATCTGATCAATGCTATGCTATGGAACAGAGGTTTTTAAGTCATCATGAGCGATAAAACTAGTGCCCAAATGAACTGAATATTGGCCTTCCACAAGAATTGGTGCTAGCCCCCTATTTTTTAGTCTGTATATAACAGACATGCTCGAAACCACATTAAAAAAGTTTCGATATGCAAACGAACTTCTTAGTAGTCTTAGCAAACTGAAAGAAAATTGACAACAAAATAGAGTCGCTGTCCTATCTTTTCTCTGAGCAACCTTGAAAATTCAAGGATCTTACATTTTAAAGGATTCATAAACAAATAAGAAAAATATGAAAACTCAATAATACAAGATACTTTTAAAATGATAATAAAAAAAATGAAAATGAATAACAATAATTCCGAATTTACCTTGTTCATATAAATAATTACCTCAATGAAAATTTACTATCATTTATTTTTACATTACTAGACATTGACATACTATCAACAAAAAAAAAAAAAATGAAAAATCTGTTACACGTATAACACTTCACCGACAGCTGTACATAAAAAAATAAAAAAAAAACAACAATTGAAAGTAAAATGACAAAAACCTATGGTGAACTTATGGTGAAAAATTCGTTTAGCCATAGGTAACCACTAATTGCAATCTATGAGGCTTCTTGTAATCAGGAATAACTGGGGCAACTACATCCCAGGACCGGTTTTGGACTAAAAATAGGAATCCATGAATACTATGGATCAGATTTCTTAAATCTGACCCTAGTATACCCTTAATAAACAACAAACAGATTTCTTAAAATTAAATAAAAAAACTGACAAAGACGAACTTAATGGCCAAAGGTGTATTCAAACACCAAGACATCGGCGATACCGGTAAGGCTTGACTAGTTGAATTCGACCTGATTCCCTCAATATTTAAAAATGAGAATCCTCTTATTCTCAAGCATCCTCGATCTGTCTTCGAGGTAAAAATTTGCCCATGGATTTTTTTAGAGCCATATGACAAAGGCATCTCACAGTATAAACAACAATTATTGTACTTATTCTTGTTTAAAAATCTTAAAGGTAAATCACTAAGTGCTTATAGGAACTTACGAGATTCACAGAGAAAACAATTAAAAAAAAAAAGAACGCGGTTCACCAAGGCAAATTGGGCAGTGTAAACAAACAATTAGATTTTGCTTATACTCGTGCGAAGATTTTAAGATGCATTTCGAATATTTATAAAACTCTTTCTTTCGAATATTTGAAAAACGCAAATTTAAACTTTAAACAGAGTGGAATCAAAAAATGCTACACAACCCCCAAGTAAGAGGAAAACTGGACATTTAGAAAGAAAGAAAGATGTCAAAGTATATCTAGATTCCAGAAAATCAAACAAAAAAGATAATATATATATATATATATATATATATATATATATATATATATATATAAGATGGTGGTATTTTTGACTGTTGATTTAAATATAAGTTGTGATTTTTGAGGATGCAGTCAGTTTATTTGGCTCACAAGACAAAGAAAACTCTTTGACTTATTGTCAAGCTTTCGAATTCTATTTAATTCTTTTTCAAGACATCTATAAAAAGAAATATAAATTAACTAGTTAAAATTGTTAATTGTCTTACTTACTAGTCGTGAGATTACAGTTATTAATATTATTGTACTCTACAAAACAAACCATTACAAATATATTAAAATTTTTTTTTATTAAAAATGACTATATTGTCACTATATATGTCATTGTCATGGTTTGATTAATGGACATATATGAATGAAAATACAGTTACTTTATGTGGACAGCAAAACCAGTAACAATAGTTTTTATTATAATTTATTTAATTGTCTATATAAAATATAAATTAATCCAGTCAGCAGTTTGGCTTAAGCACATATGAATTTTTAATGTTAGGATGTCAATAGAAAATGAGATCTTGACGGTATTTATTGATATGTTAATATGTAACAATAAATGTTACTTAATTTGTCAATATCTGATCTTCTATTTACACATTTTTTATTTTTTTGTATATGTGTTATTTCTAAAAATAACCGTTTCTGTTCATGTTTCTGCCTCTCTAGAATTGAAGCGTGTGAAAAATTAAATATGTGATTTAGATTGATGGAGTGTTCAGCTAATGCACAAGCTTGTGATTTCTTAGTTTTTACATCACTTTTATGAGAAATAATTCTGCTGTGTGACTTCACGTCGAACCTTTGTCGTTAACAGACGTGTTTAATAGCTAGCCTAATTACACCTAGTTTTTTGCGATAATATTTATATTCAGTTGATAAAATTGCAATAAAGTGTAGTGTTAATATAAAAATAAATTTGAACTACTTGGAAAAAAACTGTAAGTAGTATTTATTATAATATAATTAAAGATACTTATATCAAAACAAGTTCCTGCTACCGGATTTATCAACTCCACAACTTTTGGTACCTCATTACCTATTCTGTTGTAACAAACAGGACCGTCTGAAGAATAGAGGTACCAAAATATGAATAATATTTTTAAAAATGGATGAAGATTCTGTTGGTTCTGTTTCTTCTCCTAACAATAATCAACCATGTTCATATTCCAACGCTGTTACTTCATTTAAATATCCAACCAAAAACCAAGCCATTGTCCTATCTGCTCTCAATGGAATAAAAATAAATGAATACGTGATAGCAATAGGAAATATAGTAAAACCAGAAAATATATTATTTGCATCCCGCATCTCAAATAACAGAATTTGTATTTATCTCTCCAATACCGAAGTCGTCAATACATTGCTGAAGACACATACATCAATATCCATTAATGATTCAGAAGTTGAAGTAAGACGTCTAATTACTCCTGCTACAAGACTGGTCATCTCAAATGTCTGTCCCACCATACCAAACTCAGTACTTGAAGTTGAACTGAAAAAATTAGGACTTAATACTGTATCCCAGATGACTTTTCTGCGAGTTGGAATGCCGGACACTGCCTATAACCATGTTTTAAGCTTTCGAAGACAAATTTTTATAACTCCTATTGAAAATATCACTATCCCAGATTTCATTACAATATCCTTCGACAACACCAACTATCGAATTTATCTATCCACTGACTTAAATTGTCCTAAGTGTATGTCAAAAGGTCATCGCGAAACAGACTGCCCTGTTCTATCACAATTGACATCAACTGAAACTTCCATTGAATCTCAATCTACAATATCACTTCCGTCTAAACCTCAAAATCTTACAACAGAAGCAGAAAATCCTATTAATAATACCACTAACTTTCAAATAACAACAGAAGATATTCACAACGAAACGACAAAAAATAACAATCCTATTACTTTGAACACTGATGCCTCCCATCAAAAAACAAAGAGACAAATATCTACTGACTCTCCTGAGATACATGAAACGCCACCCGATCCAACAATTTTTACCAAACCCAAAAATACAATTAAGCGGCCAAAATCATCACAATCTGATATCCTCGAGTCACTTGAATCTATTAAAGGTAAAATCGAATCTAAATACCCGACATTTCCTCTTACATTTACAGTTCTTTGTGACGCGATATGTAACGCATTAAACTCAAATTATCCTACCCCCATAGTAGAAAATTACACAACCGATATAAGTTCTTTTAAAGAGATACTTCTATTCGCCCACGACCATATTCCTGATCGCAAAATAAAAAATAAACTAACAAGACTTCGAAAAAAGATACAATCCTTAGTTACCGATTCATCCTCGGATATTGAAAGCGATAACTCCCTTTCCCACGTTGTAAAATAAAATGGATAATACATTTATATTACAGTGGAATCTTAATGGTTATTTTAATAATTTAGAATCCCTTAATCTACTTATAAACGATCTTTCTCCTCTTATAATATGTTTACAGGAAACCCACCTTAAAAGTAATAACTTTAATATAAAAAATTATTCCCATTTCCTTAAAAATCGAGACGCAACATATGCTAGTGGAGGTGTTGGTATTTTTGTAAAAAATCACATTCAGACCAAAGAAATTAAGCTACACACTAATCTAGAAGTTGTAGCTGTATCAGTGTCATGCAATATCAACTGCAGACCTATTAACATATGTAACATTTACCTCCCTCATCCAAATGAAAATGTACTTGAAGAATTACATCGCTTAATCGATGATATTCCTTCTCCCAAACTAATACTTGGTGACTTGAATTGTCATAATATCACATGGGGTAGTATAAAAACAGACAAATGTGGTAGACTTCTTCAGAAATTAATAGACAATCAAAATCTAATTTTAATGAATACTGGTAAATCTACTCATTTCAGCTCCCACAATAGTACTTTTTCTGCCATCGATATTTCATTGTGTGATCACACATTAGCTACAAGTTTTTCTTGGAATAGTCTTGATTATCTATATAATAGCGATCATTTTCCTGTAACAATTGAAACCATTTTGCATGATCAACCAAATATTCCTGTTTACCAAAAATGGAAATTAAACTCAGCAAACTGGGACTTATATAGAGATCTATTAAATAATTATCTTACGAACTTTATTCTAGAAGATAGCATAGATTCATCTCTTTATCATTTCAATGATACTATAGTAAAATGCGCTAATATTGCAGTGGGAAAAACAAAACCTAGTAAACGAAAACCAGTACCATGGTGGAGTGAAGAAATAGCCTTAGCTATGAAATCTAGCAAACATGCTTTCAATGTTTTAAAAAGACATAAAACAACAGAAAATATTATCAATTTTAAAAAACTTAGAGCAAAAACTAAATATCTTATTAAGAAAAGTAAAAAAGAAACATGGTCAAATTATGTCTCTACCATAAATTCATCAACACCTATGACTACAATCTGGAATAAAGTTCGTACATTAAAAGGTGAACAAAACTCAATTCATATTAACACTCTTTATTATAAAAACAAATTAATATCTTCCAAACAAGAAATTAGTAATATTATGTCAGATGTATATAAAAATAATTCAAGCAATGCAAACTTCAATCCCGCATTTTTAGATTTCAAAAATAAACGTGAAATGACAGATTTATCTATAATAGATAGTGATAATCCACTAAATTTCCCCATCACATATCAAGAATTTGAAGAAGCTCTAGATAAATCAAAAAACACTTCATCGGGTCCTGATAATATACCAATCATATTTATCAAAAACTTGCCGTACATAGGAAAATTAATTCTCTTAGACATTTTCAATCACATTTACCTTAATAAAAAATTTCCTTCAATCTGGTCTGAATCAACAATTATTCCCATATTAAAACCTTTCAAATCAAAAACTGACCCCCATTCCTATAGACCAATTTCTCTTACAAATAATACATGCAAACTACTAGAAAAAATTTTAAATAACAGATTAATGTGGTTTCTTGAAAAAAACCAATTATTAAGCCATATCCAAAGCGGTTTCAGAAAAGGCAGATCAACTCATGATGCCTTAGTAGCTATTGACAATATTATATGTGAGTCCTTTAGAAATAACCAGAAAGTAATTGCCATATTTTTTGATATAAATAAAGCATTTGATACTGCATGGAGATACAACATTTTACAAACCATGTCCAATTGGGGTATCCAGGGAAATTTTCTTGCCTTTGTAAAACATTTCATGAATAATAGGATATTTCAAGTACGTGTAAATGGAATTACCTCAAAAACAGAATGTCTTGAAAACGGTATTCCACAGGGCTCAACCTTAAGCCCCACTTTATTCTTAATAGCAATTAATAATATCGCTCAAGAGATAAAGCTACCTTTGAAAGCAGGTCTGTATGCAGATGACTTAGTTGTATATACTAGTAGCTGTAATATTACACTAGCCTCAAACATTTTGCAATCATTTCTGCATAAACTAGAAGACTGGTCCCAAAAGACTGGTTTTACGTTCTCAGGTGATAAATCTCGTTTCATCGTATTCAATAAAAGAAAAACTGATTGCAAAACAACACTTACTCTAAATGGTATCAACCTAGAACAAGTCGAGAGCATTGACTTTCTTGGTCTAAGACTGGACAGTCAGTTAACATGGGCAGAACATATTAAAAAGCTGGTCGTATCCTGCCAATCTAAAATAAATCTCCTTAAAATGCTATCAAACCGATCTTGGGGAGCGGACACCATAAAATTGCTGCATATATACCAATCATTAATCCGAAGTAAACTGGATTATGGTGCAATATGCTATTCAACTGCGAGTAATTATATACTTAAAAAACTAGACATTATACAAAACACATGTTTAAGACTAATTCTGGGTGCTTATCGAACTAGTCCTGTTTCAAGTTTTCAGGTTATCCTAAACGAATCTCCCCTATCAATACGAAGACAACACATTTCTTTAAATTATGCCGCGAGATTGTCTTCCAACCCTAATAACACAAATTATCCACTTCTTTATAAAATATATCCACCTACTCATTGCCATCAACAAATTAAATATCCACCCCTTAAAGAACGTCTAACGAGATACGGTTTTGACATGGAACAGCTCACACATTCTTACCCTACACAACGAACTATACCTCCCTGGACTATTAATTTCCCCACTATTGATCTATCCCTCACGGCCTATCCAAAGAGTACCACAAATCCCATAATCATTAACAAATTATATCAAGAACGGATATTAGAATACACTGGCCATAACAAGATTTTTACCGATGCGTCAAGAACTGAAAACGGACACGCAGCGGCCTATATTCTAGGAAAGTCTGAATATGCAGTTCGCATCCCTCAATTCTGCAGCATTTTCACGGGAGAAGCAATCGCCATTTTAAAGGCTTTAGACATGTGTAAGAGTCATGCAAGCTCAGATTTTCTTATCATTACTGACTCTTTATCTGTTCTTCAGAGCTTAAGGCAAATATATCCAGTACATGCTATCCTGCAACAAATACAATTAGCACTTTATCACCTACAAAACAGACACGTTAACGTTACATTTCTCTGGGTACCATCACATACAGGTATCGCAGGAAATGAAAAAGTAGATGAATTAGCAAAGAAAGCTGCTACTGACGAGCAAACTGAAATTATGACTACAATTCCATTCAGTGATATCCAGCTCAATATTAAACAACACTGTGTAAAAAATTGGCAACAAATGTGGAATTCTACTAAGGCTAACCTTAAAAACGTGAAAACTAGGATTGGCACTAAACTACAATTTCCAGAAAACAGAAGGCAACAAGTGATTATAAACCGACTAAGAATTGGACACACAGCGTTAACTCACCAGCATCTCATAACAAAAGAACTACCACCTGAATGTTCCTATTGTGAATGTCCAATAACTGTTCAACATGTATTGATTGAATGTCCTCTTTATTCCTACGAAAGAGCCATCAACAACGTACCAGAAGAAGCAAAGAAACTTAAAGATATTTTAAACAGTAATGTATCTAATACAATCAAATTCCTTAAGGACATACGTTTACTACACAAAATTTAAGTTATATGTATCTCTTTGTAATTTGTAATTTATTATGTGTAATTTGTAATAACAATTTGTAATAACAACTGTAAAATCTGTAAAACCCGCTAATAACCTTTAATGGTTGATGCGGAAATTCTAAATAAAAAAAAAAAAAAAAAAAATTCTGCTGTGTAATGTTTCTCCTATATAAACTTTATCACAGTCTGAGCAAGGTATTTGATACACTACTCTAGAACTTTCATCAGTTGTTAAAGGATCTTTAGTTTTAGTGTATAAATGTGCTATGGTTTTAACATTTCTGGTGGCAATTTTTATGTTTTCTAATCCTTTAAATAATTTGAGAAGTTTTGGTGTTAAGAATGGAATATAAGGTAAAGATCCAAAAGTTTGTGGTGTTATTGGTATTAAGGTGTTAACTGTCAGGCTATTGTTTATTTCTTGATTTGCCATTTTTACTGTGATTTGTTTTTTATTGTTGGTATTGTCGATCAATGTGATGGAGGTTGGAGAGTTTGCAGTACTAAAAATTAATTTATTGAGTAAGCCAACGGGATAAGAATTTTCAATTAGTATGTTTTTGAGTCTCTTTAAACTTTGTTCTCTATATGTTGGATGAGTTATTCTAGTTACTCTACTTTTTAGCCCCAAAATTAAGTTTATTTTCATTTTTGTAGGATGTTCGAAATAGTAATTAATGAATCTATTGCTAGAAATTGGTTTTCGATACCATTCTGTTTTAAGACTATTGTCATGTGTGCGATGGACAATCATATCTAAAAAAGGGAGACTGTTATTTTGTTCTTTTTCTGCAGTAAAATTTTTTATTATTATTCTTTCCACATAAAGTAACTGCAAAGTAGAATTTGAAAAGGTAATAAGCAACCATTAAGAAATTGACCTCATCATTTTACGGATAAAAATGAAATCCACAATGATCGTTATACAAATCACAAAGAAATATTCACTATTCTTTAGCAAAACTCCAAAACAGTCAAAATAGAAGGCTTTGGATCCTTAGTGGGTCAATTAATAGTAGTACCGGAACTATCTTAGCTGTTTAAAAACGGGGTCTCCATTTACACCATATCATGAACACAAATACATCATAATCGAATGCTGCTGGATTTTGCCACAGTCTTATATCGAAATGTAAAAAAGCTTAACTCGAATATTTGATCTAATAAACTATAACTTCCAAGATACGAGAGTACAGGTCGCGTACCTGTATGTTCCATGGAGCATTTCGAGAGAAAAAAAAAAATAAAACCACAAAATGTTCCAGTACCAAAAACATACCTTACTGTAACATTTGACCACAGACATAAAATAAACTTCTTTTATATTCGATTCTTTTTATTTAACTTCATTTGTTTCATCTAAAAATAATAATATCGTTAAACCTTAATTTAAGATGGAACAAAAACGATTTTGGTTAGTAAAAATGTTTAATAATAATTAAAGCGTGCCATGCTAAATCGTTATAAATAAATGTTTTTATTCTGCAACTAAGTGCTTCGCTAAGCTAAAGAAAAATTAGATCAGTGTCAAGTAATGATGTAAATGCATAGGTCAGAGAAGTTGCGGAGTTCAGTTTTTAGTTCATTAATATTTTAAGCAGAAATCGGTGTCATATGTTAGTTGGAAGCAAATCCAAAAATGTAAATAATTACGAAGAATAAAGTATTTAATTATTGTGTTTTAAAATATTTCTTTTCTTCTTTCCGATGTTGGGTGAGTAACTATCTTGAAAATAAATGGAATTGGAGGAAATAAACCCAACATCACATGACAATCGTGCTAGTCCAAGAGATAAACGTTACATGGCTAGCCTGTCGACCATGCAGCCAGCCCGGGGTGCATTCCCGCGAAAGATCAAAAAAACATTACTTGTTGGTTTCTTTAGACCAGTTAAATATACCTGTAGAAAAGCTTCTTGAACTGTTTTTATGTTTTGAATTCTTCTTCTTCTTCTTCGTGTGCCATATCAGAACTATCCGACGTTGGCGATCACCATTGCGAAGGCTTCTCGATCTTCTGCAATATGGAATATTTGTTCTGCATTTGGTATCCGAGTCCATTCACGAATGTTTTTTAACCAAGAAACTTGTTTTCTTCCTACACCTCTACTTCCCTCTATTTTGCATTATTAGATTATGTTTTGAATACCCTTTATTAATGCACGTTTTATATATTATTATCATTATCATTCATACCATTATCATTCAAACTCATGTTAACTTTTTCAAATATACCGCCCGTAAATTAGTGGGTTGGTACTCTTAATCTTGCTGTTCTGTCGAAGAATTTTCGACCTCAAGGTTGGCTGTCTGTTCATGTCATTGGCTCGGTATCTTTTAATTAACGCCATTTCAACCGCAACAGGTGCCAAGCATACAGTGGTAACTTCACTTTATATTTTTTTATATATATTTTTTATATCTCAATGTAGATAACTTAAATAATGCTACCAAAAGTTAAGATGAAGTCATAAAATAAATTTTTTTGCATAGTTGGAAGTGAATCAATGATTTTCTTAGTTCTTTTTCACTAGTTAATATTATATAAAATATTATATGCTTATTAGACCACGTGTTCTGTTGCTTTGCTAATTTTTACTAAGTCTCTAAATGTTGTTAGTTCTTTAATTGTTTATACAATATCACCATATGATGTCCATTTATTTGAGTTTTTGTACTATCTTTTTAGTACCATTGACAACTACATATCTTTTTAAAGGTAACTATTTAACATCTTCTTAATGAATGTGTGGTACTCATAATGTAAAAATTTTTAGATGAACTGATGATGCTATCAGAATTCGATAGCGAAACGTCTTCAAAATAGATGAAGTAGTATCAACTTTGTCTTTTATTTCTCCACCTAGTAGACCGATATTTGAACCCATTACTCGTCTGTGATCTTTATTATATATATATATATATATATATATATATATATATATATATATATATATAAATATATATATTGTTTTTCTTAGGTACTCTCGTCTCCAATATACAGTTTTGTATAAAAGAAGTGGCCTAAAAGGAACTACATTGTTAAAGGGGTTTTATTATTTAGTATGGCCAATAGACCCCCATATATTAAAAAACCGCGGAATGCTACCATTGAAAGATGTGGGTTTTTGAGCAAGTAGTGAGTTAGTCCCTACGCACTATTGTGAATTTGGGTGAGTTTTATACACTTTTCTTATATATATATATTTACAGGAAATGTTTAAAATTAAATTACCTATCGAACTGTCACTTTTCAAGTTAATAGTAATCTCTTTGACAAAAATATATTCAAATTGCGAAGTAAAAAAATACGAAAACACGCGATTTTTTGTACCATAATTTTTTTCCGTGGGGTATAGGAATAGGTAATGCTTCACAGAAAAAAACTTTTGTTCATCCTCTTTAAAATGACCTTAGCTAGAAGTATTTACTGTTTCATAGTATTTATAGTATTCACTGTATTCATAGTATCCGAGATACGATTTTTCCAAGTTCGTCTCTCTCTCTCTTCAATCCTGACCCCCCAGGGGATTGTAGTGGTCGACGTGATGTCGTGTATTGTCCGTCTCCAGAGATCTCTGTTTCTGGTCATTTCTTTTAATTCATGCATAGGTCTTTGGCATATTCCTGTAATTTGATCTATCCATCTTGTTGGGATCTTCCTCTTGATCTTCGGCCTTCTAACTTTCCTTGTATTATGAGTCTTTCTATGTTTTCTGTGGTTGCTCTCATAACATGCACAAAATATTTTAATTGTTGGAGATGGACTTTACTAGAGAGTCGTTGGTTAACTTTTCAAGTTGGCCAAGTTCGTGACTTATACCATTTTTGGGCCATACTCCCTATTTTTTCGTAAACATTGTTCTATAAGTTTTTTCTACTCAGCTTTAGGTGTATTTTTAACTGGTACATTTAATGGAAAGAACAATCAACAACTTTAAAACGGTCTGTTGCAGAAGGTTCTAGGACTAACGTTCGGTTCTTCAACATTTTCTACTTTTAACGATTTTTATATGCATATCTGAATTTTAAAATCATATTCTGTGACTAACAGTAACTAATTTAGGGTTCGCCAAACAGTGATGCAACAATTTTTCCTAACTTTTAAGGATATTTCTAGTTATAGGTATCTAAATGTATAAGAAAAAAAAGTTAGGACAAATTTAAAAAGATAGCCGTAAAAGCAAAAAATCGTTAAAATTTAATTTTGAAGAACCGTATTTTACTTAAAATTAGTCTTAGAACCTTCTTCTATTGATTATTTTCAAGGTCATTGATTTTTCTTTAAACACGACAGCTTTCTACGACGCTGTCTAAATACGACAGCTTTTGACAAGAACACATAATGAAACTATTCGACGATGATAGAATGATACAAGAATAACCACAGGAACAAACAGGACCGAAAATAATATTGTGCGAAGTAGAACAGACAATTAGAAACAGAGACCTAAAATTGGCATTAAGGATCCGCCTACTTAGCTACTACGTGTTCTTGGTCTCACTTTATGCTGTCGAGTCCTGGACTGTGAATAAAATCGATCTAAATCGCCTTGAGGCTTTCGAAATGTGGTGCTATAGAAGAATTTTAAAAGTTTCCTGGGTGGAGAAGATTCGTAACTCCACATTACTAGAACGTCTCAGCAAGACTACTGAGATCATAAAAAGCATCAAGCAGAAAAAGCTGGAATATTTCGGACATGTAATGAGAGGTCCCAAATATAGATTGCTACAAAATATCATGCAAGGAAAAATAGCAGGCAAACGCAGTCCAGGACGAAGAAGAACCTCATGAGTAGATAGGGTACACAGCTTTGAGACCAACCCCTAAATTGCAACCCCTAAAATCGCAACCCCCGGTCGTAAGTTCCAAACGGCTGAACGTAGGATGACGTACGAGGGCTCGTTGGAAAGGGGATGAAAAATGGGGTTGAATGCAGTATGTGCCGTGCGCATCGGAGCATGCCAAAAGGTCATTATGGGGTATCTTCGTTTCTATTGGTCCGATCGGGGCGTACGAGGACTCGTTGGAAAGGGGATGAAAAATGGGGTTGAACGCGGTATGTGCCGTGCGCATCGGAGCATGCCAAAAGGTCATTATGGGGTATCTTCGTTTCTATTGGTCCGATCGGGGCGTACGAGGACTCGTTGGAAAGGGGATGAAAAATGGGGTTGAACGCGGTATGTGCCGTGCGCATCGGAGCATGCCAAAAGGTCATTATGGGGTATCTTCGTTTCTATTGGTCCGATCGTGACGTACGAGGGCTCGTTGGAACGGGGAGAAGGCGAAGAGACAAAAAACAAAGATGGCGGCGTTGCCAAATGGACGTTAAAACGTATCTTCGTTGCTATTGGTTGGATTTTGACGTATGAGGTGTCAAAGCGTTGGATGTCACGTGACATTCGACGCAGGACGTGACATTTGTCAC
Organism: Diabrotica balteata; assembly: GCA_918026665.1. Taxonomy (NCBI): domain Eukaryota; kingdom Metazoa; phylum Arthropoda; class Insecta; order Coleoptera; family Chrysomelidae; genus Diabrotica; species Diabrotica balteata. The sequence continues at coordinate 116,883,164 of OU898278.1, forward strand.
AGAACGTGACATTCGACGCAGGACGTGAAATGTCACGTGAAATGATGTGACATTCGACGTAGGACGTGACATTTGACGCAGGACGTGACATTTATGTGACATTTGACATAGAACGTACAATGACACGTGAATTGACGTGACATTCGACGCAGGACGTGACATTTATGTGACATTCGACGCAGGACATGACATTTATGTGACATTTGACGCAGAACGTGAAATGACGTGACATTCGACGCAGAACGTGAAAATGTTGCGTGAATAACGTGACATTCGACGCAGGACGTGACATATATGTGACATTTGTCGCAGAACGTGAAATGTAGGAATTACGTGACGTGAGACGTTTTGACGTAACAGTTATGTGTCAGTCAAGACATCGCTTGACATAAAACGTGACATTCAACATAGGACATATTCAGTAGTACTATGAATTCCATCGAGTACATACATAGGGTTATGGAATTTCAACGTAAACTTGATCAGTTAAATAGAGACATTAAATCATATGAGAATATAAAACAAATTAAAAGACAATTAGATAGCCTGCATATTGAGGAAAAAACGTGGAAACCAAAAGAGTTGAATCTACAGCAGCAGCAGCAGCAACAGCAAGACACCTGGATTTACGCCTGCAGAAAACTGCCACCAGCTTCATATCCATTGAGACGTATTCAACCAATACCATGGACGTTAGCAACAACACCAGCGAGCATATGAAAAGTGAAATAGACAATGTCTTTGCAATGTCTTGTGTAATATTAGCATCTGTATTTATTCTAATTTTAAAAATTATTTTCGAAATTGTAAGGAGAAAATTTGAATCTTCTTGTAATATAAGACTCGATCAATAAAGATGTGATAAATAAAAAAGCGTTTAATTTCTAATATATTTATTTATTTATACATAAAATTACAATGGCATTATGTTATTGGCAAACCAGTGACGTAGACGATCCACATTTCTTTCGGTGCATGAAAATAATCCAGAGGCATGACATGGGTTTGCAGTAGGGCCAACGTTTCCAGTAGCATGAGGTGTACCATCAAACTTGCAAACATCAATAATAATGGGAAAAACTCCAAAAACGTGACGTTTCTTATCCAAATATTCTGCTTTTTGTTCTCCTCTAACGTAGATGTAATCTGCTGCATACAACAACTTGGATTCTAGTATTTCATTGATTTTGGACAATTCTACGTGTCCATCAGAGTATCGAATTCCAAGCAGTTTTTTCTCCACGTATGATGCAGTCTTCTTATCCCCATTACTTAGCGCATTAAAAGGTTTCTGAGGCAAGAAGATGTAATGACTTCGTTTAAAACCTATTTCAATGGTAAGTTCTTTGGGAACAAACCATCCATCCACATTGAATCCCTGAATGTCTACGAATGCTACTCTCATGATGACTGCTCGCGTACTACTGGCAATTTATGCATCTAATTTAGACTTTTTACAATTTCGGAGAGAGGGAAGTACTCCATTACACAGTCGTGAATTATAATGCAATAAGCCTTGGTATTTTCGGGAAAACCATTATTCGCTTCAATATCGAGTTTTACGTCAACAGTGGATGCTTTCATGCTTTCTTCTTGCTTCGAACAATCGATGACGAACAATGTGTGTTGTGCGAAACCTGAGAAATCGAGTAGAGGTCGCTTTTGTTGAGAATGTATGTAGCTAGGATAGAATTCGGTATAATTGAAATAGGCCTCATTGTAGTCAGTTTTGCTAAAATCCAACTGCATTCTCTCGTTCGGCCAATATTCTCCATTTAAAGATAATCTGATACTTTGTATGTGGATATTGTCAAATAAGGTGGGATCGGCGTCGCTTTTGTCACGTTTATTGGTTTGAAAGAAAACAATGACATAACGAGGTCTTTCCACTGCATTGCTAGTTTTTACAGCCCAAACTTCACGTCTAGCGCCTTTGGTAAGTGCTGGTAATTCATGCAATTCCCACTTTCTAAAAGGAATAACTATAGGTTGATCTTGTTGAATGGATTTCATAAGTTCCAATTTAATATCATCATTGGGAAATATGTGCTTGACTCTAAGCTCAATATTGGTAATGTTAATCTTAACAGTTGTAACATGACCTGGAGTTTTTTCTTTGACAATTATGCAATCGTTGTCATTTCGAGCTCGAACTAGTCTTATTGTTTGACGACCACACGTAATCATAGGATAATCATTGAAAATGTTGAAAACATGCTTAAGAGGCATCTGTATGTTGAATGAATGATCGGCAGCATGTAGAATTGGATCCTTAGGGTAATTCCACCCCGCCATTGCCATATGACTGGAATCTTCTTGAGTATAACATGTCATAGCACGTACAGCGCTTACGATACCAGGATCCCGCACTGTTTCCATCTCCCTTGCGCTTTCGCTGTACGTACACGAATCGAAAAGAAAAGCACCCACATTATTTGCTAGTTTGACTTCACCATTGCCGTTTATTGCGAGCGATCCTTTAATGCATAACAAGGTTTCACTCATTGCAAAAAACGAGTCAACTTGATTGATGCTAAATTCTACAATGTCATTACAGTTGAATGATTTGATGAATGGTGCATATGTTCGGTATTCGGCCTTTCGAATCGATTCGTCAAACATCGGCTTACGATAAATATCAAATATTGGAGGCATTATGCTGTTTGAACGGGATCGTTTTCCATACATGGTTGTCATTTTTTCAGCTTAAAACCAAGTGATTGTAAAAACAATTTGTTTGCAAACGTAAGATGTTGCCGCTTAGATGAGGACGTACGATGTTGTCGCTCAGACGGCTGCACAACTAATGGTGTACTATGGGCAGTAGATTGTCTTATTACTAATCCCATTTCCCACGTGATCTAAGTTCCAACACCAAGGTGCTCTGTTCTCCTCGAAAGTTTACAGGGCGTCCGTCTTGATCGACAGCCAACACAGTGATATTGGTAATTTCTCGTTGCGGTACAACAGGTAAATACAACAAATTGTGTGGAGTTTCGTCAATTGCGTACCCAGGATTTGATTGTATGACAAATTCGTAGATCGTGTGAGCAGGTCTGTTACCATCGAAGGCTCCGGTACTAATGTTGCATTCAAAGCGTATGCTAGATACTTTAATAATCCTAACAGGTCGATCTGAAGAATGTGTCTGTCCTGGAGTGAGAATTGCAGGAGAAAATCCCAATACTGTACCAAGACTGTCAGGGTGCGTAAACGAAATCTTATATTTGCTGAAAATTTGACATTGCAACGTGTTGTGGTTAGGTTTCAGACTAAATATCGTTTCGGGCTTAAGCACATTATCAGCACCCAATTTCTTTTGTATATATTCTTCAATATCGGCAATTTCATAACATCCATCGGGGAAATCAAAGTTTTGCAATTGGTTTTTGTCATTGTAGTAATAAAACTTGTTATTTTCAATGTTTGGTATACTGTTGTAGGAATGGAAAGCACGAAGAGCTATTTCATAATCTTTGTTCGGATCCAACACGATCGGTGTGGGAGGTTGAAATGAGAATATGTAATTGGTGCTGTCTACTCTCAACAACTGCGACATGATGACTGACTCACGTCAATCTAGTAATAGGTTATTATATTAGAAAAACAATATTTACTTTAGTAGTTTTATTTGTTCCAAAACAAGTTTACATAAATGACATTTAGCTTGAGAATCAGGTGGACCATCCCAGTGAGTCTTCCAATCAGGTCTGTTGTAATGTACATAGCAGGGAAGTAGTATCTGCAAGTTAAATTCTCCTCGATAGTCTTCAGGCAATTTATGCCATATACTTAACAATTCTGAAGGTCGTACAGTTCGTATAAGATAATCGAGCGGTATGTATTTTAGTTCTTCTTCACTGAATTCTGTAAAATATTTTTTGCGAAACATATGGTCCATAAGCAGATTCGTACTTTTAGTAGGCTCCATTATATAAAAACTTTAAGCATAAATGTCCACAAATAATTTGATTGTACGTTTGATACTGATGGTTATTATAGGAAATGTTGGCACGTGCACCACCCAGATACTTAACAAGTTCTTTGGTCGGCTTTAAATTACCAAATGAATCGAAATACTCTACGTCGCTGTTTATCTTTCTATATGCTACCCAATGTGTCCCGTTATGTGTGGACACATCCAAGTTTACTATTGCACATTCTCGTTGTCGTGGACCGTCTCTAGGCAGAGCGTCATTCATGAAAACGCCTCGAAAATGTGGTATTTTAAGTATTTTCGCATAATGTGCAATCTCCACATCATATAGCGGACGATTGGGTAGCTTTATTGGAAGTTTTTTTTCAAATACAAGCCGAATCCACCTCTGGGTTTCTTACGTAGGTACAGACCCGAACCTATGTGTTCCATTGCTTTATTATGACGTATATCTTCTTCCAATTTCTTTTGGGCATTCTTTGCGTCGACTACTGTCTTGGCCACTCCGGCAGCACCCCCCGCTAAGGCCCCCAAAGCGGAAAGGCCTGCAAATAGAGGTATAAGAGGTAGAAAACCTCCGGATTTTAGTGGTAGTACTCGTGGAACATCAACTTCTTTACGACCACCAAGTCTTTTGATTATGGATTTTGCTATTCGTACAGCAGTCAAAGCAGTATCTGTTAACGATGCTCCTCTCTTCAGGGACTTTGCAATTTTTGAGACAACATCTCGATTGAATGAGTAACGTCCCCGTCGTCCACGACGAGAACATCCCATTCCCAACTTTCTCTTCGTCTTCATTCCGCCAGTTACAATTAAAGCAGCACTTTTTTCACCAATGCTAGCGTCTTTCGACTTGAAGCGCTCCCAGGCTCTATCTTCCAATTCTTTATCGGCCTTGTGACGTTCTTCGAGAGATGAATGCTGTGAATAAGCGATATCGTGTCGTTTGCAAGCTGCGTCTAATGGGTTAATTCCTGGATCTCCACGTGCAAGACGTTTTTGTAGTTTTGTTCCGGGACCGCAGTACTGATAACCGGGAATATGCAGCTCAATTGGCAGTTTATTAATTAGAGAGTTAACGAGACCTCCTCCTTCAACGACCAACATTGGACTGATACCATGCAAGTGGTGACATCTATAATATATTGTCGTACATATGTACTACACTTGTCACACGATGAAGATCGTTCAGCAAGAGCAGACGCTACCAATTGATAATCTGGACATTGTCCAGAAAGTGACAGTCAGTAAACATGGTAAATTACTACCAAACTCGTTTAGAGCCATTATTTGCGGTCCAAGTGGATGCGGGAAAACGAATGTCATGCTATCTCTTCTATTCAATCCGAATGGCGCCAAGTTTAAAAATGTCTATGTTTATTCGAAATCCCTCTTTCAACCGAAATACCAACTACTGCAAGATGTAATAGCACAAGTTAAAGGTGTAGGATATTACCCGTTTAAAGACAACGAAGAAATTATTAGTCCCAGCGACGCTAAACCCCACTCTGTGTTTTTATTTGACGATGTTGCATGTGATGGTCAGCAAAAGATTCGCGAGTATTATTCCATGTGCAGACATAAAGATATCGATGCCGCTTATTTATGTCAAACATATTCAAAAATACCAAAGCAGCTAATTAGAGACAACTGTAACATGATTGTACTATTCAAGCAAGACGAGATAAATTTGAAGCATGTATTTGATGAGCACGTATCACCAGACATGTCATTTGATGAATTTAAAAAAATTTGTTCTGAATGTTGGTGTGATAGTTATGGTACTTTGGTAATTATAAAAGATTTTGCTCTCAACAATGGCCGATATCGCAAAGGATTTGATAAATATATAAAATTATAAGGTGATTGGTTAGTCGTTAACAACATGTCAGATGATGCGGTTGCCATTGCCCTTCGCAAGAAGAAAGTCGCCGAATTGGCTAGATCAATTCGCAAAAAATATTTGGCATTGAAATTAGGTCGAACAGAACAAGACGAGTCCCTAAATAAACTATTTAAACCACTCTCGAAGCCTCTCAAAGATATTGCACAATCATCAAAAACGTTACATCATGCTATCACTAACAAGTTTGAACAAGTTAAAAAAGAAGAGGTGAAAAAGGAGGACAAGGAGGAGGAGGAGGGAGGAGAATGACGATGTATTTCTTGACGCACCTGATCAAGCGATACCTCATGAAAACATTATTCAAGAACCAATCTCTGACGAGATTTCGATGGATGCCGCCGACGAATATATGGATCAATATCCTCCAATAAGTCACAAGTATATAAAAGAATATTTGAAAAAAGACGATAGAATTGATAAAAACTATGGTCCATTTTACGATTCTATTAGTGGTTGGATAATGGGAAAACGTCGAATAAACTTTGACAAACGCAATGGAGACATAATAATAATTCGAGAACGTAATTTAGAAGAACGTAGGTTAGGTGGTACGCCAGGTCTATATCAACTTTTATTTTATGCCAACCCCGACCAGTATAATGATGAGGATTTACAAAAGTACAAAACACTGTTGAAAAACACAGAGATTCATCTGGATACCTTGGGACGTCTTAAAGGTTCCAGCGGAGAAAAATACCATTCTATTATTAAACCTCTATTCAAACCATCTGATGCAGCAATGAAAAAGCATGCACCACCTGCAACTCGATCCAAAAAAGAACTCGAACACAGAACGAAAACAACAACACGATCATCTTCATCTACGGCCAAAGGAACGGGATTGGATGACTCACGATTAACATACAACACTGCACCCATGGAGTATATTTATTGGGATGATCCAAATGAGTTAGTTGAACGTCTTAAACTCTTGGTGGCTTCGAAAGACGCCGGCAACACATCTCTCGACAACGAAATCGTAGCCATCATCAATGAACTAAGAGAAGCCAATATAATAGAGTAACTGGGAATGTCATTATCATTTCCACTATGAGTGTCGACAAATTCGGACATCACTCTCGTTATAGTAGTAGTAGTAATGCCCAAAAGGTGGCGCGAGTCACATTTCCACATACGTCTGACGGAAATATTAATGCCGAAAATGTGAAAATATCCAATGTCAAGGATCCATCAGATAGTGGCGATGCTGCAACGAAAAAATACGTTGATGGACAAATCAATGAGTTGCGTAACCTTCACTATCCATTAATTCAAACACATGGTGTGCTATTGCAACAAAAAACTGATGACATACAGGATTTAGCTATTGGCCTTAACGATGTGAGAAAGGAGCTTCATAAAACTACAGTTCCACTTCTCGAGCAAAAATTGAAAAAAATAATCAAAGATGATTTGAATGTACTGAAAAAGGATATGAATAAATACGTTGATGAACAAATTAATGGGTTGCGTAACCTGCACCATCCATTAATTCAAACACATGGTGTGCTGTTACAGCAAAAAACTAATGACATACAGGATTTAGCCATTGGCCTTAACGATGTGAGAAAGGAGCTTCATAAAACTACAGTTCCACTTCTCGAGCAAAAATTGAAAAAAATAATCAAAGATGATATGAATGCACTGAAAAAGGATACGGAGAACAATCTAAAATCTGCTGCAGAAACAGTTGCAAAGCATTCTATGTACGATATACAGATGGAACAGCGGATAAAACAAGTGGAACAATCATTAAAAAGCGTAGTAGATAGCATTCATTCATGGGATATAGACAAACGTCTTACGGTAGTTGAAGGTGCGTTAAAAAAATAATAATGTCTAAAGAACAGTTGATAAACGAATTGCATAAACCGGCACGAAAAAACTATCCTCGTCGACGAACAATAATCAAAGGAATCGATGACTTGTGGCAAATGGATTTGGCTGAAATGCGTCCTTATGCACATCAAAATAAAAATTACAAACTAATACTAGTTGTAATTGATTGCTTTTCAAAATTTGTGTGGACACGACCTCTAAAAACGAAGACTGGCGAGGAAATTACTCGGGCATTTTCGGATATTCTCGCACATACTCGACGACATCCGAAGAACCTACAATCTGATCAGGGAACCGAATTTTACAACAGAACATTTCAAAATTTAATGAAAAAACACGAGATTAATCATTACAGCACCTACACGATCAAAAAAGCAGCCATTTGCGAGCGAGTTATTAGAACGTTGAAAGCAAAGTTGTACAAGTATTTCAGTTTACATGGATCGTACAAATGGTTAGATGCTCTACCCATAATTACAGAGGAATACAACAACACAAAACACAGTAAAACAGGATACAAACCGTCTCAGGTTAACAAATCCAACGAAAAAACTATTTTAAACAAAAGTTATACTTATTTAAAGATTGCAGGTCCACGAAAGTTTAAAGTTGGCGACATTGTACGTGTATCAAAGGCAAAACATTTCTTCGAAAAGGCATACACGCCCAATTGGACTACTGAATTATTTAGAATTGTACAAGTTAAGATAACAAATCCTATAACGTATTTGCTCGAAGACATGCAAGGTGCGCCGATTAGTGGCGGTTTTTACGAAGAAGAATTGCAGAAAACATCAAACCCTGACATATACCTGGTCGAAAAAGTACTCAGACGAAAAGGCAATAAGATGTACGTGAAATGGTTAGGAATGGACAGCAAACACAACAGCTGGATAAATAACTCGAATATAGTTTGAGGATCTATATTTCGATACGCCGCGTAGACATACATTTTTTGTGAAAAGACCGATAATTAACCACAAGAAGTGGGAGAAGACAATGGTATAAATGTAGGACAAACTACGATAATATGTTCAGTTTACATCCACCTCGTTAACGACGTTAGAAACACACACACACACAGTAGTACCATGAGCTCTCAAGATAGCGGATACAACAGCCAACCTAATATTTTCGATGATGATGATGGCAGTGAATTTAGCATAGAATTTAACTACGATGAAGATAGTCAACAACCACCTAGTCCTGGCGCCGAATTAGATCGAGTATTGGCTAAATATGAAGCAGCTGCCACAAACGAGCAATATTGTTTATTGGAAACTACATATCCAATCAGCAGCTCTCTCCACATAAAAATTGGTCTATCTCCAGCTCGAGATTTTCTACCATCCATCATTCTGTGCCAACGTGATGATTTTAGAAGAATCAGTTTAAGTATAAGCGAGTGGAACGTCATAATTGTGTGGTTAAAAGAAAAAATGAGTGACTTTTTCCATGCTACATATGCGGATGGGTATGTTCCAATCGAATTTATGAATGGTGATTTTTGCAAACTAAGACAATTGGTAAAAGACAATGTAAAGTTGCTGACCATTGAAAAATTTGGAGTCGACTATTATTTACGTGAAGATGACGCCTACCACATTTTAAACGCAAACTACAGAATACTGTACCATAGAGTGGCATTGTTACAGAGTTTACAATTCCAGAAATACTATATAAATATTTCAACTTTCATTAAACAAAATTTTTGTGCTAAAGACTCTGTACATGGACCAGTTACAGCCTTCGCAGCATATATCGATATTTGTCCAAACACTTTGTTAAGTTTAGCTCTAAAGGAATATGTATATTATTATGAACATAGACATGTAAATCATTTAACTGAATAAATATATAATTCATTAGATATGTTGTCTTTTATTCTATTATAAATAAAACCAAAAATGTAAGATTACACAAATTTATTATTAAAAATTAAATTATACAATTCTAAAATACTAGTTAAATCTACAATATACAAAAACTGTGAGATAAGTGATCTTTTCTCTTTTTTTTTTTTGTTCTTATGAGTAACCATATACTACAAGAAAAAGAAAATTATTTATAATAAATGTTAATCGACAAGATAATGTCCCCACGGAAGCGTATTAAATGATTTTGGTATTAAGTACCTCTTATCGTCATAAGGACTTAGAGCCGTTTTGGATTGCTCGATGCTAAATACAGAATGTTGGTATGATCGAATACACCTTTGGCTCGCGGTTTGAATTTTGAATTCTTTAAGACATTTTTCATAGTCTTCGTACGTAATTTTATTTCGAACAACGTTATATTTCACTCCTTTTGCCTTTTTTGTTATTCCCAAATTTCCCAAGTCACATTCAATTCTCTCTTTGTTTAGTTGTTTTCTTTCTAGGCGCTGTCTCTCTTTGTCCCTCTCGTCGTCAGTTATTTGCAGTTTAAATGTGTACATTTTTGATCGTAATCCAATAAAATGTGTAATTATTTTCCCATTTGCCTCGTCCTTCATTAATCCGGGGATTTTTGTATTTAACCGTTCTATCTCATATGAGTTGTTTTCGGCATAGTCGGAGGTATCAAATTTATTTGGATGCGCTCTTATAACCTCTCTATATGCATCTGAACATTGCAATTCATAAATAAAGCTGTCGGTGTCCATGTACAACAATGAACAGTTGTTCTCTCCCATCGTTGGAAGCATAAAGTTGTAGTGAAAATCGTACATACATACTTTTGATATATCTAGGATTGCTGCGCCTATATACAGGGGTTTATTAAAGCATACTTCTGATTTTTTAAGTTCGATAGCTACCAAATTTTCGCTAAAGATCGTACGACTGTGAAATCGACTACTCGCAATCAAATTTCTGGCTCCGTACCTTCCATGCCATTTTTTACATAATTTTACAATACGATGACGTCTTTGGTTCTGTAAAGTTTTTCCGAACACCGCATTGTTCATTAGCTTGTAGAGATTTTTCTCAAAACTGTTGGTGGCTGCCGCCCGTAAATTTGTATTTAATTCGATATACGGTCGCAGCCACGCAGATTGATTAAATTTCAAAACTTTATGTATCTTTGTTAAAATTAACCCGTTAGCTAATGCCTGTTTAAGAGTTCTATAATGCATAATATATTTGGTTTTGTGATATAAGGTTGGTATTAACTTTGGCAATTTTGAACCGGGCGGAATGCGGTGTTCGGCAGCAAATGGAAAATCTTTATGTTTGTCGTGTAATTCGCGTGGATACTCCAAGTCAACTTGGAAAAAATAGCCCTCCTTTGCATCATCCTGTATTGACATAATATCTATATGGCCTTCGGGAAGATTACCAACACCAAATTTGGTAACATCTTCGATCCACTTGAACCCTCCATATGGAAGCAATTGTAACATTGCCCAGCCATACAGATTGTTCACATCTAAATAGAGGATGTACTTAGAGGGCCGTGTGGGATCATAAGACGAAATGTATTTGTTGTTGGCCTCAGAATATCTGTTGCTACAAACAGATATTCCACCTCTGATTGCTTTTTCCATAAACAAGATCATATCCACATCTTTTAGCAATTCTAATTTACATTGTGTGTATCTCAACATACAATCCCACGTGTATCCTGGCATGGTATAATACCATGCTGGATCTAATTTATATGTGTCTCGACATTTTTGTCGGAACTGTTCAAACACATCAGCCAGCAGCAGAATATCTGTTTTCAAATACAAATCGCTGTATTCTCCCAAATTTTTACAATTAAATTTCTTCCAAACATTTTGGGCATGAGCATACTTCGCTTCACTAATGTATTCATTATTTAACTTACTATAAAAATGGTTAATTGTGGGTAAAGAAGTTTCATCCAATTTTTCCAAACTATCAATATAATCATAACAAAATACTCCTTTACAAGTTAACAAATTAAATGTATCATTATCTAATTGACTAAATTCTCTTTTCAAAATCTTCTTTTCGGATGTGTCTAAAAGAGATGCCAATTCATCGAGTGAAGCTCCCATAAATCTTAGAGAATCAATAAATCGTAATTTAATTTGATGTTCGTCAGATTGTAATGTAAAGGAAATGTATTTTTCTTTGTTTATGGGAAGTAAGCTCAAGTGCCCATGCTTGCAAAGATCTATAATCATAAAATGCGAATCGTAGCCACTAAAATTATGAAATACGATTGGGACGACAAACAATTTTTTAAAGTTCAAATTACATGCTTGGTGCGCAAATCCCCGTACTTGTCCCGTAAAATGATCGTGATCTACAACAACTGTATCTGTAGCCAAAAAGCGTTTCTCACAAATATGGCAAACAGTTGCCCTATTTGTGTTGGGTTTTTCGACCATAGGTACAATTGTCTTTATTTTGGAATTTACAAATTTGGAAATTTCGGTCATTTCTTTTGCGAACCACTCCATGCAATTTTCACCTCTATAGCTATTAAAATAAGATAAACTATCATCGTACGCACATTTCAAATAATAACCTGCACTAAAAGGTACATGTTTCTGATATTTTGCTGTTTTACTCACTGAGACATTTGAATCTGTAAAATTATGTAATTGGCATTCAAAATCGGCATAAACTATAAACGGAGTTGTTTGTTTGTATGTAAAATTGCGAAAAGCCACATGGTCATATTTGGGAACAGTCATTTTACATTTATTCACATCTGAACACATTTCTTCGTGCTCTGCTAGTTTGCTTTCACTGCTAAAATAGTTTAAACAACGATCACAAATATATTTTTTCCATTTTGTTTTGTTTACCTGTGACCTCACTAATTTTCCTAAATCTTTAATCCAACAATAATGAAGGCGTATTTCAGTCTGATCATCATCTTCTGGAGGAGCATCGTAATCGTTTAACTTTGGGAAATATTTATCTTGTATAAGGAGCAAATTAACATGCTTTTCCATCTTTTGCGGTGTCAGTCTGGCTGGTACTACTTCATAAAATTGTTTGTCCTTAACTACGTTTAATTCTAATGCAAAAACATTGACTGATATGGCGTTTAATTTTTCAAATTTGGAAATTTGGCTTAATGGCATTGGGCTTTCTAATTTGTCAGTTTGTAAAACAGTAGAATAATGTGGATATTTTGAAACTCGTTGTGGATGATCTTTTGCTGGATACAGAGCGCTAACTATTGACCAATAAAAACAAGCCTGATCGAAGTTATGCACATTAATGCACGCTCGTTTTTTCTGAATCTCTATTGGCAAATCAATGAACGATGAACCGTTTCCTATTTCTACTTTATTAATATTGACTTCTAATGAGATTACTTTAGACAGAGCAGCACCAGAATCTTTTTCTGCAAATTCAGACAGCTTTGTAAAAATTTTATCCTTAACATTTTCACTGAACCAAAGATGTAAATCGGTCGATGCGTCTATAATAGCATTTTTAGTGTTAAAATATTTTAAATCTAAACTTTCGCTATCACTTGATTTTTTAATGAATTCGCCGCAAAATGTAGTATTGACTTTAAGCATTCTATTTGTTTTTAAAATAATTTTAATTTTTCTACTAAAAATAATATAACAATCATTTAGGAACTGTGTTAAGTCCTTATGCACTAAATTAACTATAACTCCAGTTTTAATTCGACTAGCAAAACATGAAATGACATTTTCCCATTTAACTCTATTGCGTAATTTTGAATTAAGCCCCAACCCAACGTACTTATTATTGAAATTTAAAATAATTTGCCTAAAATGCTTAAAATGTCCTATGTAAGTTTGCAATTTTCTAACTGTTCCTACGGATAGTTTATTGTTTTTAATTACTTTACTACATCTAAAAATTTGACTATTTAACCGTCTTGTCCAAACTTTACGATCTCTTTCAGTGAATTTATCGAAAATTATTTTACTAAGCTTTTTAATAATGTGCATCAAATCATCAGACTGTTTAATCACTTGTTTTATATGCATGGCTACTCACACAAACAAACAATAAGAAAAAATCACTTACCTTATTCAACTATCTTAAAGGATGCAAGGAGTCTGCTTTTTCCAATATCAACTTCCCCTTCGTATATCAGCGAATAGTTTCCGCTGTTGAGGTCCGTTATTGCTGCTTGGTAGGCTTTGGTTACCCGCTGTGGTAAGAAGACAACTTCAGCACCCAAATCCAGCAGAACTGTCTCCCCAAATTGTGTTGTTACCACCTTTGCACTGTGGATGGTAAATTTTTTTCCAATTTGTAGATCTTTAAGTTTTTTTATTGGCTTACGTTCTGCAACCAAGGATGCATTATTTAGTTTTGATAGATCCATCTACAATAATAATAAAAAACTATAGTTTTTCCGCTTAACGTGAATGGAGAGATGCATTACATACTTGGCAATAGAGAAGAACCATATACTACAAGAAATCGAAATACGAACAGCGGAGAATACTTCTTATAAAAAATAGCAGACGTGGAATGTTTTACAACACCCACATCGATAAAAAGGACACAATAAATACATAGAAATATACATTTTTCATAAAATACTGCATGAAATACGAACAGAGAGATGTACAATTCTCATAAAATACAATGATAAAAAGGACATAATAAATACATAGAAATATACATTTTTCATAAAATACTGCATGAAATACGAACAGAGAGATGTACAATTCTCATAAAATACAATGATAAAAAGGACATAATAAATACATAAAAAGAAACAACCGCTTACCTTTATCAGATATATGTAAGTCACTGCACACCGTATTGACTACTGCGAACTTGTTGTTGTTGTAGTACGTTTGCGAAGCGAACTGTGACAACGTATGCGCTCCTCGGCCTTTTAAAGAACAGAACAGCATATCGCCCCACCCGAGCCCGAGTTGCGTCAACCTAATGTGCCTACGGTACCATCAACTGATTCGTTTCATAGATAAGCAACACCTTGAGTTCTAGAAATGCTAATATTTTTATATTTATTTTTATTTCTTCAACTAATATTTATGGTAATATAATAAATTGATATTGCGGTAAGAGAATCGTTGTTATCAATTTAGAATTTTGTTGATGTGGTTGCTGATATCTTCATACATTTTACAAAATGTAGCAACTGCGGTTTTCTTTCCGGTGTACTTGTTTTTCCAATGATTAAAATAAAATTTGTTATCACACTTGTTTACGTGTTTTGAACAACGCGGTGTATTGTTATCATGAGGCTTCATCCGGTTTGCTATCAAATGCACAATTTTAACATATTATTATTTAAAATATTTCTGTCTTAATATTTCAGTATATAATTCTGTTTTTGTGAATTTTGTATAAATAACTATAGTACCAATTTTTTTGGAAATTAGTATAAATCAAGATGCTGGTCTCTTTACATGTCTTATTGTTGCTCTCTGTATCTGTGAGTGCAGAGAATAGCACTCTGGCGTATGCTAGTTCTTTTCTTAAACGTTTCGGATATCTAAATACATCAAATAATGCTCTTTCTAGTATAGATATGGCCCTAGTTGCTTTTCAGGAAAAATACAATCTTCCTGTGACTGGAACATTAAATAATGATACTATAAATATGATTATGAATAAGCCTCGATGTTCTGTTGGTGACAATAGCTATGCAATTTATTCGAAGTGGAATAAAACGATTTTACGCTGGTATTTCCCTCGTGCCGCTGCATATGTGTCACTGAAGGCATCTGAATGTCTCTGTTATGACGCTCTGTTACCCTCTGTGTACCTCTGCTACCCTCTGTTACCCTCTGCTACCCTCTGTTACCCTCTGCTACCCTCTATTGTCCTCTGTTATTGTGTCTTTGTCTTTTAAAATGTCGAACGTCACGTCACAACGTCACACGTCACGACATTTCACGTCCTACGTCGAATGTCACGTCAATTCACGTGACATTTCACGTTTTGTGTCGAATGCCACATAAATGACACGTCTTACGTCGAATGTCACGTCTTGCGTCAAATGTCACGAGACACTTCACGTTCTGTGTTGAATGTCACATAAATGTCACGTCCTGCGTCGAATGTCACGTCAATTCACGTGACATTTCACGTTTTGTGTCGAATGTCACATAAATGTCACGTCCTGCGTCGAATGTCACGTCAATTCACGTGACATTTCACGTTTTGTGTCGAATGCCACATAAATGACACGTCTTACGTCGAATGTCACGTCCTGCGTCAAATGTCACGAGACATTTCACGTTCTGTGTTGAATGTCACATACCTGTCACCTCCTGCGTCAAATTTCACGACATTTCACGTTCTGTGTTGAATGTCACATACCTGTCACCTCCTGCGTCAAATTTCACGACATTTCACGTTCTGTGTTGAATGTCACATACCTGTCAACTCCTGCGTCAAATTTCACGACATTTCACGTTCTGTGTTGAATGTCACATAACTGTCACGTCCTGCGACAAATGTCACGTCCTACGTCAACGTTCTCTTAGCCACTGTACTGAAACGAAGAAGAAGAATGTTCAAGCGTTGACATGGCTTCTGTGTGTGTGTGTGTATGTGTCACCAACGCTTTCATTTGACACTTCATACGTCAAAATCAAGCCAATAGCAACAAAGATACGTTTTAACGCCCATTTGGCAACGTCGCCATCTTTGTTTTTTGTGTCAAAGTATTCCCCGTCTTATCCCCGTTCCATCGAGCCCTCGTACGCCCCGATCGGACCAATAGAAACGAAGATACCCCATAATGACCTTTTGGCATGCTCCGATGCGCACGGCACATACTGCATTCAACCCCATTTTTCATCCCCTTTTCAACGAGCCCTCGTACGCCCCGATCGGACCAATAGAAACGAAGATACCCCATAATGACCTTTTGGCATGCTCCGATGCGCACGGCACATACTGCATTCAACCCCATTTTTCATCCCCTTTTCAACGAGCCCTCGTACGTCATCCTACGTTAAGCCGTTTGGAACTTACGACCGGGGGTTGCGATTTTAGGGGTTGCAATTTAGGGGTTGGTCTCAAAGCTGTGTACCCTATCTACTCTCATGGTTGAAGAACTTGCGAGATTGGTGTGGTGTAGATACAAGCATGCTATTTAGGTTGGCAGTGGATAAAATTAAAATAGCTATGATGGTAACCAACGTTCTGAAAGGAGATGGTACATGAAGAAGAAGTCAGAAGAAATCAGTTGGCCCATATCAGATACCCACTGAGCTAATAAAATGCATTGACGAAGAAACACTGCATATACTTTTAGATCTGTTCAACAAAGTATATACAACAGAAGTAATACTCGAAGATTGGTTGCTGTCCACGTTTGTTACACTACCAAAGTCAGTACATGCGACAGAATGCCCCCAGTATAGAACAATTTCCTTAATAAGCCATACACTTAAGATATTTCTCAAAATAATACATGGAAAACTATCCAAAAAATAGAAAAAGATATAGATCACACCCAGTTTGGATTCAGAGGAGGACTAGGAACGATAGAGGGTCTCTTCGCTTTTAACGTTCTCGCGCAAAAACAACTAGATATGAACCAGGATCTCTATGTCTGCTTTATAGATTATCAAGAGACTTTTGATAGCGTACGACATCAGAAACTTGTAAAACTGTTAAAAGAAAAAAATGTGGATAGTCGAGATATACGGGTTATTGCCAATCTGTACTGAAATCAGAAAGCAAAGGTTAGAATCGAAAATGTCGATACATAAACTATAGAAATCAAAAGAGGTATTAGACAGGGTTGCGTGCTGTTCCCATTGTTATTCAATCTGTACAGCGAAGCTATTTTTAAGGAAGCAATATCAGAGAAACAACAGAGTATATCAATAAACGGAAAAATCTTGAACAACCTAAGAGTCGCAGACGACACCGCTGTTTTTGCAGACAGTCAAGAAGCACTGGAACGCTTAGATTACATCCAGTCAGTATAAAATATGCACTACAAATAAACGTTAAGAAAACCAAGTACATGATTATTTCTAAGCAACATACAGTGGAAAGCTAGATATCGAGGGAAAACAAGTAAAAAGAGTGAATAACTACAAATATCTGGGAACTTGGGTAAATGAAAACAATGACCAAGGTAGAGAAATAAGGACACGCATTAAAATTGTAAGACAAGCATTTATAAAAATGAAAACAATGTTTGTTAATCGAGACCTTCCTCTGGGGCTGAGGATAAGAGCCTTAAGATGCTACGTGTTCTCGATTTTGTTGTATGGAATATGAACTATGTTGTTTGGAATGGAAAGCTGGACACTATAAGTCGACAATATACAGAAGTTTGAATCATTTGAGATGTGTTGCTATAGAAGGTTTTTGAAAATACCATGGACCCAACGAGTTACAAATGTAAAAAGTGTTACAAAAGGATTGCGAGGTCATAAAGCACATCAAAACAAGAAAGTTAAACTATTTAGGTGCCACATTACTAGAGGTGCTAAATATGAAATATTAAGGCTCATAATGCCAGAGCAAAATCAAGGGTAAGATCCATAGAAAGACAATGCATCTCCTGGCTAAGAAACCTACGAATATAAGTATAGTTGCAGCTCAGCTCTTTTTAGAGCAGCCGCAAATAAGGTACGGATAGCTGTGATGATAGCCACCCTCCGATAGGAGAATGAACTACAAGAAGAAGAAGATTTTTCTTTTTTATTAAGTAAGCCATTAGATTAAAACGACATAGAAAAAATTTTATAGAATAATGTTTACGAGAAAATAGGGAAAATGACCCAAAAATGATCACAAAGTTTAAAACATATCATCACGGGTACTGTACATTTTAAAGACGTCTTGCAACCGTCATTTTAAAGAATAAGGACAGAAGTTTTTTTTTAAAAGAAAATTGCGTGTTTTCGTGTTTTTACTTCATTTTTTGAATATACTTTTCTCAAAAAAAAAAAAATATCTTTGACTTTATAAGGTGAGATTTTGATAGAAAATTTAATTTTGAACAACTTTTTGTAGATGCATATGTACGAGTGCATAAAATTCACCTAAATGCACCCTAGAGCATAGGGACTAATTAATCTTTTTCTCAAAAACGCACTCCTTTAAATAGTAGCGCTTCACGTATATTTCATATCTGTGGGTCTATTGACCATATGAATTCCCTTAATACCGGGAGACATTTTCTCTCCTGTTGCCGACCAGAATGTATTAATGTAGCTTCCACTATTTTTTAAATAATTTTAAACTGTTTGTCCTTGTTTAGTGTAGTGTTATGTTCAATTTTATGATTAATTTTAAGTTTATGACATTCTGCAATTGTTGGATAGCCCAAAATTTGACGAAGTCTAAATCGTTAATCACAAAAATTCTTTTTATCATCCATTAACTTCGAATTTTTATCGAAATTAATCAATTTATTCATTAAAAAAACGTTTTTTGGCTTTTTCAGATGCCCTGAAGATGCTCTAGGAAGCGAAAGTACTTGGGCAGATTTAATTAATAAAACAGGGCTCGATATCTGCCTTTTATTTTATCAAAGTTCATTTATTCGAGCATTCAACCTTATATCAACACATTTTTACTAAAAAGACGAACATAAATATTCATTCAATAACAACCGTTGAGAAATATATATTAAATATTATGTCATAATCAACAGATATACACAATCATAGCCTAGTATTACCTAAAATTAGAATCATTCTGAAATATTCACGCCTAAGAGAGCGGCGCCAACAAACAAAAATCAAAGTCGAAGGACTAAATACGAAATTCACGGAATATTTATACAGACAAAGAATATCGAAGAAGATCGCTGGGAATGAAATATGAGAAAACGATAACGTCAAAAAAAGCTAGGAAAAATTAAAAAATAATACAATTTGAGAGAAAGTGAAGACAAAATGTGAAGAAAAGAAGAAATTTTTTACAATACAGAACACAAGAAACACAACAGGCATTGAACCAGTATAAATGAATTAGAAATGAAACGAATGGAAAAAAACAACTTAAAATAATCTGCTATGCAGACGACGCAATGCTACTCTCTCAAAATGAAGATGATGTACAACGTATGCTGCACCAATTTAATTTAACTGCCAGAAAATTTAACATGTTAATTTCTCCAAAAAAGACACAATGAGCAAATTTACTAAGATGTAACGGATGATGACTGGAGCTGTAACGTTAGATAATAGAACAAATGATGAATTTTAAACAACTATGCATCACATCTAGCTACAAAACTCTCGAAACAGAAGTGGAAGATCAAGTGAATAGAGCACACAGAACCTTCCGCAGGTTGTCTGAATGAAACACCATGTAGAAACAAAAATATTGAAAAAGAAATAAAGTCAGAATTTACAGAACAGTCATCAGACATAGATATATGCGGCAGAAACACACCTGACACAGACAGTACAAAAAGGATATTAGAAACAGCAGAGATGAAAAGATTTAAAAAAATTGATGGTAAAACACAATAGGACAGAGCTAGAAGTACAGATATATCTTCTTCTTGATTTGCCTATCCGTTACGAATGTTGGCAATCATCATAGCAATCTTTATCTTATCTGCAGCAGCGCAGAAAAGCTGCACATATGTTGTTTTGAACCAGATTCTGAGGTTCTTTAACCAAGATGTTCTTCTTCATCCTGGACCTTGTTTTCCAAATATTTTTCCTTGTAGGATGGCTTGAAGGAGAGCATATCTTTATTCATTTCGCATAATATGTCCGAAGAATTGTAACTTTCGAAATTTGATGGTGATCAGTAGACTTCTGCAAATATGCAAATAAAAATGTAGAAAATATGCGCATAAATATGCACGTGTTTACCCGAAAATATGCAAATATTTTACAAAATATGCATACAAATAAATAAAAAAATCGTAAAATAGTAACAATTTTATTTAAAAAAAAAGTGTACATAACTAAATATTTCCTACTATTCATTAAGATTTATATTTATTTTAAGTAACTACATCATTTTTAAGTATGAACAAACTTATTTAAAATTATGGTAACAATAAATGACCAAGTGGTGTTCAAAATTTTCTAACAAAAACTTGTGGCTTCTGTCTGAGTACATATATTTATATATGGAAAAACTTCGTTCAACATCATCTGATGTAACGGGAGCATTTTTCAAACTAACCAAAACATTTGGTTCTAAATTAATTGTTTCCGAAATATTTCCAGCTAGAACAATGACTACTTTAGAAAGAATATGGTAACCTTTATTTTTTTCTATAGTAGCTTCAAATTTTTTTAAAATATCTTTTCCAATATTACCTCTAACGTTCCGACAACATAACGCAAATTCTTTTATTAATGCTGTACTTTCGAACAATGACAGTTTTGGTGATTCTAACTGAGTAATTGTTTTTTGAACAAAACTAAAATTTGATTTTATAAATGAAAGTTCTTGTTTAAGCAAGTTACTCTGAAAAGTTTGTTTAGAATCCAAAAGAGATTGGGAACTTTCATCTGTTAACGTATCAATTATGTTTTTTATTTTAACAAAATGATCTGCATAAAAATTAGCTGCTTCTATTCTAACCATGTTCCCCATCGCGTTAAAATAGGTTGTGGTGGAAGAGGAATGTTAGGTAGCATTTCTTTATAAAGTTGAATTCTTATAGGAGATTTAAGAAATACTTTTTTGACACTGGATATCATGGTATTTACAAGAGGAACCTTTTTTCGTATTTCCTCTGCAACTCTGTTTAGTCCATGCGCTACACAAGTAACATGTATTAAATCTGGGAAAAATATTTTTAAATTTTGTCCTGCTTTCACCATATAAGGAGCAGCATCCGATAAAATAAGCAGTAATTTATTAGAAGGAATAGTTGTCGGAAGAAAAAAAGTTGCTAATGTTTCTTGTATAAAACGCGAAATTGTTAAAGCATTTGTTTTCTCACGTTGCTGGCATGAAATAAGATGAGATTTTGGTAAGGTATCTTCTTTAAGAACACCAATCAATAAATGAGCAATATACTTTCCTGAGGAATCAGTGGTTTCGTCTACAGATATGTAAAAATAATTATCTGCAATTTCTTCCTTAATATTAATTAACACCGACGAGTATAGCCCGTTCACATTGTTTCTTCTTAGAGACCGATCACTTGGAACATTAAGTTTGCAATATTTTTTAGAAACGAACTAAAATTTACATTTGCTAATTTAACAAGTCTTCATTAAAAGTTTCTTGCTCATCTAATTTTTTTGAAGTAGATTGGAAACATTTAGCCATTGAAGTTTGATGTTTTCCTCCTATTTTTCCTTTTTTTTGCAATGTGTGAAGCAGTTCTCACATGTTGGTCTATCTGAAATTTCTTCTCACATGCTATCTATAAATAAAAATAAAACCTTTATTTTAACCCAACCTTTAAAATATAAAAATATGCAAGGTGTTTTTGGTTAATCAAATAACTGGTTTGGAAAAAAAAACACTCGCTAAGTGTTTTAAATGCAGTATTAATCCACAAATTAGTTTTCGTTACTAACCATTAGTACATCATATAACTTATTTTAAAATTCAACAAAAGTTTTTTTTTTGTTATATCAATTACAATAAAAATAATTGTGTTTTAGAATAGCTGACTTCATAAAAAAAAGTAAAGGTGAAAAATTTTTCTAAATACACACCATTGTATTGTACCATGGACAATTTTTTCTCACTAAAGGAAGCTATTTTTCATTTAAAAACAACCTACGAGTACTAAATTTCAAGTAGATACGTTTATTGGTTTTAAAGTTATTGTTGTTATTAACTAAAAGAATTTAATTTTTTTTAATTTTAACACCCTGTATCTCGAAAAGTAAATAAGTTTGACCCCTCATTAACTATATCGTTTTGTTCAATTTTTCGAGAAGTATCTACAGTCAAACGTTGTAAGTGTCATTTGGAAACACCCTGTATGTATGAAATATTAGATATTTGATAGAAAATATTAGATACTTACAATTTTGCCACAGACTGAACAGTAGATTTTTCCCATATCCATAGACAGCTCTTTATAAGGTTTAATCCAAGTTGAAGCAATGGTTATTTTAGGCATTATCAAATCACAATCTTCCTTTTTGTTACGCACAACGAGTGTTTACGCTTTGAATATCAAAACAAAAATTATTTACAAATCTGAGCATTAAATTAGAAATGTTTAGGTACCTAATTTAATAAACTGGGAGATTTTGGAAAATCCCTAAATTAGGAACAAAACTATTAGCCGTTTACCTGCTGTTAAGATACAATAAATTGTAGATAGATTTGGGGATTAGATCATAAACTGCAAATGAGCGAACCGTTAGCGATTATCCAATAACTGAATGCCTCAGTGACCGAGACTTTCTAAGAATGTTGAGGGCTACTTAAATTGATCTTCTTTGAAATTGTAAATGTTTTGTACCTGTAGAGATTACGTACTTAGATCATTTCTTGATTAAAATGACTACAAAATTTTATACAAGAATTGAAATAAATTGGTAAGTTTAAAAATTTTCAAATACAGTATAAAAATCTGAACTTTTATGCACTTTATGCAAACTTTTATACAAATATGCCAAAATATGAAATATTTGCATAAAATATGCACAATATGCAAAATATGCAATAGGCATATTTGCCGAAGTCTAGTGATCAGTACCTCTCAATTTTTATTCATTTTTATGAGGAACTCCTTATTTGTGACTCGGTCAGTCCACGAGATCTTAAGTATTCTCCGATATAGCCACATCTCAAATGCTTCCCGTTTTCTGCATATATCTTCGTTTAAGTTCCACGATTCAACACCATAAAAAAGGACGGAGAAGACGCAGCATCACAGCATTCTTACTTTTGTATTAAAAGATAGGTTGTGACTCTTGACGAAGGCCCCCATCCGATTGAAGGTGGATCTAACTTTTCCGATTTTCCTCCTTTTCCTCTAATCTCCTGGTTATTGGTCCATTCTTCATTTATTATGGTGCCGAGGTAGTTATAATAGTGCGTCATTCTTTCTACAGCGGATTGGTTGACAGAGAGTTGACCTTCTGTTATCTTTTTCTTGCTATTTGTCATAAACTTTATCTTCTTAACGTGTATATTGAAACCATATTGTTGACTGTAATACATGATTTGTCTTATAAGAACTTGTAGGTCTTCTAGGTTTTCCGCAAATACTATGGTGGCATCTGCATATCTGATGTTGTTTAGTCGGTAACCATTTAGTAAAATACTTTTTTCAGTTTCGTGCAAAGCTTTGATAAATATTCTTTCAGAACACAGATTGAAGATTAGAGGAGACAAGATACAGCCTTGCCTCACACCACGCATGATTTTCACATAGTCAGTGTGTTCACCTTCAACTCTGAGATTTGCTGTCTGATTCCAGTAAAGATTTCTAATTATTTTTAGATCTTGGTTGTTAATTCCTGCTTCTCTTAGTATTTGCATCATCTTGGCATACTGTACTCGAGTGTGATGTACAGATATATCACAGACATAAAATGGGACAATTTATATAAGCTGAATGATAAGTAGACTAGTAAAGACGGTAAGTGGAGGTTCCCCAATAGGAAGACGATCAGTAGGAAGACCACGAAGATGATGGAATGACAACTTACATTCACAAATAGGCAGAGTTATGTCTACATAAAAAAGAAGATTTATTCATGTCTTTTATTTTAGATTTATTCATATCTTTTATTTTAGATTTATTCATGTTTTACTGTGCAAATTAACGTTATACTTAACCTATTATGTGCAAAAATATTTTCGTTTAACTTAAAAATCCACAAAAGGAAATTTGTATGTCTTTATATTTTATTTTGCATGTGAAATTGTTAAATCCTGTTGCATGTGAAATTGTTTAAAAATATTTTAAACCATTTTTTTTATGTCTACAAAATACAAATTTTGTTTTTGGAAATCTTTTTAATTTTTCTTAAAATATTTTTAAATATGCTTGTTTATCATAAAACTGTAAAAATTGGAACATAAATAAATTACATTTACAATATTCTCCGGGGTATATTTTAAGCCTTGTTTTAATAACATCCGTTAGAGCATTTAGTATATTAAAAACCGCAACATTAAACATTTTGTAAAAGGCAAAAAGCATAATAACAACATTTTAAAATGCAATCGCAACTGAATTATTAAAACCAGACATCCTGCGAAGGGGCGGCAATCTCCCCTATCGAGTCGTTGAACCCCCACCCCTTCATCGACGAGGCGCACGTCGATAATAAGACTATAGGGGTTGTATATGTATGTCGCGCAACACTAACACTAGGCAGCCTATTTGTACTTTTTCTTTAACAATATAGGGGTAAAAACAATATTTTATTAGTTTATCGACAATCGTAGCGTGCAACAAAGACTAATATTATGTGTGTGAGAGTAAAATCCGCAGAAATCTGCAGTGGTGCGAATCAGGAATCTTGTGAAACCGTAAAATGACAGCCAGTAATTCTCCTTGTCGGGATACTCTATTTTTGTTGTAAATAAAAGCACCCTCAAACGAGGATTTTCGTTCGAGATCTAGTGTACCGTTTAATTTTTGTGAAAATATTCGTTCGAGTGGGATTTTCAAGTGTCGGAAGTTGTGTTTAGTGTTCCCGTTTTCACCACAGTACGCCATTTTGCAATTTCCTTTAGGCGTATACAGTTTATGTTGATGTCGGGTTTAGGCTGGAATTTGGTGGTACTTTTTCGGAATGTTGAGGTGGATTGATGCTGTTTAAGTTTCTTCAGAAGGTATTTATGCCACCTTTCTTTTATTTTTAACGAGTTTGTGTTCAAGACGTGCTATATTTGGCGGACAGATGTTTTTGACATAATATGCGCAGATTTTATATGCTAAGAATTTCCTTTCTATAACCTTGTGTAGATTGTTGCTAAAACGTTTAAATAAAACAGAAATTCCTATATTTTAAACCAAAAAGATCATTATTGTAT
Source organism: Diabrotica balteata (assembly GCA_918026665.1). Taxonomy (NCBI): domain Eukaryota; kingdom Metazoa; phylum Arthropoda; class Insecta; order Coleoptera; family Chrysomelidae; genus Diabrotica; species Diabrotica balteata. The sequence continues at coordinate 116,908,692 of OU898278.1, forward strand.
ATAAGTAAACATAAATAAAGCGTTTTTTGTTTGGATACATTTGCGTTTGGACATTATGACGATATGTACTAACGTCAAGTGAAACATCAGCCTGGTAATTGATTATTTGTATGCAAATTTGCCGTGTATAATTTTATGTTTTGCGAATAAGCAGCGAGTCAAAACTGCTGTATAAAAACACCAAATGTAAATATGAAACATTGATTTATTCTAAATAACTGCATTTTCAAGCTTAGGCTACATTAATCAATAAACCGTGGGCAGAATTAAACACTTTTAAAATTTAATATACAAATTGTTGTGCTAGATTGCCTTTAGGCGTGTGTGCTACAATATTATTGAAGCCTGAAAAGCCTATTGCCTGAAAAAGCCTTTTGAAACAAATCTTGGCATTTAATTTATGAGATCTAAACATTATTTGAGTTGTGAGTAGAATGAAATATTCTTAACTAGTCGAGGGATTTTATAGTTTGCTTTAAATAATTAAGGAATGCTTATTTAGCGTTTTCTCGTTTAGTGGTACATTTGTTTCAGGATATTTGCAGGTTTTTTTCTTTGAATTAAATTTAGAATCTCAATGTTTTAGTTTTTATTCTTATTTTATTTGATTTTTTTATAAATATGTTATACAGGGACTATATTTCTTTGGTAAATCTTATCTTTTGCTTTTATATCAGTATAATTTTAAAATATTATTTAACCATCTTGTTTCGCAATTTATGGAGTCAAGCAATATTAAAAATTCAATTTATAAATATAAATGAATCGGTCAATTTGAAAAGGGACAACCTCCACTTTTTTAAATTTCATAGGAGAGGTAAAAAAATACTTTTTATCTTCATTACTATTAAGAACTTAAATGTTTTTATGTATTTTTTGGTTTTATGATTTACTATACACACCGAAGAATATTATAAAAAGATATTTTTTAATTTTAAAATACCTAGAAACCGAATTTTTTTGTAAAAGAGATAATACGTTTTTAAAAGGAACAGGTAATAAAAGTAAAAATAGTCAATATAATCTGAATATTGTTTATTAGAAACATTAAATTGCTACACTAAATTTAGAAAAAGAAAACAAAAAGATTTGAAATAAATAAGGATAGTTTAGTTGTCTCCTTGTTTCGCTTCTTCGGCCCTGGTAGTACACCATTCACAGATCATGTTGTAGCATGGCTTTTGATTATCTTGAATGTATTGTAAAATCCTTTATTTTTTTATGTTTATTTAAATTTTCCCCTGATAGGCAGGAATATTTTGAGGATCTACCTGATTTTGATCCCCAAACATGGGAGAACTACCCTTTTGTTGAGGTTTTAAAAGTTGAAAACGTTCTTCAAGAATGCCATTAATATATGGTTTAGCTAACGCCATACTCAAGTTATATGAGAAAAAGCTGAATTCATAAGAGTTAATACTAAAACTAACTTTCTCGTTTTTTGGAACTTCTTTCTCAAAGCTTCATGTGGAAGTTTTTTTTTTAAATTTAACCACCATTTTTTAAAAGCAGCTACATCTATATAAGTAAGATGTCTAATATCAAATTTATTATGACTAGATGAAGACAGAGAAAATCCTGTCGTAGCAATGAATTTTTTTAACGGTACTGTAAATCTCTTGTCACAATCATTAAATGAGTGGCCTTATCGTGGAAAGTAAATAGTAATTTTTTGAACTTCTTGGTCCTTACTAGGGCCAGAAGATATCGAATAAACAGTATTATTGCCATTCTGACCTGGACATCTGTCACAAAAAAATGCAGCTCTTCAAAGTTTTCTGGAATTTCGTTGTTTATATAGTCATTTAACAAAGAGGAAACTTTTATTTACGATCAGTGTATCCTTCCTATAAAATAGTAAAAGCAGAAAGAACGATGGGAAGATCAATGCTCGGGGTGAGACTTAGAGACAAAAAAAAACAAGCAAATGGATTAGAAGCAAAACGAAAGTAAAAGAGAGAGAGAGACCACAAATGAGATGGGCGGATGATATTAAGAAGATCGGAGGTTACAACTGGAAGTAAGTGGCGCAAAATAGAAGACACTGGATTGATTTGAGGGAGACCTATGTCCAAAGTTGGATTACTTAAGGCTGAAGAAGAATGTTGTTTAAGTCATAAAAAGAATTGATCACATTGCAACATATGACTCCACTGAGGTTGGTTAGTCCTTAGACGAAATGTCTGTGAGGACTTGTTGATGGCACTTTTACTTTACTGCTACCAAGGACACTTTCTACAAACAAAAAGTATAGTTTTTGTATTTTTTGACTTTGAGGGTTTGAATAATGAAGGTTTAGCTTTTTTCTAACTTTCAACGTTTCGAATTTAGTTATAATAGACATAATCAAGACAACTCTTGGGATAGTACATAATGAAATAAAAATAACCCAACTTTAAACATAATTACTATTTTAATGGGAATAAGCCAGAACTAAAGGTTAAAATAAGTTTACTGACGTCTCAATCTCCACTTTGGAAATCGTTCTCAAAATATAAAAATTAACAAATTAAACTAATTTTGTTTTTTTTTGTTACACTTTTACATGTTACATTTTTGTGAAAAATTTTTCTAATAATTTAACTTTCTCTGACTCATTTATATTGACAATTCGGACAAATATTATACATTTTAAAGCAGTCGACTTTAAAATCATATTGCCAATACTGCTGAGTTGCGTTCCTGAATAAGATAGTTCATTCGACTATACGATATTAACTTTAACTTGAGAATACCCTTAAAAAAAAAATCATAATAATTCGTCTTTAAAAAGGCAACCACATACAATGATGACAGTAAAATTCTCTTGTTAGTGATTCCATAGTAAATCATGAGAAAAAAAAAGAAAAAAACCTTATAATACTAACCCGACATGGTAAATATTTGGTATTACATTTTCGTTTACTTTCAAAAAACACCAAATTCTGATTTTATATGTTTCTTATTTAAAAAACATATATGATGGAACACAATATGTTACTGACTTACTAATAGTGGTATTTTCCTTTTATTAACTTCCTCTTTTAATATGAGTAACCAGATCCTACTGCATTCTGCCGAGGAATTTGTAACACAATTGGTCTCATTTAGCATACTTTAGCATAATTAGCTTCTTTTATTGTTCTGTGTTCTGTGTTGTTATTTGGGATCTATCAAATCTTCTATTTGTAATATAATAATTGATGTTTACTTATTCTAACATTTATTGGCCTTGATGTTTTACCTAAATAAAACTGATCACATTCACAAAGTATTTTATAAATACAATTCTTTGTTCTTTCTTGTTTATTGTTAGGCTTAGTTTTTAGATAAAATAGATCTGTGTGTTTGTTGTTTTGGATGTTGTTGAAATGTTGAATTTATTTCATATCTTTTTAAGTTTTTCTGATAGTCCTTTTATGTATGGTATTTTATTTTCCTCGTATTATTCCATGTGTATGTTGTGGGATCTCGTTCTAAGTTATTCTCTTCTATTCGGTCGATTGTTGAAAATTCCCTATTTATAAACGATAAATAATAATAATTTTTTAATAAAACGTATGTTAACAAATGTTTTTCTTCTGAGAACGAATTTTAGTTATAACAAGCATTTTTGGCTTTATCTTATAAGGATATAATGATTCTCTTTTTATTATTGATATTGTGATTTGATTTATAATTTAAGTAAATATCTGTTGGTGTTCTTTACACCTGACTGGAAAACATCCAGGAAAGTTAGTGTGTTATTATATTCCTTATCCATGGAAAATGGTATTGTCTCTTCTTTATCGTTTTTATCATTCAGGAATATGTTGAACAACTCATTTTTCGACATAATGCAGTAGGATCTGGTTACCCATATTAAAAGAGGAAGTTAATAAAAGGGAAATACCATTATTAGTAAGTCAGTAACATATCGAGGATACACCATTTATGTTTTTTAAATAACAAACATACAAAATGAGAATTTGGTGTTTATTGACGTAAACTAAATGTATACAACAAATACTTAGTGATAAGGTGGTGGTTTTTTTCCTGGATTTTTCTCATGATTCACTATGAAATCATTAACAGGAGAATATTACTGTCATCATGGAATGTGGTTGTTCTTTTAAAGTCGAATTACACACTATGATTTTTTATGACGGACATTCTAAAATTAAAGTTGATTTCATGTAATCGAATGAACTATCTTACAATAAAGTCTTCCCAGTAACGCGACTCAGCAATATTGGCAATATTATTTTAAAGTCGTCTACTTCAAAATGTATAATATATATCTGAATTGTCAATATAACTGAGTCAGTCAAAATTAAATTATTAGAAGCCTTTTTCACCGAGCAACAAAAAAAAAACAAAATTTGTTTAAGTAATTTATTAACGTTTGTATTTTGAGAACGATTTCCGAAGTGGAGATTGAAACGGCAATAAACTTATTTTACATTCAATTATTGCTCATTCTCATTAAAATTGTAATTACTTTAAAATGACACAAGAAAATAGCTTCAGAACAATATTAAGAAACTTAAAACATCTTAAGGATTATAACATATTAGAAAACAGGTTATTCATTATCAGACTGCATGATGCCTTCAAAAGTATCTGATTCACCTTCAGTTCTTCCTTGGATGGTCATTACTCGGTCTTCGTGAGATAATGACTTACAAAATTCGTGATGTATTGGCGGGATAAACGGTAAAAGCTGCCGTGTAAGATGTTTTATTTTGCAGATTTTGATTTTGGCGATTTTTCACATGCGCGTGCGTAAAACTAGTTTAAGTGAGGGGGGATGTAGGTAAGGTTTTTTGTAAATCAAAACAAATAGCTCTACGCTCAGAATGCTGTTGTGTTCTGCAACATTTTTGGCTGCATTTTTTTTTAAGATTTTGCTGCTTGTGCTTTCCTCAAGGCATGTCATATTCTTGTGCTGAACATATGCAATCGGAAGATCATTCATCATGTATTTCTTTTGAGTTTCAAGACTGTTTAACTTTGCGCCAGTATCGAAGTAAGGTTTATAAAAACTCCAGCTGAACTATTTGTTTAAGATATCGGTACTCTTATATATATATATATATATATATATATATATATATATATATATATATATATATTATATATATATATATATATATATATATATATATATATATATTATATATATATATAATCGTTCTTTAAAAAGAACGATCTCCGAAGTGGAAATTGCAACGTCAATAAACGTATTTTTATCTTTAATTGTGGCTTATTCCCAGTTAAATAGTAATTAATTTAAAATGCCACAAGAAAATAGCTTCAGAATGATTTTATAATATACACAAGCATTCTTTAAAGATTTGTGAGAAAGATGAGACTGTTTTTGACGTCCACTTTGCAGTTCGCCATTACTCTTTCAAGCTCCCGATATATTCTTGTCAATTCATTTTAGCCAATTATAACAATTTTCATTTTAACTAATATTCATTGTATTTCAAATTAACATTATATTTCTTTAACCAATCTATAATGCCTGATTTTAACCATTTAGCGGAAGATTGTTTAATCATGATTTCACTATGGTAGGGTGCGTTGTCCATGACAATCAAAAATGGGTATTCTAAATTAGGAAGTAATTATTTACTCGTTTATTTAGTAAATATTGTACTTTTCAAAAAAACATATAGACTGTTGTGTTTGGATTTAATTTTAGTATATTTTCCAATTTATAATTTTGTTTTCAATATGAAACAAAACTAAAGACCTAATGACAAATGGACCTTATACAAAATTGACAAAGGATCCAACGAAGCCTTTGGAAAACAGAATATATAGAACTTTATCTTAGTTTAAAAATTATTTAACAAATTATAAAAGAAAATTAAATACACCTCATTACAGCAAGACACTCCATTTTTATGGAGTAGTGGGAAAAAAATAAAAAAGAAAAAGCCACAGTATTTGCGAAATACCTGGAGGAAGTGTTTCAACCACAAACTCAAAACAACAACCCCGATGCAGAAGATAATATACAATCGTATTTAGAATCTCCATACGAACTAGAAGCACCATTGGATAAATTCACTGCCAACAAGTTTTCAACAAAATCCAAACAGATCTGAATCCAAAGAAGTCCCAGGGTTCGACTTAATCACTGCAAGAATTCTAAAAGAACTTCCCAAGAAAGGAGTGCAATATTTAACATAGATTTTTAACGCAATCCTAAGAACTAGTTACTATCCCCTTTTGTGGAAAGTTGCACAGATCATTTTAATACCCAAACCAGGCAAACATGTAGAATAAGTTAAGTCTTATAGACCTATCAGTCTACTTTCAGTGATGTCAAAGATTTTTGAAAAACTACTACTAGACAGATTACAGCCAATCTTCTTACAACAACAGCTTGGATTTAGTCAACAGCATGCTACCATTGAACAAATTCACCGAATCTGCAATTCCATAAACAAAGCCTTAGAAGAGAAGAAATACTGTTCTGCAGCCTTTTTTGATATCTCGCAGGCTTTGATAAAGTCTGGCACATGGCCTGCTATACAAAATAAGACAAGTCATTCCTCTCAACTACTTTCTAATCAACTTTGAAAAATTAAAAAAAGTTATATCGAGCAGAACAGAAGGCTAAAGCGTCTTACTCCAAGCGATATACCAACAAGATTTCAAGTTTTTAAATTAAATTTTTTTTTATTTAATATAAACAATATATTAAAGTCACAAATAAATTTGTTACTGAACTTATGATTTAATAGAATATTGTCAGTGGACAGTCTCCTGCAAGTGTCTTGTAATCTACCTAAAAAAATTACTTATTGTAATCCTTATTATATTTATATATAATAAGGATATATAAGATATATATAATAATTATATATATATATTTAGGGTATTTAGGCGACACACACCCTTCCGGTAGGGATCTATGGATGGGTATCACCGAGCCGCAAGCCCTTATCTCTTGCCGTACTGCTCCACCATAGGCCGATCAGATACCAGCATATTCTACACTAAGACGCAGATTCATTTAGAATTTTAAACTGCTGCGTTAGCCTTTTTGTTTTTCTGTACACCGAGCTGGGGATTTGAACTGACATCTCTTGCATTGAAGCGAAAGAGAAGCCAGCCGCTCAGCCTGCTTGACTATCCGATCGACATATTACAGATTGTAAATAAATTGGATGTTAAAAAAAAAAGAACGGTACTAGACATAAGACTCGGGCGCATAGAAAACTAACACACATTAACAGATATCTGAATTACAAATCAAATCACAGTATCAATATTAAAAAGGGAAACATTAAATCCTTACACGATAGAGCCAAAATTACTTATTCTAACCAAAATTCGTTCTTAAAAGAAAGACATTTGTTAAAATCTGTTTTATTAAATAAATATTATTCTTTGTCGTTTATAAATATGGGATTTTAATAATATGTAGATCAAATAGAACACATTAAGTTATTTTAATAAATTATTTTAAATAAATTATGGCTAAATTATTTTCCTTCTCTCCTGGCTTTATTTTTAGAGTTATATTTAGACCAGATAAGTAATGTACACCTGACATCACCGTATATACTAATCGAATGTCATTTTAAATCGAAGAAAATTATCCAATAATGATGACTGAGTTACACAATATATTTTAAAACGATTCTGTCTCTTGGGAGTCCACGCTACAATATCGTTTGAAAGCTTTTAGACAGTTGTAATATTGTAGTAGAGCAATCTGATTATTACGAATACAGTAAATTAGTATTTATTTCTATAAAGTGGCAGTGGCAGTTAATTCATCACTTGTTTCTACAGTTTTATTTCCTAGAGATTAGTAACCTCGTTTATATGCACTTTATTTTTAATTGTAAATTATTTTCAAAAATCTTGTATGCTTTCTCTTGATATTAATTTTTATGACATATCTGTTGAATAGAATAAAAGAATACACTTAGGAGGAAACCTTCCATCTGCTTTGGGGTGCCAGGTACGAAAGTAAGGAAAATATATTAGTCTTATGGATGAATTTTGAGACGAAATTTTTAAAGTATTTTTGGGGTACAACAAAACAATTGGAAATTAACAATGAATTACAAACTGGAAGGTTTGATGAAAGGAAAGAAGTATCCGAAGAGAGGTACTTTTGACAAATTTATAATAATGCACAATATTTAAAATATAATTATTCGCAAGAACAATATTTCGCGTCATTTTTACGCAACTATGGAAGATCGTGTGACGCTGCAAAACTATCATGATATAGACAGCCTACGCCAATTTTTACAGCTGCTGGAAGCACGTAGAAAACAGAGAAAGGAGCGGCTAGAATCGAACATTATCACGTCCGAATAGATTCCAAAACAACAACCAATTTAAGAGACGTTAAGAGCAATTTCATAGTAGTTTCGGACAGAATAGATTCAAGAATAATCAAGAATACCACAGACAAAATGGCAATGGTAACACTTTCCATCACAACCCAACAGTAGCACATGGAAGAATCTCGGAAAATTACCACAACAATAATAGAAGCGGACAATACCAACAGAAGAGAGAATCATAGTGGTTTTGTAAACAAGTGACTCCAAAAAAGAGAAATGATTCACATAACAACGGAACGACATGAGAGGAAATCCGAAATGATATGCCGGTAGATAACAAATCTCACGGTTCGTCTTTTCGCTACGTAATTTTTTTAGTCTATAGTTTGATTTTTTTTTATTTATCTACGCTGTTTCAGAAAGCAACAATACCCTTGCTGAACTAGGAGTACTAATAAATTAATGAAAATAATTCGTGGGTTTTTTATATACTCCGAGTTAAACAAAAAACTCTCCAAATTTTTAAAACAGTATGAAACGACGAGATGTAATTCAATATATACAATGTTAATTAGCAATTTCAAAATGTATATGCAGAATGCCATAATATACTGATTTGAAACGATCCAAATTGACGGTTGGAAAACAATAACCGCCAAACAACTTATTCATAATCATAGCTTACTATTTTAAAATAAACTTTTTTGACAACTAAAATAAAATCCTACAGCTGAGAAGAAAGTAGGCTAAAAAAAGATAATATTGATAAATATAATAGAATCAACAAAATCGTTAAAAGACAAATCAAAGAAGCTAAAAAAAAATGGGCAAATAAACGGTATATTAAGAAGATCACAGAAATATATTTATAAACACAAAACACACAAAACTTATCGACGGAACCATCAGTATGATAATATATGAACAGAGATAAGCAAAAATATGGAAAACCTACATAAGCGAATGTTTTGTTGATGATCGCTACCCAATAGAACAATCAGATGTTGTTAGATGAGCCTGACATACTTAAAAAAATATTTAAAGCTTTAGAAGATACTATGAGAGATCGAAAGAGAAGTGAAGACATTAGAAGACAATGTAACGTACAGTAAATAAATGAATGGATACAAAATAGAAAAACAGAGTGGAATAACCAAATAAGCAGATAAGAGATAAGTCACCAATCGGTAGAAGAAATATCGGACGACCGCGCAAAAGATGTAGTGACAACCTTCCATAGAGGTATTAATCCGCCAATGAACTACCAGAAATGCTTATAAAAAGGAAGAAGAAAAAGAAGAAGATACTAGAAATCCACTTTTCCAGCAGTTGGAAAATCTATGATATTCACTGCAAATAACCGTTCGGTTAAATGGGACGTAAGTCGAAATAGGTTAAGATTTTCATCGGAGGAATATCATGGCTTTTCTTTCTTCAGGTAGCTTAGCTTCCTCCGTAAATGTGTTAGTTGTTGCTGTGAAAATGTCAGTGTCTTCTAACATTATTTCTTCTAAAGCGATCCTTCCCAAGTTAACATTATGCTATCTTTATAGGGAGTCCAGAAACTCTCCTGACAAACGAATACCAGAGATTCTTCAGATAATTTTAAGACCATGTAGCTCACTTCACCTAGTTCGGTAATGCTTCCTAAGGGAGCTATAGCTCTTTCAAGATGATGCCTTGTACAGCTGGTACGGTTGTTTATCCCCCAGAGTGGAATTTGTAGTCGATTCATTCACAATCATTTACATTAATTGCGAATTTGTAGTACCGGTCATAGGCGTCCGTTTTGGGTAGGTCAACGGTTATTTTAACGCATAACTTTTTGTCTACCTTTTAAGCATACCATATAACATACGTAATACCAGATTATTAAATTTTTAGGTATTCTAGTACTAAAAGGCACTCTTATTTTAAGTCGGTAGGATACATTGTTTTCTAGAAAAATCGATTTGAAATTTTTTTGTTATTTTGTCTTTAGAGTTAAACTAATATTTTTTGTACTAGTTGGCTGTAAACTGTCAACAGAAGTATAACCGAAGTTTATCTTTTATCGTTTATCTTTTTACCTTCTAGTTTTTTAGTTTCTGGCATTTAAACACAACAAATTTGCTAATCCTGAGCATCCTATTCACTCAACATCAGTTCTTCATCAACTAATAAGGGAAGCAGTTCAATGGTCCGAAAAAATAATGAAACAGTTCGACATAATAATGTTACAGCAGCAGATGGAGATGTTATGTAATGGAAAGTTGAGAAAAATCCAGAAATTAGCGTTCGAAGATTATCTGTCGTATATACCACAATTTCAAAATATTCCGTAGGAAATATCTTACACAACAAAATTGTATATCCTTCTGATTTTAGTACAAGCACTGATTTACTACAAGATTTTACAAGAGATTTTCTTTTTTGTTTTGCGACGAATTATTGTGTTTGGGTATACGTAAAAGCATTTTCTAATTATTCCGTTCCGATACAAAAGTCTGCACAACTCTGGCTAAATGATGCTTGCAACGAATTTAGAAAAAACTTTTAATTTTTTCAAGAATTCGGGATTCTCTAAGCAAAAGGGCAAATTTATGCATAGAGACATGATCATCACATCGAGCATCTTTTGTAACAATCTGCCTTTGATACTTTGTTCTTTTGTGTTAGTTCCGTTCCAATTGATTTTCCTTTAGGGATACTTAAATAAATAGTTCAGTTTTTTTAAGGTTATTGTTTATACATAAATATCCTTTTTTGTTGTTCTAATTTTGATTTCTTATTTAAATACTTCAAGGTATTCACAGGGTGATACATATATACCTGACGCCCATAAAGAAGATTTATTGGTTGGTGAATTCCTTTTTAAACCTGTGAAACAAAGAAGCAATTTTTCTAAGAGAATACTCCCGTTAAAGATTAAAAGTTGTACATAATGTAAATTTTTATCAGTTGGAGTCGTGAGGTTAAGTAGAGTTTTGACTAATATCCTAGCAATTACTGGTAAAGTAGTTTTTTAGTGTAACACTAAATATAACACTGTAACGACTATTTTGCTTACCACAGGGTAGGAATATGGGGGGACAAGATTGGGCAAACAAAATAATCGAAACAAGTGCATACGGCACTCAGTTGGTTGTTGGAGAGCTGGGTCGTGGATAAGTTGAAGATATTGGGGGTTGGATTGGGCAACTACAAAAAAAAGAAATAAAGGGGTACTTATACAAATCTCTTGGGACAAACAGAATGAAAATAAATGAAAACACCTAAAGAAATTTAATATAGGGCGCGCCACTTGAGGTACCTAATTATACCTATTACAACCACTCGTTGTAACTAGGGAAATAATTTTTATAGAACATCAAAAATATAGAAAAAAAATATCTTTTTCAAATAAAACTCAAAATAGATCAGAGAAACAAATTAAACATTTATTTTTGTCTCTAACAAACAGTTATCAAAATTATGGGTTACAAAACAAACATACTATATCACAAAACAAAATAAACAAAACTTACATGTCTCAGTTTACATCAAAGATTGTTACAAAAATTCAAATGGTTTCTATATTATGGCCAATTAGATTATCAAAAATTAAGGTTCCTTGTTAATGAAAACATAATAAAATTTAACCTTATATATGAAATATCGTTTCTACATAATAATCAAATTAAAATTGTCATAACAAAAAAACAAATTAAAGCTTGCTGTCAGGTATCACATTTAATTTTGATGACAAAGAACAAAAGTATTAATAGCATAACCATACATATTACAATTTTTTAATTTGTTATGAAAGCAATTATTACTTTAGCCAAAAAATATCTGTCTTTACTTTGAAAAATTAATATATTGAATTGTTACCTTAATGTTTTTTTATACAAACACTTTGAAACTTTACATCTCTGGGGAAGCTACTCGGACAAAACTTTTAAAACTGGAAGGCAGCAACCATCAGGAACTAGTTCTACACTCCAGGGCAAAACGATTGGAACAGGAACTTGGTGGAAGAATCAAGCCGACTACGGGGACATCCTATATCATACTTCTTAGAAGCTTCCGGTATTTATTCAAATCTGATAGTATTATCATTGACCGGTCCAAGACATTTCAAAAGAAATTGAATCCTCTTTAATTCAAAAATGGCCCAACATTTCACATCCGTAAAAAGCGTCTACCACCGTTTCAAATAGGTTCTTGGACTCACATTGTAGCACGTCTGCTGTGCTTCAATTCTAATCGTCGACTCCGTTTCAAATCTTTGACTCAATTGTCACATGTCTGCCCCGTTTTAAATCAAATCTTGGACTCTACATGGTAGCACGTCTGCCCTGCTTCAAATCTAATCGTCGACTCCTTCTCCGCGTTACATTTTACAAATTCCAAGCCAAAAAATTTCCCTTCCGTCTTACAGCTAGCCTGTCGATTGACAATATCGTTTAAAGATCTACTTTAAAACGAGCAGAAGTAGAGGAGCCCCCCAACCAGACAAGAAACACAAAAATCTCACAGATAGATGGCATACCAGCGGAAACTCCAAAAGCAATGGGCGAGATTAGCTTATATGTAATACTGGATATCTGCAAGATGATATGGATCAAAGGTGAATGGTCTGATAAATGGTACAAAGTAACCTTTATCGCAATCCATCAAAAAGGATCACTAACCCTAGGCAGTAGTTACAGAACTGTTATAGGCAGGCAATTAATATAAATAAACCGATTATACCTAAACTACCTCGGCCATATAGCCAGAAGAACGACTACTATGGAATTATAGGTAGCAGAAGGAAAGGAAGATACCCAAAGTCCGAGATGAAGATTTCTAACATGACAGACAGACCAAGTGAAGACCTTGGTGGAAAAATCCCTGCATGAAGCAGTTCATCTACATATTGTAGGGATCTAGCAGATGCTTACAAGATCGTAACGAATGGAGATAGCAAGTTAACAATATTTAGAAGGTATTAAGGGAGCTAGAGCTCTTTTATTTTTCTTTTCTTTTTCTTTAAGTTTTGTTTCAATACCTTCAGAACTCTTCTAGTTAGAAAAACGAAAACGAGTACCATTATTTATCCTCTAGAGTCGAATCGATTTCATTAATTGTAAATTTCTTCTTCCGTCATACGCGTCCGTTTTGGGTAGGTCAATGGTTATTTTAACGCATAACTTTTATGTCGTTCACTTTTAAGCATTCGTGATAGTAGATTATTAAATTTTTGGGTATTCTATTACCTAAGGGTACCCCTACCTTAAATCGATAGAAATACCGCTTTCCTGAAAAATCAATTTGAAAATTTTTCTGTTTTTCTTCATGAAAGTTAAATTAATAGCTAACTTAATTAATTTTATAATTAATTAAGGTAATTAATATAATTATCTTCTGTTTCAATGAATGCGGCATATATTTCGTAAAAAAAGTTTGAGAAAAGAAGCAAAAAATCAAATTGAAACAAAATTTTATTTATTTAGAAGGTTTTAAAAACAAACTATTTATTACGATGAAACTAACATAAAAAAACAAGTATCAAAAGTAGATAGTTAAAAAAGATGCTATTGTATCCTTAGCTAGAGTTGTGCATGATTTTGTATCGGAATGAAACAGACAAATGCTTTTATTTTCCAAAATATTCCCAAACACAATATTCATAAGGATTAAAATCCGGTGACCTTGCTGGCCAAGAAACTGGACCGCTTCGTCCAATCCAGTGGTCTACGTAGTTATTATTAAGAAAGTCTCGTATAGTAGGCCGTACAGCCATCTTGTGAAAATCATAAGGTTTGGCTAATATTTAAAGGCACATCATCTAACGAAACACGTAAAACATTTTGCAGGAAATGTAAATATAAGTAGTCAGCACTATTTAAACGACTAGGCAATTCCACAGGCCCAAGTAGATAATATTTAACTAGATAAAACATAAAAAAACTCATTGTGCCCAAGACTGCGATGTAGTGCATTAAAGGCCCTCCCCCTTTTAAATTCAATGTTTGTTTCGTCCCTTCTAAGTGTTTTCTGTTTTAGTGTGTTTAAATTGTCCTTAATTGTTTCTATTTTAATATTTTATTTACTTGACTTTTCAATAATCTACTAATTGCCAATAGAACTTTATCAAAGTAATTTGATAACTACAAGTTGGAAAATAATTTCACACCCACACAATTTTTACATCTAAACTTATTCATTGTCATAAGACTGACACCTTAATAAAACAATTACTCAATAAATAATACACATTTCAAAAATATATCTCTCGAATAAGTATAAATAACTTTTAATAACACAATGGTATATTACATAACTTTCATTTAACAAACAATCACACACATATCTCTTCTTCATTGGATCAAATCTATCTCCTCAAGAACTTCCCGTTTACTGTCAAACAACTGCAATAATAGAATTGAGTTCTCCATTCAACAATACATAGTAGTTTCAACCATGTTCTACCATCCATCAATTAATAGAGTACCGGCATCATTTGTTTAACTTTGTATCGAGACCTGAGGATGCTTTGCATATTGTAGAAAGCAAAACCGGTCGTCTGATAGTTAAATTAAATTGATTGTAAGTCTTATTTATTATTTCTTTACCTATTTAACTACTTCTATTCACAAGTTTATGCTAAACCTATGCTGATGTTTAAATTCTTGAACGACGTGGGGATTGTCACCACCGTAAGAATAATATTGTGCATTATGCACATTAAAAATTTATTTTTTGTGAATGTAGCTTTGTCGCAAAACAAAATGTATTTGAAAAAAATCTTCATTTCATTTTAAAAGGTCTTCATTTGTCAGGAGAGTTTCTGGATACCCTGTATATCTCCAAATTGTCACTTAAAGTTTGTTAGATAAAATTAAATTATTGGAAGAATTTGTTTTGAAGATAAAATTGTGGCTTATTCCCAATAACAATATTAAATTGTATTTAGTTTAAATGATTTTTTTCTAAGATTTGTTCAGATTTGTTCAGACTATTAATAAAATATTTTACAATTTTTAATAAGCTTTAAAACTGGATAAATATTTTTAAAATACAGTTGAAGTAACATTTAGCACTTTTTAAAGGTTTTTGTTCAAATTTGTTACATGACGCTAAAAATCATTTGTAACACCACAAATTTAAATTTGTAGTTCACTTAAACCGTCATTAAGGTTGCGCAATCTTATATACTATAACGACGACTTATTACCTAACAATGACGTAGATTATACACGATTATAATGCATTTATCGGTTTCTGTAATATGCCGCAATATAATACATTTCATTAAGAAATGCTAAACGCTACCGTACATGAGATCCAATATCCAAAGGTAATCTCGTTTAGTCTATTGTTTGATACCTCCGTTACGTGGCGCCTAGGAATATATTAGCTCGCGTTAAAATATGCGTATTTAATAATCGATAACCTAATAATCTTTGTACACGTGATGATGGTTGATTGCTATTACATATTTCGAAGTCCTATCGCTCTTTGAACTTTATGAAACGCTTTATTGTATCGGTTGTAGTAGGAGTTTTTAATTACTTACATAAAATAAAAAGACATTTATTTGATTGATTGTCTTCCCGGTCCATCTATTTTAATTTAGATAAAACGTTTTGATATTTTTCGGTATTTTCGATATAACGAGAACACGAAGGAAAAGATTTTAAGTGGGTGTTTGTTAACGACAAAAAAGCTGTATGTAAAAATTTCCTCTGATTTCAGAGCAACCCAAAAAAATTTATAGCGACAATCAACAAGATATGTGGAAAAAAAAAGTAAAGCAGTTCCAAAGAGAATTCTAATTTAGAGACAAATAAGCAGAGAAAACACAATATATACATCAAGGTTGAAGTCTAAAAAGAGCGAAAAGTTATTATAAAAACTAAAATTTCAATGTAAATCAAAAACGATATCGTCAATGTATTTGTTCAAACTTCTTTCCTTGCAAGAACACTATCAAAAAACTACTTTACTTTTGAATTTTCTGTGTGAATGACATAAAACAAAATTAAGAGATACGT
Source organism: Diabrotica balteata (assembly GCA_918026665.1). NCBI lineage: Eukaryota > Metazoa > Arthropoda > Insecta > Coleoptera > Chrysomelidae > Diabrotica > Diabrotica balteata. Next base: position 116,924,977 of record OU898278.1, read on the forward strand.
ATATACATATTTGTTCGTCTTCTACCGCTAGATGTAAAGAGACATGCGTTCAGCTTTTGATGAATTATCTCCGCTCTTTTCTGTTCTACCGCCACCTAGCTAATTGTTTCCATTTATTGTGTCAAGCAACGGTTTTATTTTAAAACTGTTTCTTATTTCTTCATTTCTGAGTCTGTCTGTCCTTTTTTTTCCTGTCGTTATTATTTTAGCGTTTGGTAAACAATTAAGTCTTATACCCTTAAGAGTTTACTTCCTAATTAACTATTATTAATAAAGGCTACATTGCATTTTTTCCAAAACTTTACATGGCCCATTTCACCCGGACGTGCCTGGGTGAGATGGACCACTAGCTTGGGAGAGATTCACCAGGGGTAAAACCAAACCAAGTATAAAGTAAAAAATATGTATATTTTACATAATAATAAATGTTACAATAACCAAATAAAAAAAAAACAAACAAAAAAACAAACAAGCAAAAGTCCATTCTTTTGCTTTCTTGATCACAATTTTCCTATTAATGGGAAGCTACCCTTTTTGTGACATTATTTCCCTGGTACCGCAAATGTCACATTTTACTTCAAATCTAGAGCAACCTTCATGAAACCATCGAGAACACTGTACTCACTTCAGCCAGTCTTCTTTTTTTGTAGATTCATTGTGAGCCTTTCCATATCCCACACAACCATCTAGATCCCATTCTTTTACTGACATACCGTCATCTTGGACTAGATCTGCCGAATCATACCTTTCTGAGTCCGAACTTTCAGTTGATATTGTTTATTTTTTTTATGTTCATTGCTTGCTCAACTGCCTTCCTTTTTACAACAGCAGTGTTCTGAGCTGAATTTAATACTTTTGAAACAGTCGTCAGACATCTTTTAATGGTTACTTTCTGCGTGAGAGAAGGGACGGGTGATATATGTTCTAGAAATTTAGAAGGAGTCATTTTTGACGGTATAAGGCCACTAAAAGTACTGGAAATACTAGCACGATCAAATTGAGTTCTTGGTACTGCACAGGAGACAGAAGAATTAACAGTGTCACTTGTTGGCACACTAGTTACAGCATTGATGTGTTGGCCGATAAGTTCTGCATTGGAGGCAATAGGATCAACCTCGCCGGTTGGTGCACTAGCGAGAGTGTGCGTCAATACTTGGACAATGGGCACTTCTTCTTCTTTAAGTGCCATCTCCGCGACGAAGGTTGACAATCATCATTGCTATTCTGACCTTCGAGGCAGCTACTCTGAACAATTGCCTTGAGCTGCAACCAAACCACTGTCTCAGATTCTTCAACCAGGAAACGCGTCTTCTTCCTACGCTTCTCCTACCCTTTATTTTTCCTTGAATTATGAGTCTTAAGATGTTAAATCTTTCACCTGCACTGCACCGGAGGAATCGGGCTCTAGGTAGGCGGAGGCTGGTATTACAGACATATCTAGAGGGACTATGTCACAAGTTTAAAATCCACTCACACCTTTTTGTACACCTGCAGCTTTGGTCCATGCAGAGTTGAAAGTTTTCCAAACTGCAGACGATTGATCTTTCTGTATAGATTGTTTGTAATGAAATAATTACAAGCATTATAGAAGTAGGACTTAAGTGATTTGAAAAAGGATCGGTCCAAAGGTTGTAGCCAGTGCGAAGTATGGGGTGGAATGCTCATAAAAATGATTCCTTCTTGCTCCGTGTACACTAGGACTTCCAAGGAACTGGTGTGTGAAGTGTGATCATCAAGTAAGACAAGTACTTTCCCGGCTGGTTTTCTAGGTTGGAAATGACTTTTAACAAGTGCAGAAAAATTTCACTAGTGACATAAGAAGATTTTTGTGACATTTTTACAACTGAGCCAGGAAGCATCATCATCATCATCATCATCATCATCATTTCTCAACCTCTTGCATCCACTGTTGGATATAGGTCTCCTCCATGCTCTTCCACTGTTCTCTTCTTGCGCCTTCTGTATCCAATTTCTGACTGTTTTTCTCAAGTCATCTATCCATCTTTTTGGTGGTCTGCCTCGGTGTCTTTGGTCTTCTCTAGGTCTCCAGAGAGCCAGGAAGCATCCCGTCTATAAACTCAACTTTTAAGTTGTTGCCCTTTAATATGCAGTATGGGTGTACCTTCAGCACTAGCACAAGCTAGAACAGAAACGGTTTCACCCTTTTCCCCTGACGTAAGAGAAGTTACATTTTTGGAACCTTTAATGGCAACAACATTTCCTGGCTTGTTGTTCAGTTGAAGCCCGATTTCGTCCATGTTAAAAATGTGCCCATGTTTTTAAACAAACCCAGGCTTTTGAACCAAATTGTTTTGCAAAATAACACTTTCGAGTAACTTAAAGTACTCTTCCACACACCTCGTGTTCATTTCTTAGCTCGGGATACACATACACCTTCTGATTTTCTAATAGTAAGAGTAGGATTTCTTAAAAGAAAAGAGTTGAGTCAATCATAACCAGCTTTTCTAGTTTCCTTGTTGAATTTGTGAGGTAGTTTTAGCTCTTCAGCAAATTCAAACGCCATGCTTCTCACTGAATCCCTGCAAGGAGTAAACCCATAAACCTGTAGCTTTTTTATGTGGCCTACAATCTTCTGTTCATTTACTCTTCCTAAAATGGAGAAAAACCCTAAGCTGTCGTTCGTAAACTTTTGTTTTTTAATCCTTCTTTTAATAGTGGTCTTGGGAATTTGATAAGCTTTAGCAGCAGCATTGACACACATTTCTTTATTTTCCATCGCATTAACTGCTTGTATTAATGCATCTTCCGTCCACGTTCCTCTACTGGTATCCTTTCTTACGTAGTGAGTTTCTGGAACAGAAAAATACCAGCTACTTGGTTAGTAATTACAGTATAAGTCGTTTTAATAAAAGTAATATTTAAAAACGTTTGTATTGGTCCATCTCTACCGTATTGAAATACGTGGCCCATCTCTACCAAAACGTACTGGTCCATCTCTTCCAAAAGTCCGGGTGAGATGGACCACCTCATAATTCGCATTTTTAACGTACACATGTTTATTGACATCGCTAGAAGAATCCTACGTCAATATCACGTAAAGTTAAACTGAAAACTAAAACTATGTTACTACGTTAACAACATACAATGACGTTTTTCTCGACAAATATTAACAACACCATACAACCAACGGCATTTCTTACTACTGAAGCATACTCACAATAAACGATGGTCACAGTTCGGAAATAATGGACTAGTCCATTTCTCCCGGTGGTCCATTTCTCCCGGACTTACCCTATACATAGAAATGAAAAAGATATAGACAAAAATTAATCTCTAATCCACATAAACACAAAAAATACATAGAGCTTCGTTAAGAATGTCAAAATTAATTGATTTGCTCAACAAATAAAGACTGAACCGAATGTGCAGTTTGTTGTTACTAATTAATTTGATTATAGCTGTGTATAGGTTTTGTTTTGAAAGCTAATTAAATTTTGTTCAGTATATTTGCATTTGCAGAACATTACGGCCTGCAATAATACATTTCGTTAGTTGCTTTCGACTAGTGAATCAACATTATTAGTATTCGTTTGTTGTTTAATGCTCTATTATTTAATTGAGAAAAATTCCCTTTGGGTTTGAAACTAACTACTCTAAATCGGTATATTGCACTTTGGTCTTCATATAAAGCAGTGAATAATGTTTTAATTAAAAAAAAATCAGATAATTTTTTATCCAACCTTTCATGATGAGGAACTAACTCTTTAAAAGTATTTCAGAAATTACGATAATAATCAATTTGTATAATATATATATATATATATATATATATATATATATATATATATATATATATATATATATATATATATAGAAAAGAAATTTAACTTTTGCAGATAAGTTAAATAGTAAACTCTTAAATATTGGTGAAATCTATTGGGCAGGTTTCCCCAATACGACCTGTACGACCAACCTGCTTCGGTTTGTTATGGTGGTTTTACGAAAACAAGCATCAAACTATTCTTGGCTTCTGAGGGACTTTCCATGACTGCAGAAGATCTGCGAAAAATTTATTTGAAATTTCATGATGCCTATGGAATTGGTCCAGCTGAGGTAGACGAAGATCTAGCTGCGTTTACGTCCTTTATCGCTGCTGAAATAATTATCCATCTGCAAAGATCAAGGGAATGTCATCAAAATTACTTTTCCACCGCTTCTCCCAGACGAAATTTTTAAATGTTTCGACGTGTTCTGAGGGTCTAGAATCCTCAAATTTAACTGCTAGCAACTTTGGCATTGTTCTTATTAATATTCGATCGATTAGAAATAAGACAAACGAATTATTTTTGTTTCTGGAAGAATTAGGGTTTCCCCAGTTAGTTGCAGTGACGGAACAATGGCTTGAAGTTAATGAGCCAATTTTCATTCAAGAATATACCACAATTGCTAGGTATGATCGTCCAAGTTCAGCTCATGGTGGCACTCTGATTCTTTCAAATAACAATGATTTTTCTTCAGTTTCGAAATATGACTATTTGCTGGGTGAAAACTACTTCGAATTTTCTTTGATTTATAATAAGAAATTTAATCTATACATTATTTGCATTTATAGATCACCTAGCTCTGATACTGAACTATTTTTTTCAGAGCCTGCTAAATTTGTTAGATATTTTGCCCATTAAAAGCAGAAAAAATTTTATGTGGTGATTTTAATATTAACTACGTTGCTGTTTGTGCGACCCAACTGTCTTTGGTTACTATTTTTGAATCATATGGTCTCACAATGCACGTTAATTCTCCAACAATAATGTCAAAAACATCATCCTCGACAATTGATTATGTGGTTTCCGATTTTCCACCCGCTGACGTCCATTCTACAGTTATTAGTGGGGGCTTTCTGATCATGAAGCGGTATATACCAAGTTTAGCAGTTTACAAACACCTCACTCAAAAACCCGACGATTAGGTAGGATTTTTTCCACTCAAAACTTTCGTAAATTCTATAATTCATGCTTGACTTTTAACTGGAGTTTTTCTTCTAGGGACATTGACTGTAATGTTAGTGATTTTCTAAATAGACATGTATCTATTTTTAATAAAGCATTTCCTCTATTAAACATCAGGCCAAAACATAACAAACCTTGGATTACAAAAGGCATTCGCATATCTGCGAAAAATTGCGTTCTCTGCTATATATTAAAAAATTTAATGACAGTATCCCCATCTCTGATTATATCAACAAGTACAGAAAATGCTATATAAAACTACTCAAAGTAGCTAAAAAATCCTACTTTCATAATCGCTTAACAAGCTCCAAAAATATTTCAAAAGAAACTTGGTCAATAATAAACGATTTTCGAAATAAAACCAGTACAGCGAGTCAAACCTTTTCTTTTCCTAATCCCGAAAATCTAAATGATTACTTTGTTAATGTGAGTAAAAATATAACTATTTCGCCACAACAAGATCCAGTTTCCTATCTCTCTAATTCAAAAAACATTGCTGATACCTTTTTGTTAAGACCAGTTGATAAGACGGAACTCATTTCAACAATTCGTAGTATAAAAAGCACATCGTCCCGTAGTACAGATGGATTATCTATTAAAATTTTCTCAAATCTACCGCATAATGTTTTGGAGGTCATGGTCTCGCTAGTAAATGATTCCCTTGAAAAAGGTACATTCCCTAACTGCCTAAAGACTGCCATCGTCATTCCTCTTCATAAAGGTGGAGAAAAATCTGATGCCTGCAACTATAGACCTATTGCCTTGTTACCAGCACTATCAAAAATTATTGAAAGACTTATAAAAGTTCGACTTATGCCCTTTCTCCTTAAATATAATATTTTATCGCAAAATCAGTTCGGTTTTTTGTCTAATAAATGCACTAGTGATGCTAATTTTCTGTGTTACATGATGTATATCTTTCACTAAACAGTAACCTCTCCTCCGCCACCGTTTTCTGCGACTATTCCAAAGCCTTTGACTGCGTAAATCACGACATTCTATTAAAAAAATTAACTTTCTATGGAATTCGGGGTGTGTCTTTGAACTGGTTCAAAACTTACTTGATAGGTAGGAAACAGTTGGTTAGAATAAATGACACCGACTCTAGTTGTAAAGATATTGAGTGTGGAGTACCGCAAGGTTCAGTATTAGGTCCCATTCTTTTTTTACTTTTCATTAATGACATCACTTACTTGAAAATTAAAGGAAAAATTTTTCTATTTGCTGATGATACCAGTATTACTTGGAGCAGCTCTGATATTTCAACGCTTCATTCAATTATAACCGCTGATTTACTTATAATCAAGGCTTGGTCAGACTCCAACTTACTTAGCTTTAACGTGGATAAGACTGTAGCATTATCTTATAAAGGAGTCATGCAACCCTTGCTTTTGAATGAGAGCCAAATCAATATCGTATATTCCGTGAAATTTCTAGGTATTCTCATTGACAGTGATCTCAAATGGTCCTTGCATACTGACTCCTTAAGGAAGAAACTAGACTCAGCTTGCTTTGCAATAAGATCTGTTTCGAAGGAACTAAATTTATCTTCTGTTAAAATGGCATATTTCTCATTGTTCGAGTCCCATCTTCGATATGGGCTTCCATTTTGGGGTTCTAGTACAGCGGCCCAATTTGATACTATTTTTAAGTTGCAAAAAAGAGCAATCCGTTATCTATTTGGTCTCAAACAAACAACTCATGGCAAGACCTACTTCAAAAATCACGGAATTTTGACGCTTCCCTCTTTATTTATTTTGGAAACGGTTTGTTTGATTCGAAAGCATCTAAACATTTTTCCCGATAGACCTGACCATGGCTACTCCATTAGAAATTCGGATTGTAACGTTTATTTGTCAATCCCGTCCACTCAGCTAGTAAAGAATTCTATTCTATATCGTGCAAAGAAACTTTATAATCACCTTCCAAGAGAAATTAAATCAGCAACATCCTTCATTAAGTTTCGTAAGGTGACAAAAATCTATCTCTCAGAAAGACCATATTATTTAGTTGACGAGTTTCTTAATGTATAACAAAGAAACAAAATTAGTATTGTTTATAATTACATTTGGGTGTCTCAAGCAGTGGCTACAATTTTTCTCATTTGTTGTTGTCTGTACAAATTATGTAGGTTATACAATAATTTTACTAATTTAAAATGGTGTTATTCTGTTTTTTACTATATTTGTTTTTGTTTTATACTTTTTGTACTATTTGACTGATTTATTTTTTAGCTTTGTCCATAAAATTGTTCAATAATTTTCAGTGACAATAAAGCATATTTCTATTCTATTCTATTCTAATATTTAAGAATTTACTATATATATATATATATATATATATATATATATATATATATATATATATATATATATATATAATATATATATACTAAATGTAGTTCACTATCATAGTGGGAGTGCAGTTAAACTGGGTGATTATCAAAATCACCAAATAACTCACCAATAAACAGTTTAATAATTTGTAAAAGTGCGCCAAAAGTGTAAGTGCAATATTTACCCTCTAGGTAAGTCTTTTAAATCTAACTACACAGACAGCAGACTGATCTAGTCGATCAACAATTATATCCAATGCCAGGGATGTGAATATCATACACACTTCTACAACAGCCAAACCCAATATCGGTAGATATGTCACAGTACTATCAAAACCAATTACAACCCTTCCCTAACACTTCTGCTCAAGTCACTTGAGATTTCAAGATTCTGAAATCAATTCAACCTTCAGCCGAAATTACCTTCACCGGCTTACGTTAATATAAATTCAGCACCCTTATATTCTCATTCAAATCAAATACAACATTCTCAGCATATACTCAAAGACCCAAATTACTCAACATACCAGTCATCGAGCGAAGGAGAAATGGAAAGTCATACAAATGAACACAAAACTTCCTCGTGGAAAAAAGTATCCAAAAAAAGAAAGAAATCACAAATAAATAGACCTACTATATAAAAAACACAAACCACAACAAACAGCAGATTCCAAGTACTAGAAGTACAATAGACCGATGGAAACCAAACTGTCAACAACACTTATAACCAAACATCAAAATCAAAAGATGGCCACCTCCAATCTATGTCTACGGAGTGACCAACTATATGGCAATGATTAACTTGCTGACAGGGATCTCCTCCGCTGAAACTTATACAAAAACACTTCCAGATAGTGTAGTAAAAATAAAGGTCTTAAGTCCAGAAACGTACAGGAAACTAGTAAGTTATATGAGAAACTAGTAAGTTATATGAGAGAAAAGAAAATTGTAATCCACAGCTACTAACTTCAACAGGATAGAGCATATAGAACGTGAACGTAGTAAGAGGATTCCATCACACAATTGATACAGATGATATAAAAACCAAACTTGCGAAAAAAGGCTACCATGTTAGAAACATAATCAATGTTAAACATACACTAACAAAAGAACCTCTTCCACTATTCTTTATCGATCCTAAAACCAACACAAATAATAATATGGGCACTTCAAATCATATTGATGAAAAGCATATAATTGTCTAAAATGCGGTGGTCTTTAGGATACAAAAACATGTACTAAACCTAAAGATACTCCTGCAACTTGCGCCTTATGTAATGGTAGCCATCTAGCCAATTACAGAGGTTGCACTGTATATAGAGATCTAGTAAAACGCAGAAACAGAAATAATGTAAATAAAACATAAAAAATACCCAGACTACAATATAGCGTACAACCCAGTAAACGCAGGGCATCAGTCAATTACATATAAAGGTAGTTATTATAAAGTCGCTTCAGGAAATCGCCAAAGATAAAATGAAAACAGTAATAATAAATATATAACTACGCTAATTTCAGACTTCCTAAATGGATTTAAAATGTTATTTAATTAGGTACTTAATCAGTAAAGCCTGATCTTGAACATGTTAATAACATGTAAGGAAAATAACAAATTAATGGCTAACCAAATAAGAATAGATAGCGGCCTGGAATGCTAACGCCCTAACAAATCATGTCCAAGAATATGTTATTTTTAAAACTTAATGGCTGTAATACAAACAAGTTGAGAAAGGATAATCTTGAAGACAACAATGTATATATCAAGCAAATTCTAACCGAAAAAAGGAGAACGCGTGCAAAATGGCAATGGTCCCGAAATCTACTTCATAAGAAACAGCTAAAAGGACTAACACACCAGCTAATGTCAGTGCTAAATCAAGCTCGTAATGACACCTTTACTTTTTATATTAACAATATCTCTCTAGATTACCACTCTATATGGAGAGAAACTAAAAAGTAGCTGATATCCTTTCTTTTATTCCCCAACATTTGACCGATAACCCTCCTAACTATGATAGTTTTTTTTAATTTCAAGTGCATGTTTACAATCTACTCATAAACAGTACATTAAGTAGTCATTAAATGCGATGACAATATTGACTTAATTTGAGTACTGTTCAGCGACATTTCTCTATATTCACCTCTTTGGTCTTCTGGTCAAGTCCTCTTCAGTCTTCGTTTCTCCATTGGTGGCTATAAAATTCACTGATAATTTGTCTGTCGTGCATTAAATTAAGAATTTTGGCCTTGTTGGCCTGAAGTGATATAACATTTTTTACGGTTGGTGCTTCAAAGTTAGGATCAGTGTATCCGCCCTATACTCACGTATGGCTCACAGACGTGGACACTCACCAAGTCTAATATGGATTATGAATGAAATGGATTAAAAGCAAAACCAAAGTAAAAGACACAGGAGAACATGCTGCCAAATGGAGGTTCTCAGGACACAATACCCGACTGAAGGATAAAAGATAGAATCACAAAATACAACAATGGAGACCATGGTTAGGAAAGAGAAACAGAGAAAAACCACAAATAAAATGAGCTGATGACATTAAGAAGATCGAAGGACACAACAGGAAGCAAGTGGCTCAAAATAGAAAACACTGGATTGATTTGGGGAAGGCCTATGTCCAAAGTTGGAATACTTAAGGCTGAAGAAGAAGAAGCTCCTAGGTTATTGTGGATGGTTGTATTGCTCACATACCAAGGGGAGTTAGCTATCATACGCAATGTTTTTGATTAGAAGGTCTGCAACATTTTTGTTTTTGAAGGCTTGCTATAGCCTCAGAGTTCTACGCCGTAAGTCCATATTGGCACAATCCATATAGACACAAGTGACTCGATATCACCTGGGAAATTTTTTCATTTTTGGTTTTATGATGTAGCATTTGCAATTTCATTGATTCTTTGGTATATATTGGAATCCCCTCGTGTATGTAATAAATTCAAATCCTCTCATATATGAATTAAAATAACAAAGAATATTTTCAGTGTATTTCAGTTTCTTATCGTACAATTTAAAGTACCTGAAATTTATTTCAATTTCTTCTTGGGTCGGCTCGAGTTAATATAAACCATTTTAGAGTTGTTTATTATTTTACAGATGTGTACTTCTTCGATATTTCTTTAATGTTTTATTCTAACTGTCCGATATTGCGTTTTCAAATTAATAATTGACGTCTTAATTTTCGTTGTGTTTTATTTATTTCAAGTGCTTTGTTTATTCTAACTCATGTGAGTTAATTTTAAACATAATTTCATCACTCTCGTTGGTATTTTTGTAACAAAAATATTTTGCCCACCACATGGGGTATTACTATTAGGGGTTGAAATAAACGGTACTTGTGTGAACATCACTCAGAGGTTAATTGCTGAGCTGGGTCATGGATAAGTTAAATAACAAAGGTGTCGGATTGGGATAACTACACAAAAATGAAAAAAAGGGGTACTTACATAAATCTCCTGGGCAAATAATACAACAAAAAAGTAGTTTATAGCAAGCGATCAAGAGCGGTTCAGCGTTATGTCCAAATTTATTTCGAAGTTTTCTGTTTTTTGTCCCTTTTCATAGAAAATGTGTAACAGTGTGAAGGTAATGGTTCAGTTAATGTTTTGAGTGAGGATTGGAAGAATCGTCGTTTCCATCCTCGTTTTGTTTCTCCCTGGTTGTCATCCAAGGCTTTTTGGGAGTTTGGAGATGAATTTGTTAGCGTGTTCGTTGCACAGAGAATGAAACCCAGTCTACCCCCAGTTTTATGGTTCTAGAAATTCCAGTGACGTCCAGTTACAGAAAATTCAAAGTGTTTTAGTGAAAAATCCAGGTAACTTTTGTTTCAAATTTTAAAGTAAAGACAGACAATTTTTTTTTAAATAATAATTGCTTTCGTTAAAATTTAAAAATTATAACCTTTAAAAATTATAAATTTTAGGTTTTGAGTTTAGCTGTCATTTTAAATTTTTCTGTTTTAAATTTAATGTTAACATAAGACAGCTCGCTTTATTATTTTCGATATTTATTTGTTTTGTTTGTTAAAAAAAAAAGGTTAACCTCTGTACGGTAGCATTTGTATGTTTTTGTAGTATCTCCAACTCCTAGAGTTTGTAAATCATCATCATCATCAATGGCGCTACAACTCTCCGTGAGTCTTTGTCGCGTTTACTATTGCCTTCCATGTTGCCATGTCCCGCCCTACAGACCTTCTTCCATCTGGCCATTCCCAAAACACATTGTTTATAAGGCGATTGTCGTTACTGCGTATCACATGTCCTGCCCATCTGAGTCTATTGGCTGGAGAGTTTGTAAATGGATGACATGTAAGTTTTTTTGTATTTTTGTATTTTGCGGCTATTGATATATTTTTGCATTGGCTTATTTTTGTAACTGTTTGTGGTAAGACACAATAAATGTTAAATTTTTTTTTTCTTAACATTTTGTTTATTTTTTTTAACTAGCCCCTTTTTGAGATTCATTTGAAAAAGATATGTTTTGCATTTCTAATAATTAGTTCCCTAGTTAAAACTAGTTGTTGTAATAGTTATAATTAGGCACCTCGAAGTGGCGTCCTTTTTAAATTACTAGAGGTGTTTCCTGTTTCTTTTTGTTTTGTTTGTCCCAAGAGATTCATGACCTTTTGTTTCATATCTCTGTAGTTGCCCCAATCCAACCCCCTTGTCATTTACTTATCCACGACCCCAGCTCTCCTAACAAACCCCGAGTGCCGTTCGCATACGTTTCGATTTATTTTGCTTGCCCTATCTCTACCTCCATAATTTCTGTCTCCAATTTTCTACCCCTTATATTAATACCCCATGTGGTAGGCATAAACACTTTCGTTACAATGAAAAAAAGATATTCTTTATAAAAAGTTCTGCGTGATCTAAAACTTAAAACACAACCTTCAGATATCAATTTGTTTAAGCCGTATTAAGTCGAGTTTGGCAAAAAATTTGAATTTCGCTTATTATGAGTAAAATAGATACTTTTATATTTCACAATATCGAAAATTGTTATTATCAAAAGTTGTTGGAATTAAAAAATATGTTTTAATATGCAATGCAACTACATCCTTATAATTAAAAAAAATTTCTCCACGATATCGCGGATTCATCCGGATATTTTTTGTGCAAAGACTGTAACCGAGGGATTGTTGCCTACCAAGTCTTTTATGTATAGGGGTGAAAGTAACATTTCTATATTGTCAATGACGTTAAAAAAATTAATACTTTTCTGATGTTTGAAAAAAAAAAAGAATTATTTATACATTTGCCTTCACACAAAAAAAAATAAAAGTTTCCTTCGAGCCGGATTTGAACCAGCGACCTATGGATTTCTACAAGTATTATACCACTACAGTCCACCGCTCTACCAACTGAGCTATCGAAGGTTGAAAACGTAATTTCTAAAATAGTTATTACTACGTTTTATATCTTCGTAAGCTTCTTTTAGTAAAAATTAATATATTAATAATTATTATTTATAAATATATTATTGTAAGTAATATAACATCGATAATAATATTGGACAAAATATCTTTTTTTTAAAATAATGTATACAATTTAAAAAATATAAATATAAGTTGTTGTTCATGGGGATGCTTATATAGTAATATTAGTAGTTTCTAAGGATGCCAGATTGTCCTGGAATCCATACAAAAAATTTTTGGCATACTTAATTGTTTTCAGCTCGTCATGAGCCAAAGCCTTCTTCAGAACAATCTTCTATTCGCCCCTGTCTATGGCAACTCTTCTCCATGCTTTAACTCCGATGGATTTTAGATCATCCTCTATGTTATCTTGATACCTAAGTTTTGGTCTTCCTCTGGATCGTCTTCCCACTGGTCCTTTTCGGTCGAAAATTTTTCTGATTGTTGCATCTTCATCTCGCCTAATTACATGTCCTATCTATCGAAGGTGTGCTAATTTAATACATTTCACAACGTCAGGTTCCCCAAAACTTCTGTATAACTCAAAATTGTAGCGCCTACGCCACAAACTCTGTTCTTGGACTCTTCCACATATTTTCTTTAGAATTTTTGTCTCAAAACATTTAAGCAGTTCTTGGTCGTTCTGTGACCACGTTTCTGACCCGTATGTTAACACTGGCCTTATTGGTATTTTAATTGGTAATTTTAGTTTTTCTGGGTAATTTTGGGGCGGTCTGTTTCCTCAAGCCATAATAGCACTTATTGGCAAGCACTATTCTTTTTTTAAGTTCTTCGCTGACATTGTTGTCTTTGGTCAGCAGCGAGCCCAGGTAGACGAAGATGTCCTACATTAAATAAATAGTATTTATTTTTATTTAGTAAACTTAAAGTACATTGTATTAAATACACAAATACATTTTAACAACATATTTAAAGAACAGAGATAAAAAAATTAAAAAGGTAACCTAACCTAGGTAAGGTCCTAACTACAAGTAAAAACTAAAAAAAAAAACAAGGACTGTCCAAACATCACGTTGTCGAGCATTGGTAGAGCATCACCAGCTGATAGACAGAAAAAAATTATGTTTACAGAACCCCTTGAGCGTTAGTAGATTTTTATATTTTGCAGTAGAAATTGGTAATAGATCTAAAAATGTAGAAAAAATATTAGGTTTTCTTAACAGTTTTTCTAAAAGTTTACACTCGCCCTCTGGTAATACATTTCTAACTCTTGAAGTTATTTTGCAATTTATCGGAGTTACAGGGCTTTGTAGCCAAAGACCTTGATAATTTGTTTTAAAACTCATAAGTCTGGGATGCTTTCAAGTGGATTCTATTTGTTTAATTTTTTATATTGGAAATGGACATTTTTTGACAAATTATTTCCCAAAAATGCATCCCATTTTTTAACCATAAATTGTATAACTTCTACTACCTGGAATGGTGTCGGTATTATCCTTGACACCTTCAAAAGTTTAAACCAGTCATTGGGTATTTCCATGTAAGTTTTCAGTTCAGCGAGCCCCATATTTTTTATCACATTCCATATAGGAATAACCTCTTTCAGGAAATGTTATTTATTCTTTCTTATTGATTGTAAGAGTTATGCAGTATTAATAACATAATAAAAAAACCGAAACATTGCATAGTTCTTACTCTGGCCATCTGCTAAATCACGAAATATGTGTAAATGTTCTGCGTTTTTATACATAAAATTAGTAATAAATAATGGACAGGAACAACACCACTTCATTCGGCCCTTTCTTTGTAAATGTTTCCGGATATGAATAAAAAATGGATTGGCAGTGGACAACATGTGCATATAAAAACTATACATATAGAACTGTCTGCCATTTGTTGCCACGTTTGGCAATGCAATATATTTTTGATAGTCTAATGCAATGGCCGGTTGATTTGTTTGACTTTTGCAAGCAGCATTTGTAAAATCATGGAATGTCTGTTCCTTCCGTTTGTCTAGCTCATTATGAATTGTCAATTTACGAATTTGTGCACATCCTTATCATAATTTAATGATTTTAATTTGCCTGGAATTCATCACACGATGAACATGCGTCTGATCTTAGGTAAACAAAGGACAAATTAAATGTTTTAAAAATTTGCCGCTATGTAACATAAGAAAGTTTAAATGGTAGGATAGGATAGGTAGGATATATTTTTTTAGTCGGTCAGATAGCTCAGCGGGCTGTGCGGCTGCCTCTCATTCGCTTCACTGTCGAATGGTTCAGTGGATGTGGGTTCGAGCCCCAGCTCGGTGTACTGAAAACAAACAGTCTAACGCAGCAGTTTAAAATTCTAGATGAATCTGCGGCTTAGACTAGGATATGCTGGGATCTGATCGGCCTATGGTGGAGCAGTACGGCAAGAGATAAGGGTTGCGGCTTGGTGATACTCCTCCATAGATCCCTACCGGACGGGCGTAACGCCTAAAAAACCGGATATATATATATATATATATATATATATATATATATATATATATATTTTAAAAAGTTGAACATTTTTGTAATGTTCAAACTGTCTGGTAAATAATTTTTCTTAAATTCGTAAAAACTGTAATGGGATAATCTAGTGTTAAAGACTTTATGTGGTTATATATTACTTTACGCGATTCTAGATACAGCTTGCTATGCTGGGAACTATGCTTACCGCGTTTGTCTTTTGCAGAAGTTTCTGTAGCCTTAAAATTTTTTTGTAGGTGTTTAATTTTGTCCTAAGTCACACCATGTATTGACATGAATGCTTTAAAGCACACATTAATTTCTTAGGAAACTCCATTACTTAACTTTAACTTTATAAGTAAAAAATGCATCGTGAAATTTTGCGTATTCTTCGTTTTGACGGGATCGTCTCCTTTGAACTGGTGTATTAGTCATTAATCCAACCAAATATGCGTTTTGTTCATCATTTGACTCTAAACTGTTAAAATATTTTAGCACTTTTTTTCTGTCGTTTCTCGTTACATTTTCGAAATACTTGAGCCTTTTGCAATTGCCTGGCGGCCCTTCTTCGTACAAGTGTAGTCGCATTTTCTTTATCACATTCATCCCGTTTTCAGCCTCTTTCTCATACTGTCACTGTTATTTTTACGTTCGTCTTTATCGGAAGACATTTTTACGTGTATTATTACCAACAAACGCTCAAATAAAAATAAGACAGTGCCGGTTATAATAAACATAACCAAGAAAACTAAATTAAACATCGAAATGAAAAAATTAATTTTTGTTTTTAGTCAAGGGGATACTCCTTGTTTTTATCCTTCACGCGTGGACTTTTTCGGTTTTTATCCTTCGCAGTATTATTTTAAATAGGCATATTTATCGAAGGTCCAAGTTATTATCTACCAGTCTACTGTAAAAAGTAAATACCTACATAAAATATCTGCAGCAGTAAAATAAAGTGTGACATTCCCTGTTATTTTCTTCACCCTTCATATGTAACCCATACATTTTAATACCAGTCCTCCAGATGTCCTGATGACGCCGTCGCGCCGGATTCATTGATTATAAGTTCACGTCCTGGGTAATATATTTTAGATATTTGCGAGTTAAAATAATTACCAATATTCTTAACTTTAACAACCAGTTTACTGGAGTTGGTTCACCATTCCGGGGATTTTCTGAAAAATTTAATATTCGTAGTAGTAAAAGAAAACGATTTCTACTCAAGCTTTCTGCAACACATACCAAAACTAAATAGATAATCAGTATTCCAATAATTTTGAATAGGATTTAGGCGTATTTTATCCATGTGCAATAATGATCTGGTGAATATAGGTAACGTCTTTCGAGGAACATCTTTCCAAGCCGTGTTTTTTTATTTAGTCTCAATAAAAACTCAAAAGCGTAGTTATTTGTTTGTCCATGTTTTCTGGTTTATAAACTGTTTAAAGTCGTCTATATTGTTTTCTGAGTCTTAACTGTCTAAGTTATTAAACAGAAACTGATCATCAGTTTTGCCCACCAAATCAAAAACCTCTACACCATTGTCAGAAAGTTTATATTTTAATATTACTAACAGTTCTGCCACATATAAATGTCTTATATTGTCATATTTATATATCTCCATCTGTCATATTGTTTCTAACTACTTACTACTTACAAAGAATAAAAAAAACCGCGTACGCACTCTACGGACCACTGTTGACTACAACCTTCATAAAGTACCTAGTCTCCGATACTTAACATAAAGATAATAATAAACTAAACAGATAGCTTTTAAAATATGTAGGTATACATATAATTCACTAGAGTATGTGCGACACCTGACGTATTATACGGTGGCACATGATCGATAGCGAATGTGTTCGTCTTCCTCTCAATTTCCTTTCTCTATTTTCCCCTGCACGATTAAATGTAGTAGGATATATCTTTCTCCTCTCAATACATAACCACAATATTCTAATTTTTTCTTCTGAATCCTAAAATATGAGTTCACGTGATTTCTGTATGAGGTTCAATACTTGCTCAGATGTCGTTAATTCAAAGAAATCTACAATGATCTATACGTCCATATTTCAAATGTTTCTAATATTTTTATATTATATCTTTTCAAGATCTTCAGCTTCATATAATACTATGCAGTAGACGTAGCATCGGGGTATGTATACTTTACTTCAAAATTGAGATTTCTGTCAGTAATAAATTGTCTCTTTTGATAAATACAGCTTTTGAGATTTCGATGGGCTTGTTAACCTCTGTGGTTTAATTATGAATAGAATCTATCGTTGATCTTACAAGTTCACCTTTAGATACCATATGAAAACCATATCAAAATTATAAAGATCCCAATCAATCGTGGCCAATTCCAAGAAGACTCGTTGAGTCTACTGTGATTTTGTCTAGCGTGAAACCTTTATACAAGCTACCGAACAAAAACAATCCGGGCAATAACTACAGAAGTTCTAACAGACCTCAGATCGGCAATAGAAAAAATGTAACTATATATACCAAGTTAAATCAATTTAATGGCGATTAACACACACAAATTATTGATCATACCTTCGAAGATATGAGAGTCTTCGTAAATCTGGGAATAAATGACGAATCATACTGACAAGAAGGTGATACCTAAAACTACCCACCTAAAAATGTCAAAAACTCAATCACACGCTTAATCTTAGGTATCTACGTCAATAAACAATAATAAAACTGTACAAAATCTTTTTAGTCTCGGTTTTCACATGTGGACTAGAAGCATGGAAAAATCTTTTAAGCTGTGCTATAAAAACTGAACATTGGGGAGCAGAATCAACTCAGCCACATAATGAATATAAGCAAAAGTACGGTGGAAAAGATATTATTACTACAATCAAACAAATTCTTGTATAATATTTACTGAATGTATCCTAGGTAATAATATCAAATATAAAAACAATAAAAATTGCACAACCGATAGGTAGGAAAAGATGGATCGACCATAACGATACAATAGAATTTATTGCACTGAATGAACTTAAAACGAGTAAAGAGAGTTTTACTCTGTGCAAATTTTCTGCCATTATCTGAGTTTTTTGCAGAAAAAGATGTGTAACATCTTCTGATCGAACTTTGCATTTTCTCTATATGCTGACCTGCACGAGCTTGTGGCATCTTATAATCTGTATTAATTAGTCTAGAGAAACCTACCAACTGACAAACCAACTCTTCCTTGAAAGATGTGACGGACATCGTATTATTGGTTACTTTTTAGTTAATTATACATATAGACGTTGGCAAAAGCTGATCCTAGAAAAAGCTCAATTAATATTTTATGATCAAATTTCACTGATTTTCGTGAGTTTCGAAGCTGTAGAGTAAGACTTTATTTGATCGGATATATCCATAAATCCTTTGCTTTTACGTGGTCATCAGTCAACAGAAACTGACTTTTCAACTATTCCTCCTCTTTAATGGATGTTCGCTTCGCGTTTGTTTTTCCACTTAGTTACGACTACACCTTTGTTACTCTTCATCCCAATAATCTCCCCTTTCTCTAATTTTGCACCTGTTACTTCTTTCGGATTAAGTTTTCTGTTTTGCTTCAAAGTTTCCACCTAATTTGTATTTTTGTTTAGCAACCTATGTGCAAATGTATACTCGGTTCGCTATTCCCAGTCCGAACTGTCTAGTGAATTTAGTAATTATTTTTTTGCGAAGTTAGTTACTTTTGACAGACTAAAAGTGGCTGGAAATTACTATACAACCAAGCACACGTACTTATCGCTAATATTAATAGTAAACAAACTAAATAGTAAATAAAATAGAACTTTGCAAATTACAGACAATCAATATTTATTTATCTGCACCATATGATAACAAGTTTATGTTAAATTATAACAACTAAAACATATTTTTTAAATATATACTACCCAAAATTTGATGGGTTTAGTATACACTTTCACTATTTAGAATAATTCTTCTTTTTTCAAAGAAAGAAGTCTGCAATAGTAGTATACTTGAGCTATTAATACTGAGAAGTAGGAATTGTTGTGTTGTAGGTTTCTGACAATGAATCTGTCAAAATATGTCCGAGCTAAGCGAATGGAGTATAACGCTAGTACAAACATTATCTGTGTATATCGTTCAATATCAAATAAGTTATTAGCTAAACGAAACGCAACACTTTCCGGACCTGACATATTTTCAGTTTTATCATTACCACAATAAATTTGTAGATCATGTATAGAGTTGGTAAATCTTCACCTCGAACTTATGGCTCTTGTTTTTCATATACTGCCTAAATGACAGTCGGCCCCTAAACGGAACTACAGTTTCATCAATGCAGAGTTCTTCCCCCTACTACCACATTTTAAAAATTTGATACCAGCTTCCCAAATAGGGATGATGGTTTATATAGAAGTTCTTTGTCACGAGTTTCATTATCATCAAAGTGTTAATTGGCAAGTAACAATTCAAAACGATTAAGCGACATAAGACACTTTACCTTTTTTTCGCGTAATGGATTTTTCGACTAGAACGAACACAACTTTGGCAATCTCTGCAATCTCATCCAGACAAGAATGATCAATTGTCTTTATTTATGTGTGCATATTGATTGGTTTCTTGAACAATCCACTCAATCATTTTGTCATTCACAAATAGTTGAAAATAGTCGAGGGGTTTTTTTGTCACAAATCTCAAAAAACTAAGCTTTGATACCCGAGTCTTGAACACCGATTGTAGTATTTTAAAAGTTCTATCCATCTACATTGTTTCATATCAAGGGTGTGTTATGATCAATGGCATTCAATATTGGGGAATAACATTTTCAATGTTATCATCTAATGTTCTTGAGTTTTGTGATGTTGAAGGAAAATTTTGTAAATTACTTTGCATACTTGGTCTTTTGTTTTCCGGAACACCCGGAAAACACATTTAACGAAAAAGTACTTATTTTGTTATCACTATGTTATTCAAAATTTTTAACCCGAACATTGTCATCATTATCTTCGTCTAAAAAAAAAAGCTTCCGCCAGCTTTTGCAAACGCTTCTGCTTGTTTTCACAAGACATATTGAGAACTGATAAGACACGCTGTACTACCTCGCCCACCAACAACTAACTAATAAGTAACACGTAGCGAATTCGTCTAGCGAATATAACATATAAAATAAACAAATTACAAGTTCATTCTTGTTATATATGAGAAGCAAATGTGCATCACAAGGCTCCATGAATCCAAAAGATATTTGTGGCCACGAGATGCATACGTGCTTCTTAATTAAAATAATTCTAAAAAACTATAAAAATGTATTTAAAATAGATATACTAATACTGTGAACGTGTTTAATATTTTGGTCCACTTTTTTCCAATTTTTTTACTATGCATTGTGGCGGTTAACGTGTTAATTATTATATGTGTTGTCACTTTGTCTCTCCCAACAGTCATTTCATTGTCATTTAAATTACAGTTTACTTTTATTTAAACAGTTCTCAAAATTTTTGATTGTTTGTTTGTATTATAAACGTGATTATAATTTTTTGATATCAAGAAAATAATAGTAATCTGAAGTATTTTACAGTATTTGACGTTAGTGTCATCAAGGAGTAACAACTGAAACATTTTGAGATTACGCAAAAATTCGAAAGAGACAAATCTTAAACAATAATGTTTCCTTTCTAAACTCTAAATCAATAAATTCCTCAATCCCAGTTGGAACGATTGCAACCTTGCTACAATAAACTATTGCAGATGTTGGCTGATAGCCAATATAGGTCCAGACATCAACTACACATTATTTAATGTCCTATGGTATTCACTTATATGTTCTGTACGTCTCATGCATAAACCAAAGTCACATGTTAGAGTCTAAATATTGGATATAAATTAAAATATATAAAATAATACATAACTAGATTTATTTTTTAAAAGTTAAACAGGGTAGTCCTTAAGTAATTGTAGAAAAAGAAACCGTAGATTCTACACTTTAAAATATTACGATTTAAGCCAAATTGCTTTAATAAAATGTTGATTTTAAGAAAGATACAGGGTGTTAAAGTGCAAATTTAAAATTATATTTTTCGCTATAACTTGCATGTTTGTGAACATTTATGTATCAGAATTTACAACTGGATACTTTTAAATATGAGAAATTATAATTTGATGCACACTTTGATGTAGCTGATAGAGGACGCCATATATACTACATATGTGGCATAAATTTGCACTTAACTTTTTTGCTCTTTAAGTAACCTGTATTTGGGATAAAATATATAAAAGATACATCATTTTAACAAAAAAAGGTATACCTGTTAATAACTTTAAAACAACGGTTTTCGAGATAATCGCATTTTACAAATCAGCTGTATAATTCTGATTCAAGGCAATTACTCCAGGCAACGAAAGAAAAATAGACAAAAACGTTAATACTTCTAAATTTTGGTATAAAATACCTTTAACTAAAGTTAATAGTTAACAAAAAATTTAATAAAATAAATATATCAGCAGGATAATTAATAATGAGATTTGATAAAATAACAGTATATTAGGATCTTACATCAAACATTTTACGTTTTATGTTAAATTAAAGCCATAATCAAAACATTTTGTTTACAAACCAAATTATGAAATAGTTAACCTAAATAACATAACTTTTTATCAAAGTAAGTGTTCTATATGTCCACCATTTTTTTTAATTCATTTGTCAATATATTCTATAAAAGATCGTCTCATATTAAATAGTATCATTGGTTCTAAAGAAACTGCTGCAGTATTTATTTCTTTCCATAGCTGGTTGCAAATGTTTATGGGATTTTTATAGTCACGTTGTTTTAATGCACCCCATACACCAAAATCAAGCGGATTAAATTCTGGGCTAAGGGGTGTCTACAATGTATAATGGATCAATATACTCTTTTGGATACATATCCAAATCCTATGGTATATTCTGGAACTACCTCTTATTTCTTGCAGAGAGTAAATAATGTATTAAACTGTGATGTATATCGTTCATTTGTTACTTATATACACACGGAATAACATATCGATAACATTACTTATTTATATGATTACGTTACATCTTACAAGTAATTATAATTACATCTCGAACAAATGGACTATTATGGTTTACTAACGAACTTATATTATGCTGAACTAAATATGTGGTTACTATATTTATAACAATATCGGTTATTAGACCAACGATGATGTTTTTGTAAAAATGTTGAGTCTTTAAAGTTAGGTTTGTAGCAAAAGTATTATAAAATAAGACACATGTGTTATTCAATAGCTGTCCTCTAGTTTTTAATTATCCTAATAAAAATGGGTAAACAATATACGTAATGAATAATTCGTATTTTTTGGGATTTTTTATGAATTAAATAATTATATCAATATCTCACCACATTGCCAAGGTATATGACTTCCACGACCAATCCAACATTCAGAAAAGTTGTATTTAAGTATGTTCTCACTGTCTTCTTTCTAGAACGTGATGGTGAACCATCTTGCATAAACCACATATTTTGGGTTTTCAGCATTTTATAATAGAAAAAAAGTAATACAACGCCAGTGTAGAAACTTAAGAAGCAATAGAAAAGGTAAATTGCAAATATGATGACGGCCAACGTCTG
Source organism: Diabrotica balteata (assembly GCA_918026665.1). Classification (NCBI taxonomy): domain Eukaryota; kingdom Metazoa; phylum Arthropoda; class Insecta; order Coleoptera; family Chrysomelidae; genus Diabrotica; species Diabrotica balteata. The sequence goes on from OU898278.1 coordinate 116,947,774, forward strand.
AATACAAACACGGCAACTAAAGAAAAAGATGAAGAATCTTTTTTTCAATAAGACATTTAGCAGCTATAACACAGCATTTTGTGATGTTACATTATCATCTTTAACTTGTTTTGGAAGAATAAACTATGAATTATGCTTAGCTACGGGTATTCAGTGCTTTACCGCACAAATATCACAACTAAGAATTATTATGCAGCTGACTAATAAAATGCGATTATCTCGAAAACGGTTAAATTTTGAGGTTACTAACAAGTATACTTTTTCCTTGTAAAAATAATGTATTTTTAAAATTTTTTAACAAAAATAGAGCTTACTTAAAGAGCAAAAAAGTTAAGCGCAAATGTATGCGACACATGTGGCATATGTGGCACTCTCTATCAGTTATAATAAAGTATGTATAAAATTATAATTTAACCTGCTCAAAAGTACCAAATTGTAAATTTTTATCCAAAAATATTTACAAGCGTAAAAGTTATAGCGAAAAATATAATTTTAAATTTACACTTTAACACCCTGTATCTTTCTTAATATCAACATTTTATTAAAGCAATTTGGCCCAAATTGTAATATTTTAAAGTATATATAGAATCTACGGTTTCTGTTTGTACAATTACTTAAGGACCACCCTGTATAAATAAATACTTAAAAAGAAAAATAGATGCTTTCAAATATTTGTTTACTTGAGTAGTACAGGGGCATACTGTGTTATATATGGTACATGGTGTAATATTGTTCTTATAAAAAAAATTATACCAGACGGATATTTAAAATATTAGTTATGTATAATATTTTAACACCCATATTATAAAAAATAATTAAAAACTACAGCAAATTCCACAATTTTAAAATTCAGTATGGTTTAAAAAAATGGTTTAACAAAACATACGTTGTTTATTTCTGACAGACCTGTAAAATTTATATGAAATTATTAAATTAATAATAAAATATAATTAAATATCATTTGACAGTAAATTTAATTAACTTATAAACTACTACTATTGTTCACAAGGAATCTACGTTCCTGTAGTTGGCTGTATGCCATATATTAAAATTTTTTTATTAAAAAACCTTTATAAAAGGTATATATTTAAAAACCCTAACGGGCTAATTAAACAAAACGTTTTCGGAATCCATATTCCATCATCAGTGTCCTAGAAAATATAACCACTTAATTAAAAAGAACATGAGGTTGAAATTTTGACTAAGGTTAATGCAAAGTGTGGTTAATACTTACTAGGAGTACATGGATGTAGCCACTAAATATATGGGTAAAAACCCGTTAACAAATAATTAGTTACATTTGGTATACGATATTTCTTATAATGTTTTATGATGTTGAAGTTACCGTTGGATAAGGTAACATGGCGACATATCAGTCCACGTTGAAGTTGCTAGTCCTGATACGGTGTGTCCATGATACTATGACTATAAATTAAGATATTGCGCATGTTTTTGTGACGTCATTGGAGAGTTGCACGTTCGAAATGTCAGTTTTTTGTATATATCAATAAATAATCTTTAATAAATAGTTTGGAGATATCCTTATGTGTACGATTATTGTAATTATTAAACTTCTTAACTTATTTTCGTCTAGTAATTTCATCACAGAATGCATACAAATCCCATTTAACTTTAACAAGATTTCAAATTCTACTCTCCAATGACGGCATGCGCGAACCCGACCGATTTTGAGCTACGGGAAGATCCTATCTTGTTATTCATAGTATCATGGGTGTGTCTACAAGGACTGTATGGAACATGTATGGAAGCAACTGATTGGAATGACACTGTTGACAAGTTAGGGTGGACTTTTTAACAGAGCAGTCAATATAACTGTATGCGTCTACTTAAGACAAAAGACAACGTTATTTAAAATTGTTTAAGTAAAGTAAATTAATATAACAGTATCAACCATCATTGTTATTGTTTTAAAATTCTGTATATAAGATGGGATGTATGAAAAGACAAATATGTGGTTATAGTTAGGCAACCAACTATACATGTGTGCAGTAGTGTGGTAAAATAGAGATTTTAATATAAGGCCCTTTATGTTTCTACAACATTTGGTAACTGGAAAATAGAAACTAGACACATGTGGGAAGTTGGGTTCTTTAAATTTTATTGTTGTTGGTGGGATATGAATGAATATATTTAAAATATGAAAGTGTTCTTGAATGAATAAAAATAAAACTTTTGTAGTATGTTTGTAATATATATTTTTTTAAATAAAATAAATAAAAAAATTTTTTTTTTTTAAATGTAAAAAACCGCTATTTTGTGACGCTACCCGTGACGACGTCATCTTGTGGCGCTAGTTCCGTGACGCTTGCCTCAGCATTTTACTATAGAAAAAAAGTAATACAACACCAGTATACAAGCTAAAATTGTTTATAAAAATTATAAATAAGTTTTTAATTTCATTGCCATTTTCATACCATCTTAAGTTTTCTTTTCTAATAACTGCAAAGCTGTAAGTAATTTTTATAGCAACCACTTCCGATATTGACGATATCATCAATGAAGGAAAGGTACCAGAAAAATTGTAATATTTTTATGTTTGCCGACTACTATTTAACTCTAGTTTAGGACTGCTTCAGAAATATTTGACAAGAGGAAATCAAAAAGAAAAAAGACAGTATTTACTGGCTTTAATAGTACAAAAGAATCTATCTTCTGTTCTAAAAACATAAAATAAAAAATTATTTATAAAAAGTTTTTAATTTCATTGCCATGACTTTTTATATCATGTAAAATATTTTATTATCGAATCCCATTATTCTCCCATTTATTAAAATTAATGTAATTAAAGATAACCAGAGAAACAAAAATCACGAAACCGTAACATTCGCGGGATATATTCCGGCTTTTAAATTATCCAAATAGGTTTCGCAAAAAGGAAACCCGTGACATAACATGGTTGTTATATTTCATAAAAAGGAAACATTTTTTCTTCGGTTAAAAGAAAATTACAGGAAGCCAGAGACAAAAAAGTTGGAGCATCACCTGACGGGTTTCGAGTTCGTTATCTCTCTTGACCTCAAGTTATAATTATTCATTTCTCGTACCTCCAATTTCTAACTTCTGGATTACATTTTGAATTTTCCTGCTCATTTTTAATAAAGGTTTTTGCAGACCGGAAAAATTTACTGAATGAAAAATAAATTGCCTGTCGCAAGTAAACTCGCTGTGAATATGTGGGATGTTATCTGTCTATGTTGAAAAGTTTTATTCTAATTTTTAGTAACCATGAGATGTACTTTTGAAAACTATTTGTTTTCCTTTGATATAATATATTGATAATAAAATATTTTGTATACTGAATATAGAAGGATAAATAATTTTTGTTGGTTAATTTAATCGTCCTTACAATGAGTAAACAATAAAGCAATAATTAATACAGTCGATATGGTCGATAGAACAATGTTAGAACTAAATAAACGGCGCAGTATTGGCAGAGTAAAAAAGATTAAGCAAGATAACAAGGTAATTTAAGAAAATTATTGAATTTGGGGGATTAATGCTTTCTTCATAAAGTAAACAAAATATAAGGTTATACAACAACTTAATCAGATCACGAAATAATGGGGAATGATAATCATCAGTGCATCCGATATTCTCATTAGTATTGGATCACATAATTTTCGGTGTTGGTGATAATGTACGCTGATGCTGTTGTATACTTGCAAAAAGTACTGGAATTAGACTAGATGAGACATAAATAGTGGATATTGTAACGACTATTTTGCTTACCTCAGGGTAAGGACATGGGGTAGAAAATTGGGCAAACAAAATAAATCGAAACAAGTGCATACGGCACTCAGTTGGTTGTTGGCGAGCTGGGTCGTGGATAAATTGAAGATATGGGGGTTGGATTGGGGCAACTACAAAAAAAAGAAATAAAGGGGTACTTATACAAATCTCTTGGGACAAACAGAATGAAAATTAACCGGAAACACCTCAAGAAATTTAATATAGGGCGCCACTTGAAGTGCCTAATTATACCTATTACAACCACTAGTTGTAACTAGGGAAATAATTATAGAACATCAAAAATATAGAAAAAAATATCTTTTTCAAATAAAACTTAAAATAGATCAGAGAAATAAATTAAACGTTTATTTTTGTCTCAAACAAACAGTTATCAAAAATACAGATTTTACAAGAACATATTATGCAACATAATCCAAATTAATAAAAACTTACATGTTCTTCGCTTACATAAAAGATTGCTATAAAAATTTTAAATGGTTTCTAGGTTATAATATGGCCAATTTAGATTATCAAAATTTTATAGATATCCTTTTTATGAAAACTATTATTGAATTTAATCTTACATATGGACGTAGTTAAGCAGAAAACGTCCAACCCAAAAAAAGTGATTGTTGGGAAATTGAGTTTAAAAGATTTTAGTGTGCCCTAGCTAAACTATGCATAATTTATTCGCCTGGCAATGATTTTAAGATAATGATATTCATCTCGTAGGCACCTCGTTTGTAATTTCTTTTAAATGTAAGTTTCAATGAAGTTATTTTGAAAATTTTAGGTTGGACGTTTTTAACAAAAAACAAAAATCCGAAAAAAATTTCGATAAAACATACTTATGTGGGTTGGAATCTTTCAGATAAATAAATAATGTCATATTTTTATAAAAATTTTAATGATCCAAAGAAACAAAATTACAATGATTTTCTTATGTAAATGTAAATTTAAAAAAAGTTTTAATTATTGTGGGTATCTACCTCAAAATCTAGAACTGGAACATTAAATCCATCAACGTCTTCGACTACATTAGCACTTGTAAAATTTTCATAAAACGGTTTAGCGTCTGAAGGAATTAGATGTAAATAGCTTTTAATATCGTTAATTTTATCCTCTGACAGGGGTTTACCATTGGGCCAGAGTTGCATAAGCAGCGCCGAAAAGCTCTCTGTATTTAATCGTCCTCGTCGCTCAATATCCAAACATACACTTTCATCGCCAAAATAACTAGGTTTCATAAAGATGTGGTAAGGATTTTCTTTTGTTAATATAATTTGTTTTGTCTCCAACCAATTTATTTTTTCTTTATTGGTGCCAACTTTTCTGTTTATTGTGGCCTTCTCGAGCTGGTGGGTACTCAAAAACCATTCCTTTTTCATTTGTGTAGCTGTTATTGGAGACTTTTTACGACATGAATTTATTATATTTATATAGTCTAAAGGTGTATATATTCGTTCTTGACGTTTGAGTTGACATTCTATATCCCCAAAATCTTTATCATTTGGTAGAAAACTATGGCCGGAAATCAGGAATTTAAATGTTATAGTTTTTATATTATGGCTGGTTTGAAGAAGACTGGCCATGAGGAGTGTTATTTTAATATTACGGTTCTGGCCTCCACAAGAATCAGACCACAATATAAGATGTTCAACAGTACTTTCTATGTTTTCTAAATATTTTACAATACAGGAACCAACCTCCTGAGCTCCTCTTCCAGCAGTTCCTTCAAGCCATACATAGGAATAACTCTTATTACGTTTGCCTGAAAATACACCGAGATTATACAAGCAAACTTGCCTCTTATAATATATTACATTGGTTGGAATTTTGGGTAAAGGTAGAGTTTTTTGAAGATCGTATGTTAAACACTCTACATTATCCTCATCTTTAGCTCGTTTTAAATCTGCCTTTAATGTTTCTCGTGATTTTTGGGCCAAATCCTGATGAGTGTCGAGTTCAATTTGTAAAAGTTGCTTTTTATGATCATCCGTTTCATTTTCTAGTTTTATTTTAAATGAATCACATACCTGGCATGTGTCCTTCTTGGGAACATTAAATCTCAAATTAAATTTTTCGTAAAAAATCCTCTTATAAATACCAAATTTCACAGGGTTTTGAACTTCAGATTTGTATAGATCATAAATCTTTAATAATGAGAGATGTGCGGTAAAAATAATGCAGACGTGTTTTCACGACAGTAGTGCGATATGTACTTAGGCAGTTTATTGATCTGGTTGATTATTTCCTGAATTTTATTTTCAGGGACTTTGTTTAAACCACCTTGTTTTCTACCTCTTTGATCAAGAATTGGAGCACGATTGTTTACCTTTCTCAGAGCTGTTGTTACTCTTGACGGAGTTATTCTAAGACTATTGATAAACATTTGCCTACAAATACGCTGATTAAGTAAGGAATATTGTCTGGAATACAGACGTCTTTCAGTATTTCTTCCATACATTCTTTTTTTCGGCATTTCGTGGATATTATTGGCAATAAAGATAGTTTGGGCATTATAAGACCCAAGACTCCAAAAACGATCAAATTCTTGTTTTCGTGACTCTGTAGAAATCAACTCAGAACATTTCATCGGGCAGTTACAATTGTAGTCATATTGAAATTCTTTAGCAGCTTTCAATTTTCCTTTGTAGTCAATGTAAGATTCATTTTTGTTCCTATTAATCTTTGATGTTGCTCGCGTCATTGCAAATTTCTTTTTTCTACCCTTCTTTGGACGACCTGATGTACTGGCTAAAAATGGATTATCATCACAACTTTCATTGTTATCGGAACTCTCTTCATGTGACGATGGTATAAACATATCAGAGGAACCGCTACTAAAGACATCACTTATTGACATATTCTGTAAGAATAAAAAGGTAGGTATTATTAGATAATATTTTAAATAAAAATTTCAAAAAATTATAGAAAGCGTCTATTTTAATTAAAGAAGTTAACTTTTAATCAATTACCAGGTACCAAAAAATAAAACAAATTCAATTCATTCAAATTAATCTTTTTCATAAAGTTTACTATAGGTACTCATCGAAAAATAATTTTCATATGCTTTACATTATTGTATAATTACTTTAATCAATAATAATTGATGATCATAATAATAGGTATCAATTTAACATTGGTATAATAAGATTAATACATATGTGTTTACAAAATTGTGTGTACCTAAGGAAGTTGTATTTTTTCTTTTAGATTGTAACAATAGGTACATCAAAGTTTAGTTTTCATTAAATAGAAATAATATAGCGAATAGCATTATAAAGCATTTTACTAAACAGTATAGGTACAAAGATTTAATACTTACATCATAATCATCAACAGAATCTATGGTAGAAGCTGATTCAAAACATCCAGTTTTCTCGTTTAAAACCATTTCACGAATACGACTATTGGATGACGATGGTTCGCTGTGACGGTAGAATTCTGTCACATTGGTATCATCCATATTCTACAATATATTTAAATTATGTAATGATGTATAAAATGCATTTATTTTAAAAATTTAGTAAACAACATAAACTTTTAGAAGCCGTGTCTTATAAACTGATTATTTTTTCGTGATTTTCGGCCAGATTAAAGAAATACCACAAAACTCTATTTTCTTCTATTTTCTTTATTTTTTTTTTAAGATTTAGTAACAAAATAAATTGAAACGTCGTAAAAAAAAAAGAGAGTTTTGTGTTATTTCTTCAATCTGGCCGAAAACCACGAAAAAATAATCAGTAAACAACATATAGTTATTTTTTAATAAAAAATTTCCGACTTACCTCAACATTGGTAATATTTGAATCAAATTCCACGCTAGACATTACACTATTTGTTTGGTTTTCCATAAGTTTTGCTAGCTCACACATGTATTTGCTTCTTTTCGACATAATTATTATTAAATAAGTATTTTTAAACCCGAACAGTCAGAAAAATCAGACACAACTGAATAAAAAGAAATGTTTATCAATACATAGGCACATTTACTTAAAACTAAAGGAAAGTGATTACTATGCTTAAGATGAGTACCTATAATAAATTAATTTTTATCGACCAAGTTCCAGGGTTTATACGCACAAGGCACGTTTTAAACATTAATAGGGCACATTCCCGTAATAAAATTTTATTATCGACCGAAATCGAAGATTCAAACTACTTTTAACATATTAATGAAATAGTAAACGTAAAATGATACCAAGTGGTTTGGACGATTTCTGATTATACTCTTATTTTTAACAAGTATACCGAAATTTATAAGTAGAAAACATCCAATTCACTTGGATGTTTTTAACACAAAAAAATGCACAGTAGTTTTGTTATCGCATGGAGCGTTAAAGTGATCCAACCCACTTAGCCTGTTTTAACCACTCTTTTAACACGATTACTTAGATCGACATACATTTTTTAGAAAAAATTCAACCCACTTGGATTTTTTATTATCAATGAAAATCTCAGTTAACCTAGTTTGTGGGTTAGAACTTTGACGATTATTAAAAGAGTATGTAATGTTTTCACTTGGACGGTTTCTGCATATTATAAAGCAAGAAATTATATGCTCGCTGGTGTAAAGAACTCATTTTTAACAATTTGTGGGTTGGACGTTTTCTGCTTAACTACGTCCATATGATGGAATATCTTTTATATAAAATAATCAAATTAAAATTGTCTTATAACAACAATGGATTAAAGCAAAATGTCATATGTCAACATAACAACTTGAGACAGATTAAATTATGACATTTTTATATACGACAAAATAATATAAAACTTTAATTATTACAAATTCTTTTATATTAGTGAGAGTGAGAGCAATTATTAATAATGTCCATATAATTTGGAAAAATTAATGTATTAAAAGTTACCTTAATCTTTTTTATAATTACTTAACTTTGAAACTAGTTACATCTCTGAGAAAGCTTACTTGAACAAAACTCTCAAACTGGAAAATATGAAAACATCAGAACCATTTCGATTCTCCGGGACGAAACGATCAAACTGCTCTTGTTGAGGAACCAAGCTAACAACCGGGACATCTTAAAAAACACTTCGCAAAAGCTTCCGGTGACTACCATACCATAAGTAAATAATAGAACATATGACTATTCTGTCAAATCAAAACAGCAATTAAAGCCTGAAGAGTATCTTCACTTTTACTGGTATTAAAACATTTTCAAAAAATAACAATTAAATCCACTTTTTCGATTCAAATCGATACGCCGTGTTCGACCAATCTAGCTTGACTGACCGTAGCTTGACTCCTTCCGCTTACATTCTACAAATTAGACGCCACAAATAACTCCCCCTTTTCGTCTACAAAGCCTAAACAAACATATATCCCCTTGTTATTCGTTCCTAACGATGAAAGACAAATAAAACCTCTTTTTTATATTACGGGGCATCATGAAATATAATCCCTTTATACGACAAAAAACTTATCGAAATAGATATAACATAATACAAATTAACAAAATAGCACGTAGTTTTTAAACCGGAGTTCTACCTGACTTTGTAACAAAAGGTTATGGGATTTGAAAGTACACATAGACAAAAAATATATCCAGCGTTATTTACGCATTTAAGGTTTTCGTAAAAGACAAACACAGATTTTATGGCAATCTTTATGCGTACTGACAAGATAAACGAACAAGGACGTATTATAAAAATCTTTTATATACACATTAAATATAAAACGCTACAATATAGACTCTTAAAAAAATGTATAATTTAAAACTGTAATATATTATTTAAATAGCTGACATGGATATGAACAGACGAAGAAAATCAAATCGAAAGATAAATATAAATAATTATTCATGTACAGTGAGAAAACCAGCTAACGGTTGTTATTAAGTAAAGACACATATTGTTTTTATGAACGCTCTAGACCCAGTACATCGAAAAGACATAGGTGCAAAAAGACTCTTGGGGACGTTTACAGATTTTAAATATAATTTGTGACATTTCTGCTTTGTTTACTTGTGGCTATTACTTTGTTGAATTGTTTGCTTCTCTAGATTTAATTCTTCTGAAATATGAAATTTTAAATTCATAAGAGTTCAAAATTTCCAAAAATTTTGGCTAATGGATGTTATTCTCAAATTTTACTAACACAAATGAATCTTTTAAAATTACAGTATTTTCATCAATTGCGTAAAATTCTGAGTCATCATCTGAAGAGTCTGTAAACTCTAAGCTTCCAAAATCCGTTTCTGAATCACTTTCACCTGGTTTGTTTTTTTTCTGGGAGGGTCCTTTTTACTCACTCTCTTGACTGCTGCTGTTGTGGTTATTTTCTTACCTTCCGTTTAATATGAAAAGTCATTTATAGTGTACTAGTAACAATGACACTTTTCTTTGATTTCCTTCAACGATTAAAATTTTTTGTGGGTGCGGCCTTAGGAAAACCCTATCGGTCGAATGGGGTAATAAAAGGACTTTTTGATGTCGACGGTATTTTAAGAGCTGAGTTCCAGAATCTTGGGTTGTATTAGATGAATTGGAAGCTATATTAACTGAAGATGAAGATACAGATGCATTTTCTTCGTTATTGGTCTTAGTACAAACCATAGATTTTTGTCCGTCATAGTTCTCAAAATCATCAATCTGTCTTTCAGTCACCAATGAAAATAGAAAATCAATTTTACTAAAAATTTGTTTATAATATTTTAGATTTGAAGACGTTTATAATATTTTCAGGTGTCATTGATTTTGGGTGGGCAATACCAGCACATTCTGCTATTTGGAATTTGGTAGTGTCATAGGAATGCCGGGGTGGTTAAGAAGCCATGAATCAATCGCACTATTATAATAGTTCTTGAAGGAAAACAAACTGATTTGTCCAAAGGATGTATCTTATTGCTTGTATATGGGGGTAAGGTTAAAATTATTATTCGATAGCTTTTGCTTTTTCTGCTATTTCCAGAGATATAGGATTCATGTTTATCATATATTATTAATAAGGGGTTTTTTTTTCTAGCACCAGTATGCTTAATAATCTAATACTTGCGTGAATAGTACGGCGGTCATCCGTCCACTTGGATTAGTTAGTCCTAATGTTCCTGGCGGAGCACCATTTAGCATAATCGTAATAAACTTTTTACGAGGAAAAACAATGACTGGAGGTGGAAATGTTCCATTTGCTCGAAATATTGCACAAGTACTAGCTATTAATCCTCTTCCGGCACTTGTGCACTGGTTTAGCTATTTAACACCTTTTTTCTGTCAAACCTTATGTGGTCGTTGGATAGTGGTAGTAGCAGTTTAATCGATATATTTTACGTATATTTCCGTTTACGTATAACATTTGGTTTCGTAAACGAATTAAGCGTTGACAGTGAACATTCTTCTGACTTTCTGAGGCTTAATGATGAATTTCTTTTTATAAATGCCTTAAAATAATCTTTGCTTGCACATTTGTTGGCCTTTCAAGATTCTGGCATAGTGATATTGATTTTAGCAGCTATTTCATGCTAATTCTATTTGTATTTTACTTGGTGATTTTAATTTGGATTTTTTAAGTACTAGCTTCTACACCCAGAAAATTAAAGCAATGTTTTTACAATATGGCATTAAGCAGTTAGTAACAGAACCTACTAGAATTACGAATTTTAGTGAAACCGTAATTGATACTGTTCTTGTTAATAATGATCTGGTTAGTTGTTTTGTTCATTTAACACCCAAGTTAAGTGATCATTCAATAATAGAGGTCAGTTTTAGTAATAGTTTTCAAAATTTTAATGTCTCTAGTAAACGTTACAGATGGCTTATCGAGGAAAAAATATATCAAATTAAAATGAATTTACTTTTTTGATATTTTGATTTAGGTTATATTGATGTCAACACTATTTACAATGAAATTTTATCAAACAGTCAGTCTGTTATAAATAAAATAGCACCTATTCAAACATGTCAGATGAAAAGTAACTTACCGTGGTTTGATAATGAAGTTAATAGTAAAATTAAAATTTGGGACAAATTATACAAAGATTTTAAAACTGCTAACATAAGATTAATGAAATTCCTGTAGAGATATTAAAAATCCTGAATGATGAAAATATAGAGTGTCTAACTAAATTATTTAATAAAATATACCACGATGGTCAAATTTCGGATGAATGATTAAAATCTATCTTTTTACCCTTACCCAAGAAAAATAATCCTAAATCTTGCGATGAGTACCGATTAATTAGCCTTATGAGCTACACTTTAAAAATACTATTCAAAGTTATTCAGCAGCGTATATATAAAAAATGTGAAGAACAATTAGACAATACACAGTTTGGATTTAGATGTGGAATGGGAACAAGAGAGGCACTGTGCCTAATGACGGTACTATTACAAAAATGCAGGGAATATAATAAAAACGTATTCATATGTTATATAGATTTCCAAAAACCTTTTGATAGAGTCCAACATGGTAAACTCATACATGCGTTGAAACACATACACCTAGATCCCAAGGATATTAATTTAATCAAAAATCTGTACTACAACCAAACAGCGGTCGTACGGGTGGAAGATAGTGAGACAAACCAGGTGGAAATTCAAAGAGGAGTCAGACAGGGATGTGTGCTGTCGACACAATTATTTAATGTGTACTCCCAACTAATATTTCAGGAGGCACTATGGAAAAGAACTGAAAGTGTAAGGATTGGAGGGAGCATCATTAATAACATAAGATTTGCAGACGATACCGCAATCATGGCAAGAGCAGGAGATAAATTTCAGAATAGAAATAGCTCGAAAAGGCTTTATAAAATACAAGCAAATGTTTACATATAAGAAATTGAGTATGGCCATCAGATTGAGGTTCGTCGAATGTTATGTTTGGTCTCAACTACTATATGGGGTAGAAGCTTGGACTCTGAAAGCTAAATCTATAAAAAAATTGGAGGCATTTGAAATGTGGCTATATAGGCGTATTTTGAAGATTTCTTGGACTGCAAAAGTCTCAAATGAGGAAGTGTTAAGACGAGTTGGACATGGCAGAAAGCTTATGAACACAATTAAAATAAGAAAAACATCGTATCTGGGCCACATACTCCGAAACGATGAATATTCTCTGCTACAAGTCATCATGCAAGGTAGAGTAGAGGGAAGAAAAGGCTTGGGAAGAAAGAAGAAATCTCGGCTAAGAAATATCAGAGATTGGACTAACCTCAGTGTTGAACAGATATTTCACGTTGCAAAAGATCGAGAAGCGTTTAAAGAAGTGATCGCCAACCTTCGTTAGAAGACGGCACAAGAAGAAGAAGAAGAACATAAGTGATAGATATGCCAAATGGGAGGATTTTAAAGGAGCAAGAAATGTGGTAGTTAATATGTTAAAAGCAAAAAAAGAAAGTCGATAGGTATAAAAATAACTCTAGACCTATGTGGAAAACGCTAAAAAGACAAATTAATATTAATTGTCAAAAATTCCCTTATCGCATTGAATTTAAGGTTCAGAATCAGTTATACATTAGCAGTTATGTATGCAGCAAATTGTTGAAACTATAGACTCTGAAGAATTATGGAGTTATGGTAATCAGAACTTGTATTGAGTGACTTGGCAGTATGGTTAAGTCGTTAGATAATATGAGTAACATTAATGAAATACTAAACTCCAAAATACTTTTTGTAATTAGTGGTCACATTATCTTAAATTTTATAAATAATTCTCTTATATCATCAAAAATTCCAGATTTATTAAAAATCAGTACAGTTGTTCCAATACCAAAAGTTACTTAAATACTATTAAGGCGGATAAATTTAGACGTATAAATATACTTCTGCCCATTGAGAAGTTATTAGAATTGGTGGTATATGATCAAGTCATGGATCACATTGATAAAAATGAAATCTTAATGAATACTCAGTCAAGTATTCATGCGAAACTGCACTACAACTTGCACTTTGTAAATTAAAGTCTGAATTGGGCAATGATAATTATTTAGTAGTAGTATTCCTTGATTTAAAAAGAGCCTTTGAAACTATTGATCGTAATATAATTCTCACTAAATTAGAAGGCTATGGTATTGGACAAAATGTTCTTAAACGGTTTAAAGATTACTTATTGTATAGAAAGCAACAAGTGAGGATTGATGATATTACTTCTTCTGTAATTAGTGTTAATATTGGGGTACCTCAAGGTAGTGTCTCAGAACACCTTTTGTTTATATTGTATTTAAATGATATAAACTTGTTTGTTAAATGTGATATCTTTAATTTGTATGCAGATGACACTCTACTTGCATGTTTTGACTCAATGCTGTATCTAAAATGAATTCAGCATTGCAGTCTTTTAATAAATATTTAAAGATCAACAAACTAAAGTTACATGTGTTAAAGACGAAGGCTATAATAATAACAACTAAATACAAATACTCAAATATTCATATAAATACTATCAATCTTCAAATTGACAATGACAAAATAGAAATCATCACAACAATTAAATACCTTGGTTTTCAATTGGATAATTTATTGTCTTTTAATGATCATTTTAATTACATAATAATTTTTTTTTAATTATACTTTTTTTTCAAGAATATCTAAAAATTTGTCAACTTCAACTAAAATTACTGTTTTTAATGCAATTACTTAACCTCTACTTTTCTCTTTAATGTAAATCAATCGGCCCAGTTGCAAAAATTACAAAATCGTGGAATGAGAATCATTTTTAAAGGAAGCAGGTATACACCTATAACAACAATGCTTAGCATGCTGCAGTGGGTTTTAGTTCAACAAAGGGTCTTTTAACTTTTTAAAAATTTTTTTTAGTTATTTATAAAATTTTATGTAATAATAAAACACTGAAAACTTTGTTTTCTTTATGGATCATCTAGAGACGAAGGTTTCAAAACATCCCAGATTCAAACAGTTTTTATATTGGTGGAGATACGTAGACGTCGTACTGGTATGTTTCACAGGAACTAACAAGCAACTCGACCAATTTTTATCATATATTAATTCACTTCACAGTAATATTGAATTTACAATAGAAACAGAACAAAATCAATCCATAAATTTTTTAGATTTAAAAATTATCAGACTTAAAAACAAACATTACTACATATTTCATAAACCTACCCATACTGACACGACTATACACAATTCATCATTCCATCCCACACAACATAAACGGGCAGCCTATCATAGTATGTTACATAGATTAACAGAAATTCCGATGTCAAAATACAATTTTGAGACAAAATTAAATATCATTAAGCATATAGCAGTAAACAATGGATACAACGAACAAACAATTTTAAAACAAATTTTAAATCAAAAACTACACAAGAAAGCCCTAAAATTAGTATTTCCACCACCAGAGAAAAAACCCAGTACCTTCTGCTCGATTACATATACAGGCAAAATATCAAAAAAAAAAATAGCCGAATACATAAAAAAAATAACACCAGCTTTCAGAACAAATAACAACTTAGGCAAATATATTAAAAACAACAAGAGCCAAAACAACAAGAGCTAGTATTAACGGAAATGTTCACGGTCCCGGTATTAACATTTCCGTTTATACGGGGAGCCATTCTTTCTCCTGTTGCCGACCAGAATATAGCTTCGCCTATTTTTAAAATAATTTTACACTGTTTGTCCTTGTTTACTGTTGTGTTATGTACAATTTTATGTTAATATTAATAACATTCTGCGATTGTTGGATAGCCTAATGCAGGCCATTCACGTTCCGACTTGTGGTCCCACTTAGTAGGACTACTAGTTGGATGTTCGTCTCCACTCACGCTCCGACTTTCTATCCAACTAGCGGTCCAACGTCCAACTTCAGTTCTAGTTCATTTTCACGATGATGTACATTGCTTAACCAAAAAATGCATAGAATAAACACTAAGCAAAATATAATTAGGAGGAGGAAAATGGCAGCATTGCGCTTGTTACCCTTATATGTATGTTATGATATTTATATTTAAAAATTAGGTTTCGTTTCTCTAGTTATTTGTCTAGGGCTGAACTAATTAATTTTTTCAACTCTTGATTTTTATAACTTTTTTAGACGTAGGAAAAATTATAGTTTTTAAGAATTTGTGTAGGTATATTCTATTTTAGAAAGAAATAAAAACTTTTAAACTGGAGCTGGGATTTATTTTGTTGTGTGTGTGTGGTATATTTTTAATAGGAATAATTTTTCGTGCAATTGAAAGTTATTGTCTATTATTAATTTGCGAACTAGGGATCTTGTCTACAACTATGATTTAGTTTTCGTTGTTTGTTGATAATATTTCTGTAGGAAATTCGGAAATTTTACCTGTGTGAGAGTGTCCGAAATAGATCTACAGAAAGGAAAATGATTTGCTCTAACAAAAAGTAGATTATGATAAAGAATCGTGTATTTTAATAATAGTAATTTTTGTGAAATTAAACGTTTATTTTCTAATAATAATTAGCAAACTAGGGATCTTTGCGTAAAGTAATTCATAGAAATGCCATAGGTAACAGGTGCCAAAGGTCAACTGACCGAGGAAATTTTCGATCCAACCTGTGATCCAATTTTCAACTTCACCATTCACGCTCCGATTTGGTCGCCAGTCGGAAGTCGGGCCTTCAAGTCATCCCACTAATCCAACTAGCCCACTCATGGTCCGATTTCAGATCCAACTGCAGAAGTTGGACCACTAGTCGGACTAAAAGTCGGAACGTGAATGGCCTGTCTAAAATGTCCCTGAAGATGCTCTAGGAAGTCAAAGTAGTTGGGCAAGATTTAATTAATAAAATTGTGCTCGATATCTGTCTTTCATTTTATCAAAGTTCATTTATTCGAGCTTTCAACCTTATATCAATCTATTTATTTATAGGCAACATATCTTTTTATAAACGCTCCAGTTTTTAAATCTCAGGCACAAAGAACAATAAAAGACGTCGTATAATGCCTACTACTCCGTATATCAAAACAAACTACTGTCGGCGGACGCAATGCATTATGGAGTATCCGTTACAGCGCTAGTGGCCATGTGGCGGTAAATTTAATTTAGTTAATAACAGTGTTTTATTGTGTACTATGTGTCAATGTGTACCACTCTCCCCTACGTCGCGCGAAAGATGTTACATGAAAACATAGGTGTTTTATTTCTTTTCGAATCTATTCATAAGGGTTCGGATGATAAATTACAATAATTAGCTGACATCTCTAAATATTTGGGAGCAATACAACTATTAGGTTAATCTATTCCAAATTCGGATTGGTTGCTAACATTTTGCTTTTGTAAAAAAATTAATAACGAGTCTCTAAGCGATTGGGAAAGACAAACGCGTAGTACAACTGAATCACCTACTTTCGATAAATTTTTGATATTTTTGCGTTAGCGACCCAATTTTGTAGACACTTAAATTACAAAAATATTATTTTACGATACCAACACTTATTATAATAAATCGTATTAGGTTTCACAAGCTGCAAAGACAACATAGGCTTTCATGTCTGGCCGCTATACTTGTTCATTTTGTAAGGGTGAACAACGTAAATGCAAAATGGGAACAGACCATAGAAATTGAGGCGAGAATAGAACGAGCTAGAGCAGCATTTAGCAATATGAAAAAGCTCCTCATAAGCAAGGATTTGTCTCTTCCCTAAAACTACGTATAGTTAAATGCTACATTTTTCCGATCTTGCTGTATGGCGTGGAGGTCTGGACCCTGACGGAGACGCTAACGAGAAAACTAGAAGCATTCGAAATGTGGGTGTACCGACGCATTCTTCGTATATCCTGGACCGAACATGTCACCAACATAGAGATACTCTAAAGAATCGGAAAGGAGAAAGAAATCGTGAATACAATTAAACAAAGAAAGCTTGAATATCTAGGCCACATATTGAGACACGATAAGTACCGTCTGCTACAATTGATTGTCCAGGGAAAAATAGACAGTAAGCGGGGGCCAGGCAGGAGAAGACACTCGTGGCTCCAAAATCTGCGGAAGTGGTTCGGGCTCACATCGGTCGAACTATTCAGAAGCGCCGCAAACAAGATCAAAATTGCCATGTTAATAGTTAACGTTCGCAACGGACAGGGCACTTGAAGAAGAATAAGAAGAAGAACATTTGACGTATTCATACAATGATTTCCTAAAACCTTTTGGTCCACGATAGAATCCAGTTTGTAAACAAAACATCAGCGACGTGTTCTAATTATCTAAGAGAAGTATTAAGTATAAGAGAAGAAATATTTTATTTGGTTCAATTCAACTATAGTATTTACTTTGGTTAGACCCAGTCCAAACTTGCTAAAAACTTTTAAAGGCAGTCGTGCCGGAAATACAATCACGAACGAGGAGTTGCCAATGGAAGTATATTTCGAGCAGAGAAAATCCAGCAGATATAATTTCAAGAGGCATGTTTCCCAGTCAAATATTAAATTCTAAAATAAACAATTTTAAGTAGACAACTTATAGGAATTAAAAATCTCAAACTATATTAAAATGCGTTAGGCTTTCACGCCATCGTCTAACTTGTTAAACTGTTCGGTTCGCTTATAAGCTGAAACTGACGCCGCGTTGTAGACTTATTGTCTTGTTGTTTCTTCTCTGTGGATGTATTCTTTGTCTGATGTTTTGGTGTCCTGTTTTTTTGTCTAGTGTTGTTTTGCTTTCGCTAGCTTCGTGGATTTCACTGGTGGTTCACTTCTTGGACTTCGTCGTCGAAGGAGTGTACTAGATAATCAGAGGCGAAAGGGATGTTGGTTAATGGTCCTTTTCAGAAGTTATTGTTCTAAAAAAAATTATAGATATGTGAATTTATATGTCTACAATTTAATGAATAATAAATGAGTTAAAACGCGATACGCGTGTGTGCAGCTATGGCTTTATTCTCTGCAATAAACAGGTATCATTGTGCACTAGGATTGAGAAACCATAGAAAACCGATCCCTCCCTGTCTAAGCAAGCTCGAAGTGAGCATTTAAAAGTTATTGCGACGCCGATAATAGAGCCTCCTGGATGTTAATGTATTCATCAGGGAGTTCGTTGCTGGCAAGAGCCAGCAATATTGCGGGTAGGAAGAGGAATTTAGCTTTAGGTTTTTTTCTTAATACATTGCCGATCGATAAACAGGTAGCTTTCAAAATGTTTTGAGCTCTGAAGTTTTGGCCTCGGATGGTTCTGGTTGTATAACTCCTGCCCAGAGAGGATAGCCTCTCATCGATAAGCTGGATATTCGACCGGTGATAATTAAGGGCGAAGGGGTAGTCGCGGCGCTTGTTATTCACTCTACGCAGGATTCTCCTCTCCAATACCAGCAGTTTTTGGAGGACAGGACAAGAGGACAGGGATTGATGGAAGAGACTTAAAAATTATAGCTAATCTGTATTGGAATCAATCAGCGGTACTCCGAATAGATGGAGAATATACAGAACAGGTCAAAATCTTAAGAGGAGTGAGACAGGGGTGCATAATTTCACCACTGATATTCAATCTCGTACTCGTAGCACATTTTTGAAGAGGCCCTAAAAGATATTGATGAAGGCATCTCAATAAATGGAGTCAAGCTTAATAACCTGCGGTATGTAGATAATACAATAGTGTTTTCCAATACCATAGAAGGGCTGCAAAACTTAATGAACAAAATAACAGAAACAAGTAGAATCTATGGACTGGATATAAACACGGATTTGGCCAACATTGTGAAGAGCCGTAAGCTGGAGTACTTGGGACATATATTGAGAAATCAAGGCAGATACGAGCTACTACAATGCATTCTGCAGGGTAAAATTGAAGGAAAAAGAGCCCCAGGACGAAGAAGAATATCCTGGCTTGCTAACTTGAGAGCATGGTATAGAAAGACCTCAACACAGCTATTTCGTATAGCAACCAACAAAATCATCATAGCCAGAATGATCGCCAATGTTGGGAACAGACAGGCACCCTAAGAAGAAGAATGTGTGTATGAGTAAGCGTGGGTGTGTTCTTCCGAATTTACCACAAAGAGCATTGAGTAGACCGAGTCTGCTCCTAGCCTTGTTACAGGCTATGTCCAGATCGGTCCTCCAGTTCAGTGTTTGTGTAAACACCACACCGAGGTACAACATCTGGTTGCGAAACTGTAGTCGGTCTTCCCAGAGTCTAATGTTGTGTCTTTCGGATATGATCGGTGTGATCCATCTGCTGAGATATGGATGTCTGAAGAGAATTAGAGATCATGTGTTTTATTTGGGTTAGGTGTTACTCTTCATCTCCTACACCACCTGAAAACCAGGTTAAGGTGATTTTGAGCAAACCTAAGTACTGAATCTACATCTCGTGATGTTGTTACGAGAGCTGTATCATCTGCGTAGAGCAAAGTGGTTCTGTTAGTGTATTGCGGGTTGGGAAAGTCACTATTGTAAATTGTGTATATACTATGGGAACCAACACTTAACCTTGTGTTACTCCTGATATAGGAATAAAAGAATCAGAGAAGTGACCTCGCTACTTTACCGTGATTAGACGTTGAGAGTCCTATGAATAAATGAATAAGTCTAACGAATGAGAGGGGCAGGCCGATGTTCAACAGTTTCTTGGCCAGTCCAACATGTCAGACTTGGTTGAAGGCTGTTTTAACATCGATAAAGATGCCTATGATTTTATGCTATGATGCCTATGATTTTAGCTAGAAGACGTTTAGGAGTGATATCGGTCTATAAGGGTTTAGATTGGTACGGGTTTTGCCCTTTTTCAAGAGCATAATTGTATTGGCTGCTTTCCACGGAGACGGAAACTAGCAGAGTTTGAGAGTGGCATTGACTATATTCGTCAGATAGAGAGTGACGCTCGGTGGAAGTTGATTGTCCGGAAGTCCTGATGAGTTCTATTTGCCGATTTGGCAAACATTTTCGAAAGTTTGTTGATCTGCCATGATGGTTTTTTGTTTCGTTAGGCATTTGAGTTTAGACCAGAACGCGCCACCGTCGCGATAATCAAGACTAGATGTAGCTGCAATCTACTGTCTAGCTTGCAGATTAGTAGTTTAATTTCCGCAGACAGGCGGTTGTATTCTGTTTTGACTAAGGGGTTACGGGTGCGCTGAAACTGACGAAGGAGTCGTTTCTTTTGTTTAATTTTATCGACAATATATTGAGGTAGAGGTGTTTTGCTGGGGTTGATCACCCTATTGGGGACTGATATCTCAATTGCTTTATTTATCAGATTCGGTAATAACCGTGATATCTTGATAGATATCATCAGGCTCTGTTAAGTTGTTAAAGCTGTTTGTTGACTGATAAAAAGGTTCTGAAGAGGTCCCAGTTGGCGTGTTTGTAATCTCTTATTCTTTTGGGAGGATTGGGAGGTAAGAGATTAAATACCTTTCTTTAACCAGCAGGGGTAGGTGATCTGACGTGATCGAGTCGCCTATAAAGCATTCCTAATCCAATAAGTCGATATAATATATAATAATATCGTAAGTACACACGATGTGGTCGACGAACGACATGCCCATGGGACCCACAAAAGTCGTTTTGTGGGTTCGACGTTGTAACGGTTACGAATAGAGGGAGGTTAAGGAGCAGATCCGAAAGGTCAATGCCTGCACGGTTAGTTGTCGTGCCGCCAAATTGCGTGTTCCTGGCGTTAAAGTCTCCAAGTATGATTGTCTCATTCAGGCTGGAGACATAACCAAGCAATGCTTCGGATAAGGGTTGAGTAGGATGTTTGTAATAAGAGACTAGTGTAAGCGTGGTGTTGTTATCGAGGTGAATGTCTGCTGTCAGGAAGTCTTCATCATTTAGAATAAAATGAGGAGAAATGGTGTGAGGGGAAAAGGCGATGCCATATTTGATAGGGAAGCCAATACCACGTGATAATTGACTGAGGGAGCGGTGAAAAGTGCAGTATTCTGGAAAGACAGGGTTACGTTTGGAGAGGGTGTCAGAGAGGGCAAGGATTATTTGAATATTGTATTGTTGAAGGGTGTGTTGGATGAAGAAGCGTTTTCTCGTAACACCCTGGCAGTTTACAATACCTAACGAACTGTCCATTACATAGGTAGGAAGGAGATGGAGGCTTTGTTGTTGTGTGTCACAAGAGTGCTCTTGTGGCCGAACATCAGATATGAAAGTTGATTGGTGACATCTAGGATTAGCTGTCGCCTATCAATGAGGATGTTTATGAGGATAAGGGATAACTCCATGACTGCCTTCATATCAAAAGACAGTTCATAGGGGTGGATTCTTTTTTCAGTGGTAATGGGTTAGGTTTCTTGCGGGGATTTTGGGATTCTCTTTCTGCGGGGGCATTTGGCTGAATAAGCCGCATGGTCTCCGCTGCAATTACGGCATTTACGCTGAAATTACGGGTACTCCGCGATGATATGTACGTTTTGACAGCATTTGCCGCAATACTTAGGCACATGGGGTACAGGATTGGAATTTAGGGGAAGCTCAACGTGTAGTCGGAGCCCGTCCATGGAAATGCCCCTGATCAGCATCTCTGTGTCAGCATTCACTAGAGGTGACCAGTTTGACGAATGATGTAGGGTTGTATGGATGAGGTAGGAGGAAAGCATATTTATATTTTCTACTCGCCTCCCTTCCACTAGTTTCAGCGTCATCGTTTGTAATTTTTCTTTCTTCGTGTTTTGCGGGAAAGGTGTTTGTGGATTTTTATATTGGTATCCATGTTTTGTTAATTTTTATTCCTTCTTCTATCCGATTAAAATTATTTGGATGCAGCTATATTTTTACCGCTTCCCGATACAACCGTGGGTAGTACTGTGATGTTTTATCCAGCATCTGCGTTTCTTTAAACATTATCCGATGTTCTCCGCTTTCCAAAGCGTGGTCGGCAACGGCAGATTTGTCGAAATGTCCTAAACGACAATGGCTTTTATTTGCGTTTATCCTTGTGCTTGTGTACCATTGTATATGTGGGAACCACAAAACACCAATCCAACACATCAGTGTACATCCTGACAAAGACAATATTATTCCAGTAGCTTCAACTAGACTTTCACTGGCGTCATCAAACGTAGATTCAACAAAATATGCCCACTACCTCTAAATGATTGAGAGGAGCCATACAAGGTGGGAGTCTGTTATAGGTTATTCCAAGAATATACGACTGTTTTGAATTATTGCGACAACGAGAATATTTTACTGTGCAAGTAGAAGTATGAAAGTAAATTGGTCTAAACAGCATTCCAATAAAATGGATCTACTGTTGGTTTGACACTTAAACCAAAATTACAGTTAATAGATGTTTAGATAGACGCAAAATGTATTGTGAAATTTAATCCGAAAATAACAATTTTTTTCGCAAACTTTCCTACAAATAAAAACAATGAGTCAAAATGTGTTCATAAGACATTTGAGTTGGGTTTCCGTGAAATGTAAAACCAAAGAGTACACTATTTTATTACTTTATTAGGCACTACAACTGTAATAAAAAGAAATATACTATTTTGAATATAAATGAAAAGAAATTATCAGAACGATGGTTTATAAACCAGAAAAAGGATCTAATATTTCACTTTGTTAGTTTTAAATATTTGTTTGCTTTGAGTGGATGTACACCTAAAGTTCCGAAAGTAACGGGTATAACATACCGGCTATTGATAGTTAAAGTACCGAGTCGTTACAGATATTAAAAAGTAACGAAAATTTATATACAGTTTCATATATCGCCGACTGATTTTAGTTTTAAAAACCGTCCGTATAGAGGTGTCCGGTGAAGAGAGGTGCCGTTAAGAGAGAGTCTAGTGTAGTGAATTTGTTTATTGAAGCCAAAAATATCGAGACTTGTTTTAGATGTAGACAACTTTATATTTAATGTACTTTCTTATGGTGAAGTTCTGTGAATCTGATAGTTTTAGGAGATTAGAAGAATAAGTAAGATTTTTTTGTTTTCTTAATATTAATTGAATATTCAACTAAATAAATTACACTATTTAATCACCTAAGTATTGTTACACTTTGTTTAAATTACTTAATTCAAAAACCTACTTGTTTACAATACTAAAATAAATGATAGTAATTATATACTTCAGAATCTGAATTACAACTGATCTATAAACTATCAACTCTATATTTATATCATGACTTTATATTTAAATCTAAGTCGTAACAGTATTTTAAAAATGGGTGGAATTTGCTATTGTACAATTCAGCACATTGGACCATTTCAATCGATACCTTAAACCAAATTTAAAACATTCGTATATTTGTGGAATGGAGTATAAAGCAGTTTATGCAGCTCCGTCCATGATGTGTATTGCCCTTTAGTCATTTGCCAAACGAGTCAAGAAATAAATTACTATTAAACTGGGAATAAGCCACAATTACAGATAAAAATACGTTTATTGACGTTTCAATTTCCACTTCGGAAATCGTTCTCAAAATACAAACAGTAAATTAAACAAATTTTGTTTTTTGTTACATAGTGAAAAATTCTTCTAATAATTTAATTTTATCTGACTCATTTATATTGACAATTCAGACATACATTATGCATTTTAAAGTAGACGACTTTAAAATGATATTGCCAATATTGTTGAGTTGCGCTCCTGGGACGACTTTACTTATAAGATAGTTCATTCGATTACATGAAATCAACTTTAACTTGAGAATATCCGTCAGAAAAAAATCATAGCATGTAATTCGTCTTTAAAAAGACAAACACATGACATGATGACAGTAAAATTCTCCTGTTAGTGATTCCATAGTAAATTATGAGGGAAAACCAGGAAAAAACCTCATAATACTATCCCGACATTGTAAGTATTTGTTCGTGAATTTAGTTTACCTTCAACAAACATCAAAATTCTGATTTTATATGTTACGTTATTTAAAAAACATAAATGATGTATCTTCTATATGTTACTGACTTACTAATACTGGTATTTTCTTATTAATAACTTCCTCTTTCAATATTGGTAACCAGATCCTACTACATTCTGCCGAGGAATTTGCGACACAATTGGCCTCATTTAGCATAATTAGAGCCGCTTCTTTGATTTTTCTTTTTTTACTATCCGTTTCTTTTAGGACTACATTTGAATTATTCCATTGAACCCTATGTTCATTATCCCATGCGTGTTTACAGATTTGAGATCTATCAAATTCTTTATTTGATAGATCAAAATAACAATACCGTACATAAAAGGACTATCAGAAAAACTTAAAAGGATAGGAAATAAATTCAACATTTCAACAACATTCAAAACAACAAACACGTTGAGATCTATTTTGTCCAAAACCAAACCTAACAATGAACAAGAAAGGACAAAGAATTGCATTTATAAAATACCTTGTGAATGCGATCAGTTTTATTTAGGTGAATCATCAAGGCCATTAAATGTTAGAATAAGTGAACATCAATCTTATATTAAAAATAAAGAATTTGATAGATCTCAAATCTGTAAACACGCATGGGATAATGAACATAGGGTTCAATGGAATAATTCAAATGTAGTCCTAAAAGAAACGGATAGTAAAAAAAGAAAAATCAAAGAAGCGGCTCTAATTATGCTAAATGAGGCCAATTGTGTCGCAAATTCCTCGGCAGAATGTAGTAGGATCTGGTTACCAATATTGAAAGAGGAAGTTATTAATAAGAAAATACCAGTATTAGTAAGTCAGTAACATATAGAGGATACATCATTTATGTTTTTTAAATAACGTAACATATAAAATCAGAATTTTGATGTTTGTTGAAGGTAAACTAAATTCACGAACAAATACTTACAATGTCGGGATAGTATTATGAGGTTTTTTCCTGGTTTTCCCTCATAATTTACTATGGAATCACTAACAGGAGAATTTTACTGTCATCATGTCATGTGTTTGTCTTTTTAAAGACGAATTACATGCTATGATTTTTTTCTGACGGATATTCTCAAGTTAAAGTTGATTTCATGTAATCGAATGAACTATCTTATAAGTAAAGTCGTCCCAGGAGCGCAACTCAACAATATTGGCAATATCATTTTAAAGTCGTCTACTTTAAAATGCATAACGTATGTCTGAATTGTCAATATAAATGAGTCAGATAAAATTAAATTATTAGAAGAATTTTTCACTATGTAACAAAAAACAAAATTTGTTTAATTTACTGTTTGTATTTTGAGAACGATTTCCGAAGTGGAAATTGAAACGTCAATAAACGTATTTTTATCTTTAATTGTGGCTTATTCCCAGTTTAATAGTAATTAATTTACAATGCCACAAGAAAATAGCTTCAGAACAATATTGAGTCAAGAAATAGTCAAGAGACCCGGCAGTTTATCTCTAGACATTAAGTGCAAAAGACATAAATAGTTTTTTTTTGTATAACTATATACAAAATTAGTCAGGTTAGTTAGTTAGGTTTCAATATAGTCGTCAAACCACGTCTACTAATTATTATTAATTAAGAATTTAATTCAATTCTTTCCAACTATCGGATCGTTAATAATACAACAATATCATAAAAGATGAATGAAATATTTCACTTCCCGTACTAAATAAACACAAAGTTGAGACAGAAGTAATTTCCTTGAATAAATATTAAACAACACAGAAACTCTTTTCTAATGCTTTTAATTTTTTCAATTTAGACTATATTTACTCAAGCATTTACATTCGACACGACGCCAGGCTATCTAGAACTGCTAACGAGATACCTTATCGCCTCAAGCACGTACAGTCACTGTTTCACCTAAAACTGTAGGGAAGTCGCACTAAGTTGGTTTTCATGTAAAATTAAAACATCGCAATAGAATGAACTATATGTGTACATTTCCTTTCATCTTTTGAAAAATACCTCTAATATTAATATTACATACATATGCTCTGGTTAACGAAACGAAGCTTAAGAGAAAAACAAACCAGAATATTAAACATCCGAAGCAGTTTTAACTTAGAGCATTAAGTTGTTAGCCGTGTCCAATTTTTTACAGATATAACTTAACACAGAGGTAATTAATTTAATTACATTAATATGCTTTAAATAGAACAGATTTGCACATCAAAAACTTCGTAAAGTACTCACGACGTGAATACCAAATATATTCAGCATAATAAGATACAGTATTGCCCAAAATAAACAGTATGAAACTGAAACACAGATGTCTCTTTATGCTCGCTGTCATATTCAAATTAACTAGTATAGACCTTTTAAGATTGTTAATATCACCTTTGATTTTATCCCTTGTTAACTTACGGAATAAACATATAACCAAACCTAATTTTTATAATCAAGATAACTTCCCTTACTTAGTTTAAACACTGGAATACTTTTTTCCATTATTTATTTTTTACGCATAACAGGCCGTTAAGGTCTAGGGCATTTTTTTACAACATAATCCTAATATTAACTAATTACAATTATTTTAAACAAAACTTTAACTTAAATATGTATATATAACATTCTTAACTACTCTGAAGGACCTGGTGTACAATATTTCTCCATTCGCTTCTATTTTGTGCTTTTATTTTCCAGCCCCTTACCTTCATGTGTTTAAGGTCTTCCTCCGCTTTACTAATCCACCTCGTTCTGGGTCTACCTCTTCTTTTGGTGCCGATTAATTTTCTGGTTATTACTAGTTTAGGCATTCTGTTTGCTGCCATTCTTTCCACATGTCCCAACCATCTGATTCTTTGTGCCTTGACGAACTTGGTAATGGTAGGTTCTTTGTATAAAGCCATTAATTCATTGTTGGTTCTTCTCTCCCAACCATCTTCTGTCTTCCGTCCTCCGAATATGCGTCTCAATATTTTCCTTTCCCATCTTTCCAGAGTATCCTCTTCTTTCTTATTTAATGTCCATGTCTCACCGGCATATGTTACTGTGGGTCGAATTACTGTTTTATATATTCTGAGTTTACCTTGTCTAGAAACGTATTTTGAGTTCAGTAGGGCTCTTAAACTACCTAATTTTTGATTCCCTTTTGCTATTCTGGCTTCGAGCTCCCATTTCTCTTTCCATTGTCATCGAAAACTACACCCAGGTATTCAAATTTGGCCACCCTTTAAAACTATAGCTTTAAACACTTACTGACCTTACACTAAAGTCTTCTTTTTTCCCTTCTGTCCCTCCCATGATCATATATTTGGTTTTGTCTTCATTTAGTTCCAATCCGAATTTCTGTGCTTCTTTGATGATTCTCTTCACATTTTTTTTTAATTCTTTCTCGGTTTTTGCTAGGATCGTTAGATCATCAGCAAATGCCAAGCACTAGTGCTTATTTTTCATGATCGTTTCTTCCACCTTCATGCTGCATTTTCTAATTACAGTTTTCAACACTAAGTTGAATAATGTAGTCGATAAATGATCTCCTGTCTCAAGCCTTTTGGAACCGTAAATTGATCTGATATGTGACCCTGCCAAGCAATTTCACACGTAGAGTTGTTAAGTGTCATTTTAACTAGCTGGATCAGTTTCTTTGGTATACCCAAATGTTCCATTGCTCGGTACATTTTGACTCTATCGAGTATATCATATGCTTGTCTAAAATCCACAAACAAAACATGCAGGAGAACTTTACCTTCATAACAAGTCGTTTGCATCTCCTTTAATGAGAAGATTTGGTCTACAGTAGATCTGTCCTTTCTAAAGCCGGCCTGATATTCATGCAGGATTCTTTCCGTGTAGCAATTTAGTTTATTTCTCAATATTCTTGCCAAGGTTTTGTATACCGTGTCTAATAAGGCTATACCTCTATAGTTGTCACACTTTAGTTTGTCTCCTTTTTTATCCACAAGGAAAATAAATCCTGCAGCTGGCTGTATACCACGTATCACAAAAAAAGAGGTTAGTCTTTGTAATTGGGTATATTTAAAAAACCCTTAAAAGGGCTACTACAAAAAACACACGAACGTTTTCGGAATGATAATTCCATCATCAGGTTTAAAAAAAAAGCTAGGTTTACATGCCTGAGCCATCAAAATATCAGGGTAAAAACCCTTTAAAATAAATGTAGTTACAAAAGATTGTACATAATGTTGTTTTAAATAAGTGATGTTTAATATTAAATTAAATTTGGCTTCAGGTAACATACACCCATGGTTTGAGTGAGTTCCAGTGTCACTTTTCCAGTGGAGTTTTTTTAAACCTGATGATGGAATTATCATTCCGAAAACGTTCGTGTGTTTTTTAATGTAGCCCTTTAAAAGGTTTTTTAAATATACCCAGTTACAAAGATTAACCTCTTTTTTTTCCTTTTTTATGCGGGGGGTATTACCCCCCGCATAAAAAAGGCACTCATACCACTCCGATGGCATTACTTCCTTTTCCCATACTTGCACTAGTAGCTGATATATTTTTCTTTGTAGTTGTTCTCCACCAAACTTGATCATTTCTATGCATATGTTATTTTTACCAGAACTCCCGTTATTTTCTTTTCTTGTATTACTGTCTCATCAACTATCGCATCTTCTCCAACTGTTCAGTTGTCTACTGCTTCGTGGTCCTCCTCTGCATTTAATAATTCTTCAAAATGTTTTTTCCATTCCGTCATTATTTCTGTCGGATCGCTAATTAAATTTCCGTCTTTACCTTTCATATAACTACAGTGGCTTTGGTAACCTTTTCCCATCTTTTTAACTTCTTGTTAGAACGACCTCACCTCTTTGTTTTTAAACTTCTCTTCTATCTCTTTTAATTTCAACTCATTGTGGTTTCCCTTTTTCCTTCTACATAGAGCTTTCAATGTTCCTCGAACAATTCTATATTCTAGTTTTTTACACTTTCTATTATCTGTTAATATTTGTTGCCTGATCTTCTTCTTTTCCTTTGCTATCGCCTGACACTCTTCGTCAAACCAATCTTTGTTTGTACTTCTTTTGGAGTCGCACTTGACTATTTTCTCGCTAGCTTCTCCTACAACAGTTTTAATTTGTTCCCAGGCTTGATCTGTCTGTAAATTTTATTTATTTCTTCTTAATATCTATTTTTTATTTCTACTTCCTTAAGTTTTTTAATATTGTACTTTCTTTTCGTTTTATTGTTCGATTTCTCTTTTTCTTCCAGCCTCCTCCCACATGTGACTTTAACGAGGTAATGGTTCGAGTCGATTTCAGCTCCTCTCATACTTCTTACCTTTTGAACGATATTCATATTTACTTTCAATCATAACATGATCTATTTGATTCACCGTCCTTCCATCTGGGGAGACGCACGTACCTTTGTATATATCTTTTCGCTTTAGTTGTGTGCTTCTCACCACCATGTTTTTCTCCATGGCAAATCCAATAAATCTTTGACCATTATCGTTTATTACTTCGTGCTTACTGTAGTTACCAGTAACTGCAGTGTACAGAGGCTCTTTTTCCACTTTAGTATTACAATCACCTATTATTATTTTTACATCACGTAAAATGTTGGCGAACATCATGGCAATCTTTATCTTATCTGCAGCAGCGCGGAAAAGCTGCACAGTTGTTGTATTGAACCAGATTCTGAGGTTCATCAACCAAGATGTTCTTCTTCTTTCTGGACCTCGCTTTCCAAATATTTTTCCTTGTAGGATGGCTTGAAGGAGAGCATATCTAAATTCATTTCACATAATATGCCTGAAGAATTGTAACTTTCGAGATTTAATGGTGGTCAGTATCTCTCGGTTCTTATTCATTCTTCTAAGGACCTCCTCATTATTTGTTTTAGCGTCCCATTCATTAGTTCTTTTAGCGCACCTTCATAAAAGGTTCCTCTGACATTCCATGCAACTAAATGTATCTTGTCATTATTCGGCTTTACTTTTGTATTACTATCTTGTTTTGTTTCGTTTTCATAGTTCGTAACCCTTTCTTCGCATTGTTTGTCTTCATTACTTTCCTTTTTATACTAGTGCTTAGTTTTTTGCTTTGGTCTCTACCACCAATGTTTGGTTCATGCCATCCCAGCGCCATATTTCCTGATCGGAATATATTTTCTTATATCCTACTTTCACTTTTCTCCCTTGCTTTTTTAGTTCTTGTGCTTTCTTTCTGACATATTTCTGTACAATTCTGTCCTTCTTTGACAGGTCATCATTGATATAAACTAGACTTTTTTTTATTGAATATTGAATATTGAATATTGAAATGTTTTTCTTATAGATATATTGGTATCAATGTCAATGGTATAATTGTCGTCGTTACTTTCATTTTCGTTGTCTTAAACAAAAAAAAAAATAAAAAAATTTTAATAGAAAGTATTAAAATAAAAATAATAAAAAAATTTAAATACCTAGTGTACAAATATATATATATTCTATTTAGAGACACTCGTTCATAATTATTTAATTAGGTGCTGGTATTATTTTTAATATGAAAATAAGTTATATGTAAATTTATCAATTAATATAAATGTTGTGTGTGTATGCAATCAAATTACGGTATCTGTGATGTTGATCTACTCCTGCTTCTTCCACAGTGCACTGGGGGAAGTCAGGGGGACTTCAGGGACTCTTCTTAGCCGCGTCGTCAAGTTTACACAAAAAATGCTGAAGTGTTTAGCGCGCTGATTTATGCAAGACTGATTGAGGTTAAGGTGCATGTAGCCTAGTAGCTTCGCTTCTCTTAAGACTGTTAGGGGGGTGATTCAGGGCCGTATTAATTTACGATTAAAGACATACACACACGTTAATTAAAGAATTAAATATAAAATAATAAAAAAATATTAATAAAAAATAAGAATATGTGTGGAGGGACGTAACACCTAGATTGTTCCTCTGAAATTAACGTTTTACTGTCCATGCTATGTAGAACACTCAGATTTTAAGCAGACATTCAAATAAATATGACAGCAACTTACCTGATGCTATTTGTGTATTATTATTAACAAGTAATCCCAAAATTCGTTTAGTTCTCTGCGATATTACTATAATCTATTATAACAATAAATAAGGTTCTCTTTAGTACTTCATCTAATGTTAAACAACATTTAACATAACAGCGAATACTATAGTAACTCCTTAATACTACTTTCTTCGCGGTAAAGTACAGAAAGCATTGAAATACTACATTTACGTTAATGTATATTGTGTTGTCTAAAATTTGAGTTATTATAGCATTCTCTGGAAAAAATTTCGGTATCATGAAATCTGTTTATGGTAATAACTCAAAATTGAAAAAAAAATGAGTTATGACAGTTGTCGTTGGGAGGGTCGATATAAAGATAGGAGGCACATTACAACTATTATAAGAATGTGGATCGGTCATTGTTTAACAAGTCAACATCTGCAACTGAATTTAGTCGACAACCCTTACTGTAAATGTGGCCCAATAGAGAACCTCAATCATATATTTTTTGAATGCCCTATAAGGATCATTCCTAGTTTTCAACTTTACACAAAAATAATTTATATGAATTATAATTACTTAACTTACTGAAGAATCAGCAAGCATTTTGATAAAATTCCTTTCAATTATTAAATTAAATTTATAATCAACAATGCTCAATACTTTTTGTAGTGTTTACTAACATAACCTATTAATTATTAATGATTTTTTTACAAAATTATTTGGCACAAGTAAGTGGCTTTGAGTTGGTTTAGAGCCAGACTTTTTCGGGGTCACCACCAATTGAGCATGACGTGGAAGCCATAGAAACAAAAGGAGAAGAAGAAGTATAGACCTGTTAAGTAATCCTTAAACAATTAATTATTATTAAGGCATAATTGTTAAAAATGGTGTTACGTACAGAGGAGAAAGTGTTTCCTGTAGAGCATTATTTTTGCTCATACGGAATCGGCCGAGGTAATATTGAAAGTCTGCAATACGTGTGTGATCAATCCACACAACGGTTTAATAAATATTCTCCAAGTAATGTCGTAATTTCGAAGATTGTTGAAAAGTTTAGAAATACGGGTAATGTATTGTGCCAACAAAAAGGAAACTCAGGACAGTTAACAACAACGATAACCATGAACGTGTTTTGAGCGAATCATGGAAAATCCGAAAGCCAACCAGACAAGAACAGCGTTGCATCTTAGCTTAAAATACTGAATTTTTGACAAATGTATGGTTTTCAGACGAAGCACATTTGTCAGGTCATGTAAATAGTCATACAACTCGATTTTTGGGCTTTGTCAGACCAGATAAAGTTAAAGAAGTTCCTTTACATAGCGCAAAAGTGAGTGTCTGGTGTGCAGTTTCGGTACATAAAATCATTGGTCCATAATCGAAGAAAATGGTAGGCAAGTCACACTTAATCAACAGAGGTACATACAAATTTTAACATTTCCTGAATAACTTTCCCTAAATTTCTTTAGGGACATTTTCTTAACAAATTCTTTCACGATTTACTGACTTAACATCTCCAGATGCATATATTTGGGGCATGGCTAAAACTGCTGTTTATAAATGGGCCCCACAAACCATTAATAAGATAAAGGATGCCGTTAGAGCCTTCTTCGCGGATTTGAGGCAACTTTTATTCCATAACATTACGAGAAACCAGGAATATCGTTATGAAGTCTGTCTTTAGAGAGGAGGATCTCATGAACATGTTAGAAAGTGTCAC
Organism: Diabrotica balteata; assembly: GCA_918026665.1. Classification (NCBI taxonomy): domain Eukaryota; kingdom Metazoa; phylum Arthropoda; class Insecta; order Coleoptera; family Chrysomelidae; genus Diabrotica; species Diabrotica balteata. The sequence goes on from OU898278.1 coordinate 116,980,930, forward strand.
TAATATGTATTTCTTAAAACAATAAAATAATTACAAGTTCATTATTTTTTATTTTGGGCTATACTGTATTTATATCGTCACAGAAAGTACATATAGAAAGAACTACTTACAGAAACAACTACTATACAACCGTATATATCTATATAATACAATAGTAAATTAAAAATAATTAATTCTCTTAATCGACGATTTAATTAGGAACGTCACTTACAAACCGATGATTGCTGAATTTCTTGTTCCTACTTTTGACTTAAATTGAGTTATATGAGTTTACTTTTCGGGTCTGGAAGAAATTTTCGACGAAAGCAAGCTGTTCATAAGTCACCCTTTCGTCAGAGGGTGAAAATAAAGTTTTAACCCAGTTTTTGCTCATAAATCCTAATTTACGCTTCTTAATGTAACTGAGTTATAGGTTCTTTCTTTTCTTGTTGTTTAAAATATATTGTCTCGGAGATTAAAACATTAAATGTTGATATTTTTAGATGTTTATACCAAATGCGACCATAACAGAAAGTAAAATGGCGTTAAACAATCAATGCTCTAGTTAAGTTTTTTCAAGATGGTGAACTATTACTGATGATAAATAAAACAAAATAATGTAAAAAACAAAAAAAAAAACACAATCTAACAACAGGACACTTATCTTCGAATACCCAATCGAAAAAAGAAAACAAATAAACTGATTAACTGAAATAACTGATAAACAAACTGATTATTCGAAGCAACGAATCGTCTACTGTAAATACAATTCCTAGAAAAGGTTATGTACATGTGACTTGCAAAGGTGTTGATATAGAGCCGATGATTTAGAATTTTTCGGTGAGACTACCCGATATTACTTCTAACTGCGTGGAATGGCATAGAACTGATAAAAGACTCCACAGACAAAATCTTCTTCTTAGAGTGCCGTCCCCCTACGGAGGTTGGCAATCATAATGGCTATTTTTATTTTAGAACTTGCTGCTCTAAACAAATCAATCGATCTGCATTGATACCAATCATGTAGATTCTTTAACCATGAGTTCTGCCTTCGGCCAACAGATCTTCTTCCTTGAATCTTTCCCTGTACTATGAGTCTTAAAATTTCATATTTTGGTCCCCTCATCACGTGGCCTAGGTATTCCAGTTTTTTTGGTTTGTATAGTGGTGATTAGTTCTGTTTCTTTACCAACCCTCTCCCTTACTTCTGTATTTGTAATTCTATCAGTCTATGAAATTTTCAATACTCTGCGGTATAACCAGAGTTCGAAGGCCTCGATTGTTTTTAAATTACATTTTTTTAATGTAATTTAGATTTTTGCACGTTAGGAGCGGCTTCATTCGTATAAATGCTGATCTGATAAAAGTTCCCAAGTACTGATATTTTTCTACTTGTTCTATCACGTTACCATTAATTGTCAATAGGTGATGTATATTTTGCGGTCTTTTTGTAATTAGGATGTACTTCGTTTTTTAGCGTTTATAGTAATTCCCATCTCAGCACTATTCATACTCAAGCTTTCGATAAGATGTTGTAGATCCTCTATACTCGTTGCTATGATCACAGTGTCGTCTGCATATCGTAAGTTGTTAATTAATTTTCCGTTAACGGTGACTTCCGCTTCCATATTATTGAGCGTGTTTTGGAGAATCTCTTCAGAATATAAGTTAAACAAAAGTGGTGATAAAACACATCCCTGTCTAACTCCTCTACAGATACTCATTTCTTCTGAGTGTTGTCCATCAATTGGAACTATGACACTTTGGTCCCAATATAATGTTTGCACTATATTTATCATTTTACTGTCAATGCGCTTGTTCATAAGTATTGGTATTAGTTTTTCATGTCTTACTTTATCGAAAGCTTTTTCGTAGTCATCGAAGCACAAGTGTAGATCAACATTTACATCCCGACATCGCTGAATCAGACAAAGTCTACAGTATTTTAACTTTGTTTTTCTGACCATCACGCTCAATTTTTAATTATTGACTCAGCATAAAATTGTTGATACTAATCAAACATTTTAACGATTTATTACTTCTTCTGGTTTATAAAAGCTTAAACATGTGCTAGCTAGTACAAATATGGACTTTTTCTATGATATCAATAATGATCCTGATTTTTTGACAGTCTTTCTTAGCGAAACTTATAACAATTTAATATTAAAGAATTTTACACTAAAAAAGTACGACAAACTGCTAAAAAAAACCCGTGCAATGGTTTAACGAACTAAGGTCTTACAGAACTAATCATTCTTAAACACATTGCAGATGTCACTAAGGATTTATAAACAACAAAAATTTGAATATAATTGACAATTACAAATTGTTAAAAAGTCAGATTACTGTAATTTTATTATTAATTCCAATAATAAACCTAGAGACTGCTGGAAAATAGTAAATTTCTAAAGAAACGACACAAGATCCAGTTCGGTATAATCGGATCGACCTCCAGACGAAATAAATTAGTTTTTTACTACAATTGCAGACAATATAATCAAATCTCTTTCCACTATTAATGTCGATGTCCTCTTCAATTATAAAAATTATCCTTCTCCAAACAGGTCGTTTTTTCGTCCTGTTGTGAAAGAAGAAGTCTCTCAAATAATTAAGTCTCTTAGTAATTCTAATTGTAGGGACGTTCAAGAAATAATAGCAAAATTTTAAAAGAAACTTGCCAAATAATTTTAACACCTTTCACTCATTAATTTAATTTTATCAACTGGAGTATTTTCAAAAGTACCAAAATATTTAAAAGTACTACCAATCTACAAAAAAGGTGATTCCTCAAAAACTGACAATTACAGACCCATAAGCATTATTTCTACTTTTGGAAAAGTAATTGAGAAGGTTATCAAACAACAATTTTATTTCTATTTTGAGCCAAATAGTTAATTTAGCAACTCACAATATGTATTCAGAAGTGCTCGTTCTACTACGAACGCGGTATTTAATGTTGTGAGCGAGGTGATTGAGCGGCTTAAACGTTTCACACGACATTTTGCTCCACAAACTAAATTAATATAGAATCAGAGGTATCTCTCTTAAGTTTATAACTTCTTATCTATGTGGCAGACACCAGGCGGTAGTGTCTACAAGTTATCTCTCCGATTTTCTATCCATAAAACATGAAGTCCCACAAGGTTCGGTCTTAGAACCTCTTTTGTTTATTATTTATGTCAACAATTTGCTTAAATTCATATCTCGGTACAAATTAATAAATTATAGCTTATGGAAAGCAACTAAAAAAATTAAAGCAACACAAAGAATATATACAACCCATAAGGAAACCTGATGGAAGTTGGGCAAAAACAAATATAGAGAAAGCAGAAATTTTTGATTAAAACCTTGAAACAGTTTTTAAACCTCTCTTAACACGAGAAGATACAAATACAACATATTACACCAAATGAGGTAGAGTGCATTATAAAAATAGAGCTAGACCCTAAAAAAGCTAGGACACTACTTAATCACTGGAAAAATTATGAAAGAACTACTGGTAATGAAGGTAGCACAACTAATCCTAATCCCAAAACCTGGTAAACCTCAACACGAGACAACTTCTTACCGACTAATTAGTCTACTTCCTGTCATGTCGAAAATTATGTAAAAATTATTGGCTAAGAGACTAATAAAAATTATTGCAGAAAAGAACTTCTACCGATACACCAATTTGTATTTAGAGCCAAATATTCAACATTTAAACGTATCCATTGACTAGTAGAATTAATACAAGACTCTTTTGAAAATAAGCAATATTGGTTAACTGCATTCATCGATGTGAGTCAAGCTTTTGACAAGGTGTGGCAACACGGACTACTGTATAAACAAAAAAGGACCTAGGCCAGAACATGTACGACATACTATACTCGTACATACAAGAAAGAGATTTCCAGGTAAAATATGAAGACGAAATAATCAGTCTACATCTCATAAAAGCAGGCGTTCCTCAAGGTGGCCTTTTCTGCCGGTGACGGCACATTCAGATCCCGTTGTTGCAGCAGAACAACTCCAAGAAAACGTAAATAAAGTCCAGAAATGAACTATGAAGTGGAAGATAAATCTCAATGAATCTAAATCAAGCCACATAGTATTCACTAAATGCCATAGCAATTCACCTCAAATATTACTTAACAATGCTCACATTTCAACTGTAGATACTGTAAAGTACTTAGGGTTACATATAGTCAAGAGACCCACCTGGAAAACTCAAATAGAAATTTTAAAAGCAGCGTTGCCAAGTCTTATGGAGTTTACTGAGACTTCAGGAATATAACCGGAAGTTGCTTCGTTGTTATGTAATGCAACGGCTGGTGAGTTTTATGAAGCTGTGGTCGATAATAAAATAATATCTCTCATTGTGGAATATACCAATCTTTATGCCACCCAGGTTCTCACTTCTACTGATGATGTTGAACCGTTATCACGGCTTCATGAATGGATGCCGACCTCTCATCAAGAAAGAAGGTCATTTTTAGGTATAATTTTATACATGGGTCTGGTAAAATTACCACAACTGGTTGATTATTGGAGTACTGATGAATTGTTCAATTTGAAATTTTCCAGAAAGAGCATGAGTCGCAATCGTTTTGAAATAAGTTTGAGAATTATTCATTTTGCCGATAATAATAGTTCTTGCAAATAAACTGACATGCTATATAAAATAAATCCATTGGTACAGCAATTAGTAACAAATTATAAATCATTATATAATGCAGATAAGTATGTGTGTATTGATGAAACACTTCTACCATTTAGGGGTCAGCTTTCCATGACACAATATATCAAACTAAAACGCCATAAATATGTAGTAAAAATATTTAAATTATGTTGTGAAAAAGGCTTAACTTATGATCTAATGATATATGCTAGAAACACCACATTAGGTATGAATCTACAACTGACATTGTAAACAAGGGAAGAACAGTAATCACTGACAACTGGTATAGCAGTGTTGAATTAGTTGACAATATGATAGATGCAAACAAAAATTTTATTGGAACTGTTAGAAAAGATCGTAAGAGGTTATCAATGAGAGTTGCTGCTGCAAAACTTAAAGTAAAAGAAATACACGAAAAAAAAAATCAAATGTATGCTAAACTCGAGGATAGCAGAAATGTTTTTTTTTTATCAACGAAACACGATGACAATATGATAGATGTAGCAGGGCGTAGAGGAACTAAAAAGAAACCAGAAGCCATAATTCATTATAATCATAGAAAAAGTTCTGTTGATCTCTCAGATCAAATGGGTGCATATTTTAAGCCATTGAAAAAATCGCTTAAGTGTTTCCGCAAGGTGGCCATTGAACTTTTGACAACGTCTGTAGTAAATGCATATTTGCTGCATAAATTCGTTACAAGAAGCACAATGACAATAACTGACTTCAAGTAGCTCTTAGTAAAATATTTAACAACCGAAAAAAACCACCGAAAATATCAATACCAACCGAAAGCATAAACACCACGAGTTGAAACAACTTGACGGTGAAAGTAAACATAAGAGGCGTAGAATGTGTAAACAATGTTATAAAACAAATAACGATGAACACGGAAAAAAATTCGCCACCAACCGGACGAAAAAAGTTGACACCTACTGCAAGGACTGTCCAAATAAGCCTCCGTTATGTTTATTTTGTTTCAATCAAATTCATATCAATACTGAGTAAGCAGTAAAAATAATTGACTAGTTTTGCAATTGATAAGTTTCTTTGTAGTACCAAGAAAAAATTATTTACCTATAAGTCTACCTGTTCTTTTACTTGAAAAAATAAACAAATAAATAACATTGAGTATTTTTTTATATTTGGTATTTTGAGACCGGGACCACAAATCGCTATATTTATAAATCACTCAAACTGTTATGAAAGAACTATTGTATGAAGCCTTGCTGGTCACTTCAGTGTGAAAAATACACACTCATTTAAACCAGCGACCTGATACGATTAAATATATATGCTGGTCCCATCGGACCAACGCTGTCCATTAAAATAAACTGGTGCTGGTCCGATGGGCCCAGCGCGACAGGGAACGTGTCAAATCTTATAAATTTTACTTGTAAATCTTATAGACTATGGTTACATGTCGAAACATTGATATCAATGGCACAATAAAATCTAGTTCCAAATTTAATATTATTTATATTGTTTTGAAGCTATTTTCTTGTGGCATTTTAAATTAATTACTAGTTAACTGGGAATCAGCCACAATTAATGGTTAAAGTACGTTTATTGACGTTTCAATTTCCACTTCCAAACAGTAAATAAAACGTACTTTAACCTTTAATTGTGGCTTATTCCCAGTTAAATAGTAATTAATATTATTTATTAAACCTAAACCTTAGAAATACTAATTATATATTAAATATAATATTGCTTAAGAAACTCCATAAAACTATAAAAAAATATTTTAAATATATATTAAAATTTCAAAAAATACGTAAAAATAAAAAATAAAGTATAATTTTTAAAGAAAACCTTGCGTGATAGACTATTTTTTGATTGCATATTGGAATTCACTTCAAAATACACAAGAAATAGTAGAAATAATACAGGGTGAGTGGGGAGGAACGCACCAAACTTTAAGACTGTATAATATACGTAAAAATAAGTAAAAATAACTCATATGTTGTTATTCGATTTTCATTTGTTTTCGAGTTATAGCGATAATAACACAAAGTTGTAATTTTACTGCTACTTATCACATTGCTGTAACAGGTATCTGTGATTCGTTTAATAATTAGTTAACTGTCATAATAGTGTAGTGTCAACGTGTTTTAATGTCTATTTGACAGTTTGTATAAAAAAAGTTGTTGCAAAATGCCACATACTTATTCAAATAGTGATGATGCAAATACGGTGTTTGTTTATGGCTTTTGTAATGGAAACGGTAGAGCTTCTGTTGAATAATATCGTCAACGGTTTCCAAATCGGAGAACTCCAGATAAAAATGTATTTATTATAGTTTTCAACAAACTATGCGAGACCGGAACGCTTCCTAGTTATAAAATAATATCGGAACGTGCTCCCCGACAAAGTTTACAAGAAATACAAAATATTCTGGATTCAGTAGAAGATGATCCAGGGATCAGCTCACGAAGAATCGGTACTCATTTAGCCATTCCTCAAACGAGAGTAATTAACACACTTCACGAGCAAGGTTTATATCCATACCACCTACAACGTGTACAGCACCTACAACCAGAAGATTATGCCAGCCGTATGCAATTTTGTCGATGGATAAATAATAATCGTCGTGTTATATCCCGCATACTTTTTGCCGATGAAGCAACATTCACCAGAGACGGTATTAATAATAGCCGCAACTCACATGTATGGTCAGATGAAAATCCACATGCAACAATTGAAGCTAGTTTTCAGCACAAATTTTCGGTAAACGTGTGGTGTGGTGTTATCGACGGTTAATTAATTGGCCCTTTCATATTTGAGAACCGCCTTACAGGAGAGGAGTACTTGAATTTTTTACAGAATGAATTGCCAGGACTCCTACAGAACATTCCACTAAATATCAAAATGCAAATGTATTATCAGCACGATGGAGCTCCTGCACATTTTGCTCGTCAGGTTAGGCACCATTTAAATACAAAATTTTCAAGGCGTTGGATTGGTCGCAATGGTCCTATTAGTTGGCCTCCGAGGTCTCCAGACTTAACACCATTAGACTATTTTTTATGGGGCTGGTTTAAAAATGAAGTTTACAAGGTAAAAGTCGACACTCGCGATGCACTAATTCGACGCATTAAAAATGTTGCAGCCACAATTAGAGCAAACCATGACGCAATCAGAAGAGCAACGTTGAATGTTCATAGACGAAGCAGAAAATGCTTACAGGTCAATGGTGGTATTTTTGAAAATTTATTATGAGAACATTTAACATTAAATTAATGTTAAGTTACAACTTTGTGTTATTATCGCTATAACTCGAAAACAAATAAAAATCGAATAACAACATATGAGTTATTTTTACTTATTTTTACGTATATTATACAGTCTTAAAGTTTGGTGCGTTCCTCCCCACTCACCCTGTATATGGGATCAAACATGTATTTAGCAGTATACCTAATTGGACTCACCACTTGGTTTCAGCAATCAAATACCAATATATAAAGATGGGATTCCAGGCTGTCACAAGTCGCATGCTTAAATCAATATATTTGGTGGCATATTTAAGTATACATTTATTAGGCACATGCCTTTTTTTCTTTTTTATTTTTATTTTTAAAATGTTTAACTGAGATATCATTATCTCAAATACTGAAAATGAAAAGGTCTTATGGTATTAAAGTGTGTAAATTTTAAGATTGTGAGAGTTATTAAAAATGTGCCATTTAATATTAGTTCATTTATTCTTACGCGTCCCATATTTTTAGTAATCACGTTCATTTATCAAACAATGTAAGTAACTGTAAGCGATAATCCAATACAGAATTGGCTATCGGTTACACCGAAACCAATTCCGAATTATCTTCCGTTTTATCTCAAAATCCGATTCGGGATTGTCGCAGATTTTAAACGCTTACACGCAGCTCTGGTAGCAGGAAAATCAATAGAAACAGCTAAACGACTACTTACAATAAGTGTTTTAAGAATGGGAGGTTGCATTTTCATTAAGTTTGAAACTTTAAAACCTCGGAACAGTTTTAAAGATGTTGAAAACTTTTCAAATAATGGCGAGAACCGATCTGGAGTCAAATATACGAATGATACCGCCAAATTATCGTTCCTTATCCTTTACACTCAATTTCTTGCTTGGTGGTTCGATGTGGTTTGGCTGAGTTCAGTAGGTCACATATTAAGGACACTGGATATATTGCTTTATAAGCACGTACAAATTCTGTTTTGATTACATTTGATTCAAAGATGCAAGATTAAATCTTGTATCTTTGAATCTAGCATCATCTATCCGTAAAACATTTTAATTAATGATTAATTAAAATGTTTTACGGACAGATGGAATAATGATTACCTTATAAAAACATTAGATCTTTTTTACTTAAGTGCACTTAATGAAGTATGTTAAGTAAATTCGAACGAAATGATGGAAAAATTGAATATGTATTTTATCAAATTATTTAATTAGGATAGGCTAGAACTTTTAAACGATAATAGACACGACGGTATTTATGATCACAATATTTCCGAATCAACTTTCTTGTGACATTTTAATACTATTTACTTACTTTAATGGAAGTAACCACAAATTTAGTTAAAAATACATGTAAGTGTTTTTAACGTCAAAATAAAGGTGATTTTAACTGAAATTGTGGTTAATTTTCATTAAAGATAGCGACCCAACACATAATGGCGGAGAAATATAAAAACCTGTCGTAACATGACAATGTTATATAAAACAAATATCAGAAAAAACAGAAAAATTGAATAACACGTTCATGATAAAATAAATTAGAAACAGTAAAATAAATAATAGTTAAAGAGAATTGATTACGCAACAAATGTACAGATGAGATATGCACGCGGGTCGTCCCCTCCCGCACTTTCTCCCGCATTTTGTCCCGCGGAACGGGACGCGAGATGGAATGCTAGACGGCACGGGACTTCAATTTTTGCTACGGAAAAGCACAACGAGTTTTCATCGGGACGACATGAGACGGGACGCTTAGTCCCACGGGATGTCCTGCATGCCTGCAAAAACAGCACTTTTATTATTATCGAAACGATTTGGAGTAATTTAAGTTAAAAGATGTATATTTTGCTTCCTTGACTATAGTTGTCCATATTTTTTCCTCTGCTTGTTTTTCTTATTCTCATATTGCTAGTACTTTTAAATCCTGGTTAATACCATTAATCCATCTCTTTCTGGACTGTTTTTGTATTTCTCTTATCATCCACCCTTTCTATGTGTCTCAACCAACTCAGTGGTTTTCTTCGTCTTTTGTAATAGTCGGTCTCTTAAATATTCTATTTATTTCGTGGTTCATTCTTATACACCATTCCCCATTCTCCTGTATAGATCCAAACATTTTTCTTAAAATTTTTCTTTTCCATCCCCAGAAGTTGTTCCCCTTGTTCACTAATCAGAGTTCATGTTTCTGATGCATACGTTACTATGGGTCTTATAACGGTTCTATATATATTTTTATTTTTGAGCTTACATATCTAGTTTTGGCTTTTGCAATCTACTCTACAGAATATTCTGTAAGCTGTAGACACATTTGTTTAAAAGTGAAATTCTCTCTGTTAACTTATCACTGTTTCATTTCCTTCTGTAACTATTGATCTAAAATATTAAGAATGGTCTACTCTCTCAAGTTTTTGTCTACCTTAAAATATACGACTGCCTTTCATTTGTACTTTTCCTGAGTTGTTTTCATGTACTTTGTCTTTGAGACATTAAATTCTAGACCCATAGTATGTGCAGCTTCTTTAAAATATGTATAAATTTTTGATTTCTTTTAACGTTCAGCTAATTATGTCTATATTATCTTCGTAAGCTATGATTTGGTTGATCTGTTGAAACATTGTACCTTCTCTATCTATAGTTTTGCTGATAACTTTTTTCAACGCAAGGTTAACAAGTGTTATGGATAGTGCATCTCCTTATGTTAGACCTTCGTTGATACTAAATTTATCGGACAGTTGATTTTGGATTCTTACCTTTGTTTTGATGTTGACTAGGCATAGTGCAACTGATCTGTTTAGTTTTTTTGGCACATTTAACTCATGTACATTTTTTATTAGATCTTTTATTTCTTCTTTTTATGATGCATATAGATCTGCATCAGCCTCTCCGACTAATCTTAACTCTTCTAATTCGTAACGTTGATTTTGTTTATTTAACAGTTCTTCGAAATCCTCTCTCCAGGGTTTTGGCACTGGTTTTTGGTCTGCTATTAGATCACCATTTTTTCTTTGAACAATTTTGTTCTTGGTCCGAAACCTTTTTATTCAACTTTTATTTCCTTGTAGGATTGTTTTATATTATTTTTCTGTATTTGTTGTTCTAGCCTGTTAATCTTTTCTTTATTTTGTTTCTTATTTCTAAACCTTAGTTAAGTATTTTAAATGCTATTTGCAAAATATCCCTTTTTGGTTTCTTCCTTACTGTTGATCAGCATTTTATGCCTAGCTTGATTTTTTTATTCCATTAGCCTCCGACGGTCTTTGTCATACCATCTTTTTGGCTAGGTTCTTTGCTGTCTGTTATAACTGTTATAAACCTTTTAAAATCCTCCACCTATCTTAGATATTTATGACCTGATTTTCATTATTGCATTGTTTATTTATGTTTTATATTTTTGTTTCATATTTTGCTCTTTTTTCATGATTAGACGCCAATATATGTATCTGAAGCATATTTGATCTTTTTTTCACATTTCTCTGTTTACTTGGCGTTTTTGTTTATATTAAATTAGCACAAGGTGGTGATTGGAACTGTTATTCCGAATATTGCTAAATAAGCTATTCCCACAATTCTGAATATGAGCAATTCTACAAAAATTCGCACCTTAACTGGAGCCAAATATGGTGATATTGCAATTTGCTGCCCATACCCCGCAGTAACAATTTTTTTCTGCACGTTGATACCAAAAAACATGTTTTTAGGTGCGAACCTAAAAAAAAAGGCAACTTTAAGTTTTTTCCAACAAAAAACTGATTTGTTCGCTAAAGCTATTTCATTCTTCTAGCGATCTGCCTCGAAAAACGAGTGAAAGAGACTTCTATACTTGGAGCACACGTACATATCAAGTACCAATCGCTTCGTCTTGATCCCCAGAATGAATTCTGACCCTTTGAAGAGCTAAGAAACACCTGCTTAAAGCGTGGCAAGCGGTTATTCAGCCACTAAAATCGACGTTTTTTTCATTTTTTCGCAATTTTATCCGAAAATAGATTAAAAGATACCTCTATGGTTAGAGCATACATACATATTAGGTACTAATCGCTTCATCTTGATCCCCAGAATGAATTCTGACCCTTAGAAGAGCCAAGAAACACACGCTCAAAGCGTGGCAATCGGTTATTAAGTCACTAAAATCGACGTTTTTTTTTTTTATTTTTTCGCGATTTTATCCGAAAATAAATTAAAAGAGACCTGTATAGTTGAAGCACACGTACATATTAGGTACCAATCACTTCGTCTTGATCCTCAGAATGAATTCTGACCCTTTGAAAAACCAAGAAACACCTGCTCAAAGCGTGGCAAGCGGTTATTCAGTCCTAAAATCGACGTTTTTTTTCCTTTTTTCGCGATTTTACCCGAAAATAGATTAAAAGATACCTCTATAGTGGAACCACACGTACATATCTGGTACCAATCGCTTCGTCTTTTTTTCATTTTTTCGCGATTTTATTCAAAAATAGATTAAAAGAGACCTGTATAGTTGGAGCACACGTACATATAAGGTACCAATCGCTTCGTCTTGGTCTCCGGAAGGTACTCTGGCCCTTTGAAGACCCAAGAAATACCAAAGCGTGGCAAACGGTTATTCAGTCTCAAAAATCGACGTTTTTTATTTAAAAATTTTCGCGATTTTATTCAAAAATAGATTAAAAGAGACCTGAATAGTTGGAGCACACGTACATATCAAGTCACCAGCTTTCGATAGGCAGATGAAACTTACTTACGGAAGTCATTTTAACTTGATTTTTCGGTAAAATCGCGACAAAATGAAAAAAAACGTCGATTTTAGGGACTGGGTAACCGTTTACCACGCTTTGAGCAAGTGTTTCTTGGTTCTTCCAAGGGTCAGAATTCATTTTGGGGATCAAGACAAAGCGATTAGTACCTAATTTGTATATATGCTCCAACTATAGAGGCATCTTTTAGCTATTTTCGAATAAAATAAGGAAAAAATGAAAAAAACGTCGATTTTAGGGACTGAGTAACCGTTTGCCACGCTTTGAGCTTTTTTTTTGGTTTATCAAAGGATCAGAGTTCAATGTGGGGACCAAGAGGAAGCGATTGGTACCTAATATGTATGTGTGCTCTAACTATAGAGGTATTTTTTAATCTATTTTCGGCTAAAATCGCGAAAAAATGAAAAAAAAACGTCGATTTTAGTGACTGAATAACCGCTTACCACGCTTTAAGCAGGTGTTTCTTGGCTCTTCAAAGGATTGAAATTCATTCTGGGGATCAAGACGAAGCGATTAGTACCTAATTTGTATGTGTGCTCCAACTATAGAGGCATCTTTTAAGCTATTTTCGAATAAAATCACGAAAAAATGAAAAAACGTCGATTTTAGGGACTGAATAACCGTTTGCCACGCTTTGAGCTTTTTTTTGTTCTTCAAAGGGTCAGAGTTTAAACTGGAGACCAAGGCGAAGCGATTGGTACCTAATATGTATGTCTGCCCTAACTATAGAAGTATCTTTTAATCTATTTTCGGATAAAATCGCGAAAAAATAAAAAAAAAAACGTCGATTTTAGTGACTGAATAACCGCTTGCCACGCTTTGAGCAGGTGTTTCTTGGCTCTTTAAAGGGTCAGAATTCATTCTGGGGATCAAGACGAAGCGATTGGTACCTAATATGTATGTGTGCTCTAATCATAGAGGTATCTTTTAATCTATTTTCGAATAAAATTGCGAAAAAATGAAAAAAAAAAACGTCATTTTCGTGACTGAATAACCGCTTGCCACGCTTTGAGCAGGTGTTTCTTGGCTCTTGAAAGAGCCAGAATTCATTCTGGGGATCAAGACAAAGTGATTGGTACCTAATATGTATGTGTGCCCCAACTATAAAGGTATCTTTTAATCTATTTTCGGATTAAATCGCGAAAAAATGAAAAAAAACGTCGATTTTAGGGACTGAATAACCGCCTGCGACGCTTTGAAAAGGTGCTTCTTGGCTCTTTAAAGGGTTAGAGTTCCTTCTGGAGACGAGAACGAAGCCATTGGTACCTGATATGTACGTCTGCTTCAAGTATAGAAGTCTCTTTCATTCATTTTTTGAGGCAGATCGCTAGAAGAATGAAATAGCTTTAGCGAACAAATCAGTTTTTTGTTGGAAAAAATCTAAATGTGCCAGTTTTTTTGAGGCTCGCACCTGAAAACATGTTTTTTAGTATCAACCTACAGAAAAAAATTGTTACTACGGGGTACGGGCAGCAAATTGCAATATCACCATATTTGGCTCCAGTTAAGGTGCGAATTTTTGTAGAATTCCTCATATACTATTCTCACATCTGAAAGTTCTGAACATATATAATAGTTGTCTATTTTGATGTTCTCTTGCCCTTCTTTTTTGTCTCTGAAAGTAAATATATATCTACATGATTTTAAAGTCAGTCATAGATTAGTATTTACAAATGTTAAGCGTTATTAAAACTATTGACCTTTAGATTTTGTGCCATGAACATCTGTCTGTCTAATGCTCATCACATATTTATATTTTGAAGACTGAAGTATGAGACTCATTTGTAAATAGTAACTATTTAAATAAATAAAAAAAAATGAAAAATCCAAATTTATTGTTAAATTTTTTTCAGATATTAAAGGTCATCATGTGGTAGGCGGGGCTAGGGGGGTTTACCCCCCTATAGACCTGGCGCCGCCATCACGGATCACCACGGCGACCGACACAGGTGAGTTATTGTACATTATTTAACTAGTGATGACTGTCTAATCCTGGAACTGATTACGCGGAACTGATCTTTACAGTTGGAACTGTGGAACAACCGATCCACTAGAAAACATATAGGTCCAAGTACGAGTCCGACTGGACTGCTGACTGAAATTTAACTCGAAAATCCAATAGTTACATTTTGTCAAATCTTGGAATGACTTTAAAAATCCTACAATTGTTACGCTCATTTGATGCGCAGCAAAACCGGAAATTATCTTAGTAAGAGAAGTAATCTCGACCTATAGATAGACTACCTTTAAAAATCAGGCAGTTGAGTCCTGGCGTTCATTCATCTCTTTCTCTCCGAATACTTTCTCTGTCTGCTCGTTTCGCAAATGGATAAAACTTAGAAAGTTATTCCTAGTTTTGAAAAGTAGTTCTATATTCCTGTTTTAACTGTAAATGCTTGTCCGGCAGGAATCTATAGAGTGAGTAACATCGAGTTGAAATTTTACATATTGTGCCTTACTGCTCATCTATAGACATATCTGATACACCGGCGTATTCTACTCTCAGTAGCAGATCTATTTAGAATTTTAATTTAAACTACTATGTTACCATTGTTACGATAGTCTGAACCATCGACCACTAGATCATTAACAGTGAAGTGAATTCGATTCGGCGACCTGGCTCAGTTATCTGACCGGCCTAATAGTCATAGAACAGTGAATTGTTGATGTCAAATGAATTTTAAAAATTGACTTATCCACCCAACCAATCGGCCTGCAAATAATACTATTTTGTTACGTTTTCACTAATTTTATAAAGAATCTTATAATTAAACTTTATGCAAGATATCGGGCAATACTATTGTAAAAATAAAATAAATAAATACTATTTCCGCAAATCGCCAGGAAATTTTGACATTCCTGTCAAAATTTCTTGAAGAAAAAGTCAGGACTTCCTTACTGTAAGGAACTGTCATTTCCTTACTGTAAGGAAATACTATATAATAATATATAATATATATAATATAATACTAGGAAATAAATACGGAAAATATATTTCCGTACAGTTGTTAGTGTTCTACATAAAAGCTTTATGCATTTTCGTACTTTTCTCTTGATTTCTTTGGCAATAATTCTAATGAAGCAGTATTCACTGCCTCAACCAGCTCTGGAGGAGTCCCAGGAATGGAAATTTCATCATCACTTATCATTTTACTTTCGAGAACACCAGCAATTAAATTTATAAGCGTCAAGTTTGACAATTCAACCTCAATACGTTTCCATAGTAACCCAAGTAATTTTATTAGGAATTTTAAAGCACCATTTATTTGGGAATAAAATTATCGCGTTTTTTTTTAAATCAATCAATATCTGTGGAATTTTAAACGATTTGCGGAAAAATAGTATGTTTACCTCGTAGGAAAAGCCACATTCCTGGACTCTGTGTTGCTAAGTCTCGGCTTTTGTCTATAAAAAATAAAATAGTATTGCTGCCGTAAAATGTTAATATTTAAAATATATTACTCCTATAAATATTGAAAACATTGAAATAATTTTTCCGGATTCTGTACATTCATTTCTCCCTCCGGACAAATAAATGTCTAGGATAAAGTATTTGGGATAATTGAAAAAGAGAGTTAAAGGAGATATCGACAATTACAGATCCTAAATCTTGAGTAAACTTATTTAAACATATTGGTACTACTGTTCATTTCACGGATTTTGTCCAGGGAGTGATATCATACTCGAGGTACATTTAGCATATTTGAGCATATTTCTAGACAGAGTCAAGCAAGAATTTTAAACACGGACCTGTTTTTCGGCACCTAAATATAAAATATTCGATACGAAAGTCTTTACTTAATTAACATTCCTATAGTACATTTGAAAATGATTGATATCACAAATTTTATTGTACGTGAAATAAAACTCAATATAACATCATAAAACAGTGACGGACATTTTGGGTTTTACCTAAAATTTTTGAACATACCAATTTATTTCAATTCTTGTCTTTAATTTTGTAGTCATTTCAATCAACAAATGATATAAGTATGTAATCTCTACAGGTACAAAATACATATAATTTCCAAAAAGGAAGGGGCCAATTTATAAGCCCTTAACTTTCTCAGAAGGGATTAAAATTTCCAAGAGGCAGAATGTGTTTTGCAGATTGTGAATCATTTTAGTTAAGATTAACAGGTTATCTTTGTAAAGTCCTGTAATTAAAACACCCAGAATTGTTAGTTGTGCAGTTATTAGTTCTAAAATAAAAAGAGATATTAATAAGTGAACTCGTATAGTAAAAATGCCACAAACGTCTAATTTTACTGCTGTGAAATTAAAGTGTCATTCAACCGAGCCAATGAAGAAAACTTTAGTGTTAAATATGTGATAGTCTTGTATATGAACAAAAAAGAGGTTAGTCTTCGTAAGTGGGTATATTTATTTAAAAACCCTTAAAAGGGCTACATCAAAAAAACAAACGTTTTCGGACTAAACAGTCCATCATCAGGTTTAAATTTTAAAATTGCCTAAAATAAGTGTAAACCATTTAGTTAAAACAAACATGGTTTTGAAATTTTGACTATGGTTAAAAAGCAAAAATGGCTATACTTACTAGGTTAAAATGCCTGAGCCACCAAAATACATGGGTAAAAACCCTTTAAATTACATATAGTTGTAAAAGATTATACATCTTGTTGTTAAAAAACTGTGATGTTCAATATTAAATTAAATATGACTTCAGGTAACATACATTGCTGAAGTGAGTTCCAGAGCCGGGGAGTAAACCTCTACACACGGAATCTCTTACTCCCGGCTCTGGAACTCACTTCAGCAATGTATGTTACCTGAAGTCATATTTAACTTAATTCTGAACATCACAGTTTTTTAACAACAAGATGTATAATCTTTTACAACTATATGTAATTTAAAGGGTTTTTACCCATGTATTTTGGTGGCTCGGGCATTTTAACCTAGTAAGTATAGCCATTTTTGCTTTTTAACCATAGTCAAAATTTCATGATCATGTTTGTTTTAACTAAATGGTTTATACTTATTTTAGGCAATTTTAAAATTTAAACCTGATGATGGACTGTTTAGTTCGAAAACGTTTGTTTTTTTGATGTAGCTTTTAAGGGTTTTTAAATAAATATACCCACTTACGAAGACTAACCTCTGTTTTGTAATACTTGGTATATAGCTAGCTACAGGAATTGTTTTCCTTGTGGATTTTGTATATGAACATTTTACGAGTACTGTTTGGACTATAGTTTTTAAGTGTTCAGATATGACCGGAGTTGGGGAAGCCATTATTTATAGACTTTTAAAGCAATGAAAGAGTGGAAGTGTTACAGAAGTACCTAAAACGTCAACAGGGAGAAAACCCATTCATATAGACGATACTGTGAAACAATCGATTCGAAAAAATTTCATTAATTTTATTTACAAAAAAGACAAACCCTTGATAAACTTTTAGTAGATATTAATAAAGACGAATCTTTGCCAAATATTAAAAGACATAAATTGTGGAATACTTTACGTGAATTACAATTCGTTTATGAGAATAACAGCAAAAAATCTGCGCTCATAAAGAAAGAAGAAATTATTTGTTGGAGGCAATATTTAATAGAAATTCAAAAATTGAGGAGAGAAGGCAAAAGTATTTTTTATTTAGATAAAACATAGATAAACGAAGCGAAATTTGTAAAAAAGTTTGGCAAGATAAACTGGTTACAAATGATCGTCAGGCATTTGTAGAAGGTTTGCCTACGGAGTTAAAAATTTTTAAATGGTAAATATCGCCGTTTAATTATCACTTATACTGGATGAGATAAAGGATTTGTTGATGTGGCGTGTTAGAACTGTGAACAACATGAAGAAATGACTGCTGATGGTTTTGAGGAATATTTCAGTCAAATAATAGATTTATCACCGACCAATTATGTAATACTCATGAACAATGCCAGTTGCCATTTAAGATTAAAGAGGAACCGTTACCTAACACTAAATGGAGAAAGCAAGGACTCTTGGATTGGCTAATTTTTAAAGAAATAGTGCCAATAGAAAGTTTACTCAAAAAAAGCAGCTATGTAAACAATATTCACCAAAATTTAAGAACTATAGTGTAGATGAAATAGCAAATAAACATGGAGTTAATGCGATTACCACCTTATCACTGTGAACTTAACCAAATAGAACTAATTTGTTCGTCAACTATTTTTTTATCTGGCAATTGGCAAAAAGTTATAAGACTTAGTTAATAAGACTAAGTTATAAGTTATAAGTTAAACTCGATATGTTAGTAGAGGAAACATTAAAAGCAATTATTATTTCTGTGGGTAATAAAGAAACTAATGATGATGATGATGCCTGCTTATCGGAAAAAGACAACAAGATGTATTTAGGTATGTAATTAGATATTTATATTACTAATTATAAGTTTATATAACGCTAAATAAATTGTAAGGAAATATCCTAAACAAATTAATACAGAAACAAATTAATAGAAATGTTAAAAGAATTCCAAGTGCCAGAAAAAATAATAAGATTGGTAAAAATGACAATTAATAATTTCTACTAGACTTAGTTACTTAATAAAATACGAGATATCACAAGAATACCATTTTGGAACCAATAATCATGGTATATAGTTTGACCTATAGCATGAACTCTTATGTTGGTTTTCTGATACGTCAAGATCATAGACAAAATATCTCTTGTTACTCCAGTCGTCAGAGACGAAAATGCCACTGAACCTCTAAAAATCACCAAACCACCTGGGAAACTATCTAAAAGATTTGAAACTGCTTCTTTTTTAATTACGCTAATATGTTTTCCAAACTACACAACTTAATCTACAAATTTCACTCAATACAGTTATCGTGAAGGCATTTCTCGTGACGTGCGATTGTTTGTAATGTAAAAGTTCAAAATCTGCGATTTCAGGCATATTTGAAATGCCTCATATTTATTGCAAAAACCCAACATGGAAATCTCTTGTTATAGATTTTAAAGATTAGGCTCTAACAATGGAAATTTTATTAGGAAATGTTAATGCAAGTAATAGTTTTATTGATATCATGAGAATCGAAAAAAAAATGGCAAAAATCGCGCAACGTTTATTTATTAAACAGATTTATAGAAACTAACTTCATTTACGACAAAATACAAAAATTGTATTCAAAAGCTGTACTCTTCACATTTAAAACGTAATTTTCAATTTTGTCGATAGGACACTCTTGTCAAAAGATATCGAATTTTTACCGTCAAGTTGATACAAATTTTATTTAAAATTTATTTGGCGCGCATAACACAGGCAACATCGCCGGTCACTTCCATGTCGCTTCAAGCGTTGTTTCTGAAAAAACGGTTCATTCTACACAAAAAGTGGTAATTAACATTTTCGGTCAAAATTAGATTTTGTGTGAGTGGGTTACTTGTACACTTATTTGTCACTCGTTGCCCTGCGTTGGTTTTCCATATGTTGTCGGTAAAAATGACCAAAGTGAAAGGGATCACGATTATTTGTACACTTGCGAAGTACATACTTGTCTATACTTGCAGAAGTGCTCAAACGAAATGTATAAATAATTGGCATTTACTGCGACAATTCATTTAGTTTTCGAAGACCTCAGTTTTCAAAGCATACAGACGTTTTATTTCTTTGTGTGTTATTTTTTTAATTAAGCTTAATTTAAAAATTAGCCGGTCATTTAATGACCAAACATAAAGAACATCAAAATAGTAATGCAGTTAATGATGCCTGGAAAAGAATACAGGATAACATATCTATCCAGCGCACTATAAATTAACTGAAGAAAAAACATTCGCAAATGGCCATAGCCTGAAGGTTCTCGTTTGCGATCCTGTACTTAAAAAAAGCTTTATATATATTTTTCAGTTTCTGTATACACAATGCTATTTTAGTTAATTTTAAATACAGGTACTTACCTGTTTCGACTTTAATTTAATAATACCATCCACCACATTCTTCTTTTTTTAATTTAATTAAATAGCAGAGTTTATCACTACAAGAGCTATGGAAGCAACAACGAGATTTTCCGAACGATTTCTATCCATATTGACTGTTACACCACGGTTTCAATTGTAAAGGTATACTTACAAAGCAGGCAAATAATTGTGAGCAAATAATACTTGCTAAGTAAACGAGTCATTTGAGTCTCAAGACTATTACGTTTGTTGTTTCACTTTGTTTCAGTGTCCACGTCTCACTTCTATACGTTATTATGGGTGTAATTTTGTAGCGTCCGTTACTAGGAAATAATAATATGCTCTATTTTCTATAAATAATAATATGATTCTAGCTGCTACATCTTTAACGTAACTGTTTAAGGCTGTTATTACTACTCCCAAGTACTGTTAGATTTTAGGTAACTAACATATACTTGGATTTATTTTCGTTGACCTTAAGGCCAATTTTCCTGTCACCGCTTTCAAAAAGTGTAAAAACTTCTTTCGCATCTCTAGTGAATTGTGCGTTTGTGCCGACATCGTCAACAAAGGCTGCCTACACCTTCGCTCTCTGGACAGTGAAGCCATTTGTCAATTCTGGTTGCGGTTTTTTAAATACATACTTTATAAAATTATTGATTTGATTTTCATTTTATAACAATGTTAAATATTGATCTTAAATATTGTTAATATTGCTGAGTATTAAATATGTAAGGGTTTTCAAACAAAAGTACCAATTATATTTTATAACAATGAGTACGTTCAATCTATAATTATATACATTGTTAATAATATTTGATTATGCTTTTATGGCAGAATGATGTAATTTAAAAAAAAAGTTGATAGAATTATATCCAATTCTATCCAACATTAATTAACAAATTAAATTAATTTGTGCAAACAGTGCTCATAATTTAATATTTAATTTTTTTTAATACGAATTTCATTATACAGAATACCGTAATATACCTAAATATGATCATATTTAAAGTTTATTTTAACACTAAACATTGTTTCATATTTATATGTGAGTTCACGTCGATACTCCAAACCGAGCGGACGTTAAATGGTTCCCCGTTATCAACATTCGACCGGTTTTCTCGAATTGAACAGATAAATGTTAAGTGATTAAAAAGCAATCAATTAGTAATAGACTTAAAACTAATAAACTTATCAAATTAAATTAAAAAACTATTCAGTAATTTATTTATAATGTTTCCAACGAGGAATGGACCAGGATTCGACAACTGCATAGTTAGCCAACAAATGCAAAATGTAAACAGCCAGCCATTACCACTCCAGTATCCATCAAACCAAATGAATTGTTACCCACAAATGCAGATTCCAAACAATACACAGGGTCAATCACAAATCAACAATATACAGGGTTATCCACAAATATCATCACAAATACCAGGTATGTACAATATGCAAATAAATCAACCAACCACCAATTCTTCCACGGATATGATATTTTCGCCCAATCAAGAACAATATATAAATTAACAAAACGCGCCACACAACAGCAATATAAATAACAGACATAGCCAGCAATACTACAGAATGTTATCAACAAGCGATGACGAACCAGAAAGTGCAAATGTGTCAACAAAAAACTCATGGCAAGTAGTTAAAACTACAAAACGCAGAAAAATCAGATCAAATGTAGAAACAGACAAAGAAGATATCATTACACTATCGAACAAATATAATACCCTAACGGATACCCAAGAAAATGAAACCAATCAAAATGAAACAGCGCCAAGAAAACCTAAACTACCACCAATATTTGATTACGGTGTAAGCGACTTCCCAGTAATGAGAAAAAAATTTACAGAAATAGCTGAAGCTGAACAATACGAAAACAGGAATATGGCAAATAATACAGTCAAAATAATTTGTAGCGATCCAGAAATATACAGAAAATTATCAAGACATTATTCATCACACATATCAACCAAAAGAAAAAAGGGCCTGTAGAGTCGTGATTAAATACCTTCACTATTCACATGCAACAAAAGATATCAAAGAAGAACTGACAAAACTGGATCACAAGGTAAGAAACATCATTAATGCTAAACATAGGATTACAAAAGAGCCGATAAATATGTTCTTTGTTGACATTGAACCATCAGACAATAACCAAGATATTTATAAAATTCAGAAATTACAACACTGCAATATACAAATTGAATCACCCATAAAAACAAAAATATCATCCAATGTATGAGGTGTCAATTATATGGCCATTCAAAAACATATTGCAATAGACCATATATCTGTGTGAAATGTGGAGGGCAGCACAGTATAAACAGCTGTAAAAAGAACAAGAACACACCAGCTACATGTGCTTTATGTGGAGGAGATCACCCAGCTAACCATAAAGGATGCGAATATTATCGTAATTTAAATAGAAATAAAAATATAGCACAGACTACATATAATCACAGACATATAATCACAGACTAAGAAGCTCTTCAGAAATAGAAGCAGCTACAAACAACCTTATGACATTATTGCAAAACGCTGCAAAAGAAGTGACACCGAATGATGCAGATAAAAATAAAATCGAGAATAGAATAAATATTCTACTATGAATTAAAAAGCTTATTGCTGAAAAAAGAAGAGCAAGAGCCAAATGGCAACAAAGTCGGAACCCAGCGGATAAAACGTTTTACAATCGCTTAACCAATAAATTAAAAACACAACTAAAAATTGCAAGAGAAGAGTCAGTCAAAAAAATATGTAACACAACTTAATAGATAGGACCATTCAATATGGAAACCAATAAAATTATCGTTAAAACCTCAAGCAACATCGCCACCAGTAAGAAAAACCTCAAATACACAGAACCAATGGGTAAGAAGCGATAAAGAAAAATCAGAATTATTTGCTGAACATTTAGCAACAGTATTCCAACCACATAACAATAAAGAAGATCAAGAAATTATTAATTATTTAAACTCAAAACAACCATCAGTAAATCCAATAAAATTAACAACACCCAAAGAACTTAAAGAAGAAATCTTAAGACTAAATATCAAAAAGTCACCAGGAATTGACCTAATAACACCAAAAATGCTAAAAGAATTACCAAAAAAGGGTATAGTAATCCTTACATATATATTTAACGCAATATTAAGATGTAATTATTGCAGAAATACTTTTATGCCCAAAACCAGGAAATGATCCAAGTGAAGTCTCATCCTATCGACCTATTAGTCTGTTATCAACAATCTCCAAATTACTAGAAAAACTTTTAATAAAAAGAAGAGATCCAGACCTTACAGGCGCAGATTGGATACCAAATTTTCAGTTTGGATTTCGACGAGAACACTCAACTATCCAGCAATGCCACCGAATAACCCATAAAATCCGCATTAAACGAAAGGAATATTGCCCAATGGTATCACTAGATGTACGTCAAGATTTTGATAAGATTTGGCATAAAGGACTTCTTTATAAAATTAAACAAATATTACCACCATTCTTTCGAATACTTACATCATAAAGTAAATGGAGAAATATCTAAAATGCATCCCATTAAGACGGGAATTCCACAGGGCAGCGTCGTGGGACTTTTATTATATATATATATATATATATATATATATATATATATATATATATATACGTCTGATCTACCAACTTCACATAACGTAACAATTGGCACATTTGCAGATGACACAGTAGCACTTACAAGTCACAAACACATTACCATAGCTGCACAACAACTCCAAGACTATTTGTATGAGCTTGAAAACTGGCTAAAACAATGGAAAATAACAAATAAATGAAAACAAGTAACTACGTAACCACGTAACTTTCACTTTACGACGAGAATCACCACCACCAATATATATCAACAATGAGTAAATACCCAGGACTAAAACAACCAAATACCTAGGGCTACACCTAGACCAAGCACTGTGTTGGAAAGAACACATCACCAAAAAAAGAAAACAAATACAGCTAGACAAAAAGAAATCAATTATTTAATTGGAATAAATTCCAAGCTGTCAATAAATATTACAATTCTAATTTATAAAACAGTTATCAAACCAATACGGACATATAGCATAGAGCTGGGGGCTGTAGTAGTAAATCTAATATTGCTATTATGGGAAGATGCCAATTCTTAAGAGCAATTGTTGATGTACCTTGGTACGTAACCAACCAAAGAATCTATGAGGATCTCAATATCTCAACAGTGAAAGAAGTATACCAGCAAAAGAAATTACAATACAATCAAAAAGTGAACATACACTCCAATCCATTAATTTTCGCAATACCTCAACATCGAGTTATCAGAAGACTAAAGCGACGTTGGTCAACAGACCAGTAACATGGACCCGTGATTCTCTCACTGGAGGGGACGACATCACGCCAGGACCAAGGAACAGGTCCTAAACTCATAACATTAACTTATAGAATACATTGTTTTATTCTGATTGTTAATTTATTAGTTATAATAAAAAAATATTTATATGTTAATCTGTTTTTAACAGTTAACTAGAAGCTTCGGCAAAATAAATAAATAAAACAATTTCTTATTTTCTTTTTTATCTTTTGGCTTTATACAATTTGGCTATAATGGAAACGGGAATTCACAGGAGAGTTTTTAATAAATCAACAGTCTACGTACAAACGGTGTAATAAAAAATGTTACATACTAATAATAAGACGTTATTATTATAGCTTTTGTTCTTCTTATTAAACCGTCTCCATTTGAAGGTTGGGATCCAAGTGCCTATTGTTGCTTTGGAAAGTGCTGAACGAAAGATTTCTGCACATGAGCGATCAAACCATCTCCTCAGGTCTTTTAGCCACGAGTTCTTCCTACTGATCTTTTGTTATACATTTTACCTTCCAATATTGTATTGGATTGTATACAATATTGTATACAAAATGCAATACCAATTATTGTATTTTGATCTCTTTGATCATGCTTGGTAATTCTTTTTGTTTACTCATACCCGAAAGTAGTTCATTTACTGTACTTACTGCACTTACTGTACCCGAAGTACTTCATTTTTGGTAACTTTTTCTACTTTTGAAATTCTTAGCATCCATCTGTATATATACATCTCACAGGCATCTATTCTTTTTTCTGTTTCAGAGTCCATTGTCCATCTTTCACAGCCATACAGCAAGACCGAGAAACGTAACATCGGATTCTGAGTTCTAGACCAAGGTCTGATCTTTAAAAAACATTTTTATATTCATAGGTATTTTCTTCGCTTGTTGGATTCGTGATAAGATTTATTTTTTTTGGGGATACACTGGCTGATAATATTTGCTCCCAAATGTTTTATGGAAGTTACCTGTTCTATTATTTGTTCTTGGCATACAAACGTACGTTTGTTGGCGTCTTTGAAAATACTAGAATTTTAGTTTTGGAAACGTTTAGATGTAAGCTGAACATTTCGTTATGACTAACTACCGCATTTTATAATTTGTAGTTCGTGTGAGGTGTTTGCTAATGGGACGGTATCATCAACGTACCTGTTGTTGTCTATGCTGGTTTTGTTAATCTTGATTCCACCTTGGACCTCGTCTAATGCTTTTCGAATAAAGATTAAATAATACTGGTGACAAGACAAAGCCCTGTCGCACTTTTCGTCGGATTTGTATGTCTTTGGATATTGTGCTCTCTATTTCAATTGTTGTATTTAGGTACCAATATAGTTCTGAGATAATTTGCAAGGCTTGTTCGACAAATCCAGTTGTTTTCAGAATTCAGATAATTTTTTAATAAATGTTTTTCTATAATCAGTAAACATGTTTATACGTCTACATTCATGATTCTGCATCGCTGTGTTAACACATTCAATGCAAAAAGAGATACGATTATCGTCGGTACGTATGAATGTATTATTTGATATTTTTGTTTTCCAAAAAAATTGTTTATCAATTGCGGTTTGCTTTTTGTCTCAATTTTAAATTTTAAAAACTATCGCTCTTATATATTCTGTCTTAGCCTTTGATTAATATAATGACATCAATGTCAAAAGCAAAGTTGCAAATAATAAATAGCCTCGGAACAAAATCATTGGCTAAGTCCGTTTATCCTAGCATTTAATCACGAATATAATTATTCTCTTCGAAGCTAGTTAATCGGGAAAGTAAATTTCCCATCTTGAATAATGTAGCAGCCCGTATCCCTTTTCTATTACTTACATGCGATTAGGCCCTTTAGTTCGTTCTAAAATTGTGTAAAGTTTAATCCGACCGTCGCCAGCCAACTTTGCATTAGTTTGGTTAATTAGATTAAGGGGTATCCAGACGTAGCTCCGCTAAACCACTGTCGTTTTTCTTCAAACTGCAATATTTTACCAAAAGAGAAATTGCAGTATAATTTTGCTCCAGTTGTTGCTGACTTAATAAGCAACACACTTACTTAATATGTATCAGTTTCTACAGCTTTTAAGGACGTCAGACATCAGACATGACATCAGTTGTCCAATTTTGTATAATAGTGGCATTTTCTGATGTATAAGTTGGCAGGAACGAGTTGGCTAGCAGGTTTATTTAATAGAGTTATAGAAGTAGAACAAAGGTCAGACGAATGGAGAAACAGTACCGGTTTAAAAAACTGGAAAGATATAAAACTATATACAAACTACAGGGTCATAAAACTACTTAGTCACACAAAGAAAATATGGGAGAGAGTCATTTATAAATGGATAAAGAAACCAAAATATTAAAAAATCATTTTGAATTTATGCAGATTAAGTAGGATCAAAAATAGATGCAATTTTCATTATAAGCCAGCTACTAAAAAATACAGAAATAAAGAAACAAAGGCTCATATGGTATTCATTGATCCTGAGATAGCATATGATCGAATCATTGAGAGATTTTGTGGTGGTTGCTCAATAAGAAGGAAGTTGAATATGTGAAGATTGTGAGAGATTTGCATAAGAAAGTATCAATTAGCGTAAGGACAGGTATTGGAGTGACAGATAAATTTCATGTAAAAGTAGGATTGGACCAATGCTCGGTGCTTATACCTTATTTATTCTTATTACTTTTCGATCACATAACTGCAGGGTAATATTCCGTGGTGCTTATTGTACGCTGATGATTTAGTGTTAGTAGGAAATAATAAAAGAAATTTAGAACAAAATCTGGACGAGTGTAGATAATCTCTTGAAAAATGTTTAAAACTTTTAAAACAAATGCATGGTGTTAAAGTCTTAACATATCACCAATAATCCCTCATTATTTTTGGTACAATTATTAACAAAAATATATTTATTTTCGATATATCTCAGCTCAAATAAAACAAGTTTTTTGTCTCGTTTGTTTTCCGTTGAGACTCCTGCGAAGACAGGTTGTTTCTTTTGATATCTTAACACGCTTTGATATTATTTTACTGCCAATTATTCTTTATACAATAAAAAGGAGAATACTTTATACTTTTTACAAAAAAGTTATCGTTTTTACGACCACAACTGGTCATGAATGTTGTTTCCTCGTACCAACCAATTCGTTACAAAAACAATTTTTTTGTCTACCTAGACCTAGGTCAATAATGTTTCCTTGTTCTCAGAACTCATGGAAAGGCAATAAACATAGTATTTGAAATGTTTATTTAAAGAGTGATTGTAAAAATTAATAGTTTTAAGTACCTAGGATCGGTATTACAGAGTAATGGGAAAATAAAACGAAATTCATGCAGTAGAATTAGCGTTGAATGGATGAAGTAGAAGGTAACGAGTGATGCGTTGTGTCACAGAAAGGTTCCTATCAAAGTGTATGATGTTATGATGTACGAAATTAAGTATTAAGTAGTTTAAAAAAAGAGTTACAACAAATGCATTTGGTGGAAATGAGAAAACTGAGATGACTGACTGTAGTGACAAAAAATTATAAAATTCAGAATGAGTATATTGGGGGAAGTCTAGGGGTGAAACCACAAGATTCTAAAATAAGAGAGCATAGGTTAATATGGTTCAGATGTGTTTAACGTCGAGGTGTGAATCATCCAATATGAAGAATTACCGATTTGTAAGTTCCTGGGATGAGTAGGGTTTGGGGAGGGGGGGGGGAGAAAGGTACCAACGAAGACCTGTGGAGAGAAGCTTAATTAATATATGTAGATGATTAATATTGATAGAGAAGTTTACACAACAATAACAAAAATCAATAACTTGACACACTAAAAAGAATATTCAAACGCATTAATTTATAAAATTACAATAGGGCAGTACCTTGTCTAGGTACCTCTCGGTATGATAATTATTCAATAATAATCAGACTACTAAATTTAAGTTACAAATTAAAAAAACAAAGAAGTAAAAAGCTTCTAAAATATATGAAGTTATATAGGTATACCTATAAGTTAATAGTAATGTTAATAAATGAACTCCGGAAACAGAATTATGTGTACATAACCACTTACCGTCTTAGTCCAGTATATCGTATGTAAGCCCAAACACTGTAATGATTATAGATTAATTAGCTTAATGTACACTTATTAAAAACATTTTTAAAGATTATACATGCAAGAATATTTAGAAAGTGCAAAGCGGATATGAGTAATAGACAGTTTGGCTTTTGTAACGGCTTCGGAACAGTGGAAACTCTGTATAGACTCTGTTTCATAACTCTTGCTCAAAAATGTCGAGACCAACAAAAAGATCTTTTCGTTGCGTTTATAGACTATGAGAAAACTTTCGACAAAGTTAAACAACATTCTCATGGAATGTCTAAAGAGAAAAGGACTCGACAAAAATGACATTAACATGGTGAGAAATTAGATAAGTAGAGGAGTGAGACAGGGGTGTGTACTTTCACCCTTACTATTTAATATATTTCGAAGAGTTATTTACGCAAGCACAAAAGATATTGAGCAAGTGGACAAAATGAAATATTTAGTAGTCTGATATTGATATCGGATGGTAAAATGTTATATCCACTCTATTCTTCTAAATGGTGTCAAAGCCTGGACTGTTAATGTTGACTTAATGAAAAAACTCGAAAGGTTTTGAGATGTGAATTTTTAGGAGAATTTTAAAGATACCATAAACCGATCATATTACGAACGAAATGGTGTTGCACAAAATGGGAAGAGACAGAGAATTTTTGACCACCATTACAATGCGAAAGACAGCATATTTGGGGCACATACTTAAAAATAATAAATACGAGTTGTTGCAGCTGTTTAGAAAGGGTAAAATCGAAGGAAAAGGGGTCCTGGTAGAAGACAAATATCCTGGCTGGAAAACATTCGCGACTGGACTGGGTTTAACACACAGAAGCTCTTAAGAAAAGCAGAAGATAGAGACGAATTTGCAATGGTTATAGCCAGCCTTCATTAGTGGAGACGGCACTAAAAGAAGAAGATCAGGTCTGAAATTCAGATATAATTCTGATGGAATCTGAATCACCAAACGGAAATGGCTGCAAAAAAAAAATAAACAAGAAATCCTTCCCAAACTGATTCCCCAAGCTAAATTAATGTTGATTTTAGCTTCTGGTTCTGGGTTGGCCGGCTAAAAACAAACATTTCATTTACTCTATTGCTCTTTTCTCAATAATAAAAGGTTTTTACAGAGTATTGAAATTATTGAGAGATGAACAAAAAGAAAGAGAAAAGGTCTTTAACAAAAACTGATATTATAATTTGAAGTTTCAAGTTAACTAATTACTATTTATAACTGGGAATAAGCCACAATTAAAGATAAAAAATACGTTTATTGACGTTTCAATTTCCAATTCGGAAATCGTTCTCAAAATACTGTTTGTATTTTGAGAACGATTTCCGAATTGGAAATTGAAACGTCAATAAACGTATTTTTTATCTTTAATTGTGGCTTATTCCCAGTTATAAATAGTAATTAATTTACAATGCCACAAGAAAATAGCTTCAGAACAATTTCAAGTTAACCTTGAGAAACTTGTAATAATTTTAATAGAAAATGTAAGCTGAATATTAATTAAATTTATTTTTACATTGGAAGATTATATGAGTGAAACTAAATAATTTTACTAGAAGTACAATTTTAATACTGGCAAAAGGAATGAAATATATAATATTTGCCATATGGCTGGACAAGAATTAAATCTTAACTTAGGTTAAGACCTTAACCTAACCAAAATTACGTTAACATAAACCGTTTTAGTTCTCCAAAATAATAGTTCTCCAAAATAATTTAAAAAATAACTCCTTAATTTGTTAAATAAATAACTTCTGTATAATAAAAATCATAACTTAAATAAAACTGAAATCTTCCCCTAATTTCGCCGACACAACCTAAACTAGCTCTTTATGGTTCAACAGTACCAGCTAGAATACCTGACAGCACATGGAAAATAATTCAAAGGGTACATATTGACATCGATCAGATGACTCGACAATTTGACTGTTCCGTGAGTATGTACTCGACTCCCTGAAGGTGCTGCGAAAATCAGACGATGCTCACCCAAGCGGGGCAGTATTTAGGAATGAAAATATTTTGGTAAAGTGACAAACTTTCAAAGAAACGATGGGCTATCGACAATGTTTGTATGCCGAATTTTACAGAGAGTGCCCAAAAATTCAACTGCAAGTAGCAGATCAATCTGATCCCAGAGACTAGACGTAATACCATCAGAAGTGGAGTCGAACGGGAGATTAATAACCAAGAATTAGCTACAGATCAAGTCCCTAATGAAATACATGAGCAGATTCCTGAGAGTTTCATACAAGAAACTCAAGCTGATAATACACAGCAGGAATACTTACTACGGAAACTGTGTCAAATTGCATTGAATGAATTACCATAAGTTTTATTGGTAAATCGCGTTTGGACAAGACCATTTATTTTAATAAGGAATGAACATGGATCATCCGCATTGGTTTTAGAAGAATTCCGCAATGAAGACTTAAAGTATATTAGTATTTTACTAATCATGCCAGATGTGTTTGAAATTCTGTTGAATCTTATGATGCAAAAAATTTAATGACAGCATATTATTATGAGAGGGGCTTTACCGGCAAGAGTAAAGTTAGAGACTTGAGCATTAGTTATAGAAGACTAAGTCACTTTTATCGGGTTTCAAGGTGTTCCATATCTAAATTCATACCAGAGGTACGTTAAGAAATCTTCAAGGCATTAAAAGAAAATATAAAGGTTAGTACTAATAATAACTTTATATTTGTATTTACCACAAAATTACAAATAAGGTAATAAAAAAATTATTCATTACGGAATACTAAAGCAAATAGGATTCTCATTGTCCTGCCGTAAAAAATATTCTCGTCGATTGGATTTGGTTGTTGATAATTATTAGATTCATTTTCTGTAATTATTGACAAATTCGACTCTCCTGATGTAGCAATAGTACAGTATTAAATGTTATGTATGAATCTAAATTGAAAATTGAAAAATTTTCTCTAAATTTTTTTCAATAAAAAACTACAGAGAAAATGGACGTGGATAGCACCCAATGGTTCAACAAAAAATGAGATTGATTACATCCTATCCAAAGAGAAGAACATAGTACAAGACGTTAATGTCATAAACATGTTTCCGTAGGAAGTGATCATAGAATTGTTAGAGCCAAAATCAAAATTAACGCCACAACAGACAGACAGACAAAAATTTAAACCATCTTAAAAATAGATACATACACAACTTCTTAAAGAACGCAAAGAGCAATATATAAACCAGCTAAAAAGAAGTGACATATCACAGCTAAAGGGTTTGCAACTAGACGAATTAAACGATAAAATAGCGACAGAACTACTAGAAGCAAGCCTGAAGATTGCTAATAAACAAAAGCGTAAACAACAAAAAATTAGCGCTAAATCACAAGATATGCTAAAAACACGACAAATCCTGAATGATAACAAAAGAAATACAGTGGAGTTTACCGAACTGAACAAAACCATAAGAAAACAGATAAAGGAAGATTTAAACCATAAGAAAACAGATAAAGGAAGATTTAAAGAAATACCAAGAAGATCGCAATAAGAAAATCATAGAGAAGAACAAAAGTTTAAAAACAATGAAGGCAAATATAGGAAGAAGAAAACTAATCATGCTTAAAGCTGAGAACAATGAAGAAAGAGATCTAGGAGAAATAGTAAAAATCACAGAAAGATATTACACAGACCAATACAGTTCTAAAAATGACCCACCACTATTATCTAAACAGAATCTCTCGAGGAAAATACAAAATGTTGGCCCAGAAATAACTGAAGATGAAATCGAAAAATCCATAAACGACATGAAAAGAAATAAAGCGACCGGTGAGGACAAAATACTGGCGGAACTGCTAAAAGAAGGAGGAGACACGATAAAAAAAATGCTGTTCAACAAATGTCTGTTTGAAGGTAAAATACCTAAACAATGGAAAAATGCCAACACAATCTTAATACATAAGAAAGAAAACCGAACAGACCTAAACTATTTCCCTTTATTTAACTACCGTCCTATTTCCCTTTTGTCACAACTATATAAAACCTTCACAAGAATAATAAACAACCGACTAACCTATAAACTTAATAACTACCAACCAGTGGAACAGGCCGGATTCAGCAAAAGATACACCTCAATCGACCATGTACATGCGCTTAAAATCTTAATTGAGAAAACCAATGAATACAACCTTCCGCTGAACTTAGAATTCGTAGATTATGAAAAGGCTTTCGACAGCATTTAACACCAGGCGGTGGAAGAAGCTCTGGTCAATAGTAGCATAGATTCAAGATACCGACAATAATTGATACATGATATTTACCAAAACGCAACCATGACTGTAATTCTGGACGACAAATTAATAACGGATAATATAAAAGTTAAACGAGAAGTCCGACAAGGCGATATAATTTCACCTAAACTGTTTACCTTGACCCTCGAAGATATAATAAAATCAACAGATTGGGAAACAGAGGAATATGTATTAACAGAAAGTACCTAAATCACCTTAGATATGCGGATGATATACTCCTGATCTCCTCGGAACGACAAGAACTAGAATTAATGCTGAATGAACTTCATGAAAAATCACTGTAAAGGCCTAAAAATTAACTCCAACAAAACAAAAGTAATGACAAACACGGAAGACCAAGAGGCAATAAAAATACAAACAGAAAAAATAGAACAGGTAAATGAGTATATCTATCTAGGACAAGCAATCAGAGCTAACAGAGAAAGTCAAACAGCCGAAATATCGAGACGAGTAAGAATGGGATGGGCAGCGTTCGGCAAACTTTCTTACGTTCTAAAAAATCAAACAATATTTCTATACTTACGAAGCAAGATATATAACTCCTGTATAATACCGGTGCTTATCTACGAAGCACAGACATGGACATTTACACAGGCCAATTTGGATAAGATAAGGAAGGCACAAAGAGCGATGGAGAGACAAATGTTGAGTATATCACTTAAAGATAGAAAACGTAACCAGTGGATCAGAACCAGAACAAAGACGAAATAGAACAAGCAGAAAAACTGAAATGGAAATGGGCTGGACACAATGAACGTCTCCAAGACGGACGATGGAACAATGCCATCAAAAAGTGGCGTCCATACAATGCAAAGAGATCAAGAGGCAGACCACAGATGAGGTGAAAAGATGACATCAGGAGACAAGGAGGTCCCACATGGCAGAGAACAGCTCAAAATAGGAAAATATGGAGAGAACTGGGGGAGACCTATATCCAACAACGGAAGAATAGAGAATAGGTTAAAAAAAAATGAATCTAAAATGCAATGACTACTAGATGTCTGGTAGGACTACTTGGATTTTGTCGTTGATAACTATTAACTTCATTTTCTGTAATTATTGGAAAATCCGACTCTTCTGAAGTGGCAATGATACAGTATTATATGTTATGTGTGAGTCTAAAGAGTAATGACTTCTAGGTGCCTGGTATGTAAATATGGCATTGATGTTGTCCCGAGCCATAAAAGCTTGTGCAGTAGATAGCATTTTCAGCTGGCTACTCACAAAATATGTCTACATCTACAGACGAGCAGTAGAATGCTTACCTGTAGATGTACTATTTATATCATTCTTTATCGACTTTATTTCCCTAACCAAAAATGCCACTTCTGAAATTATTCTCTTTTTCGTAGTTGACGTTTTATCATTTGATTTACTAGTAGTTTTCGCAGTTGGCATTGCAGACTCGTTGCGTTGTGGTTTATTACCTGTCGCAAAATTTAGAAAGAGATGGAACTTTCCTTTATGCCGTGGTGCCATTGATGGAAAACAAATTATCCGTCCTGGTCATGGTGAAAGTATATAATTCAGTTATAAAAAAAGTGTTCAGTATTGTTCTTATGGCGTTAGTAGATGATGACTATTGCTTTCGTTATGCTGATGTTGGGGTTTGCAAATGATATCAGATAGAAGTGCATTTAAAAATTTCTTCATATATAATAAACTGGAGAATAATCTTTTAGCAGAGGGTGGAGTGATTGTTGCGGATGCCGCATTTCCATTAAAAAACTATATTATGAAACCTTACCCTCACCTTACCCTGGTGACAATTTAACACTGAAACAGAAAGTCTATAGCTACCGTCTAATCCAGAGCAAGACGAATAGTGGAACATGCGTTTGGTATATTGGTAAGCAAATTTCGTGTAATTCGTCGCCAAAATTATATTGGCAACATACGCTTCAAATAATTAGTAGAGAAAAGAAAATCAGAATTATTTAATCAGCAGTGATGTCGACCGGGAAGATACTGATGCAGAAAACATCTACCATAGCGCTTAGAGAACGGAAACTGCAGGACTTCTGTCTGTCATCGTTATTACTCTCTCTGTCTGAGAGAGCCCCTGTTTTAGGCTGCTTGTCTCTTCAGGGATTGGGTTTGTTTTGGTTTATTTGGGGTTGTTTATTTTACCGTTAATGTCCGGGGTGGAGTCGGTTTTAAGGCTGAGAATTGGTTTTGCCAATTGTCTTCGGTGGTTGAGCGTTTCTGTTACTTTACCTGCTGTTTTTCCTTACTCTGTCTTTGCTTTAATTCACAATCGCGCTTGTCGGTCAACACAGAAACAGTGTATTGCACTAAAATTCTGTGGTTGAGCGAGCGCGGCTGTGGCAAGCGTAGATTTTCGGGAACAGCGGTCGCCGGGATTTGATGTTGATGGAAATTTCTCGTTGCTTATCCCGTTTATTACTAAAATTTGCTGGTATCACTCACATCTCCCACCATCGGTCGAACCAGTGTATTGTACTGAAATTCGTCCTCCGGCCGATGATGCGGGCGCCCCAGGTCGTAGTGTACTCAGGATGGTGCAGCGAGAAATGTTTTTATATGTGGTCGGCTGGGTGGGAGGAGCTTACGTATCTCTGCTTTGTTGGCCTTGTGGTGGGGATGGCTTCGTGTTTTTCGTGTTTTTGGGCCTCGTCTTCGTCGGCTTGGTGGTTAATTAAACAACAGCGACCCATCTCGTTAAAAACGGCTCTTTAGCAGAGTCTTTGGATTTTTTTTTTCAAACGTGGAGGATAGCTGTGGCTACAACCTCACCTAGGATCAGGTATAATTTGTGCAATGAGTTAGGAAACCACAGAAAACTAACTCGCCCTGTCCTTCTTAGTTATGAACGCGACAGGACTTGAAGGCTTATGTCAAAAAGGAAGTAATCATTCTTCGATATTAGCAATGCCGAGAAGAGAGAGTTTTAAAACCTACTTAAACAATGATGGTGATTTAAAAATTATTTATTGACTGTTTATTTATGTGTGCGCTACAAAGAAAACACGCTGCTTTTTAAAATTTTCCTGTGTGTTGACACCCATTTTTTTCACTATAAATAAATAAATAAATAATGCAATCTTACCTACCGTTGTTTTCTTTTCATTTGTACATATTTAATAACACTGTGCATTTCATCGAACCAGTTTAATTTTGACTTATACTCGTCCTTAGAACCTGCTCCAGACCTGGTTGATTTTTCAGTTTTTGACAGTTCCTGACAGTAAGTTGCTTTTAAATTTTTTATTTTTATTTTTATGTCTTTGATATACATTTCTATGCCGAGTTCTAATTATGTGCCAATTATTTTTTGTATTGCTGAATCACGAGTAGTAGACTTATCTTTATATGATGGAATAGTGGAGTTCCACAGACATTCTTTCTCACGATACATTTGTACAAACTTTAAATTAATCTCGGTACTTAATTTTGGCATATTAGTTTTAGAAGCACGTAGTTATCTCTTTGAAAAACTAAAACAGATCGACACTAAGCACTCACCGTTCGAAAACACTAGCTTTGCCGGCCAGACGAGGGTGGTACACAAGCCAAGATAGTAAAACCAATAAAGGGGGACGCAAGTAGCTTAAATAGAACTTCATACTATTGCACCATCGTAGCTTAAGACACTGGCTTACTGTCCTTCTCACTAGCTTACTAGCCTTCACTCGACGCTTGTTGTATATACATGAAACTAATAATACTAGCTTGCTATATTAGTTTGAAAAACTAACATCGTGTAATCCGGGTCTATAGAGCAGTGTCATCATACCATGGCGACAAAATTTGAGTAGATGCAAAAGTTTCTTTCATATCCAAAATTAAATATAAAAGACCATACTATTAAAAAAAAATAAATTCGCTCAAAGAAGTTTTTATTATAATATATAACAAGCGAGTCTTCTACAGCTGGCGACGCTTCTCGCATCCTAATTTCTAGCGTTTCTGTCGAATCAGTTGGTAGATCTCTGGCGGTCATTGCATCGTCAACATCGTCTCTCCAGGATTGTCTTGGTCTACCTCGTTTTCTTCTAGTTGGCGGAGTCCATTCTTGTATTTTCTTTGGCCATTTATTTTCCGGCATTCTCTGAAGGTGTCCATACCAGTTAAGTCTTTTGGCTTCGATTGTGCCTATTATGTCTAGATCGATTTCCATTTCTCTTCGAATATCTTCGTTTCTCACCCTATCAAGTCTAGTGAGCTGGCAACATCGTCTCCAGTAGTTCATTTCCATTGCCTTTTTATTTCCCAGCGTTCGGCACCGTACAGTCCAATACTTTCTATTATTGTTTTATAAATTCTTCTTTTATTTTCTTTTGTTATTTTTTTGTTCCATAATAGTCTGTGTTTCTGTCTGGTGGCTGATCTAGCTTGGCCAATCCTGGAATGTATTTCTTCGCTACTTCCTGCTTTTGATGTTATTTGGACTCCCAAGTATTTAAAATTGTCTGTTGGTTTGGTCAGCCAGAATGGCTTGATCGTCAGCGAAGTGTATCGTGTACAATCTATCATCTCCGATTGGGATGCCCGTATTACAGAACTTTCTTCTCCACAGTGAGAGTGTCTCATTTAGATATATTTTAAAGAGTGTAGATGCTATGCAGCAGCCTTGCTTTAGGCCCTTACTAATAGGACTTTCTCCAGTTAATGTATTTCCAGTTTTAATGTTTGCCGTTATATTTTTGTAGAGCTGTTGTACTGTTTGTATATATTTTTTGCTTATTCCTTGTTTTTCCATTGCTACCCAAAGCATTGAAAGTACACTATCGTATGCCTTTGTCAGATCTATAAAGACTAAATGAGTTGAAAGGTTGTGGGCTAATCTTTTCTCGATAACTTGCTTTAGAGAAAATATACTGTCCATACAGAATCTGCCTGCACGAAAGCCATTATGTTCTTCTACATCTATCATGTGATCTAGCAAAAGTTGCCACAGCAAAAATGACCAAAATGTGGAAGGAATGTCAAATTTCAAGAGCGATAAAGATGAGGTTGATCAACTGCTTAATATTCCCAATACTGACCTACGGATGTAAATCTTGGACTCTGAGACAATCGGAGAGAAGAAAGATAGACGCCACTGAAATGTTCTGTTGGAGACGAATGTTACGAATTCCTTGGACCGACCGTAGAACAAATAAATCAATTTTAAGAGAGCTAAAAGTTAGCCAACGACTCTCTAGTAAAGTCCATCTCCAACAATTAAAATATTTTGGGCATGTTATGAGAGCAAACACAGAAAACATGGAAGGACTCATAATACAAGGAAAGGTAGAAGGCCGAAGATCACGAGGAAGATCCCCAACAAGATGGATAGATCAAATTACAGGAATATGCCAAAGACCTATGCATGAATCAAAAGAAATGACCAGAGACAGAGATATCTGGAGACGGACAATACACGACATCACGTCGAGCACTACACTCCCCCTGGGGGGTCAGGATTGAAGAGAGACATCTGTCATCTCTTTTTCAATTTTATTTTTTATAATTTTTCCATACAGTCTTGAGAGTGAATTTATGACACTTAGCCCCTGTAGTTTGAGCAAGTCTTTTTATCTCCTTTTTTTGTAGATGTCGTTAATATGTGCTTTTGTCCACTCCGGTGGTAAGTCGTGTAAATTATAGAATAAGGTGAAGACATTTGCCAGCAATTCCCGTAATACTTGTGGGCTATGTTTTAATAATTCATTTGGTATACCTTGTGGTCCGCATGACTTCCAATTTTTTAGAGTTCGTATTGCATTCTCGACTTCCTGTACTGTTATTTTATCGTCTTCACTGAATTCCAGTTCATATCTTATTGTACTGATGTTCGTGAATTGAGGTCTTGTTTCAATCAAAAGTTATGAGTAGTGTTCGATCCAAGATCTTTATTCTATTAAATCTATTCTACTCGCTTCTTCTCTGTTTGTTCTCAGATTTTTTACCGTTTTCCATGCTTCACTTGATCTTGTTGACCCTATATATTTGTTGAGTTCTTCACATTTACTTTCTCAGGAAATATTTTTTGCTTTAGTTACTAAATTTTTTACTTCTCTGTTTGATCTTGCATATGTTCGTCTATCATCTGGATCATTTGTTTGCAGCCACTTTTGATATGCTTGTTTCTTGTTATGTACTGAATTAGCGATGTCATTTATCCACCACAATAGAGAGTATTCTTTTTGTTCTTTTGGATTGTGCCGAGCGCTACGTAAGCTGCTTCATTGATTTTATTGATTATCTCTTTATAGATATTCTGGGCTGAGGAGTAGTTCAGAGTTGCCAATTTTTGGCTAAGTCGCAGCTTATATAGCTTTTATAGCTATACCAAAAACTAGAAGTTTTTATTTAAAGTAATATATGCTTTTATGTAAAAGTTTTTTTACATTCGAAATTAAATATAAAATGCCATACTATTTTAAAAAAATAAATCACTTAGGAAAGTTATTATTTTAATCTAAATATGCCTGAAAAAAATTCTACAAAAGTTTCCTAGTCTGGTCATAAAAAAATAACATCTAAAATAATGAGCCTCCAATTAAAACGAATTTACATATTAAACATTGTAGTCACAATGTCTTGAAAAATGTTTCCCTTAAAGAGCACATTATTTTATTATATAGTTATAGTTACTTGGCTCATAAAACTTTGATACTTTTAAGTCTTCGGGTTACGGGTTTATAAACTTATTCAACTAAAATAAAGAAAATTGCATAAGCATACAAAACTTCTGAGTAGATGAATTTAATGATGAAATAAGTTATAATATTTTAATAAAATAAAGGTAATAAGTTTTGAAAAAGAGTTTTTGCTTACATATAATTTAATTAATATTTAACTGGGAATAAGCCACAATTAAAGATAAAAATACGTTTATTATAATATAAACGTATTTTTATCTTTAATTGTGGCTTATTCCCAGTTAAATAGTAATTAATTTAAAATGCCACAAGAAAATAGCTTCAGAACAATAAATATAATTTATACTTTATGATTAAGTTTGTACTTTAAATTGAAATTTGTTGAATTATGCTGAAATATTTAACTAATTCTGATAAAAGAAAGGACAGATAAATCAAAATTAAATATATAATAAATACAGTACTAAAAAAAATGAACATTAAATCTGAAATATTTCTCGTTGAGTAATACTAATTGCAATCCATATCTAAATTGTCCCCATCCTCTGAATCACCTCCTATATCAATTATCACTGGTTCAATATGTTCCTGCAAATTCTCCACCACAAATATTTTTTCTTCTACTTTCTTGACGTTGTTCACATAATTATCTCACTGCTCTTTAGATACTCGTTGGTAAGCTTCTTTTATCAATCGTTATACCGTATTTTCTTTAAAATCGACATTGTTTGAAGCCACATACCTTTACACTTGACTCCACAGTACTCCACACCATCTCAGTTGGGTTTAGCTCGCAATGGTAAAGCGACAGTCTCAAAATTGTTTTAATCTTGTACTTATCGTACTAGTCTCTAAATGCGGCCACAGTATCCAGTTATTTACTTCTTAGATAATCTTCATCGAAGAAAATGTTCTTTTAGATTAGCCAATCCTTGATTTGCCTTTTTGACTGAAGCACCGACGTTAGTTCAAGACTTATCGGTATAAACAAGGTTTACATTATCCACCTGCCTCAATGTTTTTATTTGTCTGAGGTACTTGTGGCTCTAGAATATGATATCTTTTCTTTCCATCATTATCGAATCTCTTCTTTTTTCCATATTCAACACCCATGTCATTTAGTAGTATTCGAAATGTAGTTTTTGAAAAAGCTGGTAGGTCTTCATCGGCCTTCACTCTGTTCATTATTCCATTGACGGTTAGTATATTATTTGACATTTTTTTTATTCGAGATTTCACTCCCTCATCGTAAGTATTATCACGTGGATTGGACTGAAAACTGGGTTTCTTTCTTTTTTTGTATTGGTTTTAGTTCGCCTTGCTGGACCTTTTCACGGATGTCATGAACACTCACACCGCACATGTTCAAAACTTTTTTCACAGTAATAGTCAAGCTGTTACCATTTTTTAAGTTCAAATGATAGCTCAATACATTTAACACCACTCGTTTTACTTACACACTAAGAGTCATATCCTGTTTGAAATTCACGACAGTTACTGGCAACGACTCCATGATGTAGGTCCTTTCATCTTCTTGCAAAAATGAAATAGAGCTGAGCTTTCATAGTTTTTGCCAACAAGTTTTTGGTCTAATGGCCAGTACCCAAATCGACAAAGAGTTTGCTTTGCGTAGACAATGGGGATTAAACCTGATTTT
The DNA here is from genome assembly GCA_918026665.1 of Diabrotica balteata. Classification (NCBI taxonomy): domain Eukaryota; kingdom Metazoa; phylum Arthropoda; class Insecta; order Coleoptera; family Chrysomelidae; genus Diabrotica; species Diabrotica balteata. The sequence continues at coordinate 117,022,430 of OU898278.1, forward strand.
GCTCGAAGAAAACCGGCAACGTGGTCGGCCGTTCCCCCGTAAGAAATACATTGCCTATCTCCCTGCACTGCATTCGAATTGGGGCTTCTACAATAGAAACATAAAAAGCAGTTTCAAATATCTCATTAAAAGTCTCTTCCCCCAATTACACTACCAACGTACAGCTCAAGTTACAGTTACAGTTACACTTTCTCAATGTATTGTGTTTTTCTAAACTATTTTAATTTGTGCAATGTCTTGTTGTGTGTGACCTATTTCTATGCTGTGTTCGTTTGTGTCTGCTTCTATTTTATCCTATGACTTTACAATTCTGGTTAGTTACCACCATATACTACAATAGATGGCTTCACTCAAAAAATTGTTCAATAAAAATGTTTTGGATAACATACATGGAGCAGTTCCATTCAGTGAGCCATATTACATTACTTTCATTTAACAAAATCTCTAATAAAACAATAAATTTTGTAGATAAACCTCTATAATAAATCAGAATAAACTTAATAAATCTAACGCCACTTATAGTTGAACAATCACATCAATTTACTACCTAAGTCACAATGTGCGGAGATTTTGAAAACCTTTCCAAACATTTTTCTAATTTATGTATATTTTTTGAGTTGTTTGAAAAATAAATAAGGACTTTTGGTTATGAACATTCATTCTGTGCGATTGGTATTATTTGTTGTTCGTGAAATTATGTGGTAAGAATATCAAATAATTAAGATATTTACTATGAATATTCATATTTGAAGATTATGTTATGGTTTGATTAAAACTTGTATTATTTTTTACTGTATTTCAAGGTATTTAGTTGTTGTTTTTATTGGAGTTATTTCAAAATTATCAATAAATCATTGAATTTATTTACAAATTTAAAATATTTAAATTACTGTTTTAATCTTTTTTTAAGTACTAGCCATTTTATCCCATAAAAGACTAAAAATATATTCGTTTTTTCTCGTAGTTTAAATCGTTAGTAGTATTTTTGTTGTCATTACTGAAAAATTCACTAATACTGGATATCTTCAATACAGGTTTCGTGTTATTATATGGCCAGATCTAAAAAATAAACTTACAAAATACAGCATTCAAAAAACATTTTTAAACACTCATTATGGCAATTTGATTGAAAGATTTCCACGTAATATTGTATTATAACTTAAACTACGATAAACCGAATATATTTAACAAAAAGAGAAATCGTACGATTTCTACCTGGCGAAATCATACCTATCAAATCAAAATCTAATACCGTCATTTTGTTTCGAATATATTTAGTTTTTAATAGCATAAAATCACTACCAACGAAAAAAGAATAAAACAATAACAAAATACCCTAAAATACAGTAAAACAATAATTAAAGTTTTAATCATACAGTATATATATATATATATATATATATATATATATATATATATATATATATATATATATATATGTGTGTGTGTGTGTGTGTGTCTGTGTGTGTTTGTGTGTAGTTGCAAATATTGAACATCCTGCAAAGGGATGTTTAATACTCAACCATCGAATACATCAAACTTTTTAAACTTAAAGGTAGGTTGTTAGATTAGTAAAACTTTACATTTTAAGGAAGGTCGTCATAACTCAGAATACTCTTATGCATAAGAAGCCTTTATGAAAGTATCGTGTTTTTAACGAACATACAGAAAATGCAATTAAATACAGAATATTGCATAAGAGAAAATGTAACATTCAGACGCCACAATTTATTGTATATTTAAGAAAGATATACCTTACATTATTATTGGTTTAACCTGTATTATATTCTTTTGACTGAGATATTAAAGTTACAATTATTGAACCCCTAGAGAGATGCTAATGTAAAACAATTGCCAACACAGATATAAGGTTTATAATAGAATTGTTACCTGCTAATCTCATTCCACATAGAAAATTTTATTTAAAATTTATACTCGCTTTAAAATCCCCTAAAGATAGCACGTTTAATCTGTGATATGCATAGCATCCTTTTGTATAAAAAACAAAAACTCAGTACATTCCGCTTTTATCAAACTTTTCATATAAAACAACTTTACTTCACTGTTTCAATTCTCAGAGTTTCAGAGAGATGATCAATATCCTTTCGTCCTTTTATCAACATAATGCAATGCACGTCATAAATTTGGTTTTAAAGTTGTGAATACTCGTATAGTACACTTCTAAAGTGGAAACTTTCAGTCTTGAATCTGATGTAATGACCCACAGTCGATTTGCTAGTAACTCAGTGTAGTCGACTTCTTCAGGGGTAGTTACAGTTCCCTGCATTGATAAATTGTTTTCTGCTATGAAAATAGACTAAAACTTTACTAGGTATGTATGTTATAACAAGTTTAGTTGAAGGAGAAACACAAGGGCGACTTAGAAAGTTCATAATATTATAGTAGAAATTTACCAGGTCTGTATAAGTCTATATTTACAAAACTTAAAAAAACGAATTGTTTGAAAACTACATTTCTACAAATAGAAATTTACCTTAAGATGTGGTAAAACAAAAAGATAATTATTGGCTAACGTTTGGTTCTTCTGGACACCGAATATAACGCACATTTTGCATCTAAAGCGTCCACTCCGGATTTAGTTTCATTATAAAAATGAATTATCTTGGGATTTTTGCTTATTTCATTTTTAGAATTATTATGACGGACACTGGAACAGCTTTACTTTTTTGGCACATGGCTTACTATAGTGGTTGAAGGAGCAAAACCTCACTTATGAAAGAACTTCACGTTTTCAGTTTTGCAAAAATTTAGGTAGTATGCATTTTTTATTTTTTCTTAAGTCCCCAGGTAAGTCAAGCTATATTGATTTTATAAACAAGTTCCCTAGAACTGTACCAGTTGTCTCCTGTGATGTTTCTGTTGGAGCCTTAAATACGTTACACAACCCTTAGAAATACCTTTGTCGGATTAGATAACGTAGACTTACGTGCATGAGCAACTTTTATTTCTTTTTAAGCGTAAATCTCTGCATTTATCAGATAATGAGCTTTAGCCTTAGCTAAACACTGCAGTTTAATTCCATATTTGGCAGGTTTGTTCGCAATGTACATCCGAAATCCACAGCTTCCCCGAAATGGTATAAGCATCTCATCTACAGTTAGATACATTCCTGGAGAATAACATGACTTCGATCCAGCTACAAATTTATTAAATGATTCTGACACAGCAGCCAATTTAACAGTTTTCACTCTTTATTTTCTAGTTTCACCGTTGTCAAATCTGATATAATCCAATAAAAACGAAAATCTTGACTCATAATAACGAAACTGCAACTGTCAGTTACTTTTGAGTTTATGGTATAGACGCCTTTGAGATAATAATTCTGTAATATTTTGCTTAACCCTACACAGCGCAATTTTTTATTTCGTTTCCAAAAAAATTTGGACAATGTAAGTGTGTTTACAAAACAAAGAAAAAATAAAAAAAAATTTTTGCAAAAATAGTTTATTATATACAAAAATGTTGTGATAGATATGTTACATTGCGCATCTAAGGGACAAACTCCGTGAAAGTTGACAAAATAGTTATTATTTTTGTTTAAACAAAGATGTATACTATATTTAGAATATGTTATAAAATAGACTGACTTACAGATTGGTAATTTACACCTTTGTCTGGCTTCATTATATGGTCAGTGACCAGTGAAGTCAGTCCTGATGTCCTTAGGAGGTACAAAACAAAGAAGGTTTTCCTCGTTTCGATAAAAAATTAATATTGTTGCATAAACGTTATATGCCTTGCATAAACTGAATAGCCTAAGGGAAACTGAGAGTAGCCAACTGTTGACAATATAACTGTCCATAGCGTAAACTTTACTCATATGAGCGTTATATTCAGGAATTAAATGGTGACGTACTTATGTTGCTTCCTGTCCCAACGTTTGGCCTTAGTTAGTGGCATTTTACCTTTATATGTTGATAGGAATGTAACATGTTTATTATCTGGACAAAATACCTACTAAAAATACCTTAACACCATCAAAATCATATACGAATTCATAAAAAGATCCCCTGGGTTCTTTTTTGAGTTGCTGGTCAGAAGCTACCTAACAATTAGATAATCTCGATCGTCTTACCATTCCCAACGAGTATATACCACGTTACAATAGGTAGGCCATCAAAGGTAATGAAGTATAAAAATTACCGAAATATACTCTGTAATTTTTATTACTAGATATTATTCGACAAAGTCTGACAACAACGTTGGCACTAATTTCATTAATAGTAAGCACCGCAAGTTTACCAGGATTAGTTTGTGTCGAATAAAAATTAGATTCTGTGGTGATTTGTTCAAAAAGACTTTCATTAAAGAAATATTTAAAGAAGGTATAAGGTGTTGAGAGGTTAACAATATTTTCAGGAAGCTCGGATTTTTCTCTAAAAACTAAAAAGTCTTTGTTTGGAATTAAATTTTCTTACGCCATATTATTTTTCAATACTTTACTTTTAATTCTTGTGCTTCTTTTTTAGTATCTCCCAATGACACAGATACAGAATGAGGATCATCAGTATTTTCACGGAATTAATTTTATTATCTAAATATTCACTACTTTGGTTGATTTTTCTGGTTGTATTACAACTTCATCTTTTAGTTCTCTGGCATATGTGCTACCTCTAGGTTATCATTCTCATCCTTTAGTTCATGCAGTTCACCATCTAAATCGTTCTCACTATCCGTCAAATTGTGGATTGCTTCCTCAAACTCTTTTTGAGTAAGAGGTTTGAAGCGGTGAGACATGGCTAAAAACCTACAAAAAAGATACATTGTGTTTAAGCACAACAAGCAATTCAAAAACAACCAACTTATCCATACCCATCACTCCACAAGCTGAAGTACCCCAGGACTCAATTTTTGCTCCAATACTATGCAGTCTACAATAGTGACATCCACTGCCCACAGCATAGATCGGAGACCCTTCTACTGTACGCTGATGACACTACACTCCTCACGTCAGGACCACATAAAGAGCGTGGACAATTGTCTGTATTCGAAAGAGCGCAAAACTACATAGACAGAGTCATTAGGTAGTGCAATAAATTGAGGGTGACCATAAATCTCTCCAAAACACAATTAATGTTTTTTTAATCTTCAAATTGCCGCGATGTCCATGGCCGAATAACTCTGTTAGGAGATAACCTTATTCTCAGAAACTCAGTTTCCTATTCGAGAGTTCATTTTACTAGGACTCTCAACTGGAAAACAGATATTCAAGATACCGTTGATACGGTGAGAAAGAGGTTTAAACTCCTGGCAGTGCTAGCCAGCAAATTGGGCAAGACGAGATCTAAAACATTATTGCATACCTATAAAACTTTCATTAGACCTATCATCGAATACAAGGAATACATCTACGCCTACTTTAAGACGTAGATCAATGCCAAATTGCAATCGCAATCGCTGCCTCCAAATCAATGCCATCATGACTACCGAAAGAAAAATCCTCAGATTATGCATGAGGCAGTGCAGGCACTATCCATCAGCACATATATACATACTGGCAAATATAACACCTATTAAGGGCAGCATCCTATCCCTTAGCAGGATCTTTGGTCCTTCGAACCATTACAGGCTCAAATAACTGAGCAAAGCAAATATTAAAGACACCTTGCAATCGATGTGGGCAAATACTCACCAGGTTCCTTCAAAGAAAAGTTCCGTTCTCTCCAGCTAAACTTCTTCACAACACTGAACCCGAACTTCCTGATGAGTAGGGATTCGTATACTCATGGATCAGTGCGCGTAACGACGAATCGTTGCTGCTCATTTAGCGTTACCCAGGGGACAAGTGTGATCGTACCTTGCGATAGACTACGGACGCGAGCACTCTGCCCTCAAACCACACTGGCCCGCTGTTTACCAAACACAGAATTACTGCTTGAAAACCATAATGACCCGAAGCACTTATCGTCAGACATTGCCCTAAGGAAAGTCGCCCTAGAGACGATACACACCAAGTACCCAGCACGTGAGTGGCTCCACATCTACTGCGATGGATCCTCGATGCCGGACTCGGGAAAAACAGGAGCAGGATATGTCTCAACGTTCTTCAAAGGCTCTATAGCTGTGGGTGCCCCTCTCACCAACTACGACGGCGAAATTGCTGCTATACACAAATCTGCAAAAAATCTTGAGAATTTCCAACACCCCCAAAAAGTTGCCTTCTTCATCGACTGCCAAGCCGCAATCCTCGCCCTGTCGACAACTCGATACACCGTCTGTGCCAAAACAATATCTCGCCACGTCCTACTATCGAACTTGATGGAAAAAGGGTGGCTGATTACTCTACAATGGATCCCTAGTCATGTCGGTGTTGAAGGAAATGAAGCGGCGGATGAACTTATAAAAGAAGGCACTACTCTTCCACAGCCCCCTAGCTTACAATCGTACACATCAGCAAAGTCCACCATTAGAAGAGGAATCAAAGCGAAGATAAAAGAGCAGAAAATACAAGCCGGTGCTGGAAAATCTTGGGCCCACCTAATAGAGTCACCAATCCATCGCAACTTGCCGAGACCCATTAGTGTTCAGAACAACTACGGGGCATGACTACCTGTCCTCCCATCTACATCGCATCGGCGTCCGCGAAAATGACAACTGTCCACTATGTGATCAGCCCCAGATGGATGCTGCTCACCTTCCAGAGTGCCCAGCCCTGAAAACATACCCACCCGAGGAGGATGAAGATCGCCTACGAGAAACGGCTCGTCTATACTGGTCAGCGCGCCACCAAATGGCTAACATGCCAAGCTTGGGCGTTGGCTAGTAAGTAAGTAAGTACATCCTGATAAGTATTTTGAAATCCTAGAAATATTCCTCATTAAATATCGCAGGTAACAACTGCACGCCAAAAATGCTGATTAAGAGCCGTTTCTACTGTATGGCTGGTAACCCCTGAAGTACCGCCTTCGACACGTTTGGCATAGCTCACCTAAAGTTCCTCTTGTGTGCTTCTTAACACATCGTCCACACATATACGCCACCTTCTTAACGCAGCTTCTTAGTAGTTAGCTCCTTAATAGCTCCGAAAAAAAAAGCTTTACGCCTCTTCCGCGAAGAGGCGTAAAGCCTAAACAAGTGTAAAACTCTGGATCCAGCGAAAATATGTCTATATTCTGACTTTTCGTATTTGTTTTAAAAATAATGAATTAAAAGAAAACATACCTACCTTATACAAAATAGATAAAATTGCAACATACCAACTGGTAAATAAAACCCACAAAACTAAACTATTTGTACAAACCTCCGCGCGTGCTAATCGTGTAATGCGGATTCGAACAATATATGGTCCATAATTTCATTGAAAATAGCTTTAGACTAAATCCGACTTTATTATCACTATAGATAACGTTGTCGCAGAATGTACACAATGCGCAGGGTAGCTTTAAACTGCGCAGTGTAGGGTTAATATTTGATTTGATGGGAGCGGCGACAAATATTTATTTTAACCAGTCGTCTGGTACTTCATGCGTATCACATATTTTATTTAAACATATCATCATATTAATCTCATGAAGACAGTAACTCTCTACAAGATCAAGTAAAGTTGGCAACATCTCTAAATGTTTAAATATACTGTTTACTCAACAATCACGAAATATTTTTTAAAAACTTTATATGTATTTGTTTTATTAAGTAATTTTTGTATATATTTTACTTTACTCAGAAGAATAATGTTAAGTAGTTGGAAGATAATATATTTCCAAAGTATATTTCCCGCACAATACACCTAGAATTTATTTGCCACAAAAAATTCAGAACACGCTCATGATCGTGCTGTCTGTTACCCCCTAGTGTATAGTTCTCCTCTTTGATATTTTATATAACGACGATGCATGCAATAAATACATTATTAAAACGTTCATATTTCGGTTCAAATATTAAATATGAACATTGTAAGGTATCATTAAAGGAGCTAAACAAACGTTTTGTTCCATGTTCTATTTCGTGCACATTTATGACAAAATTCAAAAGGAAAATATTCCTATATGAAAGACGCTATGTTATTATACTTTAAACATCCTTAGTTTAACCCTTATCCGGGCAAGGTCAGAGACGCCAATTCTTTTATCATAACCTGATATTTTGAATTGCCTGAATTGACTGAATTTTATGCATCACTGAATATGTTTAGAAGTATGTTTCCTTCAATATATAGTTATGAGCTATTCAAAATATTTATTATCATTTTTGAAATTAATGCATCAAAAGAATTTTGTCATGTAAAGGGACAACACAGATCCAAGCAAGCAAGCAAGCAATTTAATTGAACCCAATCTGTAAGACTTGTTGGCCCCTTATAATTACGTTCGAGTGTAACAATTCATTGGAGCAAGGTGTGTTAACTCGAGTATAAAGAGGAGTCACCCCACCGTGCTCCAATGCTCTAGACCATCCCTTTCCCCCCTATAGCACTCTGATGCGCTATAGAGGCACAACAATCAGCCAAATGCTCTTGATGTTCTTCATATTCTTGTTATCTTAATGTGGCTTATCCGCGAACTAAAATTGCTTACTTGGGCCCCAAGTCTCCGCTCTGAGTCCCGGCTCAGTTCGGCAACTTGGTGCTCAAGGGGTTGGGCCCTACGTGCCCGGGTTTTGAGGTTTTGTTAATTTTTTTTGGTTGCCGGAGCCGGTTTTTATTAGTAATTTTTTTGATTTTTTTGGTGGCCGAAGCCGGTTTTTTGTGATTTTTTTTGTGGCAACACAGACCCATCGGACCCTATTTGTATTTATACCTAAAGTCTAATCTTTGTTACGTAAGTTAATCTGGCAGTCAAGTAATGTTTTCGATATCATTTCGGATATCCAATAATAAAGTCTAAACGTGTAATAATCAATGTAAACATCTCTTTGATGTGAACATACAATAGGTATTATATATTCTAAATGAATTTTAAAAACTGATAATCATTATTGGAATGCAATAATGATTATCAGAGTAGGTACCTATACATATTTTTAAATAAATAATGCATCTGCTATCAGTCGTTTGATATCGATATTAGTGTCGACAACTAAGCTCCTAAAATTATATTGAATTGCAGTGAAAGCAGATAGTGCCAAGAAAATGTCCCGAAATCATTATCAGCTGCAGAACTGCACGATATTGCTAATAATTTATGGGATTCCGATGAAGAAGAATCTCCTGAAGTAGGTAACATTGAAAGTGACTCTGAAATTGAAGATCATCTTTCGGAAGCAAGTGAAGAGGATGATCAGCAAGTAGTATTGAGTGATAACGAAGAAGAATGTGTAGCTACAAGCTCCCAGATTTCAGAGTATCTAATTTTTGAAACTAAGGATGGAATTGACTGGAAGAGTCAACCACAACCGACACGACGTATGTGATTCTGCAACATAATAAAAAGCAAATCGCACAAAGTAATCTTAGCCCCTGGTGAAAGTGTGGATGATCCTGTTGATTTTTTTTGTTTGTTGGTGGTCGAAAAAATTGTGAACGAAATAGTGAAGCGTATAAATAAAAAAGCCGAAGAAGTTCTGGGGATAGAGAACTGGAAATATTAAAGCTACCATGGGGTCAAAACGAAAAAAAAAAATTGCTAAGAATTGTTCGATTTGACGATAAGGACACGAGGCCTGAACGAAGAAGGAACGACAAATTAGTAGCAACACGATGTGTGAAATCAATTCAACCAAAACTTTCAAAAATACTATTTACCTGGAAAAAACATAACCGTAGATGAGCAACTTGTTCCGTATCGAGGTACGTGTCCTTTCAAGCAGTAATGCCTTCAAAGCCAGATAAGTATGGCATGCAAATATGGTGGGATATAATAGTTTATTATATTATTTGACGACATTCAAATGTTGGACGTATATTAAATCATCGTCTTCCTGTCAGATTATCCGAGACAAATTGAAAAACTGGGAAATTTAGTACCGTGTAATTGTTTGTTTCATCAGTTTAATTCTGACAAGAAACGCTGAAATAATCGACTTTATTTTTATCAAATTTAAACTGTGACCTCATTGAAACATTGTTTCGGATTTGGTTTAGTGCATCAATGACAAAATGGAGAGATTCATGCAATCTCATATTAAAAGTGTTAGGAACTAAATGTTGTCTATGGATGTCGCAGTGTATTGCCAATACAACGGGTATATTTTCTTAGAAAAAAAATTATAAAATCAAGATAACGCCCAACCATGACGGGTGCTCCATCTGGAGTTACCGATATAATATTAAATATAGGAATTGCTATTTCCACGAGGTAAGGCTTCAACAATGAAATATTGATTCGCCTTTATTATCGATTGTCAAAGTTCTTGCAAATAGCAATTATTCATCATGGATATTTCATACATACTAAAACATATGTCAATAATAATTATATATTAATAATATAATAAGACCCGTCAGGGATCCTCAGGTCCAAAATGACAAATTTCGTTATGGATGTCAAGCTCAAGACACCATCCAACATCTCAAAGGGGGCTGCCAGGCATTTGCTGCAACTGAATATAAGGAACGGCATGTCTTAGTAAGAACGATCATTCATCAAGAGATAGCCATCAAACAGGAACTTTTCCAAACAAACCACCTTCCATATTATCAATACGTTCCTAAGAGTATACTTGAAAGAATGACAACTAGAAGCTAAACTGGGACCGAACTGTGCTCACAGACCAAACAGTGGCACATAGTAGACCATATCTCATACTAGTTAATAAACTAAAGAGACAAACAACACTAATTGAGGTGGCGATACCCAACAACAATAATCTTCATGTTAAACAAAACACAAAGATCGCCAAGTAAAGGGATCTGGAAATTCAAATACGAAGACAGTGGAGAATGGAAAGTACATAGATAATACCTATTGTTTTTTTCTTACTACAAATACATTCACAACAAATATCTTTTTGTAGTGTCTTTCGTATCTGAAAGACGGACTTGTATGTAAATTTGTCCTCTCATATTAACATCAGAGTATGATGAAAATTCAGCTTGATTTATATTGAAAAGCAAACTTTAAAGGTCTCTCTGTACCATCTGGAAAAATATGTGAAAGTACTGCCCCTGCACCACAGGGTGATGCAGCAGCTGCTAGGACCAATGGTTAGTTTGGGTCATAGTGACATAAGACTACATTTTTAGAACTTTGACTATTTGACTATTTAACATTGATATTGTTTTGTTTGATATTGTAGAAATGTCTTTAAGAAAACGCCTGTAATAATTAATTAGACCACAGAAACTTCGAACTTAAAATCTATTTATGGGTATTTCACTAGTAGACACCCTGATTTACTTATTTTGTACCCACAGTAGCCAATCTCGTCTTTGAAAAATTCACTTTTATCTAAATCTATATGTAAATTATGTTCAGAGAATTTCTTTAAAAATTGTTCAAAACATTTTAAATGTAAGGTATTGTTTGGAGCTCTAATTCTTATATCATCCTGAAATATTGAAATCATATATTTATTGTAGCATTTGCTCCATTAAACGTTGCCATTTGGCAGGAGCACTAGCAATTCCAAACATAAATCGAGTTGGTTGAAATAAACCTTTATGGGTGTTTAATGTAAGTACATGTTTCATTTCATGTTTTATTGGCAAGTGCAAGTAAGCTTTCGTTAATATATATTTCCGTATATTTCTCCCCACCTGCTAATTGAGAAATTGGATTATCTGGTGTAGGTAAAGAGTATTCATCCGCTTCAATGCAATGATTTATTGTGATTTTAAAATCACCACAAATGCGTATGTCCCCATTTTGCTTAACTACAGGAGCAATAGTGATTGCCCAGTCTGAAAATGCTTCTTTCTTTAGGACTCCCTGATTTACTAACGACTCTAATTCTGCCTCTACTTTAGGACGTAATGCAAAAGCTTTAGGACGTTCCCTACAAAATTGTGCTTTACTAACAGGTTTTAAATGAATTTAAGCCTCAAACCATTTTATTTCACCAACTGACTTTTCGAATAGATATTTATATTTGTCTAACAAAGTTGCAATTTCACAATTTTCATGTAGAATTATATTTACCTGATGTAATTTAATTTCAACAGCACGTATTCACTCCCGACCAACCAGTGAGTACTTGTCACAATCTACCACAAACAACTTTAAAGTGTACTTTGTTTCCTGGTGCTCAACCTTCACTGGAACTAAACCTAGAACATTTAAATTATATTTGCAGTATGCAGTTAATTTAACATCAAATTTTTGTAATTGTAATGCAGGAAAATATTTTTCAAATGTATTTCTATTTATGATTGTAACAGCTGCGCCAGAATCAATTTCAAAATTTAAAATTCTACCATTCACTTTTAAATTTATCAAAAATTTATCTTTACAATTTTGAGTATTTACTTCTAAAATCTCTTAAACATAATTTACAGAATTTACTTGCCGGGATGTATTTTGTTTTGCCTTTAGACATACTTTTTGGATAAGTCCTACTTTTTTTACAAAAGCTACAATTTAAATGTTTTTTATTACATTTATCGGCTAAATTCCGAGAGCTTTTTGTTTTCTGATTTAAGACATTTATACTAGCCTTATTGTAATAATTGTGAGAAAATTGATTACTATCGTTTTCTGACGTTTCCATGCTTCCTGCATGCTTGTATTCTCTTTGACCAATAACAAAAACAAACTGATTGCGTATAGCACTTTTCAAGTATGTAGAAAAGTTGCAGTTGATTGTTATGCTTCTGTAGAGAATGTAGGTATTCTTGTATAATTTTACCTTCTGTTTGTCTTTTTGATTGAAACCTAAATATTTCAGCAATTTAAAGTACAATATCTACTACGAACAAACTGCAGCTGTTAGAGTTGAGGATTAGTTAACAGACGACATAAAGATAAAAAGAGGTGTGCGACAGGGATATATATTGTCCCCATTATTGTTCAATGCATATTTCAGAGTACATTATGAACCTAGCACTAACGAACATAGACGAGAGAATACTTATAAACGGAGAACGATTGAACAACATAAGATACGCTGATGATACTGTCATTTTTGCAGACAGTCTTGTAAGTCTGCAGACACTTGTTTCCAGGGTGGCAGAAGTAAGTAGCAGGTTTGGACTTGATTTTAACATCAATAAATACATGGTTATTAGCAAAAATAGGATACCATCTGGTCAATTACTAGTTAACCAACAACCTATAGCACAAATCATCAACTTTTGTTATTTGGGTGCAAACTTAAATGAACAGTAGGACCAATCGAGGGAAATTAAGATAGGGATTGAGAAGGCAAGATCAGCTTTCGTCAAAATGAAAAAAATATGTAACAGCCACGATATAAAATTGGAAATAAAAGTTCGTTTACTAAAATGCTACGTATTATTTGTTCTTTTATATGGCGTGGAGTCATGGACCTTAACTGAAGCATCACTGAAGAGACTCAAAGCATTTGAGATGTGGTGCTATAGAGGCATGTTGGGGATTTCTTGGATAGACAGAGTTACCAGCGAAGAAGTACTACATAGAATGGGTAAAGAGCGCGAACTAGTCGTAACCATAAAACGCCGCAAACTGGAATATCTGGACCATATAATGCGCCATGAACAACGATTTGACCTACTTCGGACCATACTTCAAGGAAAGTACGTGGGAAAAGAGGTCTAGGACGAAGAAGAATATCCTGGCTGCATAACCTACGAAAATGGTTTAACTTAACCACCACCGGACTTTTCAGGGCAGCAGTTCAGAATAGCCATGTTAGTGTCCTATATCGGTAACGGGTAGGCAACATAAGAAGAAGAAAGCGGTGCGGGATTGCAAAAACTATCCATTAACCTAACTGTATCATCATATGACTTGTCTTCAGGGACCTCTGGAGCTAGTTTATCACAAAGCGTATCGTATGCTTCCGAATCCATGTAATGTAGTAAATAGGGCAATGCTATTTCCTCTGGGATTTTAAAAACTTTGTATGCGCCTTTCAATCGTTTTACCCACCTGGACCATTTTGTGGCTGTCTGTCTAAGAGGTTCAACGGAAAACTTGAATGTAGAAACTTGTGTAGATATGACTAGAGCTGTCGCAGGTGTAACTTTTATTATAGTCGAAGAACTTGTGGCTGTATGTAGCAGCGTTGTATTCGAGGTAGTGCCTATAGTATTCGTAATGTTTACCATGTTAATCCTTTATCCTAGTCGCCAATTGTAGTGTCTTTCGTATTTGAAAGACGTAATTGTAATAATTCACATCATTAATTTTGTAATAAGGTATTGTAATAATGTAAAAAAAGTTTTACTTCGGAAAAGTATACAAATGTGATCTTGTCCTCGAGTGACAGTCGTTCTTCAGCGTCATACCAATTTACATTTCTTGTTAGGGAGTTTTTCATGAACATAACACTATTTACTGTTTTATGCTAGTTCTTTGAAAAACACAAATGACACCGTATGTACATAACATATCTGCATATTTAAATATTAAAACCACCACTCATTGTTTTATTACTTAGCAATAAACTATGTTATATGGCATTTTTAATTAATTTTTTCCTAAAGTTATATGCCAGATAAATTTCTAAACTGTATTTAATTATGTGTTTAATAGGTTTAATTTTCTTCCTACATATAAAACACAATTTAGAGTTTTCAATAATATCTCGCAATCTGGACGCCTTTGGTAAAACAGCACACAACTGGTCTCTTCTTTCGCTTCAAAAACAAACGGCAACTTTTATTAGTTCCGTAATTAATCCAAAAAACGAGCTCCATAACATCCGATTACTAAGAATGGTTACATTGTTCGCAACAAAAACGCCCCAATTAATTTAAATACTTCAAAAGTTGTCGTGAAGAGTTCATAACTTTAAACTGAGTTGGCACATAGATAAAAACTTGTAAGGAAATAATAATTGAGTTTGAAAATATCTCACTGAATGGCGATTCGTTCTTTGTCTTGATCATAAAACTTAAAACTATGAATTCACTTCAGAAAACAGAATGACAAGCGAAAATAAATTGAGTCTCGGATCCGCTTTTAAAATGTAAAATCTTTGGGCTTATCAATTATTGGTAAGTTAATTGAGTTAAGGGACTTTAAAAGAACGTGAGTTTTTTACTTAAAAACGTTAAGTTACTTAAATATTTATATTTTTGTCAACTTAAAAATTTGGTAAGATTTACTCATCAACTTGTCCCTTAACTTTATTACTAAAATATTCGGTATCTTTAAAAGTATTAAATTTTTTCTCCGTATATTTGGTTTATTGACTTAGTCTACTACTCTGTCTTTGAAACTGCAAAACTGCGTACATATGAATTTAAAGTTAATTCACATAAGACCAAGGTGATGAGCATTGATCGAACTAGAGATAACCAGGCGGAAATATGAAACGTAGCAGGTGAAGTGGTAAGCCGTTTCAATTACTTTGGTTCTGTTATCACAAACAATGGTGGGTGCGAAAAAGAAATAAGTCGACCCTTACAATGGCTAGATCAGCAATGGTTAAATTCACAAAACTCTGGAAAGACACGGCCGTAATCAAGAACACGAAACTGTGTCTCATACGGGCTCTTATCTTTCCTATTGGTACCCATGCTGCGTAAACTTGGACCATCAAAAGTATAATGATATGCGTAACATGGACACCACACTGCACAAAATATCTTAATAATAACATAACTCGACATCAACACTAGGCTTATAATAATCTTTAACCAAAATATATTAAGTTCACATAGCCAGAAGAGAGAAAGGTATGAAGAGATTACTCGTTGAAAGAAAAGTAGATGGTAAAATTTTGGAAAGTTTTTTTTCTCAAAATTTAGTTTCTAGCTTATGTCCTTTATGCAAAAAGCATTTCAAATAGACACAGAGCAATGCAAAAAACATGATTTGGGTTCCATGCAACGTCGCGACGTTTAGTGTACATTTTCTAAGACGTTCTGCCTAGTAATCTGATAATCCCTTATGTCGTAATTTCATTGTGTTTGGAAACAGAAATGATTTAGTCATACAACTTTCCGATTTCTATTTTAATTAATACACATCCTTGATTCTAATGCAGCTATATTTTTTTATTTAATTACTTTCTTCTTCAAATGCCATCTTCGTTCCGAAGGTTGGCGATCATCAGGGCTATACGTATTTTCGAAACTGCTGACCGAAACAATTCGCTGTTGCTACAGCTATACCATTCCCGTAGATTCTTTAGCCCGGAGTTTCGTCTTCTTTCTATGGACCTTTTTTCTGCTATTTTCCCTTGCAAAATTATTCGAAGCAGTTCATATCTTTCGCCTCTTGTAATGTGTTCCAAGTATTGCAGTTTTCGTTTTTTTCGTAAATATGACTTTCTTTTCTTTATTCATTCTTCTCGAGACCTCGACATTTGTGACTCTCTTGGTCCATGACATTCTCAGGATTCTGCGATACATTCACAGTTCAAATGCCTCTAATTTTTTGGTATCAATCTTTTTCAACGTCCATGACTCCATTCCGTAGAACAGCACAGAAAGTACGTAACATCTCATCAGGCGAAGTTTCATTTCAAGGCTCAAATCTCTTCCGCAGAACACTTTCTTCATTTTAGTGAATATAGATGGCTTTTTCTATTCTTATTTTGATTTCTGCGGAGCTATCGTTGTCTTCATTTATAAAAGTACCTAAATATTTGTAGGTAAAGAAATAATAATAAGACTTACTCACAATCAATTTAATTTAACAATCAGACGACCGGTTTCGCTTTCTACAATTTGCAAAGCATCTTCAGGTCTAGATACAAAGTTAAACTAATGCTGCAATAAAATAAACCCAATTAGGGTGGTGTCTAATAAAGATAAAATAAACAAATAAGTTAGTTCATACAAATTATAGTAATTATGCCAATATTACATGTCTGTGGTTTTCAAAATGAATAAATTTGAATATATAAAAGGTATTAACAGACAAGGTAAGACCACAATTGGTATAAAGTAGTAATATTATATTGTAATAAATTAATAAATGAGCAGATAAATAAAACAAACAAACATTACTTACATGCCGGTACTCTATTAGTTGATGGATGGTAGGTCATGGTTGCAAAAATCATGTATTGTTGATTGGAGAACTTTAATGTGCTATTGCAAAACTTTCCCGTTTATTGTCAAAACAACTGCAATAGCACATTAAAGTTCTCCAATCAACAATACATGATTTTTGCAACCATGACCTACCATCCATCAACTAATAGAGTACCGGCATGTAAGTAATGTTTGTTTGTTTTATTTATCTGCTCATTTATTAATTTATTACAATATAATATTACTACTTTATACCTATTGTGGGTCTTACCTTGTCTGTTAATACCTTTTATATATTCAAATTTATTCATTTTGAAATCCACAGACATGTAATATTGGCATAATTACTATAATTTGTATGAACTAACTTATTTGTTTATTTTATCTTTATTAGACACCACCCTAATTGGGTTTATTTTATTGCAGCATTAGTTTAACTTTGTATCTAGACCTGAAGATGCTTTGCAAATTGTAGAAAGCGAAACCGGTCGTCTAATTGTTAAATTAAATTGATTGTGAGTAAGTCTTATTATTATTTCTTTACCTATTTGATATGGACTCACACAAGCACCACACTCATGATCTAAATATTTGTATTTGCTAACTCGATCGATAATTTCATTGTGCATATATAAATTTTGGACATTTTGTGTTGATTTCGATATTACCATAAATTTAGTTTTCTTTATGTTCAAAGATAGTCCATATTCTTCGCTGCAGTCTGCTATCTTATTCACCAATGTATGTAGCTCTTCAAGTGTTTCTGCGATCAGAAGGGCGTCGTCGACAAAACTCAGATTGTTTAATGTAACACCATTTATTTTAATACCTACGGATTGCTCAGAGAGTGTTCTCTCATTACGTCTTCGGAATAGAGATTAAACAGGGTTGGTGACAGTATACACCCTTGTCTCACACCTCGCTTTATTTTAATTTCTTCAGTGGTATTATTCTCTACTCTCACTACTGATTTCTGATTGTAGTACATATTTGCTATTAGTAGGATGTCTCGTTTATCTAAATTCTTTTCTGTCAGGAGTCTGATTAGGTGATCATCATGCCGCACTTTATCCAAGGCTTTGTTGTAATCTATGAAACACATGAATACATCTTGATTTATGTCAAGACATCTTTGAGACATAACGTTCAGTGCAAACAACGCCTCTCTTGATTATGAAAAATGGACTATTGACGTCCATTTCCAGTTTTCTGTGTACTCTAGAGTGTATAATTTTCAGGAATATTTTCAGTACATAGCTCATCAGACTGATTGTACGGTAATCACTACATTTTTGGTATAATAACAAAGGTGGATAAAAGCCATTCTTGTGGTATTTTTCCTGATGTATAAATGCTATTGAAAAGTTAAACTAAAATGTGAATCGAGTCTTTTTCTATTAGTTTAAGGATTTCCGTTGGTGTTTCATCTGGACCTGGGGCTTTATCATTTTTCATTCTTTTTAGTGCGTACATTACTTCCTCTTCCGTTATTTCTGGACCTTCGTCTCCTTGTATGTTACTTAGCTCAGATTGTTGTCTATCATCTGCAAAGAGTTCTTCAATATAGTTTTTTCATGTCTTCAACTGTTCTTCTAGTTCTATTATTATGTTTCCGTTGACATTATACAGAGTATTTGGCTGCTTACGTTTTTGTGTACCTGCAAGTTCTTTCACTTTTTTATGTACATTACTTTTGCTATTCTGATTTCTATTTTGATTTCTTTCTGTATTTGTTTATACCTTTGTTCGTTTTTGCCTTTTACTATTCTCCGATTGTCCATGAGAAGAAGGATCCTATCAGTCATCCACCTTTGCTTTAATTTTGGTTTTTCTTTAGTCAGAATTTTCTTCGCAGGACCTGTTATCGCCATTTTTACGTTTTGCCATTTTTTATCTATGTTGTTCGTTGGCTAAGATGTTTCTTTTTCATGAAGTATTTTCAAATTATTATTAATACATTTTTGCAGTTTCTCCTTCACCTCCAGGTTACATAAATGACCGACGTCTATCTGATTTGCTCTTCTTTTCTGCTCCAATCTTTTTAGTTTAATACTTATTTGCGCTATTAGAGGGTTATGGTCTGAAAAGATATCTGCGCCTGGGTAAGCTTTAACGGATTTTAAGGAGTTTCAGTATCGTTCGTTTATCAGTAAAAAATCAATCTGGTTTAGAATTATTCTTTCGCCATTGTCCTGGGGTGATTTCCACGTATAAAGTCTTCTCTTTGGTAAGTTGAAGAATATATTAGATACAATCATGTTATTCTCCTGGCAGAATTGAAGTAGTCTGTCATCTCGTTCATTTCTTTTGCCGAGTCCGTATTCTCCTACATCACCTAGAAATCACCTAGAAATCACCTAGAATTACGGTGATATCTCGTGGTTTCGTCGATTTTAATACTTGATTGATTTCTTCGTAGAATTGTTCAATTTCGTCCTCGGATTTATCTGCAATAGGTGCGTAGATCTGTATGATATTTAGTTTACTTGTGTTTGTTTGTAGTTGGAGAAATAAGAGCCGATCTGATACTGGAGTAAAATTAATGATTGACTGCATCATAGACTTAGATACGAAAACTGCTACGCCGTGTCTGTGTTGAGTACTACTGTTTCCGGAGTAATATACCATGCCATTTGTTGTCGAAAAACTGCCAGAATTTGGCCACCTTGCCTCACTAATGCCTAGAATGTCGACATTTAATTACTATTACTTAATAACTTGATAACTTGATCCATTCAACCACGATAATGTATTTGACTACTTGAATTTGTTAATGATGCATTGACCTATTGCATTTGTTAACAAAATGGTACTTCGCATAGAAACTTTATTTTGATATATATAATTCCAAAGTTGTTGACTAAATATTACATTCTAAAATTTATACAAGTTTTAAAACTATGAGTTTAGTTTCAAGGGAAGAAAATAACGAAATTTAGAGAATGACAATGTGCAAAGTAATGCACTATTCTCCATGCTGGATTAGGCATTAACTCATTTTGTGTGAAATTCATGCAGGCACACAGATGGAAATAAATACATTACCGTCGTGCACGATATAAAAGAAGGGATTTTATTCGTGTAGAGCATTTTCATGGTGAAAACCAGATGGATTTATGAGAGAAGAAAAATGATTCTCAATTTATTCGCAGTTTTCCGGAAGTACGGACACGTTTCTGAAGTTTGTGTTGACCTTAACTCGGTTCGCGAGGTTTGTTTAACATAATAGTCTTTTGTGTGGTGAAAGTATCGATGAGTTGCGAAATATATGCAAAATACCAAAACTCTTTTGGAATAATAATACAAAACTATATTGAATAGATTGACTGGGATATGATAATATCAATTAAAAATATTTAGATTTAAACCACTATACTAGGGAGGTCCGATAGGTACTTACAAAGCCTTCTTCTTCTTAACGTGCCCTATCAAGTCCCCTTTACGTTGGCGATTAACATGGCGAAACTGTTTCTGTCTCGAGCTATTCTAGCTCAGCTTTCCTTATTCCTGTCCACTTCCTGATATTCTTCAACCAATGCTTTTTACCAATTCCTCTGCGTCCTTCGATTTTACCCGTCATAATAAGTTGAAGAATATTATATCGGTCTGCCCTTACTACGTGTCAAAAATAGGCCATCTTTCTACATTTGATGTTATAAAGCAGCTCGCGAGCAGCATTTGCTCTCTCAAGGACTGCCACATTTGTCAGCATAACCGTCCATGGAATTTTTAGTATACGTCTGTGCAGCCACATTTCAAAGGCCTCCAGACGATTAATGGTGGATATTTTTAATGTCCATGCTTCGACACCGTATAAGAGGACTGACCAAATGTAGCATTTAACCATGCGCTTTCGAAGTTGAAGTTGCAAGTTATCATTACAGAAGAATGACCTCATTTTTAAAAATGTTGTGCGGACTATCTCGATTCTACATTTTATCTCTTGATCTGGATCTAGTTGTTTAGTAATAGGGCAACCAAGATAATTAAAACTGGACACTCTCTGACTTATATGACCATCAACATATAATCGTGCATCTTGATGTGCTAAACGGCTAAACACCATGTGTTTTGTTTTTGAACAGTTTATGTTTAGGCCAAACTCTCTTCCCACTGTATCAATGACGTTTAAAAGGCATTGTAGTCCATTCATGTCATCACTTAAAATAACTGTATCGTCTGTATATCTAATTGTATTTATCAGAATTCCATTAACTTTCACGCCCCATTCCAAATTATGCAGCGCTTCTTTAAATATTCTATCTGAATATAAATAAATAACAGTGGGGATAGTTTACAACCCTGTCTGACACCTCTTCGTATTTTACATATTTCTGTTGATTTTCTGTTTATGCAAGCTGTCGCTGTTTGACGCCAGTATAACTTTTCTATGAATCGTATATCTTGACTATCAACTCCTTTATCTTTTAATATTGTAATTAATTTGTGATGCTGTACTCGATCAAAGGCCTTTTCATAGTCAATAAATACAGCAAAGACGTCTTTCCTTTGATCTCGACATTTCTGCAGTAATACATTTAGTGCAAAGAGGGCGTCCCGAGTTCCCAGTCCATTTCTGAAGCCAAATTGTGTTTCATCCTGGTCTTCTTCACATTTATCTCTGACTCTACTGTGGATGATGCGTAGAAATATTTTCAAAGTGTGGCTAATAAGGCTTGTCATTCTATAATCGCTACAGTTTTTCGGACGTTGTTTTTTTGGTAGTGTTATGAATTCGGACTTTAACCAATCTTTAGGGATATCACCAGTCGAATAAACATCATTGAAAAGCTTGACCAGTATTTAAATATTCTCCTCATTTATTCGCTTTAACTTCTCTGTCGGTATGTTATCAGGGCCAACGGCTTTCTTGTTCTTTGCTAACTTTATAGCATACAGTATTTCTGATTTTAGTGTTTCTGGTCCTTCACCTTCAACTAAAGTCTCCAGTTCTTCGGGTATATCATCATTATAGAGTTCACTTATATAATTACACCAGGTTATTCAAATTTTATGTTCATCTATTCTCATTTTTCCCGACGAATCAGTTATAGTATGTGGAGTTTTCTTATGATAAAGACCAGCTACTTTTCTAACTTTTTTAAACATATTAAACGTATAATGTTTTTCATTTAACTTTTCTATTTCCTTGCATTTATCCTCCATCCATTTTTCTTTAGCCTCCTTTATTTTTAGATTAATTAGTTTCTGTTTTTCCTTACACTCTGTCTTGTTACCTTTCAGTTTCCTTCTCTGTTCCATTAATTCCAGGATTTCATCAGTCATCATCCATTGTTGTTTTTTGTGCCTGTGTAACGTTGTTGAATATTTTTCCATTACTTTCAAGGTAAGATATTTAAATGTGTTCCATATTTCTGTGTTGTTTTCATTTATTGGTTTCTTTAGCTCATTGTTTAAATCATTTTCTATTAACGTTTTATTGGATATTGAGATATTTAATTTTGGTGTTTTGGGGCTTTCTTGGACTTTTTTGAGCTTCACTTTGATGTCAGTTATTACAGAGTTATGGTCTAAACCGATATCTGCACCAGGATATGTCGTTACTCTGGTGACGCCATTCCTTAATCTCTTGTTTACCAGAATATAGTCTATCTGATTTCTAATCATATGTAGTGAATTATCTCCTGGTCCCCTGTATGTGTATAATCTTCTTTTGTGTAATTTAAACCATGTATTTGCAATTATCATGTCATGTTCTTGACAGAACTGGTATAATCTCCTCTTTCATTGCTCTTCCCTAGTCTATATTTACCTACCAAGTCATATCTTTGGCCTTGGCCAATCTTTGCATTCAAATCTCCAATCATATATGTGACTTCGTTACTTTTTAGATTTTTAAGTGTCTGTTTTAATTGACTATAGAATGATTCGACATCATTGTCGTATTTCTTTTCTGCAGTAGGAGTATATATCTGGATAACATTGACATTAAATAGTTTGCTATTTAATTAGAGTATTGCTAGTATGTCGTTCACTGGTATACATTTTTTCACTAAATATGTCAACTCCATTCCTGTGATATGTGTCATCTTCTACACTTCCAAAATGGTATAATGTGCCTTCATCTTGTTTACATATTTCCGTTCCAGGCCACCGGAGCTCACTGATGCCTATTATAATCAATTTTTAAACGTTTATCCTCTTGAACTAAGTTACTGAGCTTACCTGCTGCATGGAGGCTTTTAACGTTCCAGGTACCTAATCTGATTGTACTGCTAGATTTTTAAAGTTGTCGTACTTCTAAAATTGTAGGGATTTCGTGTGATGACGACCGGGGAGGCCCTATCGTCTGATGCGCGCCCTTTCCTGCCGGATCTTGGTTTCCGTGATCCATGATCAGTAATACTTCCGTTATGATTGTATTGAGCCATGTTAATTTTACTAGGGACTATAATGAGCTGGTTTCCCGTTGCCTCCCCCATCGCAGTATCACAGCCGCTTAACTCATAATGTGAGTGACGCCTGTGAGTATCTGGAATTAAGCCTACAGGATTTTTACTTCCCACAGCCTTAATTCAGTAATGACATTACTGCTGCCTAATGTCTTATCCTCAGTTAATCCGCGGGTACTTATTTGGCAATGCTTTATTTGTACCTGTCCTGCATATCTGCAGGAACTTGCCCTATCAGCCATATGGGACGTGCCGTGTCGAGGTTGAAGACATCCCCCGCCCAGTTTATCTTCCGTGAAGTACAGAAAAGCCCCTACTCAGCTCAGAGCTCCTCCCCCACGAAAGCTGAGATCGGACACAGAGCACAAAGCCTACAAAAGAAAAACGAACATTTTGGAAAAGTGGCGATTTAATTCTGAACATAGTCTCCTCTTAGCTTGATACACTTAATTTAGTGAGCTTTCAATTTCTTTAAACCGTCTAGAAAGTACGTTTTCTCGAGGTCTGCAAAGAAGGCTTCAGTAGAAGCGATGACCTCTTCATTCGACATAAATTTATTCCTGGTGACTGGTGCCTTTTTTAAGTTTGGAAACAAAAAGAAGAAGTGAATGGTGAAACAGTTCTTAGCCTAATTTGACCAATTTCGCCATTCGGAACTTGTCATGGTGAAAGAGCACTTTTTTCTTTTCTAAATGGGGTCGATTTTCTACAATTCGACGTTGAATCGGTTCAATAATTCGGCATAGTAGAACTTCGTGACCGTTTTGCGCTTCTCTAGGTAGTCGATGCACATCACCCCTGGCAAATACCAGAAAATGGTGGCCATTACCTTTCCGGCCTATAGGACAGTCTTCGCCTTCTTTGTAGCACGTTCGCCGGTGCTGTCCCCTGTTTTGACTATTCCTTGGTCTCTGGTGTATAGCAGCAGATCCATGTTTGTTGACTCGTTTGAAAACAAACGAAAATATTCGACTATAGTTTGCATGGGTTGGAGTCAACGAAAAGGAGCTGTTAGAGAACCATTTTATAATTACCTCTGTCACAACATATTAAGGAATGGTAAAAAATCTTCTATCTCTTTCTCAACTGTAAAATATATATGTTGATTATGATTATTTAAAATGTTAACAGTTTTATGAATTTTGTTTCTAGGAAGTTCCAGAACTACATGCTAACAGTTTCATGAGTTGTGTCTCTAGGAAGTGCCAAAACTAAATAATTCAAATACCTTTTAATTCAAGGAATGAAAAAAATGCATCAACATAATTCATGAAATAGCTCCTTATACTGTTGTACGGAGTTAAGTCACGGACTCTGACATACGCAACCCAAAAAAAATTGAGGCTTCCGAAATGTGGCTTTATCGTCGAATCCTGAAGATATCCTATACCAACCACGTTACTAATATCGTCGGAGCGGGATAAGTATTTATAAAATTATACTTATCCGCTGGACGTTTTATAGGGGCATTGTCTTGAAAAAGACAAATGCCTAAGGGTTATTTATTGTAAGGAATAAAACAACCATTTCTGAGTAGAAAAAAACTCAGCTTCAGAGTCTTTTTAAACTTTTTGCAGAGTCCTCCAACGAGGAGCCCTGCGGCTACTCCGTAAGAGTAAAACCACCACTGAATGTAAATCGAAAATGTCCCATATTTAAAGTATATTTAACGTTTATATGAAACTCTTACGATTTTTAACCAATAGAATTTATTAAAACTTCCAGAAGGAGGGACGATGCACGTCGATGCGCGAGATTGTGGCGCTCGGCGACATCCCCCCCGCTTTGGAGACTCTGAGGCTGATAAAAAAAGCTGATTTTATTAAAAGCATTAAGAAAACAGAATTTTTACAAGTCAAAAAATAAATTTAAAAAAATAATGCATAAAAATGGCAAAATTGAATGTTCAAAGGTTATCAAAGTCATTACTTACAGTTTTATTAACACAAAACTACACTCGCGTGGCACTACACTGCACAAAAACACTCACAGGCGGTGGTCGGTGTTGTGGCCGGCTTCTGCAGGTCCCTCCTCGGCGATGTGGTCGGTCGTCGGCCGCTACGTCTCGTTCTAGCCCTTCAGTACCCTCTGCATGTCGCCGGTGGGTCGTAGGCGAGTTTACCTGAGCCTCCGTGGTGCTCCCACATACTGGTAGGGCAGGCAGTGACTGGCTACTCCGGAGACATCCATCGTGCATCAGGTACGGCATCAAGGTAGGTTGGTTTCGGAGAAGGTCACACATCGACGGTTACAGGTTGCAGAAGGTTGGATATCGGCATATTAGTATATAACATACTAATATCCGATCCTCTCCCCGCTGTTTCTTGAGTGGTTCTTGTTGCAGACCACGTGTAGGAATTTCTGCGATGTTGGAACGCTAGCATGAGAACTCTGAACACTCAGAGCGTGGTTACGTTCGAATTTTGTTGGGCGCCATATCGTCGGAGCGGGATAAGTATTTATAAAATTATACTTATCCGCTGGACGTTTTATAGGGGCATTGTCTTGAAAAAGACAAATGCCTAAGGGTTATTTATTGTAATGAATAAAACAACCATTTCTGAGTAGAAAAAAACTCAGCTTCAGAGTCTTTTAAAACTTTTTGCAGAGTCCTCCAACGAGGAGCCCTGCGGCTACTCCGTAAGAGTAAAACCACCACTGAATGTAAATCGAAAATGTCCCATATTTAAAGTATATTTAACTTTTATATGAAACTCTTACGATTTTTAACCAATAGAATTTATTAAAACTTCCAGAAGGAGGGACGATGCACGTCGATGCGCGAGATTGCGGCGCTCGGCGACACTAACCAGGAAGTTTAATTAAGGATGCAACAAGGAAAAGAGTTGTTAACTACAATAAAAACAGCCAAAATCAAATACATCGGTTACATAATGAGGAACAGCAAAAGATATAGGTTGCTGCAATTAATTCTACAAGGAAAAGTAAAAGGAAAACGAGGACCGGGAAGGCAAAGGATTTCCTGACTGAAAAACCTTCGTACGTGGTTCAACACAACAACCACAAATATTTTCAGAGCAGCAGTTTGCAAAATACAGATTGCCATGATGGTCGCCAACATCCGAAATGGATAACGAAGTCATAGGAAGAGTCAACAAAAGAATGGAAATATTGTAAACCATCAAGACACGGAAGCTGCAATACCTGGGGCATGTTATGCGCAATGAAAGATACAACATACTTCAAATAATTATACAAGGAAAAGTCCAGGGCAAGAGAAGTGTAGGAAGAAAAACAATCGCATTGTTGCGTAACTTGAGGGAATGGTACGGAGGAAGATCAGAATAGCCATAATGATTGCCAACTTCCGTCGCGGAGATGACACGTAAAAAAGAAGAAGATCTAGATATTCACTAACTACATCATCGTTTATGTTTTGACCTAAATTTAGAGTAAATAAATTTTCTAAATATTCTGCAAATACATTAGCTTTTTCATTATCAGTCTGCGCCCAACTTCTTTCAGGTTTTCTAATTGGAGGAATTGGTAGTGTTGTTTCCTTGAATTTTACTAACTCTCCATGTAGAGTGGTCATCTGGAGAGAGATTGTTCATATTATAATTGAAGGTGTACAAGCTTGATTTAGCACTGACGTTAGCAAGTGTGTCAGTCTATTTAGCTGTGTCTTATCAAATGAATTTCGGGACCTTTGCCATTTTCACGCATTCTCCTTTCTTCTATTAGAATTTGTTTGATATGTAATGGCACATTGTTGTCTTTAGGATGCAAATTTGGACTTTGTTCTGCAAATTGCAGCTCATCAGATTCTTTTATTCGGCGATCTATTGTTATACTTCTAGTTCTTGTTATACTTGTTATACTTCTAGTGTTTTTAAATTGCTTCCAGTTTGTTTTTTTTTATTATATAGTTTAATTGACGAACTGCCGAAAAAACACCACCATGTTAGAAACATAACCAATGTTATAAACACAGACAAACAAAAGAACCCCTGTCACTATTCTTTATCGATCTTGAACTAGAATACTGGACTGAAAAAGAATTTCTATTAAACGTTTAAAACGTATTAAATGAAATTTCTATCAAAAATTAACGTAGAGGGTCCAAGACAAAAGAACAGTATAATCCAGTGCATCAGATACCAAGATTGTGGGCACTCCAAATCATATTGCTTAAAAGCATAATAATATAGTTGCGTAAAATGCGGTGATTCCCACGATACAAAAACATGTACTAAACCTATAGATACTCCTGCAACTTGCCCTTTGTGTAATGGTAGCCATCCAGTCAATGACAGAGGTTGCACTGTATATAGAGATCTAGTAAAACTCAGAAACATAAATAATGTAAATAAAACTCATAAAAAATGCCCAGACTGCAATATAGCGTACAATCCAGAAAATATAGTGCATCAGCCAATCACATATAAAAGTAGTCCCTTCAAAGACAGAATAAGAACAGTAATAATAAAAATATAACTACGATGATGTCAGACCTAAATATCATAATAATATAAAATAATTCAAAATGTTGGTGAACAGTCATAAGCCAAATAACAAATTAATTGCTAAGCAAATAAGGATAGCGTCCTGAAATGCTAACGGCTCATAAAATTATGTCCAAGAAATTACGGTATTTTTAAAAGTTAACAAAATAGATATATTATTAGTTTCAGAGAGTCATTTAACTGATAGAACAGTTATCAAAATTCTATTTTACACAACATATTTTACCCATCATCCCAACGGAACAGCCCATGCACTATCGGTAATCATAGTCAGATCATCTGTTAAACATAAAATTTTACAAAGTTATTCCACACCTAAAATTCAGAGCACTTTAATCATTATAGCAATATTCTCATGGTCATTGATTGTCGCTGCTATTTATTCACTTTCTAGATGTAATATCCTAGTTGAAACATACGAAAGCTTCTTCCAAATCCTTGGCTCGCACTTACGGGTGGCAGGCAATTGGAACGCCATAAATACTCTATGGGGATGACGACAACGAAAGGTAGAAACCTACATCAATCATTACAAAAAAACAATTCAAAATTCTTATCTACAGGAGAACCAATGTACGTGCTAACAGGTAACAACAAAATTCCGGATCTTCTAGATTTTGCAATATTTAAAGGTTTACCTAATACTGTGCGTAAGACTGTCTACGATTAAATTAATTAAATGTATGGGAATTTAAAACCTAAGCTTTGGAACGTATTTGTTTCACAAAAAAGTTAATATGGGCAAAAGTGATTTTAATTTCCAAATTAATACTTTTTTCAAAGCTGTCACATAATCTTCGAGCATTATGTGATAAGTTTGGAAAAAAAATTTTGATTTGGAAATTAAAAACCACTTTTGCTGATATTAACTTTAAGTTAATAACATTTTAATTTGATTAAGTTTTATGACTTTTAAAAAGGAAAAAATTGTGTATTTTTTCACCAATGATGTCTCTCTAGTAGTGGTGCTTTATAAACTTGACGTAACTTAAACATTGTAACATCTAAATTAGTTACTTATATTAGTATTCTATTGTAGCATAGCTCTGAGGATGGCTTTGTTAGCCAAAATCGCTCATCTAGAAATTATAAATTTTTTTACATAATTCAACAATTTTTCTTTTCCATACTTTCATATTAAAAATGCTATACGCTTTTTCTACTATTCCTTTATTTCGACCTGCACACTTTTTTAAAAATAATGAAATAAGAGTATAAACAAGAGCATGATTAAAAATGTCACACTATGTTATAACATAAACAACCCTTGTAAATTATAGTTTGGGAAAGTTACAATAAATATTTAATTAACCATTGTTGCAAATGTGGTCATTAAGAAGAATCACTCCAGAATATATTTGAAACCTTTAACAGGATCTGAGAAAAACATTGAATTGAAAATAAAAAGAAGAGGAAAAGTTGGATAAATGACAATATACTGCAT
This sequence comes from Diabrotica balteata, assembly GCA_918026665.1. Lineage (NCBI taxonomy): Eukaryota > Metazoa > Arthropoda > Insecta > Coleoptera > Chrysomelidae > Diabrotica > Diabrotica balteata. Next base: position 117,051,797 of record OU898278.1, read on the forward strand.
CTCATGAAAGAAAGAAGAAAATCAAAGAACAACAAAAGAGTGTATAAAATATTTAGAGATAAATAAGAACCGAAATACAAAAGGCCAAAGAAACTTGGTTAAAAACACAGTGTGAAAAGATAGAGTTGTTGGAACAAAAACACGATACATTTATTATTCATTACAAAAGTAAAGCAAGCAGCTAGTTTTCAAAAATCCAACACATCTAGCAAACTGCAAGATTAACAGGGAACGTCATTACAGTTAAAAATCTAGAAATATGCATATGGACCTAGTACATACAAAAACTCTTTGACGATAATAGGTTCGGACAACCTCCGTCCTACGTAATGACCACTTCAATCACATTAGATGAAGTGGAAAAAGCGATATCACAACTAAAACATGGCTAAGCTCCTGGACCGGACAATGCGCATGATGAAATTAGAAAGCTATTTAACATCGACGGTACTTAACGACTAACAAAAATATTCAATGATATATATTTAAACGAAGTAATACCGATATCATGGCTGAAGTCAACGCTTATTGCTTTACCAAAGAAAACAAAATCCGTATCCTTAGCCATATTTTAAAGTTATTTCTGAAAATCATACACAAGCCGTACACTACACAGTTTGGTTTTCTAAACGCAGTGGGTACGAGAGAGGATCTCTTTAGCATAGAAGTTCTATTTCAAAAACGTAGAGATGTGAATTGCGATATTTATTCATGCTTCATTAATTACCATAAAGCGTTCGATACAATAAAACACGACAAGCTGATGGAGATATTAATAAATATTGGAATAAAAACCTAGGATTTTTATATATATATATATATATAGATATATATATATATATATATATATATATATATATATATATATATATATATATATATATATATATATATATATAAAAAAAGATCACTCAGATGAGTGGTGGGTTCAATTATTATCGGTCAACTAGGTGGAGAAATAAAAGACAAAGTTGATACTACTTCATCTATTTTGAAGACGTTTCGCTATCGAATTCTGATAGCATCATCAGTTCATCTAAGAATTTTTACATTATGAGTACCACACATTCATGAAGAAGATGTTAAATAGTTACCTTAAAAAAGATATGTAGTTGTCAATGGTATTAAAAAGGTAGTACAAAAACTCAAATAAATGGACATCATATGGTGATATTGTATAAACAATTAAATAACTAACAACATTTAGAGACTTAGTAAAAATTAGCAAAGCAACAGAACACGTGGTCTAATAAGCATATAATATTTAATATAATATTAACTAGTGAAAAAGAACTAAGAAAATCATTGATACACTTCCAACTATGCAAAAAATTTTATTTTAACTTCATCTTAACTTTTGGTAGCATTATTTAAGTTAACTACATTAAGATATAAAAAATATGTATAAAAAAGATATAAAGAGAAGTTACCACTGTTTGCTTGGCACCAGTTGCAGTTGAAATGGCGTTAATTAAAAGGTACCGAGTCAATGACATGAAACAGACAGCCAGCCTTGAGGTCGAAAATTATTCGACAGAACACCAAGGTTAATAGTACCAACCCACTAATTTACGGGTGGTAAATTTGAAAAAGTTAACATGAGTTTGAATGATAACCCTCCCGTAAGAGACCAAACAATGAAAGAAATTAGCGATAACGCTAATCCCCTGCATCAACTAGTCTAGAACAAACAAGTAGGCACAATTCATTCAACTCCATATTTAAAAGAGTGATAAACGTCAACAGTGTAGTTGGATATACATCTACAGGTGAATGACGATAAGCACCTAATTTCCAAAAAGTCCAAGGTTCCACGCTTGGAACTTTAATTTATAAAGTATTCAAAGGTTGAATTGTATTTATTTATATTAAAGTAAAAAACCAGAGGGTCAAATTAATCAATATATGAAAAAACGACCAAGTATGCAATGTGAGTTGCATAAGTAAGTCTAAGTTAATTAGCATTAATGTAATAATATATTTTATCAAGTATTAATTATAGTAAGTTAAAGTATTAGAATTATTTATTAAAGAAAATGTGTTGAATTGTACGACTTTAGAGACACATACATAACGAACTGATTGTAAAGCCTAATTCTGCAAAATTAAAGCATGATATATTTGACTCAAGTTACTTATGTCTGTTCTCTTATTTAAAGCCTTAGGATATTTGAGAATGGAATACATTTCTAAGAACTGTCTTTTACCAAGATTGCGCTCAGTGCCAAGAGTTTTGACTTCATTGAAATTCACCTTATGTTTGGTGTCAATTGCGTGTTGCGCTAACGCACATGTGTGCTTAGAAAGATTAATGTCACTTCCATGAGAAGTAAGACGTCCTTTTAGTGATCTTCCAGTTTGACCAATATAACAAGCGTTACACTCAGCACAGGGTAAATAGTATATAGTATTAACTTGTTCCAAAGTGGACAAGGGTGTTTTAGTTTTAGAAAACAAATTTCTAACAGTCTTAGCATTCTTAACTGCAATTTTAACTGGTATGTTGTTATGTTTATACAGTTTAATAAGCTTCTCCGTAACTTGAGGAAAATAAGGCAGAGATGAATAATGGGTGGTAGGATTCTCAAGATCAGTATTAGGCAGAACAATGCTATTGACTGAATTATTAGAAATGGTTCTACCTCTAATAAGTTGGTCACCATTGGGTATATCATCAAAAGAGGATCCATAACTTTGAGAATATAGGATGGATTTGAGAATATAGTTATGGATCCTCTTTTGATGATATACCCAATGGTGACCAACTTAGAACCATTTCTAATAATTCAGTCAATAGCATTGTTCTGCCTAATACTGATCTTGAGAATCCTACCACCCATTATTCATCTCTGCCTTATTTTCCTCAAGTTACGGAGAAGCTTATTAAACTGTATAAACATAACAACATACCAGTTAAAATTGCAGTTAAGAATGCTAAGACTGTTAGAAATTTGTTTTCTAAAACTAAAACACCCTTGTCCACTTTGGAACAAGTTAATACTATATACTATTTACCCTGTGCTGAGTGTAACGCTTGTTATATTGGTCAAACTGGAAGATCACTAAAAGGACGTCTTACTTCTCATCGAAGTGACATTAATCTTTCTAAGCACGCATGTGCGTTAGCGCAACACGCAATTAACACCAAACATAAGGTGAATTTCAATGAAGTCAAAATTCTTGGCACTGAGCGCAATCTTGGTAAAAGACAGTTCTTAGAAATGTGTTCCATTCTCAAACATCCTAATGCTTTAAATAAGAGAACAGACATAAGTAACTTGAGTCAAATATATCATGCTTTAATTTTGCAGAATTAGGCTTTACAATCAGTTCGTTATGTATGTGTCTCTAAAGTCGTACAATTCAACACATTTTCTTTAATAAATAATTCTAATACTTTAACTTACTATAATTAATACTTGATAAAATATATTATTACATTAATGCTAATTAACTTAGACTTACTTATGCAACTCACATTGCATACTTGGTCGTTTTTTCATATATTGATTAATTTGACCCTTTGTTTTTTTACTTTAATATAAATAAATACAATTCAACCTTTGAATACTTTATAAATTAAAGTTCCAAGCGTGTAACCTTGGACTTTTTGGAAATTAGGTGCTTATCGTCATTCACCTGTAGATGTATATCCAACTACACTGTTGACGTTTATCACTCTTTTAAATATGGAGTTGAATGAATTGTGCCTACTTGTTTGTTCTAGACTAGTTGATGCAGGGGATTAGCGTTATCGCTAATTTCTTTCATTGTTTGGTCTCTTACGGGAGGGTTATCATTCAAACTCATGTTACCTTTTTCAAATTTACCACCCGTAAATTAGTGGGTTGGTACTATTAACCTTGCTGTTCTGTCGAATAATTTTCGACCTCAAGGCTGGCTGTCTGTTTCATGTCATTGACTCGGTACCTTTTAATTAACGCCATTTCAACTGCAACAGGTGCCAAGCAAACAGTGGTAACTTCTCTTTATATCTTTTTTATACATATTTTTTATATCTTAATGTAGTTAACTTAAATAATGCTACCAAAAGTTAAGATGAAGTTAAAATAAAATTTTTTGCATAGTTGGAACTGTATCAATGATTTTCTTAGTTCTTTTTCACTAGTTAATATTATATTAAATATTATATGCTTATTAGACCACGTGTTCTGTTGCTTTGCTAATTTTTACTAAGTCTCTAAATGTTGTTAGTTATTTAATTGTTTATACAATATCACCATATGATGTCCATTTATTTGAGTTTTTGTACTACCTTTTTAATACCATTGACAACTACATATCTTTTTTAAGGTAACTATTTAACATCTTCTTCATGAATGTGTGGTACTCATAATGTAAAATTTTTTAGATGAACTGATGATGCTATCAGAATTCGATAGCGAAACGTCTTCAAAATAGATGAAGTAGTATCAACTTTGTCTTTTATTTCTCCACCTAGTTGACCGATAATTGAACCCACCACTCATCTGAGTGATCCTTATTTATATTGGATAGACGGTCGTACTCCTTTTTGCGATATATATATATATATATATATATATATATATATATATATATATATATATATATATATATATATAATATGATATAATATCCTTTGTTGTTCAACATAGTATACTTTAAGGAATTCTTTCAAGAAGCAGTAGAAGTGGTTGATGACACGCTGGTATTCGGCAAGAGTTATGAAGCCCTCCAGGAGTTAATGAATACAATCACAGAAGTGAGTCATGGACTTTTACTGAACATTAAGAAAACAAAATGTATGATGACATCTAAAAAAGAACATCAAATTGAAAGAATCAGTATGAACGGTCAGCCAATAGAAAGAGTAAGAACATACACCTACCTTATCCATAAAAATCAGCTTACTATTATGTTATATCTTTTCTATACTGTTGTACGGAGTTGAGACGTGGACTCTGACAGACGCTTTTGAAATGTAGCTTTATCGTCGAATCCTGAAGATATCCTTTACCGACCACGTTACTAATTAGGACGATTTATTAAGAATGCGAAAAGAAAAAGAGTTCTGAACTATAATAAAAATAGCTAAAATTGAATACCTCGGTCACATTATGAGGAACAGCGAAAGATATGGGTTGCTGCAATTAATTCTACAAGGAAAAGTAGAAGGAAAACGACTACCAAGAAGGCAAAGGATTTCTTTTTAGATCAGTAGTTTGCAAAGTACAAATTGCCATGATGGTCACCACGAAACGAAAAGGCATTAAAAGAAGAAGAAGAAAATGTTATTAACGATGATAGATTTTAAATCCTATATGTACAAAAGGAATGTGAAACATTGGCAAGAAATGACAGTTTTACTACCTCAAATAAGGAAGAACTTACATCTTATGTGACGAGATTATTAGAGCTTTTAAAAGATAGGCCAATAAGAAAACACCTAAAATCGGTGTTGTAAAAGTTATGCTCCGTCGTTCAACTCTCAGCAGCATATTTAATTAAATATAGTGTTAAGTTTATTTATATTGTTCTAATTTATTTGTCTTTATTCTAATTTACTGTCTATATTCTAATTTATTAAAACTCACGATAACTAATTACGAATTTATTAAAGTCTTTATTAATCCTAATTACAAATAATTTATTAACGTTTCGTTACATCTAAATATCGCGGTTCGCGAGCTTCTTATAACTGACTTCTTCAATAAAATTTCGTCTTTATATAAAGCACCGTAAGACCGCCTAGACCTGACCTGACTCTTGTAGAAAATACTGGAATGTGACGTCATATTGGTATTATAGCCGAGGGGAGACCCCATGGACGTTGACCCGCATTCTCGAATGAACTGGAACTGGTTTGTTTTTATAGCGGCTCGGCTGATTTTCGTCAGGTAGTTATACCTAGAACATTCATGAATGAATAAAAACATATTAGTAAAATATATTTACGATTTTGGGTCAGAATTTATCGTAACATTGCCCCCCTCTTAAAAGATGGTTCCTCCTGGAACCTTGTCGGGACTGGAACTGGAGCGGCATGCTGATATCGGCAAGTGGACCCTCTTTTACAACTTCCAGTTGTATAGAAATGACAAGGGACGGTTTTCTCTCCGCACCAGTAACTATGCGGATTGCAACAGACTAACACCTGGACTTCGGTGTCTTTAAAGATTTCCTCCACCATGTTTCGTATAACCCTCCAATCTAATTGGCGGCACTCCAACTTTGGCATGGCTAACTTTTGCACGTCGAACTCTAGTACGTGCTCTCTCAACTGAAGTAAGGCTTCCCATACATCTCGGTAGGTAGGTTGGTCACGGGCAGTGTCTTTTGTTACCAGGTAGAAAAGGTAACGTGATGCATCTTGAAGTTTCAAGGTTTTACCAGGAGCTGGCACTTGGCATTGAAGTTCTGCAACTCGACCAAACTTCCTTCGAAAGATGGATGCCAACCCTGGTGCATCTTTGATACTGGCCGGGATGGTAAGGGCCAGTGAATAGTCATCGGGAAGCGCGAGTAGATCTTGCCTTTCTTCAGTGGTAACACCATGTCTTGCTTTACCGGTACCTCCATAGGCACCCATGAATTCCTCAAACGTGAGGTCAGACACATCTTGGACTTGGTTTACTTCCACTTCTTCATCTACGTCGTGGTCACCCTCGAAAGACGCCAACCGGTTATGGTGTACTATCATCGGCTTTCCTCTCGGGATCTTGCTTATTCGGTAAATAACATCATTGATCTTCTCCATAATGAGGTATGGACCTTCCCAAAACTGCTGCAATTTGGGAGAACAACCTTTTCGCTTTTTGGGGTTATAAAGCCAGACTTTATCGTTCTTCTTAAAACACCCCTTTTCGGCTTGTGTATCGTACCGTTTCTTCATTCGGTCACTAGCGATTTGGAGATGGGAACGGACCAACTCGTGTACATCGTCCATTCTTCTTCGCAATTCGATCACATAATCTTCACCTGCTACATCTTCTCCAGGTCGACACCCAAACTCTAGATCACAAGGTAGTCGCATCTCGCGTCCGAATAGGACTCTGGCTGGTGTCTGGCCTGTTGATTCATTAACAGCAGATCTGTAGGCCATTGTGAAGAACGGGAGATATTGGTCCCAGTCTCGCTGATGATCGGACACCATCTTTGTCAAATACTTGCCAACTGTTCTATTCATTCGTTCTACCATACCATCCGATTGCGGATGATAAGCCGTAGTTCTTGTTTTCTTCATACCTAGTCTATCACATATTCCTTGGAATAAATCGCTTTCGAAGTTCCTGCCTTGGTCACTATGGATCTCCAAAGGCACTCCAAATCGGCTGATATATTCTTGGATCAACTTATCTGCAACGGTGGCCGCCTTCTGGTCTGGAAGTGCGTAAATCTCGACCCACTTAGTGAAGTAATCCATTACTACCAACATGTACTTGCCTCCATTATCACTTTCTGGAAATGGCCCAGCAATGTCCAAAGCTATTCTTTCAAACGGGCTTCCAACATTATATTGTCTCATAGGAGCTCTCCTTTTTCGATAAGGCCCGTTACTCGTAGCACAAATAGTACATTTCTTACACCAGTCTTTTACATCGTCGGAACTGTTCATCCAATAAAACCGTTCCCGAATTCGCTGAAGGGTCTTTTTCACACCAAAATGCCCTCCTGATGGACTGTCGTGTAACTGACGAAGTACTTCGGCTATTCTGCTCTTTGGAATCACCAACTGTCTTCTCTTCTCTGAACCGTCATCATTTTCCAGGACTCGTTTGAGCAAGCCATCTTCCATGATAAATGAGTCCCACTGGGCCCAATACGTCTTAACTATTGAGCCTAGGTTCGATATTTCTTGCCAAGGTGGTCGACGGTTCTCCTCTTTCCATTCTCGGATTTTCTGTATAACTGGATCTCTCTCTTGTTCTTCCCTGATCTTGGTAGGCGTCCAGTCGTCGTGGACCACCGTCGTTCTTAGCACTGCTGCTTCCTTGGATTCCGTTCTGTTGCAGTGAGAACACTCTGCTGGGCATGGCCTTCTGGAAAGAGAATCGGCGTTTCGGTGGCTAACTCCGGCCCGGTGCTCAATCTTAAAATCATATTCTTGGAGTCGTTCGATCCACCTGGCTATCTGACCCTCTGGATTCTTAAACTGCATCAACCACTTAAGGGCGGCATGGTCGGTTCGGATTAAAAACTTCCTTCCATAGAGGTATTGATAGAAGTGCTCTACTGATTTCACTACTGCCAGAAGTTCTCTTCTCGTGACGCAATAATTTCGCTCAGGTTTTGAGAGGACTTTACTAAAATATCCAAGGACTCTTTCCTGTCCTCCTTGAATCTGTGACAGCACTCCTCCAATTCCCACATTACTTGCATCTGTATCTAAGATGAACTCTCCTTCTGGCAGTGGATACCCTAAAATTGGTGCTGTGATTAAATGCTTTTTTAAGGTCTCAAAAGCATTCTGGCAGTCTACATCCCAGCGGTATTCTCTTGCTTCCTCTGTAAGTCGCGTTAATGGTTTAGCGATATCTGCAAACTTCTTAATAAACCTCCGGTAGTAAGTACACAGTCCCAGAAAACTTCTCACTTGATGTTTGTCAGTTGGTTTTGGCCATTCCTTAATAGAATCGATTTTTCCCTTATCCACGGCCACTCCTTCTTTACTGACTATATGACCCAGATAATTGACTTTACCTTGAAATAGCTGGCACTTCTTGGGGTTTAACATCAATTGGGCAGCTTTAAGTCGATTAAAAACGTTTTCTAAATTCTTCAGATGTTCTTCAAATGTCTTCCCCAAGACGATTATGTCGTCTAGATAAACTAGGCATGTTTTCCAAGATAACCCTCTCAACACATTTTCCATAAGCCTCTCAAATGTCGCAGGAGCGTTACAAAGTCCAAATGGCATAACGTTGAATTGCCATAATCCAGATCCTGTGGTGAAGGCTGTCTTTTCTTTATCTACCGGGTCCATTTCTACCTGCCAGTATCCAGACTTCAAGTCCAAAGTAGAAAATAACTTACTTCCAGCCAATGTGTCTAATGTGTCATCGATCCGAGGCAGAGGATAACTATCTTTCTTGGTAACGTTGTTCAGCAAACGGTAATCCACACAGAACCTCGTTGTTCCGTCCTTCTTCTTAACCAGGACCACCGGAGAGACCCATGGGCTCGTAGAAGGTTCTATCACCCCGTCTTTCTTCATTTCCTGAACAATCGTTTCAGCTTCCTCTCTTTTCGCCTGTGGTAATCGTCGAGCTGTTTGACGAATTGGCTTAGCATTACCAGTATCAATTTTATGCTTAACAACGGTAGTTCTTCCCGTCTTTCCTCCTTTCGGTACGAAAATATCACGATACTGCCGAAGAAATTCCCTTAATTTCCTTTTCTCAATCTGATTCAGAGACTGTCCAGCAACCGCAACCATTTGATCAAATTTATCGTTGGAATTATCAGACGTTGTCGTCTGACGGATTATGGATGTGACAGGTACACAAGTTCCTACTTTTGTCTCTTTCTTGATGGTCACTGGGTAGTCATTGACATTAATAAGTCTCACAGGAATTTCTTTAGCCGAAGTCACTAATTCTTTTCCAATTATGATTCCACGGCCAACTTCGTCGTCATGATTCCAAGGCTCCATCATAACAGGTGTTCCTTCGTCCACAATTCCCTGTAGCCGCGCTACTATTATCGTTTCACTTCTCGCAGGCACGACTGTATCTTCTTTAACGGCTGCTTGCATAGTGTTGTCATCATGTGGACGGAGAAATACCTCCTCGTTACCAACTTTGATTACCTTATTCTTAAAATCCAATTGGAATCCATGCGTATTCATTACGTCCATTCCTAATATAACATCCTCTTCGATGTCAGCAACTATAACAGTATGGACGAACTTTTCTGCTCCAATTCCTAATTGTACCTGGATTTCTCCATGAATGTTGGCATTTTCACCTGTGGCGGTCCGAAGTCGCAACCTCGTTGGTAACAGTTTCTTTCGGCTGTTTATAACTGTCGGGCGTATAATGGTTCTGGTCGCTCCAGTATCCACCAACAACGTATGCTTTTTACCATTTATTTCTCCATCTACATATACACTATCTTCACGACATTTCAAAGAAGCTATTAGTATGAGAGGGTCTTTGGAAAAGTTCTGGGTCGAAGCTGCCCCCCTAAGGCCGACCCGTTCTAGTTTTCCTGATGGTGAGTTTCTTGATTTGTGTCGTACCTAGGATGCTTACATGAACTTCGTACGTGTCCTATTTCGCCACAATTCCAGCATCTTATGGTCTTCGTTTTCTTGTATGTCATGCTTTTCATCATATTAACGAGCTGGTCAAGTTTATCTTCATCTTCTTCCTCTTTCACAGTCCTAACTTTACTGTAACCGCCAGAGGCCTGCGTAGCTGACTCGTATTCGAGGGCGGCGGATAAGACATCAACCAGCGTCTTGTGACGAGCTAATCGTAGTGTTCTTTGCATCTCATGATCACGAAGACCATCAATAAAAGTTTGAACGGCCAACTTTTCCATCATGTCTTCGGGAGCTGTTGGATAAGCATATCGCACTAATCTGGCGATATCTACTTCATATTCTTGAAGAGCCTCATCTTTCTTTTGTCTTCGATTTTTGAGCTGCGACTGATATACATGTTCCAAGTGTTCGTGGCCATATCGCATATTTAACCTCTTCTTCAGTTGTTCGAAATCATCCGTCTCCTCTACGGCTATGGTCTGGAGGACATCTAAGGCATCTCCTCGAAGAGCTATAGTCAGGTTTACAGCCTTTTCTTTTTCAGACCATCCATTCGCTCTTGCAGCTGATTCGAACTGTTTCATGTAGTTGTTCCATGATGATTTTCCGTCGAAAGTTGGAACTTTAACATGAACAGAAACTCCACATCCTTCAAATTTCGGCAGCGTTTCCATCTTACATTTCGTCTCGTCTTCTTTTGTCTCTATGGTAATTGGATTGTTTACTCTCTCTGTTGTTCCTGTTTCCTCAATCTTCCTTTCCAACTCTTTCCATATCTTTTCTTCGAAGGCCATCATATCGGCAGCAACTTGGTTTTTTAATGAAGACACTCTATCGTCGAGAGCAGACATCTCCGAAGTGACTTTAGAGATTTCCAAGGAGATGTTAGCAGAGACTTTGCTTTCTAGAGAAGAAATCTCGTTAGACACTTTGTCTTCTAAAGAGGCGATGTCGCCGCAAACTTTGGCTACATCAGAGGAAACTTTCGAAATATCGCCATGAACTCTGTTCTCTAATGATGCGATGTCACCAGAAACTTTATTCTCTAATTTTGCAATTGACACGATGACAGCATCTTCAAATATATAAGTTTCCGGATCTAAACCCTCTTCCTCCAAAGCATTCTTTAGTCGTTGGACTAACTCAGCCTTTTTTCCGGTAGAAGCTAATTCTCTATCCTCAAGATGCCTTCTTAGATTCGTAACTGTGAGCTCGTAAATCGTAGCCATCGTTCACCAATTTCACTTCTTTTCAAAAATTCAAATTAAATTTATCTACAACCCCACTTCTGCACCACTGTTAAGTTTATTTATATTGTTCTAATTTATTTGTCTTTATTCTAATTTACTGTCTATATTCTAATTTATTAAAACTCACGATAACTAATTACGAATTTATTAAAGTCTTTATTAATCCTAATTACAAATAATTTATTAACGTTTCGTTACATCTAAATATCGCGGTTCGCGAGCTTCTTATAACTGACTTCTTCAATAAAATTTCGTCTTTATATAAAGCACCGTAAGACCGCCTAGACCTGACCTGACTCTTGTAGAAAATACTGGAATGTGACGTCATATTGGTATTATAGCCGAGGGGAGACCCCATGGACGTTGACCCGCATTCTCGAATGAACTGGAACTGGTTTGTTTTTATAGCGGCTCGGCTGATTTTCGTCAGGTAGTTATACCTAGAACATTCATGAATGAATAAAAACATATTAGTAAAATATATTTACGATTTTGGGTCAGAATTTATCGTAACAATAGGTATTACTCGTACAATTACAAAAGAATCAAGCAATTTCCTAATAATGAATTATTCCAAAGAGATTGTACTGACTCACGAAAAAGTTTAAGGCTGTTTTATCAGTCAAAACACACTGCGATTTGAAACTGTTTTCGTAGTGGCGCCGGCCGGCGAGTGGTTTAATGACAACAAATACATTATTCTCCATTCAAATTACTGTCGGGAATACCTTTTTTGTTTGATTATCTTGATTATCGTAGATGTTTTAAAAATAATTATCACATTTTAATTTATATGTCTTAGCTAAATATAGTATTGAATATAAATTTGTGAAACGTGACTGCAAAAAACATCATGGTGTTTATTTATAATAAATTTAAAATAACACAAAAATATTATCAAAAAAAAATACAATTTGTTGTCACAAACAAATAAACAATTTCGCAGTTATAGCTTGAAATTGATTTCAAATCAAACTATCTGACCGTACGTTCATGAGATTTGACGTCACGCAGCCGATAACGGTGAAACTAAATGCCAATGATGAGTAACACGTTTCACTATTAGATTTCAGTATTTTTTACAGACATAAAAAGGTGAAAAAAAAACCAACGATACAGAAAAAAAAACTCTTTCAAGTGATGGGCGTAAAAAGTTTGGTTATAATAGAACGTTAAACTGTATAATCCGATATTTCAAAAGAACTTTCAAAAAAATTTAAAAAGTAAAACCATCAGTTTAAAGGCAACATAATTTTGAATAATGTGTCCAAATTTCGAGATATTTTGTCGGTAAATAACAGAGAAAACACTGTATCTAGTTTTTGATGTACCGATAAAACAGCCTTAACAGAAGCAGGAAGTGGCCAGAAAAAAATACGTTTAGACTAACGGCATGCATACGGTTGTAATGAAATAAAAATAGTCTATTACTGTTGAACTTTCAAGTAATAAAAACCAGAATTATAAGGGAAGAAAAATGATTCTCAATTTATTCGCACGGAAGTAACGACACGCTCGTGAAGTTGAACTGACCTCAGTTGCATTTCTCTTGGTTTGTTAATATAAATGAGTATTTATGTACTGAAATATCAAAACGCTTTTAAAGTAATAACACGAAACGTAAGTGAATAAATTTATGAGAAATTATTGAAGAATAATACAGTGGTTAACAACAAAGAAGTTAGATAAAAATTATGCGAAATGTAAAAATTATGGCGAAACACTTTATTATATTAAACTCGAATAATTATTGTTCATTAAAATAAAATTAGGCTACATTATGTTAAGAAAATAAAGGCAACCCAATATTGTGTTCGATATATGTATATTGTAGCGTCTTTAAAAAGAAAACGAGTGGTTCTAATTTATGTAGATATATTTATTAATAGTTTATAGCACAATAATATCTTATTGACTTCACTAACTAATATCAGCGCTGCTTGTATTTACAAATTATTATGTACTAAAATAATCTCGAATAGTCTACCTCTATTTCGCTTCCATTAGTGTCTCAAATCTATCCGCCAATCGATAGATCATGAACATTCTGGAACACAGATTACCTCATCTTGAGATGTAACCGTTACATGGGGGGCTATTTCGTTACACTGCTCCCCTCTTAGATCTGAAAATCTCTATTAGCAACTTTACATGAAAGCCCAGTATGACGGAATCTACAGGGCTCTCCAGCTCTGCATAAACCTCTCAAGAAATAATAACAGTCTACGGACTTTGAAGAACACGATCTCTACGCGTTAATGCAACACACAGTAATTCGTATGCCGGTTTCTCGGTAGATCACTTCAAGCATGCTTCTGACAATCTTCCAATTCAGATTTTCTAGTGCATGGCCTATCTTTTTGAAGGCCAAATTCTTGATGTCATAATTACACACGATTTTCTTCAAACTAGTTAGAGCACGCCATATATCCTCGTAACTTGCGTTGTCTGTATACGACTTCCTAATAACTATATACAGCAAAGATCGAGAACCATCTTCTTATCTCAGTACTTTTTCAACTTTGAGCTGCTGATTTTTTAACTCGTTCAAATGACTGAACTTTTTATAGAATATGGACGAGACTCGTTTAGTAATCTCAAGGTCTTTGGCAACACAGTGAGCTAGAGAAACGTTATGTGGAACACTAACAAGATCCCGATTACCTTCTGTGGTCACGCCGAATCTAGCACTCTCTTTCTCTCTGCATAATTTGACATAAATTTATTAAAGCTTGGCCACCGGTCATCTTTGATCTTATGTTGTAGGGTTCGTGCCCCTTCTGTTTCATTTAACCTAGCATAAGGTGCAAGAAGATTTATATGAACTACTTTTGGTTTACCTTTCGGCAACTTCTTAATTCGGTATATTACGCCATTTATTCTCTTTTTAATTTCATACGGATCTTACCATTGTCTTTGCAGATTAGAAGACAAGCCTCGACGACGTGGACTATAAAGCCAAACAAGATTACCTACTTCAAAGCTTTCATTCTTACATCGAGAATCATATTGATCTTTCATTGTGTCACTGGCTAACATTGTGTCACTGGATGTGCTGTCGGGCAAGTTCATGAATGTTGTTCATTTTTAACTTCACTCAGTCGATATATTCTTTGCTTGCAGTATGTTCTTCGGAAGGTCTGCAGCCAAATTCTAGGGCAAACTAACTTCACGGTCATGAATGTGTTGCTTGTGTGAGTCCATATCAAATAGGTAAAGAAATAATAATAAGACTTACTCACAATCAATTTAATTTAACAATCTGACGACCGGTTTCGCTTTCTACAATTTGCAAAGCATCTTCAGGTCGAGATACAAAGTTAAACTAATGCTGCAATAAAATAAACCCAATTAGGGTGGTGTCTCATAAAGATAAAATAAACAAATAAATTAGTTCATACAAATTATAGTAATTATGCCAATATTACATGTCTGTGGTTTTCAAAATGAATAATTTGAATATATAAAAGGTATTAACAGACAAGGTAAGACCCACAATTGGTATAAAGTAGCAATCTTATATTGTAATAAATTAATAAATGAGCAAATAAATAAAACAAAACAAACATTACTTACATGCCGGTACTCTGTTAATTGATGGATGGTAGGTCATGGTTGCAAAAATCATGTATTGTTGATTGGAGAACTTTAATGTGCTATTGCAGTTGTTTTGACAATAAACGGGAAGTTCTTGAGGAGAACAGATTTGATCCAATGAATTAGAGATAGGTATATTGTGGTTGTTTGTCAGATGAAAGTGATGTTCTTTACTATTGTATTATTTAAATTATTTACACTTATATCAGAGATATATTTTTTGGAATGTGTGTTATTTATTGAGTATTTATGTAATGAAGGAGACAGTTTTATGACAATGAATAAGAGTAGCTGTACCAATTGTGTGGTTGTGCAATTATTTTGACTTGTAATTATCAAGTCTATTGGCAAAATTAATAAATTATTGTAAAGTCAACTATGTAAAAGGTATATAAAAAGTATATAAAATTATTATAAATTAAGACGATTAGGGACAAATTAAACACACATTAACAGGAACAGAAACACTAAATGACGGGACAAACATTGAATTTAAAACTTAAACTTGGGGGATGGAAGAAACTGTAAGCACTACATCTCACTGTTGGAAGAAATGAGTTTTTTTCATATTTAATCTATTAGATTTAAGAGGTAAATTTGACATATGTAGGTTGAAGTGTGACAGTTCTTCTTCTATTACTAAATACTGTAAGTTTAGTTATTCAGTATTATGGAGTATGTTGATATTAATGAATGTATCAAAATTTGTTTTAATTTAGAAATCAAAAGTAAATTGATGTGTTTAATATTGGCATACTTTAACAATTTTAATTAATAAGTTTCAAATTCAAAAATTTTTTAAGGTAACAATGTGAATAATTGAAATACATCATCTGTTATAACTAACCAATTTTAGTCTAAATATTTCAGAACAAATTAAAATGATTATTTAGTAAATACAAACAAGTGTACCTGTAATTGAAAGGAATAACAAATTTACAAATTGCCTGAAAATTTTTTTATTTGAAATAATTGTCGGTCTGAGCTATCTATTATGGTGTATGAACATTTCTTAAAATATTTAATTTAAATTGTAATAATTAATAATTAAATAAAGTAGTAATTGGGTGAATATTGATGATTATTCAAATTTTGAATTCGAGTAATTGACTGACTTAAATCTTGAATAATTAGTTGGCAATACTAATTTATGACAATTGGAACCGGAAATTGATTCCATCCCCGGGCAGCAGGTACACATTTAAACCGGTGTAAAATATATTTTTATTTCAATTCTTTGTATCATATGAACAGACAATCCTCAAACCGACAAGAACACTGGTGAGTTTTTTACAGTAAATTTAGTAAGAATTTTTAAAATTTTTATTAAAAATTAATATCTGTTTTTGAAAGATAATATTTCTATTTAAATTTTAAATCTATACAGGATTATGAATAGTATAGATATATTATGTAATCCGAACTGCTAGTCTGAACAATTTTCGGTCATGTTGGAAATCCATAAACCACGTGTTGAGTTTGAAATGAAATATGTTGTAAATTAAGTATTTGTTGAAACCAGATGGAATGCAATAATAATTATTATGGGTTAAATAAGTTGAGGTACCATACCAGTTCATTACTGATGTTTAATTTAGTTTTAGGAAAATTTATCTTTATTGGTGATATGTTAAAGAAAAGAAAGAGGAGAAATTCTGTGAACAAGAAATTCGATCCATCATGGTGTGCTGGATTTTAATTTTATGTTGAAGATTTAAAACAATCTGAGAAGTATATCAAAACTGTATATCAGATGTATTTGATTAAATGGGTTCTGGGACAAATTGTTGTTTCTATGGTATTGAAGTGACTACAAAGTATTGTGTGATGTTAAAAGTTTATGTTTGTGGTAACAATTTTCTAAGTATATGGATCTACTGTAGAAACGAGAAATGGAGTAGGTTCAGGTAATATTATTTATATCGAAAAAAATTATTTTATAATAATACTGAATATACTGGTGTGTATTCTAATTCTAATTGTGCATTAAGTGTAACTGTTGTTTGATTTTTTAATGATTTTAATATTTCTAAATGTTCTAGGTTATTTAATAAGGAGCCTTTATTACAAGTATGAAGGATTGTGAAATCTGTTTGAGGATCAAAGATGTGGTTTGTTCGACGGATATGTTGGGAGAAATGTGATTGACCTGATGTTGGACGTTCTATATATCTAAGATGTTCCCCTAGTCTGGTATTGAAGGATCTAAAGGTTCTACCGATGTAACATGCATTGCAGGTATGGCAGCTCAACTTATACACTCCGCTATACTCAAGTGAGTTACGTTTGTCCTTGTTATTTAAGAAAGTCAATCCTAAATTTGAGGCAGTTTTAAATGAGATATTTATGTGGTCATCGAATACTTTTGCAATCTTATAGGAAAGTTCACCTATGTATGTTAAAGATCGGTAAGATTTTTGTTCCACTATTTCATTAAACTGTTGTGTGTATACTTGATGTTCTAGCATTCTATTTGTCTTTTTATGCAAAATTTTATTCACTAGATTAGTGGAATAACCATTGTTCAAAGCTATTTGTTTTATAATTTGTAACTCTTTGTTAAATGAAGTCAAAGTTAATGGTAAAGAAATTAACCGATTAATGTAACTGTAAAAAGCTGCCATTTTGTGTTGTATTGGGTGATGTGAGTCTGCTGGTATTACTGTACCAGTATGAGTTGGCTTTCTATAAATATCAAGAACAATCGTACTGTTTTTTAAGGTTAGTGTTAAGTCTAAGAAGTTTAAACTGTTTGAATCATCTTGAATCTCTAACGTAAATTTAATTGAGTGATGTAATTGATTTAAGTAATCTAGGAAGGAGTGTAGATTGTCAGGAGTACCACTCCATACTATAAATGTATCATCTACGTATCTTGAGTAGAACTTAATATAATTAGTGTAGGGGTTATTTTTCATTATTTTATTTGATTCAAGATCATTCAAAAAGATATCTGCTAGAATTGGGGATAGAGGGGAACCCATTGCAAGTCCATCTGGTTGAACAAATGTCTTGTTATCGAAATTAAAGAAATTCTGGCTAAGGCAAACACTCAATAACTCTGCATATTCAGTAATTTGATTTGGGGAATAATTGTTATTCACCAATCTATGATAGTGTGATATCACCAATTTATTCACTAATATCCCAATACAGGAAGTCATTAGTATTATTACTATGGACTTATGGAAGTATTATTACTATGGACTTAAGATGATTCAAACAGTTTAAACTTCTTAGACTTAACACTAACCTTAAAAAACAGTACGATTGTTCTTGATATTTATAGAAAGCCAACTCATACTGGTACAGTAATACCAGCAGACTCACATCACCCAATACAACACAAAATGGCAGCTTTTTACAGTTACATTAATCGGTTAATTTCTTTACCATTAACTTTGACTTTATTTAACAAAGAGTTACAAATTATAAAACAAATAGCTTTGAACAATGGTTATTCCACTAATCTAGTGAATAAAATTTTGCATAAAAAGACAAATAGAATGCTAGAACATCAAGTATACACACAACAGTTTAATGAAATAGTGGAACAAAAATCTTACCGATCTTTAACATACATAGGTGAACTTTCCTATAAGATTGCAAAAGTATTCGATGACCACATAAATATCTCATTTAAAACTGCCTCAAATTTAGGATTGACTTTCTTAAATAACAAGGACAAACGTAACTCACTTGAGTATAGCGGAGTGTATAAGTTGAGCTGCCATACCTGCAATGCATGTTACATCGGTAGAACCTTTAGATCCTTCAATACCAGACTAGGGGAACATCTTAGATATATAGAACGTCCAACATCAGGTCAATCACATTTCTCCCAACATATCCGTCGAACAAACCACATCTTTGATCCTCAAACAGATTTCACAATCCTTCATACTTGTAATAAAGGCTCCTTATTAAATAACCTAGAACATTTAGAAATATTAAAATCATTAAAAAATCAAACAACAGTTACACTTAATGCACAATTAGAATTAGAATACACACCAGTATATTCAGTATTATTATAAAATAATTTTTTTCGATATAAATAATATTACCTGAACCTACTCCATTTCTCGTTTCTACAGTAGATCCATATACTTAGAGAATTGTTACCACAAACATCAACTTTTAACATCACACAATACTTTGTAGTAACTTCAATACCATAGAAACAACAATTTGTCCCAGAACCCATTTAATCAAATACATCTGATATACAGTTTTGATATACTTCTCAGATTGTTTTAAATCTTCAACATAAAATTAAAATCCAGCACACCATGATGGATCGAATTTCTTGTTCACAGAATTTCTCCTCTTTCTTTTCTTTAACATATCACCAATAAAAATAAGTTTTCCTAAAACTAAATTAAACATCAGTAATGAACTGGTATGGTACCTCAACTTATTTAACCCATAATAATTATTATTGCATTCCATCTGGTTTCAACAAATACTTAATTTACAACATACCTATTTCATTTCAAACTCAACACGTGGTTTATGGATTTCCAACATGACCGAAAATTGTTCAGACTAGCAGTTCGGATTACATATATCTATACTATTCATAATCCTGTATAGATTTAAAATTTAAATAGAAATATTACCTTTCAAAAACAGATATTAATTTTTAATAAAAATTTTAAAAATTCTTACTAAATTTACTGTAAAAAACTCACCAGTGTTCTTGTCGGTTTGAGGATTGTCTGTTCATATGATACAAAGAATTGAAATAAAAATATATTTTACACCGGTTTAAATGTGTACCTGCTGCCCGGGGATGGAATCAATTTCCGGTTCCAATTGTCATAAATTAGTATTGCCAACTAATTATTCAAGATTTAAGTCAGTCAATTACTCGAATTCAAAATTTGAATAATCATCAATATTCACCCAATTACTACTTTATTTAATTATTAATTATTACAATTTAAATTAAATATTTTAAGAAATGTTCATACACCATAATAGATAGCTCAGACCGACAATTATTTCAAATAAAAAAATTTTCAGGCAATTTGTAAATTTGTTATACCTTTCAATTACAGGTACACTTGTTTGTATTTACTAAATAATCATTTTAATTTGTTCTGAAATATTTATACTAAAATTGGTTAGTTATAACAGATGATGTATTTCAATTATTCACATTGTTACCTTAAAAAATTTTTTGAATTTGAAACTTATTAATTAAAATTGTTAAAGTATGCCAATATTAAACACATCAATTTACTTTTGATTTCTAAATTAAAACAAATTTTGATACATTCATTAATATCAACATACTCCATAATACTGAATAACTAAACTTACAGTATTTAGTAATAGAAGAAGAACTGTCACACTTCAACCTACATATGTCAAATTTACCTCTTAAATCTAATAGATTAAATATGAAAAAAACTCATTTCTTCCAACAGTGAGATGTAGTGCTTACAGTTTCTTCCATCCCCCAAGTTTAAGTTTCAAATTCAATGTTTGTCCCGTCATTTAGTGTTTCTGTTCCTGTTAATGTGTGTTTAATTTGTCCCTAATCGTCTTAATTTATAATAATTTTATATACTTTTTATATACCTTTTACATAGTTGACTTTACAATAATTTATTAATTTTGCCAATAGACTTGATAATTACAAGTCAAAATAATTGCACAACCACACAATCGGTACAGCTACTCTTATTCATTGTCATAAAACTGTCTCCTTCATTACATAAATACTCAATAAATAACACACATTCCAAAAAATATATCTCTGATATAAGTGTAAATAATTTAAATAATACAATAGTAAAGAACATCACTTTCATCTGACAAACAACCACAATATACCTATCTCTAATTCATTGGATCAAATCTGTTCTCCTCAAGAACTTCCCGTTTATTGTCAAAACAACTGCAATAGCACATTAAAGTTCTCCAATCAACAATACATGATTTTTGCAACCATGACCTACCATCCATCAATTAATAGAGTACCGGCATGTAAGTAATGTTTGTTTTGTTTTATTTATTTGCTCATTTATTAATTTGTTACAATATAAGATTGCTACTTTATACCAATTGTGGGTCTTACCTTGTCTGTTAATACCTTTTATATATTCAAATTATTCATTTTGAAAACCACAGACATGTAATATTGGCATAATTACTATAATTTGTATGAACTAATTTATTTGTTTATTTTATCTTTATGAGACACCACCCTAATTGGGTTTATTTTATTGCAGCATTAGTTTAACTTTGTATCTCGACCTGAAGATGCTTTGCAAATTGTAGAAAGCGAAACCGGTCGTCAGATTGTTAAATTAAATTGATTGTGAGTAAGTCTTATTATTATTTCTTTACCTATTTAACTTCACGGTCTAACATCAGACAGGTCGGAGTCTGGCCTGTAGTTTTATTCATAGCCGTGCGGTAGGCCATTAGGAATAAATGAATTTGCTGGCCCCAATCCCTTTGATGTTCTGATATAACTTTGGACAGGTGTTTACCCATTATATGATTTATCATCTCGACCATTTCATCTGATTGAGAATGCAGGGTGTCATTCTGACGTTATTAACACCAGGCAATTTACAAACGTTTTGGAAAAGAGTTGACTCGAAGTTTCGCCCTTGGTCGAAGTGGATATCTAAGGGAACACAAAATCAGCTAAAGAATTCTTTAACAAGTAACTCTGCAACGGTAGCAGCTTCTTGATTTGGTATCGCATAAGCCTCAGTCCATTTCCTAAAATAATCCATGGTTACCAAGATATATTTATTTCCATCATTTGTCTCTGGAAATCGACCTTGAATGTCGATTGCTACTCTTTCCATTGGACTACGAATATTGTATCATGGTTGCCCTCTTTTTACCAACTGGACGATTACTCGTTGCACGCAGTTCACATTTTCGGCACCATCTTCTTACGTCATCTTTACAGTTCACCCAATAGAACCGTTCTCGAACTTTTTGCAGAGTCTTCGTAATACCAAAGTGTCCACCTAATGCACCGTCATGCAACTGACGCAATACATCTGACACTTTACTTTTAGGTACAAATAACTGAAGTTTAGATTCTGCACCATCATCGTTTTCAAAGGTTCTATACAGATCATCTTTTAGCACTTGACAATTTCATTGGCTCGAGTAAAACGACTTTTGGACTACATGCATTAATGTCTTGCCAAGAAGGTCTTTCACTTTGACGTACCCAATTCAATACTATTTGTATACATGGATCATCTGCTTAGGCAATTTGTAGCTGTTGAGGCTGCCATTGATCATTAATGACGATGGTTCATCTCACGGGGTCGATCTTCTAATTTAAGACAGTAATTACAATTAGCACTGCACGACCGTCTTGACTGAGCTCGCCTACTAGAAATGTAATTCTGTACTTCGACTTTCAATTAAAGGTACTAATAAAGTAATACCGGCACTTTATCCTGACGGAATATGTGCCAATGTTTAAATATATATTAATGAAAATACCAATAACGAACTCCTTGATTAAATGGGTACACAAAAACCGAATACCTTTTTCTATCCGTTACCGTTTCCACATTGGTCCTGCGACTCTTTTGATATCGTCGCTCCAGCGCATTTGAGGTATTCCTCTTGGTCTCTTCGCATCGTACGGTCGCCAGTTTCCGACTTCTTTGTTCCATCTACCATCTTCGAGACATTCGTTTGTGTCCAGCCCATTTCCATTTTAATTTAGCTGCTTGTTTCGCGACGTCCTTTATTTTTGTTTTGTTCCGGATTGCTTCGTTCGTTTGCCGATCTATTAGTGAGATATCAAGCATCTGTCGTTCCCTGGCTCGCTGAGTTTTTTGAATCTTGTCCATGTTCTTTTTTGTGAATATCCAGGTTTGAGCCCCGTAAGTGAGAACGGGAAGGATACAAGAATCGAAC
Organism: Diabrotica balteata; assembly: GCA_918026665.1. NCBI lineage: Eukaryota > Metazoa > Arthropoda > Insecta > Coleoptera > Chrysomelidae > Diabrotica > Diabrotica balteata. The sequence continues at coordinate 117,074,807 of OU898278.1, forward strand.
ACTTTGGTTCGAAGGTTTTCGAAGTCGACAATTAGTCCTTAAATATTATTCAATATAATTAAAAAAAAAATAACGGGTCTTTATTATTATAAGCGTAGTATGATTTAAAGTAAAAAAAATATTATAGAAAATTATTAAAATTGATGGATATCAAAACGTTATGGTAAAGATTGACAATGTTCCACACTCAATGAGGGGGGTCCTTCTGGCTGGTTTCCTAAAGTTGTCCGTGAGGACTCTGGTAGAGATCTGGACCTCTAAATCATCTCATTCTTCACATGCTAAAATATCAAACATACACATATTAGTTTAATATAAACCACCTCTGTCTTAAATCAGAATTTCCCATGTGTTTCCCAAATCTACGCAACAATCTATGTATGTCTCAAACACACCTGATTCTCTAAATCTTCAGAAACCTGCTCATTTGTCAAATTCTCTAACAGATCTAAAAGATACACATTTACCAAGGCCTACTATTAGTACCAAGCATTGCCAAGTAATTTCGCCAGTATTGTAACAATGTAATGCTCAAAGTCGAGAACGTATTCTTCCGCATTACCATAAAAAGTAGCAGCAATTCTATTACATTAGTGAAAGTGACATTATTAACTTCATTAATCAATATTAGATATAGTTTGGAGGTTTTAGGGTTTTCAGTAACATCTGTCTGTGAATTGCTGTTATTTTCACTTCCTAAATCATCATCTAGACTTTGAAATTTGTTAGAAGTAGTGGTGGAGAATTTAACCAATAATCATTTATTTTCGTTTGCTTCACTGTTCTTTTATCAGGACTGTTTTTGTTATTTTTTTTTTGTTTGCAACTGCTTCTAATTTTTCTGTTTGAGCTGTTTCGTGTGTATTTTTATTGAGGTTTTGGGGTTGTTGGGTTAATTGTTGGTTGTATGGTGTATGTATAAAGGAAAAGTTTGGTAAATTTCCTTGTATCTGTTGTTGTTCAGTGAACATTTGTGGTTATGCAAATTGCATTAGTTGAGGTTTGTATTGCTGTTTGTATCATGGTAGGTAGCATTATATTTTCTGTTTCGTCCGTTTGTAGCATTATTTGGAACGGCTGCATCACGGGCGTAGTTGTGGAATCTATTTGGATGTTTTCTTGTTTATAGTATATTTGTTTAACTATCTCTGACTTCTATGATTCAATTATCAAATAATCGTAGGTTGGTTGACGCATTTTCGCCATAAGCTCCTGGACCGGACTATTAGTTTGTTTTATTGTTTTATTTTATTGTAGTAATATGCAGTATTGTTTTTGGTTTTATTGGTTTTTTTTACTAATAAACATTTAGAACTAATGAGCTGGTTTTTAATTAATGTTGATGAATTCGATGAATAAAACAACTTTGGTTATAATAATAACACCTTAATTTAAAATAATCTTTTTGGAAAACGATTTCGAGAGTGGAAGTCAAAAAGTCAAACAACAATTATAAAATGTAATTTTCAGTAGTAATATCCCTAGGACATTGATAACAGACGAGATAATTTCATGGCAATCGAAAGCTCGTTCCTCAGCCTTCGGCTTCGTGCTGTTACCAAGCAACGAGCTTGATACATTTGTCATGAAATTATGAGGCATTCATCAATGTCCGAGGGATATTCGGCGGATAATTTTTCGAAAAAAAAAATCATAACTCAACATAACGAAACATTTATTTATTAAAAGTACAGTTAGTGAAAGTACAATTATTAAAATTTAAGTTAACATTAGATAGAAACGTGATATTTTGAAATTTATTTGGATGAAGTTGTCAAACTCGATCGTGTTCTCATAGGAATTGAAAATTGCACTGAATGCAATTATCAGTCTAATGTTGACATGATTGGGTGAAATTGTTCCACATGACACAAAATGACGAAATTTGAATGGTTGTTAGAACAGTCGAAAAATTATCATTAACATCAATTGTGACGTAATCCCATATAAACATAATATTTAATATATTTTTAATATTGCTATTAAGTGTCTTAGTCAACTCCCACCGTTGAAATTTCTCAGATTATAAATAAAGTATCTATAGACGTTTTAACTGTCTTGTCAAAAAATCAGAAACATTAGGTAAAAGCTAATAGCAATAATTGTCTCTTATACAATTCAAGCAGTTCTAACAAAAACTTTTAATGATCGAAGATTTAAGTGATCGGTAGCATGTCATCGACTTTAATTCACTGTTTGAAGAGATTTTTTATCTTATAAGTCTCAAAACATAAAATCGTCAATACTAAGGACTTTTTTCATCAGGATAACAATAATTTGGCCTATTAGGCCAAAAAATTTCGAACGAAATCCGTCAGAGACGGTCGAGACGCCAATTAGTCAAAAGGCCCGTTAGTCTGATGGGGATTTTTCAATTTGAAATGAAAGATGTCTGGCAAGAAAAACTTCCCTTATCTCCGAAAGTGATGTTTAGATTTAAGAAGTTTCGATGAAACTTTCTCTGTTTAAAATTTTACGACAGAGTTATACATCACTTGGGATTTATTCAAGTACCTAGCCATCAAGACAAAATATCAGTTTTTCTCAGAGTAGGTTTCAGAGAAATGTTGCTACATTTAAACTGAAGTTTTAGTTGTTAACATTAAATGATACAAGTTTTAGATTTATCGAATACATTTTGTCAGTGCTTAGAAAAGTAGTACCTAGAAAATTTTAACAAGAATATTTTGCAACATGCATGAAATCTTAGTTTTTAAAGCATCTTAGTTTTATCATTTCTGAGAACGACGGGAGCTATATAATAGAATTCATAAGGAACCTAAGTTCCTGTTGCTGGCTGTATATTATGTATCACAAAAAATTTATTTAAAAACTGCCTTATAAAAGGTGCTATAAAAATTAACTTTCATCAGTGCTATCCTGAAAGTATATAACCACTTTAAATTAAAGTAAAACATAAAATTTAAAATTTTGACCAAGGTTAATACAGAAATGTGGGTAATACTTACTGGATGTACATTATTGTACATGTTTTAAGTAACTAATTACTATCAACCTATCGAGCAGGCTGGATTCAGAAAACATTTTAGTACCATAGACCACTTGCACACCGTAAAAACACTGATAGAAAAATGCACCGAGTTTAATGTTCCAATTCATATGGCGTTCGTCGATTTCCATAAAGCATTCGATTCCATCGAATTGTGGGCAGTGCCTGAATCTCCAGAAAATGCACGCATAGATTCAAGATACACTAACATAATTAAAAACATATATGAAAATGGACGAAAGTACAAAAACTAATCTCATAGGACTACAACGGGGAGCAAGACAAGGAGACACCATCTCTCCCAAACTATTTACCCTTGCTCTAGAAGATATTTTTAAGAAACTGGAATGGAACAATAAGGGTATCAACGACGATGGATCATACTTAAACTGATAAAAAATTGATATGTTACAACAATTAAATGCAGTTTAAGGAGCGGTAGGCTTAAAAATGAACTACAGCAAAACAAAAATACTGAGCCGAGACCAGACAAATATAACAATACAAAATCATGCTATAGAAAATGTTGAACATTATGTATATCTAGATCATGTTAATAAAGTAGGAAAACCAAATCAAGATGTTGAAATTAAAAGAAGAACACAACTGGCAGCGCTTTCGGCAAACTAGCATATATCTTGAAAAACACATCCATTCCTGTAAAAGAAAAAGGTGTATAAGACATGCATACTAATAGTTTGTACCCATGGCTTGGAGACAGTAGCCCTTACCACAAAATCTGCTAAAAATTAGAAACAACGCAAAGAGCAATGGAACGAATCATTCTTGGAATATCACTAAGAGACAAGATTAGAAACACCGAGATAAGACGTAGAACGAAGATTAGGGATATTGTGGAAGAAATTACAAAAATGAAATGGCGCTGAGCAGGTCACGTAGCCCGATATAATGACAACAGGTGGATACGGAGAATTCTAGAATGGAGATCAATGACGACAATAAGAAGCATGAAAAGACCTCAAAAAAGTTGGCATAAAAGCAGTGACATAAGATAGAGAAAAATGGAAGCAATTGGGAGAGACCTATATTCAGGAGTGGATGGAAAATAGTTGACAAAGAAGAAGAAGAAAAAGAGAGGTTATTGACTAGATGACTGGTGTTTTTGACTGAGAAACGGGTGGTTAAGTTAGTCATGTTGTTAATAAGATTCAATATAAATTTTGATAGAATGGAAACTGGAGTGATTATGAAACTAAAAACTCCATACAGTCTGGGTGTTAATGGATTGCTGGGAAGTTTGTAGTATGGTGCAAAATGTTCGGAGAAGAAAGCTTTGAAGTTTTAGATATTTTCTTTTAATGTATTTATGAACATTTTTAAGGGGTCTGTCGTGAGTGAAGTGAAGTTGTTATTAGTGAGGAAAGTGGAGACGTTATTATTGTATGAGGTTTGATCTAAGATCACTGGCTAGTTGAATTTGTTAGCTTTGCTGGTAATAAAATTGTTGAATATAAACCTTTTACCAAGAAATTTTTAAATAAATTTTTTTAAAGAATAGAACTATTATAAGTATGTACATCCATAGAATGCCATAAGATTTAGTTAGCTATCTTAAAGAGGAAAGTTGATAAAACATAATAGTCCCAGTTTATCGATTTTACGTATAAATCTAATGCAGGTTTTTGAAGGTTATAAGAGGTAGGTTGACAATTCAAGACAAAGTGGTAGAACTGGTGGAGAAATATACGTATTTGGGTCATGAAATAAGAATCAGCAGGGATAACCAAACATGTGAGATCCAAAGACGAATTACTTTAACATGGGCAGCCTTTGGAAAACTGCGAGACACACTTAGGGCCAACATACCAATCAGCCTCAAAAGAAAAGTGTTTGACCAATGCGTATTACCGGTCATGACCTATGGGGCGGAAACTATGACTTTAACCAAGACCACGGCTTCGAAACTGAGAGTGGCACACAGACGAATGGAACGGTCTATGCTGGGAGTGACGTTGAGGGACCGAATAAGAAACGAAGATCTGCGAAGAAGGACGAGTATTACTGATGTTGTGGAACGCATAGCGGAACTAAAATGGACCTGGGCAGGCCATGTAGCGAGAATGCACGATTCACGATGGACGAGCAAAATTACAAATTGGAGACCAAGAGCAGACAAACGCAGTAGAGGAAGACCACCTACACGTTGGGCCGACGACATCAGGCGTATCACTAAAAATTGGCAACAAAGAGCACAAAATTGTAAGGAATGGAGGAGTTTAAGAGAGGCCTATGTCCAGCAGTGGACGTGATAAATAGAGGCTGGATGATGATGATGATGATGAAGAGGTAGGTACCTTATATGAAGGGTAGCTGATGAAAAATCGTTGTCTTTTCAAATCCATCTGAATGGTATACTTCCTAGTACAAGTACATCTAGTACAAGATGGAGGTGAAAACTTCAGCCCTATCGTTTCTCGACGTTATAATGAAGAAAAACCAATTCCAAAGTTTTTATCACTCTGTTTATCGAAAAACCACCCATACCAATCGTTACTTTCATTCCAACTCTCATTATCTACCTTCACAAATTAATTCAGTCATTAATACTCTTATCTCCAGATCAATAAGCCTTTGCGATGATACAAGTAGACCTGCCGAGCTGTCTATCACATTAAGAAAAGCATCTACAAACATCAATCTCTCACTAAATCTCAATCCAAAGACTCAGACCCTCATCATACGAAAGCTTTTCTTCCTAACATCAAAGGTAACTCTGACAAAATTCTTAAATCAAGAGGAATAAATACAAAATAATATTTACTTCCCAACAAAAACTTTCATATCTTGTCCGATTAATTAAAGACAGAATTCCATCTTCAATTCTCTTCTTGTGAGCATTTCTGTAATGTTTTTGATGATAGGTTATTTCCTTTTTTTAATCTTGTGACATTAAAGCGGTTATCTTAGCAATTTGTGTAGAGCACCTGCTACTCGATTATCACTCAATATTCTATCTTTTTACTAATAGTATCATTAGTTCTAGACATAATAGACACAATCGAAGCCAAAAAACTTAACTGGTATGGACACCTTCAGAGAATGCCGGAAAATAGATGGCCAAAAAAAAATAGAAGAATGGACTCCGCCAACTAGAAGAAAACGAGGTAGACCAAGACGATCCTGGAGAGACGATGTCGACGATGCAATGACCGCCAGAGATCTATGAACTGAAGATTGCTTCGACAGAAAACGCTGGAAATTAGGATGCGAGAAGCGGCGCCAGCTGTAGAAGACTCGCTTGTTATATATTTATATATCATTAGTTTTGTTGATCGTGTTCTTCAGGTATTTAACTACTAACATTTTCGAAAGTATGATTATCAATAATTATTTTTATTGGATTCTTGCATCGACTAATCTTGATTGTTTGTGAGACTTTAAGAAACTTACTATTTCGTCTTTAGCTGCTGTCTTGAGCTGTTTATACTTTGCCTCTATTTATCTGCTATTTCTTTCCAATAGATTTATGTTGTCAGCATATGCCACAAAAATGCCCTCTTGAGGCATTGCAGACACGCCTTCGTCATATTTATTAGTTACTGAGGTAAACTTGCGTTCTCTTCTTTTTCTTTCTCTTTATAAGCAATTTTGCTTATTCATTGTCAAATTGATAACTTTATTTAAGGTTGTCAGTCCATCTTTTTCGCGGTCGTCCGATACTTCTTCTTCCATTTGGTGACATATATCTTGCTATTTTGACGACACGGGTCTCCCCCATTCTGCTTATGTGTTATTCCATTCTTTTTTCTATTTAGTGTCGTTTTTACACTGTACGTTACATTTACTTCTAATGTCTTCACTTCTCTTTAGATCTCTCAGAGTATTTCCTGTAAATAGTTCTTCTCAGTATTCTCAGCTCTGCCGTTTCCAGTAGCCTTTGTGTTAAGGCTATGTCGAGTCTTGTTTCTTAGACCTATGTCATTCTTGGTCTTTATTAATTCTTAATTCCCTCTATTTGCTTTTTGTACTCGATCTCTCACTTCTTTGTCCAGGTCTGCATAGCTGGACAGTGTAATTCCAATTTATTTTATTTCCATTACTTGCTCAATCTGATGCCATCAATTTGTATTTTACATCTGGTTTGTTGTTTACTAATTACTATTGTTTTAGTTTTCTGAGGTGAGATTGTTATATCAAACTTGCGCTCTCAACGCTATCATATTGTTACCTTTTTCTGCGTGTTCAAGGATTAACTAAAGTAAACGTAGTTAAACTTATTTTATTAAAACATTCAAATACAAAAAAAAACAACTCACTCAAATGTCTCTTATATCACTTTACAAGATAAAACACTTCGCTAATCGCATGTTACTAAACTTTAAATCAAACGTTGAATCACTGCCTTAAATAATTAGATCGTAATTCCTAAAGTTTGCTTGTCTATCAAGTATCACATTGAAAATTGAGTCAGCGTTTTCGACCGAAATTCCAGAAAAATATCGCCAGATAGAATTTTCGGGATATTACAGGACCGTAATTACATTCACATAACAATATGCTTGTTTGAAGTCTACGAACAAGGTAGAGATGTTCCTATTATACTTTGTCCGATCCAATATTTTGTCGAATGTTAAAAGTGTGATTCATGGTTTCTCTTTCTCTTTCTCTTTATTTTTTGACAGCATACTGTAATAGTCTTAAACAAGATAAAGAAATCATCTTGTGACTCTACTAATTCAACGGCTACGACAACTTTTCCAGGAATGCATAAATAAACATGAAATACCTGAGGAATGGAAAGAATCGCATATGTGCACCATCCATAAAAAGGGAGATAAATCTAAACCTGAAAACTATAGAGGAATTGCAGTTACTAGTAGTATTAGCAGAATATATGGGAAAATAATAAAAAATCAAATAGAAGAAGAATGCCAAGATATGGAAGCCGAAGAACAGGCTGGTTTTCGTGAAGGTCGATCTACAATAGACCATGTCTTCTCTATTACTCAGATAATTGAAAATAAAGTTGCTCGTGGCCAAGAAGTCCACCTGACATTCGCAGACCTTAGGAAAGCCTATGATAGTGTTCCGCTTAATAAATTATGGGAGGCACTGGGGAAACAAATATAAATATAGAATTGATTGAAGCGGTAAAAACGTACTAGCAACAAACAATAAGAATTAAAAACGGAAATCTGATAACACCGGGATTCAAGGTGACTAAAGGACTAAGACGAGAGTGCTGTATATCCCCAACATTATTCAAAATATACCTCGAAGCAGCACCCAACAAATGAAAGAAAAAATGTACGAAGATGGGCATACTACTAATGGACTTAACTTTGTACACTCTGTGCTTTGCGAATGACCAGGTCATCATCGCACAGGACTCTGAAGACCTTAGTTAAATAATTAGTAAAACTATTAGAAGAGTTTACAGAGTGGGGTTTGGAAGTGAATATGGAAAAAGCTAAGTACATGTGTATCGGAGGAGATCAATATAACCATCTAGTAGAGGAAACTCAAGAAATCAAACCATGTGACGACTACAAATACCTAGGAGTAAAGATCACTTAGGACGGAAAATTAGATGCAGCCATTAAGGAACGAAATACACAGGGAAGGAAAGGCATAGCCTTACTGAACAGCGTACTGTGAGATAAAAACATCTCTAAGGAAAATAAAAGAAGAATATACAACACCATAATAAAAAGTATCACAACATATGTTGTGATACTTATCTATCTCTAGACGCGACAGAATAACAAACGAGAGAGCCCGATAAATCATGGGGGATACACATAATATTGTTGATGACATCAAAACAACACAACTCAGATGGTACGGACACGTAAGAAGAATGCCGAAGAGTAGAATACCAAGACAAATTCTTGAATGGTAACCAAGAGGTAGGTGGAGACAGGAAGGCTTAGAAGAAGTTGAAGAAAAGGAGTTGATAAAGAAATCAGGTAAAGAGAATTGGAGGACGGTCTATGGAACGATAGAATGAGATGGAGACTCTGATGCTCTTAAGAACACCGGCATAAACGCCCAAATTACTATTACACCGTTAGAAATAGTGAAAAAAATATTCTATTTGGGCTGTAATATTAAGGATACTTGGAATCACAGCTACGAAATAAAAACTCGTATTGAAAAAGCCAAAAGTTCTTTCAACAGCTTTAGAAAGGTTTTCTGCAACTTATCCAAGTATCAATATACACATAAGAATTCTTAGATATTCTCTATGGAGTAGAAAGTTGGAGCATTACAGAAGATACCATAAAACGATTGGAGGTATTGGAAATGTTGTGCTACCGACGTATGTTGAGGGTCTCATATATACACCACACAAGTAATATTCTGCAAGTAAGAAAAGACAAAGAAACTATTAATACCATAAAAAAAACAGAAAATTGGCTTACTTTAGCCACATCATGCGTAATGATAAATACCGACTTCTATAGTTGATTCTACAGGGCAAGATTGAGGGTAAGAGAGGCCCTGGTCGTAGAAATATATCCTGGGTGGTCAATTTTAGGAAACGGACTTCTCTAACGTTAACTGACCTATTTCGAGCTGTTGTGAATAAAATAAGATGGGTTAATGTAGTCGCCAACATCTCTAGAAGATAGGCAGATTTAGAAGAAGATTTCTAAATAAGATAGGAGTTTTTCTATTGATAACTCCTAACCTTTTTCCTTAATAAATAAGTATCTTTTTCCAAGAGTTATGGCTCCGTAATTTAATATTTACCTATTGGTGACCAAGTAGGTTAATTTCTAATAGTACCTACAGTTCTGCGAACTACAACACATGGGACTCATTTTGTATTAAAATTTGAAGGTCGTACTCCTTTATATATATGCCGATTTAAAACGTCGTTCGACGTTATCAAATACGTCTTGCCTCTGTTGCTTCCAATCTACCTAATCCAATTATTGCAAAACGTCTGGGACTCAAGGCTGTACTGGCGCCCTGTTTCAATTGATCTTTAACTTTCCTTGGATGTTTTATTACTTGCTAGTAATTTGTAATGTTTTATTCTATAGAATGCCAGTGAGAAAGTATATTGTTTTTCTTGGTGTTAATATGCTTCTTTCTATTTTGTTTGTTGTCCACTCCAGATCAGCCAAAATTCACTTCCAAATAGTTATTAGTTATAGTCTTAATAATGTGTTATTGTTCTACCATTATTTAATGTCGGAGCACCAGATCCTCCTCCTATACAGAAATATTTTGGTCTTTTGAATGTTGACCTTTAAACTTCAGATTACATACTCTTTAATTAATTTGTATATTATTCTAAGACAAAATAGAACAAAATGTAAAAATGATAAAATTATACAAGATGCATGTTTCAGATCAAATGTGTAAACATTTCAATGTCTCTTTTGTTTTTTTTATTAAATTTATAATTTTTTGTCATCCTATAAGTTTACTCTAGACCCAAATGAAATAAATGATTTTTCACTTAGTTTGAATCAATAAAGATTAAGAAAGAGCGGAAATTTGAAAAAAACTTCAGTTAAAATATTCGCTTGGCAATAGCGGTTTGGCATAGCGACAAATTCTTAAAAATTATGGTTTCTTTGCCAGTTTGTTCCAGAAATGAATTATCCAAGCCGTCGTTTGCAGACCTATATACCAGGAACATGTCCCGATGATGTAGAAACTAATGGTATTGCTTGATACTCAAAATCGGTAACATATAGTATTGGTATTAATAGTAAATATTTTTTATCTGGACCATTTATTTGAAATGATTACGTTTTTAAAGTAACTTATTCTTTTTTGAGCAAGAGAAAGCATTTAAAATTACAAAAATAATGAAAACCATTTAATGAAATAAATTGAATTGAAATATTGCAGATTAATACAATAAATATATTCTAAATGCGGTATAAACAACAATTAAATGAGGTACAAGGCAAACGCATCTTATAGTCTCCATTAGCTTTAATACAGAGTTGGCTGATATTACAAGATCTACAGATCCAACTAAAAAAAATCATAATTAGGGTTAATTGTGAAACATGTTCGTAGGTTAATCACTATTAAGTTTCTCTGGTATATCAAGTAAACATTATACAAAACAATAGACAAATAGATCAAAAAAGCAATCAGAACGGTTAAGGACACACAGCTGAGAGACCAATGTGCGTAAATACAACTATTACAACAGAAACACGATTTATTCAATAAAGACAAAAAATTTAAAGAAGCTTTAGGCTTATACAAGCCTAGAGGAGTTGGATGTTCGGCAAACAACCAACGTAATCCACTACTAAGTGTGGAAGAGAGACTAGACACTTGGAAAAAATATGTGGAAGTAACATTTGCAGATGAAAGGCCATTGAAGCCATAAACTGCTAAACAGGACCTCCGATTACCGTGGAAGAAGTCACGGCAGCTATTAGAAAAACTAAAGATGGTAAATCTGTATGGCCTGACAAATTTTTTACAGAATTCATGAAACTTATGGACGAATTTCTTCTTCTTCTTAGGGTGCCTGTCCGTTCCGAACGTTGGCGATAATTCTGGCTATGATGATTTTGTTGGTTGCTATACGAAATAGCTGTGTTGAGGTCTTTCTATACCATGCTCTCAGGTTAGCTAGCCAGGATATTCTTCTTCGTCCTGGGACTTTTTTTCTTCAATTTTACCCTGCAAAATGCATCGGAGTAGCTCGTATCTGCCTTAATTTCTCGTTATATATCCCAAGTACTCCAGCTTACGGCTCTTTACAATGTTGACCAAATCCGCGGTTGTGTTCATCCTCCGCAGTACTTCTTCATTGTTGACTTTGTCTGTCCATGGTATTTTCAGAATTCTTCTGTATAACCATAATTCAAACGCCTGAAGTTTTGATAGAGTTTCCGCCTTCAATGTCCACGTTTCTACTCCATACAGAAGCACTGAGTATACGTAACATTTAAGGAGCCTTATTTTTGTTATCAGGGTGAGGTCATGGCTTTTGAACACAGAGCTCATAGCCAAGAATGCACTTTTGGCCTTTCCGATGCGAGATTTAATCTCTTGGGTGTTGTCCCACGACTCATTGATTATAGTTCCCAGGTAATTGTATTGTGAGACACATTCAATTCTCATTTGGTTCACATACAGATTTGCTTCAGTTATGTTATGGACGAACAACGAATAAAATGAATAACGACTATATTTAACAAAATATATATATAACTGGAAATATCCCCCAAAGCTGGTTAAGTCGACATTTGTAACTATACCAAAAAAATTAAATGCAAAAACATGCTCAGGCTACAGAATAATTAGACTAATGAGCCACTTAATGAAAACGTTTTTAAAAGTGACACATAACAGAATATATAAAAAATGTGAAGAACAAGTGTCATGGACACAATTTGGATTCCACGATACCTTAGGCACCCGAGAAGCTCAATTCGCTATACAAGTGCTTCTACAGAGGTGCAGGGATGTCAACTGTGATATATATATATATATATATATATATATATATATATATATATATATATATATATATATATATATATATGTATATATATATATATATGTATATATATATATATATATATATATATATATATATATATATTTGTTTAATAGACTACAAAAAGGCATTTGATATAGTAAAACATGACAAGCTCTTATCCATCTTGAAAGACGCGAGTTTGGATGATAAAGACTTGTGAATTACATATAATTTATATTACAACCAAACATTGAAGTAGATGACCAGTTGACAGAGATAATCTCCATAGATAGAAGAGTGAGACAAGAATGCATTCTGCCTCCAGTGCTATTTAACATGTACTTGGAGCGTATCTTTGAGCAAGCATTGGGGCAACTACAGGAAGGCGTCTTAGTTAAGGGAGAGCGTCTAACCAACATTAGATATGCTATCGACACAGTATCTTTTACAGATAGCGTAAATGGTTTACAAGCAATAATGTCGCGCATATCAGATATAAGTCAAGAATATGGGCTGGATCTCAATACGAACAAAATACGTACCATGTATTTTGTTGGTAGTTAGTAAGCGCGAAATATTAAATACACATCTTTTGGTAAACCAGCCAATGACAGTGTAAACAGCTACATATATCTTGGTACTTTCATAAACAGTCAATGGGACCACTCTACTGAAATAAAACAACAAATAGGGAATACGAGTAAGAACAGTGCATAAGAAGACGAGTTTTAAGATGCTATGTATTTTCTACTCTTTTATATGAAGTCGAAGCCTGGACCTTGACGGAGGCAACATCCAAATGATTAGAAGCCATCGAAATATGGTGCTACCGCCGCATCCAACGTTTGAATAAAGATCTGGAAATTATGCGTATCGTAAAAATCAGAAAGATGACATACTTAGGGCATGTGATGCGCAATGAGAAGTATCAACTAATTCAAGTAATTTTACAAGGCAAGATAGACGGCAAAAGATCTCAAGGGCGCAGAAGGACATCGTGGTTGAAGAACATCAGACAGTGGGCAGGAATGACTACCATACATTTATTTAGAGCAGCTGCCGACAAAGTTGTATGGACCAACGTGATTGCCAACATCCACAGAGGATAGGCACCAGAAGAAGAATATAGGCACCAGAATACTGCAGAATACTGGGTGTTAATTTAATGCATCAATGTTAAAGAGTTTTATAATTCCAAATAATTTTAGTTGGGAATGAAGCACAAACCTAAAAACTATCTCATTTTAATTATAGCATTATTTTTTTAATTTGCCTTCCTACTGTGCCTTGTACGTGACTGTGTTTGATTGCAAACGTTTATTCCGTAATCATTCGTATATTTTGTAATTATTTCCATTACTTGGAAATCCCATATATTTTCGCAAAACCCAAATTAGAGAAACATATTCGTCTACATTCAAAATAATTCCAGCGGCATCTGCATCAAAAGAAAATATGCTTATAGGTGTTGTATTGGTGTACCATGTCTAATCATATTCTGGTTCTTCTGGTGCTTTATATTCCTCATGTGTAGTTGATTCATTATCTTCACTACCCGAAACTCTTATTTTCAGCAGTGTTAGCTTCAGATTCAGATTCTCTACTCATTTTCTTAAAAAGTTTCAGCAGCCTAGCTCGAATTTTTTTAAAACTGGCTGTTTTTTTTTGTAAATAATAATACATTTTATTTTATAAAAATTTACAAATAAGTAAAAATTTTTAGTGTATAATGTTATATAATTTTATTAAAAAATAATTCAAATTTATGCAAAAGGAGTACAATTTTTCCAAAACGTCTTCGGTCCAGTCGGATCACCATCCGTGAAAATTTTTAAAAAGTAGTTAAAACTAGCTATTGAAATATTTAAATTAGATGACAATAATGGTTATATTTATTGGCGATAACACAAAATTGATGTTATGAGATTACACCTAAAGAAAACATACGAGTACTTTTTCCTGTTTGAAAAAAACTTCTTTGTCCACCGGGTAAATCAAGCCCACTTTACCCGGTGGGCAAAGTGGGCAACCAATTAAAATTTTTTATTTATTTTATTTCTATCAAAAGTATAAAATCAATAATATACAAATACTTACCAGTATCAATGATAAATATCGTTAAATGTATCAATAACAGCTATGAATTTGAGAGAAAACACGATCGCACTACTCCCTTCACAACCACGTGCATACTGAAGCTTCAAGTCGTGTAAAACAAAGATGGAAACAAACGAAACAAGTGGAAAACGAAATACAACATAAAAACTTGTTTACAAAATAACACTAGGCTTCTACTTTTTCAATAAATTCATATTCGTGCTGTTATAACCAAGAACAACGGTTCCATTTTGGACGGCTATTGCCGTCATCTCACATAGTGAACTACTCTTTGACGGCCACAGACACAAGTGTCCTTCAACATGTTAAGATTTCAGTGTAAAGAAGATTCAACAAAGATAAAGTAGGACAGTTTGAGTAAGTTTAACATGCTGTCAAATCCGTCCTTCCGCCACCTATATCGGTCATACAATTACCTTCACGGGATAATTGTTGGCAGGCACTAGAAGGCCATATCACCACTTGCGTTTCCAGGAGCAACTATAACTCTTAAACATTACGCGGTCTTCTGACCTGCGCATTCCGCGTTGGCAGGATTCGAAGCCCAGGGAACCCAAAAAAACCTAGACGCCATACCTATCCTGAAATCCGTGTCAACTCAAATGTATTTTGACGCAGAGAGTAAAGTCTGGGGACCCCCCGAACAATGACCATCCAATAGGCCCCGTTTGGATAGAGCAGAATAGGATATAAAGGGCATGGCAGCATCAGAATATCCTATCCTATATAGGGCAGAACCAATGCCCCTGCGAGTCCGTCTTCAGAAGAGGTTGGCACGGTAGCGATACAGTAGGCCTTTATCCTCTACGCAGTACCTGTATTGCTGCACAAATACCTGCCCGCGATCCCTGTAAGGGCGAACAAGTGCACGCAGTTGGAATAACGGACCACCTCGCACATTTGTCAGGTAATCGCCAAAGAGCCTACTCTTGTACCATTCGTCTTCACTACAGGCACGTCTTCCAAGCGCAGGTCCGGGGTTGGTCGTATTGAACTTACAAAATCTCCTGCGCAGAGATTATATGGAACGAAAGCAGAGTGGTCCAATATGAGCTCGTCTGGGATACTAGGAATGCAACCCGTGGATCATTGAAACTTATGGACTCGTTTCGCTTCTAGTAGCCCCCATACATACTACAGACACCTTATGTCAGCCACGTTACTGTTCCTACGTACGAATATATGAACTAGATGGCTCCCTGCTACCCCAACATCTCGAACGATGGTTCAGCATCGCACAATTCATCCCATTAGTCGCCTCTTACGACAGGTAAGGAGCAGCACCCTAGCGGTATTCGTTTCTTCCATTCAATCGTAAGAAGCTACTAGGACTTGGCCGCCGCTAGACCAATATCTATTAGACATTACAGTTACAAATAATCGTCTAATCAGACACTATTAGAAAAATGTTGATACCTTTGATGAAATAGAAAAAATTAACACAAAAATCTACAACACGAAAGTTACAATTTGTATAACATTTCACTATATTCTTAATCCAAATGAGTTCGGTCCTGCTGAAAATGTGACATAGTTCGAATACGACTAAATCCACTTAAATTGTTCTTTTTATTTTCAGGTAGGGGCAAATCTATAAACAGATTGCATTCACAGAAACTTGGAAATATTTCGGTATATATAAGATTTGCCAAGTTTAGTGTGTAAGTTGGATTGATTGCGGGTATTATTTTATGTCGTGTTTTGTGTTATGCCATTCAATTTTCCCGGAAATACCCTGGATAAAACTCCTGTAAAAAGTGCCAAACTTACTTAATGCGGAACGTTTTAGATTAATATATTGCTTTTGTGTTTTATGGTTCTTTTTATTATTTGTATAAGAACGTAAAAGTTTATTACAAATACAGTTCCGAGATTGGCAGAAATAATAAAAAGTGGATACGCAAACTTGGTGGGTATGCTTTCCTTACTTATTTAACGTTATCTTTTAGAGATATGTCATTTCGATAGCCTTAATGTATTGAGTTTTTCTTCTTCATCTTTATCAACCCATATTCATCTACTCTTGGACCTAGGTTTCACACCAAGTGTCTCCACTGATCTTTGTTATGCGCTTTACTAATCCGCAGTAGTTCCCGACATATATCCATCTTTTCTGGGGCTTATATCTTTTGATGTTGGTTTATCTTGGTTTTCACTCATTTATTCTGCGTGTCTATCTTTTTTCAGATCGTCTTGTCCCGTTTCGAGATCAGCGTTATTTACTTTTTTGTTAGTTCTGTTTGATCTGTAATGTTGGGTCCGTTTATTATTTTGTATCGCAGTGAAATCCCCAGATCACTTCAATTCAATCACTTCATCGCTCTCTGTGATGTTCGCGAGTACATACAAATAACATAAAAAATAAATTGAAATTGAAAAAAAAGATTTACTCCATATAGAAAAACTTGACAAAAAAGAAGTACGAAAATATAGCATATTCGAGAAAAATCCCAAAATGTCTCGAAAAGACTGGAACTTTTATTCCAGTTATATTCGAACAATGTATATAAACATAAGAAGTTGACAGTTCAAATTCAAGTACCATTTCACTTTTTGAATAGTTGTTATTGATATAAAGTTTATAACAAATGTTATGATATTCATCATCACCATCATCAACTAGCCTCTAACGTCCACTGCTGAACATAGGCCTCTCTCATGCTTTTTCGCTTAGTCCGATTTTGCGCCATCTGAATCCAATTTGTGGTCACTCTTTTTATGTCATCTGCACCATCTCGTTGGGGGTTGACCTCTATTTCTTTTAACTTACATTCATTCGGGGTCTCCATTCCAAAATTCTTTTTGTCCACCGGTCATGAACTGATCTTACTACATGACCTGCCCAGTTCCACTTTAGTGTTGTTATCCTTTCAATAACGTATGCTACTCCTGATCTTTTGCGTCTAGTAGCACTGGGTATTCTATCACGTAGAAAAACCCCCAACATTATTCTCTCCATTGCCCTTTCCGCAACTTATAGTTTACTCACTGTTATTCTTGTGACTGTTAGGGTTTCTGCGCCGTAGGTCATCACTGGCAAAATACACTGATTAAATACTTTTCTTTTCAGACACATTGGAATCTTAGGCCTAAAAACATCCTTCATCTTTCCAAATGCAGCCCAAGCGAGATTTATTCTTCTTTTCAGCTCGATTGTTTGGTTGTCTCGACTTATTCTGATCTCATGGCCAAAGTATTTATAGGAGTCAACTGGCTTAATATCTTTGTCTACTACTGAGATGTTTTTGTTGTGGACTAAATTTGTCATAAATTGTATTTTTGAAAAACTTATTTTAAGACCAACTCTTTTTGTGGCAGTATGGAGTTCTTGGAGCATTATCTGTGCCTGATCAAAGCTGCCTGCAATAAGAACGATATAATCTGCAAATTTATTTTAGGTTATTTTTAGGTTAAGGTTATTTAAAAATTTTCTATCTACATTGATGCCCTTTTCGTTCCAATCTATAATTCATCTGTTACACAACAGATGAATCAACAGCTGAATCAGCAGATTGTCGAAACTACAAAATGAGCAAATACTTACAAGCAAAGTCATTAATATTTAAGCGTCAATAAAAACTAAAAATTCTAATACAGGAAGACTGGGAATACAAAGTATCGTTTAACTTGCATAGTATGGAAAAGGAATGATAAACAGCCCAACAAAATGAAAACATTTGGTACTTGAAAAATATTGAATTATAAATATTTTTAATGCCTTATTTCAAAAATGACTTCTTTTTTCATAGTAGTTTTTTTTAATTGGTTATATAATTTTAAATTCTCCAAAAAAGATATAAACATTGGCACCTAGAAATCACCAGATGCACTTACAGTAAATATGATAGAACATGCATAGAAGGGCTGCAAAACTTAATGAACAAAATAACAGAAACAAGTAGAACCTATGGACTGGATATAAACACCAGAAAAACCAAGCTAATGATCATCAGCAAGAAAAACATAACTGGAGCAAATCTGTATGTGAACCAAATGAGAATTGAACGTGTCTCACAATACAATTACTTGGGAACTATAATCAATGAGTCGTGGGACAATACCCAAGAGATTAAATGTCTCATCGGAAAGGCCAAAAGTGCATTCTTGGCTATGAGCTCTGTGTTAAAAAGCCATGACCTCACCCTGATAACAAAAATAAGGCTCCTTAAATGTTACGTATACTCAGTGCTTCTGTATGGAGTAGAAACGTGGACATTGAAGGCAGAAACTCTATCAAAACTTCAGGCGTTTAAAATATGGTTATACAGAAGAATCCTTTAGATACCATGGACAGACAAAGTCACCAATGAAGAAGTACTGCGGAGGATGAACACAACCGCGGATTTGGTAAACATTGTGAAGAGCCGTAAGCTGGAGTACTTGGGACATATTATGAGAAATCAAGGCAGATACGAGCTACTCCAATGCATTTTGCAGGGTAAAATTGAAGGAAAAAGAGCCCCAGGATGAAGAAGAATATCCTGGCTTGCTAACCTGAGAGCATGGTATAGAAAGACCTCAACACAGCTATTTCGTATAGCACCCAAAAAAAATTATCATAGCCAGAATGATCGCCAACGTTCGGTACGGACAGGCACCCTAAGAAGAAGATGCTATTCTAGACCTAAGAAACCAATCGAATATAATAACCGTCCGCGCCAGAGAGGAGCTACTGCAGATTTTGATACGAACAAAAATAGAGAATATAAACAAAATATAAACATCATACTAGAAAACGGACTAAAACATGGAAATATAAATAAAGAGTGGGAAGGGCGCAATAAAATCATGAAAGAGGCAGCTGAAGAATTACTATTAATAAACGGACCTTATACAAAATTAACAAAAGATCCAACAAAGTCTTTGGAAAACAAAATATATAGAACTTTATTCAAGTTTAAAGATGTTTTAACAAGTTATCAGAGAGGATTAATTACACCTCATTACAGTAAGACTCCTCATTTTTATGGAGTACCGAAAATTCATAAAACGAATATACCACTTAGACCCATTTGTAGTACCATGAATTCTCCTTGTAGTGAACTATCAAAATTTTTATTAAATGTTTTAAAACCATTTACAAATAAAAATGACACATTCATAAAGAATACACAACATTTTTTAAATAAATTATCAAATATTGAATTTAATTCAAATCATACTTTGGTAAATTTTGACATAAATAGTTTATTTACGAATGTGCCATTAAATAAGACTTTAAATGTAGTCAAGACAAAATTAGAGAGTGATGATTCATTGGCAACTAGAACAAGACTAAACATATCGGCTATAATGGAGTTATTAACATTATGTACTGATAATACATATTTTCAACTAAATAATGAATTCTATAAACAAAATTTTGGTCTAGCAATGGGCTCTAGTTTATCTCCATTCTTAGCCGATATATTTATGGAAAATTTTGAAACAAATATCATTTCTAAACAAAATTTCAAACCCACAGTATGGTGGAGGTATGTAGATGATGTATTCTCAATATGGCCTCATGGATCAGAGTTGTTGGACACATTCCTAAATGATATAAACGATAAAGAAGAGACAATAACATTTACCATGGAAAAGGAATATAATAACACGCTACCTTTCCTGGATGTTTTAATCTCTAAGAACGATACTGGATATGAGACTCAGGTGTATAGAAAACCAACACACACCAATAGATATTTAAATTTCAAATCAAATCACAATATTAATGTAAAAAAGGGAATAATTAAATCCTTATACGATAGAGCCAAAATTACTTGTTCTAATGAAAATTCGTTCTTGGAGGAGAAACATTTGTTAACATCTGTTTTATTAAAAAATGATTATCCTTTATCGTTTATAAATAAGGAATTTTCAACAATCGATCGAATAGAACAGAACAACTTAGAACGAGATCCTACAGCATACACAAGGAATAATATGAGGAAAATAACAATACCGTACATAAAAGGACTACCAGAAAAACTTAAAAGGATAGGAAATAAATTCAACATTTCAACAACATTCAAAACAACAAACACGTTGAGATCTATTTTGTCCAAAACCAAACCTAACAATGAACAAGAAAGGACAAAGAATTGCATTTACAAAATACCTTGTGAATGCGATCAGTTTTATTTAGGTGAATCATCAAGGCCATTAAATGTTAGAATAAGTGAACATCAATCTTATATTAAAAATAAAGAATTTGATAGATCTCAAATCTGTAAACACGCATGGGATAATGAACATAGGGTTCAATGGAGTAATTCAAATGTAGTCCTAAAAGAAACGGATGGTAAAAAAAGAAAAATCAAAGAAGCGGCTCTAATTATGCTAAATGAGGCTAATTGTGTCGCAAATTCCTCGGCAGAATGTAGTAGGATCTGGTTACCAATATTGAAAGAGGAAGTTATTAATAAGAAAATACCAGTATTAGTAAGTCAGTAACATATAGAGGATACATCATTTATGTTTTTTAAATAACGTAACATATAAAATCAGAATTTTGATGTTTGTTGAAGGTAAACTAAATTCACGAACAAATACTTACAATGTCGGGATAGTATTATGAGGTTTTTTTCTTGGTTTTTCCCTCATAATTTACTATGGAATCACTAACAGGAGAATTTTACTGTCATCATGTCATGTGTTTGTCTTTTTAAAGACGAATTACATGCTATGATTTTTTCTGACGGATATTCTCAAGTTAAAGTTGATTTCATGTAATCGAATGAACTATCTTATAAGTAAAGTCGTCCCAGGAGCGCAACTCAACAATATTGGCAATATCATTTTAAAGTCGTCTACTTTAAAATGCATAATGTATGTCTGAATTGTCAATATAAATGAGTCAGATAAAATTAAATTATTAGAAGAATTTTTCACTATGTAACAAAAAACAAAATTTGTTTAATTTACTGTTTGTATTTTGAGAACGATTTCTGAAGTGGAAATTGAAACGTCAATAAACGTATTTTTATCTTTAATTGTGGCTCATTCCCAGTTTAATAGTAATTAATAAATAACTGCGTAAGAAAGAAACGAAAATCCACCACAGAAAGAAAAGAGAAACTATAAACAAAGAACTTCCACCATTACTTCTACTACTACTTTAAAATATAAGTAAGCCAATAGAGACGAAAAAGGTTTACCAGAAATTAAGCAAAAAAGACTTCAAAATAAAACAAGTGAAGAGATAAAGAGGGTAATATCTTGACAGATCAGCAAGAAAACCTAATAGGATGGAATTCCCTGAATGCGACTGAAAATGTTTTAGATTATATTGATGAAATTAGATGGTCGTTTATATTACCATTTAACGTTTTTCTAATATTGCTTTAATTATGTGTTCTTAATATGCCATTGTCATCAGTTGGCGCTACACCCCTACGTGAGCCTTGGCCTGCTTCAAAACATTTTTCCATTCTTCCCTATCGAGTGTCTATCTTCTCCAGCTCCTCACTCCAATCTCCCTCAGATCTTCCTGTATATCGTCCAGATATCTGAGTTTAGGTCACCCCCATCTTCTTCTTCCGACCGGCCTGTTTAGCTTAGTTATTTTAGTAGGATCACTCTCATTCATCCGCATAACGTGGCCCACCCACCTTAGGCGGTTTATTTTGACAATCTTCACAATATCTGCATCACCAAAAAGTCTATAGAGTTCAAAGTTATATCGCCTTCTCCACAGACCCTGTTCGTTTACTCCGCCATATATGATCCTCAATACTCTTTTTTCACAGACTCGTAGTAACTCTTCATCTCGGGTCGTTATTGCCCATGTTTCCGATCCGTATGTGAGCACTGGGCGTATTATTGTTTTATAAAGATTGCACTTTGTTGCTATTAACATAGACATATATCTGAATATGCCATACTCTAAATAAAAAACAAATTCTCCGCTACTGACACGATTCTTGGTAAAACTCATTGGAAGTTGGAACTTAAGAGATCACGCGTATGACTCATTTCATTATTTATTTGCTGGAATATAAAGTCAAAAACAAAAGTCGAGGATATGGCAACCAAAATTGCCAAATTCAAATAGAGCTTCGTAGGCCCCACTGCTAGACAACAGGATTAACGTTGAAACGCCAAAATACAAGATTAGAGACCCTACAAAGAAAGACAATCAAGAGGAAGAGGGGTATATGACATAAAAAAAATAGAAATTGTAACAAATTTGAAATTTGGGATATAGATCGATGGAAGGAGTTGGGGGAGGCCTATGTCCAAAAATGGACCATAGAAGGATAAAAAAAAGAAGGAGAATAAGTATGAACTAATATGTTTTACTCAAAGACTACATTAAAAAAAATTGCATTTAGAAAATATCGTCGTATTTTATATTTCAGTTCTTCGTTTATTAATAAAAAAATTCATTTTAATGTGCCTAAATAGGGTAAAAGCACCAATAAATGAACATGTAGGGATAAGGTAGACAACTTTTTTATTTTTTTTTAAACAACATACACATATTTCTGTGGTCTTTGTGGAAGTTTCTAACAAAGAAATAATAAAATTGTTATATACTAATTGCCAGATATGTTTTTATTATACTCATTTTACGTTATTGTACAAAATATTAAAAAACTTTCAAAACACCAGTAAATGAACAGCAGAATCTAATGAATAAACAACACATATCCAGTAAATAAACACAACTTGGAGACACATACTGTGAGTATTATAATTATGTTTTTATTACAAATATAGAAATATGGATACCATTTGTATTTTACATCCGTATAAATTATTTTCCTTAGATTATACGGGAGTTATATTGTAAAACCCTATAGCATTCACTTTATTAGGTTATGCAATTTTGAACAAAATGTTTTCTGAGGAATACTATATTTGATCTGCAGTTTGGAGCCATTTCCATAATTTTCCACTGAAAGTTTATACCATTGTTGTTACTTCATAGTCACTTGACCATCGTATTTTACCATAACAAAATCACCTATTTCAAACATCACTTGCTTGTTATCAGGCGCATTATGGTTCTCTACATCAGGCAGAATTATTTCTTCTTCACTTACTAATTTTGTATAGATATTTTGTTTGTTTAATACTCTTTTCTTCTTAACGCGATCAAACTTGTTGTTTTTCTTTCCTTCCAATTTTTGTTTCCGTTCTTCTTTTCTCGCCTGTATTTTTTGTAATTTACCCGTTTTGTCAATCACTTTTTTATTATAATAGTTTTTCCATTCCTTAGACATCAGTGCGAAACTCATTGCTGTTTTTGATTTGATTTTATGTCCAGTTTTTTCCAATCTTGGCCAAATTCCATATTTCTTTTTCACCTTAAACATTATTTTTAATCCCTTCATTAGAAATTTCAGACTAACTTTATATCAGATAAAATATTTATGCATCTGCCTGTAATATTCTTTTCATCTTTTTGGCTATCAGTATTGTTATTAGCTTTATCAGTATCATCGGCAGTCTTTTTGTGCTCGTCATTTCCCATACTTTCACCAACCATATTTTCATGAGTTCTAGATTCTGCATCTTTATTTGAAACTAATATTATATCTTCTTTTCCATCTTCAGTCGAATGAGTACAGCTTTCTGATTTGCTTTCATACAAAATTTTCGTAAATTCTTGAGACTGAATATATTTAAATTCGGTAGTTTCCTCACCTAGAGCTATTTTTCTAAACTCAGATTCATTTATTTGAACTTCTTTATCTTCTATTTCACTCTCATGTGCTTGAATTATGCTAGCGTCTTGTGAATTGTTAGCAATAAATTCTGTTACTTCTTTTATTCCTATACCATTGTTTGTACCAAAATAGGTAATGTCATCGAATCGGATAGGCAACTGATCCGTAACTGATTCCGTTAAATTTAGTAAGGGTTTAGTATCGTTTAAGACACTGTTTCCTATTTTATTTGTACAAAATATGTATACACTGCGAATGTCACTTATTTCATCGTTACATTGATCATTAAAAAAGAATTTTAAAACTTTATGGTTCTAATGAAATACTGATTGGATGGTTCCTTGGCTGGTTCTAATTCATTAGTGTTTATATTTACCTCTTTTCTAAAGATTTCGTTTCTTCTGAATGATGACGATTGGTGTAGTCGACGGCATTAGGTCTAACGGATATAAACCGCAGCGTCTAAAGGCATTCTTTATTATTTCTGAATTTATTGATTGTTCAAATGCTCTTTGAAATAATGAAGTAAATGTGACTTTTGTAACATAATTGTTATTGGATTGCTTATGTTCTCATTGAATTCTTTTCCAAGCAGTTTTAAGCACCTTGAACATGCCGATGTCGCAAGGTTGCAATACGTGAGTTGCATTCGGTGGTAGACAATACACGAGTAGTTGCTTTTCCCTACAAAATTCGTATAATTCGACACTAAGGTGAGATTTAGGACCATCTAGGAATAATATCACTGGCAACTGTTTTTGTTTTCAATTATCCAGGGATAAAAACAATTTGCGATGTATTCTTAAAATGTCTCTGACACCATCCAGCTAGAATCAGATTTACTTATGAAGAAAGTATTAGGCATAAACATAGACACATCTCTCGGAAGTCGTTTATATGGTACAATTACTAGTGGAGGGACAGAAACACCAGATGCTGAAAAATTGCAGAATACAGTAATACTCTCCTTTTTAGGGGCACTATTTATGTTGTAAAAATCTTTGAAACCCTTTGATCCTAAGAACTTGCCTCTCTTGGGACAAAACTGTACACCGGTTTCATCAGCAGTATAAATTCTTGCTGGTTCTGAAATCATGTCTTTACAGCCCTCATTATGAAGGTAATCATTTAGACCGTCAAACCAATTACTTATAGACTCTTCAGTAACTGAAGCAGCGCTTAAGAAATAATTTTAGTATTTCGTTTCGCAATAGCTGGCCTTCTTGGCTACAACCACTTTTTTCGGGTTTACCGTCAGTAAAACTAGTGATTCTGTTACAGTCTCTTAAAATAAACCTAACTGCATTTTGTACTTCTTCCGGATGCATGGGAAAACCAAGTTTTGCTTTTACAATTATCCAGTCCTCTAGTCTTTTTTCCTCTTCTTCTGTAACTGTAGCTTTGGGTCCCATTTTACAAAGTAGTGGGGTAATACCTCTTATTTTGTTATTCAAAGCTGTTTTTGTTATTTCAAGTTTTATAGTGGCTGCGTTTTGTGACAAAGTACCCGTTCTAATTTCATTAAGAGGGAGTTGTAACTGGTTTTCTGAATATCTAAATCTTTGGTAGGGCTTCCTTGCGGATGACTTTGTTGGTGTTATTGAACTTTTACTTAAAGCCCTGTTTCGTAGTTCACTATGTAGGGTAGCATTAGGAATACTATATTTCTTGGCTGCTCCATTTTGGCTAAGACTATCACTTCTAACTTCTTTAATAGTGGAGGTTAACTGGTCCTCAGAATATTTTCGTTTGCCAATCTATGAAAAAAATCAAATTAGGCAGAAAAAAAACAGTAAATACCAGTGTTCATTCACTGGGACAAGTTTGAAATCCATGACACCAATAAATGAACGTGGGGTAAACCCCCGTCCATTTACTGGATAAGAATGTTAAATGTATTAGATGTGAGAGTATCATTCAAGGGTAACCACTTGATGTTTTGGTTACACAAATTCACGCCCCTGTACACAAATTCACGCAATATTCAAAATTGACTAAGGGTCCTAGTAAATGAACAACCCTTCATTTACTGGAATTCACAAAAATATTAAGCTCCAGTGAATGAACACACAAAAATACGTTAAAATAACCTATAAAATGTATCTACCTAGTTAACAATTACAAATTTACACTACTTACAACTACTAAACACTATAATAGATGCACCTTTAACAATAGCAATAACTAAAATCTAGAAAATTTTACAGTGGTTTAGTACGTAGGGGAGGTTAGTACACAATAAGACAAAAAACACATTTTTATGTCTGACGTTGACATTTTTGAATTTTTCTACAAACTGAGTTAACCAGGCATCAATATGATTATTTCCTCAATATAATCTGAAATAAGTAGTCCGTCATGAGTGAAGAAACAAAATCTATGATTATTTTGCTAACCGTCTACATCTGTCTCATTGTGTACGATTGGTGGTACACAATGAATCAAGTGGTAATACACAATGAGTCAAGTGGTATTATTTCAATAATTTGTTAAAATAAATACATAGAATGTAGTTTTTATTATTAAAAATAGCAATTTGACATTTACAATAGAAAAACTGAAACGAAAGAAAATTTTAGCAGATCTTAATACTGTCAAACTTTACATCAAATTTGAAATAAGATGCAAGGCGCTTGTTTTTTTATCTACATTTTTTGGTTTTGGTAGAATTGATACAATATCTGACCTTGCTACTGCAGCAATGTCTTTAAATTAAGGAAAAATAAAGCAGCCTTGAAGCTTATCACTTTTTCTTAAAAATGACACTTTAAATTCATTACCGTCTAATGTCTTGAGAACTTTAGCAACATAAAATATATTGTTTTCAAATTTCACTAATACAAAATTATCAATGGAAATTTCTGTACTAGCATCAATGTCATAATCGTCTTCTAACTGTAAACTTTCACATTCATCGCCAGAAGAATCATCGTAATTTATTAGTTCTTCACCCTCCTCGGATGAAGTGCTGATAATATTTCCTTGGAAAAACTATAATAGGAGGCAGAAACGTACCATTCGCACATACAATTACACATGTAGTAATACGAATACCCCTTTCACCGCTAGTACAACTATTCAGCTGTTTTACACCTTTCTCCGCCACGACTTTCTTAGGTTTCTGCACTGTTGTTGTACTAGTCTCATCAAGATTATATATCCTGATATAAGACACAGCTAATGGATATCTAGAATAAACGGCATGTAAATTGTCGGAGAACTTGTTGACATTGTGTGGATTAAATGATGTTAATCTTGATAAACTGCAACCCTCTGGTTGACGTATACTGAGGTTCCCACGCCTATTTAAAAATGAACGGAACCATTGGAGTCCCGCTATTCTACCTTTGATCCAATTCGTTAGGAACAAGAATATTGAATTTAATTGCCATATCATATGCTACCTTTTGTGCTTGTGAATGGTTGTTAATCCGTAGCTCATTTTGCTACAAGTTTTGATATAGTCACACAGAGAAATTTCTTGTTCCTCTGTAAACACACGTCGTATAGCATAATTGGGTTCCATTCGATCATCATCTGGATTAGTACGTTTTTTTGCGACATATCTTTGTAATGTCTGAAATTTTACTCCGTATTCAACGGCAGCAATTCTTAATGATTTTCCGTCCAAAACATCTTGTACGGCACTTGTCATATCATCGGGGCTGAATGTCGCTCGACTCCTTGGTTTTTCTTTGCGCACCATGTCTGTAACAAACAGAATAAACTTTCATTCAACTTATACAACATATCATTATAGCATAAACACTTGGTACAAATTTTAGTAGTACACAATGGGACAGTCACATTGTGTACTATCACCCGGTGTCTCATTGTGTACCAAGTAGCATTGTTGTAAACAAATGCAAATAATCATATTTAATTTTTAGTTTTGAGGCATGACTATTTGAGGTTAGACTAACTTTACTGCGGTATTTCACGCATATACTTGCAAATTGATACAAATCAACAATTAGTTCTAATAATAAGTCAACAAAACTATATAAAAAGTAACTTCTTACCTTAATTAAACAGTTTATCACTGTAACTTTTACGAAGTCACGAATGAAATGGTGGTATTTTGACTGGCGCTGTAAAATGGCATTTCTGAGATAATGTTGGTTGCAGAATTGAAACTTGGCGGTAAATTTAAATAAAAATTAGAATGTCCTATTGTGTACCATGTTTCATTGTGTACTACTCTCCCCTACCGTATTAGCCAGTGTTCACACCACGCCGTTCAGTATACACAGTAAAGGTCGATTCAGACACATCAGCCCCGTCATAGTCTCGGCGCCGAACCGGTCCTGTTTAGTCACAGAACTATTAACTATCTGACAGCTGGGAAACTTTTTGTCAACTGATGAGTGTGAATGCCGGCAACATATTTGTATTAAAGAATATTTTGTATGACGGATTGTTCGGTTCGGCGCAATCACTGTGACGAGACGTGACTGATGTGTCTGAATCGACCTTAACAATCCTCCATTATAGTTTCTAATAATCACGTACCAGGTTTAAGCCAATCAATGTAGGTACGTCATAGCAAAACCCTCATAATAGTATCCATAAAGCTTATTTTAAGATATATGTTAAAAATTTTAAGAATTTGATATTTCTGTGTTCATGTTTATTCATTGGTACGTGTCTATTTACTGGTACCTTTACCCTATTCATTATTTTTTAATATCTTTAACGCCTATTATTCTAACATCTAAATTAAAAAATATAGTACCCGTCTGATTTAACTCACTAATTAAATTAAGTACGAATATTACATTTTCACGTTTAAAATTTGTTTATTAGAAAAAGCTTCCCTCAAATTTTACCTCTACTCTATTATAATTTCATTCTATTTTTTATTACACCCAGAACACTACTGCCACCTTGTAGTTACCATCTTTACTTCTCTTTAGGCGAGACGAGCCTTATCTAGAAATTATGGATTTCTCCGACAGTCTACATAAACTAAGTACAATAGGTCGAGACAAAACCCTTTTAATGGGCTCTATATCATTTCCTTCCGACGAGGCCGAAATTAAATTCTGCGACTTCCTTTACCCAACGCCAAAAACTGTGTTCATAAAATTTTAGGCCAGTGTGTTATTAGCAGAGATGTTTTTTTGTTTTTTTTTTAATAAAGGGATCAGTTAGGAATTTATTCGTAATTTGAAATATTTCATTAATACAGCAGAACGGTTTTATGCCGGTATGACAGTATTTACATTAACCCACTAGTTCTACCGTAAACATTTTCTCCTTCTATTGAGCCACTCCTGATTAAAACTTTTATTATAATTAAAATAAACAACTTGTGGTTTTTAAAGATTTCTAGTATCAAATTAAAAAGTGTAATAATATATAACAATATTACATAAAAGAATAATAAAGCTTTTTTAGTATGTAATTTTTGCTGTTATTAATAAGAGACGATATTTAGGTTAAACAAACAGAACAAAGCGGCTTACTGGTTGAAATAGACGTATATATTTCGTCTCTTTACAACGACAATTACTCTGGCCCTAATAAAATGAAACTATTCTAATATAAATGTTTTCTGGACCGCTATATTAAACTAAAGCAATTTTTGCTTTGCAGTACGATTTTATTGGCTACTAAAAGACGCTATAAAGAGTTAAATAAATTCTGTACCTACTTTTACGTTTGGAAAGTTTAAAGCCTGTTTGTTTAATAGCGCTTAGGTTAGAACGAAGTTGATATAGTTAGTGGTTTTAATGCTTCATGTTCTCCATAATTTAAGGAACCAAAGTTATGGCACAAAGGGTCTAGTCGGTTAAGATAGTGAAACATGTTCCCAGCAATAGTCCAAAAATAAAAATACCAGGTAGTTCTATATAAAAAAGTATCCGACCAAAAAAATTTTTAGACCCCTAGACCCAAACATAACCTAAAAAAAATTAAACGTGTTTTTTCGTAGCCCCATTCTATGGAACTGATCCATCCTATTGGCTTTAATCAGTTCCTGATAGACAAGTTATGTTCCACTTCCAGAGATTTTTTCCATATAAAGAGTCCCTTGACAAAAAAGAAGAAATATTAAAGAAAGAAATTTCAAACTCCGCCTTCAGTAAGTGCTGGGTGGATTGAGTAGCTCAGTAAATGCCTGTGCCGGTGCTAAGCGCGGATAAAGGAGAAGGGTTGAGGCGGTGGCTAGCAACTTATCCCTTGTCAAAAGAAATAATTGCTAAAAATTTCGTCCAAAAGCCTCGCAATACAAAGGATGGATCAAAATAAACACCAATGCAATGGAAAAGGAAAATGATATTGGCTACATGGAATGTACAAGAATTTCGAACCAAACAAGCTGAAGTATTCAAAGAATTAGCGGAAAGAAAAATAGATATATGTATTCTCGCCGAGACCAAGAAAAAGGGAAAAGGAAATGAAGAGATAGGAGAAAATACACATATCTACAATAGAGTGAGTAAAGATAACAGAGCTAAGAGAGGAGTCTCTATTGCCATTCGAAAAAATCTTAAAAACAATCTTAAAAACAACATCGTGGACTGAAGTAAATGAACAACTGCTAATACTTGAAATGAAAAAGAATGGGCACAACATCGAAATTGTCGGAGTGTATGTGCCAAATGAAGATGCATATCTAGAAAGTAAAGACGATTTCTACAACAAGATGAATGAAATACTCTCTGAAGTAAAAGAAAACTGTGTAATCCTTATACTAGGAGATTTAAAAGGTGGAGTAGGGAGAGAAGAAAATGACCGAATCGTAGGAAGATATGGGGAAAAAATAACCAATGACAAAGGAATGCACCGGTGAATGAATGCGAATGAAACAATGTCTCTCAAAATTATGAACGGATTTTTTCAACATAGAGACATCCACAAATTTACATGGATAGAGCCTATTAGTAATCTGCGCTCGATAATCGACTATCTAATTCAACGTCAAACTTCCCAGCTAAAAACAATGTACGTAAGGGTATAGCGTGGATGAGAATGTGGATCCGACCATCGTTTACTTATGGCCAACGTGATAGTTAACTATCGCAAAGACAATAACACTCAGATACAGAATATAGAAAAGGGACAAGAAGTAACATCCCCTAAATATAACCTAGAAAGCTTAAAAGAAGATCCAAGGAAGAATTATACCAGCAACATAAAAAGTCATAAGGCTGCAAGTGAAGCTTTGGGGTATAAAGACAAACATGAAAAAAAAAAAGAATCAAGAATGGTGGTCGGAAAATATGCAAATGATAGTACACAAGAAGAAAACTGCTTATCAGAAATGGATGTCAACGAGAAAGGAGAAAAAATACAAGATATATAAAAAATTAAATAAAGGAATGAAAAGAGAACTAGTGAAAAGTAAAAATAAGATGTGGGATCGAAGATGTGTAGAGGTGGATAGGTATATGGGTGAAAAAAGAGTTGGACAAGCGTGGAAGGTGATAAAGCCTCTTGGAAACACCATTATGAGGTCTTACTGACAAAGGATAGATGTAAATTCCAAGAGATCGAAATGAAAATAATATCCGAACATAGACAAATAATTGAGATAACAACCGGAGAGTTAAGCGATGCCCTTAAAAAATCGAAAAACGGTAAAGCAGCAGGACCTTGAGACATCCCAATTGACTTGGTAAAGTATGGACCAAAAATATCACATGAGATGTTGGTTTAACTATTTAACAAATGCTTAAAAGACATGGACTACATGTTTAGAAAACTAAAGAAAGAATATTAAAAATGGGGCCTCAATATGAATATGTCAAAGACATAGTACCTTCAAATAGAAGATGATGAAGAAGATCCAGAGTTAGAAATTAGAAACACAAAAACATACAATGAATATAAATATCTTGGATCTATAATATCTAAAGAAGGCACTACCAAAAGAGATATCAAAAACAGAACTCAGCAGGGAAAAAAGCGGTAAACATTCTAAACTCTCTACTATGGTTTAAAGATATTGGACAAGAAACGAAATTAATAATCTATCGAACCGTGGTAGAGCCTATTATGACTTATGGGACAGAAGTTTGGCAGATCACGAAAAAAGATAGAAAAAG
This sequence comes from Diabrotica balteata, assembly GCA_918026665.1. Taxonomy (NCBI): domain Eukaryota; kingdom Metazoa; phylum Arthropoda; class Insecta; order Coleoptera; family Chrysomelidae; genus Diabrotica; species Diabrotica balteata. The sequence continues at coordinate 117,107,078 of OU898278.1, forward strand.
AATAGAAGTAGTAGAAATGGATTTTCTAAGGAGAGTCTTATCCACAAAAGATCATATCAGGAATGAAAATATTAGAAGGAGGAGAAATACTGTATATTCCAGTGTAGACAGAATTAAAACGAGACAACTAGTGTAGTATGGTCACGTGAAGTGAATGAATGAAGATAGATGGCCAAAGAAAGCTTTAAATTATATACCACAACAAAGAAGAAGGGGAAGGCCTTCAATTATCTGGGAAGAAAATATACGGCACATAATAAGAGATAGAGCCATCAAGGAAGACAAATGGGTGGACAGAAAACGATGGCAGTCGAATTGCGAGAAGCGGCAGAGGCTGTAGGAACCTCGCTTATAAAATATAATATATAGAATTTTCAAGACGTCATTTAAAAATACCGAAATGTCTAGTAATGCCTGGAATGTCAGAAAATGTATATACACAGATGTTGTTGATAGTTTAAATGATAGTATTTTTAAGTTTATAGTTGTCATTGTGTTAAAGAATTGTACAATGAAAACAAGTTGGGTTGAAAATGGCAATTTACGTAACAATTTCCGAAAGTGATATTTTACGAGACGAGTACGAAGTTTCCTGGAATCCTGTTAGTCTCGTAAAATTACTTTTGGATCGTGTTACGTACAATATTTTTTCTGCAGCTGTTTTGTATGTTAAATAAAATATCTGGATAAACTTTACTTATAAGCGTTTATTAAACAATTTAAAGTTACTCTGGTGAATTCAGCATTAAAAAAATATAGTTTTGAATATTAATAACACAATTATAACAATTATTATTGTTAGAAATATTATCAGAAGTGGCAGTATTGAAATTAGTGTTAGACGTGTCAGTACTTTTACTATTTTTTGAGACTATCACAGACAGTTGAGAAAATAAGAACTTGATTGCAGTCATTTTCAATCTGTAAAAGTATGTGAATTTTATTTCTTAAAGAATTTTCTTCTTATCTCCCATTATAGTTTATTTTTATGAACGAGAGAGTAATTAGCATAATTTTAACTGGTACCTCCGACCACTCCATGGGCGTGCTCAAGATTAATTGAAAAATTACTTTGAATAATTGTAAAAAATTAATGAATTATTTGAGTGTTATAAAGTGTTATTTGTATGTAAACAAAAGTGACCTCTTTTATCACACACTATATTAGAACTGACTGGCCTACATTAAAAAGGGTTTTAAAAAATTCACATTTTTTTTTTATTTTTAAAAATTACAAAAGAGAAAAGGAGTTTTTAAAACCGTCTAAGGTATGTTAAATAGATTAATAAAAATATTAATATAAAACTTACAGCTACTTGTTACAAATCCAAATCAGATTCAGAAGATGAACTTTCAGAACCAAGATTTTTAATAACTGGCTCGATGATTTTATCAGTAATATTGTCCAGCTTCCACATTTTTTCCTCTTCTTTAATAGTGTGATTTACTGCCTTTTCCCAGTTTTTAGGTTTTACATTATTTACGGCCTCCAAATACAACTGTTTAACATCATGAATTTTAAAAGTGGTATTTTTTCTTGAAACTTCACTCTTTATCTGGGCCCATACCAGTTCAATCGGGTTTAATTCACAATGATATGGTGGGGATCTAAGTACTGTCATTCCACGATTTTTGGCAATTTCATCAATTTCGTATTTTTTAAATTTTTCTTTATGAAGGGCACACAACGAATAAAGCTCCTTTCTTATAGATCAGGGATGGTACGTAATATTTTTTGAACTCAGCCAATTCTGTGAGTCTTTTTTTAACCACTTGGTTGTGGGCAGTCCTTCTATAAGTCTGGAGTGATAAATTGCATTATCCATTACTATTACACAGTTCTTAGGAAGAAGATCTATCATTTGTTCGAACTATTCTTGAAAGACATCAGCGTTCATGTCTTCATGGTAGTCACCGGTACGAGTTGATTCAAAAGTTAATACACCACCTTCAACAAAACCGTCTGAACTGCCAATGTGTACTATTATCAGCCTGCGTCCCTTTCCTGATGGTGGGTTTAAACCAGTAGATAAGTTATTTACAAAAGCGTGCCTTTGACTTGTAACAGTTTCATCCTGCCAAAATTTATTTGGTGTATGACCCTCGTTGATCCATGTTTCATCAAGATAAAATATTTTTCTTTTTTGGTTTCTCATTTCCTTTATGGTTCTTAGAAAATGTCTTCTCCATATGACAATATCGCTTCTTTCTAATAAAATAGACTTTCTGTGATTCTTTTTCCAGCGGAAGCCTATTTCTTTTAAAAGTTTCCATAACGTACTGCGACTCATTTCTGGGTAATCCTTATCATCTCGAACTGAGACAAGAACTTTATCCAATGTTGGAAATTCTTGTCTAAAGAAGAATTCATGCACTTTCCGTCGAAGTCCTTCTTTAAAATAATATTCTATTTGAAATTTTGGTTTCCCTGGAGCATTACGTGGCATTTGAAAACTACTACATTTCTCTTCTTTAATAACTCTGTAAATCGTAGATTTCGCAACACCAAGTATACTGCTAACTAACTCAACGGTCTCATCAACACTTTCACATAAACGTTTGTCTGTAAATGATTTAAAACAATTAAATATTAATGTTTTTTCATTAACTGTTAAAGGACCAATTTTTCGGCGTTTACACGGCACTTCCAAATTTTCCAACACTAGTATACACAATAAACTGCACCTTGCAACTGAAGTACCTACTTTAGTGAACTGTTAAGAATTTTGAATACGCCACTTGGACCTTTCTAGAAAATGGAAAAACCCACTATCACATTTTCTGTGGAATAAGTTTAGAAGGTAATTATTTAGTCAATTACTGTCGTAGATTCCTGGAATTAAAGGATTAAATGTTTGATTGTTGAAACCCTTATTTCGTGGAATGCACTCATTTCAGATAAAATAAAACGTTTTATTTTATCTAAAGAATTAAACTTTATTTTGCAAATAGGTAGGTACTTATTAAACTTTTATTGGTTATATATATATATAACCAATAAAATAAACATCTTACATTTCTTGCAAATTCATTAGTACCTGTTAACCTCCATCACTCCGACACTGGCAACCTTATTTAGGGATTAGTAACCCTCACAAGTATCGTATTCTATTCTGCTCCAACCTTTATATCTGGTGGTCATACTCAATTTAAAATTGTTTTCCTATATACTTCTGTAAACTTGTTGACAAATATCTGTTTTTCATTGGGTAACCCGTATCAACAGTTTAGGGATTTGCATACATAATGTATTGTTTTATTACTCTCTCATACATAAAAATACACTATAGTTGATTTCCATTCTCCGTGTTTTTTCAAGTTCGTTATAGTACCACCACTATTAGCCAGTAAAGTGGCTGAGCTCCTTCGTAGACAGTGCCCGGTGTACTCTTTGGGATGCGGTGATTTAAAAAATTCAGCAATAGTGCCGGCAATTTTTATAAAAGTGTGCATATCAATAGGTTGTATAGTTCACCTTCCATTTTTGTAACCTATCTTTGTTAGAATCTATGGAAATCAACAAATTAAAAAAACAGATATAATTCTGAATGACCAACTTGAGACAAACAGTTCTCCCCTCCTCAACCTATTTCCTTAGAGACTATAAATTTGTAAACCCAAGCCAAAACTAGATCACTTGAGAAAGGCTATCAGCCGAAACAGCTGTAGTGATAAGATTTAAAATAAATTTTGTGGAAGTTTGAAAACAAAGTTTTCAGTGCTTTATTGTTACATTTAATTATACCTTTGTCATTAAGTAGATCTTATCTTCAGCTTCTGATAAAAATTGATCTATTTCTTCTTTATTCAATACTTTCGATTTTTTGGTTCCAGCCGATGGATTTTCTTTTAAAGAAAGCAATAACTTTTGGATAGTGGCTTATATCTATATTATTTTTAATGATAAGTGTGAACTTAAGCATCGACTAATTGCTACAAAGGTTTAATGGCTTCAAGATATTAGATTTTTTTGTTAGATATGCAAGAATGACTTCTTCATTTATAGATGTCCTTTTTATCATTGCTCCATTTTTAAAATAAATCGTAGACCAATTCATACCTCTTTCTTGACTTTACCGGCAATAGTTCATATATTGCGGCGCTAGCAGCTTCCCTAATTTCATCTGGGATCATTTCGGCGTCACTTTCACTGCTGATTTCCATTTCTTGGAATTAAAGAATGAAAACACACAAATCTTAAATGACAAGCGTTGTCATAATAAAATACAAAGTTGATATTCAAAGCCGTTACCTAGCTACCCAAAATTGTCCCGAAAGTGAAAAAATTAGTCCTGAAAGTAGCCACTTTCGGTACGGGTTGTGTAAAATGGTACTTTATGATTTAATAAATCATACCGAAAGTTTCATTTTCGGAACGGCCGCAGAAAAAGTTGTTTTAAAGAATTGTAACAGTACAAAAACTTAAAATTCTAAAATCAGTCGTTAACAGAATGACTAATGCGAAAATAAACACAAATCAAAATCGCGAATAAATTTGTAAGAAAAATTAAATGAAGCAAACGCTCAGGAAAAGATATAGATAGTTTTAAATACTCTAACAGTGGTATAGTTTATTATATAAATTAATACAAATACATTCGTAGATAATAATTAATTATCATTAAAAGATCATGAAATATTGTAATGGGTTACACAAAATTCTCTAAAATTAAACAATACAGAAATATCTGTATCGAAACTAGAGCATTTATATGGTAAATTGTTTAATTTACCGAATTACGTTCAAAATTGATTTATTGACTCATTAGGAATAATTTATGTTGTCGAAATGGTATCAACTAATGCAGATGTACCTCACGTAGTTGCACTTACTGCAGATGATCATAGTAAACATGATATATTCTGAACAATGCATTGTATCAGAATAGTCCAGGACACTAAATTATTAAAAGCTTTTTATTCATAAGGAGAAAACATGTTCTTTTATATTTGATTTTCTAAATCAAACTTGGGATAGTAAAGTAGGCTTTGGAGTCTTATTAGAACAGTTTAGTAAGCATGTTATATCCTAATTAATAATTTTTTTGTTTTTTGCAAAAGTTAAAAAGGTGTTTTGTGAATGTGTATTTTAACGATAAACATTGGTAAGCTGAGTCTATTTAAATATATGTAATTATTAATAATGTATATGTAATTAATATTATTGCGTACAAAATATTAGTAACCACATGATGGCATCCTTATCTATGTCAACTCAACTTAGTTCAACAATCTCTACAACCTAAACGTTACTCTTCCGTAATCAGACAAACAACAGCTAATGTTTTTTTATCAAGAAATCAAGTAATCGGATTTGATGCAATTGAAATACCAAAAATTGAAGATTACCTTTACAGTTTAAGCCTTCGACATTCGACCAATCAGTATTATTTTCTGTTCAAGGCTATCCAACAACAGAATATGCATTTATGCAAGTGAAAACATTTTATTATCAACCACGGAAAAATCTTCTTTTCTGTGGCAAAAAGGTTTTTTGTCTAATGCCATCTCTCTCTCTCTCTCTCTCTCTCTCTCTCTCTCTCTCTCTCTCTCACACACACACACACACACACATGGAAAAATCAAAATGAATCAACAACTCCTTAAGCCTTAAGAGACCGTTTCTCCACTACCAGCTCCATTGCAAATGAATGGTTTGCAGAACACGGAAGACCTATTGGCATGCGAAGTGTTTACCGACGAATGAGTAGTTTTAGCCTGTTTTCATATCGACCACACTGGGTCCTCCCTTTAACTCCAGAACACCGCAGTAACCGCCTTCAGTGGTGCAGAGAATGGTCACTATGGAATCAGGAATGGAACAGTATTTTCTTTAGTGACGAGTCTCGATTTTGTTTAGGCATGCACGATGGTCGAGCGAGGGCTTGAAGGCGACGTGGTGAAAGGAGGAATCCACAGTTTTTTGTTGAAAGACATGTTTATCAAACTATTAGAGTTATGGTTTGGGGTGCTATAGCTTATGGTTACAGGTCAACTTTAATCTTCAACAGAGGTAACATGAACGCGCAGCGTTATATCCAATGAGTTCTAGAACCCCACCTTTTACCCTATCTTGACACCCTGGCAAATCCAACTTTTCAACAAGATAATTCCCGACCACATGTTGCAAGAGTCACAATAGACTTCTTTCAATATAATGATGTCACATTGTAAGCATGGCCACCAAGATCTCCCGACTTATCCCCAATTGAGCACGCGTGGGATATGATGGGTAGGAGATTGCTCAATTTGCAACGTCCTCATCAGACTCTACAAGCACTTCGAGAGGAGTTGGTGGTTGCCTGGAATGAGATACCACAAGAGGACATTGACCACCTGGTCATAAGCATGCCTAGGTGCGTTGGAGAATGCGTAACACATCGGGGTGTATCCACACATTATTAAAGGTAAAAGGGCTTTAAAGCAATGCAATCATTTTGAAATTTTAATCATTTACTTATTATGCTTCATTAAGTACTTATACAAAATTTTATTAAAATAAAATTATTTAAACTGCGTGTTCGGATTTCTATGTCACTTAGTATATTTAGAATAATGGGAAAATTAATAAGGATGTATTGTTGAAATAATAAATTAGAATGTACGCTGAATAACTGAAAATAACTGAAAAAATAATTTGGACGGTCGATAAAAGTTTGACCGAACAAATTCCTTTGGTGGCGCGAAGAAACAAATGTGAGCGGGCACACACATCGATCGCCAAACGGCACGGCATCGATGTCGTGTGATGGTCGTGTGGCGATCGATGAATGTCACTGCATTCACGGCTGCCGTGGTCGTTGCCGTCGTTCCAAGGCGTATAGTATCAAATGACCGCGCGCACACACATCGATCTTTATCGACCGACCAGAGGACCAGTTGCGTTTTTTTTTGACACTGCTCGAGGTACATCGCCCCGTGTTGCTACGTGGTTCTGTGTTGCTTATTGTGATTTTGTGTACTCCACCTAACAAACCTTTGTGGATTAAAAAACGTCATCAAATAAATATCGTGTAGTGTGCGCGCATCGACAATTAAATGGCCTGCTAGATCCTGCGACTTAGCGCCTAAAGATTTCTTTTTTTTGGAGTTTTCTTAAAGAAAACATTTATAGCCATCAGTTTGAAAGGGCCACAAGTCTAGTCAAATTAAGGTCAAAAATACTTCATTTCTCTGCAAGCATTACACCAGCCCTACTCCAAAATATGAGGAGAAATCTGAAGAGATGAAATATTTGAGTGCTTAATTCAGTAATCAGCTTTCCTTTTTTTTAGTTTTTTTATCAGATTTTTATTTTTTGTTAGGTACATTTTATGTTTGTAGGTTCTTAATTAGGTAGTATTTTTTATGTTTAAGTTTGGAAGAGTTTTATTGTTTTTTTTTTATTTCAAAGTACAAACGATTCTTATTCTGCTTTTTTTCTTCTTTCTTGTCTTATTGTTATAAGCTTTATTCAAAAAAAAATTGTACAATTTTTAGTGACAATAAAGCATATTATTATTTACTTACTTATTTATTTGTATTCCTATTAAGGCTAAAAAATAACCAACAAATTAGTTTTAGAGCATTTTAATAAATGTACTCTAGAGATGTGATTGCAATGAATCTTAGTTTTTATGGTCAACGAAACAATGTCGTTATCTGTATACATAAGTTAGTTGCCCTAATAACAGATTATACATAATATTTTTTTTTTGTTTTGCTAATTAAATTCTGTAACCTGAGTTTTCCCATCCTCCACCACCCCTAGGAAGGCCTATGTCCAGCAGTGGCCATGATAAATGAAGACTGGATGATGATGATGATACACCTGAGTTTTCATATAAATTATTATATTAAAAATTAAAACTTTCTTACCCCAGTTTCACGAAACTAAAGTTATTTAAATCAAAACATTGTTTACTAATTTATCGGTTGTAAATGTAATATTCCTTGAAATGGGATCATAGTCACTACTAATTATACTATTATTATTGACCGGTTTTATTACACAATAAACAATAATTTATTGTTTTAAACCTCCGAATACACGTGAGGGCCTATAATTACTCATCGACCTAAAGCATTTGTTCCCAAATCTTTATTTATATAAATCACTTAGGTTTGTTGTAGTTATAACTTCCTTCCCCATCAACTACCACTCATATTTTTCTATCTGTGTTTCGTTTATTTTTAATATTAACAAAAAGGTGAAATTATATAAAAAAAACTATTTACATTATATATTAACCAAGCAAATTTTTGAATAATTACAGAATCTGACAATAGGAGACTATAACATTGAAATCATGAAAAATTTTACATATCTAGGTTCACTAGTTACCGCAGATAACAATACCAGTGAAGAAGTAAAGAGAAGAATACATATCACCAATAAAACATATAATGGACTAATTAAACATCTAAGATCTAACCACATCACAAGAAAAACCACATGTAAAATATACAAAACCCTGATAAAACCGGTCCTTGTATATGGATCAGAGACATGGAGACTGTCGAAAAGCGATGAGAACCTATTAGGTACGTTTGAACGGAAAATCCTTAGACACATATATAAGGGGGTGAAAGAAAATGACTAATGTGCACAGAAGATATAATTTTGAATTATACACAGCATACAATGAACCCGAGGTCATAACATCCATAAAGATGGGACGTCTGCGCTAGATGGGCCATGTTGAACGGATGTTGGAGACTGAAACACCAAAATATAAAATGAGACAAACACCAGTAGGGATAAGGTTAAATGGAAGACCCAAACATAGATACATGGAACAAGTGGAACAAGATCTGAAAACATTTAAGATTACCAACTGGCAAAACAAAGCAAGGAACAAAACAGAATGGCGGAAAATACTAGAAAAAGCCAGGGAAAGGGTGGTCGAGCTACTTATGATGATGATGAAGCAAATTTTTACAATATTTTTATACAATAAAATAACGTATATAGAATGTTTTATCTCATTTCACCTGCACCTGGTATATCTCAACTGGGGTTTATATACTATTTTTTTCATGATTAAGTTATTTTTTTGTCCATCTCTCTTCCTTTATAGCCTGTCACACTTGTACCCTTCGCGTCATAAAAAACTAGTACAACTCTTATAACCGAAAATCGTGTTTTTCAAGTTTGTAAGTCAATCTTATCACATATGTCATTCTAATTTCTAGGGCAACGGTTGCCTAGGGTTGCCAGTTCAAAGAAATATTGTATCAAATCAGCTAAAAGGAAAAATTACAGTAGATGCATTTCAATGTTCCCTGTGCCACTATCCTACATTTAAAGATCCTTTAAACATTTTGGACATTAACGCAATTCTCTCTCTGGTTATTAAACTGATTAGATAGCGCTTTTTGTTGTTAATGATAATAATAATACCTATATAAAAACTTTTAATATTTTTTATAGTTCTTTTTTTATTTTGATTTAGTGCAATTCCGTTATCTGTGATGGCAACAACGAATTGATTTACGAACCAAGTCTGAACACAGGTTTACATTGGGAAAAAAAGTGTACCAGTTTTATATGACTATCACTGTACTATCTGTACTATCAGCAGAGTAAAAGTTCTAACTCCTGCTGCCCTTTTTTTGTTTATCAGTCATTTGTCTAGTTGTTTCCCCGTCAGTACTCCTCATTTTTATTGGTTTTTTCGTTATCACTATATATTTCTTCCCTAAAGCCTGCCGGTCTCCACTTCCTGAATATGTACGTCTCATCCTCTTTATATTTTTTTCTCTTTCTCTCTTTACTAAGTTTTAGTTAATCAGCGTTATCAACCGGGTCACTCAACTTCCCTTCTGGATTGTTATTAATAGCTTCTAGTTAATTTATTCCCATTTTTATCTTCGCTTGGTCTAGTTATTAAGCCCAGTTTCTTATCTTTTCTTATCCTCCAAAACAGTCTTTCCATATCAAAAAAATATAACTCCAAGTAAAAGGGTTATACAGTGACTAGTACTCTCTAATATATGTCCGTCTATTCCATACTTATTCTTCAAATTTGAATTGCAAGTACTTGGTGAAAACCTTTTGCCACCCTTATCGTTTCTATAGATAGGAACATCAAGTCCAAAATTCCATCCTATATTAAGCTTCAGGCAGCAAACCTACATATCTCCTTTAACCAAACATATCTTATCCCAATATTTTGTTATTACCCATGAGAATATACTTATCTTCAGAAAAACAGACTTGTCAAATATGCAAAAATACCAAGCATTTAGCAAAATATTCTCCAGTAAAGGTAGGCATCTGTATCAAGTGACAAAACTTCAATACCTCACGATACAGAAGCAGGCGCGTACCCTATTAAAAATAGCAACAATCATGTGACTAAAGAAATAACTAGTGACATCCAGCGGAAGCAAACCCAACTAAACGAATAAGCTATGAAATATGAAACATTTAGGACAAAACTCATAACTAACCAAATAGAAACAGATCCAGTACCACAAAAACGCACAGTTTCCAAGCGTTCTACAACGTTTCCAACTTCTTCATTAGAACATATTTTTGAGTTACCAAAAAACAAATAAAAAGCGGTTAAATTAAACCAAGACAAGAAAGAGAAAAAAATGATAGAGGAAATGCTAAAACCAACACAAGAATTATTTAGAGACCAAAATTCCAGTTCTCCCTTAAACTATGAACAACTAATAGCTTTCGCCAAGAACAGTGCAGGATATTCAGATCCACTCAATATTGCAAGAATGTATACGAATGAAATTACTAAAGTCACAGTAATACTACCAGAAATACACCCTAAACTAAATGATCGAAAAATTAAAAGTAGATGCACCCGAATAAGAAATACAATTTTTTGACAAATCGATCCAGACTTTCATATCGGAGCAACAGGGACACTTCTACATATCAATATAATTAAAAAATAGAAGAGAACAAACAATCCTCACTCGCCTCCGGATTGGTCGTGCTCAGTTAACACATGACTACCTGCTAAAACGTGCTAATAAACCTGTGTAACATGTGCAAAAGTGTTTAACGCTAAAACATTGTTTATTGCATTATCACAAGTACGAAGTGCAACACAAAATATATAACACCACCAGCATTAAACAGTACTGTTGGAAGAGACAGGAATACAAAAAAGATTCGCGTTCTTCAAAGAATGCAAGTTTTTATCAAAAATCTAGTATTTTACTCTGTATAGATTTTGGCCTTTTTCTAATTATCTATTGTGATTGTTATTATTGTATTAAGTTCTAATTTTGTAAGACAATACATACACGCTAATAACCCTGCGTGGTTGATGTGTCATTTAAGGAAAAAAACGTTTGCTTTCTGTTTTGTCAGTATTCGTAGAATGTACTTTTGTGAAATGATATACATTATTTATATGAGAAATTTAGCTGAAAAGTTGTCCCTGTTTTCCTGAAGGATAAAGGTATAAAAAGAAGACTTTTTTAGTGAAGTCACACCTCGACTTATATTGTCTATTGTATCTATTGCAAAATGTTATTGTTTGAATGTTAAGCATAGTGGTTGGTCAGATGGCCAAGCGAGTCAAGCGGACGGACCGCATTTAGCTCACTGTTAATGTTCTAGTGGATTGATCATTCAAACCCTGGCCAAAAAGCAAATAAATTAAAGTAGTAGCATAAAATCTAAATGGATCTGCTACTTAAAATAGAATACCCTGATGTGTCAAATCGATCTATATGTAAATGAGCAGTACGCTAACAGCTAGGAGCTTATTGCTCGGTGTTACTCCTTCTTAGGTCTTACTCTTCGAACATGTGTGAATAGACTTTAATTGAGATTAAATATATTGACTCTTTTTTATTATTTCAGATGTCCTGACAACGGGCCCAGGGCCACCAGAATGCCTGCGGACGACGACTATGGCCGAAGACAGATCTCGTTGCCGCAATATGCCTCTCAATGTCAGTCGCCTTCTCGGTCCGCTCATTGTCCTGCTGGTTGCAATTCTGCCGAAAAGCAGCAGGATACTCTCACTTCTCATCGCTATTCGAACGATAAGACTCTGCTGGACGCACCGGCGACCAATGATCGTGAGCGATACGTTGCCGCGACGGAACGATTCGCACAGGATCGCGCAACCCCTTCGGAACGTTACTCCACTGATCGGTTCGGTTCGGAACGTAGTAACTCGGATCGGTTGCCGTCGGGTGAGCGGTATCAGGGTGTATCAGAACGGTTTCCTCTCGGAGAGCGACCGCAAACGTCTATTTCGAATGATAGACTTCTGCTCAAGGAACCACTGCAAACCTCAGGGCACTGTCAAAATGAGAATAAGGCGGTTTATCAACCAGAGAGGTACAGTTTTGATATTATATTTCTAAAAACATAGTTTTAACAATGCAACTGTAACTATTATTCTATTTTAAATATCTTATTTTTATTAATATTCAGTCGAAATTTGGCTAACTTGGTCTTTGTTGTTCAACTTAGTTAACTCAACAGTTATTTTTGTAGAAAATTTTAAGACAGCAATGCCTCATTAATAATAAGGTTAGCACTGTTTGAAGTCCATGAGAGGATTTTGAGAAGTAGTGTAGGAGTTTTGTAAAAATATATTGTCATCTTTATTTCTATGTCGTATGCATATAAACCCAGTTTATATGCATAATTAAAAATTGTGCGGAGGCGGACGTAGACGTGATCTCGTATCATTCTGATGATACACTGATCTTCCTCATTATCTGCGCTATATAAACCATGCTATGCTTTTCAGTTATGCGAGTCAAAATTGGTATTAAAATATAAATCGATTGGGTGCATCTAGACAGAATTTTTGAATTTCGTAATAAAAAAGTCACATGCTGTATACTCGTAGATGCTGAACCCCTTCTTTGCTAGGAAACCTATCGTGTGTTTTTGTTTTAATATGGACGTCATGTGTTGCTGAGATTTGAATGATTTGATCTGTAACATTAATAAAATACGGTAAGAAAGCTTCTCGTTGTTTGTCAATGTTGTAGTTGACACGTTTCTTTAAGCATAACTATTCTATTCCGATGCTGTTTTATCAAGAATGGTGATTCGAATTGTTATTTTAAATAATGATCCATTTAAGATGGTTTTCTTTAATTTCTTTGCAAAAGTTGTCAGTTCGATTTTCGTTCTATTTTCTCTCCTCCTTCCTCTATTTGTCAACCTTTATCTATTTACGCCTAAATGTAGCTCTTTCTTAATTGCCTCCGTATTTCTCTGTCTGGCGCCAATCTCATTTACTATTTGTTTACTACTGCTCTTCTCCTACCATCTACTATCTGTCTATGTGTCGAGTCCATCGACATTTTATCCTTACAACCTCGCCCATCATGTCCTTGACTTTTGTTCCCTGTCTTGCGGGAACTCTGGAAAATGCTCATAGCTATATATGGTGGCAAAATGCAGCGAAAGGTTGGATACGACGAACAAAGAGGGAGCTTAAGAAATTTTGTAAGCATCAATCGCTTCATAAAAGCACATAGAGCTAGATGGATGAGGTACGTGATGAGAACGGTAAGAAAAAAGGATGCCAAGGATGATTCTAAAACAATGCCCAATCACGAAAAAAAGAAAAGGGCCACCCAGAAAAAAATAGGTTTTTTAGTGTACAGGAAGATCTCAGAAAAGAGATAATTGATGGTTGGAAAGAAATAGGAAGAAGAATAGGACAAAAATAGGGATGAATGGAGAAGAATAGTAAGCCAATTTAGTAGACAAGCAGCCTGATTGGACAACAAGCTATCCTAGTTGATATAAGTTTTGTATTATATAAGTATTATATGTATTATATTAATTGCATTTTAGCCCTAGGCCTTCAAGACCTGTTCAGCTTTGTAAGTAAAGTATAAAATTTACTAAATTTGTAACTGTACACGACCCATGTCTATAGATTATTAAAGTGTCATCCATATAACGGTACCAACACAATGACATTTTATCTTCTAATTTCTTGTGGTTATAATTTTTTTCGTCAAAAATTTTGCAATATCCAAGCTCAACGGAGTTCTCATTCTTCTTCTTCAATATTAACCTCCTAAATTGTTTAAATGGTCAATTTTTCTTGGGTCTGCCAATACTTCTTCGTCCATTTGGTGACTTATCTCGTGCTACTCGTACTATTCTATCCTCTGCCATTCTACTGATGTGTTCGTTCCACTCCTGTTTTCGTTTTGTCACCCATCCATTTATGTCATCTATATTGCATGCTCTTCTTATGTTTTCGCTTCTTTCCCTATCCAATAGATTTTTTCCTGATATTCGTCAGATTATTTTTATCTCCGTTATTTCTAGTAGTCGTCTCGTTTTAGATGTGTCAGGTCTTGTCTCCGCCGTGTATGTTAATATAGGTCTAATTGCTGCTTTATAGATTCTTGTTTTGGTGTCTTGTCTTAAGTGTTTGTTCTTTAAGATTGTGTCATTAAGAGATCCCGCCGCTTCACTTGCTTTTAAGATTTGTTGTCCTACTTCTTCTTTAACATCTCCATAACTAGTTATATCTATTCCCAGACATTATTTATTTATACCGTAGTGGGTATTTAGATGTTGTCATACATTTGTTTTTTTTTGCTGATATTATCATATTGTATTTCTTGGTTGGTGTATTGAAGATATGTGTTAATATTTGGAGCTCGTCTTCTGTCTCGGCGATTAAGTCCCTATCAGTCTGTTAAATCCTCTATGCCAGTGGGGACAAACGTTTGTTATGTTTGTTATGTTTTGTATATGTCAACTGCTATTAAACAATGAAACTATGCCGCAACTCAATAATATATAATTGATCGATTGGACCGTAACTTGATGGAAATTCATTTTATGTAACAATAAAACACTGAAAACTTTGTTTTCAAACTTCCACAAAATTTATTTTAACTTATCACTACAGCTGTTTTGGCTGATTGCCTTTCTCAAGTGATCTATTTTTGGCATGCGTTTACATTTTATAGTCTCTAATGAAATAGGTTGAGGAGGGGAGAACTGTTTGTCTCAAGTTGTTCATTCAGAATTATATCTGTGTTTTTTAATTTGTTGATTTGCATAGATTCTAACAAGGATAGCTTAAGGCCTTTATTTTGAATGTGAAGAATTTTAAATTCGTCATTAAACGAATGATTGTGATCTAGAAGATGAAGTACGTATGTAGAATCTGTTTTTCTATTATTGAAAGCCCTTTTATGCTCTTCTATTCGTTTATTAAAGTTTCTACCAGTTTGACCGATGTAAGTTTTTGGGCAGACGCCACATTTTAGTTTGTACACACCACTGTGTAAGTGTTTTTATTTTGGCTCTTGTTGTTTTTGATATATTTGCGTAGGTTGTTAATTGTTCGGAAAGCTGGTGTTATTCCTTTCTTTTTTATGTGTTTGGCTATTTTAGTTGATATTTTGCCTGTATAAGTAATCGAGCAGAAGGTACTGGGTTTTTTCTCTGGTGGTGGAAATACTAATTTTAGGGCTTTCTTGTGTAGTTTTTGATTTAACATTTTATTAATTGTTTGTTCGTTGTATCCGTTGTTTACTGCTATTTGCTTGATGATATGTAATTCTGTCTCAAAGTTGTATTTTGTCATCGGAATTTATGTTAATCTATGTAACATACTATGATAGGCTGCCAGTCATCATCCCATCCATCACAACATAAACTGGCAGACTATCATAGTATGTTACATAACAGAAATTCCGATATCAAAATACAACTTTGAGACAGAATTAAATATCATCAAGCAAATAGCAAAAAACAACGGATACAACGAATAAACAATTAATAAAATGTTAAATCAAAAACTACACAAGAAAGCCCTGAAATTAGTATTTCCACCACCAGAGAAAAAACCCAGTACCTTCTGCTATTGTTCAATAATATATCATTAGGTCTACTCTGATGATATTTGATATAGTTCTATTGTGATAATATATTTATTTTCTTTTTCTTAATACATTCGCGATGGTAGCGATTCGTACTGCAGCACATTTTTCTGCATTTAAAATTTTCTTTTAAACTTAATTTAATATTTTATCTTGTGCAAATTAACGTTTTCAATCAACTTTAATTTCTCTAAATATTTAGTGCTAGTCTTAACATATTTTAGATAAATTTTCTCTAATATGTGATTTTATGCTATTAGTTATTATCTCATTGATATTCGTTGTTCTAGGTACAATTATGATAGGTCAACTAATCCAAGGTTCCCCGAGAGGTACACACCGATTCAAAATATTGGTAGTTTGGATAGGTACCACTCACACGGAACAGTGGACAGGTATTCAAGGACTACAACGCCTACTGACAGGTATCACACCTTATCGACTGATAAAGAAAGAAGCGCTAACAACGACGACCGTTACGTTTCTACCACAGATAGACACATGTCAAACACAGAACGTCACATGTCGAACACAGACCGTCATACTAGTAGCGGTTCCAAGACAGAACTTTGTCCTAGAGAAAGGGAGAGATCGACGAGTTCGGATAGAAATAACAAGGAAAGGGAGTATCAAAACCGATATGAACAGTACGTTAATGAGAGGCTGGGACAAGATCGCTTTCCAGCTATACCTTGCCCGGAAAGGTTCGCCACGCAAGAGAGAATTGAGCGACCAGAGAAGATGGCTTTTTCTCAGGTTTCTTATTTGGAACCACCTTCTCCAGCACCGGCTAGTGACAGGTTTGTTTCCTTTTTTACCAAAGTTTGATACATTTATTCAGATTTATAAATATTTTGACAAATCCTTCAATTGTGTGAAATAATGCTTGTATTTTATCTTTTTTTATTTTAAATTGAAATGAAAGACTCGCCCGTAACTAGTATTGCCCAAAATCGGTCTTGGTCTTGTAGTCTTGGTTTTGTTCTTACATTTTCGCAAGACCAAGACCAAGACCAAGGCCGCCTAATTTTAGCAAGACCAAGACCCAGACTGACCGTGCAAGATTTAAGCAATAACAAGATTAAGCCTGCGAGACTCTTGCGTCTTGCAATTAGAACCAAGCGAGTATAGTAGTTCGGGTATATGCTTAAAGACTCTATGAGACGCATAACAATATGTAATTATATATATATATCCCGTTTATAGCGTAATCCGCCTTTGGGTTTCCGTTCGCCAAGCCTGTCTATTCTGCCAGTCTTCTTCAAATAGATTTCTTGCTGACATGGCTTTTGAAATTCCTTGCATCCATGTTGTTGGTGGTCGTCCTCGTTTTCTTTTCTCTGGTGGTACCCATTCTAATATTTTTTTTGGTAGTCTTTCTTCCCCCATACGTCTAACATGTCCGTACCATGTCAGTTGTTGTTTTTCGATGTCTTCTATAATTGATCTTTGTACATTCATTTGATTTCTTATGTCCTCATTTCTCACATGTTCTAATCGAGACTTTCCCGCTGCTCTCCTCCAAAAATCCATTTCAACTGCCAAGAGGTTACCTTTAAGTTTTTGTGATAACTGCCATACTTCTGAGCCATACACGATTACTGGTTTCAATATTGTGTTATATATTCTTTTTTTCGTTTCCGGTCTTATATTTTTCTGCCATAGTACTGAATTCAATGCACCTATAACTCGTTTCCCTTTGGTTATTCTGTCTTTTATGGCTTCATCAGTTCTTCCTGTCTTTGTTAGTTTTACCCCCAAATATATACATTGATCGCATTTCTTAATTTTCCCGTCTTCTAAGTCGAGGTCATCTGCAGTATTTTCTCCTCCTATGCAAAGATATTGCGTTTTTTGTAAATTTACTTCGAGGCCCCATTTTTTGTACTCTTCCATTAGTTTTCTAGCCATATACTCTAGGTCTTCCTTGTCTTGGGCAATAACTACCTGGTCATCTGCATAATGCAGCGTGTATAACGTTTCATCCCCAATAGACAGCCCCATCCCTTTACACTTCTTTTTCCATTGCCTGAGTGCTTCGTCGATATATATATTAAATAGTATGGGAGATAAACAACAACCTTGCTTCAGTCCTTTTGTTACCTGAAAACCATTAGTAACCTTATTTCCTATTTTAACTTTTGATATTGTGTTGTTATATAGATCTTTAATAGCGTCGATTAGTGAAACGCTGATACTGGTTTTCTCCAATACTTCCCACAATTTCGCAACAGGCACGGTGTCATATGCTTTTGTTAAATCGACTAAAAGTAAATGCACTTCTCGAGATCTCAGTGTTCTTTTCTCGAGTATTTGGGATAAGCAAAAAATACTATCTATTGTGGATCGTCCCGCTCTGAATCCGTTTTGTTCTTCTGATTCTTCTTCTATATACAATATGTAATTAAAATTTGAAAATACCATAAACATGCATACCCAATCAAAATATTCATTAAAAAAACACATTTGACCTTAGCTAATAAAAAATATAACACTACGGACACCCACTTAATAATTCAATTTTTTCCCATTATAATTTAATTAGGAGGAATTTAAATAAACAAGTCTTATCGGTCTAAGACTAAACATTGTTTCTGCTGAGTGTATGATGAGCTCATTTAGTTAAACAAAATTTGCTGAAAGAGCGCGACTAATTTTCATAAGCAACGAGACAAATTAATAATTGATAATGTCGCCTACCGTGTAAACAAAATACCAATATATTTAAAATAACGCAGTAACGATATAATATAATTCTCAGTTTGTTATTAGATACTTAGGGATTTGGATAGTAACGGAGATAAAGTAACTACTAGTAGCTACTTTTTCGATATCACTAAACTTCATTCCCAATTGAGCTTTCCTTTGAGTCTAATGTAATAATAATTGTCTTTCATCTAATCCTTGTTGTTCCCGGAGCGATAAGTGTATAATTTGACATAAGGGACAAATATTCAAATAGTTCTAGTCGGAGTAGTGAGCGTTGGAATTATAGATCTGAAAGACCTAAAAGCAAATTTGATGAGTTTATCGAAATAATTCTTGCAACCCAAATTGCTTTGTGTAAATTGTGCCTACATAGAAAAGTTGAAATGAAAATGAAAAACAGAAACATGCCAGGTTTAAGGAAGCATCTAATACCTTTTCACAAAAAGGAGTTACAAATATTTTTTTTTCAAAAAAGACCAAGACCGCGAGTGCAGTACCAAGACCAAGACCAAGACCAGGTGTATTGGCGCAAGACCAAGACCAAGACCAAGACTGTCTAAGTCTCGTCTTGTTTTTGCATTTGGGCAACACTACTCGTAACGATAAGAATCATTTGCAATCAACTGACATGTAGAAAGAACATATATAAATGCACTCAACAAAGTTTTAGATTTGAAATAGAACTTAAATAATTTACTTAATGGATAACTAAAACATACAATAAATGTTGGATAAAACTTAATACTTCTAAAGCTACACAAAACAAAGGTCAACAAGTCAACAAGAGTCAACGTTACCTATTATTGGAAAGACAATATTAATGAGAACTGCAAATATAAGCAAAAAAATAAAAATTTAGATTTAAAACGCCTGATCTATCTTTTATAAGCCAAAGAAGCTTTTCTAGCTATTAAAACAACGAAAACGGGTAAGAATTTTGGATGCTGGATACTGCACAACATTTGCAAACAAAATATGTTAAAGTGTATGATGGAGTATAACGAATGAAAATCGATCGTAATAGTGCTATCGAAAATAAAAAGAAATGGTAACGGAAAAAAGATTGTTAAGAATTATATTAATATTTACAAAAGCAAACAGGCTCTAGTGACTATCTCTGTAGCAGTGCATAAAAAGCTCCTAAATCTTGGAAGTTAATGAACGGGAGAATAGCCAACTTACAAGAAAAAGTCGTATTAGAATATAATGTAGTTCTATAATCTTACATACCATAAACGTAAAACTCAAACAAAACCAAATATTTTATGTTTAGTCGTGACCCACATCCCGATGCAAAGCTTCAATTAAACGGAGTCCAAGTTGAGAAAGTTCACAATATGACATATTTGGGAACTGTCATAACGAAACAACTATATCCAGAAATAGAAATAAAATGAAGAATATCAAGAACTAAAACTATGTTTATAAAAGTGAAGATATTTCTTTAAAATAGTCACCTCAGTTTAGAACTAAGACAAAGAATGGTTAAGTGTTATATTTGGTCTGTGTTTTTACATGAAGCAGAATTGTAGATACTAGAAGTATCAAATATGAACAAAATTAGAGCATTGAAAATGTTGATTTATAGACGGATGCTCAAGATACTTTTTAAGCTTTAACAGCAAGAAAAAATAATGAGGAAGTACTAAGAAGGGTCAAAGCCTACCATCGATCTCTTTTCTAAGCAACATACTTCCAGTTTGCTCCGGCTATTCTTTTGATGTCGTCCCATCTTATCTGTGGTCTTTCTCTTGGTCGTCTACCGTTGTAAGGTATCCAATGTTGTATTGTGGCATTCCAACGTTGGTCTTATTGTCTAGCAGTGTGACCTGCGAAACTATATTTGAGTTTGTCAATTTTTGTTGTTATATGCTCAACTTTTGTTTTTAATCTTACCTAGTCGTTCTTTTTTTTATCTGACAGTCGCATACCTAACATTGCTCTTTCCATTGTCCTTTCGTTGTGGCTAGTTTATTCAGATTTGCCTTGATTGGGGTACAGGTTTGACATCCATATGTACATCCAACTGGCATTTACTGGAACTACAACAACTTTTAAAAGATAACAACTTTACTCAAAATATTAAAATAAAGATTTAGAGAGCAGCAATTAGACCAGAAATCACATATGGTGCCTGACACAGACAGGTAAAGAAATATTAAGGTTCGTAATAAGAAAAATAACTTGAGAATATCAGATCCACTAAACTCAGGTAATAGCGAATTTAGAAAATTAATAAACCACGAAATAAGAGAACTTTTAAAAGGAGAAGACATAGTCAGAATTATTAAGGCGCCTAGACTCAGATGGATGAAACATCTAGAAAGAAGAGAAATCTA
The DNA here is from genome assembly GCA_918026665.1 of Diabrotica balteata. Classification (NCBI taxonomy): domain Eukaryota; kingdom Metazoa; phylum Arthropoda; class Insecta; order Coleoptera; family Chrysomelidae; genus Diabrotica; species Diabrotica balteata. The sequence continues at coordinate 117,127,969 of OU898278.1, forward strand.
GAGAGTCTAGAACCAGTAATCAAGAAAATTACTAAATAGAGATTAGTAACAGGTAGACCACGAGGAAGAACCACATAATTGAGGAGCTTAAGAAAATAGGCGTTAGAGAATGTACAGCACTCAACAATTATAAACCAAAAAGGTAGTTTAAACTTATTTCTCACAACAAATTAATAGGAAAAGCACAAAGAGAGTGGCCATCACTCCGCCAGGAGTATATATGCCATGATGATTCTTGAAAGACAATGAAAATTGCTGACATAACCTGATCAATAATATGTCATTGGTAGTTACTATTTTCTCACCTTAACTTCTCAAGACCAGATTCCTTTCTTTTTTCCAACTCGTCCATTCTTCTTCTTCTTCACGTGTCATATCAGAGTTATCCGAAGTTGGCGATCATCATCAAGCAATCTTTTTACTTACTACACCTCTACGGCCTTTTATTTTGCCTTTAAAGATCAGTTGTAATATTCTGTATTAATTTTCCCTTACTATATGTCCCAAATAAGACATTTTCTGGTGTTTAACAGTCTTTAGCAATTCTCTATGTTTTGAAGACGTCTTCAAAACTACAAATTGGTCAACATATGGCATCAACGTTAAAGCCAACAAGTTAAACCACTTCAGATTAGCTGACGACATAGCGGGCACATTCGAGGAATTACAAATTATGATAAGGGAACTCGCAGACAGCGAGTTAACAGAAAAATGAATATGACAGAAACAAAAAAATGACCAACACAGACGATCTCAGATGTATAACTATAAATAATGACAGTGAGATAAAACAAGTTCAGGAATATAGCTACCTAGGCTAAATTCTGAAACTTGACAAAGAAAACCAAAGTGTGGAAATTACTAGAAAAGTATATATCTAGGTACATTGTTTCTATCTAGGTATAATATCTAGGTACATTATTGCATAAATTCCATACTTAGTGTATGGAATACGCATACACAGATAATGTAATTTAGTTTTTTAATAAAGTAATTATTAGTTACATTACCATATTATTGACATATAAATAGACCTAAAATCATATATAGGTATGTATGTGTAGACATAGTATGTACTATTATTACGTATATTAGCTTTATTTCTACTAGCCACCAATGATCGGGTATTAGAATATCCCGATGACAGGAATATATTTTTGGTATCAAGATAGATATTGAAATGATGTTATAACAACAAATAATTATTCAATTCTCGTATAACGTATGCAGCTAGCAAAGAAACCAAAAATAAAAGATTGAAAATGAATAGAAGAAAAATTTAAAAAATGAAAAATATAATTATTTTAATCATACCAACCATAAGTACGATTAGATAGGATGAACGAATTTATCTAATATATAGCCTGTAAATAAAGGAAACAAGAAAAATAAAATAGCATAGAATAAAATAATATATCCTAAAATATTAATAAATTTTAACATTTGTAATTTATAACTTCTCTAATTGTTACCATTTTCAAAAATGTTACCTTTTTATTTATTATTAAATTTAATGTTAACATTTTGTTTTCAGATTCTTTCCACCTCCACCGTTATCTCCTGAAAATACTCCCAGTCCAGACTGCTTTTCAAACAATACTTTTCCTTCGCCTACTGCTGCGGTACCACCTCCAGAACGGTTCATTCCTCCGCCACCTTTGTCTCCTTCACCAACTGAGGCGTTTGCATCAAAGAACGCTGTCGAGCGTTATGACAAAATCCAGAGATACCAGGGATATTCCTCCTCGCCTAATATTTCGACGGATAGGTTTCATAGTAACGATCACAGGTAAGAACTGAACCGTATCAGAAGCGTACATATTTACGCCTTGAAAGTACATGTGCTTACGAACAAGTTAAAAACATTTTTAAAACAGAACTCAAAACACGTGTTTATACGTCAGTCTCGAAAAATAGTAAACTTCTTTGAGTTTATTTGAGCATATTCAGCATTAAGCACATTCATCTGGATATGTATGTTGACATGCGTAGATTTTGAAAAAAAAAAACTGACATAATATACGAAAATTTCAAAATTTCAGCCAAACACTAGATTTTGTACTACAAATAAACTTATTTGTTCTGAGCGTGTATAAATTTCCACGAGGAAACTAAGTTCCTGTAGCTGGCTGTATACCATATATCACAAAAAAATTTTTGTTAAAATCCTTTATAAGGATACTGGTTGGTATCAACAACAGTTGTTATCAACAGGTCCTCGTAGGCACTTCGTCTCAGGACCATTTTACTAATGTAGAGTCATACGCCGCCATGTTACCTATCCAACGGTAACTTAACCATCAGAAACTATAAAAACTAATAATGTAAAATAATGTTAAATTTATAACTTTTAAGGGGTTTTTACCCATATATTTTGGTGGCTACTAGCATGTACAACCGTTTGCACTGATGATGGATTGTTTAATCCAAAAACGTTTTGCAATGTGTTTGTGATAGCCCGTTTGAGGCAATTTTATATACCTTTTATAAAGGATTTTAACAAAAATTTTTTTGTATAAATTTCAATTTATACTTACAGCAATATAGCCTCTGACCCATAAAATATAATATATTTTTGGATAATAGAACAATTGTTTTGATAGAAAAGTAAGGCATTGCTGCGTATACGTTAGGTTAGGTTCAATGGCTTTATTCGATAGCCTCCTCACTTTTTTTCTTAGGTTTTCGAGTTTTCTACTTCACCAAGGTGTTTGTCTCGTACTCATCTTGGTTTTGATTCGGCAGTTCTCTTAGTATGATACGAAAATTGCTTTTCTGATTCGATCATTCGTCTCTTCAATATCCAAACTTGTTTCATATTACCATTTACTAATTGTATTTTCTATCTTTGCTTCCAAGCCGGTTCGATACCATTCCCAATTTGTTCATTTTGGGTCCCTGCAGCTAATTAAGGGTAGTTTACCTCTAGCTAACATAGTCAACGTGTCGGTAATCTGAGATCAATAGCTTTTACGACACATGCCAGTTAACAATTTCATTACTAATTTGTTCAGCATTTATAGTTATATCAATAACGTCCTGACTTTTTCTATTGGTAAGGTAGATAAAGGTGGGTTTATTACCTTTATTATTCAATACAAGCCCTTTTCCTAGAATATAGGTAAAAAGGCGCTCACCTCATTTACCGGTCCTTTTGCTTCCCCATACTACATGATGTGAGTTAGCATCATAGCCATCAATGTCTTGTAGTCCATTCCTTCTACAGTATTCGATAACTTTTTTAATTGCCATAGAAGGGTATCTGTTGCTGCTCTATCACCTGCGAAGTATGACGAGCATACGGCTAAATACCATCTGCCAATTTTCTCGCCTATGGTGATTCTATAGGCTCAGCGTCTTATTCCATTTGAGCACTTCTTCTTCATGTACCATGTCCTTTCAGAACGTTGGTTACCATCATAGCTATTTTAATTTTATTCACTGCCACCCTAAATAGCATGCTTGTATCTACACCATACCAATCTCTCTTTTTGAGCACTACAGTACCTTATTTAAGACGGATCTTAGGCCACAAGTTAGGCCTGTACAAGTAACCCAAGGTTCCTGGATTAGTCCCACATATGCAGCTTCAATTACGAATCTTCTGCCAAAGGTGTATAAAGTAACCTTGACATGTTGAAGATTCTTCTGCATAAATTTAATCATTGTTTCCTCTTTAAGTATCTTTCCCCCCAGACTTTTTTATACAAGAGGCTTGGTTTTTAGATATGTTTTCATTTGTCTTCTTTCAATTTTGTGGTTGCTAGCCTTGTGAGAAAGAGGACATTTTCTTTTTTTGACCATTCTCCGCTAGCTTCCGTTTTCTTTGGCCTTGATTGTTCACAGTGGAATACTTTTGAGTCCTGCGTTCTCAGGCACCGATTAATCTTCTTTAGTCTGTTGAGAATTTTTTCAGCAGACATTAAGGTATCTTTTTCTTCGTAGGTACGTACGTATGCAGTACATTCCCAACGAAGAGTTTTGAGATCAAATCAGTTCATTCAATTACGTTTTTCTTGTTTGTAATACATCGTCAAGAAGTTTCTCATAGGGAGTTCCTGATTTCAGTACTGCTGTAACTGTTTTCGAGCCAAATTACTTAGTATCTTTATTTTTCTGTCGAGTACATATTGACGGCATTTCAAGATTTGTTATCCTCCTACTTTAGATATGTCTTTTTTAGGCGTAGTGTTACTGGCCTCCTTAACATTCACTTTTTTTTTCAACTTTACTGTTGAAAGTAAAGATGTCTCACTCTGTGGATTACGGGTTTTTCCTATGGTTTTCTCCAAGGAAACTCACCAAGGAAAACTGGGGAGATATTGGGGAATTTACATAAAAACGAACAGTAATCTGTAAGCATAGGTTCGCTCCAACGATCTTGGTACCTTTTTTTGATTGCTGAATTGCCCTGATAAAATCTTCATCCATGCATTATTCACAACTTCACAAATAGCAGGAAAAAGTCGAAATGAGACTAAAAAGTGGATTTTAAAGGACATGTTACATTTGACCTGTTGGAATTTGTCCGTAATACTTTCCTTAAATTTGGTAGTTATCATCTTTTTTTGTTGCGTTAATATTTTATAATAACTCACTTGGGAGCTTCCAAGCCTTTTTTTCCATACATTTCAAAGCTCTGTCGAATGATCTATCTTTCATAAGAAGAATTTTTGACCACACAAAAATACCTTCTTTAACTTTAGTTTCCTTCAAAGCCTAATTGGATTCCTACGAAAAAGCAATCACTTTCAGATCGATGTTTTTGTGTGTTTATCGTAGTTAATTCAGTCGATCAGTGTTTTTAAGTTTTATAGATCTGCTTCATATATACTGCATAACCAACAGGAATAGAAAGAAGATGGTTGTCACTGTGAAGTGATTAGAGTTTTTAAACTAAGTTTAACTCATAGGAGTTTATAAGTAGCTTACACTCAGTTGGATCATGATCTTGATACTCTGATATCAGGATGCAAAAGCTTCTATTGTAGTAGTCTAAATCCCAAAAAATCATGATCTTGATACCCTGATATGACGTTTCAAAAGATTCTATTGTTGTAGTCTATATCCCAAAAAACTCTGGGTTCCCCTGCGACAAAACAAGATCTCATTCTGTTTTGTTTATTTTTTTTTTTCAAAATTAGGTTATAATATGTAAACAATTTTTTGATTATCCATCTTCCTGATCTTAAACGGAAGTAGCAGTCAAAGTATGGTTTTTAAGTTCTTGCCAAATCACGGAACTAGCAAAAACCGTAGAATGTTTTTTTATTCTTCAGCCTTTCTCGTAATATAACTGAATAAGAGTTGCAACACATATCAGGAACCCAAGTGTTTAAATATCCTGGTCTTCTTCTTCTTCTTCTGGTAGCACTACAACCCGTGGTGGGTCTTGGCTGACTGCACAACCTGCTTCCATCTCGAACGGTCGTACATGATGTTTAAGTCAGTGGGTAGCCCCATTGTTCTCAAATCTGACCATATATTATCTCTCCATCGCATTCGTGGACGTCCTAAGGGCCTTCTCCCTATCGGGACTTCTTCCCAGATTAACTTGGTAAGGTGGTTATTAGGGAGCCTATGAACATGGCCAGCCCATCTTAGACGTTGGGATTTAATCTCTTGGACTACGTCGCTAGCACTATACATTTGTTGGACCTCGGCATTTGTTCTCATTCGGTATTGGTTAGTATTCGGATCGTGATAGGGACCGAAGATCTTTCTGAAGGTTTTTCTCTCAAAGCATCTGAGTTTACTTTCCATTGTTTTTGTCAGCGTCCACGCCTCACACCCATACATGAGCACCGGTCTAATTACTATTTTATATATTCTGATTTCTAATGTTCGTGTTAGGCTCTTGGATTTAATAGTGTTGTGGAGGCTATACATACATCTGTTTGCTGCCTGAATTCTCCCTTTTATCTCTTCCGTGATATCGTTATCTGTGGTGATAGTCGCTTCGATTAAGGCCCTGATCGACAGGCGAGTAAAACTGCGGTTTTGTGGCTCGTCGCTAAAGCTCCTCAGTGTATCATTGCAATACCGCGGTTTTATATACCTACGAGCCTGGCCCACGGCTCGTCAGTTTGTTTTATTTTTTACTTGGCTCGTCGGTTAAAACCGCGCGTGTATCAGGGGTGGCGAGCCAAACCGGCAGTTTTTAGCGACCATTGAAGTGAACAGATGTAGTATGCTATAGCGAGGTAACACAAAACTTCAGTTGAACACGATATGTTGGCTGTAGACGGTTGACACGACTGTTTTACTCGCTAGTCGATCAGCGCCAACGAGCCGCGAGTAAAACCGTCGATCTTAAAACCGCGGTATTATGGCTCGTTCGTCGATCACCCACTTTAACTCTCCACTCTTTCAAAGTTATAGGGGTCTATTGTTACATTTTGTCCTATTCTATCCTGGTCTCTTACTTTAATATCAAAATAATGATAATGAGTAGTTTCACAACAGGTGTGAGGCGAGGTGTCTGTGAGGAAAATGTTATCTCACCACGATATAAGAAAAAGAGCTAAACAATTTCATAGTAATTATTTAGAAATTTAATAATTTAAGTTGATTGGTATGGTTTAAAAAATACATATACTGTATTATTCATTATCTGATAATCTCGTCATTAAAAATAAAAGGAAAATAAGATAAAAAATAGATAACTTATTAAGGCAGAAGTAGAATTATACTTCTTACAGTATATAGACCACTTAGATGAATGTTAGTTAAAATGTAGGTTAAATATAGTATAAAAGTTTTCTTTTTTTACAGATATAAGGAAAGGTATAGCCAGAATTATGCCGACAGGTATCAGCAAAACAGTCAGCAAAACTTTAGTACTGATAAGTATGTAAATACAGATGGGCGGTTCAACGCGGAGCGTTACATCCCACCGAATGCCCACATACCGGTTGAGAGGTACGTTCCGCAACCTCAAGAACCGTACTTCTCAACCTACCAATCGTATGGTTATAAACAATTTAACACTAGCGATCCATACATGCGTCGAGATTTAGCATTCCATTACCGATTACCACTACCATACGGTACCAATTATCAAAGGATCCGATTTACCGGAACACCCGGTAGGTTTAAGTGTTGTCCATATCAGGAGGGATATCAGATGTGTAAATCCAGTCCTGGTTCCAGTTCCAGCAGCTCGGTAACAAGTCAAGGAAATCAGAAGGAAGTACCATGTGTCAATAGCAGTCTTCAGGAAATCCAGTGCCAAAATTATCATGGAAAGGAATATTTTCAGCAAGAGAAAGGTATACAGTGCGGGAATGCGCAGTGCGAGGCGCGTGCAAAAGGGGCGAAGGGACAATGTCGGCATAGTATATGCGTCAGTCCTTCGGTAGAGTACGTCGGGGCTTCCGGGGGTAGACACGTGTGCGCCACACCTCCACCTAGAGGTGGTATTACTTCAGAGACTACCGTGTGTAACGAGAATTGTTATCCCAGAAGATCGCAAAGTACACTCACTGTTACTGTGTGGTAAGTACTGACATATTCTTAATAATATTACAAAATAATAAATATTTGCTACCATATTCTAACGGTTCCTTCACGTTTTCGTCTATTAATTACTCACTCCTAACTACCTGTAACAGCTCTGAACTAAAGTTCACTTATTACTGCATTTACTGGTTCACAACATTTATTTTTCACGCTTTTAGTATTAGCACACTGTTGGAGTTAGAAACCAGAGTCTCCATCCAAACCACCCGATCTGTTTCCACCGCACATCAATCAGCTCGAATAAGTCTTTATGCAGTTATTAAGAAAAGACTTTAATTGAGTTTTAGTACATACACTGTGTTAAATCGTTCTTTTTATTTTTCTCCTTTAGTTTGGCATGGGCTTAAAGGACAACGTTTATGTTTCTTTAAACTCAGCTCAGTTCGTTTGTTCCAATTCAGTTTATTGAATCTATTCTGACCTCGTTTCATTCAGTGATCGTAATTTTGTAAACAATAAAATTTGTCAGTAATTCCAGATAAGATACGGTATTTATCTGGATGCTTCTATAAATAATTCTCGAATTAATGTTAATGCAATTTAAAATACATACAGTTATGGATTTTATCTAAAATTAGCAGCAAATCTAACCAATATTATTGTCTATTTAATTGCAAATATAAGTTCGTGATGTGTATGAGGGTTATTGTATCATAATATTGCGAAATTATTTACTAAATATATGTCGTATTAGTTGCAAAATTACCAAGTAAATTATCGAAGGTATGTCGTATTAATTAGTCTGTATCTGCTGTACTGTATATAGGTCATTATTAGAATATTACTAGATTTTGAGCATAGTTTAATAATTTAGTATATATATATATATATATATATATATATATATATATATATATATATATATATATATATATATATATATATATATATATATTATTCAACATGTGAATGCAGAGGTTTGATCGGTCAATTAATTGCTGGAAAATGAAAGACGTCAACTACTTCATTAGTTTAATAGAATACGTTTCTAGGTATTCTAGATATTCTATATATATTCTAAATATTCTACATTTTTATAAGGTATGAAAACTAAAAGATAATTTAACATTAGAAACACAAAAAACTTAACGAGAAAAAAATCTAAATAAGAGCACTAGTGTTCGCTAACTTAATTGTCAGGTGATTTTATTGGCTTCATTAGGTTGTTATGTATAAGCTCTATAAATGCTAGCAATGTTTTAGAGGCTATAACTTCATTTTTCAATACCATTTATGCCAGCGGACAACTACCTAACCACCTGTGCTGATTATAGAACCATCAGTTTGTTAAACCACTTATTGAAAATGTTTCTAAAGGTAATACATGGGCGTATCTACAATAAATGCGAGGAATACCTGGATGACACTCAGTTTGGTTTCCGTAACGGGTTTGGAACGAGAGAGGCACTGTTTAAAATGAACGTATTTGCTTATAGATGTCGTGATATATCTGTAGACATATACTGTTGTTTTATTGACTTCCAAAAGGCAGTTGATCGTGTTAACCACTCTATATTGATCGAAGCTCTAAAAGACATTGGCTTGGACGACAGAGATGTTAGAGATGTTCGAATAATTGCAAATTTATATTGAAATCAAACAACATTAGTTTTAGTAGACGGTGTATCACAGGCTCTCAATATTAAAAGAGGAGTATGGCAGGGATGCCTCTTGTCACCTCTGCTTTTTAACGTTTACTCCGAAAGAATTTTCAGAAAAGCACTTTCTGAAAAACAAGAAGGAATACTTGTGAACGGCGAAGTCATCAATAATTTGCGATATGCGGACGATACAGTACTCCTAGCTTCTAGTCAAGAAAATCTGCAAACACTACTTGATAGTGTCGTTGAGAGTTGTAGGGAGTCAGGTCTGGATATTAACATACGGAAAATGTAAATACTTGTAATAAGTAAGCAACAGCATATAAAACCGTCTATATATGTAAATAATACTTTGAGGTAAATAATCAACTTGAGCAAGTTGATAAAATCGTTTACCCTGGACAGCAATGAAATTGTAACGCAGAAAGTCACGGCGAAATTAGATCTAGGATAGATCAGGCTAGATCTGCTTATAGAATGATGTTCAAGGTGTTATGTAACAGAGACCTAAAATTGGCATTGAGGATCCGCCTACTTCGCTGCTACGTACTCTCGGTCTTACTTTATGGCGTCGAGTCCTGGACTGTGAATAAAATCGATCCAAATCGCCTTGAGGCTTTCGAAATGTGGTGCTATAGAAGAATTTTAAAAATTTCCTGGGTGGAGAAGATTCGAAACTCCACAATACTAGAACGTCTCAGCAAAACTACTGAGATCATAAAAAGTATCAAACAGAGAAAGCTGGAATATTTCGGATATGTAATGAGAGGTCCCAAATATAGGTTGCTACAAAATATCATGCAAGGAAAAATAGCAGGCAAACGCAGTCCAGGACAAAGAAGAACCTCATGGTTGAAGAACTTGTGAGATTGGTATGGTGTTGATACAACCCTGCTATTTAGGGTGGCAGTGAATAAAATTAAGATAGCTATGATGGTAACTAATGTTCTGAAAGGACATGGTATATGAAGAAGTATAAGCTCTTATATGGATGAAACGACACTAACGTGCTTTTGGCTACTTGCTGTATAGAGCATATATTTGTTATAAGAGCGTCATAGTTACACATATGAATTGCCTTCGTCCATGTGGTTCTTAGAGTGCAGTAAGTTACGATTGTCGAGGGTATTCGCGAGAGAAATATAAACAAAAATATGTTGTTCGATGTAGAATGGAACAATTTGGACTTCTTCTCCTTCTTCATCATTAAGTAATCTAACTTTGGACATAGGCCTCCCCTAAATCAATCCAGTGTTTTCTATTTTGCGCCACTTGCTTCCAGTTGTATCCACCGATCTTCTTAATGTCATCAGCTCATCTCATTTATGGTCTTCCTCTGCTTCTCTTTCCTAACCATGGTCGCCATTGTTGTATTTCGTGGTTCTATCTTTTATCCTTCAGCTTGTGTAGAGTGTAGAGAGTGTGTACAGAATCTCACATTTTGAACTATTTTAATTTAAAAAGGAATAAGGGATACGATGGTTCTTATTTGTTATGTATGACGAGAAAGTGATATATCTGGCTCAAGTTATCGATATTGATTGTTTTATTTAGGGAAGTTGGATGTCTTATAAATTGGCACATTTCAAGAAGGGATCACTTATGATAATTTTATTCTTTACGTATTTTGACATTAGCGAAATCGATGCTGTGTTTATTTGAGATGGCATGTTCTGCAAATGCACAGGAGGGTTTGGAAATCTTCATGGGTTTATAGCACGTTAGTCGACTTTGAAGAGAGCAGCTGGTCCACCCGATGTAGCAGAAGTTGCATTCTTTAATATGATAGACGACATTAGTTTGTTTTAAAGGTGGCAATAGAGTTTTGGTCTTACATAACCTTAGGTATTGGTCTTAGAATGGAGAAAATAACTTTCCTGGAATTCTAATGTTTTTAGTTTAGTTATTCATCTGTATGTTGTCGAAAATGGACGCTAATGTTAACCCGTTATCTGTATCTATTACTAGCACCTCTGGCACTAATGGCGTCTCTTATTCTCTGTGAAAGACTTCTTATCAGACATCGTATGTACTCCGAATCAAAATTTTCCCAATCTTCCGTTAAAGCATTTCTCAGTTTATCAAGGTTCCAAACATGCTTAATTGAGCATAGGTCTGGGCTGATTGCTGGCCAATCGAGAACTTGAATACCAACTTCATATTATTGTTATTCTAGCAATCTGCGGGCGAGCGTTGTCTTGATCCTGGATTGGTGAATAACAGAAAACCTGGGATCAAACAAAAAATTTGGGATCCTTGGATGTAGAAAAGGCTTTGGTACTAGAGGGGCATGATTTACTATAAACACACTCATACAACGTTATCGAGATGTCAACTGTGACGTATCCATATGTCCAGTTTACTTTGAGAAAGCCTTCGACAAAATACAACACAGAAGGCTTGCAAACATATTACAAATCACATACATAGATGATCAGTATGTGATGCACAAACAAACGTCTAAAGAGATACCTATAAGAAGAGAAGTACGACAAGGATGTATAATATCACCTATACTTTTTCATATGTGCTAGATGTTTAAAGACATCCATGAAGGTATATCAATTAAAGAAACACTAGTGAATAATCTCAGATATGCCGACGATACAATACTCCTTGCAAACAGCAGAGAAGGGCTGCAAATTTTGGTTGATCGCACTACGTAGTACCGTATTGATGGCACTGAACAAAAAAAAAAACAAAAATCATGATTGTCAGGAAGAACAATATCAAAAACAAATTGTACTATATTAAAGTAAAGCTGTAGAGAAATGATCCAGCTTTAATTACTTGCGAAGTGTGCTAAATGAACAATGGGATGCTGCCTTTATATAAAACAACGCACTGAGATGACCAGAAGTGCTTTCAATAAGACGAAAGCAGTATTATACAACTGGGATTAGAAATTAGAAATAGAGTATTAAGATGATACGTATTTTCTACCATCCTTTTATATGGAACTAAAGTCTGGACAATTACAGACGCACCTGAAAACAGACTTGCATTTTTTAAGTTTTATACACCATTGTGTTAATGCTTTTTATTTTGGCTCTTGTTGTTTTTAATATATTTGCCCAAGTTGTTGTTTGTTCTAAAAACTCGTGTTATTCCTTTCTTTTTTATGTGTGTGGCTATTTTTGTTGATAGTTTGCCTGTATATGTAACCGAGCCGAAGGCACTGGGTTTTTTCTCTGATGGTGGAAATACTAATTTCAGGGCTTTCTTATATAGTTTTTGAATTCAAATGGTATTAATTGTTTGTTTGTTGTACCCACTGTTTACTGCAATTTGCTTAATGATATTTAATTCTATCTCAAGGTTGTACTTTTAGATCGGGATTTTTATTAGTTTATGTAACATGCTGTAATAGGTTATAAATAAACAATTTATGTTATGTCGGATGGGATGATGAATTGTGTATAGTCGTGATAGTATGAGGTAACTCATGTTTCTTTTTAAGTCTAATAATTTTTAAATTTCAAAAATTTATGGATTGATTTTGTTCTGTTTCTATTGTAAATTCAATACGACTATGGAGTGAATTAATATTCGATAAAAATTGGTCAAGCTGCCTGTTAGTTCCTGTAAAACATAGCAGTATCCCCACAATATAAAAACTGTTTGAATACGGGATGTTGAAATCTTCTCTAGTTGATACATGAAAATATCTGATAGATAGCTCGTTTTTAATATTTTCTTAAATAAAACTTTTATTTATAAAAAAAAAAAAAAATTATTCCAAGAGTAATTTGCATACTGGATAATATAGTATTACATATTATATATTATTAGAGCATTATTTTGTAACATCACAATATTGGACATTATTCTATATTATTGTATTGCTGTGTATTTATTGTTGTTTATTTAGTGAGATTTCACTAAGTGTCCGATAATTGGATTGATAGTTAGCTTGGAATTTATATAGGTATTGAAATTTGATATCAACTAATATTGAACTATATTCTACAATAAACTGCATGCTGGACTTTAATAAGTTTATATAAATTTATATTTAACTCAATCGTTCACCTATTTCTCCGCCACTGCGGCCAGGTTATTTCAGTATGAACCTACCTGTACGCGACCACTCCCTCTCTCTTTATCTTATGGTTGTCGCTATACTGTATTCAATTGGCAAACACATGACAGTTCTATGTTCTATATCAGTAGTAGTAAAAGTGATGATACATTTGTGTGATAATCGCGCAAAGTGCTGAAAAGTTTTAGACTGAAATAGTGAAATATAAAAATGAATTAATAATCTTGATATTTTTGTGAAGTGACTGTAACTGAAATAACTTTTGTGATCAGTAACTAAAATAATATGGAAGGAGAAGATGAAATACCATTAGAATCCCTGTAAGTAATCACATTTTATAGTTGAAAATTTGCAGGTTAGCTCTGTCAAAACAAAAATAAACCTACACACAATTACCATCAAATTAATATAATATTATTTATTTTTGATTTAATTTGAAATTGGGAATTTAATTTAAACTTAAAATGCTCTGAACTCGAAGCAAATCGGGAAATTACATTTAATTTGTATTATGTTGTTTCCAGCTGTTTTGCTCATTTACCATGGCTATCTATATTAATTTCAAATTAATTCGTGTAAACACGAAGCTTGTTTCTTGGCTGTATAGTTTTTGACTACGTTTTAAATCCACTTAACTTCTATTTTAATATTTTTATTAAACTGAACTACTGAAGAGGCCACATTTTTAACTTTGTTGGTACTCGTTGCTAGGGCAACGGACTTGTAGGCCATGGGCGTATCGTATTTGACTTACCTAAATTAAAGAAATGGAAAAGAAAACTAGTTTTTAATAAAAACCAAAGTATATGTAGTTTTTACGTGACAAAGCGCTAAATTAATCCGAAGGGCTGATGAGGTAATTGAGGTCTTTGGTATATGGACTAGCAATAGCATTATTAAATATTGTAATTAAGTAACACTCACAATCAGATACACCAAAGAATAAACCATAAACATAACGTTATTATTAATAGACAACAATACAAGTCCAAAACTACATTAATGCTTAAAAAGGTTAGTCAGATATCCACAAAAATGAAATATGTTACTTAATTAGGTATATTTTAGTATATCGATATCAAAATGTTCATATTTTACGAGCTTTTTACAGCTGTAATTAATTACATTTGAAACCGACGAAATTGTCTTACTAGGAAACATTTTTTTGATAATATAAGTTGAATGAGATACTAATTTAAAATTCATTTCATGAATTAGTATTCTATAGTTGGCTGTATACTATATATCACAAAAGTTTTATTCAAAAATTTTATATAAAAGGTACTTATATAATTAAAAGACCCTTTCGGGCTACATAACAGCAAAACATTTTCGAACTAACTAGTCCATATCATCAGTGCCTTTAGCAGGTGTACAAGAGTCAAACCTTTAAATATGTCGGTAAAAACCCTTAAAATGGTACACTATTTGTTATTTATTCCATCTTTGTTAATAAGTTGGTGTGATGTTAAAGTTTTTAACAGATACCCTGAATGGCAACGTAAGACTCCCAATTTGTGTATGGGTTCTTTATGGGCTCTAGATGGGAACTAGAGCCCATGGCATTTTCCATTGTACTCTGTGCTCATTATATAGATGCAGTTCTTTTATCTCTCTTTATCTATTAGTGTATTTTTAGGTTTGGTTTTGGACATAATAGATCTCAGTGTATAGGTTGCTTTGAATGTTGTAGTGATGTACACTTCCCGTCATATAAAACTGGTACACTTTTTTTTCGAATGTAATCCTGTGTTAAGACTGGACACAATGGTTCGTGAATGGTTTCGTACCGAACACGAACTGTATTTTGTGTCACTAAGTTTAGTTATTACAAGAACAATAATTGTGAAAAACTAACATTATACTTTATCCTACATATTATAAACTATAAAATATCCATGGCGCAAAAATGCTTATGAGAGCAAATTACAATTACAAAATTAATATGAGAATTTTTTGGGTAGAAATTAGAATGACACATGTAACAAGATCAACATGCACAACTTAAAAAACACGATTTTTCTTTATAATAGTTGTAGGGCAAATGTGCCTATGATGGTCCCCTTAAGAAAATAGCTTCATAATAATTTTAATTATTTACTTAGCAGACTTTAAATATGACCACATAACGTCTCGTTATTTGTACAATATGGCAAATGTTTCAAATTTTGCAGAAAAAGTGATGTTAAAAATTTATTCATAATTTACTAAAATCCTGTTAAGGGTCCATCATGGGCATATATGCGCTCATGATGGACCCTTTGGTACGCCCATGATGGACTCGTTGCATTTTGTGTAAAATAATTAAATACCAAATTATTTTATTAGATCAAAAGACACTACAAACGATAAAAAATATTACACATGGTATGTTTAAGAATAAAAAAATTACGCGCACAATTCATACACAAATTGTTTATGTCGAGGATTTACATCTGCACATTCAGTGTGACACCAATTCTTACACACTTGACAACGAATCCATTTTTCATTGGATCGTGAATGCGAAAATAGTTCGTTACAGTAGATGCAAGCTGCAACGTCCGAGTCGCCTTCTACAAAAGAGCATTCACAATCGTCTTCAGAACCACTTGTAGTTGAAACACGAACTTGCCTTTTCACTTTTCTGGCGTCTTGTTTCCTTTTTTTTGCTTCTTTGTTTGCAATTTTTTGTTTTATATCTTCAATTTCTGGCGTTGAATTTAAATATCCTGTTTTACCCCGTTTTCTACCCCTTTTCTGCATTACTTGAGATACTCCAGCTAAAGGAGGAGGACAAATATCTTCTACCGAGATGTTTAGAACTGACGATGATGTTGATTTCTGATCAGTGGGGCTTTTTGATAAACTTTCAATCGAAGAAACATTTTGGCTCCAATGTTCTGGTGGTGACTTCTGGTCAGAACATTCTGGCAGTGGATTTTGTTCAGAATTTTCTCTATCTGTTGTTATAGAATCCTCGAAGACATCTGGATTGAATGGTTGTATTCCTGTCTTTTTAAATGCATTGATTGCATTTGATGGTAAAGCACTTTTTAAATACGCTCTATTAAAGAGACTGGCTACTTTAAATTGGGTCACCGTTTTACCTGGATTCTGTCGCAGCCATAATTGAATTTCTTGGCCGTAGTAAATTTGAAGTGGTCTAAAAAATCCTACGTCCACGGATGAGAACAGTAAGCAGGAAAACAAAACATAATAATACCGCTTTCCTTTGCAAACTGGAGAGATTCAAAACTTTTGTGACTACCATGGCCATCGAGTAACAACAAAACTTTGTTGGTTTTAGAAGCCTTTGTATACCTTAAAAAATGTTGCAGCCACAAATAGAAAATATCGGAAGTCATCCATCCTTTTTCTTGAGCGAAGGCTATACTTCCAGTAGGTGGTGCATCGATCATAAGTTCATCTTTCTTTCTCTGTCGAGGAAAAATCAAAGCAGGAGGAACATATGTTCCAATTGCATTCATTGCACATACGACCGTAACTTGTAGACCGCGCTCTGCACTACTTAAAGCACCAACTTGTTTGCGACCTTTACTAGCATAAATTTTCTGCGATTTCTTTTGCACAGTTGTCAAACCGGCCTCGTCTATATTATAAATGTTTTCCGGTGGAAAGTGAAACTCGTCTAATATATTTGCTAATGCAGTATAATAGGCACATATATTTGGTTTATTAAAAGCTTGAGCCCTTGCCAACGAAGTATTTTCTGGAGTGCGTAATGATATTCGAGGATTTCGCTTTAAAAAGCCTCTGACCCATTTCCAGCCTGCCATCCTGGTTTCCTTATTAAAATTGTGGCTAATATTGTTTCTTTCAGCTACTTCGTATACAAGTTTTCGCAAATCTTTACTAGTCAGGCCAAAAAAACGAGTTTCCATAGTAATAATATGGTCAGCAACTTCCTGTTCAATAGTAGTGGAGAATATTGGTCTTCGTCCTCCCAAATCACCTTTGATACTTCCTTGATGCTTAATAAAGCGCCTTTTCAAAGTCGTTTTTGGAACGTTAAATGTTTTTGCTGCCAGCTTAAACTCCATAGTTTTTTCTTGTATGCTTTTTAAAGCTTGTTGCATATTACTCTCGTTCCATTGTTGCCTTTTTTGTAGAGCCATCCCTGTAAAACATATTATGTTAATCATTAAGTAACAAAAACTGAAGGTGTGTCCAATTTTATTTTCTTTTTCCTATGATGGACCCCTAGTCCGTCATAGGTAACGACACAGGGGTCCATCATAGGCAAATAGACAAGGCAGCAAATTTAATTCTGTTACTTTTGTTTTGACCATTTTAACCTAAAACAAAGTATAGTATTTGACAAAGAAAGTGTAGTCATTTTATACAAAACAAAAGCAACACTTAGCTTAACGTATGTTACCAGTAAAATGCTACTTACCAAAAAAATTTATTAGATCAGCAACGCCAAATTTTAATTTTATTTCACAAATTTACTGTTATAACAGCCACGTGTCTGAAACTTTGCAAATACTAAACTACAAACTTCGTGCCCAAGCGGCAACCGGCGATGTGTATGTAACCGCGCGTTATTTAAAATTACAGCCGGGGGTCCGTCATAGGCAGGGGTCCAACATAGGCACACTTCCCCTACCAGTTTTTTATACCGTGAACGGTACTTATTTCCTACTGTATTTTTTCGGATATGGTATTGTTGTTATCTTTAAATCTCTGCTTGTGAGTGGTTCTGAATTGCTTGTGGTGTTTTGTTGTTTTCTTTCTTTAATTTTGTGAAGTTTCTTGGTTACTTTTAATTTTTTATCATTATTTTTTTGTTAAAAACTTTGTTAGCAATTCTTTTTTCTTCTTGAAATGCGTTACAAATAGTACATTGAAAGGCATTCGGATTTTTGCAGAAAAAGTTGTGTGATAACTTCAGTAATAATAATCGACTTACTTTCCCTCTGAAACAGGTCGGTAATATTAATAAATAAATTAGAATATTAAAAATTTATAAAAACATCGATTTTTTTTATTTCCTTGCTTGAGTAACTTTAAACCAATTTATTTTGGTGCAAAGTCGTAATGAAAGGGAAGAAGGGGAAAACACTTTTTCTTATACATGGCTACAGCTTTGACTTCGCGCCTGTAGGTGGCATTAAAAATCGCGGGTCGCTTCAAGTATTGTTTCTGAAAGACGGTTCATTTTATACAAAAAGTACTAATAAATATTTCCATTCAAAATTATCTCAGCTACATTTTTTATTTGAAATACTTTTTTCTACGACGTACAGACCTTGGTAAAATCGGTATCACTGCCGCTTATGAGCGTCAGTTTTTTTACCTTTTTTAAACTATTTGAAATAGCAATACATATAAAATATCATTATTCATAATTATTAGCAACGGCATACCGTTTTTTCAATTTTTTAATTTGGGACCACGTAAAAGTAAGTTTACGTCAAAACAGCGGCATCCAACCTGTTAAGGAATTAATACCGACCAGAAAGTCATTCCTAAAAAAATCTAGTACAGATCTAGTTACTCCCTTGATAAGAGAACGGCTCGGAATCAAAACTATGTCAAACAAACTCTTGAGCTGTTATAGATGTCTGAATCAGCAGTCAAAAGTGTGCCCAGATTTTATTAACTAAAACTAATAATACATGTTTTAATAGTGTGAAACCATTATACCTTATATACAACAATTTTGTACTCGTCTAAATAAGTATATTTGATTTTTTGCAAACTGATGTTTTATATTTAGGATACACCTATACCCGGGTAATAAAATAAGACAATTTTTGAAGGGTAGTAATACAGGTTTATTGTTTCCGATTTATTTGAGAGGGAGCATGAGTCAATTATTATTATTGAAGTTTTCACCTAACTATTTCTGCAAAATCCGAATGTCACCTCTCACATCCAAATCTAGTCGTTTTTACACAGATCCGCCCTGGTTTGTAGGTGGTTTGGGCGCAGTTGTTTTGCGTTTTATTATATAATGATTTGTTAATTCCTCTTTTTAATATTTACGTTGTGGTTTGCGTGATAATTTGTAGTTTACAATATCAAATGGTTATGAAATAAATAAAAAAATTTTAACATCTTTTGTTAATAAATGTTTTTAATTGGGGTGGGGAAAGGCACCATCATCATTCTGGATTTACAACTCTACGTGGGTCCTTGTCTCCTTAAGAATTTCTCTCCAGTCCTCCCTACCCATCGCCTTTCTCCGCCAACCACGTATTCCCATATTTCTCATGTCTTCATGGATGTTATCAAGAAACCTCGTTCTAGGTCTTCCTCTTCTTCTCTGACCAATGAGTCTATCAAGAAGCGTTTTTCTAGTTGGGTCATTTTGTTCCATCTACATTACATGCCCTATCCACCTTAGACGTCCTGTCTTAATATGTTTTACGATATCAGGTTCCTGGTAAATTCTATAAAGTTCGAAGTTGTATTGTCTTCTTCACACTCCATTGCCATTGACTGCTCCATATCCAGGTCTCTGAATGTTAGGACTGGGCGTCCTAATTTGGTCTCCTTATTGTTTTGTAGAAGATTGAATCCAAAATAGCATCGGTTTGCCGTGTAAATTCTGCGGTTTATCTCTGCGGTAGTATTATTTTCAGTGTTAAGGAGCGTTCCCAGGTATACAAATTTGTTCACTGCTTCGATGACGTCGTTTTCTATGACAAGTGATCGAAATATTTGTGGTTGCATGTTTATTTTCATATACTTCGTTTTGTTGTTGTTTATTATTAAACCCATTTTTATAGCTGGTTCTTTTAATGCTACATCCGCATCTCGTACAGCGTTCTCCCAATAATCTTGATATCATCAGCATAGGCCAGGATTTGCACTGATTTATTATATATTGAACTAGTGGTTGTGATTTGTAACATACGTATTACTTTTTTCAGAGCCAGATTGAACAGTATACAGAAGAGAGGGTCTTCTTGGCGCAGCCCGTTATTTGTTTTAAAAGGTTCAGACAGTTCCTGAATTCGTACTCCACATTCAACTTTTTTCAAAAGTTATTTTTGTTAAATTTACCAACTGGTTTTGGTATTCCTAGCTCTTTCATTGCTTTGAACATTTCTCTTCTATTCACAGAGTCTTAGGCTGCTTTGTAGTCTATAAATATGTATTGAGTATCAATGCCCTATTTCAGTGTTTTTTTTACAAAATTTGTTTCAGTGTTGCAATCTGATGAATTGTCGATTTACCAACTCTGAAACCAGCCTGATAGTTTCCTACTATATGTTGTGCATATGGTGCCATACGATGACTTGTGATAGTACTGTGGAAAATATTTTATACTCTGCATTTAGAAACCTAATTCCTCTGTGGTTAGAGCGTTTAAAGATATCTCCTTTTTTATGTATGGTGCAAAGTATTCGAATATTCCAATCATTGGGGAGGGATTTCTGTGTCCATATTTCTTTTATAAACTGCTGTAATGCCATTATGGTATGTTGGCCATCTTCTTTATATAGTTCAGCTGGGAATCATTTATTCAGGGTGATTTGTTTTTGGCTAGTTTTTGAACTGCATCTTTAATTTCAAGAATGGTTGATGGTTCCTCTTCCCTCTCGTCTGTTCTCCTTACCTCATCTTTTTTGTCTTCCAGGTTTTTCTGTTCTTCCTCTATATTAAGTACCTGGTTAAAGTATTCCACCCTTCTATTCAATACATCTTTCATTATTGTTAATAGGTCATTCTGACTTTTGCATTGTCTTGTGGTTGCCTTTAATTCTTTTCTGTTGATGTTAACTTTCTTATAAAATGCTCTGAATTCTTTCTCTCTGTTGAGGTTTCCTATATATTTAAGTTCCTCATTTAGGTGGTTTCATTTTTTTCTTTTGTGTATCCTCTTTCCTTCTCTTCTCTTTGTCTGGCAGTTCTCTACAGTTGTTCTAGTTCGTCGGGTCAGCATCTTTCTGTAAGCTTAATTTTTTTTTCTTTTGTTGCATTCTTGCATTCATCGTCAAACCAATGTTGGGGAAAGGTTCGTGGAGAAATAATGACCTTGCGTTGATACACATAGTATGCCTTTGTGTCTGTCGAGGGAAATGTTTGGCCCTTCCGGTTGGTCTGACTGCTTACAAACATTATTGAAGTAGTTTATAAGTAAAGTTATATTATCATTTAGGAAGCTTTGAAGCGTCTAGTAAAAGTGAATGCCAACGAAATAAGTCTAGCAGATTTACTAATTTTTAATATTTTCTAAAACATACGTAAAAATCAGCACTTATGCTTTAAGAAAAGTAAATACTGTTGTATATATAGCGAGCCTTTGTGGAGGTCTAGCGAATTGTATGGTCCTTCCGGTTAGTCTGGTTGCTTATAAAAATTATTGGATTAGATTCCTGAGTATAATATGTATAAATGTATATAAAAATCAATAGCACTGATACTAATAAGAAAAGTAACGACTGTGTTTACCTACCTTTAGCACCTGTTACCTACATATGAATGGGCCGTTGGCACAAGCTAGCAGGTATTCATACACGCGTATTAGTATATATACTAATATGTGCTATTACATCCAGTTTTTTGGAATTGGAAATTTGCGATTGGAAAAAAAGCATTTTTAGCTTCAAAAAAATGATGTATGATGAATTTTTTCGATTCTTACATATTTGTCTGTAGAAAAATCTATAAAAATTGTTAGTTATTTCCTAGCTTCACCGTATGACCCTTCGAAAAGATCAAAAGCAGATATATAAAATAAAAACTTAATGCATCAGTTAAGTATAAAATTTCATTAAAATTATAAAATAAAGTAATAAATAAAATAAAAAGTTTTTTTCTATTTACGTTCCCCCACTTAATTTTTACTTAGAATAGTTGTACAGATTTTCATTACGAACATTTTTGTATAATACGCGTTCACCGCTCGCCTGTAACATGAACCGATAGAAAATAGTTCGTAGTTGAACCACGCAATCTCTTGTTCTTGAAAGGTTCATATTAATTTAATTATCACTTATTTGAACAAATAGTATATACGTATATTTGTCTATGAGATCATCACTAGTTGTATTTATATTTTGCCACACATTTGTGAACATTAGTCATCAATTTATAGTCAATTATCATCGGGAAATACATCAAATTGGAAGAAAAACCTGTTGTGTTTTAAGATATGTGGTTATATAAGTAGGTTATAAATATTACCAGCATTGAATGTTAATGCTTTATTTAGCGTTTAGAAATATAGTTGTATTTAAATATATATTTTCTTCTTCCTCTCGAAGCGGTTTTGAATATGAATTAGACAAATCATTTTGACCGAATTAGCATACAGTCGTAAAACTATTATCGTTAAAGAATGAATACCTGAAAGTTTATATCGTCTCTGACTCTACTCTGTCTATTTCGGATCTATCTCCCCTCATATTATGCCCAATTTACGTTAGTTTACGCTCCTAAAGTTGTTTTTTTGGTCCAGAGAATATGTAAGTAGTATTCTCTTAGAAAAATACATTTCAAAACCTTCGATGCGTTTTTCTAGCGAGGGGTTAAGAGTCCAGGTCTCACAGCCGCGGAGAAGAATTGCAAATACATAACAGCGCAGCATACGAATTTGAAGTATTATGTCTAGATCCCGTCAGATGAAGAAGTTTTTCATTCGGATAAACGTTTTCTTATTCTTTTCAATTTTTGATAGAATCTCTTTCACCGAATCGCAAGTACTATTTATCATTGCACCGAGGTATCTGATGGATGACGACTGTTCATGATTCTGTTATGTATTCGGAGGACAGCGTATAGAATAGAAATATGCTTTGTTGTCGCTGAAAATTGTACAATTTTATGGACAATGCTTACAAAAAGTAAAAAAAAATAACAATTAAAATTTACTAAAATTACATAACTCGTTCATATCATAAGTTTAAGTTGCTGCATGTGATACCCAAATATAATATAAAAATACTTAATTGCTTGTATATAATTGAATAATTGCTTGTATCTAAACGTACTTTAATTTCTTCGTTATTTGATGAGAAACTCTTCCACTCAATAATATAGTCTTTTAGATAGGTAGGCTTTTGTCAATTTACTGAACTTACGGCAAGAAGTTATAGATTTAAGTTGCAAAGGGAGATGGTTGTATAATTTTAATATAAAATAGATTTCTTTACTAACTCAGTGGATGGGATCGGTAAATACATTTCAAAGGTTGACTTTCTGGTGGAATAGTCATAATAAGGTCTTTCTGGAAAAACATGTAGGTATTTACGAATTAAGTAAACAGTTTCTAAAATATATAAATAGAGAATAGTTAAAATCCCCTAATTTTTGAGGTAGCTTCTGCAATGTGTTAATCTACTGAGACCAAAAAGATACCGTATTGCTCTTTTTTGTAATTTAAAAATGACATCAGATGGGCCAGCTGTACTGAACCCCAAAAAGGAAGGCCATATCGAAGATGATATTCGAACAAAGAAAAATATGTTATTTTGGAAGATGCTAAATTGATTTCCTTCGAAACAGATCTTATTACATAGCAGGATGCGGCTAGTTTCTTACTTAAAAAATCTTAATGAAGGGACCATTTAAGGTTCCTGTCTATAAAAATACCAAAAAATTTTACAGAATCAACGATACTGATCTGGCTGTTATTAGGAAGCAAGGATTGACAAGCTCTTTTGTAGGATAATCCTACTATTTTTCTACGTTAAAAGAGAGTATCAGTCAGACCAGGTTTTTATTTTAAGCAGATCAGAAGTTATAGTTGCATGAAGAGTTGCAATATTAGAGTTCCTTCAGGTAACGCTGGTATCATCATCAAAAAGAAAAATGTTTCCATCGATTTTTAAGGTAGTGATGTCATTTATAAAGATAAGGAAAAGTAGAGGACTCAATACTGAACCTTGTGGTATTCCACATACAATGCTTTTGTGACTAGAGTCAGTATCATTTTCTCTAAGTAGTTGTTTTCTATTCCTTAAATAAGATTGAAACCAATTCAAAGAAATACCTCGAATTTCGTAGAAGTTTAGTTTTTTTATCAAAATGTCGTGATTTAAATCAAAAGCTTTGGCATAGTCACAAAAAACAGTGGTAGTGTAAAGATTATTCTTTATTGCTTAATAGACCTCACGTAGTACAGGCAACATAGCATCACTGGTACATTTATTAGATAAAAAGCCGAACTGACTATGATAAAATGTTGTTTTCAACGAGAAAGGACATAAGTCGGGCTTTTATAAGTCTTTCAATAATGTTGGATAGGACCGGTAGTAAGACAATAGGTCTATAGTTGCAGACATTCGATTTGTCACCACCCTTATCTCCCTCTAGGGAGATTTAAGAAAATTTTTATCGATAGTCCATCAGTACTACAAGAAAGCTTTTTATACTACTGATTATTTGGATCACTTCAGATTTATCAAGTGGTCGTATTAAAAATGAATTCCAGATCTATTTTGAAGTGGAGAGATAGGAAATAGGATCTTCTTTTTCTTCTTTTTATATCGGCATGACTGTCTGTTTTTCAATGTGCCTCCAGTAAGTTGTCATTCCATTGTTTTCGTGGTCTTCCTACTGATCGTCTTCCTATATTGGGGAACTGTCTCTTGCCGTTTTTACTACTCTACTTGCTGTCATTCGGCTTATATCATCGTTACATTCTACTCTTCTATTTCTTACCCAATTTGTGATGTTCTCCACTTTGCATCTATATCGTATATCTGTACTTCTAGTTCTATCCCATAGTGTCTTACCATCAATTTTTCTAAGTGTTTTTATCTCTGCTGACATCCTTTTTGTCGTCTCTGTGTCAGGTCTTGTTTCTGCCGCGTATGTCATTATTGGTCTGATGACTATTTTGTAGATTCTGCCTTTCGTTTCTTTCCCGATATTTTTATTTCTCCATCTTGTTGTGGCAAAATAGTTTATGTTATTTATATTTTTACTTACATTAACGAAGTATTCATTTAGATTTTAAGAGTTTGGAAGAGAGAATGATGGGCCAAGTTTGTCTTTGTTTGCCAAATGATTCTGATAGTACATTTTTTTAGCTTGTGTTTGTAATTTGGAGAAAACCAGAAGTTTCGTTTTGATGATGTTTATGTACAGGGTGTCCCAGACTAATTTACCCACGCAATATCTCTTAAACCGATAGAGATTTTCGAATGGGACAAAAAGTGATCTATTCAACTTGTAAAACACTTTAATATAGCGTAAAAAAATTATCCCCTAAATATTCATCCCTTAGTTACAACCCTGTATATTTTTTTATAGTTTTGGATGTGGTCTTCTATCGTCTATTCAACAGATTTATTAAAAATAAAATCGGTTTGTAAATAATCAAGAAATCAATTATTTTTTTATTTTTGTTAATTAAGTGTCCCAGACTAATTTATCCAGGCTATATTTATTAACAAAATAGAGATTTTTTTAAAGGGTCAAAAACTGGTCTATTTCATTTGTAATACACTTTAATATAGCGAAGAAAAAATCATCCCCAAATATTCATCCCTTAGCTACAACCCCTAACTTTAATTTTTTAATACCACCCTGTATATTTTTTTATAGTTTTGGATGTGGTCTTCTATCGTCTATTCAACAGATTTAATAAAAATAAAATCGGTTTACCCAGGATCAAAAGGACCAAAACCTTTTTTGATATAATTGTCGGGAAATTCTCCTATTTTTTAGGCATTCTCCATAAATCAAAATCATATCAACGTACTCGTCGGGCGAAAATAAATAAGGCATATTGAAATGTTATAGATACACAATTACAACAAGTATAATTATTACTGGTCTAATACCAAACTGGTCTAATACCAAACGTCAAAAATAATAATTATTAATTTGACAGATCAAATCATGGCAACCTGAATTAAGGGTAATATCACAGAATAATAAACAATCAGAATGCCCACTCTCCATGGAAAATTAAGTACGCGCATCTCGTTCGCGCAGACGTTCCGCCATGTTTTAGAGGGAACCAGTGTTGTTTATGTGGTGTGCATAGAAAAATTAACCCGGTTTAATTGACTTACGGCAATCATAGACATACTATACAATTATATTAACATTGTTAAATATAATAACATAAATAATAATATAATTAAACATAACTATAAACAATTACATAACCTCACAAATCTATGTCTGTGATATGTGTTTCCTTCTAAAACATGGCGCGCGTGCTGAAAAACTTTAAAGGCGGCACCTGAGAGTTCTTGATTATTTACAAACCGATTTAATTTTTAATAAATCTGTTAAATAGACGATAGAAGACCACATCCAAAACTATAAAAAAATATACAGGGTGCTATTAAAAAAATTAAAGTTAGGGGTTGTAACTAAGGGATGAATATTTGGGGGATGATTTTTTCTTCGCTTTATTAAAGTGTATTACAAATGGAATATACCAGTTTTTGACCCTTTAAAAAATCTCTATTTTGTTAATAAATATAGCCTGGATAAATTAGTCTGGGACACTTAATTAACAAAAATAAAAAATTAATTGATTTCTTGATTATTTACAAACCGATTTTATTTTTAATAAATCTGTTGAATAGACGATAGAAGACCACATCCAAAACTATAAAAAAATATACAGGGTGCTATTAAAAAAATTAAAGTTAGGTGTTGTAACTAAGGGATGAATATTTAGAGGATGATTTTTTTCTACGCCATATTAAAGTGTATTACAAGTAGAATAGATCACTTTTTGCCCCATTCGAAAATCTCTATTCGTTTAAGAGATATAGCGTGGGTAAATTAGTCTGAGACACCCTGTATATACGCCATAACTCTCGCTACATTCTACAATGTCGTCTATAAGTTTCTACAGTTCTGACAGGCTGCTGATAAGAACGACTATATCATCAGGATATCTTATATTATTAATTGTTTTTCCGTTCATTGTGATTCTATTACTTTTAAACACCTTTGCAAAGATGTGTTTAAGTCAAGATTAAAGAGAAGTAGGGACAATACACAGACCTTTTCTTATAGCTGTCTCCTCGAATATGTTGCTCTCCTTACTTGATCTATTTGATGCCAATACAATTTTATGATAATTTGTAAGTCACACTCACCAATTTGCTGCGTCAATCTTCCCTACGTTTTTATTTTAATCTCTCGTTGTCCTTATTCGCATATTCCATAGAACCGATGACAAAATTGGTCTGGGTTCACTGAGTTAAACCAGTTCTATAAGATATGAGGTACTTTAAAACGCCTACCTACTAAATCAGACCCTCCTCTGACATCCGCTTCCGGATCGCTAGAGTACGAAGAACGAATCCTGGAATCAGGTCAGTCAGGCGGCGTCCTGGACTGAAATGTCTTTTGAAGAATCCAGACCCCCCCCTCTAAAGACGAAAAAAAGAATTGGACCAGTTCACAGAAGACAGTGCATTTACTCTTGAAAGTTTTCCTTCCTATCCTACCTATTTTTTTTGCAATGACTTCCCCGCCAGATGTTATTTCTTTAGATTTATTGAAAATCTTGAAGTTATATCTCGTTTTCCAGGTGACGTTTTTAAAAGCTTCAGCAAGTACTCTTTTTAAGAGCTTCCGTTCTAAGTAGATGATTTGCAGTTGTTTTAGAAATAGTCAATACTTCTGATCCATGTTTTGTTATATTGTTATTTTGGATGACCTATTAAGCGTAGGAATAATATCAAAATTACCAAAAATATTTTAATTTTTTTCCAAATCGAAAACAATGATTGGGAATTTATTTGATGCAACGTATGTTTTTATGTACCTGTGACTTAAACGTACTGTATTTTTTAACGTTTGTTAGTTAATCATAAATACAAATTTTATTTTTAAATTTATTGACAGGAAAATTTGTTTGATTATAAAATACCTTGCGTTCGCATAGTAGATTGCACTGTAAGTGCACGGTAACCATGGTAACCTTTGACACACGATTCGTAATTGCAATTTCAATGGAACATGCATCCAATCCTTCAGTGAAGAAGCGAAATAAAATTACACCAATACAATGGTTACGCTTCTTGGGATAAAAATGAAAAATTCTGTAAATGAAAAAAAGAAGTAAATGAATTAAAAGTTTTATTAAGTTTTTTATGTTTGTCAACATTTAAATAAATAAACAAATAAATAAATTAAATTATAAAGATAAAAAAATAGTTCGGCAGCAACTTAGAAAACAAAGTGGCTAGGGAAGAATATTCGGGACGCAAAAACACACCATCTTGTCAAGTGGTTTAGAGTTTAGATACAGGAAATAAAGAATTTAGAGTGACAATCATAATCGATAATAAATTGAAACACCTAATAAAAAATTTTTATCCAATTAATGAACGATTGTAGGATACGAATAAAAGCGCACTTCTTTAGATGAAATTATCCATAATAAACGGGCACTGACAACAAATGAACAAGTTGGGGACATCAAAGTAGCTTTTTACTAATTACTAGAATAAACATAATGACCTAATATCAAAAAACATCAAAATAGTCAGAGGTGATATGAACGCAAAGTTAGGTATTGAAGAAGAATACATCTGAATAATTGGGAGACATAGCCGATAGGCAGACACGAATGAAAACGACCAATATCTTATCGACTTTTCAGTTATAGTCTAGTTGTCAGAGAATTGATCCCTAAAAATAATACGAACAAGCTAATTTTTGCCGAGAATAATAATTTTGGGACTCCAAAAAAGATGCGGAGTTTATATGAACCCGGAAAAACACACAATGTCATAAATGAGATCAAAAGGCTGCAAATATCAATTCTGGGTATTAGTGAAATGCGATGGCCCGAAACTGGCCAATGCTATGTGGATGATCAGGAAGTACATTATGCTGGAGAAGACAGTAATTATCATTGTAATGGTGTAGGATTCATAGTCTCAAAGGAGGTTAGCAAATGTGGCAGGGCGATATGCCAGGTATCTGAACGGGTCATAATGATTCATTTGAACGCGAAACCCAGAAATATAAATTTAATACAAGTGTATGCACCGACAGCGGAAAGTGAATTTACACCGATGTAAAGACTGTTACTGACCAACTCAAGACTAAAGATCTTACCATTCTGATGGGTGACCTGAATGCTAAGATAGGAAAAGGCAGACAAAGTAACATTATTGGATGTTATGAACTGGGCGATAGAAATGAAAGAGGAGATTATTTCGCAGATTTTTGCAAAGAACATAACCTATGTATAATGAACACCTTTTTCAAACTACTTAAACGAAGATTATATACATGGAAATGTCCAACAGACACTCCCCGTAATATCGTCAGAAACCAAATTGACTACATAACTATCAGTGAGCGTTACAGAAATGCGGTAAAGTCTGTAAAATACATTAAACCACAGTTACCAAGGGAATGGTGTGTTTGTTTAACACCTTTTTATACTTCACTTACCATTCGTAAGTTATTTTTCCATGTTTTTGTATATTATTGCCTATCACCATTGTAATATTTTTTGGATTGAACTGATGAAGCTTGTAAATTACACAAGCGAAACGTGTGGAACAAATTCCCTTTATATATATATATATATATATATATATATATATATATATATATATATATATATATATATATATATATATCTTAACGTTAAGAATGCAGGCCACTTCATCGAGCGTATAAAAGATGTTACTCTTGGGCCGGGACACTTGTTAGTAAGTTTCGATGTTGTTTCACTTTTCACCAACGTTCCCATCAATGAATCCTTGGAAATTATAAGCAGAAAATACCCAGTACCGCAAGATACCCTAAATTTGACGAGACACTGCTTAAACAACACATATTTTATATATGGTGATCAACGATACAAACAAGTTGAAGGGGCACTGATGGGTTCAACGATACAAACAAGTTGAAGGGGCAATAAGAACAGCAGAATATAAACCCAAACTACGGCTTAGATATGTGGAGGACACTTTCATCATATGGACACATGGAGTAGACAAACTTACTGCATTTCTAGAATACATTAACAGTATCCATCCCAAGATCAAGTTTACGATGGAATTAGAAAGTAATCAACAACTACCTTTCCTAGACGTTCTTTTCAAGAACACAAGAAAGAAGAAATGCAGAAAGTTACAAAAGCGTTAAAAAACAACGGCTTTTCCACACACAGAATCGAAAAGGCACGAAGATCACAAAAAACAACAAAAGAAATAACAGAAGACGAAAAACCGATTGCCAAAACCACTCTACCGTATATTAAAGGCACAACAGAGAAGATAAGCAGGGTCCTGAGAAAACACAAAATAGAGACTGTCTTCAACACCGACAGAAAAATCGCAAACATATTACCATCTGCCTATACATAGAGCTTACATAGAGCCTATATTGGACAGACAAATAGAAGGATCCAAGTAAGACAAGAAGAACATCGCAATGCCATCGAACGAAAAGAAACGACGTCATCCCTAGCCCAGCATTCTTTAGCTACAGGACACAAAATTGACCTCAAACATACGGTAATGTTAGCGAATGTCGAAAACAAGAGGAAACGAATTATCAGAGAAGCCATTGAAATAGAAAAACAAGAAAATAATTTAAATTCTCGAGACGATGCCCAAAGATTGCCAAAAACATGGAAACCAATTATCCCGAAGAATAACGCAAGAACGGAATCGACCAAGACCCCGCCCACTGACCTGCGCACTGGACGAATTACAAGAGCGCGCGCAACGCACAGCTACAAAAGCCAGCTGCCTAACACTCGTAGCGTCACTTCCACTCGAACATCGACAAGAAGCAGACCATCCAGAGAGACTTGAAAATGGCAAGTGAGATCTTGCCGAAACGTCGTCAAAATGGTTTTTATCAAAACCAACAACATTTAACCCGGAGTCAAACCCGGAATACCATTGATTTACCATTGATATAATGATATATATATATATATATATATATATATATATATATATATATATATTATATATATATATATATATATATATATATATATATATATATATATATTATATATATATATATATATATATTATATATATATATAATATATATATATATATATATATATATATATATATATATATATATATATATATATATATATATATATATATATATATAAACACTCTAAGACTGGGTTCGGAAGCTGCTACTAGATCAATACTCTAGGGCCAGTAAAGTTGTCCACATACTCTGATAGAGCTACTGGGACGGTTCAGTAATCTGGCGGAACTCGATTCTCTCTCAGTCAGTCAATGTTCTTCTCGAAGGATAGGAATAAGGTTTTTTATTACGTGTGGATTAAACATTTTCTGTACCCGTTTGGGATCGTTTGATCCTCTTTAGTCTTGGATTTGAATGTGTTGTGTTACAAGAGCAAACAGTCCTAGAACCCACTGGGGTGCGATTCTCTCTTGTGGCGTACGTTCTTTTATACCTTTACTGATTTTACATCTCCATCGCTCATCGATAGAAGTGTAATTTTGTGGTGGGAGTGCGTGCATTCAGAGCGGTGGTAAGCCGGTAGTGATATCTGACAATGCACATCGTTACCTAGTGTTGAATCGCTGTATCACCATTATTTTCGTCATGCCTTTATTAATGTTAAGACAACCTTTAGCATTTCGTGGTTTTTTTTGCAAGCAAAATATGCAAATTATGCTATTACATAAAGGTTCTTCTCTAATTATTAGTAAAAATGTACGGTAGATTTCACATCTGGTAGTGGCTAGTTTTTGGTGTAACGTAATATAAATTGAGGTACATCAATTAGATGGACATTTTCTCGAATGAATTCTAAACAGCTACAGAGATATAATTGACGATATATGTAATCCTTTGTCACATACTGCAGCATTTCTCCTGGTACTGTGTCAATGCTTGGGTATCTGTTTCTCTTTATCGATTTAATTGCGTGCTTGACTTCAGATAACAAGACCGTAAGTTTTCTGCTGCAGTCTCGATATTTCTATATAAATAGCTAATATATTTCCCATTCTAGTTTTATGTTATTATTTCGTTTCCTAATTTTGGCGTAGAAATATCTTCTTAACATTACTAGTTCCTGATTTTTTTCCTTGTTTGACTAACATATAATAATTAATAAAGTATTATTTGAATGACACCAAAAGTCTTTTCCGATGCTGTGGAGTCTATGTAAGACTACCAAACATATTATTTATAATCAATCATTTAATTATGGACATAAATTACCTGAAGGGGCACTGATGGGTTCAACGATACAAACAAGTTGAAGGGGCAATAAGAACAGCAGAATATAAACCCAAACTACGGCTTAGATATGTGGAGGACACTTTCATCATATGGACACATGGAGTAGACAAACTTACTGCATTTCTAGAATACATTAACAGTATCCATCCCAAGATCAAGTTTACGATGGAATTAGAAAGTAATCAACAACTACCTTTCCTAGACGTTCTTTTCAAGAACACAAGAAAGAAGAAATGCAGAAAGTTACAAAAGCGTTAAAAAACAACGGCTTTTCCACACACAGAATCGAAAAGGCACGAAGATCACAAAAAACAACAAAAGAAATAACAGAAGACGAAAAACCGATTGCCAAAACCACTCTACCGTATATTAAAGGCACAACAGAGAAGATAAGCAGGGTCCTGAGAAAACACAAAATAGAGACTGTCTTCAACACCGACAGAAAAATCGCAAACATATTACCATCTGCCTATACATAGAGCTTACATAGAGCCTATATTGGACAGACAAATAGAAGGATCCAAGTAAGACAAGAAGAACATCGCAATGCCATCGAACGAAAAGAAACGACGTCATCCCTAGCCCAGCATTCTTTAGCTACAGGACACAAAATTGACCTCAAACATACGGTAATGTTAGCGAATGTCGAAAACAAGAGGAAACGAATTATCAGAGAAGCCATTGAAATAGAAAAACAAGAAAATAATTTAAATTCTCGAGACGATGCCCAAAGATTGCCAAAAACATGGAAACCAATTATCCCGAAGAATAACGCAAGAACGGAATCGACCAAGACCCCGCCCACTGACCTGCGCACTGGACGAATTACAAGAGCGCGCGCAACGCACAGCTACAAAAGCCAGCTGCCTAACACTCGTAGCGTCACTTCCACTCGAACATCGACAAGAAGCAGACCATCCAGAGAGACTTGAAAATGGCAAGTGAGATCTTGCCGAAACGTCGTCAAAATGGTTTTTATCAAAACCAACAACATTTAACCCGGAGTCAAACCCGGAATACCATTGATTTACCATTGAGCATTGAAAGACAACCTTTAGCATTTCGTGGTTTTTTTTGCAAGCAAAATATGCAAATTATGCTATTACATAAAGGTTCTTCTCTAATTATTAGTAAAAATGTACGGTAGATTTCACATCTGGTAGTGGCTAGTTTTTGGTGTAACGTAATATAAATTGAGGTACATCAATTAGATGGACATTTTCTCGAATGAATTCTAAACAGCTACAGAGATATAATTGACGATATATGTAATCCTTTGTCACATACTGCAGCATTTCTCCTGGTACTGTGTCAATGCTTGGGTATCTGTTTCTCTTTATCGATTTAATTGCGTGCTTGACTTCAGATAACAAGACCGTAAGTTTTCTGCTGCAGTCTCGATATTTCTATATAAATAGCTAATATATTTCCCATTCTAGTTTTATGTTATTATTTCGTTTCCTAATTTGGCGTAGAAATATCTTCTTAACATTACTAGTTCCTGATTTTTTTCCTTGTTTGACTAACATATAATAATTAATAAAGTATTATTTGAATGACACCAAAAGTCTTTTCCGATGCTGTGGAGTCTATGTAAGACTACCAAACATATTATTTATAATCAATCATTTAATTATGGACATAAATTACCTTATTTCATCCATAATAAAAATATGAAACTCAAATGACCTTGTTATGTTATCTTCAGTGACGTTCATTTCCTTCTTTTTGTTTATTTAAAAATAACAAATTTGATGTACCTACGTAATAAATAATTTGTAATCTTTCCTGCTTCAGATATCATGGTGTAATATTTTTGCAATGCCGAGTCGTATCTCCTCTTAACGGAAATAGGCCGATTAAAAAGCTTACACGCCGCTGCGAAGAAAGGATGAAAGAGCGATGGGGAGTTTATAGTCCAGTGATTTTATAGGTATACGAGTTTATGTATGTTTATGTTTTCGGTACAGATAGCACAGCCAGTATTCTTTTCATCTTTAGATGCGTCGGTATTAAGAACTTGATTGTAATGTTTTGCATTTATTGCTTCTTAAAATAATTGTCTAAGGAGGTGGTTACGAGTGTCATTTCTTTAAGTCAAGTTAGACTAGTATCGAAAGCAGGTAGTTTATTGGTCCATGGAGGAATATTGGAAGTACTGATGGGGTAGTTATTTTCAGGTCTATAGCAACTAGCAAAGGATTTACTAATTGTGGAAGGGGGTAAACAGATCTGTCTTTATTTTCAGGAGCGTGGTGGTTTAATGAGCTTAATTACTGGGTTTTTTTTGGTTTGGCGGAAGCTCTAGTGAAATAGGAAGAGAGTAAAAGCTGACGTCGTATGAAAAGAGGAGGCCACAAAGCGACATGTGCTTGGGGCACACGTGCTTGGCGGCATGGGCCAAAAATGCATGTGCTTTCGGCGGGGCTAGATCGAAATGCACATAAAAATACACGTAAGGAAGTCGTTTGTATTGAATTTAGCGATTTTAGATAAGTCTCTAATCTCGCTCTAAATGTAGAGCGAATACCAACTCTATATATTCTTAATAACATATTTTCTTCACCTCCCCATTGATGACGTGCAATTGTTTTTAATATGTTTAGTTTACCAGCACAGTTGTCCTTTAGATTCTTTAAGTGTATTTTCCAGTTTAACTTCTGATCGAATATTAGCTCCAAAATTTTATGATGATTTCCTGTAGGTAAAGGAACATCGTTTCCGGGTTTTGAACACTTTTCTTTTTGGTAAATCTTAGTATCGTAGATTTTGAGCTGGAAAAATTAATGCCGTGTTGTGTGGCGCAAGATTATACGTTGTTTACAGTATTTTGAATAAGATGGATAAGTAAGTAGATCATCAGATAATAAGAGTAAATAAGTAGATCATCAGTGTACAGTAGCGTTTTTACCGGTTGACGAACTTCTTTTGAGATGTCATTAATTGCTAAGTTAAACAGAGTTGGAGTTAAAACAGAGCCTTGAGATACACCATTGAGTTGTTCGAGAACATATAACTCATTACCGTTTATTGCAACTTAAAATTTACGGTGATTTAAAAAGTTATCTATGAACGTGTTTGAAGTTTCTGTAGTATTACATTCTTTGGAATAGTATCGAAGGCGCTTTCAATATCGAAGGCTGCCACAAGTGTATCATGTTGCTTATTGAAATTCTCTGTTATATTGTTTTGTAGTAATACTAAATTGTCCATTGCGCTTCGATGTGGTCTGAATCCCGATTGAACGGAGCTAATTATATCATGCTTTTCAGAAAACCAGTTAAGTCTATTATTGATTATTTTTTCCATTAATTTGCACATGCAACATGTTAATAAGATCGGTGTATAAGAGGATGGCTCTATTGCAGGTTTGTCGGATTTTTTTATTGGAAGAATGATGAAAGTAATGAAAATGAAAGTAATTTTGTGAGTCCATTGATGGTTAAATTTTTGAGGAATATGGAGGGTATATTGTAAATTCCTACTGCAGAATTTTTTAAGGTAGATACAGCAAAGGAAAGCTCTTAAAAAGTAAAAGGTGCGTTTAAAGCGAGAAGGTCATCTGAGTTACAGAATTTGATCATCTGCAGTTACAATTGAATTATGATAACTGAGCGCTGAAATTAAGAAGTGTGTTGTTTTCCCGTGCATTTGTTTAATTTTCTTTTAAACTTGACTGAAAGGGGCGTCAATAGATATGGAAAATATGTATTTATTCCAACAGTCTTTTGTACGTTGCTTTATCACTCTTCGCACTGTATCTTTTACTTGTTTGAATTTAATTAGGTTTGACTCAGTTCTGGTTCTACGCTATTTATTTAATGCTGTTTTGATTTCTCGGATAGCATTCTTACATTTAGTATTCCACCAGGATACAGTTTTACGAGACGATATTGTGCATGTTACAATGTGCGTTTGAGCAGCCAGGGTGATTAAACTCACTAGGGAGTCTAGTGCTATATCAGGATCTTCTGGTAGTTGTAGCTGGTTGATATTGTCTTCAATGAAGTCTGAAAAGTTCTTCCAGTTAGCTTGTGATAATTTCCATTTTGAAATTTTTGCTCCGGGTTTGCTGGTAGAATTAGAAATCAAGATAGGACAGTGATTATTGTCATAAAGACAATTCATTGTAGTCCAACTTAGAAGTGGTGTTAACCTTGGGTCACATAAGCTAAGATCTATTGAGGAGAAAGTGTCATTAAAAATGTTGAAGTATGTTTTGGATCCCGTATTTAATATAGAGATGTTCAAAGAGTTTAAAACACTTTCAACGACCTTTTCTTTACCAAATGTTTTTTTCGATCCCCAAAGTGAATTATGGGCATTAATCGCCGACTTAAATTAAAGGGGACAATTAAGTTTATTAGCTCAAATTCAGTAAGGCTGTGGGAAGGTGGTATGTATATGTGGTGGTTACATATAGTAATTTTATTTGGACACCAAAGAGTAACAGCAATAGCTTCTAGTGTCTGAGTTAAGTGTACTTCTTTGCAATAGCAGTCTTTAGAAGTATATATAGATGTGCCTCTACTAGCTCTGATATAATTTGTTCTTAAAAAGTGATGTGCTTGAAAATCATTGAGATATGTCTTGTCTATTTGCTTGAAGTTTGTTTCTGGTAGGAAAATGATGCCATCATTCATGTCCATAATTAGTTGTTAAATGCGTTCTAGAGGGGGGTAAAATCCGTCGCAGTTCTCCACTGGGTTAAATTAAAAATGAGTATGTTATGTTTCTGAAGTGGTTGCCCCTTCAGAGAGATGGTCTTCTTCGAAATTGTTTTGTGAGAACACCGAGGTTATGCTTTCTGCATCAGAATTTTTAGAGCCTAGTTCCGTTTTAATTTTTTTACTAATTTTAGTTAGTTGATTTTTGAGAGATCTCTCAGTTAGTGATTTGTAAATCTTGGAAATGTGGAAGCGGAGATCTTCTATATTTTTTGTTAACAGGAGTGTTTTACTCAGTGGGCTAGTTTGTCTGTAGCAATTCTCTAAAAAAGCTATGAAGTTATCGACCGGTAACGTCAAGGAATCTTTTTGGGAGTGTTCTCTGATTGTATTCTTAGATTACAGCGATATTCTACTGTCATCTTAAAGAGAAGAGTCCTTTTTAAGTTTCTGTTTGGCTTGATTTACTTTTTTGTGGTTTGCTCTGGTACGATAAACTGAGAATCAGTTTCTGATAAGTCAGTTGACTTTGGTCTCTTTTTACCTTTTGAAGTTATATTAATTTTGCGTGTGTCATTATGTGTTTCCAAATTATCGTCTTGTGGATATACCGGTATTGTATTTAGACTTGCAGCTTGGGAAATATCACAGGTTAGGGGAGATGTTTTGTTCGAATTTTCTGATTGATTGGACTCAGGAGTAGGGCAAATTTGATGCTATGTGACCAGGTTTTTTACAGTAGAAACAAATCATTTTATGTGTGGATAAAAATATTCTATGATCAAGATTGTCAAATGGAATATTCAGGGGTGTTTGAATCTCAGAATTATCATGGGATGGCACAAAATATACTTGCCTGCGGAAGGACAAGATATGGTTGTATTCATCTCCTGGGATGCCAGCTCGTATGAATGATATTGGAGAGACTAGCTGAAGTCCTATGTTTTCAGGGGGGCCTCTATTATTTTATTGGGTGTTGAAGGACATATACTAGACATGATCAGTCGTTTTGCTGGTGTGATTAATTGTATGGGTATTAAGTTAAATATCCCCATAATTTCCATAAATCCCCATAATTAAATATCCCCATAAATAATATCCCCATATTAAAGGATATGGTTTCCGATGGTAATATGTAGTAAGATTTGTAGAAATTAGCTGCTCAACTAGATCTGTTTTGGTTAAATAAATACATATTCTGCTGTTTGAGATCCTTAAGGCGAAGCGTATATTCTTTGTTCCGATAATATTTCCTACGGATTTAACGTAGTCATATAACTCTTCTTGTGAATGGATCACTATGGCTTGCTCCTTCTTTGGGAAGGAGCATTTCGGCGCTGATTTAACTGCTGTTGTGCTGTGGAAGGCTGTGAAACATTTGTTAAAGTATATTGCTGTGACATGTTTGACGTTGTGGAATTATTTTCAGTCGGTGAACTCATATTATTATTTGGGGTGTCTTCGTAGTCAAAAGCAATCCTGGAAATCTTTTTAGTTTTGTCTTCCATTGGTGAATATTATGTTTAGCAACCAGTAATTTCTGATCGTAATTTTGGCTGCCTATTCGACAGGTAGTTGTTCCAATAATAGGTTTATGTGTATTGTACCGTACTATATTGATAAGAGGAGCAAAAAGTCGTTTACTAAACGAAGTGTTGTGAATGTTTTTATGCCAGTAAATGCAAGTAAAATTAAATTTTACTCACCGAAATATTACTGGCAGGTACACAACACAATAACTTTACTCCACTGTTATTCTTATTAATTAATATCAACTATTTCGCTATTTGGACAACAAAATATTGAAGAGGTTGTCCTATTCGAACATACCTTGTTCTAGCTCGATTAGGCCAGTCGTTTAATTATCGCAAAGAAGCAAGTTTTCTGATGTTAATTTGGAATTTGGTGGTTACTAACTAGAGAATTAGGGCTCTTGTTAACGAACGTTTTTTTCAACCGGTAACGGGCCGATGCTAAATGGGTACCCGTGTTCACGGTTCATAATTTTCATATGCGTCCGTTGACGGTATGGAATCTCCGAAATATCGTCAGTTTTAAAGTAACAACTGCATGCAAAACATGTTATATCATGTTGTCGTCAAAGAAAAAAAATTATACTTGCCTATTATTTGTATGAAAAATGCAGAAGCAACAGGAAAAGCGTAAAAGAAAAATATGGATACAACCTATTTTATTAGAAAGAGAAAAATATGGTGCTTTTCATACACTTTACGAAGAATTGAAAAAAGACGAAACAAAATTCTTCAATTACTTCCGAATAGGTCAAGAAACTTTCCGCAAATTTTTAGGAATAGTACATGATAAATTAAAACGTGCTGACATTAATATGAGGTTATTCTTTGCACCTTCTGATCGACTAGCTGTTACCTATGTATGAATTATGCTATTAGTATACCAGAATAAAAACTGTCAGTTATAAAAAAACTAAAAAAAAATAACTTAATAGATTTTTTATCATTTAAGAATATACAATCTATATATAAAACAAAAATTATTGGTGAAATAACTTAAAATCTCCATATCAAAATCCATATTTTAGTGGCAACAAAGAAAGAAATTTATTGAAAAAACGGATGCTCGAACAACGCCGTTAACACACTTGCATAAACTAAAAAGGTTCACTGCGGGTTCACGGTACCGTCCCGTCGAACGTCTTGCCGAGGGGGACTGGATACGTAGACGGTGAAAAGTTAACGAACGGGTTGGTTGCCGTTGCGTGAACACACATTCATTAGAACCTGAAAGACACTGAGCAACGTCCAACGGGACTGTGTCAAAAACGCCCCGTTGAACGTTGTCGTTAACAAGAGCTCTTAAGCATGATTTGTTTAATATTGTCAACATAAATTCTAGCTTTATAATTTCTGACCGTAAATTGCAAATAATATATAATGCTTGTACCGTTATTGCCAATAAAAAAGAAATTGTCCTCCCACTCATTATAAAAACTTTAATTTTTTGCTCGGGTTTTCTTTTTTTATTTTTGTTCTCAGCTGTCATATTTTTAAAAGAACTGAAAATAAATAACGATATTTAGAAAATACAAGAGATCGCAAGGTATTACATTTTGTTTTATCAAATAAAAAAAACCCGAGCTGCAGTTTGGCAAGCCTTGGTATTATATGTTGAAGCTAATAAAAATATTGTAACAAAGAAAACGTTGTTAATCATGTAAACTAAAACTTATATTAATTTAGTTATCAAATGATTTGATGTTAAATATAAACATACGGAAACCAACAATTTTTTGTTTTGTGAATGTAAAACTGAATGAAATGCATGCCATTATCAACGAACCATCTGTTTTAACTCATAATTTCCACCCCGCCAATTGGTAAAACGCACTGTGAAAATTTTCATTAGCATCCGAACATTTTCATAAATTTGGGTCAGTTCCAGGTATGTTGCAATAAAATATCCCATAAATTTCAAATTACATCCGTTTCCTCCCCAGTGGTGTAGATGACTACGATTTATCACCCGGTAATTGCCGTTTAAAATTTATATTAAAATTTTCCAAATATTAAATATTTTTTATCAATAAAAGGACATTTTTTGCACTCTTTTGATTTAAAATTTTAAATAACTAAACCTCTCAAAAACTAATAGAGAGTAATAAATATCAAACAAAATAAATAACTTTAAATATAAATAAATGTTAGAGGAAATAACTTTGCCCCTACCGGGGTAATTTGATTGCCAATGTATTTTTTACAAATTAAAAAAATCGTGACATTTTGGTAAATGCCACAGAGCTAGAGTCTATCATGATAAGTAGATTGTTCGTGATGGTATAGGGGAAATCAAACAATAAAGTTTTTACGAAATTTTTCCCTTGTAGCCATATTTTATATTTAAAAAAGTATATGTTATATATATATATATATATATATATATATATATTTATATATATATATATATATATATATATATTTATATATATATATATATATATATATTTCTATATATATATATATATATTTATATATATATATATATATATATATATATATATATATATATATATATATATATATATATATATATATATATATATATATACGGATATCTTGGGTTTAGTAGTCAATATATTGGCCTTTAAGTAAAACTCTTTTAGGTTTGTTAAGCTTTCGAGTTTATTTTACTCTTTTTCAAAACGTACTAAAAATTAACATAAAAAAATTACATTAGAAAAATGAAGTTATTATATCTTCAATAGGCTTACCCTTGTGAGGATTGTGTTTTAAAACTAGCAAAATTAATTAACATAATGACATTAAATTTGATTTACTTTTTCGTTCTGTATATATAAAAATATATAAAATATTTTGAACTTCCCGACAATGCAAATGTATGAACGTAAATATTGAAACTATGGGAGCAAAATCAAGTGTTAAATTATTATCCGTTTCCCTTCTTTTGGAATAAAATTACATAAAACATATGTTTTACTTTTTATAACAATGCTTAAAAATGAAAATCAAAGATTATATTTTGTATGTGTATTTGCAAAATACTACAAACAATGTCTAGTAAATACAATTACATAGTATAGTATATATTACAGTGGTACAGTTATGAATTAATGGTGCGTATTTCAATTAGTTATGGGGCTTTTCTCGGTAAAGTCTCGTTTTTTCTTAGGTGGAGAACATAAAGGTGCATTCTTTTTGCTAGTTGAGAATTTCTACTAACAATAGAAATACGAAGATTCGAAGATTATTCAACTCTATAAAACCGTGTTTTTTGTATACATAATTGTATTAACTGTTCTAAAAGACTTTCGAAATATATTTAAATAATAGTAGGCTTATATATATATATATATATATATATATATATATATATATATCTCTCTTTTACTGCTTATAGTGGTAATAATGGACCCGTGGTATATAATAACATATGTGGTAAATACATATATTTTTATTTGGCACCAGCGCTTTCCTGCGAAACTTGACAGCAGCAAAAAAACTTTGCTGTCACCATGCAAATGTACTAACTAAATTTTGTCCAACCCGATCTGAGTTAACTTTGTAATTGAAGAGGTGGATTCCAAATGGGCTTAAGTCATTTTTCTTCACATTTTGAGGTTTTAGTTGAATCTGATTCGAGAGCATCATTTGAACATTAGAAAAACAATTCATGCCATAACGGCTTAAGTCAAGTATACTATACAGATTAAAAATTAGTAATGTTTTAAAAAAGTGCTTTAGTCATGCGTTGTTCTTTTCCAAATAGGCTTAAGTCAGCTGTTGAGTGTTTACGCATGCGCGATTCCAGCTGTCAGCTTCTATTTGCTGCGAGTTTTTGGTTATGTTGACTATTTGAGGTGAAACAAGTGAGTAATTTTACAACAAGTGTTATAAGTATAAAGTGAGTTTAGATTTTGTTTTCAGTAGCTGTAAACGACAATAATAGTGCTAAGAAGAGGAAACGAGAGAAAAATGAAGACCTGTGGGACAAAAATCTCAAGAAATTCGGAAGAAATAGGAAAGAAACTCATTAAGATCTTCGCATGGTTTGTGCTCATAAAGGTGATGTTTGTAAGGCATATATATATTGACACCTTATGATGTAAGTAGCTTTATGACAATTTCTACTCATATAAGACTGCTGCTGATCAGAACAACTGCATATTCAAATACCTTTTATATCAAGAGTCTATGCAACATAGACCTAGAAATAAAACAAATCCACGATCTCGAATAGTTACAAAATACTTCATACGACAGACAAATCTATGTTTTATTAAGTGTGTATAATTCCACATTCCTGTTCATCACACAATTTTTATTAAAAATATTGGATAGATTAGCTAAAGATTTAAAAGAGTCAGGAGAATGTCCTCGTGAAAACCGAGGTGGAGCTAGGATAAAACCCAAAGTTTGAAGTACAGCTCAATCAATGATTGATTGCATACAATCATTAAAGTGCTGTGAAAGTCAATATGGTGGGGGTAAGAGCGTCCGCGGTTAACTTAGCCCTAAGTTATCTATTAAAACATTGTGATGTATTTGGAAACAGACTCAAAAAGAATAGAAGAAGTCACTTCTTCAGAAGAGTAACTACTAAGAAGCATCTTATTCAAAGTTCTTCAAGATCTTCCACATGAAATTCAATCTAAGTGTAGGCAGTCCAAATTCATTCCTGAAAAATTTACTTTTTTGACTTAAGACCTTTTGGAATCCACCTCTTCAATTGTTAGGTAAAGTTAGATTAGGTTAGGTTAGGTTATTCATTAAAATATAAAAATAGCATCTGTAGTTTTGGCAAGTGTAACATGATAAATCGGTTGGGTTAAAATAGTGAGAACCTAACGCCACATTTTACATTACGCTATTACTTGTACTTCTAGTATAACTCTCAACTGTTCGAATTAAAAAAAATAAAACTAAATTTTTTCATTGTCAAAAAAAAAACTTTTTCTGTCTAACATTCCTTATATAAAAGAAGATCCTATTAGGTAATTATATGTAAAATAAAAATAATTTTATATAATTGCGACTCTACTTGAAGGCACGTATTAAATGAGAGGTCATAATTACTGGATTATTTTAGCCAATAATATTATATTGTGTAGGATAAAAGCACACATTGGTATAAAAAACAACGAAATAGTATATGATCTGACTAAAAAAGCAACAATGAAAACATCCGCTCTGCAAACCTATCAACTTCTTACGGTAGATTTAATATCTGTAATCAGGTCTCTCAAACGGACGAAATGGCAGGTACAGTACAACAATTCAGACAAAGGCAAATATGCAAATATTATAAAAAAATCCAACCTACACTTTCCGTCAAGACATGGTTTAACCAACTTTCCAACAAAGGCTTCATCAAAACTATTTGTCAAATAAGAAGCAATTATTGTATGACTCCAGTCTACAAAAACATAGAACTGGCAAATAATGATTGATGTATATGTGGGGGACTAGCTGATCTACAACATAATATTATGCAGTTAGAATTTCTTTTATATTTAATTGAAATATCGAATTTTTATACCAATCTCGTTCAAGGTTCACTATACTTCTAATCTAACACATATTTTAGAGTCAAAGAATCTAGATGTATATAAAACGTTATACAGTCGTATTAATTATTTAAAATTCTTCTAATCTAACACATCTTTTAGAGTCAAAGAATCTAGATGTATATAAAACGTTATAGTCGTATTAGTTATTTAAAATTAAAGAAATGGAGAATAAAAAAATAGAAAAAAAGTTACTAAGAAGATCTAAAAATTCGAAGTGTCGAATCGGGCTTATGTTTTAGCGTAGTAATAAAAAAATACGTATATATAAAAAGTTTCTAATATTTCCTGTATTAACTGTCAATTCAATACAATAGTTTTAAATGTTGATACTAACCATTTTTTGTGTAAAGGGA
Source organism: Diabrotica balteata (assembly GCA_918026665.1). Taxonomy (NCBI): domain Eukaryota; kingdom Metazoa; phylum Arthropoda; class Insecta; order Coleoptera; family Chrysomelidae; genus Diabrotica; species Diabrotica balteata. The sequence continues at coordinate 117,172,371 of OU898278.1, forward strand.
GAACTCAAAACAAATTGACTGGCCAGTTGGTTGTATAAACCAGTGTCAATAAAACACACACATGCGCACATTTTAACTACTTAAATGCTCCAATTTTGTTAATTAGTGGTTCTTGAGACGATCTAAAAATAAAAACTATAAAATATACATAAACCATTATTTCATTACTAAATTCACAATGTAGCGAATTAATGGTGTAAGAGTATATTCTCTCATTCCGAATCCCGGGAGGCATCCTTAAAAATGTATTATTACCATAATGTAATATAACTTCATGTACAAAAATATCCAATATTTTGAAACTATTGTATGTTTAATATTTTATGTTATTAAACATTTTTATTCTGAAAAGAAAAGTTTATTTAACACTTTTTAAGCGAATGATTTTAAAAAAATTAACCGCATTGTAAGTAAATAATTAAAAAAAAATAAATAAACGGTAAAATTTTTGGAATGAAACAAAATAACTTGAAAATAAGTATTACTTAAAACGTCATATCTCAAGATTTTGCTTAAAAAACAATAAAACTATTAGCGAGTATTCACTCATCGAGCGTTGACTTCTGCTTGTAACCGTCTTGAAATGCTCTGAATTAAATATTGAATATATGCTTGATGAATTGCATTTAATTCTTCTTGTGCTCTAATCTTTCTCTTTTAGCGTCAAAGAAATAGGACTTCTTGTTTAAATGCGACGTTTTAAAGTATCCCACAAATTCTCGATTGGATTTAAATCCGGGCTATATAATGGTCAATATAATCTATAAAAAAATTCTACCAAATTTAATCCCTAGCAGATCTGCTGCTTTAACTTCAACATATGATTGTGATCTCACACCTGCACCATAACCAAATTTTTTTAATGTGTTTTTTGTAAAGTCCAGTGTACAGTCTGCCCCGGATACTGCAGCTTTCTGCAGTACCCAGGGCATTGTTATGCTTGGCGAAAGATATAACGTGCTTTAATCAATTAGCAAGTAATTATCCAGGGAACAATAATTGTAGGAAAGAGATGTGTAGGAATGGGAAGAACACGGAGATCGCACTTAAAGAAGAGAATATATTTTAGCAATTATGTGACATATTATAGGAAAATGTAATCGTTAATTGTAAAAGATAGAACGACAAAGACTGAAATTGTAGATAAACGAAATGAGTCTATTATGCCAAGTGTGACAAATGCTGCTGCATTCCGCTACCTATTGGTTGTAATTCCAGTAGAACTGTCATATAGAATTTGCTAAAATACTTAAATGCAAGTTTTTTCATTTCCAAAAAAACGTTAATTTTTTATCTGTATTATCTATCCCAGCGCAGCGGTGGCTCGTGGATCAATTAATAGTGAAGTCAATTTTAACATAAAAAAAAGTTCATAGTTTAGGCTTTTTGGCAGGCAAAATTATTAATAAGTTTTTCATTTAAGGTTAAAGCTTTTTTAAAAATTTTCTACAACTAGCATAGCCAACCATACTTATTTATCGTGTGCCTTAAAACAGTTTTGTATTATTTTTGACGCTAAAATATAACGCTCGTTTTCAAATTATAAAGTATACAAAATATAACGCTCGGACAATATTGCACAAAGTATATTACTAATAAAAAGCTGTAAACACGCAGTTGCAATTTCACCATTGTAAAAAACTCTCTTATACACAACTTCCAATTGAGTTTTAAATTTGAACTGAATAATTTATATCAGAATATTCCATTTTCAGCGAGTTAGAAATATTTCCGGCAAAATATTATTTGTAGTATTAAAATTTATTGGAGTAAAGTAACTGAAATACTATTAAATGCTGTGTGAAGTCTGTGTTCTATTTATGAAATAATTTCGTCATAAACTTCAAACGAACTTCAACGTTTTCTTCTCTATGGAGAGAGCTCCATCGTTTCCTTCGTTGTACAGCAGGTCATAATGTTAAGTTTTATTGCGTGTAAATTATAATTACATGTATGTGTGCTAAAGCTTTATTTTATTTAAACTTAATTATTAACAAATTACAACTATTACAGTTACTGATTAAAAACTATTTCTATGAAATCTAAAGAGGAGGTGACGAACCAGACTATAGGGATCATATTTCTATGTTTAATTATAAATATTGACAAAAATATAAATATGGACTCTTATTAAATAAATTATTATGGCCCTGAACTACATATATCTAATAAATTATAACTACATACAGTGGAAGAAATTAAGGCTATGTTCAACTTTAAACGCAGAGGGTTGGATGGCAGTGATTATGACACATATTTTTATACCTAAAATTCACAATACATTTATCTAATATTATAATTTGGATATCGCGTTCTTGCACTTGTTTAAATAAAAATCGCAATGCGATAATACTGTTAGACAAAATTTAATCAATACAAACAACAGAACAATAAAATTATTTTAATTAAAACCGTTTATGTTCCAAAATGAGTTATTTTATATTTATTTTATATACAGAGTGGCCCAAAAGTCTGGAAAAGGCTAATCTCGTAAATTACTAGACATAATTATACAACATTTGAGATATGCCTATTTTGGGATACGGAGATTCCGTATTTGGTATTTGCAATGTTGCCAGATTTTCAGTTTCTCTTATATTACTAGTAGCTTTGGTTTTTCAAATGCATCACCCTGTATATTTAGTCATTATTGAAACCTCCTATTAAATACGAATTCAACCATATGTAACACTTATGATTTTATGTAGTCTGGAAGGTCTTAAATACATAAAACAGAAGTCTGGCAACGCCTAAATTGTTTCTATACATTTTTTAATATTATTTTTAAATACATTAAAACGTAACAATTGATAGTTTAGAATATTTTTTAACATAATAGTTACGTTATTAAGTGTTCAAAATGTGCTCCATTTGTGAGTTGACAGTACTCTAATCGATGGTAGAATGCGTCTACCACATTTCTTCATGATTGTCTAGAAATTATTCGAGATTCGTCAATAATTCATTGCCTTAGCTATGCAAGACTTGCTGGTTAAGTTTTGTAAACTGAATTTTTCAAGTATCTCTAATAAAAATAATCTTTAGGATTGAGATCGGGTGAACGTGGAGGCCATTCAATTCTACCTTGTCTACCAATTCATCGTCCAGAAAATATCTCTGACGTTAAATTTCTTTCGATAAAAAATGGCCCAATTAAATTAGTACCTACTATAACTGACCACACATTTAATTTTTGTGGTCTTTTGAGTATGGTTTTCACGCATTCAGTGTGAATTTCACACGAGTTCATCTATTTTAATAAATTTAAATATTTAAATGGAGAATGCTGTGATTTTGACATTTGTTCACCATTTAAATTATGAACTAAAATTCACAGTAGTTGTGGTTCAAAAAGTTCTGCAATTTAAATTGCTTCTCTAAAATGCCGTTCTCTACACCGTTCTCCTATTCATAAGACGACGGTACAAAAAACTGTAAGGCGATTTGAGGAATCTGGAGAAGTAAAAGATAAATACCGATCAGGTTGACCGAAACGAGTTATCAGTGACAACAAAACTTCAGATATAAGCAAAGTTTTGTTGAAGATCCACATAAATCCCCAGGTAGGGTTGCACAAGTACATGATGTAGGTCATTCTTCAGTCTAACGTTTATTACGTAAAAATAAATTTAAATCATACAAAATTAACTTATTGCAAGAATTAAGTAAAGATAACTTTGGTCGTAGATTAGAGTTTACTGAGGTTTTGATGGATAAAATTGAAAATTATTAAAATTTGGTTAACAGAATATGTTTTTCCGATGAAGCAACTTTTACACTGTGTGGAAGTGTAAATCGACACAATTTAAGGTACTGGTGTGACGTAAATTCACACTGAAGACTGAATGCGTGAAAACCATACTCAAAGACCACAAAAATTAAATGTATAGTCAGATATAGTAGTTACTTATTCAATTGGGTCATTTTTTGTCGAAAGAAATTTAACGTCAGATAGTTGGTGTAAATGTTCGGCGATATTTAGATGAGATATTTCCTGGAAGATAAATTGGTAGACAAGGTAGAATTGAATGATCTCCACGTTCACCCGATTTCAATCCTAAAGATTACTTTTATTAGGGATACTTAAAAAATTCAGTTTACAAAACTTAACCAGCAAGTCTTGCAGAGCTAAGGCAACGAATTATCAATGAATCTCGAATAATTTCTAGACAATCATGGAGAAATGTGGTAGACGCCTTCTACCATCGATTAGGGTGCTGTCAACTCACAAATTGAGCACATTTTGAACACTTAATAACGTAACTACTATGTTAAAAAATGTTCTAAACTATTAATTGTTACGTTTTAATGTATTTGAAAATAGTTAGTATTAAAAAATTTATTGAAACAATTTAGGTGTTGCCAGACTTCTGTTTTATGTATTTATGACCTTCCAGATTACATAAAATCATAAGTGTTACATATAGTTAAACTTGTATTAAATAGGAGATTCCAATAATGACTGAATATAAGGGGTGATGTATTTGAAAAACCAAAGTTACTAATAATATAAGAAAAACGGCAAATATGGCAACATTGTAAATATCAAATATGGAATCTCCGTATCCCAAAATAGGTGTACCTCAAATTTTGTACAATTATGATTAGCATTTTACGAGATAATTAGCCGTTTCTAGACTTTTGGGCCACTCTGTATAAAAATATTGTATATAGTATTGCCCCCTTATTCATGCTGTCCGATGGTGTAAGTAATGTGTCCGTTTTTCTGTACGCCATTAGAAAAACTAGATACACGCATAACAAATTATTTTTGCTACAATGCATATAAAATGTTAGTGAAAGTGGAAAAGCCTTGAAAATCTGGATATCATTAACCAATGGATGTCACATACCAATGTGACAACAAAGCATGATACCTGATCAAAACTTATGTTGTTTGCCCTGCCAAAAATTCTCCTACTCTAAAGAATAAAAATAAAAATTTTCTTTCCGTTTTCTGGAACAATATCGCCAGAAGTGGATGATGCCAGTATTGTTATCTGAATGGTTTCGTGGATGTTGTATCTCTGAAGTTGTATTGAAGATGTACTTGAAGAAGGAAATGTGGTTTTACTTTTCCGCGGTAGTGTGAGAAACTTATTTTTCACAGATACGGGCCATTATACGGGATGTGGTGATATAGGGAAGTTTAAGATAAAATTAGGAGGGATCCTGCATTTCTACCTTAAGCAAATAATTAAAGGGTACAGGGGAAAAACGTGATAAAAAAGTCAAGTTTTGGCAAATTTAAGATATTGACGTTATCCTACAGAAGATTAGAACACGTTAGATTTTATTGTAAACATACCTCTCGGGACATGCTAGCATGTCACATGTCACTGTTGTGATATTTTTGTATAGTTTTGTCAGTATTATTCATGTTGTTCAGTAGTAAGCATTGTTAGGAGCATATGCCAATCTTGTTTTCTATAAAAAAGAAACCCAAACTTAGAAGATGTGGAAAAGATTCCAGCGGAGGGTAAGCAAAACATTATAAGTTTTAATCTTTTGGAGTATACCGATAAACAAGAGTCCTATTTACGTGGACTTAGTATTGTTCCAGTCAAGAATAGACCTCCTCAGTTGGACGAAGAAAATGCTTATTTAAGAGATATTTTAGCTCTTTGTAAGATTAGATATTTACATGAACAGATTTACATGAGATGAGTTTATAGCGTTACACGGGATCACAAAATGTAGAATTAAGTATTTACTCACAACTTTAAAAAATACCGGCATATCTCCACTCTATAAAAGGGAGAAACACTATAGCACTGTGTGATGATATTCCTAATAAAATTAAAGAGCATATGTCACTATTTAAACAAAAACATGCACCCCGGCAACGTACAGAACCTTTAACATAACTATTGGTTACCCACTAACAGACACTTGCAGGATACGTGATGAGTATCTAGCTAAAATAAAATGTCTCGAGCAAGAAAAACAACAAATTAAAACCTGTACACGTGTTTCAATAAAAACCAAAAAATAGATTAAACTAAGGAAAACAAAGCAAAATTATTTTATTTATTTAAAAAGCATTAAAAGCTCCCAAGTCGCAAATCAAACGCAAAAAAAGTTAATGTTTATAGACGTTGGTTAAAAATATAACAATTTCCAAAATTTCTACTAATGATATATACTACAAGGCACACTTGTCCATTTATATGTTCACTAGCTTTGGCGTTGTTCTTTTTGACTCAAGTAGTATCTTTTATGTGTACCCAGAAAAAATTGCTTAAAAGTTAATTATGGTGTTGCTTCCCCACTGAATCATTTCGTATATAATTATTGTTATTTAAACATAAGAGAACGGGAATTGACTCCTGCGGTGGGCAAAGCACCCTTTTTAGTCGGACATATTTTAAAATATATTTTAAGAAACAATCAATTTACTTTTCGATAGTGGACCTAATACGTCAATAAACTTTACAAACAAAAAGCTTACTTTTCATTTCAATAGAATCAAGGCAATTGAAAGTTTTAAAAGAACAAGCTAGTTTAATCACCTATAGAGAGATATAATGGGGTAAGGAACCCTGCAATTGCAATCGATAGAAAACCTACCGTTGCCAAAAATTTGGAGAGAAACAACTGATTTCTTTTTCCTTAAATATCTTAAAAATATGTATTCATAAACTATTATGTAATTTTACTATTATTTTTTTTTCTTCATGTCAGATACCAATCGCGGTGGAGAAATTTGCTAACTTGCAGAGTTTGAAAAAGTTCTGCAGAAAAGCTCAGGATTGTTTTCCCCTACTAGTGCATAATTAATTAAGAATATGGGAGACATTTTTATTTTGTTCTATGAAATAACCTTTCAAAATAATCAAAACAATCTTGATATTTTTTTATAATAATGGGTCTATTAATTTTTTAGTTTAAGTAATCAGATTAAGTTATTTTTTCAGTTCAGTTTTGTTTTACTATTACTTTATATACCTGAATGTATAAAATTTTTATATATTCAGGAAAAAAAACGGCAAAAGACGTCAGAACCAACCATACAAATAACTAATTGTTTTTTTCTGTCAAAACATTTTTTTAATACTAGCAGATTTTAACCTCTCAGGATCTCAAATTGTTTAAAAACATAATGGCAAAAAACAAATTCTGACTCTGACAACTGAAATTGCTTTCTCATAAAATCATCAAATTTGACTTAGTTTGTTTTTTCGCTGAACCTTTTAATTGAAAGTGGATCATGTAGAGTATATAACGCTGGATAATCATATAATGTTTATTCGATTGCTTCCATCAAGAATTCCATTTAGTGGAACTCTATGGGTAGTTTACACCATGCATGTGGTTGATTAACTCGAATTTACTGGATACTCATAGTTACTTTATTGGTTCTCTAAGTACAATAATAGAGTGAGTACCCAGTTGACGGATGACAACACTAGCTTCAACTGTTCACTCTTAATTCTTAATAAAATTGATTTATTTCCGTTATTTTTCAGCTATTGAACTCACGTGCGTTTGTTTATATAATAATGTTTTACTAATATAATTTGTACACAATATCAAACAAGCTTTTGATTACATTGCAATTTTCACTAGGTCAGCGCGTGTTCTAGTTACACCGATATTTTCAGTGTCATAAATACACAACCACATTTAACACTAAGCAATTATTAATATTCTTAAAAGGATTTTAAATTTTTAAACTGAATTGGATTACTTAAATCCAGTTACATCCCTATCCCTCAGAAGAAAAATTTTCTGAGTGCTGTTCGTTTTTAATCAAATAAACTGTTTTCACTCTTCCCTTCCAAAAGAAAAAAATTCTTCGTGTCATCATCAAATGATTACTGTACATACATAATTTACATTCACTATTTACCTATACATATTTCTAGAATTATATACAAATTTTTGGTACATATTTCCTTATATTTATTTCTATTTATATTTCCTTATATTTGGTAACAAAAAGAAATGTTCAATATCAATATAATTGTTCCCCGTTTTCACGTATCACTTAATTCACTGTAAGATTTTTGCACTGTAAGTGTATAGCCTATTTTTATGCACTTCCTTGATATTACCGTTATCTATCTAAATGTTACAGTTAACGTTATTAACCTCTGTTATTATGAAAGGACCTGCATAAAGGCTATCAAACTTACAATTCTCTTTTCTTTTGACCAGGTCTCCTATTTCGAAGTGTTATGGCTTCGTTTTTGACTTATTTCTTTCCTGTCGCTCCTTTTTGTGCTTTAATAAGAACGTTTTAGCTCTCCCTTGTGTGAATTGTAGTTTATAGCGTAACTCATTGTAGTAGGCATCTATATTGAAACATGTTTGAACGTCTCGTGTAAGGTCTTCGCGAGACCTTATACTGTTGCCATACACCAATTCGAACGGTGTATATCCATGATACGCGTTAGGGGTTGTGTTGTAGCAATATGTGAACATTCTGCAACACAGGTCTTCATCTATGAATGATCTCACGTACTCGTTTAATGTTCTATGTAGTTTCTCACAACTTCCAATCGATTGTAGGTGGTACGCCATTAAGAAGTTGTGCTCTATCTTTAGCATTTCTGATAGTTTCTTGTATTACTTCATTTTTGTACTCCTTGTCTTGATCTGTTCTGTTTTATTTTATGAGTACTAATATAATTTGTATTATATTAGTTGCACATTACATTGCAAATTTTACTAGGTCGGCGCGTGTTCTAGTTACACCGATATTTTCAATGTCATAAACAAATAATCGCATTTAGCAATAAGAAATTATTGCTAAAAAGGATTTTAAATTTTTAAACTGAATTGGGTTACTTAAATCTGATGCTTAATTAAATCCCGTTACACCACATATCTTAGAGTAAAAGCAAGATTAGAAAAAGGAATATTTCATGGTATAAAAGTTTTAGGGATTGCTACATTAGAATAGAATTAAAGAATTTATTTTTTAATCGTTTATTTACATATAATTTTTAGCTAAAATAATGGTCTGCGCTACTGTAAATTCATAACAATAATTTTCAACAATATTTGATTGGTATTATACAACATCAGTTGCATTTGTTGGGTTGTTTAAAACGAATTTATTTTATAATATTAACGTATACGTAATAAAGTAGTTTTTTATTCCAATTTATTTTAAAATATGGTCATGTAATTTTGTCCCTGTTGTTAAAAGGACTTTTAAATTATATAATTTGGCGTCATCTGGAATACGTAACTATTCACTAAATTTAAATACTCCTTGTAAATTGTAGACTTCAAGCAGTCATTAGATCTTTCCATACTTTAGAGTTCATTTTTAGGATGTGTAGAAAATTGTCTTTTCTACAATATTGTGTTCAATAGATAAACAATAATAAGACAATGACATATCGTTTTCCTGCTGTATCATATATTTCCTGCGCCTGTCAGTTTCTTACATTCGAACTATTCGAACTTAACTCTCCTAAAATACTTAGTCTCTTGCTTCCCAACCAGAAACAAACCAGTCATGCTTAATCTTACGCTTCTGAAATAGAAACAGGTTTAAAGTTTTAATTTTATTTTTATTATACAGTTAATCTCCTTAAATTCAGTACGTCTTCTTATGTAGACATGACTGTGTGTTTTTCAATGTGCCTTTAGTAAATTGTTGTTCCATCGTTTTCGTTATCTTCCTTCTGATCGTCTTCCTAATGGGGAACCATCTCGTGTCGTCTTTACTACTCTATTTGTTGTCATTCGTGTCATTCGGCTTTATATGATCTTTTCATTTTACTCTTCTATTTCTTACCCAGTCTTCGATGTTCTCCACCTTGCATATGTGTAGTATATCTGTACTTCTAGCTCTGTCCCATAGTATTTTACCATCAATTTTTCTGAGTGTTTTCATCTCTGCTGTTTCTAACATCCTTTTTGTTCTCTCTGTGTCAGGTCGTGTTTCTGCTGCGTATATCATTATTGGCCTGATGGTTGTTTTGTTAATTCTGCCTTTTATTTCTTTCCCGCGGACGACGCAATACTACTCTCTCAAAGTGAAGATGATTTACAACGTATGCTACACCAATTTAATATAACCGCCAGAAAATGTTAATTTCCCCAAAAAAGAGAAAATGCATGGTTACAACAGTAAATTTACTAAGATATAAATTGGAGCTGGAAGATCAAATAATAGAACAAGTGATGGAGTTTAAATATCTAGACATCACATTATCTAGCTACGGAAAGCTCAAAACCGAAGTGAAAGATCAAATTAATAGAGCAAACAGAGACGCAGGCTGCCTAAATGAAGCAATATGGAAAAATAAAAATATCGGGAAAGAAACAAAAGGCATAATTTACAATACAGTCATCAGACCAATAATGACATCCGCGGCAGAAACAAGACATACATACAGACATACAGCCAATACAGAGAGGACAAAAAGGATGTTAGAAACAGCAGAGATGAAAACACTTATAAAAATTGATGGTAAGACACTCGAACAGAACTATAAGTGCAGATATACGACGTAGATGCAAGGTGGAGAATATCAAAAACCGAGTAAGAAATAGAAGAGTAGAATAAAACGATCATATAAGCCGAATGACAACAAGTAGAGTAGTGAAGACGGCAAGAGACGGTTCCCTAATAGGAAGGCGATTAGTGGCAAGACTACGAAAACGATTTAGGCACATTGAAAAATAGGCGGAGTCATGTCTATATAAAAAGAAGAAGAAGAAGAGAAAGATTTCTTTCCCTATGAAGAAAAAGTATTTTTGTTTTTTTTTTGTTTCTTTTCCTATAAAGAAAAGAAAAAGTATTTTTGTTTTTTTTATAATGTTTCATTCAGGCAACCTGCGACTCTCTTTGCTCTATTACCTAATCTTCTTCTTCTATTTAGAGCTATCCGTAGCTAGATCGTGTGATGCCTAGATATTTACACTAATTAAGTTCTTGGCATCTAAATGTTCACCTAATAGTGTTTTTAAATCACTGGAAATATTGTTATTTCTCTGTTCACTGTATATTATCCACATTCTGTTAGGAGTTGTTTAACAGTAATGTTGACTGTACAATATTCACACACAATTTGCACCTTTCTTATAAATTATAGGCTGTAGTAATTTTCAATTTTGCAATAAACAAATCTCGTTGTATCATATTTCATATTAACCCTAGAACAACAATATGAAAGTAGGGTTACGGTACTAACAACGTGGCATCGTATATTACTCCAAAAGAACTGGCCGTAAAGTATAACAAAAGTACATTATTTTTTTAAATAAAGTGTTTTTATTTTTGGTTATAAACATATACAGAGTGGCCCAAAAGTCTGGAAACGGCCAATTATCTCGTAAATTGCTAGTTATAATTGCACAAAATTTAAAGTATACCTATTTTTGGATACGGAGATTCCATATTTAATATTTGCAATGTTGCCAGATTTGCCGTTTCTCTTCTATTATTAGTAACTTTGGTTTTTCAAATTCATCACCCTGTATATTCAGTCATTATTGGAACCTCCTATTCAATACGAGTTCAACCATATGTAACACTTATGATTTTATTTAGTTTGGAAGATCTTAAATACATAAAACATAAAGTCTGGCAACGCCTAAATTGTCTCAATAAATTTTTTAATACTAACTATTTTTAATTACATTAAAATGTAACAATTGATAGATTACAACATTTTTTAACATAATGGTTACTTTATCAAGTGTTCAAAATGTACTCCATGTGAAATTACAGTACCTTAATCGATGTTAGAATGCGTCTACCACATTTTTCCATGATTGTCAAGAAATTATTCGAGATTCATCGATATTGCGTTGCCTTAGTTCTGCAAGACTTGCTGGTTTAGTTTTGTAAACTGAATTTTTAAAGTATCCCTAATAAAAATAAGCTTTAGGATTGAAATCAGGTGAATGTGGAGGCCATTCAATTCTACCTCGTCTATAAATCCATCGTCCGGGAAATACCTCTTCTAAATAACGCCGAATATTTACACCAAATTTTGTAAAATTATGACAAGCAATTTACAATTTACGAATTACGAATTACGAATTACCAATTTACTAGATAGATACCGATCAGTTAGACCGAAAAGAGTTATGAATGACAACAAAACTAGATATCATGCAAAGTTTGGTTGAAGATCCACATACATCCTCACGCAGGGTTGCACAAATACATGGTGTATTTCGTTCTTCAGTCTTACGTGTAATACACGTAAGACTGAAGAACTAAATATTCAGGAATATTTTTAAAGCCGCGTTTTCACGATGACAATTGGCGAGACAATTGTCATTGGACAGTTGTCATCACGTGATTGCGGATTGACGAAGGCCAGTCTAGTTACACGAGAAGATAACAAATAACACAAACCACGTGTATGTTTTGACTGACACCAGAGAACTAGAGGGAACTAGCAAAAAACAAGACGATACTACTGGCGACAATTGAGATTTCGAGTGGTGGGGGGCCCACTTGGCGCAGCTAATTGTCCTCAGTCTACTCCCGGAGACAACCGAATTTTGGGCCAATTGTGAGGGCAGTTGGCATGGCAATTGGCCTGAAGTGTTTAGACGAAGACAATAATTTCATACCAGTAAGTTGTCTGACAATTGCCTTGTCAATTGTCATCTTAAAAACGCGGCTTAAAGGATACAAAATTAAATTATTGCAAGAATTAAGTGACGATGACTTCGATTTTGGGGTAGCTTATTTTGGGGTAAATGCTAGGGGTTATTAAGAAGGGATATTTCCAGGACGATGGATCGGTAGACGAGGTAGAATTGAATGGTCTCCACGTTCTCCTGATTTTAATTATAAAGATTATTTTTATTGGGGATAATTGAAAAATTCAGTTTACAAAACTAAACCAGCAAGTCTTGCAGAACTAAGGCAACGAAAAATCGATGAATCTCGAATAAATTCTAAACAATCATGGAAAAATGTGGTAGACGCATTCTGTCATCGATTAGGGTACTGTGAACTCATAAATTATGGAGCACATTTTGAACACTTAATAAAGTAACCATTTTGTTAAAAAATGTTGTAATCTATCAATTATTACGTTTTAATGTAGTTAAAAGTAGTTAATATTAAAAAATTTATTGAGACAACTAGGCGTTGCCAGACTTCTGCCTTATGTATTTAAGACCTTCTAGACCTAATAAATGAATATAAAGAGTGATGAATTTGAAAAACCAAAGTTACTAATAATATAAGAGAAACGGAAAATCTGGCAACATTGCAAATATCAAATATGGAATCTCCGTATCCCAAAATAGGTGTACCTCAAATTTTGTATAATTATTATGTCTGGTGATTTACGAGATAATTGGCTGTTTCCAGACTTTTAGGCCACTCTGTACATGCATAAATGGTGTACAAAATGTTTTTGCATAAATAAAAAATCAGAAACTTAACATAAAACTGTGGTACTGGATAAAAGTATAAAAAAATATTGACAATAGTGTTTTGACAAAACGCAACAACTGAACAATTTTTTTATATGTAATGACACATAATAATTTTCGGCAGTGCTCACATTTATCGCGCGGTTTTCGGTTTGTGCTTTTTGGGGAAAAAGTGACAGCTACCCATTAAACCTTTGGGCTTTACAATTTAATCTTTACAATTTAAAATTTCTTTGATACTGCTGCGGATTTGTCTTGGCAAGTTATTATTATACATTCGTTCTTTTAAACAATCTTTAACCAAAATGAACAACAGCTCCTTTAAAAAGTTTGATCTAGACAGTGGTTTATTAACATTTAGTTTATGTATAACGTAACTGTTGACTTCTGCAATATCCAAAATGCCATAGAAATTTTGCAATGGCCATCTGCAAGTTTTTCTGGCAACTGTTGTTAAATGGAAGAGTTGATCAAACGTATCTACACCACCTTTTGTACTATTGTAGAACAAGATTATCTCTGGCTTTTAGGCTTTCTTCATCTAAATAATCTTGAATATGCATAGACGATAAAAGAATGGCGTTTTTATTTTCTTTGTTTGAACTTCTTCTTCTTTAAGTTCCATCTTCTATCGAAGGTTGGAAATCATCATGGCTATGCGGACTCTGTTGACTGCCGCTCTAAAAAGTTCTGCACTACTGCATTCAAACCATTCCCTTAAGTTCTTAAGCCAGGATATTCTTCGTCTTCCCACATTTCGCTTTCCTCGGATTTTGCCCTGCATAATAAGTTGTAATATTGCGTATTTTTGCCCTCTCATCACATGTCCCAAGTTCTCAAGTTTTCGTCTTTTAATAGTTAATATTATTTCCGCCTCATTTCCATTTGTTTGAACAAATGACACTAAAGTGTTTTTCTCATCAAAAGGAAATAGAGATGATGAAACTTGTTTTCCTTTTGTTTCAATTATTTGTGGTATTTCTGGCTTGTTTTTTTAAGCGTTCTCACTACAGTAAGGAATTTTTCTCTTACTTCCACTTCCGATACTTGATAGGAAATGAACCAATGATCCATGGTGTAATTCCTATTGGTTCCATATATATCACTTATAAGATGCAGTACATATTGTGTTGGAATTGAGTATTGTGAACAACGGACTTCTTTTCCCACGTAAGGCTTGGCTGAACACATGTAATATGTCTTGGCATCACACATTGTTACTATTTTGAGCCCATATTTGTTAGGTTTATTAGGAATGTACATTTTAAATGGACATCTACCTCTAAAACCTAACAAACTTTCATCAACGGTGACATATTCGGATGGGGTCTACAACTGTCTACACCGGCCCTTGAATATGTCCCAAACCAGCAGAAAATTTGTTTGTTGCCTTTCTTGTTAATCTTGTGGTTTTATCATCAAAACACATGATATTAAAAATTCAAAACGATTTTTGCACATCGTAGCTCTAAAAACAGACGGACCAAACTGCTTAGACCATATATCGTTAGTCTTAAGATTTGAAGATTTCAAGACACCACTGAGATAAAGCAATCCTAGTAAAGCGCGAATTTCAACGAGGTTTGTTGGTTGAAGATAACGTTGTTCAGAACGAAAGTGATGTAAAATAATAGAGAATGAGAGCGTTATGTGAAGGTAAGGAAAACGCTGTCACCAAATGAAATACACAATAGATCCTCAAGGGATGCTAACCCTGCGAGCGGCTGCAAGGAATACTGGTCACACTGGTCTGGAGGGCTGGCTCGTCTTCGTGGATTTACGAGAAGATAAGGGATTTCGGGATAGGGGTAAGGGCTCCTAGGTCTCAGGTCCTGTAAAGAGTAGAGGTTATGGGCTTACTTTTGAAGCCGGAGATATGCATACGCAGAATCTCGTGTTCTCCTAGTCTCTAGTGAGTCGGACGAAAGGAACATTAAAAAACCAAATTAGAGTCAACAATATATTGAATCTACCCTGAAGTTACTAATACAATCGTTAACACGTTATTCTGCGCGTCGGGAGACGATGTAGCAAGATAGTGAAGAGTTGACAGTTGTACTAATATAATTACAGAGGTTAGTATAATGAAATCTGTTACCTTATGTGTATATTAGGGCTTCAACCACGACACGTTCAGTCTTCTGGAACTCGGTCAGTTGAGGGTTGCGAACTTTCGAGCTGCCACAATAACCGGACTACACGCGAACTCTGCCAGATGATACCCGGCCCCCGGAGAACCACCGATTGTCCCGCGTACTGTTCGCGTACTGGACGCTATCGCGTCCAGCCGGAGTTCAGCAATTACTGACTGCCCATTACTGACTACTCATTACTAACTGCCCGGCGTCCGTCGTTTCTTCTTGTTTTATTGTGGTCGTACTTTCAACGCCGGTTCTAGTACCAAGGTCGTAGGTTCGCTGAGTTGCAGTTTTGGCGTTATGCGCCTATTTGGGTCACGGGTGTTGTTTTCTTTTTTTTTTTACAACAATAGTTTCGTGCTTTTTATACGTTTAAACAATTATCAAACAATGCCATAACTAGGTCAATTGTTATACTTTGTATAATTTAAATGTATAAGTTAACTGTATTAATTATCCCTTATTTAATTTGGAATATATAATAATTATCTCGAATAATTATTATCTTTTCTATGCTACTTATTATTCCATTATCCCTTTATTCCAACTTCTCACTCACTTGCTACGCTTACATTACATTACTCCCTACGCAAAAAAAGAAAAGGGCCGAGGGGCCTTTTCCTTTTCCAACAATAAATTTATCTACTTACATATTATATTACTTATAATCTACTATATATATTTTTTATATAAGTCCCAATTTATATTTTATCATTTACTGTTTCTTATAGACTATTGTACCGTGGTCAGCGAATGTATCGTGCTGCCCCCATATTGAACCTATGTGTATGACAAGTTGAGTTAATCTTGTATTAATCTTATTGAAACTTAACAAGTGAAAGAACTTTCCTAACTTATTACAATTGTTTGTGATTACATGTGTCCATTACGACAAGCGTATTCTAACTGTTCTATACGATTGTACTCGCGTTTTGCGTTCACTTTATCGCGTATCCCTGTGGGAATTATCCGCACTTCACTCGCGTCGTCTTGGCTGTTTTAATGTCCGTTTGCCAATTCCACGTGTCGAGTTAACTATATTGATGCGTTACTGCTGCTGTCTGCCTCCATTGGTTTGTCCTTGCTCGTCTCAGGTTGATACTGCTTTGCTTTGTCGCATTATACTTCTGCTAAATTGGTATCTGGTATGTGTTTGCTGCATGTGTACCCTGGCCTGTTCTGCATGAGTTGACTGACGGCGTTAGGTAAGGATGGGGCCATTAGTAATCTGTTTTTTTTTTTTTTTTAATTTCTCTCTTTGTTTGGCATCGTCGCAGTACTGTGTCTAAGTATAGCTTTTCTATTTCTCTTTGGTAAGATTGTTCGGTATAAAGGAATTTTCTATTAATGTAGGTCATTAGGTCTACGTTTTGGGGTAGGAGTGGCATACTTGGATTTATTTTGTGTTTACTAGGAAATTTATTAGGATTCGGGGTGTTCAGTTTGCCATACTTCTGTGTTACATATTATAGCCCTTTTGTGTAGCATTAGAGCAAATATGTTTTTATTTTGTTCTACTATTACCAATTCTTCTAGTGATTGTTTATTAGTGATTTTCTCAACGTGCCCTCTGTAAAGTTGTGACAATTGACTTTCACAACTGTTGTCTTTGTATTGTTCCCAGGTTATTTCGCCTATTGTAGAGTCGTATCGATCGGTAGTGGTGTATATTTCAGCATTCTTCTGCTCCTATCTTCTCGATGTAGCTGTCTAGTCCTCCATCGACTATGGACGTGTGGCTGTACATCCCACAGTGAAACAAGAGTCTCTCCACCGTAATGAGTCTCTCCAGTGTCACAAATCGCACTGTTATTACTTCCCGAACGATCGCACTCCCGTAAGCAGACTTTAGTTCGCATTAGTACTTTTTACGCGTAATTCAAATGCACCTTAACCTATAAATACATGTATAGCTGCTTATTGCAGACAATTTTAGCGATAGCTTTACATAAATCTGACTTATAAACTAACCTACATTGTATTGCATATTAGTATGCCTAATGACTATAAACTGATAAATAAATTGATATCTAAACCAATATTAATATGTTAATAATTGGGACTTGTACTTTTTAAATATTTACAGTAATATATCATCTTTCTGTTATATATACACCCTGTATATTAGAGTCATATATTTTTAATTCTCAACTTGTCATCACTTATTGTATATAGTTACGTATGTGTAACGAATTTTCCTTATTTGAAAACTATTTTAATTACTATATTTACTCTTAATAAAGTGTCAGAAATTATTGTAATATTTCTCACTCTTTCCCAAATCTTTTTAAAATAATTCAAAGGTGAAATTTATTTTGATTTCTCGTCAAACACAATGACCTGTTTTCAGTGTTATGATATTTATGTTTCAAGGCTATTAAACTACGTTTTGCTGATTCTGATATTTCATCCTCACATTGTTAATGAAATTTGATATTGACTGATGTAATGAACTCTTGGTGTCTGTTATAAACTACAATATTTATTTTTTTATTTAATTGTTACGTTTTCTAAACTTGACCTTTATTAGTTGTTTATTTATCAGTGCTCTGACTCAATCTTTATACTACTTTGTTAGTTGATAGGAATTCAAGTCTGTCAATCAGTTTTGACATAGCAATAAAGGATTGGCGTATGGTATCTTACCGATCCAGCTCTTACTAATCAACAGCAGCTTAGACCCCTATAAACTTTAAATTAATTTACTTATTTCTCTTTCTTAAAACTTGCTTTTAGTTATGATCTACTATTATATTTTCAAAAAATTTGTTTTCATTGAACTGTGCTAATATTTAACTATGAATGCTTATATTACCTGTGTTTTGTCCTTCGTTCCTTGTTAAAATTTTAGTATTATTCGAGCGGCCGTCTCTTGTAATACCAAGCTTTCAACTTTTCTTATAGTTGTTTTGATATTTTTCGCTATTCATCTATTGCGTCGAAAACATGTCTGTGTCCTCATCGCTCTGTGTTATTATTGCTGTCTCATTCTTGTTTATTATTCTGTTGTATGTGTTCCATTCTTTCTTTTTCGTTTTGTGGAATATACCGTAACATTTTCTTTCGGGCATCTTGCCTAGTCTATTCTTTATTCGTTCTGATCTTTTTGGTTGGCTGGTGTCTCCCTGACTTCCTTTTCTTCTTCTCTGCGGTTTGTTAATTGGGGTTCCTGATTCCCATAATGGCAGTGTTGACACCTTTGAAGGGTCAACTCCTTCTTCTTCCTCCGTGGAATAATCAATTGTTTTATTCTCGTAATATTTCTTTAACCTATTGACGTACACTACCTGTCTATTTTTCCCTTTTTTGTACGTACTGCATACGTCACTGGTCCAACTTTTTCTATACTTTGAAATGGTATGGATAGTACCATTTTTTTTTGTAACTTCTTTGAAAGACCTGTCGTGCTACCTAAGTCTCTCAGATATACCTTGTTTCCTTCTTCAATTCTCTCAAATTCAAATTTTATATATTTATATTCTCCTGTGTTTTCCTATACTCTATTTTCATTTTTCATCCATGACCGTGTCCATGGGTTTTCTGTCCCTATATTTTCCTATACGCTTTTTCCATTTTCATCCATGTCCAAGTGCATGGGTTTTCCTTATTTCCGATTTTCCTATACGCTTTTTCCATTTTCATCCATGTCCAAGTGCATGGGTTTCCTTTATTTCCGATTGAGTGCTGTGCCCCTGGCAGTCGTCGCATCTCTTCGCATTTCACATATTTTCCAACATTTCTTCCTAATTCGCTCCAGAAATAATATTCTCTTATATTTCTGTACTATATTGAGTGCTAATGCCCCTGGCAGTCGTCGCATCTCTTCACATTTCACATATTTCTCAATACTTCTTCATAATTCGTTCCAGAAATAATCTTCTCCTATATTTCTGTACTGTATATCCTATTTATTCTTCCATATCCTTCCTGTAACATGTGGAAGGTATTAATTATAATTCTCCTTTTCCTTTACTTTTCCGTTTACTTTATTAACGAAAATCACAATTCCAGATTCGTTTCGCATTTTTATTACATCCTGTAGATACTGTATTGTCGTGCTGGAGCCGCGGGACTCTTAGCGGGTTGGGATTCTAGTACCACCCTAGCTTATCCCCTTAGCGGCCTCCTACTTGACGTAAGTTTCACCCCTTAAGGTCGAATCATATGCAGCTTGCCTACATTCCTGTAAAAAAATATACTTCTGGCACTGTATTCACCTTCGTAAGCTGTGTGAAATATGCCTCTATTTCTGTGGCATCCCACCTGTGTCCACTGATTATTCATTCTTCTTTATGGTTCTGCTTCTTTGTCTCAAGCAAAGAAACTGGCTTAAACTCTTCTACATTCAGAGTACCTTCTTCGTCCAAAGTTTTTATATTGTTACTTTAAACGATAGTAACTAACTATGAATTTTCCGTCTCCAGCGAGTCCTTGCCTTAGCAACGATTCAGTGCTTCAGTGAAGGCCCTTAGGTCTTCCTGTCCAATTTGCACTTTCCCCTGGTACATAAACTGTAGCAAGTTACTTTAACGATAGTAACTATTATAACTTTTCCGTCTCCAGCAAGTCCTTGCCTTTGCAACACTTCGGCCGCTTCAGTGAAGGCCCTTAGGTCTTCCTGTCCAATTTGCACTTTTCTCTGGTACATAAACTGTAGCAATCCTCCTAGTGTCTCGCAAGTTACGTTTGTCAAAATCACTCTAGGACGTTGACAACGATTCGACTCAAATTTTCTTTAAATATGGGCCACAGCCCAAAGAATCACTTTACGTGCTTCTATGCATTTTCCTTGCGATGCAAGCTCCACGTCTACTAAATCTTGACTGTTCCATAATGGATCCATTCCCGAACTCGTATGTTCGTGGAAATCATTCCAAAATAGTGAAAAAGATTTTCTGACGCCACATCCCATTTAAATTTTCTTTAAATATGGGCCACAGCCCAAAGAACCACTTTACTCTATGCATTTTCCTTGCGATGCATCGATTTCCGAACTCATATGTTCGTGGAAATCATTCCAAAATAGTGAAAAAGATTTTCTGACGCTACGGTCAATTATCTTCCAAGCTCCATTAATTCTTTTCCCTTTGTTTATATGTTTATTTCCGTATGCTATGCTAATTTATGAAGTTAACCAACAATTGTATAAAGAATTAAATTTTTGTTAAAATAAAGAACTTAGAAATATACGCTGCCGAACTTAAAAAAAAATCTGTATAAAATATTAAATAATCAAATCAAATAATAATCGATCAATCAATCAATACTCAGATATCAACTAAGGTGTTAGTATTTATTTTTTTGAAAAATTAAACTCTATTAAATTCTTTTCCTTTTTACAAATCAAACGCTATTTTTTTCAATTCCAAATATCCCATAATTAATTAGTTAAACAAAGTCATATCTAATTTCTTAGTGTATATCACAAGAATTCGCTAGCCCCACGATTTACGTCGTAATTCTATACTTTGCGACGCTTTTAAGGTCAACATAAATGTTTTTCAAACACAAATCATATTTCACTTGCACTTGTTACATTAAACAAAAGAATTTGATAATATGTAAACAGTTAGTAAAATAATACTCAAAGAATTTATATTTTGCGCTTTTTGAAAGCAATAAACTCGTACACTCAAATGAACTTGATCTTGACCTACTAACTTAAATTCTGTATTTTTAACTACTAAATAGAACAATAATGGTTATTTCTTGAATCAATTATATTTCATTCTTATATTCAACTAATAATTAATAATTTCTGTTATACTTATATATCGTAAAATCTGTATAGTTTATGTGTTTTTTGTGCAATATTATGGTAATTAAAAAAAACAATTATATAGAGAACATCATATAATGTGTTAGTATGTATTTTTTTGAAAAAATTTGTACTTGTCATCTCTTCACATATATCATAAAAGCAATTCACCTATCTTAATTTAGGATTCTAAGTCTCGGGAAGGAATTGATATGAGGTTATTTTCCAGTGATACAAGATAAAAAAAAATCTACTATATACGAATGATTTGTGTAAAACCACTAACAAGTTTATATAATAAAGAGAGAAAAAGGATTTTCTTCCAGAAAAGGGAGTCCTGCACTCCACACAATATTTACTGGATACCTCACTGGTTCTTTAATCTGTTGTCGTCTTAGGAAAGAGAAGAAAAATTGGAATGTCACTGGCGAAATGAAACGATGAAGGCTTCTTATAGCTACAAAACTTGCAAAAGTTTACAAGGATACTGAAGAAGTGACTTAATTATCCCTATTTACCGCAATTCCCCCAAACCGGGACCGCTGTCACCAATGTAAAATAATAGTTAATGAGAGCGGTATGTGAAGGTAAGGAAAACGCTGTCACCAAATGAAATACACAATAGATCCTCAAGGGATGCTAACCCTGCGAGCGGCTGCAAGGAATACTGGTCACACTGGTCTGGAGGGCTGGCTCGTCTTCGTGGATTTACGAGAAGATAAGGGATTTCGGGATAGGGGTAAGGGCTCCTAGGTCTCAGGTCCTGTAAAGAGTAGAGGTTATGGGCTTACTTTTGAAGCCGGAGATATGCATACGCAGAATCTCGTGTTCTCCTAGTCTCTAGTGAGTCGGACGAAAGGAACATTAAAAAAACCAAATTAGAGTCAACAATATATTGAATCTACCCTGAAGTTACTAATACAATCGTTAACACGTTATTCTGCGCGTCGGAGACGATGTAGCAAGATAGTGAAGAGTTGACAGTTGTACTAATATAATTACAGAGGTTAGTATAATGAAATCTGTTACCTTATGTGTATATTAGGGCTTCAACCACGACACGTTCAGTCTTCTGGAACTCGGTCAGTTGAGGGTTGCGAACTTTCGAGCTGCCACAATAACCGGACTACACGCGAACTCTGCCAGATGATACCCGGCCCCCGGAGAACCACCGATTGTCCCGCGTACTGTTCGCGTACTGGACGCTATCGCGTCCAGCCGGAGTTCAGCAATTACTGACTGCCCATTACTGACTACTCATTACTAACTGCCCGGCGTCCGTCGTTTCTTCTTGTTTTATTGTGGTCGTACTTTCAACGCCGGTTCTAGTACCAAGGTCGTAGGTTCGCTGAGTTGCAGTTTTGGCGTTATGCGCCTATTTGGGTCACGGGTGTTGTTGTTCTTTTTTTTTACAACAATAGTTTCGTGCTTTTTATACGTTTAAACAATTATCAAACAATGCCATAACTAGGTCAATTGTTATACTTTGTATAATTTAAATGTATAAGTTAACTGTATTAATTATCCCTTATTTAATTTGGAATATATAATAATTATCTCGAATAATTATTATCTTTTCTATGCTACTTATTATTCCATTATCCCTTTATTCCAACTTCTCACTCACTTGCTACGCTTACATTACAGTGAGCTTTTTTAATGCCTATGTCACAATTTGTGTACGTCACAATAATTTCTAATAGATGGTTTGTAAAAAATAACTGCCCCAATTTGCCTATATTCTTTTTATTTCGAGCTACTCCTTTTGGTCGAAAATTTATGTATTGTTGACACCATTCACTATTCTATTATTACTAAGCAAAACTTAATTATTAAAAACAGTATTTAGCCCAGTCTGAAAAATTCATCCAATTTTTTAAAACTTACAGCCCTTCGAAACGAAGTTCTTTCGAAAGATCGACATAGGAAAGTGGAGATGTTAACTCAAATTAAAACACATACGAATAATGTACATTATCTCGACTTCCATTACAACTAGAAACCTCTTTTTTAATCTGGGGTAGCTCGAAGAAATATGAATAACTACATAGTTTTCACTGGTCGGGAAATATGGGAAACGTTGGAAAAATTGAGTCCATTTGAAATTCACACAATTCAATAATGATGACATAATGTGTTCACCCCCCGGAAAACTCGGAAAATCATGTTTTTTTTTTTCATTTTATATCAATGATGTAATAATACTTGTATATTTTATAAATTAAATTTCAGGTAATTTTTTACACATTATATTATTATTTTCCTTATATTAATTATAATTATTTACTACTTTGACGATCTATATGTTTATATATATATATATATATATATATATATATATATATAATATATATATATATATATATATATGTATAGGTATATGTGCATTACGAGGACGGTAAACACATTTATTTATCTTTTTAATTCTAAATATTTCTAAAGATCACAGAGTATACCATCCTCGTGTCCCTACATTTCATATGTATTCACGTGAATAGGAGAAAGGTCATCTATATAATAGGAAACCGGTAATATATCTTAGTATGCATAAAAAAGGCGGGATGAGTAGCAGCTGCCATGTTCCATAATTTTGTCAGAATAGTCCCTAACTTCGTTCCTATTAGTCATAGACGGTTTTTTAATGTCAGTTTTTTTACCAGCTATCCAATGGTTGTACGTACAAGTCTGTAGCTTGAAAAACATAGAAGTTTAAAAAAAACGCAATTTAAAATACGAGTACTTTTTCACCTATTCGTCTTCTAGTAACCCCCACCTATGTCTTAAAAGCTTCAGAAATCAGCGAAATATTTCTCGACCTTTTTTTTTAACCAGATTGTGCTAATTAGAATATAAGAACATCGAGTTAGCTCTATAATTCTTCGTTGTGTTTTTGAATTACATACACAACAATTTACAGAATCATTTTCGTGTAGATAATAAAATTCATATTAAAAAAATCTCTCGTCGGAATTTGTCAAATGTCGTTCTTGATGTTACCATAAAATTTACGATTATGGTGTTGAGGTCCCGAAATGTCATTTATACCGAGGGAACAATCTGTTGTACTGAACTTAATCAACTTGTCCCTTTTCACCCATTTACCGGCCCATTTGTTCTTCATTCTATATATTTTCAGCAACTCAAGTTTTTTTATATAGCTACTTGTTCTCCTTTATCCGGAAATTTTTTGTGTCGGCTTCTTTTTGGGAATATGTTTTTATGGCGCTTCAGAAGAACAGGATCTGACTTGGCTAATATTTTTATGTATTACAGGATGTGCAGACGAATCGATAAAAAAATTTAAGTGACGAAGTTTGAAGTGATGAAACTAAATTGAAGTAAGAAGTTTTATAGATGCGTGAAAGTATACTTGCGTATAAATAAAAATAGATTATTAAAAAATATATTTAAAATGTTAGTTCTAAAATTATATTTCATTATTAGTTGTATACTATCTTATGTGATATTAATCGATGACTGAGCATAGGGTTGAAAGCGACATTTACAAAAAAATTCAGGAAACAAATTTTAAAGTTTGGTGTCAAATATAACGGTTCTGACAAAATTATACTTTGCCATATATATTATATATTATTGTTTAAGGATTTGGTAATACAGTAATTCATTAAACAATGCTGTCTTTGTGGTATAAAATGCAAATTTTATGGTTTTTTCAAAATGTTACACTTGTGCTTGGAACCTTATGGCACTGTAACCGCTGTACTGGGAACTTTGTGTCCCTAAATAAATTTGAAGTTTTAAAAATATGTTATCATCGTAGACTTTATTACCTTTGTAGCACTCATAACAATAATACAATGATGTTGAAAGAATTTGAAAAACATAGAAAAAAGAAAATTTACGAAGAGTAAAAAATTTTTTTCTTTCTTTTGTTTTTCTTCTTTTATTTATAAACTGTTTTGTTTCAGAAATCAAACATTTCATGTAATTCGGATCTTCCAGTGACATCCATTTATACGCAAACTCAATATGCTCAAGCTTTTTCTCAGTCAGAAATTTGGGTTTTGTGTTCGGCCGGAACTACTACGAAGTCAGCAGTGGAATTATTTATGGGAACCACTCTTTGTTTCTTTCTATTACTGCTGACAACTTTACTAACACTGTCTAAAAAAAATTAGGCTCTGTAATCATTCAGCTTATACTGAACACTAAACATATCTCCTTGCACAAAACGTAGTTGACAAACTTTAGTGTAAGGTATTTTATTATATTGGTATAATGATACTGTTTTTTTTGAAGTTTTAAACGTGTGTTGGTTACATATTAATGACACAGAATGGCTTTCGTCTGATAAATTTTAACAAAAGTCTACCAAGCGCTAGTGGAGACCAAAATCCGTAACCTTCATAGCTTTTTCTTTGCGAGAATGGATACTATCGACAACCTGTATGCACGAATGACCGGGTATGGAGTATTTTATAGTTACTTTTGAATATTAGGATGTTTGTTCAGGAAGTCGGAGAATTGCTACTGAAATCAGGGAGTTCCTCTTCTGAAGAACACAACTATCACTCCACGTGATTATCTCATTTATTTCCGGATGTTTTAAAACTACTTTCTCTAAAATTTGTATAAGGGCACTAGACAAATCATTGCCTGATCTCTCTTATAATGTTTCTGGCCATACTGCACAGTAAACTTCCGAATCAACAGAACTGTGAGCTGTCAGATTCTATACATTTAATTTCTGTTTATAAAACAGCACAGAGATTTCAGATTTTGGTAGATTTATGACATTTTCCAGATCAAAACATATAATGACACAGTTTGAGTTTTTTTTGTCATTTTAACGTTCTTATCGCATTATCAATTTCTATGTAATGTGGAAGTGATATAACTGTTCCTTGTCTGCATGCACCCTTTCTCATTTTTGGTCAATCTATAGTTCTCGAAGATATCACACCTATCCGTTTTCGATTGCAAGAAATCTAGATTATGCTCAATATTAAAAATGTGCCGATACAACGACAGCGTTTGTGGAGGTATATTATTTGCATTGCACATTTCAATATACAAATCATACATTTTTTGAACGTTAAGTGTTGGGTCTAGATATCTTCTTTTTGAATCTTTCTTACAATAATCCGCCTCTACATATGGAAAAGATTGTATGCGTTGTGTTATTGCTTCCTTTTCTGTACTTGAA
Organism: Diabrotica balteata; assembly: GCA_918026665.1. Taxonomy (NCBI): domain Eukaryota; kingdom Metazoa; phylum Arthropoda; class Insecta; order Coleoptera; family Chrysomelidae; genus Diabrotica; species Diabrotica balteata. The sequence goes on from OU898278.1 coordinate 117,198,802, forward strand.
ATGCCATCTTTGGTTCCTTTCCGACTTTTATCAGAGTGTACCTAAATTACTTTTCTGTAAATGCACAGTATATATGGGCTTTTGGCTTTTGCAAAGCGTATTTAAGAAAAATGGCTTGCATACTCTCAATTTTTCATTTTTTTTCTCGAAGTAATATTCAAATGAAAAAGATGCGTTTTCTCTTACCTAAGATTGCATTTGTAATATTTAATAATAATGCATACTTTCCATTTTGGTTCAATGGTAATACGTGTTTTTTGTCTTCAATCTTTCTTCGGGGTTAAATTTTTCATTACATCGGAAACAACAAATTTGGTTGCAATCTGTCATTGTATTAATTAATTTAGCAAGCCTAGCTATACCTTTAGCACTGATGTAGCTTTTTCCTTGTTGATAATTTTCCTTTCGTTGTGTTTTTTTTTCACATTTGGGGACTCCACTTTCGTTTTTGAGTCCTATTTACCTCCTTCATTGAGGTATTTATAGATTCTGATTCGGAACTTGAGGTGTAACTGTAGTCTACTAAGCAACAACTGGCATTATTCCTACATAATGTGTTTGTGTAAAGTACTACTTACTTTGTCTTACATCAAGCTTTTGCCTTTGTTAAGGCAACAGCTTGATGTAAGACAAATTTTTCTAATGGTTCTCTCTTTAATGCTAAAAGTGTTAATAAGGTATGTTTTGTACAGGGGCTGTAGTAGTAAATCTAATATTGCTATTATGGAAAGATGCCAATCAAAAATCTTAAGAGCAATTGTTGATGCACCCTGGTACGTAACCAACCAAAGAATCTATGGGGATCTCAATATCACAACAGTGAAAGAAGTATACCAGCAAAAGAAATTACAATACACTTAAAAAGTGAACACACACTCCAATCCATTAATTTCCGCAATACCTCAACATCGAGTTATCAGAAGACTAAAGCGACGTTGGCCAACAGACCAGTAACATGGACCCGTGCTTCTCTCACTGGAGGTGACCACATCACGGCAGAACCAAAGGACAGGACCTAAACTCATCTCATGGTCCACCTGGTCCAAGTTCATAAGGCTCATGTAGGAACATATTATTAGAGTCTAAACTCGAATTCGGATTTAAATTCACTGGCTGGAATTCTGCTAAAATGACAGCATCATTGAGTGTTTCTGAAATATTATTATCTTCCAATACTGATTGTTCCTCTGGAGTACTGTTATCTTCTTGTAAATTGTGAGTGGCCAAATGAAGTATCAGCTCAGTCCTTTTCATTATTCACGATTACACTCGCGTTTTATTACTTCACTGAAATACAAATTTATTATATTGACTGTTTTTACATACACTATTTCACACAAATTTTCAATGTTATTTGAGTTAACAATGACATAAATACTGGTTAAGTAACTATAAAAACTACTATTCAAAAACCATAACGACGTAAATGTGTACTGTCGGCTTTGATTATAGCAAGTCGCCAGAGATATCAAATTTTCTAGGCGAACAATAACACAACTGATCGTTACGCCGATGTTCCTCTGAGATTACACCAAAACTTTATTTTATTTTGTCACAATCTACACTTATGTCGTTGTGGAAATATAAACGAAGTGTTCCGTTCTACAGTCTATGAATAACTAACATTTGCCGCGATTTCGTTCCAACAATATGGCCGAGAGTATATAATTTTGACAATGATGCAACTGCTTCCCAGCGGCCAATAAATGTACATTTCTGTTCGTTTCTGTTTCGCATGTTCTGACGTTTTTGACACATTTAACTCAAAACTGCAAAAAATTACACTTAAGTCATTATTGCTCTGGAGAAGAGATATGCAAAAGCTCTAAATCTCCTCTACAGTTTTCCCGTAAAATGTTAATTTTTGGAGCTATACATGAGAAACCGTTCCAAAACATATTTACGTGTAGTTTATGAACCGTCAGTTACGAATAAAAAAAAACTACAGAATATTTTTGTCTTAAAATTCACTATCCTAGCGACTACCATAGTTTTTTTTGATAAACTTTTTCCACCTCCGAGTTGGATTGTTTGTTTGATAAATTTTTTCCACCTTTGAGTTGGGGTGGTAACCACCCCCCAGAGAAAATCACATAGTGTCATAGAGCTAGATTTTGATCTTTGAGTTATTTTTTATCTACTGTCACAATTTTAAGCAAATCTTGCAAATAAAAAAATTCATGGTTTTCACATATTCTGATTTTTACCATCATATTCTGGACTATTTGTATTCTCTGTGGCTGAGTAATGCGCTCCAGTTTGGACAACTAGCTGTCACACCAAACTCATTGATATACAAATGAATAATATAACGAGGCTTTCTGGTACTATTACGTCGTCACCCACACACTGGCTACTGGTGCTATCTTATATACTAAAACGCTAAGCCCTTTTCTTGTCCACCACTTTACTCAAAAAGCATATTAGATAATTAAAATATTTTTTCGGAATAATATTATTATTACGTATGAGATTGTGAAGATATACTTACTTTTGGACAAAAATTCACTTCCGGTTTTGAGATGACCGGAAGTTAAAATTTACTTTAAGTTTTAGACCCCACAATGTGTATATGGATCGATAGGTCTCGTCGAGAAGAATCTAAATATGTACTTCCGGTTGCGATCCGACACCGGAAGTGACCCGAAACGCGCATAAAACGTCAAGATAGAGCAAATCTGACACCGGATTCGTGATCAGCATGCAAAATTAACTGCTAAATGACATCCACGTGGACATTTGATGAACTAAAAATTGCATTTCGGTTTTGAGGTCGACTTTCGGTTTCGTTTTTATTAAAAAGTAAAAAGTAAAAGTTTACATAACTCCCGGTGCCAAGCAAAAGTTTTCAGAAAATGGAGACATTGTAACAAAAAACATTGTTTTCGACGAAATATTTCGTAATATTTAATACACTTTTTACTTGCAAAATTATTGATGAATGTTATGTATATTCTTGCTTATATTGTTTGTATTGATCTCTTAATTTTTCTCGCAAAATAAAAATTTCATTTAAAAAACTCGATGTCGAGTTGGTCCGCTAGTGTAATGTTCTATTTCCTGATCGCTGCAGAAATGAGGCCATACTGCGTGAATTTAGAAAGATTGAAGGATTAATAAAAATTGTCTTTTTTATTTGAAACCAATTTATTCTTTCGTTTATAACAACGTTCGTTTGGTAAACTATTTACTGTAATATTTTAGCATAATGTTCGTTCGATTAAAATAAGATTCAGCTTGTTGGTAGTAAATAAACAATATGTTTCGAACGGTAAAGTTCTGAAATTCGTATGTCAATGTGTATATGGAAATTTTAAACTGATTTTTTTAAATATAATTACTCATTTTGAAACTGCTTTATTTTAGCTTTCATCTTCATATTTTTTGTTTTTTTTTTTCAATTCGATGTCCAACCAATTAAAAAATGGCCTCAAAAACACTTAAATTTCCTTTTTTTCGTATTTTTAATTGTATCTTTGTATTTTACGCCTAAAGCAAGTATTTTACGAAAAAACCACAAGAACTTTCTTCTTTATTAATACTTTCGTACTAACCCAAGTTATTCAAAAAAAGTAGTTTCGAATCGAAAAAAGAAATTTTTTTGATTATTTGTTTAAAAAATGTTAAAAAATAAATAGGTGGCCATTAAAAAATTTTAAGAAACTTTTAAACATAGCATATTAGCATCATAATATCGAATAAAACAAGTTTCAGCCTGTGGTCACCCTTCTATATTTATATTATATTAATGTTGCATGTAGCCATACACTAAGTAAATAAATAAATATTCAGAAACTAAACCTACAACCAGGAGTTGTGATGGTTAAACAGGAATTTATATCGCAATACCATATAAAGGAGATTATTTAAACAAAAACAAAAAACTATTATTAAACACATACCTAATCGGATGGACATATCAGATAGAAATGTTTTGATTATTTTTTTTTTGTTTTGATCAGTATGTTCAGTTCAATACGTGTTTTAATTAGTGTTTATTTGTTTTAATTAGGTAGTCTGCTCCTAACTTATGAATTCTATGTTTATACTACCTTAGAGTATTTTATCGTACAAAATTGCTTGAGTGCCATCGATTTTATTGCAAATTCAATTCTTTACGTAGCTCCAGGCTACTGGATGAAAGCTTCTATGCTGCCTTTATTTCAGCGGATCGAACATTCATGTTTCTATTTATAAAAGAATTCCACCAGGAAAAATAGCTGATATAGACAAATTCGTTAGTTGTTCGTAAATATTTGACAATTACGTGACGATTGATTGCGATCTAGTAATTATCTCTGTAGGTTTAACTTTTTAGTTAATTAACAAATCTGCCAAACTATGTCGAAGTTTGAACAGCAATCTTTTTTTTTGTGAGCTAACAGTTAACAGTTAGACGTGTATGAGCATTTTTAGGATTTTCCGAGTAAACCAAACGACAGACTGTTTTTAATATTCATGGTTGATAGCGTTGAACGTATATTTGCATTACCTATTTCTGATTAACTACCCTTTATTCTTCAATTATAAAAAACATATATTTAAAAAAATACTAGACGAATTTTATTCCAGAAGAATCATATATCTATTTATTTATACTGTAGCGGTTATATTTTGCCTATTATATTGGGTATCATTTATAGGGGGTTAAAACTGGGGACAGAAATTACAGGGCTGGAGATAGGGTAAGCAAACACACCGGAACGTTTGCGAACGGCTACTCTTGGTTTGGTTGGAGGGCTGGATCGTAAGTGAATAAAAGGGGGACTGGAAACGAATAACTACAAAAAAATTAATAAAAAAATACTTACATAGATTTCCTGGGCAACACAACAGAAAAAGGTTCCTAAACTATTTAAATTGGACGACGTTTGCAGAAATCTTCCTGCTGGATGGAAAGAAAGGCTTTTCTTTCCTAAAAAAACATTAAAAGTTTTAGAATCTTTTTAAAGGAAATAATACTACAGTTGGTTTAGAGGCAAACATCACATATTTATTATTGTTCTACCATAAAGAGTTTAAAAAATAATAATAATAAAATTTAAAACAACTTACAATGGTGGTATCGGTTTACAACAAACTCTAGACGTTGGGGACACTATAGGAATTTAAATTGTTAAATTGAAAATATATAGATTTTTCAACAAAACAATTCAAAATTTATGGTTATGTACTAAATGTCCTAAAGAGATAATACTAACTGTCATATGTCGAAATTAAATAATAAAACTTTTCACTTTTTAAAATATCAATTAAATTTTTAAAATTATTTGCATTTAAAAGAAGGATAATATGACAATCCCTAAAACTTATAATTTTATTTATTACAATTTTTCAACTTGTCATGAAAGCAATTTTTTTATTTTAATAAAAAGTGTCTATTTTTATTAAAAAAAAATGTTTAACAAAAAGTACCTTATATCACTGGATAATGTATTTCCTTTAAGAAAGTTTTTGGGCTTGGAACTAGATCCAAAAACACTGCAAAATAACACAAACACGTCCCACAAGCTACAATTTGGTCTGAAATGACCAGGGAAAACGATTCTTTGGAAGTTGGGTACTGGATTCGGGCCTCGGATTAACAAATTGTAATCTTCAAAACTCAGCAACAAGTTTTTGTTTGAAACCATGTGGACCTCTTAAATTGTTGTAATGCTGTTTTAAAAATCTCCCACATAGGACACAATATAACACATCGGTGATCAAATCAACAAAATTGCCACATTTGCATTTGATTAAATTCACCTTTCCACAATAAAAATTTGCCGGCTTTTTTAAACTACACACCCACCGAGATCTTTCTCCTTCAAGATTTCAATTCCAACTTAAACTGTTACTACACATTTAACTGCTACAATACAACACATTTTCCATAACAAAAACGAATAACGAAAAAATATTACGAATTTAGAAAAGAAAATCCGGAAATACAATACATGTAGAAACAAGAATGAGGTCTACGTCTGTCCTGTCAACCTTCCTTATTTGAGAGTTAACTTAAGAGTTTTTTTCTAGGGTTTACCGAGACATCCTTGGAAACTTTTAACTAACTGCCGTGCTTCTTTTGGTTTTATTTTGTACGTGCTGATTATTACTGCGTCATATGTAAAGGTTTTAATTAAATATTTGTATCGCGCTATGTAAGTAATGATCCGCAATGCAAATATATGTTCACATAAAATGTATTAGTCTTACCAATATTTATCCTAACTACCACTCCTAGAAAACAACTTAGCGCCGAATACTGGAAACGGAAATGCAGCCACTAGCTGTATGATTGTTTTGCAACGTAAGTTCGTAAGATTAGGTTCAATATGAGTGGGCGCTTAACCCATAGAATAAAAATAGACAGCTCTGCAATACAGATCTGTTCCGCCAGTGCGACAGACAAAACTGACCCAAAGCAGTCCCTGCATCTGTTTTTAATGGGCCAAGTTTATCGACTACGTGACCTAAATGACCAATGGGAAGAACTTTATCGCTCTATCGATCAAGTAGTCAATAAACGCGGCCCATTAAAAAGAGATGCAGGGACTGCTTTGCATCATCAGTCTTCTCTGTCGCACTGGGGGAACGGGACTATATTTCGAAGCTTAGTCTAGTTGTATTATATGTCTATGGTTTAAACACCCTTCCACTCGGCCTAAAAGGTCTATTGTTGCTAATTCCTAAGTTAAAGTGTTCCCTTCAGCCTAGCCTTTTTAACAAAGTCTATTATGATCTTAGGGGACACTTCTACAAAGTTTTAGGGCTCGAGTTGATAAGAGTAAAATATTGAACCTTTTCCTATCTAACCCTGGGCAGTTGCACAGAACATTTTCGCCGTCTCAATTCGCCTCAATCGTTTGAGAATTCAAATATTGTCAAACATCTTACATCAATATGATCAAACGCAACAAGTCATACAGATTCTTGCACTACGTGTGGCCTGACTTTTAGGGGTGGTCTAAAAAACGTATTTTATTTTTGCAAATATTGGTACTATAAATATAGTTTCATAAGATGTTCTTACTATAGTTTAGATGTAAAATAATTAGGAAAGCAGGAATTCAATAATTTAGAATTTGCCATTTGCCATGGCCCGTTTATAAAATAGTAATATGCTTTATTGTCACTGAAAATTGTACAATCTTATGGACAAAGCGTACAAAAAGAAAATAACAATAACAATTTAAAATTAGCACTTTTTGTGTAGAATGCACTGTTCTATCAGAAACAACGCTTGAAGCGACCGCCGATTTTGAATGTCAGTTACACGCGCGAAATCAATGTTCAATAAAATTTTTATCAGTTCAACGGTAAAAATGCGATATTTTTTAATGCAAGTGTCCTATAAACAAAAATCAAGATGCGTTTTAAAGGTACATAGTTAGGTAAAAGTACAAATAAACTAGATTGTATGAGGGTGTTAAATAAGTAAACGTGGCGCGATTTTTACCATTTTTTATGATTCTCATGAGATCAGTACGATCTATACCTTTTATTGACTGGTCACTATGAAGTTTCGATTACTCGAGCATAACCTTCAAAACCTATAGCATGAAATTTTAGTTTAGTGTTTTCCGAACACATATGAGGCATTTGAAATATGTTTAAAAAACGCTGAATTTATACTTTCACATAAACAATCTAAAATAGTTTGAATGCTTGATTTTCAATTACACTAGTAGATTTTTTAAAGCAACCAAATTTCTGCTATAAACTACACCCAAAAACCGTCTTCTTGGAGGCATTTCTCGTGACCTGCGATCCTTTGTAATGTAAAACATTAAATTTTGTGTTTTTTATTTATATTTTGAATACCTATCTGTTGCCTCAACTTAAGATTGAAATTTCATTTCAGATTCGTAAAAAATGGCAAAAATCGCGCCACGTTTATTTATTTAACATTTTTATAAAAACTGAGTTTATCTGCCGCAAATACAAAAACTGCATATCAAAGCTACACCCTTTTCCTTTAAAACGCATCTTGATTTTTGTTGACAGACTTGGATCAAAAGATGTCGAACTAATACAAATTTTATTGAACATTAATTTTGCGCTCGTAACGTATTCAAAATCGACGGTTGATTCAAGCGTTGTTTCTGAGAGAACGGTTCATTCTACATAAAAAGTGTTAATAATCATTTTTGTTTAAAATTATCTCAGCTACATTTTTTATTTGAAACACTTTTTTCTACAATATACAGATTCTTGGTAAATTGATATTTTTTGCGTTTTTACCCCCTAAAAGGTGAGTTTTAGGGGGAAGCCGAGGGGTTGAAGTGGTTAAGCTTTTTGCATCTTTTTTGGGGTTCCAAAATTAATATTCTCGACAAAATTTAGCTTATTCGTGTGATTTTTAAGGGTCAACCCTCTGACGACTGGGCTAATAGACTCAGTGCTGACCTATTTTTACGTTTTTTTGTAGAAACTATTGTTAAAAATTAATAATTAATACTGCCAGACTCATTTTGTCGGCGGTAAGTTTCACTAGACGCTTTAAAGCTTTAAAAAAATAATGAAACTTTCCTTTTTTTCACGCCATTATTGGAAATACTGCTCTTTTTAGTTAATGTATTATACGAGGACAAAAAATATTATAATAAATAAATAAATAATAAAATATATATAAATATATCCAGAATGGAATTTAACATATATTAGCTTAATAAAAGTTGCTAAAAGAAAGTGCAAAAACTACAGGGTAAAATTTGAAACAGACATTTGGGAAGGTTAAAAAAGCAGTTGAAGGAAGTAGAAGAACAAAGTGGTGTTTATGGTGGTAGATCTTGTAGGGCAATGTTTTTACACTTAGTTAAGAAATAGACAAAAAACAGCCAGAAATCTCAATACCCGCATCATATTTGTTGACTTAGGACTACGATACCCTATACTTAAATAAACTTTTTGAAATGCTAGAAAAAATTGACGTTAGTAGGGTATATTATTTTGAAGTTATTTTCTTGTGACATCTTAACATAATTTAGTATTTTACTGGGAATAAGCCACAAAAAGAGCGAGCAGATGAAATGGATTACCTAAGACGTACATGTAGAATATCAAGACTGCAACATGTGGAATACAACACAATAATGCCAATAGCAAAGGTAAAAAAAGTTATAGAGCGAACTGAAACTCGCAAGTGTGTTTAACACACTGAAACTGTAAACAGACAATATTTACCCTCCAATAAAAACTTTCATTTCTTGTCCGATCAATCAAAGACAACTTCAAATAAACAACATGAAGTTTTTAAAATTCCTTGTGCACATAGCCTCCGATCTTATATAGGCTAAATAGGATAAAATAGGATTTATAAACATTCCATTTCTGTTCGCAATTCCGATTCAATTTCAGCTCTAGGTCAACACCATCTTCATACAGGTCACAAAATTGATTTTGAAAACTTTTGAAAATTTTGAAAAAAAAATTTTTTTTTCCGGCGACACTTGTAGGGCTTTGATCGGTAACTTCATTTACACTACTTTTATAATTTTTATTAATATCACTTATAATGCTACCTAAAGTTAAAATCAAAGCTTAATAATCATAAAATAGTTGGAAGTTATCTATGATTTTCTTGGTTCTTGCTCACTAATTTAACATTAAATAACATTTAATTTACTTTAGACCACATGATCATTTGCTGTGCTAATTTTATAAGTTCATATATGTTGTTAGTTACTTAATTGTTTATACAAGATCAGCGTATTATGTCCATTTACTTAGTTTCATTCACATTATTGTTAATAACATCGACTGCTACATGTCTTTTTAAGATGAACTGATGATGCTTTCAAAACTCGAAAGCGAAACGTCTTCAAAATAGATAAAGTAGCCTATCAACTTTGTCTTTTATTTCTCCACCTAGAGACCGATATAAGAACCCACCACTCGTCTGAGTGATCCTTATATATATATTGGATTGACGGTCGTACTCCTTTTTCCGTCTAAAAAGAGTTTATTATCATTAAAATTCTACAATATAAATTATTAACAATAATATCATAACTAACATAACTTAACAAATATACAAACCTAAAAAGAGAATCAAGAACAATGCTATTTCTTACGCCATTAAGTAATTTGACAATACAATTTAAAATATGTCAATGTCAATAAAACTTAAACAGTCATACAACCTAAAACTTTAATTAACTAAAAATAACTAAACCCTGCTGTTTCATTTAAAATAAACATAGGTTTACTTTTACATCCCCCTACCAAAAAGGTATGATAAACCATCTAAGTATATGGTTTATCACAAGGCATCAATTTTGAAATATGGAAATAATTCATATCGTTCTTTTTGTATCCAATATCTACTTCATATAATGTATTTGAAATTTGTTTTTTTATTTGAAATGGACCTACTCTTACTTCGTCAAGTTTTTTTCTATTTAGTTTTGATTTATTTTCTACATATGCCCAATCTCCCTCTTTGAATTCATAGGATTTTCTATTTTTGTCATACAGTTTTTTATTATATTCATGATGTCGTACCGAATTTTTATAGGCTATTTCTTTATCTTTTGATAGATTTGCTGTCTCACACAGTTCCTCGGGAACAATCGGATCTGCTTTTCCAAAAAGCAAATATTCTGGGCTATATCCGGTTACAGAATGATCTGTTTTATTGTATTCCTCTATACATTCTTCAGCTATTTTTGTCCATGCTCGAATTCTAGTTTCATTTTGTTTGCATCGTATTCTGTTAACTAATGTCTGATTAAGTCTTTCATTTAATCCATTCGAGAATGGACAGTCTACTGCTGTAAAAATTAATTGAATATTTAAATTTTTCATATGATTTCTAAATATTTTGGAATTAATTCCTGGATACTGATCTGTTAATAATGTTTTTATGGGGTGTTTATCTTGAATTTTGGCGATTAATTTTATGAAATCATCTGTGGTCTGATTTTTAGAAGTAACTGCAAACGCATATCTGGTGAAGTGATCTACAAGTAAGTGGAGGTATTTTTTTTGTCGAACGATTGCCACCAAATCCTCCTATTGTATCTAAGGACATTATCTGAAAAGGTTCTTTTGCTGGACCCAATTGTGACAAAAGACCATATTTTGGGCCGATTCTTGTTTTATTTTTACAGCAGATCTCGCATTTTTTACAGATATCCTTTGCTAGTGAATCTATATTCTTAATGTAGTAAAAATTTCTAATGTTTTTTGTTACTTTACCAGCACAAATATGACCATAAAATTTGTGAACTTTTGTTATTAACTCTTTTCCAAAATCTTTGGATAAAATTATTTTTTTTTCATTCTTCCTTAATTTATAAAATATATCTTGGTTCAAAATTGTTTCTCTCATTGTATCTATAACTTGTCGATTATTATTTTGGTCTTGTTTTATCTCAGTTAATGTGACTAGGTTTACTGTTCTTATGAATGTTTCTGCATTTTTAATATTTTCCAAAACTGGGTTTCTAGAAAGGCAGTCTGCTTCTACATTTTCTTTTCCAGGTTTATATTTAATGTCGAAGTCAAATTGTGAAAGAAAATGTGTCATATCTCCTAATTCTTCATCTGGTCTTGTACGAAGTTCTCTTCCCTCAAGGGGTTTATGATCAGTAATAACGAGCAATTTTCTTCCCATTAGCCAGTATTGCCAAAATTTTATTGCTTCTTTAATTGCCAGGCATTCTAAAAAAAAAGCCTTTTTATTTTTTTGATATTTGTTCAATTTTTTTGAAAAGTATGCTACGGGTTTCATTTCTCCATCTCTTTGTTTTTGTTTCAGAACCGCACCAATTCCTAGAACACTAGCATCTGTATATATAGTTGTAGGAGCATTTGGGTTAAAAATGGCTAGTATAGGTTCAGAACAGAGGATATTCTTTGCCCCATCAAAAGCTGTTTGGCAGCTTAAAGACCAGTGGAATTTGATATCTTTTCTAAGTAAATTATGTAGTGGCTCTAATAACCTAGCTGAATCTTTTATATATTTGTGGTAAAAATTTACTTTTCTCAAAAACTGTCGTACTTTTTTTTCTCGTATCTGGTGCTGGAAAATCTCTGATCGATATTAAATTATCATGTAACGGACGAACTGAATTGTTTCCCACAATGTGTCCCAAATATTTAACCTCTTCTCTTGCAAAATTACATTTTAGAAGTTTGAGTCTAAATCCCTCGTCAATAATTGCTTTCATAAGTCTTTCTATATGGTCTAAGTGTTCTTCAAATGATAATGAGAATATTAAAATGTCATCTATGTAGTTTATACAAAATGAATTTAAATTATGCTTCCTGATGATATTACTTAAAATTCTTTGAAATATTGCAGGAGATGTTTTTAAGCCCAAAAGGTAAGCATTTCCATTGCCAATGACCACTTTGGGTAACGAAGGCTGTCTTGTATTTATCTTTTATCCGAACTGGAATACACCAAAAAGCAGAATTTATATCTAAAGTAGTAAAGAACCTAGCATTCCTTGTTTTGGTCAAAATCTCGTCAATTAAAGGAAAAGGTTGGGGTTCAGGAATAATTAATTTGTTTAACTCACGAAAGTCAATGCACAATTTTGTTTTAGATCCTTCATCTTTTTGCTTTAAACGGCATATTGCCTCTGGATGAAACCTCCCAGGGAATCCTTTTTTATCACAATATTGACAAGTAGTTTTCTGTTCTTCTGGTATTATAGTAGTTTTTTGATAAAAATTTGGTTTTGTCTCCAATTTATTCTTCTTTTTTATAACTAAACTTTCCAATTTTCGTAATTCACCTACCAATTTTTCCATTGTTGTAACGTCAGCTCTATTAATATTATCTTGTATATAAATTATCAAATTTGTTACAATTAAATCAATTAGTATATCAATGGGAAAATCATTCTTAATATTTAGCAATAAATTTTCTTTACGAAACGCATAATCAACAATACTACCACCTATATACCTAAAAGAATAAGCTTGCCTATGATTATGCCAACCTGTTTCACAAAAACTATCTAAAAAATTAATTTTCCATACCTCAAAACTGTTATCTAAGCCTAATGTTAATATTTTTGATTCAAACCATTCTTTTGCTATTCCATCAAGAAACAAACGTAGAATCAAAATCTTGTCTTCATCAGCGACCACCTCACATCGCAAACATTCTGATTCGAAGGTCTTGAGCCATGAATTCGTTGGAACATTATTTCCATCAAAATTTCTAAGTACAAAATCATCTTTTATTTTTTTAAAATTTTTCTTTTCAACTTTAGGTAAATTTGTGTCATTAAATTTCTGAAGCAACTTAGCAAATGATGGAAATTGTTCAGTTGTTTCTATCTTCTCATACACTGGTAATAAGGTCTGTTGTAAGTACTCACTTTGATAAACCACATCACCATCTGAATCAAAATAAATCTCCTTCAAATTGTCTGCTAATGCTATAGTACCTGTTCTAAAGGATCCTCTTGTTTTCATAGATGCTAACATATTCTTCACTTTTTTCAGATGAAATAGTTCAGAATGATCAATTTGAAGTTGTTTTTCAAAGGGAATTTCATAATAAAAACGGGAACCTGTTGGCTGCAGCCACTTAAATTTATATACATTTTTCTTACTATCACTACTGTTTGCTTCTATAGCCATGCAAATTCTCATTGATGTAAAATTCATTCTTAAATGTCGTTTTGTCCAAATAACGGCTTGGAAATTTATAGTTATCACTATATATTTGTTTTTTTCAGCTTAAGTTCTTGATTTATAAGTGTAATATCATACCCTTATTCATGTGGAGAGATAACAGTTTGAATTCGTCTAAAAATAGTTTAATATCATTAAAATTCTACAATATAAATTATTAACAATAATATCATAACTAACATAACTTAACAAATATACAAACCTAAAAAGAGAATCAAGAACAATGCTATTTCTTACGCCATTAAGTAATTTGACAATACAATTTAAAATATGTCAATGTCAATAAAACTTAAACAGTCATACAACCTAAAACTTTAATTAACTAAAAATAACTAAACCCTGCTGTTTCATTTAAAATAAACATAGGTTTACTTTTACATATATATATATATATATATATAATATATATATATATATATATATATATATATATATATATATATATATATATATATATAGATATCTTTAAATAATAAAATAAACAAAATAAATATGCTTTGTAATTCGTTAGGAGTATCGCAGTAGGTCGTTTCGCATACACAGCAGTTAAACAGAAATCAATTAGACGGTTGTGTATATTTTCAAATCCAACAACGAAGGAATAAAAACAACAAGGGTGAAAACAAGCAACGGGCTATACGTCCGTTATACGGGCAATTAATTGGGATTCAGAATAAAAGGAAAAAGTGGAGAGAAGAGTAAAGAAGTGCCTAATATATTCAGATCATGATTTGAATACATAGTGCCTAATTAAATAAAAATGGCCGAGAGGATTAATTTGAAGATTCGAATAGCATTCGACGGGGGTTTTTTACTTATCGGGATTACCCGTTGAAAAAATATGGTTGTCTCCGGATTTTACACGTTCCGACTTTATTTTAAGTCTAAGGAGATTAGAATGTGACGAGATTATGTATAACCAATGTTAAAAACGACCAAAAAGATTTGCAAGTTATTTCTATAGAGACAGTTGAATGTACTCACAAAAGCTACGTGCTTTTGAATTTATAATAAGCATGGAACTAATAAAGTAATTTTTTCTCTTGAAATATATTATATACATTAAACATTTTGTTTTCATATGTATATGTGAGGTATGTGTTCATTAAATTGTTTATCATTTTTGTTGTCATTTCATTTTTGTTGTCAAATTTTATTATTGTTTGTATTTGTCGTTCGCATTTCTTTCAGCTTCATTATCATAATGACGTCTAGCAGATCACAGATTTGGTTCGAAAATACGTCTTTTGTGATTTATGTACGTCCTCATTATTTTTGTGTGGGTTGTTTTATAATATTACCATATTGTAGTAATAACCAAGTGCTCTGTAAAATATTCACCACTATATTCAAACATTAACCAAAAGTCGACTTTTCGATATTCTTGTGTCCTCGATATCGTCCCTCAACGTCTCCGCAAGAGTCTTATACTTCTTCTCTTTACAACTCCAAACCACAAATCTACCTCTAGATGATTCACAATTTGGGAAATTATGCGGGAATTTCAAAATTTAATTTTGGTGTGAAAATTTAAATAAACCTTAAAATATTTAAATATAATTTGGTATATTTAAAAAAATGCATTTGAAATTTTAAAATGTGCAAAATATTTTTAAATTCAAATATACATAGTACAATTTACGAAAAAATAAGACAAAATGTAATTTATTTATTTATTTAATACCTGTAAAACAACTTTGTATATAAATTTAGAATACAATAGAAATATATTTTTCCGCAAATCGCCAGGAAATTTTGACATTCCTGTCAAAATTTCTTGAAGAAAAAGTCAGGACTTCCTTACTGTAAGGAAATGTCATTTCCTTACTGTAAGGAAATGATATTTCCGTACAGTTGTTAGTGTTAACCAGCAATTAAATTTATAAGCGTCAAGTTTGACAATTCAACCTCAATACGTTTCCATAGTAACCCAAGTAATTTTATTAGGAATTTCAAAGCACCATTTATTTGGGAATAAAATTATCGCGTTTTTTTGTTTAAATCAATCAATATCTGTCGAATTTTAAACGATTTGCAGAAAAATAGTAGGTTTACCTCGTAGGAAAAGCCACATTCCTGGACTCTGTGTTGATAAGTCTCGGCTTGCGCCTCGACTTAGCAATCTTCACAGTCGTCCAGGAATGTTAAGCTTTTCCTACCCGGTAAACAATGTACTATTATTACCACTAAAAATTGTACAATTTTATGGACAAAGCTTACAAAAAGCCAGAAAATTAACAACAATTTAAAATTTACTGAAATTACATAAATCGTCAATATCAAAAAATAAAAGATAATAAAATACACAATATATTGCAAAATTTAAATAAATTGCAAATTGTATAGTTAAGTTGCTGCATGTGATACTCAAATATATTAGTTACTTGTGCATAAAGCTATTCGTTCAAAAACTTTTCTTTTGAATAATATGGTCTTTCAGATAGATAGGTATCTATCTTAGGTTCGGTCCTTGTACCGAACTTAAGGAAAGAAGATGCAGATTTAAGCTGCAAAGGGAGATGGTTATATATATTTTTTTGCTAAATAGAATATTATCTAATATAATAATATCTTTACTAACTCAGTGGACTGGTTCAGTAAATACAAATCAAAGGTTGAATTTCTGGTGGAGTAGTCATGAGTAGGTCTTGCTGGAAAAACATGTAGGTGTTTATGAATTAAGCAAACACTTTCTAAAATATATAAAGAGGGAAGAGTTTAAATCCGTGATTTTTGAAGTAGCTTCTGCAATATGTTATTCTACTGAGGCCAGAAAGATACTTTATTGGGCTCTTTTGAAAAAACAACATCAAATCGGGGCAGCTGTTCTAGAACCCCAAAAAGAAGACCATATCAAAGATGAGACTCGAACAAAGAAAAATATGTTACTTTGATGCTAAATTGGTTTCCTTCGAAACAGATCATATTACATAGCAGGCTGAGGCTTTTAAGTTTGCATTCTCGGTCGGACCAAAGGATGGTATCATCATCGCCACGCAAAATAAATGCATTATTTTAAAAATTTCAGCGTTCACCGTCAAAGCGCAGCGTCCAGCCTCGAGCCAGGTATCGGACCATGGACTTGAACCATAGTATTCCAGCTTAGTATTTTTTCGATTCTCGTCTCTATGATCGACACTACGAGGTGCCGACCACTGAGCGTCGCTCCGACCATGGTATCGATCGCCAGGTAAAATAAATGTATTTTATTTTAAATTCGAGCGTTTACTGTCAATGATATGTTCTAGGCGAGAATACGATGCGATGTTCTTCGTAATGAACGCACCCTAAGAAATTAGAAATGACTTCCATAAATACGTTTTTAATTTGAGGGGTTTTTGCACCACCTCTGCTAAAAAATTGGTATTAAATAGATGATTTGCACGGTTTTCTTAGACCTTCTTATCGTAAAAACTAGAACATCATGTGCCATATATGAATCTCTGTCCTCTTCCATGTCTTTAAAACCTTCTTTACACCTACTATGCTCATTGTAATGAAGACTTGGCATAATCGCCATTTTATCAAATATTATAGCTACATACTTATCCATTCCTTCCGTTTTTGATATTGTTGCTTTTAGTGACCCGAATATTAATTTAATAATTCCAGGGCCTCCAATAGTTTGAGCCAAAAGTCTGTTTAATTATGAATTACTGGGTAAGGTAAATAGATTGGAAAGATTACTATATGAACGAGCACTTTGTTTTTATAAAGACACAGCTAAAAATATCTCATTAAGGGTAAATCGTCTTAGCTTTTTGCTTTACAGCTCTCTCTTATACTTCTATGCGCGCGTTCGACGTTGGAAATTTGTACTGTAGTGAATCGGCAACATTATTACGTATGTAAGATATAGGTAAGAGAGAGACAGAAGATATTTTTTCTCTCTCTTTCTCTCTAGGGAATCAAAACGTTCCTTTTGTAAATACATTTAATATTTATTAATATTATTATTATTTTTCCATTCTATTCAGATTTAACTTGAGCGTCGTTAGGCATGTTAAATTATAAATTAAAACTTGTAAATATTTCAAGAAAGTTCAAATGCATACTTATATACACAACAAACAAAAACTAAATTTTGTATCTGTCAATGTCAGAAATTGACAGTTGTATAACGAAACAATATTTTTATTTTATTAATATTATCATGGTAAATTAAACATGCGTAAGTAAGTTATGTATATTAAATACTTAAATACTTATAAATATTTCATTTTAATTTGTATTGTATTATTATATTGAATTATGTTGCTGTGTATTGTATTGTATTTTTATATTAATAACAAAATAAACCATGAATTTTATTGCAGAGTATGTGTAAAAAATGATTTTACATTCAACTCCTTTTATACATATATGAAAATAAAAATATACATTTTCAGCAAAATATTGATTTTGTCCTTCGTTTACTTTACTCCTATTACTGGTCAAATGTTGTTTATTTGCAGCAAATGAACACTATATACCTCAATACCTAATTCTGTTTCTCTTTCTGCTCTCTCTTACATATAATGATTATGCAGATTGACTCCCATATAAATTTGCAACGGCGAATGTGTGTATAGAAGTATAACTTCTACCGGCAGTTCCACTGGACTGCCACAACCGTTGTTTTTCTTTATAAAACTCTTTAGTTTCAAACAGTCTGTGTTTAAAAGACTTTTTACTATTTCTTTCCAAAGAATATTTATGGTGTAGTTGTTTCAATGCTCCATATAATGTTTTCTTTTTAAGTACAATTGTACTTCTTGATACCTTACACTCCTGCAATATTTTCAGCGGTGGGATATTCTTAAGGGAAATACCTAAAGGTTAATTGCTTTATTCAATCCTTACAAGGCAAAATATATTATATTAGCCTTCGTGTAGTGGTATTACTACGTGAGAGACTTAGTAGACTGTTTTTTGATGTGAGTATTAAACGATTTATTTTAAGTACTAAAATGTTTCAGTACCTTTATATATCTTTGTTAGATTTTAGCAATGGGAGATAGTGAACACAGGTAAGCTCATATTTTTCTAGTTTTTAGCCCCAGCTGTAAAACTATAAAATATATAAGCTATAAAATTTTAACTACACCTTTTAAATCCTTACTCCCATGAGTTTGTTCAATTAAAATCTCTTCGTTTGGTAACTGTGCATAACTGTGTTCTACAACTAAAAAGTTTCATAAAATAGTAACCAATTGGAAAACTAATAATTGTTATCTTCCCGATACTTACTGCAATGTGGTGTCTCAAATGATTGAAACATGTGTTTAGATTGTGCATCTCTACTTGTTGAAGGACTTTTAACTGAAACAAAAAGTTAATATAATAATTTATACCATGATTCACTTCAAGTAAAATAATTTTTATTAATTACATATCAGGATTACTTACTTACTATTACATTTGATTCCGAACACAAGAGTGAAATACTTCTAGGGTGCACATTAGAAGACGAATTTAAAATCAATCAGTTATTTATTCTCGGGAATTGCATTTGGATACAATCTATGAGTCCATGAAGAAGCAAATTTTTATTCAAAGTGCCTGTGGCATATTCGTTTTATTCTAAATACTGTAGTGGAATTCATCATATCTAACTTAGGATTTTCTTATGACATTGTCACTTCCTAAATTGTATAATATCTTTATCAGGATTTGGAAAGGCATGTCTAATTGTTGACTAATTGGTACATCTAACTACTACTAGCTACAATCCATAGCTCTAACCTAACCTAACTCTAGCTATTGTACCTAGAGATAAGCAGTAAAGATCAGGATTTTAGTCAGAAGTATATGCATAAATTGTTTAAAATAAGAAAGTGGATAAATTATTTTTCTATGGGGTCAAACAATAGATTTCGATATTGGATATTCCAGATGGGCTAGGATGACGTAGATTTTGTATCAATAAGAAATCGGTAGATATTTAGTTTGTATAATAGGACCAATTTAGGATAGAGAAAAATAGAAACAAGGGGCAAGATATTTAGATTCTTGGAGTGTTGTGATTGGTCAAGGAGATTTTGAGAAATGCCCAGAGAAGAGAAAAGGTGTTTTTGATTTCTTCGTAAAATTATAAAAAAAAATAAATATTGTTTTGTTTGTTGCCGGTGGGTTAAATTGAGTAGAGAAAGATTGTGGTAAACAGCCAAGAAGTGCAAGCACATTTTTAAAAAGATCAAAACTGTAAGCTCTTTAAATACAAATTATTTGAGGCTAGGCTTTTTGAGAGGACACCAGATTCTGAGCGTTACAAGCAGCAGCAGATTGAAAATTTCAATTTCGATAAGAAATAGTTTTGTGGACAAAGATCCTTTGATAGGATAGTAGCTGAACCAGAAGAAGTGTGTGCCGTAGAATAAGAAGTTCCAATTTATAAATTAAATTTTCAAGAGACATTCACAGGGAGTTTAAAGTGGATTAAAAATATTTTTTATCGGTGATGAAATATACCAATATTTTCATTAATTCCTAGAACCGGAGAGCACGTAAGGAAAATATGATTTGTGTGTTGTAAATATTGACAATTTATAGTATGATTTTGTTCTGATATAAAATTTTATGTTTCTATATAGCACGTATATTAATCTTGATATTGATCAATTTTATTAATCTTATTTCGATTTAATTTATTGATGAAGTTTACATTTGATATATTTGTTTTTTATTATTCTTTTTGGTCCTCATACTTGCAAATACAAATATAAAGTTTAACCTTAAGGTTAAAGTATATCGATTTAAGCTAACTTCCTTTAGTAAGAATATTGATAATATCCGAAATACAGGGTGTCAAAGTTCAACTTTTATTTTATTTATTTTTGAATATTTTTTGACAGGCATGGGATAACAACACGAAATTTGGTAAGTAGAGTTTTTTTGGGACGAGAAACCTAAATGCCACACCACAAATTATGTGTTACCCACAGGGCGCTACATACGTCTTTCTGTGCTCATTTAGTACGTTGAATTTTTTATCCCCTACTCTACATAATTTTGAGATAAAATTTTTTATTCTTCTATTATTGGTATTAAAGGTATACTACATTCATGCCGCTAAACTCAACCGTCTTCAAGATAAACGTATGGGTACACCCTTTACCCACATATACTGCATATGCCTCTTCTCCAGGTCTTCCTTGGTCTTTCTCTCCTACTTCATCCAGGAGCTTACAATTCAGCAAGTTTTCGTATTGATGGTAATCGTCTTGACATTGAACATGCCCAAATCATCATAACTTACGCTCTCTCTTTTTGGCTTTAATTAGTGAAATTCTTAAACTTCCTATAATACACTCAATTTTATATACTTCTTAATTGTATTCGTTTTTTGTCACCTCACTCATTCATCTAAGCTTTGTCATTGCCGTCATGAGGTCCCATCATACAGTCCAGTAAGTCTTCTACCAACTCTCGCAAAGCTTTTTGGAAAGGTCCTTTCTAGAATTGAACGTATTATCTTGTAAAATAACTTAATATAAAACTACCAATTTATCTTCAGATCAAAACGTGGCACCATCGATCAAATACATAGAGTAGATATATAGAGTAGACAGAGCAGCTAGAGATGTCCTTTAAATAACTCCTTCAGTACAGATGCCTTTCTCGCAGGCATTTGACAAAATGTATGTTATCCTATAGCCAAAATTCTACAGTCACATATAACAGATAGATCTTACGGCAGGAGTCGCTCAAGGTAGTGTACTCGGTCCAGCCCTATATTTAATACACAGTTGACATCCTTACCACAACCAATACTACCACTGCTACGTATGCAGATGATATTCTCATAGTGGACACTCATGTGAATCCAAGATTAGCATCCAGCAATTTGCAAAACCATTTTTAAACCAATTAGGAAATTGGTTAAAGCTATGACGTTACAAAGTAAATAATACCAAGTCGACTCACGTCACCTTCACGTTAAAAAGAGATAACTGCTGACTAGTATCTATAAACCGACAATTGCTACCTACTAGGAACGCAGTCAAATATCTTCTTTTTTTTCTCTAAGGGTGGAAATTTCTAAAAACCGTACCATATTAACCCATCTCTAGGGATTGTTGGCGTGTGTTGTATTCAGGGTAGAGGAGTACATCCGAGCCCCTTTTCCCTTAGAAGAAGGAGGTCCTGCGAAATAGATGCCTTCCTGTTATCCTACCTACAAACTAAAACCACTCTCTCCTACTCGTGTGTAGTTTACTGTCGCACATACCGTACTTCGATCCGATGTACAATACACATGACTGTTCGAATGTAATTATGTACAATATTTCATCCCTCCTTACATCCCGTCATCTACATGATCATCTCTCTCACAGTTACAGGGTTCTATTTCCCTACACATTCTATTTCTCTCCACTGTACATCTATTACACTCCAACATTGTGTGAGTAACAGTGTCAGAATATTCACAGTATAGGCATTTATCTGTTTCTGAATCCATGAAGATATGTCCTAAAATACCCATGTCCTGTGAACAATTGCGTCCGGAAGTAGTCCACTGGCCTGTGACCACAGTCCACCCAGTCTCTTAGGCTGGGGATCAGCATCTTGGTCAAATGAGCAACGTCTTCCGTGTTGTTCCACACTTCTTGCCATTTTTCTATCGATCTTTCCCTTTTTTGTTTTTTTATGGCTGCTGTCAAATATTCTCTTCTCTCATATAGATTTCTCCTTTCTACTGCTATTACATGCAGAGGAACACAACCCATGATAGTCCACAATGCCGCCGCAGATACAGTCCTGTAGTCGCATGGTACTCGCAATAGACTTGTTCTGTCTACTCGTATCATGAGCCCTTTTTTGTAGGTCGGTATTTCTAGTGCCCCGCTTCAGACTGGTGTCGAGTAAAGGAAAACTGACTGCAAAATACCGTGTAAGACCCTCCTCCTTTCTGATTTTGGTCCTTTAATGTTAGGCATCACTCTCCCCATCGCAATTGCACCCTTTGCTGCCTTTTGGACTACCACCCGTATATGCTCCCCCCAATCATTAATTCTAACAATTTGAAAATATATTATACTAATTTTTTTTTGGCTTATTTATTAATTGAATAAATAGTAAAACTTTTCCAACGGTTATGTTAATAAATTCCTATAATAAAAACTAAAAATTTTAGTTTATTTTAAAATATTCATCATTCACGTGCTGACAGTATTATAACCTACTTTTTGTTTCTTCTCCAACATTCTGTACCATTTTCCTCTACATATATGTTGTTACATTCTTGAAAATAATATATATATATATATATATATATATATATATATATATATCTTCTTATTATTATGATCATCAATATTAACGAACTTGTCGATTAATAAAAATCTGAATTTTATCAGAACATTTACAAGTAATATACTATTTCTGATCGAAGTACTGTATATTGAACAACACTAAAATTGTTTAAAAAGACCTATAGTTATCGAACAAAGTGTCTTAAACTTCACTTTCAGTTTTTGTCTGTAGTAGGATGAATTATCTTCCTTTATACTGTTAGGAGTATCATACAGTGTGGAAACCACTTATGGAATAAAATTGTTTGTGTCCTTATTTTAGAAAATAATAAAAAACGTTTAAATACCTTAACTTTTAAATTTAAATATGAGCTTTTAAACATAAATTTGAATGTACAGGGTGATCCACGCAAGTCTGGCATAGTGTATGTTAAATGAAACACCCTGTATATTTTTATGTTTTTAAAACCTCCTAAACAACCTGATCTCAATAAAGTATATCATGTAGGGTCTATTATGAATTATACAAGGTGAAATTTTAAAATTAAGTATAATTTTCTTCTAGACAATTAGTTCATAGAATACCCGAGGTAATGGATTGGATTACATTAAAATAAATGCTCAAAATGTTCTCCACCTTGTTGTTGGCAATATCACAGTCTCCTATAAAACTCGTCCCGAACTTTGTTTAAAGTTTGAGGTGAAATATTCCGTATTTCTGTAGTTATCCTTTCTTTAAGGTCTTCAATGCTGGTTGGTTGTGTTGCATATACTTTGTTCTTGAGATAACCCCACAGACAAAAATCCAAAGGCGTAAGATCTGGCGACCTAGCTGGCCACTCAATAGTGGCCTTGTCCTAGTGACCCCTTTGTCCAATCCATTTATTGAAGAAGATTTCATTCAAGTAATTTCTCACCAATAAAGCATAATGGGGTGTTGCACCGTCCTGCTGGAACCAGACAGTTTCATGCGGTAGAGTCGGATCTATTGGATTGGGATATAAGTTAGCCAACTGAGGCAGAACATCGTCTCTTAGTATGCTTAAATATTTTTCCGCTGTCAAATTATCATCTACAAATATAGGACCAATAATATGATCTCCTATAATACCTGCCCAAGCATTCAACTTTTGGGGATACTGAGTGTGTGTCTCACGCATCCAATGAGGATTCTCCGCTGACCAATACCTACAGTTTTATTGGTTTACCTCCCCGTTCAATGTAGATGTTGATTCATCAGAAAAAAGAATTGTGCCAAGAGCTATTTCATTTGTGTTAATTTTATCCACCATTCTTTCGCAGAAATCCATTCTACGATCTAGATCGTCTTCTGTTAGCTCCTGCACAAAAGTCAATTTATATGGATGAAGTTTTTCTTCATGAAGACACCTTAGGACAGTTGTGTGACACATTATTTTAAAGTGCAATTTGACGTGAACCTGACGTTGGATTCTCTGCGACACTTAACAAAATATCCACTTTCACCTCATCTTCAATGAAGTTCGGTTTTCTTTTTAAATATTTCATTTTTATTTCTGCAAGAAATTAGCTTTTAATTAGGAATTTATTATTTTAGTCTAAAATGTCAACACACCAACAAGAGAATGATAACAAACCGCATTATTTACCGATTTAGTTTAATTAGCAGACTATCTAGACAGTTTTTACCTATTCATGACAAAAAATGTTAACACGGTTACTAAACAGAAATTTTCCCCAATATACTAACACTTAGAGTAGAAGTATATTGTCTGTATGTAGCTAAATTAAAATAATACCATAACACGTGATACATTATTAATTTCAAAATTTCACCTTGTATTATTCATTATAGACCCTACATGATATAGTTTGTTGAAATCAGGTTGTTGAGAATCTTTCAAAAATATAAAAATATACAGGGTATTTCATTAAAAATAATGATTATGGACTATGCCAGACTTGCGTAGATCACCCTGTACATTTAAATTTATGTTTAAAAAGCGCACATGTCTCAGAGTTTTTTATTATTTTCTATAATGACACAAACAATTTTATTCCATAAGTTGTTTCCACACTGTATATCATGAACCCTGAGCTACTCCATATCAGTAGTTCTCACCCCAACCACAAACAGTGTCGAATAAAACGTTTGAATAATAATCAATATTTAATATACATTTAAATAGTACATTATAAAATAAAGAAGGAAAAAGAAGTATATTTTCTAAGGAGATCCTGCTGTTTAATTTGTACACTGTTATCATAAACCGCCAAAAAACAAGATCGTTATATGTTTTTGAAGTTGAAATTGAGATTGTTTACCATTATTAAACGGAAATTATTCTTACAGAAAAGTCCTTGTACGTTAATACATAATCATTGAATTAAAATTTCTCCAGTGAATTAGGCGCCCTTAACCGCCAAAAAGACGAGTGTCTGCAATCGATAATGTCAAATTTGAGCAAACTGGGTCTCGTAATGACTCTGAGGGCTGATTAGCTTTTGGCTCGTTATATGAAGAGGAGGGTAAATTAGGTCGAAAACATTTCTTGTGATGAACTCCGTTTCCCTCTTACTCTCCTTTTGCTCTATCCTTCTTTTGCCCCTGTAGATTTAGATTACAGATACATTCTATAAATGGATCGTTTTATTTAACCCTAATATTGTCACGTTAACTGCTCTCTGCCTGTTGAATACGGTCCTTAACGAGATTCCCAAAGAAGGACTTATGTTGAGATACAGTTCTGAAGGAAAAAGAATCAACTATATTCTACGCAGTGAACAAAATTAGTTTAACTGCAGTTAGACGAATACGGATCAATTTAAAAATGAAAATAATTATTAAATATTCTCTTTTAATGCCTTTTTAGGTATTCATTATCTTTTACTCATTTATTTTTTTATATACAGGGTGATTCAAAAAAGTTATTTAGGAGAAATGTGGTCAATAATATTTTCCAGGTTTAGAAAATATGCTGAATTCTATGGGGTGTTTAAATAGGATACCCTGTATATTTTTTCATATTTAAATTCTACTCGTAATCCCTGTTCTTAAAATATGAAGTTTCACACTACTATACAGGATTTTAAATAAACACCCTGTATATATTTTAAGTTTATTTTTTCAAAATATTTCATTATTGATACTATTTCATTTTAATGAAGCGTTCGCTATACCCAAACTCATAACTTTCCGTGGATATTTTTAGTTTTATTCAAATTTTGGAGTTACCCTTAATTTTTGTGAGTAGAAATAACTTAGTCTTGTGTAATAATATAACAAAATTATTTTTATTCAATAAATAACTAATAAAGAATATTTGATGGTACACAAGGCAAATATCGAACACAGTATTTAATCAAATCTTCAATCAATACTCTTAAGCAGATTGCTGTCAATAATGGATATGATCCTAACATTATATACAAACTTCTAAATAGAGCTAAACTAAAAATTGCAGAAAAGCTTGCATATTCATCACAGTCTTTTCAACCTAATGTTTCAGATAACATCAGATATTTCTCCTTCACTTATATTAGCAGCATTTCCAATAAAATATCTAAACTTTTTACTTCTACAATTGATAACATCAAAATCTCGTTTAAATCACATAACACTTTAGGCTCCTTCTTAATCAATACCAAAGATAGGATGAATACACTTGATAAAAGTGGTATTTACAAATTAAAGTGTGATGATTGTGATGCCTCTTATGTAGGTAGAACCATCAGAAAGTTATCCACTAGAGTCTCTGAACATTTGAAAAGACCAAACTCTTCAAGTTTTGGTCAACACTTAGTATCCAGCAACCACAATTTTAACATCAATTCTGGTTCATCCATCTTACATGACATCAGTAGAAAGAAAAACTATCTTGAGTTGGATTTATTGGAAGATTTGGAGATTACAAGGGAAACAAATGAAAACTCTCACTGTCTTAATACTCAAATTAATTTAAATTGTACTAAATTTAATCCTATATTTAAAAACTTTATTACAGCTCCACCTCGTAGAGGGCTCAGCTCGACTGTTTAGACTTCATGTACTGAGTATTTACATATTAATTTGAAAGTTCTTCCATTGACTGTGGATTCAACTGAACTACTTGGATTACAACCCATTTATATATTTTGCTTTTAATTTTGATTTTAATTTTTATCAATTCAACTGAATATTCAGATTTTCTTTTTACAGTACTGATAGCGCTTAGTGGACCATTTTATTGTAGTCAACTATCCACTGTCTAATATATTGTTTAGTCTATTTCTTGCATTCATACTTTATGTCAACTTCAATTGCTCTCAAACTAACATCCTAATTATTATAGACAGGTTTGAATGTGAGATCTGGATTATTCAATCTACATAAAAATATTAGATATAATTTTATATTTCTTCAGTTGATTTCCTATAGTGGTGTCAGTTGAACCTTTGGTCAATACTTAGTTTCATAGAATCTTGAAAGGCGCAGATCACTTATCTATTGTAACTGCCCTTAACAAGCTGTCATTTGTCACATGTCATCTCAATATTTCCGCCTCCGCCAGGCTAGGAGCCATTCTGTCTCCGGCTTCTATATAAAATGTAGCTTCTCCAATTTTAAATTTTAAAGTGTTTGTTTGTCTTTGTTTAGTGTATTTGTTATGTCCCAATTTACATTTATGACATTCTTTTACTGCTGGATAGGCCACAACTGACGAAGTAAGTCTATAAACGTTAATCACATAAAAAACTTTTTTCAACTATAAACTTGGAGTTTTTATCCAAGTGAATTAATTTTCCTTTTTTAAAAAACGTTTCTTGGCTTATTTCAGATGCCCCTGAAGATGATCTTGTGATCGAAAGTACTTGGGCAAGATTTGATTAAATACTGTGTTCGATATTTGCCTTGTGTACCATCACAGTTCATTTATTCGAACATTCAACCTTATATTGATTTAATAAACTATAACAATATGCAATAAATGTAATAATTAATGTGATATTAAGGAAATAAGTCTAAAGTAAATGTTCAAAATTTCTACCTCCAACGTCTTTACAAGTTTGTAACCGATATTCAAATGACCGAGCCACATTTTTTAACATTCAGTTACACTAACACTATGAAATTAGCTTTTTTAAAGCTTAATCTTCAAAAACTATAACATGCAATTTTGATTTTGAGTTTTGACAACAAATATGAGGCATTTGAAATATGCCTAATAACGCTGAATTTAAACTTTTACATTACAAACGATCTAAAACGTTTAAAACTTGTTCAATTCGATGGCACAAGTACATTTTTCAAAACTGCATAACTTCAGCAAAAACCTCCATATAATATCGTCTTCTTGGAAGCATTTACCGTGACGGGAGATTATTGGTAATGTAAAAGTTTAAATTCAGCGTTTTTAGGCATATTTCAAATACCTCATATTTGTTGCCAAAACTCAAAATCGATACTTTATGTTATATGTTTTGAAGATTAGGCTCTAACAATGAAAATTATACGCCGACCGGTCAATAGAAGTGAATCATTTTATTGATCTCATGAGAATCGTAATAATTGGCAAAAATCTGGTAACGTTTCTTTAATTAACAGCTTTATGGAAACCAGAAAATTGCGTACGAAAGTTGCACCTTTAAAGCCCATTATACTCTTTGTCGATAGGACAACCTGACCAAAAGATATCGAATTTGTAATGTTGAGTTCATTCTTCTTCATGTGCCTTGTCCGTTCCGAATGTTGGCAATCAACATGGCTATTCTGACTTTGTTTACGGCAGATCTGAATAGTTCAGCAGATGACAATCCGAACCATTGAAGCAAGTTTTGGAGCGTCTTCTCCTCCCTGGACCCCTTCTGCTGTCTATTTTCCCTTGAACGATCAGCTGTAGTACTCTATATTTATAATGTCTCATAACGTGACCCAAGTATTCCAACTTTCTTTTCTTTATACTTATTCCTACCTCTCTCTTTTTACCTATCCGGCGTAGTACCTCTTCGTTGGTCACGTGCTTAGTCCAGGATATACGTAATATACGTGGGTATATATAAGTATATATAAGCCCACATTTCGAAGGACTCTATTTTTTTCATCAATCTTGCGGTCATTGTCCACGCATCCATTCCATATAATAAAACTGGGAATACATAACATTTCAGAAGTCGAATTTTGGGAGGTAGGGTGAGGCTTTTAGAGGTGAAAATTTGCTTCATGCTAGTGAACAATGCTCTTGCCTTTTCTACTCTTATACGTATTTCCTTCGCTTGATCCCAATTTGAGTTAACTGTTGTTTCCAAGTAGATGTAAGAATCCACGTGTTCAATTCTTTAATTGTCTAATATCAGTTGCTGTGGTGGTTGTTGGGTTTTTGCTTACTAACATTCATTTGGTTTTTGTGATATTTAGTCTGAGTCCGTATTGTGCACTTGTTTTTTGTATCTTACTCATTAGGCAACTCAGTTCTTCCATGCTACTTGCTAGAATCACAGTGTCATCAGCATACCTTATGTTATTAATTATTTCTCCATTTATCTTTATGCCTTCTGTGCTTTCCTCCAGCGCTGTCTTAAATACTTCTTCTGAGTATTGTAACGATAAGACTACCAAAGAGAATTGAAGTAATATTGTGAAAATAATTCTTCAATCAACCATGGGAGCTTATCGCCTATATCTTGCCTAGCTCAGTATCTCAAGCGTGAGTTCGTCTTGTTTTAAAATAGGGATTGAACCTGAGTTCTCAGCTGATAGCAAATAAAACAAATTTTAACCAAACATATTTATTTAAAAGAATAAAAACATAATAATGGACCCTGCCAATGCTTAACAGTTGATAAAATACTTATTTCTTTGTTTGATGGCTATTTGTGTGTCCTAGCTGCTAGGTCCTCCAATGGAATGTTGTGGATTGGAGAGCTGCAGTCACACGTGGTCCTACGGTTTTAGGTTTTGTATGTTTGAATGTTACCAATAAAGTGGTATATTTTTAATAAAATGGTATTCCCAATAAAATAGTAGTATTCCAGATAAAAAGGTATTCCCAATAAAAAACTAAAACACAAGAGGAATGGAGCATTAGACACACGTCAAAAAAAAGGTTTAACTTCCTTGCGGTCTTACAAACTTACAATTACAGAAATAGCGTATGGCAAGGATAAAATGAAATATGATTGTTACTATGACTGTTAGTTAAATTCTGTTAGAATTCTAATGCATATATAAAAAGAAACAATGTGCTTTGGAAAGTAAGGTTAGAAGTATCGGAAATGCGGTCAGAATTATAGAATAAATATGACAATGAAAGTACTTACCCCAAGAGAATTTGTAGACCATAAAATGAGTCTAATTTTTAAAGTCAAAATCAGACAAAAAATAATCCCACCACGTTAGAAGTTGTTTTGACAGAAAGTGGGAAACTACTTGAAGTTAGCACAGATGTCATAGGATGTTGCTATTTTACGAAACTAACTTGTCTGTCAACACAGAACACAAAGAGAGAGGGCGAATATTTATTCTACGTGACAGAAAGAGAGAGGAAATAATGAGAGGAAGAAATATAGAGGGACAGAGAGGGCACCAACTACTTTTTAAATAAAAAAGATAGTAAAAATTAACTGAAGATAAACAAATTAATAAATTAATAAAGAAATTAAAATGAAATAATTATTTAAATATAAATTAATAGAGATGTGACGTTTATAACGTTACAGTATATATTAAAGAGAATAGGAGACAATATACAGCCTTGTCGTACCCCTTTCGTGATCTCAATTTTATTGGTCAATGTAGATCCTACTTTCACTTTAGCTGTTTGACCCCAATAGAGACTCGCTATTGTTCGAATGTCTCTATAGTCGACTCCGATCTTATGGAGAACTTCCAATTATCTTTTCGTGCTTTACGTTATCGAATGCTTTTGCGTAGTCTATAAAGCATATGTACACGTCTTTGTTAATATCTCTGCAGCGCTGGATGAGTACCTGCAGACTAAAAAGTGCTTCTCTTGACCCAAGAGAATTCCGAAACCCAAACTGCGAATCTCCAATGTTATCCTCGCATTTTTTGCTTATTCTGTTGTAAATAACCTTGGTGTATGCCTTAGAAATGTGGTTAATTAGACTTATCATCCGATGTTGATCACAAGACTTTGCTTTTGGTTTTTTCGGTATGGCAACAAAAGTTAACTCTAGCCAGCCTTCAGGAAACTCTCCGCTGTTATAAATAGTGTTAAAGAGTTTGACGAGTGAGTCTAGAAATTGACAGTTTGTTTCGCACAGAATTTTCAGTACTTCGCCGTATACGTTATCGTGGCCTGGCCTTTTGTTATTTTTAAGACCCTTTATAGCATTCTCCACTTCTGATTTTAGAATAGAAGGGTCAGTATCATCATTGCTCAGTGTATACGCACTAGGACGGTCACCATTAAATTGAGTTCATACAAATTTTATTTAAAAAATTGATTTCATTTAAGGCCGTTGGCCGATTCAATCGTTGTTTCTGAGAGAACGGTTCAGTTTACACAAAACTCGCTAATAAATATTGTTGTTTAATATTATTTGAACTACATTTTTTATTTAAAACATTTTTTCTACGGCATAGATATTCTTGGTAAATCGATTTTTTTGCTTTTACCCCTTCCGAAGGGTGGTTTTAGAGGGATGCCCGTTGGTAGGAGAGGCAAACTTCTTTGCATCTTTTTGAAGTCTCAGAAAAAATTTAGTCAGAGGTCAAAACTCTTGACGACTGGACTAGAACTGAAAATTCAAATACGATTTGAACTTTTTTAGTTTACATTTGCAGAAGATTTAAATACAGTACAAAATAGACATCTAAAAGTTAGAATGAGATGTTTTAAAATTGGAACAATTTATACCTAGAAGAAAAAGATAACTTAGATAAATAATTATTCACTGTATATCCAATCATAATATAACCTAAAATAAAACTGCTGTTGTATTTTCTTACTTTCATTTTATATTTTACTATATTATAAGGATATATTTTACTATATTTATTTTAATAATAGGAAAAGACAAAAAACTTACCTGACATGTCAAACAAGTCACACTAGCGTACGAAGATTATAAGAGAATAAGACATGAAGCACATGCACTTGTAAGAGGAATTAAAAACGAGCACTGGGAACGCTTCCCAAAAGAACTGGTGCATGATGGTTTACAAAAATAAATATGGATCTTTATATGAGCTCAAAGAGCGTATATGAAACAATTAAAAGACCCGAAATACATCGAAAAGGTTGTCAGAATTGACTATCTAAAAAAGTGATATACAGAAGAACAATAAAACACTTGAAATTACCATAAACGAAGAAGTTGACACAAGCATAAAGCTGCAGTTCAAGATGTAATACCAAATGAATTTTTTAACTAAATACTACCTTCAAACTTAGGCTACATAGGCTCTTTCATTGTACTATTTATTACAAAATCCAGGTTTAGACAGGTTCTAGGGCTTTTTAAGATGAGAATTTTTTTTTCTATTTTCAACTCTAGATCTTGTTTTACCATTCATATGTTGGCTTTTCTGCAACTTCTGTTCACTAGCATTTTTAACTTAAAGTTGTTTTTACATTAGATGAGTAGAGATAGAATATCTGCGTATGCAATAGCTTTGGTCGCTGTTCCATAGTCGATTTCTAGTATTTCATTATATAGAACGTTCCAAAGCATTGGTCCTAGTACTTTTCAAGTCTTTAGGTTTTGCCACTTGGACATATCTTTCATTGAGGTAGTTCGAAATTATATTGACCAAATAATTTGATACGTTGGCTTATTCTAGTGCGGTGTTGATGTGATCCCATTTGACTGAGTTGAATGCACACGGGGAAGTTTTAACCTACATGGTTAAAAATTCATGAAAATCACTTTTACCAGTGGTTTTTCTTAAGATCTTTAAAAAAGTTTTCCATGAAAAATGTTAGTTTTCTAAAAAGTTTTCTGGTTATTCAACATGATATGTTTGGATTTTTGTATTCAATGAATAAAAGTCGACTTTCGAACAGCCATAACTTTGTTAATATATGCATAACAACTTTCTTCGCTAATTATGTAACTTTATATATTCGCCCTTAATTCAGGGTTTTACAATTCCTCTTTTATGTCAGATTTTAGAACAAACTCATAATAAGCGCAAAGTTAAATTTAAGCAGGATACATCTATATTTTATAACCACATCGTATTACAAGATGAGACGTGACGCTTTCAAGCATTGCTTCAAGGAACTCGGATTTTGGTTAATTAGGTGCAATATGCAACAAATTTCTGAAGACCACGATTTTCAAGTAGCAAAGTAATTTCATTGGGGGTTTTGGAAAGTAGATTACAGCAGAATTGTGCAATAAATAATTTTCTGGATGTCAGAAATAAATCTTGTTCGTCGGTTTTGTGCACTTAAATATTTACATACCAAGTTTATCACAAGATGGCATAATAAAGGTTCTTAAATGATTGTTACAATAAAGTGACTAGCACAGTAGTAAAAAGATTATTTTGATAATTATTGAGTAAGAAATCGGAAGTATGTAAAGTAATATGGGGCAATAATTCGACTGACAACGATATATATTATTGAAAATATGTACATACAAGGTATGGTAAAAATAATCAACTCATGTTGTTATGCTGTATTTTTTTTTTAATTAAAAACTTTGGTTTTTAATTAAATGCTTATGAAACGATATGGGCTTGAGGAGTGGAATGAACGTGGAGATCGGCTGGGTGATTTCTGTATAAATGAGGAACTTATAATTGCAAATGTCTTGTTCAAACTTCATAATTGTAGATTATACACATGGAGGTCACCAACTGACACTAACAACAAAATAGTCAGAAATCGAATAGATTGTATTATAGTCAACAGAAGATAAAGAAATTCTAAAATTCTATAATATCATCCAAAACTTATTCAGGAGCAGACATATTCTCCGATTACAATCCGGTTGTTTTGTCGATAAGAGTGAAACTAAAGAATGTAAAACACATATGTGAAAACGAAATTTAAAATAAACGAAAACTTAAGGAAAGTCAAAGACGATAATGCAGAAACTAGCGGACCAACTCGACATCGAGTTTTTTAAATGAAATTTTTATTTTGCGAGAAAAATTAAGAGATCAGTACAAACAATATAAGCAAGAATATACATAACATTCATCAATAATGCAAGTAAAAAGTGTATTAAATATCACGAAATATTTGATAATTTCGTGAACTTACATTTTTGAACTCTACGTTGAATTCTCTATTGATTTGACTAATAAAAACGAAACCGGAAGTCGACCTCAAAACCGGAATGTAATTTTTAGTTCATCAAATGTCGACATGGATATCATTTAGCAGTTAATTTTGGTACTTAAAGTAAATTTTAACTTCCGGTCATCTCAAAACCGGAAGTGAATTTTTGTACCAAAAGTATATCTTGACAATCTCATACTTAATACTAATAATATTCCGAAAAAATATTTTAATTATCTAATATGGTTTTTAAGTAAAGTGGTGGACAAGAAAAGGACTTAGCGTTTTAGTATATAAGATTCTAATTATTGACAAAAAATGGGGAAAAATTCAACATGCTCTTGTGTCAGTTGGAAAAGAAATTCTCAAACCACTTGGGGAAAAAACAAAAACTTGAATGACAGTAGAAGTTCTTGAATTTATGGAAGAACGAAGAAAACATAAAGCAAAAAACCTGAATAAATACAAAGAAATTCAGAAAAGCATCAAAAAGAAAATTCGAGAGGCAAAAGATAAGTGGCTCTCCGACAGATACAAGGAAATAGAAGATCTGGATAAAAAGTATGATAGCTTTAATTTACACAAAAAATCAGAGAAATGACAGGTTCTAGAAAAAGCACAAGAACAAATATCCTTAAAAATGATAAAGAAGATATTATTACTGATATGAAGGAACGATCGTGTCACTGGTCCAATTACTGGACCACTAATATTACGAGAAGAAGTTATCTATCCCATCAAAAACACAAAATCGGGCAAAGCTACCGGACCAGATAATGTGCCCATCGAATTATTAAAACTCATCGATGAAGATGTTATTGATGTAATGGTGGAACTCTTTAATCTAATATATCAGACTTCCACAATCCTCAGACAATGGCTGCAATCGACCTTTTTGACAATAACCAAAAAGTCAAGTGCGATATCCTGCTCAGATGACAGAACAGTAGCTTTAATGAGTCACACACTTAAAACATTTTTGAAAATAGTACACAGCAGAATTGTTAAAACTCTTGAACATGAAATTAGTTACAGACACTTTGGCTTTAGAAATGGTATGGTCACAAGGTATGATATGAATCAGAACAGGTACTTATGTTTTGTAGATTTTGATATATGGCAACTAGAACAAGACTAAACATATCGGCTAAACATAATGGAGTTATTAACATTATGTACTGATAATATATATTTTCAACTAAATAATGAATTCTATAAACAAAATTTTGGTCTAGCAATGGGCTCTAGTTTATCTCCATTCTTAGCCAATATATTTATGGAAGATTTTGAAACAATCATTTCTAAACAAAATTTAAAACCCACAGTATGGTGGAGGTATGTAGATGATGTATTCTCAATATGGCCTCAACAATGGCCATATTTTATATCATTTAGGAATGTGTCCAACAATGAGTTGTTGGACACATTCCTAAATGATATAAACGATAAAGAAGAGACAATAACATTTACCATGGAAAAGGAATATAATAACAGGCTACCTTTCCTGGATTTTTTAATCTCTAAGAACGATACTGGATATGAGACTCAGGTGTATAGAAAACCAACACACACCAATAGATATTTAAATTTCAAATCAAATCACAATATTAATGTAAAAAAGGGAATAATTAAATCCTTATACGATAAAGCCAAAATTACATATCTCAAATATGTAAACACGCATGGGACAATAAACATAGGGTTCAATGGAATAATTCAAATGTAGTTCTAAAAGAAACGGATGGTAAAAAAAGAAAAATCAAAGAAGCGGCTCTAATTATGCTAAATGAGGCCAATTGTGTCGCAAATTCCTCGGCAGAATGTAGTAGGATCTGGTTACCAATATTGAAAGAGGAAGTTATTAATAAGAAAATACCAGTATTAGTAAGTCAGTAACACGTAGGAGATACATCATTTATGTTTTTTAAATAACGAAACATATAAAATCAGAATTTTAGTGTTTGAAGGTAAACTAAATGCACGAACAAATACTTACCATGTCGGGATAGTATTATGAGGTTTTTTTCCTGGCTTTTCCCTCATAATTTACTATGGAATCACTAACAGGAGATTTTACTGTCATCATGTCATGTGTTTTTCTTTTTAAAGACGAATTACATGCTATGATTTTTTTCTGACGGATATTCTCAAGTTAAGGTTGATTTCATGTAATCGAATGAATTATCTTATAAGTAAAGTCGTCCCAGGAGCACAACTGAACAATATTGGCAATATCATTTTAAAGTCGTCTACTTTAAAATGCATAATGTATGTCTGAATTGTCAATAAAAATAGGTCAGATAAAATTAAATTATTAGAAGAATTTTTCACTATGTAACAAAAAACAAAATTTGTTTAATTTACTGTTTGTATTTTGAGAACGATTTCCGAAGTGGAAATTGAAACGTCAATAAACGTATTTTTATCTTTAATTGTGGCTTATTCCCAGTTAAATAGTAATTAATTTAAAATGCCACAAGAAAATAGCTTCAGAACAATATCAATTTGTTAGTATTATTTTCTGTGCATTAAAGTATTCAAACGATAAAATCGATGTTGTTCTTTAATAAATTATAATCATATATATTAGTAAGAAAATAATAATGTATCACGAAATGCCAGTCTATTGTGTTTGTCACATATACGTGTTTATCTCCATTGTCGTAAAAATAGAGTTGACCATTTTTGATCCCAGGGTTCGGATACATAAACAAATTTTCAATAATATAAAAACAAGTTAATTTGTATAACAAATTCTACAATAGACGCGCGGTGTTCATCCTTTTGAAATTTTGCATTTACAAGACAAAAACGTCCTTACAAATTCCGTTTTCCTCCAGAAGTTCGAAACAAGCGTTTTTGCTATCGTTTAAAAACCTATAAATAACTAATTGGTCGTTTGAATTTTTTACGCAACGCTTTTAAAAACTCTTATGTCTAGACACGATATTCTCCAAAGTTTAATGGTTTCTTTAAAGCTGTCAAGTTTGATTTACAATGCTGAAGGTGGCTTTAAAGAATAAGTATACACGACACAAGAAAGAACAGTAATTTACTACAGTTAACGTTTTTTTTAAGTCAATACGACATCAGTATAATACGTTCTATACAAGCAATATTTAATATTTTATATCGAATTGAAGTTTCTATATACTGGAAGAGGGGGAAAATTTCCAAGTATGAAGAATGTGAGTTATGAAGAATTTTTATAAATGACTGGGTTTTACGTTAAAAAAATAAAGTAATATTAATATTTGTATTTTGAGAACGATTTCCGTAGTGGAAATTGAAACGTCAATAAACTTATTTTAAACTTTAAATGTGGCTTATTTCCATTAAAATCATAATCATCGTCAGTAGCTCGACAACCCTTTCTGGGTCATGGCTTGGTCTAGGACTTTCCGCCATTCCGTTCTGTTTTTTGCTTTGTTTTTCCAGGTTTTATTAGCGATATGTATTCTTCCCTTAACTTCTTCATTGACATTGTTATCTGCGGTAACTAGTGAACCTAGACAAATGTAAAATGTTTCACGCTTTCGATGTTATAGTCTCCTATTGTCAGAGTCTGTAGGTTTCTTTGGCCTATGGATTTGCTGGCCTTCATGTATTTGGTTTTTATTTCATTAATGTTTAGGCCACTGTTTTGTGCCGCTTTTTCTATCGCATTAAATGCTTCTATCATCTCTCTTTCGCTTATAGCTATGATATCAACATCATCTGCAAAGGCCAATATTTGTGCACTTTTTGTTATTATTGTTCCTCTGTTGTCCTTCTGTGTTGACTTTTGACTCTCTAATTATTTTTTCTAATGTGATTTTAAATAGAATACAGGATAGGGCATCTGCCTGTCGTAGGCCCGTTCTCACATTGATTGTATCTGTTCTCTCAAAATCAATGAAAAGATTATGTGCGTCTATATTAAATTCACTAGTACTTTCCAATATTTGCCTCAAGATGAAGATCTGATCTATTGTGGACTTCTGCCTGCATAAACCACATTGATATCCCCCGACTATTTGTTCCACATATAGTATCAATCGGTCATACACAATATTTGACAGCATTTTATATGCCACAGTTAGTAGGTTATTGCCCGGTAGTTTTTACATTGAAGCTGATCTCCCTTTTTATGTAGTGGGATAATTACTCCAGTATTCTAGTCTTGTGGCAGTTGTTTATTATTCCATATGTTCACTATAAGTTCGTATATCTCATTCAATAGGAAGTCTCCGCCTTCATTTATTAATTCTGCGCTAATGTTGTCTAATCCAGGTGACTTGTTATTACTGAAGGGGGGGTTGTTACTCTGGTATCCGTTTGATCCAGTATAATTCCATCATATAGTGAATCTTCGTTTTTTTCAAACTTTTCTTTAAAAATTCTTTCCATCTTTATAGTATTTCACTCTGTTGAGTTTCTATATCTCCTTTTTTGTCTCTGCACATCATTGTTCTTGGTTTAAATTATTTTCTGCTTTTGTTAGGTTTTTGGTAGAATTTTCTTGTTTCTAATGGTATATTTTGTTCTTCCATTTCTTTGAGTTCTTTTTCTATGTGTTCTCTTTTTATTCTGCGATGTATTTTCTTCTCTTCCCTCCTTAGCAGTCTATATTCCTGCTCTGCTTTTAGTGTTCTATGTCGCTGTTGTAGTCGTTGATATGCTTATTTTTCCTCTCTGTTATGTTACGGCACTCTTTATCGAACCACTGTCCTTTAGTTGCTTTGAGCTTTTTTTTGTAGACCCAGGGTCTCTTTGGCCGCTTATTGTATGATTTTTTTACACGCTTCCCATTCTCTGTTTATATCCTCGTGTTTTTGTCTATTTTTTAGCCTTCCTTTAATAAATTCTTTGTATTTTGCCTATTTGCTGTTGTCTGCTAAGTTTTTATTTCATATTTTTCAATTTTGGATCCCTTTTCTTTTTTAATGTTTGAGATTCTGGCTCTTATTCTACTTTCCACTAGGTAATGATCCGAGTCTGCATTTTTCCCTCGTCTGTTGCATACGTTTATTACGTCTGAGTGATGTCTAGAGTCAATAATAACATGATCGATCATGTTTACTGTATCCCCATCTGGAGATCTTCACGTTCCCTTAAGA
The DNA here is from genome assembly GCA_918026665.1 of Diabrotica balteata. Lineage (NCBI taxonomy): Eukaryota > Metazoa > Arthropoda > Insecta > Coleoptera > Chrysomelidae > Diabrotica > Diabrotica balteata. The sequence goes on from OU898278.1 coordinate 117,237,991, forward strand.
ATATTTTTTCGATGGAAGCATGTGCTGGCAATGACCATGTTAAGGGAAGTTGCTAGATTTATTAGTCTGATGCCATTGTCATTGGATACCTTATGAAGTCTGTGCTTACCTATAGTTGGTAGGTATTGTTGCTCTTTTCCTATTTTTGCGTTGAGATCACCATAAATAATTTGGATGGCATTCTTTGGGCATGAATGGTATGTAGCTTCTAGTTCTTTTTAGAATTTTTTTTGACATCGTCTTCCTTTTCCTCTGTAGGGGTAACCCCATTTAAGAAGCTATAATTAAAAAATGTCTCCCTTAGTCTCAGGATGTACATTCTAGAGTTCATAGCACGAAAGTCTCTTACGAGATATTTAACCTTTTTATTTACAATCAAGCCAGTACCTAGTGCGTAGTATTTGGCGTCGCAATTATAGAATATAATGTGGTGTCTTTTGTTAATGGTGCCACTCCCAGTCCATCTCGTTTCCTGCAGAGCTGTTGTATCTATGTCATATATATTCACTGTAAAGAGCAGATTTTGGAGGGGCTTCCGATCTGTATAGGTATTGGAGGTTCCATGTCGCGATTCTTAAATCATATACCTTTTTCTCGCGCAGTCGTCGTCGTTTGATCAGTCCAGTTTTCTGTCCTTAAACGTTCGTAACGTGTATGTTTTCTAGGATAGAGTTGTTAGCCCTATGCCTAACCCCCTTTTCGGAGGACCATTTCTCCCTTCCTCGTTGGTCCTGACCCTACTTTTCACTGGGGTTGGTTACCCAATCTCCGGTAGGGTTGCTCCAGTTTTCCAGGGTCCACCCGTGTGATTAAGTCACACTTCTTGTAGGTGAGGATAGGAATTGAGTAGGAGTGGCTAGAGGTGTTATCAGGAAGCAACATCTTATGTTGCGCATCACTACTTCTTTGAACCCCATTTCCTTTAAAATAGTAATTAATTTAATTACTATTGCTTCATAAGAAATGAATGCCATAAGAAAATAGCTTCAGAACAATATTAGAAAACCGTTATGGGCATAGGGGTTATTCAAAATTTTAAGAGATTGGAAATTCTTTACGAAAAACTGGCACATTATCAAAATTCAATAAAATTTTTACGAAAATGTAGAGATAATATCGTAATACCAAAGGGCTTGAAGTTACGTCTAGCAAATTCAAGCAGAAGGTTGGAACAAATTCTACACAGTGCCAGTTTATCCATGATCCGAGAAAGGTTACAGATTCATAAATCCAATTTATTTTTTGTTAAGCAAGACATTTTAAGTATTAAAGGGTTGCTTTTAATGTGATATCAAATTCTGATTTTGATGAAATTATTTTTAAACTTTGATAAAATAAAAGGCAGATATCGAGCACTGTTTTATTAATTAAATCTTGTCCAAGTACTTTCGCTTCCTAGAGCATCTTCATGGGCATTTCGTCGTTTTTGGGCTATCCAACAATTGCAGTATGTCATAAACTTAAAAATTAAACATAAAATTAAACATAACACCTACAGTCAACAAGGACAAACAGTTTAAAATTATTTAGAAAATAGTGGAAGCAACATTAGTGGCAACAGGAGAGAGAACTTTACCTGTTGCCGACCAGAATGTATCTTCTGTCTCTCTATTATTCATTGTCTTACATATGTAATGGTTTCACCAATTCACTTCCGTACAAATTTCCAACGTCGAGCGCGCGTATAGAAGTATAACTTCAAAAATTGTCTTAATTATGACTATTAGGTACAATCTTTTACCAAAAAGTATTAAACAGCTAAGCTGTAATAGTTTCGATAAGGTTATAAAAAAATATCTTCTAAAACAATATTTTTATTGCTCAGAAGAATATATGGCTCATTGCAGAACGCCTCGACGTTAGCTTCTTTGGACTAATTAAGAATTATTGGAAACAATTACAACACGACCTAAAGAAACCCAATCCAAACTCATCGTCTGTTGAAAAAAGTTTCCAAGATTATTAAAAAAATTTTTGAGAAAATGTCGCTGAGCGGAGTTTTTATGCTTTTGGTATTTGAACTTTGTGTACAGATAAACTTTAAGAAAAAATTTCTAGTGAGAAGCAAACCACCTTCGCAACAGTGCTGATGTATCAAAGGTACTATTAGATTATTTGAAAGAACAGAGGAATCATAAAAAACGTGAGCGTACAATAAAAATAAAAAAACTGAATGTTATACCTGGAAGATCAGTTGCGTCTATAGACAGTCCAGAGAAAGAAATTGTCCACGATAACATGCCTTCTACAAGCAAGACACAAATTGCGAAGAAAAAAGTTTTTGAAGAAAGCGATGAAGCAAGTTCCGGAACAGCTGAGAAAACAGAATACTTTTACATTAATACAATAATGATATAGAAGCAAATTGGTGGGTTGAAGTAGAATATCAAACTAAGAAGAATATTGAAACATTTTGTAAGACAAATTTCAGCGATTAAAGATGATGAAGCTAATGTTAGGTTCCTAAAATTTTCAGAATTGGGAAAATTTATAGAGCCTGACATTTTTGACGAAAACAATGTTCCTCTAAATAACATTAAAATCTATTAAATGCGCCAAAAATCGGCTGTGTTTTGTTTGGACTTTAATTTTTTTTGGTTTTTAGAATTTTAAATAGGTTTTTTTGTAATAAAAAGTCTTTATTAAAATGTTTATTATAATTTAAAATCATTTTAGTGTGTTTATCTTCACCTCAGTTAACTAAAAGTCAATTTCACCCAGTTCCAGGTGAAGTAGGTCAAAGAAGAAATTAATTTTTGTAAGTTTTTTTAAATTTTTATATTTTTTTTTACTAAAATTAAAGTTATGACTTATGCAAAATTATATTATGTAAAAATTTATGATCCATTTTATTTTGTTATTTAGTAAATATCTTTAGTTAAAGTTAAAAAATTGGCAACTATATCCCAGTTAACGGTAATGAATTTCGTGGTTTAGAAATTATACTAACTCTGGAAACTTTCAATATCCTTGGTATAATACATTTGAAACTAAAATCACAATGAATTCGTTTGATTAGTGTTACTCTAGCTTTACTTTACGAGGAATATATTTCTGTAGGTCATTTGTAATTAAATCATAACCAGGAACTCTTTTTGGATTATAGACCAAAGAAAATCGTCTATCTTATGCTATTTTACGAATTGATAGTGGAGAATTGATTCTTTCTTTCATAAACGTTTTTAGTAAGTGTAGTGTACCGTGAGTCTATCCGAGCATCCCTCAAGGCTGACAATAACGACCAAGTTTCAATACTATCGAAAGCCTTGTGAAAGTTAATAAATGCCATATGTAGAGGTGCTTTATATTCTGTGGTTTTTTCTGCCCGTGCTCTGATAAGTACCAAACAGTTTTCTAAATCCCGCCTGTTCAACCGGTTGATATAGATCAAGTTTTTGTGTTATGTGGTTGGTTATTATTCTTGTTAACAATTTGTATAAATGTGACAACAAACTTATGGTTCTGTAGTTTTCAATATAAGTAGTGTCTCCTTTCTTGTGTAAAAGTATTATTTCGGCGTTTTCCCATAGACTGGCTATTTTTTTTCTGTAAGACACTTATTCAACAAAACTTCCACATTTTCTACAACGATGTGGCCGCCCATTTTTAACATTTCAGACGTTATACGATTCTCACAAGGAGCTTTTTTATTTTTCATTTTCTGTAAGGCATGTCTAATTTCCTGTAAGAAGTTATTTTAGGGAGAGTTTCCGAGCCGAAGTTTAGAATTGTTCTATGGTCTGTTCCGGGTTCTGTATAGTAGATGTATACAGATTCTTATAGAACGTTTGTATTTCTTTGATTATTATTAGAGTTTTTTCCGTCACCGTGTTTTCCTGTTGGTTTTTGATTGTAGTTTATGTTTGATTTTCCTTTAGTTAAATTTGATTTCAATACTCTCATGTTTCTATTATTTTTGATGGTTTGCAATATTTGTTTTGTTTGATAGGCTCGAAAAGTATGAACTTTTCGGCTCGTCTGACTCGTTTTTCTCGGAGTTTTATTTTTACCACAGATCTTTTTTGCAGTTTCCTAGTTTCTTTTGTAGTTCACTTTGATATTCCTCTTAAATTCATTTCGAGTGCTTCTTGCACACAAGTATTTAAATATGTATTTTTTATAGTAAATTAATTATGTATTGTATTTAGCTGGCAAATAGCAATGAGGGTTGTTTGTTATAAAGAATTTGATTAAATTTTTTATCTAAAGTATACATTTTTATTTTGTTGATCACAGAATGTAACTATTTCATTAAATTAATGTTTGTCAATGCCTATTTTATAAATCTGAACGTGTCGCATCAATACTTCAATTAAAAATTTATTTTAAATTCTTTTTATGTCTATTTTTATTTAATTAAAGCTGATATGAACAGGCTTGTAACACAGTAAATATTTTACCGTACATTTTAACATAAAATTTTATTGAATAAAAACTCAAGCAATGGATACAATATATAAAATTTATGCACTGAAAATTATCGAGTGATAGAAAAAAAGATGGTACAGTAGGCGGTGTAGTAGAATAGCGCGAACTTCATTCATATTTTCTATATTTTTAAAATTTAAAATTAAATAAAGCAATTTTATTATTTATCTAATACTTATATTTTAAACAAATTATGTTTTTATATTAATTCATAATTCAAAAATGGACTAAACACACTGGCACAGAGCTATTGTTATAACAAAGTTAACATTAAAAAAGATTTTGTACTTCACTTTAGGGCGATTAATTGCATCTTTGACAGTAGGTTATCTAGGGTAGTCCTGAGGGCCACTGATTTTCTGCTGGTACCTCGTTATTTTTATATAGCTCGCCACAGTAGTATTACCATGTTTCCAATATTTCGTCAGTATCAGTCTTTAGATTACCTTTCTTATCTATTACAGACCACGATTAAGATTTAAATTCTTTGGTAAGGACTTTTATCTTCTGAAATAAATCCCTCGGTTTATTTCGACAGTCATGTTCCTCTATCTCTCTGCATATGTAAAAGATGCAATCAGCTTTGTCTTTGCGGAACTGTTTTCTGATTTCTTCTGTATCTAGTTTGTTCTGTATCTAGTTTTATGTTCTTTTCTGCGTTGAATCAAAATCCACTTATTATCGGATGTACACGGCTTACGGCCCGTGGAAACCGCTGCCTCACAGTCTTTTGCAGCCTCGGTTACCTTATTTTTGAGATAGATCCAAGTGCTCTCAGGGTCACTATCTACTTGGTCTAAACAAAAAGCTTCTTCTAGGTTTTGTTGGAAGTCATTGATTTTTGATAGATTTAGAGACATGACTTTTCTTAGGGGTCTTCCTTTGGGGATTCTAAAACGAAGTCAAACGTTCAATATCAGGATTTGATGATCGCTTCCACAGTCTGCGTCAGGATATGTTTTACAGTTGATGACCGACTTCCATCGTTATCTTATTAGGATGTAGTCTATTTGATTTCTTGTTTGTCCATCTGGACCAGATTATATCACTGGAGAAATGGGGAGCATAATATGTTCAGATGGTTTGGGCATGTTATCTGGGATAAACAAATTGAATAACTTACAAACTATTTATCGCTAAAGCTGAGATTTAACACACTGCAATAAATCATTAATTGCCAAAATTACTGTAAAAATAAGGATTTTTTGCAATTATCTCGGTCAATTATTTATGTATTTTAATTTAGAAACTCGAAAAGTAAAGAAACTGTTAAAATCTATAACTTTTACTTAAAACATATTTTTATAAAATGTATAAAGATTGTTTTATAGGTAAAACAATGTTTTTTTAACCTCTTTGATTGTTTAGCAAAATTACTGTGTGTCTTCACGGAATTCTCATCACCTAACATACGAATCAGGATTTTATATCAGCAACATATTATCTCTTTTTGTAAAATACTAATTCTTTGAATATATTAAATATAAACATTTTTCAAACGTATTAATGTATAATTTTGTTTTTTTTAGGTAAGTATTATCCTGCGCCTGAACAAAATAGTACGTAAGTACCATAATTTTATTAAGTATAGACTTTAATATATAGCATTGTTCATATGAAAATGCTTGCACGTCACAATTTATATAAAGTGACGTCACTTATATTTAAAATTTCCAGAACGTCAACCTTAGAGTTCAAATATTCGTAACACAGCTAATAATACGAAACCCATACGGAACTGCTCGATCTTTCATAGCCGTCAACATGCTGTAATAATCAGAAAAATGTAATCATCATTATATTGTTATTATATTGTGATTAAAAATATTTGTTATAATTAATAATATAAATTTTATGAAATACCTCTTCAAGTCTAATATTCCACAAAATAATAATTTTAATTAAATAGATTAGATAATTGTATGCAACTGTTACCGGAATACTTCAAACTTTATTGACAGTTCAGCGTGTGGCAAAAGTGTATAAAGTGTTGCCGCTTTTTTAAAGTAAAAATTTTGTTTATGTTTTGATTTCTTGCACGATTTGATCATAATATAATATATATTAATAAATCGTATTTATAAATACATATTAAATTTAGACTAATAGCTTTAAAAACTAATTATTGTTGTGTATTGTGATTGTGCTATGTCAAAACAAATAAATAGTCTGTAGAAAGCTGATAAGCTTTCATATAAGATAGATTATTTTGAACAAGAAATAATGTCAAGACGTTTTTACTATTACAGCCCTAAAAGAGGTTAGTTTAAAATTTAGAATATATAATTTTGTACTTATTAAAATGTTTTTTTATGTATTTTAGTGTGTTGCAGTAGTGTTAAAACTAAGTGTATTTACTGTTAATATAATAGTTTGACAAATAGTTGACATTTTAAAAATTCCTCACTTACTAACTATTCTGATGTTTTGGCAACGCTGTGGGGTTCTGACGTCGTAAATCTTGAATGACGTGCAAGTATTTTTATGTAAAAAATGCTATAAGTGAATTATGTTTTTGTGTATTATATAATTTTGCGAACTATTGTAAAATAATTGTAAAAAAAATAAAACAGCTATAAAATTTTAGAATGTGCTAATGTGCTCACAAAAATATAAAATATTGGGGTAAGTAATAATGATAAACACAAAACATGTAGGTTTTAAGGGATTAAATAGGTCTTCATAAAGGAGTATTATAAGAGATTAAATAGGTCTTCATAAAATTTTCTATTTTCTTTCTTCAAATAGGTAACCATTGTCAACAAGTTTTGTTTTTTTTTTCTTCAGAAATTCTACTCTGGCAGGTCAAGTTAGGAAGAGTCATTTCTGCAATAGTTTTAAACGTAACATTTCTCTTTAAAACCGTTGTTGATTTCTAAGTTTTCAATTCATTCAGAGAAGTCCTCACGGTTCATTAACGTAACAAGAAATGGTGTTTTTTTTACAGCTATTATTATCATTCTTACCAAATCCATAGGTACCTCACGCTTCTCTTGCTTTTTTCGCTTTTCAATTTGGGCAAAATCCCTGTCGCAACTCATAAATGAATGACCCAATACTAGATACTTGTGATTTATCTCAAGGAAATACCACTTGGAAACTAAATAAATCCATAAAAACAATAACATTGTATTTTTATTTTGTCCGGCACTGTTGTCGCTCCAAATTGTTACTTTTCGTTTCTGTGTCCGTATATTAGTGAATGCTTTCAACACACACGGCGCAATTTCATTCTCTCCACGTCCTGTTATACAGTCATGCCACAAAAACATGAATTAAGTGTTATTGTCCTCTATAATACATTTACCACATAATACATTTGACTATGAGTTAGAGTTGGCAGTGATAGATCCATAGAAACTGTCATAGTGTCACTCTTGGGTTGCTGATAATTCTGTTGGTTTTTTCTCATTGCTTCTACAGCTGCTTCAGCTTTTCGGTGGTAAAGTTCTAACTGAAATTGAACGTCTTTCTGTGTGGGATCTTTTGTTTGCTTAAATTGGGAAAATTCTTTTTGAAAATTTGAAAGTAAAAACGATAGCTCACTGCTGAATCAGGATGAGCTTCCTTAAACGCCAAATAAAGTCTATTTATATTGAGATCACCACCTGATGGTGTCACCATATCCCAAAAGGGATTAGGACTGAGGAGGAGGATATGGAGATCGCAGCTCAGATGCTGTTTCTCGCTTTTTAAACGGTTGTAATGTCTCTGGGAAATTTGTTTATGTGCTCGATAACCAATGCTCTATCTTCCGGCATGAACTTTCTAAACTGCAGTTTATTACCTCTCCTTTCCTTATAAATGGAATTTTCTTTTTTTTCCAACTTAGCTAATGTTTCAATTTGTCTTGGAGTTATTCCAAACACTTTTCTGGTCTCTCATAATTTCCATGCCTTCTCCTCTTGATACCACACACATGGAAAACATTCATAGTGTACGTATTTTGACGTACATTATCATTCAAACCATAAAATTCGTGAAAAAGCCTTAATTTTTGTTCATACTGTATCTCTTTACACTTGAAGTTGCATTTGCACAATATCTAAAACAAAATTTCAGAATAACTACTACCCAAAAATAAAAACAATATTAGACTTACTTACGAACCTCATTTTCAGGAGGCTACTTGGCAGGAACTTCTCCAGCACTTCTTATTTTTCTGCCTTTCCTTTTTGCAGCAGCATTCATTCGTATATGGTTTTAAGATTATACAGAACGAGATAAACAATAACAACTTTACTAATACAACAACAAAACAGTACTGAAACTGTCATATTGATATATATTACCGGTATTTATCATATTTACCGGTGACATTGTGGCAATTGACAAACACGGACTCTGTTAAGAATTTGTTAAGAACGCAACAATATCCCGGCGACTTAGCGCATTATATAGGTTGTTGGTTATGGTACCTGGAACATTTTAAAGGTATAAAGTAAAAATGAGATTTTTTGGCACTTACCACATTATTTATTTCATGTCTTTATGTTAACACGATCTTTATATACTTTAGAAGATTGACAATAGTTAAAACGGCTGAATGCCTAAAGAAGGTTGTACTTTGAGTGACCTTTTTTTCAAGTTGTATTACATTCCTTACAAATAGATCTGTTAGATCCGAAAAAAAAAGGACTTAAATAAGTTTTAGACTACCTCATTCTCTTTAAAATTGTATTTTGAATTAAGCAGACCAGTTTGTACAAGTTAGATTATGTTGGTATATTTACTTAGAATTTCTTGTTCCATCGCTCGTCTCTATTACGATTTATTTCGTTGGATCGTTATTAATTGCTAACAAACATAGAGTGGGGTAGATAAATAAAGTATGCAGAAGTATTTTTGGTACATAATAAAATTAATAGAGAAAGCAGTGGAATACAATAAACCTCTAGTTCTAATATTTATCGATTTTCACAAGGCCTTTGACACAGTTGAGCTAAGCAAAATATTACAGGCGCTTAAAGAATGCAGGCTAGATTATAGATATACTAAATTATTATTCAAAATATACCTGCAGGCAACAACCACTGTCAAATTACATACTAACAGTAATCGCATAAAAATAGAACGGGGGATTAGACAAGGAGACCCAATGTCACTTAACCTTTTTAATCCGGTGCTAGAACATGCTTTTAAGAATTTGGATTGGATGACAAAGGGAATAAAAATAGATGGAGAATATCTAAACAACTTACGTTTCGCCGATGATATACTTATAATAGCTGAAGATCTAGGTATGGCAAGAGAGATGGTACAGGAACTCGTTGTGGCTACAGAAAATGTAGGTTTTAATATAAATATCTCGAAAACAAAAATCATGACCAATTTGGTGCCCAACCAGAACATCAGTATTGGTGGGGAAGAAATAGAACTCGTAGATAGATATAAATACCTGGGACATGAAATTATGATTGGCAGAGATAACCAGACTCATGAACTTAAGAGAAGAGTCGGCCTTGGGTGGGCAGCATTTGGAAAACTGAGAGAAACTTTTAAAAGTGAGCTGCCCACATGCCTAAAGAGGAAGGTATTTGACCAGTGCGTCCTCCCAGTCTTGACGTACGGAGCAGAAACACTTACCTTAACAAAAGCAGCAGCTACCAAACTGAGAGTCACGCAGAGAAGAATGGAGCTGTCCATGTTAGGAATAACTCTCCGAGACAGAATAACAAACGAAGACATCAGGAGAAGAACCAGAGTGACTGACATCATCGATAAGATAGCCAGACTAAAATGGAGATGGGCAGGACACATAACCAGAATGACAGATGGGCGATGGACAGAGAGGTTATTGGAATGGAGGCCAAGGGAAGACAAGAGAAGCGTCGGTCGACCACCTACAAGATGGACTGACGATTTAAGAAGACTTAATAAAAACTGGATAAGAGCGGCGCAAGATAGACGGGGTTGGAAACATGAGGAAGAGGCCTATGTTCAGCAGTGGACGCTTGAGGCTGGATGATGATAATAAAATTATTTTAAATTTATAAAAGAGTCAGTATAAAATAATACATTGGAGTTTACGTGTCTGTTAGCTACATATTGTAACTGTAGACGTAAAATTTCCAGAGTCAGCTCCTTGTTCTTATCCAAAGTATGTATTTGTATCGCTACAATGTTTTACTTGACTGGTTAGGTTAATTACAATTTTCTGACAGCTTAGTTATAGCTGCCAACTCTTTTTAGGCCAAACATTTAAAACATATTGTATATTAAAAATAAGTAAAATTATGAATTCATTATAATTTTTTACTTTCTATAATTACTAAAATGCTATTGTAGTGAATTTGAAAGTATTTCTCCACATAAATTAAACAAATACCATTTACGAATATTGTTTGTTATATTTTTGTAACTATCCAAAATAAAACCGATATATAAACTTAAAACTTTGGATTTTCAAGAAAGGAATAGTAAAATAGGTTAGATCAATTAGTGCCACTGTGTCCGACAGGACCATGATTTCTTGTAGGTCAATAAACTGTGTAAAACTAGGGTAGCAAACACGGAGAAACAAGTTTTATGATCTCGTGTAGACCCTTTCAGGAAAATTTATAGGACCAATGAAAAGATAAACGTCAAAAAAATATCGATGTCGACATTAATTATCCGGATGGATATTAACACGCAGTACACGGATGGCTATCACCTTTATGTAATTTGCTGGATTAAGTTATTTACTTCCCCTTTATAAGAAATCACAAAGCCGTCGTATTTTTATGTTCTTAATTTTATACAAATTAGATCAATAGTCGTATTAAAACTGTGGACGTAATCGAAAGATTAAAAACATTATTTTTTTCATCTGATTTAATAATCTTCCTTTATCTTATTTTTTTTAAGAAATCTTGCATAATAGTAAAGGTTTTAGATATTGTTTTTTCCACATAGATTATTGTCAAGACCATGACAGAAAATACTATGTGTGGCGATGGCAAAAAAATTAGACATCGATATATCGTATCATATGATACATCGAATAAAGATGTCTATATACGATATATATGGGCAAAAGTATGTCGATATATATATATATATATATATATATATATATATATATATATATATATATATATATATATATAATATATCGATATATTATTGTGTAATTATATAACTTGCTGTATGTTTTCCAGAAGTGTTTCACCAAAACTGTAACGTCCCCGCCTAATATGAGCTTGTGGTAAAACACAAATAATATTTTCAAATAGAACAACATTATTGTCTTTAATATTAGGAAAAAACAAATTAATTTCCTTTTTCCTTAAACAGCTTATAAAATATGAAGTGTCATCATTGACCTCGAGAATAACACAAACGAAATGTTTTTTGGTTTCATGTTTTGTTCCTGTATCATAAGTGAATCTGCAAACAACAAATTTGCCCACGGTCAGGCACTCGGTTAGGTCTCTTATTCATGATAGTGGAATATCATTCTGCCAGTCAAAAGCTCAGCTGTATTCTTTTCGTGTGGCGGAATATGATTTACTTCTTCAACTGTTGCTTCCTCTTCATTTTCAATTGGTAGCGTATTCGACTCAAAACCTTAAAACTTCTTTGCAGTTAAAACACATTAAATCCACAACCGGCAATTTTTTGAAAAACATGAGTATTCTCGAATGTTATGTCATCCTCAGTAATAAAAAACATTTCTATGGGTTTGGTTTGGTATTGTACCAGTTTAAAGAAAGCCAATCGTATCAAAGAAATCGTATCCCCTAGCAACAAAATTATCTGCATTCCTTTTTACAGTAAAACTTCTTTTGTAAGACGTTTTTAATTCTCCAAGAAGAACATTTTTGAAATAACAATTTTTGTTTCACCGATTTTGAAATGTCTTGGTTTTAAGTTCTCGATTGAGTTTAGATAGAGGAGACTGAGATGTACTAGGTGTTTCCAATTATTTTTTCTTTAAACCCCGAACTTTAGTCTTGTATCGGTTAATTCATTTCTTTGTATCTTCTAATTCCTTTTTTAGCCTTGCTATTTTGCTATAAGGTGTTGCTCGATCTCTTCGTACGTTCTTTTTGCCTATTGTAGATGCGTTGAATTGTAAAACTGATAATTCGCAGGATGGGCCACTCGGTGGTGTATTGTTTACAATAGTTTTCAATCTTCTTCCACGAACTTTCTAATTTTCATATTTTCGTTGAGTTTCTTTCCAGTATTTTCTTTTGCGTCTCTGTTCTCGTTCTGATAACTTATTTATGGTTTTATCAATCTTAAGTTATTTCCGTCGTTTTGCATGCTCCCGCACTTTCCTTAGAAATTCACTTCGTCGCTCTGAAGAATACTTCATAATATTTTGTTCTTGGTTAATCTTTAACCCTGTAATTTATGTTACCTAGTGTCAAATATGTTACCATGCATATGGTAAGATAATTGACGGTAACATATTTGAAATTTTACAATATATACTTAAAAATGGCCGCTAAATTCATTAACACGGTTGCTTAACCAAAAGGAGCATGCATATGTAAGATTATATTTTACGACAATGTAATAAATTTGATTTAGAATGATTTAAAATAATTGTAATAACATATTTGACATATAATAAGCATACGTACCTGATATCAATAGCTTGTTACCAAAAAAACTGTAAAATTCTACTAAAAACTACTAATTTTTAACAAACAAAAACGGAAAACGTTACTTGTGCCACAGAATAATAAACAACCAGAATTCCCACTCTCAGATGCCGCCTTTGAAGTTTTTCAGCACGCGAGCCATTTTTTAGAAGGAAACACATAACGTAGACACACAGTATAAATAACAACCAGTATTCTCACTCTGCGGCGGTACCTTTGATCTTTTTAGTCCAAATTCGGTGACCTTGACGCCATATTGTTTGGCCGAAAACCTAGGACTGGCTCTGCACATATGGACGCGACAGAGCCGACTTTGATTTATTTTGAAAATTTATTTAACGAAATTGATTTTAATTTCAAAACTTTTTTCTTGTTACTCTTTCATTCTTCGAGAAATTAAAAAAAAAACCTAAAATTGTTTCTTTCACTACGTTGTGTATGATTTTGTTTTCTAACGTTTCACAACTATTTGTTACAGAACTGCCTTATACACTATAAAAAAATCAAATAGGGAGTTATGCAACAGTTTTTAATAAACATGCTAGTTTTAAAGCTGCATGTTTATAAAGTAGAATAAAATGCAAAGTTTCATTTCAAAATTGAAATACAGAGTTTGGAATTAGTTAATATATTCTAATTATATCTCATTAAAAACACAAGAGGATGTGAACAAAACTCCTAAATAGGTATATTGATTACCTAGTGATTGATCTTACCTGGTCATTGTAATAGACTATTTTGACTTGTTATTTCGATATAAACGATTAAATAATGTGTTATTGATGTTTCCAAATAATTATTTTGTTTTTTCTTTTAGTTTTATTTTCATATTTTTGAGTATTGAAATTTCTGTTATTGAATTTTAATAAATAGTGCAAACGTACACGGCTAAATAAAGTTGTACAATATTTGAGTGGACTTTGTTCAAAAGGTGACTAAAAGTTGTAATAAATCGAGAAACATGTTGTAATAATAATTGGCTGTCTGCTATATTATTTTTAAATAATAGATTAGGGTTGGGTAAACAAAATTTGTTACACAAAATATTTTTGTAAAACTTTTGGTCCCTTGAAGTACATTAAGAGACATCCTGTTTAAACTGATTATTGAATCTTCTACCTCTTGCCTTTTTTCTAGACTGTAAAATTTGAACATTTATGAAATTAGTTAAATTTAATGAAGTACAAAATTTAGATGTAAGTGCCATATAGTCTTCAATAATTGTCACATTATCCACACATTTCTTTTCTTTAGAGTGTAATGTCTGAATTTTTTATTTAAATAATGGTTTTCCTTCTATAATTTCATAACTGTACTTCATAACACAAATTTTCTTTGAGTTTTTTCCAACAATTCTTGTTGATGTACATTAGACATCTAACGGAATCATACAAAGTGCTCAAAGTAGTGCCATCCGGTTAATGTTAAGAATGAATTTGTGGAAATAAAAAATAAATTTTTAAATAAACTTCATTTATTATTACGTGTTACATTAGATATTACATTTATTTATTAATAACAAAGGTGACAGATCCACTGTCAAAATTATACAAAAATACATTGTAGATAAATACAATTACAGATAAAAATTAAATATACATGTATAAAGTAAGTACACATTAAGTTTACAAAGTATCATTTTGTAGTTTAAAATTTCAAAAGTTAAACAAATTATATCTCATGAGCACTGATTTGCATGTATGGGAAGTCAGATCATACCTATATTTGAACTATAATTAGTTCTGCGATGAGATACATGGAAATGTAAATTCGAACGCAGTGAACGGGAAGGAATATGAAAAGAAATTAGCTAAAGCAATTCAGGAGTATGGATTATTCTATAAACAATTGCTTTTGTTCAAATGTGATTTTGAATGATATTTTACAATGCTGTTTACTTGATCTTGATTAATGTCAATATAATTAATTATTAATTAATTAGAAGTAATGCCCTAATACATTTTTATGGAATATGATAAAA
The DNA here is from genome assembly GCA_918026665.1 of Diabrotica balteata. NCBI lineage: Eukaryota > Metazoa > Arthropoda > Insecta > Coleoptera > Chrysomelidae > Diabrotica > Diabrotica balteata. Next base: position 117,252,997 of record OU898278.1, read on the forward strand.
TATTTTAGTTACATCTCTCTAAAAACATAAGAGAATGTGAAGAAACCCCCTAGATAGGTACATTAAGTATTAATCGATATTATCTGATCACTGTAATAAAAAAAGAGTATTTTGACTTTTTACATTGTTATAAAGAAGTAAATAATGTTTTATTGATGTTTCCAAATAATCAATTTATTATTTCTTCTTTTGGTTATATTTTCATGTTTTTTAGTCTTGAAATTTCTCTTCATGAATTTTAATGAATAGTACAAACGTACACAGCTAAATAAAGTTATACAATATTTTAGTGGAAATTGTTCACAAGGGTGGCTAAAATTTAAGGTACTAAATAGAGAAACATATATTTGGCTAATATGCCAAAATTCTTGTGAAAGAGACAGTCAAGTATACTAATATAGTTAACAAAATCAACAATAGCCATTTTTAGATTACCAAATGTTTCACCAGTTCTATTTTCATATCCCTTAAACATGAATATACAGTAGTATCTGACAAATTAGTTACAGTTTTTGAGTATCTGTCACACATTTTACAACTATGGATTTCTATACATTTTTTCATTAAATATCCACACACCTGGTATAAAATTTATTACCCACTGTCAAAATATACAAAAATATAATATTATAGATATATACAATATACCTATACAATTACAAATAAAATATACATGAATAAAATAAGTAAGTACACATTAAGTTATACAAAGTATTATTTTGTAGTTTAGAATTTCAGAAGATAAACAAATTATATCTCATGAGCAGTGATTTGCATGCATGAGAAGTTAGATAATATGTTGTATGTGTTTAAATAATGTATTAGGACTAAGTAAACAAAATTTTTTGCACAAAAAATTTCTATAAACTTTTGGTCCAGTGAAGTACATTAAGAGACATTCTTGTTTAAATTGATTACTAAATCTTCTACCTCTTACCTTTTTTCTAGATTGTAAAATTTGAAAATTAATGAAATTAGCTATATTTGCAAAAGGATATAATTTAGATGTAAGTGCCATATAGTCTTCAATTGTCACATTGTCAATATATTTCTTTTTTTTAGACTGTAACTTCTGAATTTTTTTTTAATAATGATGTTCCTTCCGTAATTGTATAACTGTACTTTGTAATACATTTTTTCGGGGAGTATTCACTAATAATTGTTGTGACACTTGAGTTGTACTAAGTGGTGTTACTGGACGTGTAGTTACATGTTCAGGTTCTTCATAGAATATGTTGTTTTTAACAGGAGTAATAGTAATATCCTGAAGTACAGTTATAGTGGATGGTTTATGTTTAATACTAACATTTTTCTCTATATCCATAGCTGAACTTTTCACTACTTCTAAAAGAAAAAGAGAAAGCTTACATAGGTGTTACATCTTAATTATTTATTTTATTTACCTTCATTAATAGGAGATCTTGGCAGACATATGTGTTAGACTATTGCAGAATAAGTATGATCAAAAGTTGATGAGCCCTCCAATAAAGGAAAGTTTGTGGGAACTGCAGAAGGTTGTAATCGACTTTTCATATTCAGAAACATCTTATTGTGGAAATGAGTACCACAAAGACGACGACTTCTATGTAGACGTTCTGTCTTATCCAATAAATCTTCTCGTTCACATGCCATTAACCAAATTTTTGCCCTAAATACAAAAATTTTTTAATACACGATGAAAATCCACCGTTAATAAATAATATAACATCTGTAATACACGATTTTAATCCTAATTTAACACTCACCTATTGTATCTATTAACATCTTTTGGAAACGAAAAGAACTAACATTACTTTGTCTACAAGTATTACAACACTTTGTAGTTGCATAAGTGTGGCAAGGCTTTTTGTTTTTATTTTTGTACATATCGATGTACTTATATAATGTAATTGCGAAATAAAAAATGTATACAGATTATTTGTATCTATAAATACACAAAAAGTAAACAAATACAATGGCCAGAATGGCCTCTATATTATTGACAAATGACAATGGATAATGGCCAATGAGAGCCGTGAAATTTTTCGGAGGCCAGAGAAAATGGCGTCGCTGTCTGCGCGAGTAAAATGCGCGAACTTTCGCGCCAAAGCGGAGTGGGAATACTGGTTGTTGTCTATACTGTGGTAGACATATGATTTGTGAGGTTATGAAATTGTTTATATTTATGTTTAATTATATTATATTTTTGTTATTATATTTAACAATGTTAATATAATTGTATAGTATGTCTATGATTGCCGTGAGTCGATTAAACCGGGTTAATTTTTCTATGCACGCCACATACATAACACCTTTAAAACATGGCGGAACGTCTGCGCGAAGGAGATGCGCGTACTTAATTTTCCATGGAGAGTGAACATTCTGATTGTTTATTATTCTGTGCTCGTACATTCGGTAAACTGACACTGAATCTCAATGTAGCCAAGTCTTACAAAAATCGTATAACATCAATGGTAACATATTTGACCATGGACGTATAAACACATATGGACTCAGTTATTTACATAAAATTGTGAAGTCAAAATTATTTGAATAGGTCACATTCTCAGCACCTTCTACTGTTGTCACGTTTTGTTTTAAAATTTCTTATTCGCGAGTCGCTGAAAATATTACTCCGTATTTTATACTCTACATGTGCTATCAAACCAAAATAATAATTTATTGGTTATATTAATATATTTAATTGTAATCAAAATATCAAGTGTGCACATAGTGTGCATTATCATTTAATAATAGCGTATAATAGATATCAATCAATTATTTTATATGTAGAAGCACTGAAAACTATTTATAAATGGCAACGGTTGTTTACATTTCTCTGTCTTATGGATCTACGTCAAACTTTAAATGCTGTTCCATGTTTGTTTACGTTTTACAGTAAATGAGGAAAAAGTTATTTTTCGATATTTTGGCTGAATTTTGAGTGATAATTGTGAAAAGTGAAATAAAATAAACGAAATATTTACATCCCGATCTCTCATTACATTTGTAAGTTCATACAATTTACATTATTTAAGATGAGGAAATGAGGAAGCGTGTTTGTTTATATTTTAATAGGCGTACCATTGGGTTTATTCATGTTCATTAATATATTGAAAAAGATAGGAGTTCATGAAATTAGTAGACATTTATAAATTGTAAGTAGACATCATCTGATTAAAAAAGATCTTTTTAGTACCTTTTTAATTTAATATTTCTCATGGGTACAAATAAATTAGTGAAATGAATAAAACTCATTTATTTTTCTATGTAGGTTTCCAAATAATATTGACGATCGAACTATTTGGGTAGCAAATTAAGGAGAAAACATAAAGATTTTTTATTGTAGCACTATTTTGATATTATTAAAAAATTAACTTGAATTCAACTATATTTAATTGTATTAATTTTAAAGCAAATAAAATTGTATTTTAATTTTTCTATAAAGAAGTGATTTGTTAATAGTTAAACTCTCGTTTTTTTTTAATTCTTTGAACGTGTTTTTATACATTATTACTACTTCCAATTTTTAAAATTTGAATAAAAACCCACGAGTAAAAATTCAAGCTCGCTTATGCTCATTGCGGAAGCATCACATTCTATCGAAGCTTCAAAACATTGTGTGTTAAAGGTATCTTATTGCTGTGTCCATCTATGTTTATACGTCCATGTATTTGACCATGTTTGTGGTGACACTAAGAATTTTTTTTATTTAGATGGCTTTGGTAAAGACCAATTAGCCAGACGATTTTTTTTTAACTATAGATACTAAGAATTCTTAGAATAGTTTCTTTAGTTATGATAGTTATATTAGACAAACTGGTAACTGTTAGAAAAAAAAGCAATACAAACAGAACTTATTGCTCTCGAAAAAAAAAAATATTAATAGTTATCCTCAAATTATAAAGCGTTGATCTTTTCGGTGAGAGCTCTTCAAGTGACAGGTAACATATTTGACATTCATTCAATCATTTTTTTGTAAACTATAAAAACAGGGTCAATTTTTGTTTATGTATGTATAAGAGAACTTTAAATACAGAAATAGTATGGTAAAAAAAACATGTATTAAAAAAAATTGATGTTGAAATGAAGTGAAACACAAGTATTTCAAGTTATCCCAAAATTACCCTATTATGAAAAGTTGTTTGGAATTAAAAACTTTGTTTTAATATGCAATTACATCCTCCTAATTAAAAAAAATTAAATTACTGATACTCAACATAATTTTGATTTATTACAACTATGATCTCTTTTATTATTAATTTTACGAAAAAAAGGTATTCTACATAAAAGCTCTTCATGGTATACAACCTAAAATGCAATCGTCAAATATCAAATTGTATTAAACGAGGTATATAAAAAAATATTATTTTCGCTCAAGATTAAAGTACCAGTATATTTTACAATATCGGAAATTAGTATTAAGAAAAGTTGTGCGGCTTAAATATAAATTTGTCAAAATGCTATACAGCAGATAATCATTTATCAATACCTTCCTTTAATTTCAGTAATTGTACTATTTCGAATAATAATGTTTACAATAATAAAACTACCACTAAGGAAAATTAAACTTTGAATAAAGTTAATGAAAGCTGAAAAAATTGTTGTGTATCGTTCTTCTTCTTTCAGTGCCCTGTCCGATTATCGAACGTTGACGATCATATTAGCAATAATAACCTTATTCACGGCGGCTCTAAATAAATTAGCGGTGGTTTCTTGATACCATTCTCGGAGATTTCGTAGCCAGGATGTTCTTCGTCGGCCTGGGCCTCTCCTTCTGTCGATCTTACCCTATATTATGATGTGTAGAAGGTTATACCTCTCTGGATATCTCATTACATGACCGAAATATTGTAACTTCCGAATTTTTATCGTTTTTGTTATTTCTGTGCTCTTTTCCAGTCGATGTAAAACTATTTCATTTCTTATTCGATCTATCGATCGATGTGTATCGTTAAGTAAATATAAATTTAAACAAATATATCTTTATTTCTGAAATGTACGGTCGACGGAAAAGTTTTGTAACGACCTCGTGAATTAAAATGGCGATTAACAATCTCGAACATTAACGCGCTCGCTCCGCTCACGCGTTAAAATATCTCAATCTTTAATTGCCCTTATTAATACGCTTGTTGGTTAAATAACTATTAACATTGATTTCTCGCGCGTACCGGACATTGAAAATCGCCGGTAGCATAAAGCGTTGTTTCTGAGAAAATTGTTCATTTCACACAAAAAGTGCATATAAACATTTTTGTTCAAAATTATCTCTGCTGGATTCTTTGCAACATTTTTTTTCTACAGCCTACATGTTCTTGTTAAATCGACATTTTCCGTTTTCCTCCTACGAGAGTGGTTTTAAGGAGAACAAATATGTAACGAATAGTTTTAAGAAACTTTATTTTGACCTGTTTTATTCTAAAAATGACTGCTAATTCTATTTTTCTAATTTTTTTGGGAAATAAGATTTCCTGTTCTTACATTATTTTGTGGTACCACAGTCAATTTGGACCGTGGATAGTTGTGTTATATATTTAAGTGTTTTTCTTCTTTGGCCACGTATAAACAAGTATTAAAATATATCTGAGATATAGCTTCTAGTTTCTCTAAGTTACAGATACATTCCCAAGAGTAAACTAAAGCATTCGGTTGGAAATTGAAGATAATGTCGTATTTTAAATTTTAAGAGTTTTAGTCGCTAAAAGCAACCGTTATAAATGTTTAGCTAACTTTCTGTTTAATTTAACTTTTATAGCCCTGCAACGCGAAGTAGTTTAGAAAATTTTATTTTCTTAAGTTTATACCTCCACTGTCATTAACTTTTTGTAATAAAATCAATAAACTGCGCGGTAATTTGCAAAAGACAATAGTAGTTTGTTTGGTAGAAATAAGTTATGTGTACAATTAAAGTAATTATCTTTTTTATAAGCGTTTTTGTGATTATTTAGAGCCATCAAAAAAATTGTAATTTAAGGAGGCCATGAAATCGCTTAATTCTACGGGTGGGTAGTAGCCTCGTCACCATACAATGACATGTCATTTATTGTTTGATATTGTCAATGTAAAGTTTGGTTACTCCTATATTTTAACAAAACATTTTTTTAGCAAAAATAGTATTCAATACAGCAATTATTCATTAGATGAAAAAGTATACATATAGGGGTGTATTCTGTAACATTTCCGTTAAATTTAAGAGGCCTCTAAAATTTAACATTTAACGGTCCTCTTAAAGTTTTAGGTAACATTGACATTCTATAAAGAAATATTATAGAGGACCGCTAAAATATATTTTTTTAGAGGAATCCTCTAAAAAGTTTTCGATCAGATACGGCAACATCGCACGTTAATGGTGTTAAACTACTTATAAGGTAAAAATTGACCAAAAACTAAAAGTTGGAGGCCAAAAACTTAAGAAATAAGACGAAATTGACAGTCTGCTTGACTTGTTATTATTATTGTATGTATGTATTATTATTGAAAATATATTTCAGTTTATTTGTGTTCGAGTTGGTTTTATTTTCGTTTTAATAAAAGTTTATTATGTCTCGTGCTCCACCAACAACAAAATCTCAAAAATAGTTTTTGATAAGTTTTTTTAAAAGAAAATAAAATTCAAACAGGAATAAAATTAATCCTTAATGAATTGGGAAAAGTCCATGTGTTATGGGAAAGGATTGATCATATATCGGATTATCTCTTGATGTAATCTGAATTCAGCTCTACAAAAAGAATAAAAAATTTAAATTTTGTTATAGGTGTAACACACGGATTATAAAGTAAACTGAGAGTTACCTTTCATTATTATTTATTATTTCATCAACTAAAGCTTCACCAAATATATTATAAAAAGCTATTTGTCTTTTTTAATTGGTTATCTGCACTATAATATATAAATAACAAACTAATAATCATGTAAACCTAACCAAACAAAAATAATCAATTGATATTTAACGGGCGCTAAAAATAAGAGGACAAGTTTTGACATCCTCCAAAATATTCTGTTTTAGCGGGAGTTTTAACGGTTTAGGTTATGATTTTAACAGATGCATAAGTTACAGAATACAAAAATAATTTTAAAAATTTTAGAGGTCTCTAAAATTTAACGGAATGGTTACAGAATACACCCCATAGTCGCAAAAGTGTCTGCATTTATTTACCTTGATAATTAAAATATTATTAACAGTTTGTAACGGTACGTCATAACCATAGACCCTACCATTGGACTACCAATGGTAGGGTCAACGCTAATGTCCAAATCGCGAGGTTGCAGAAAAGTAAGTGTGTTTATGTTATTTAATATACACAGACAGAGATTATCACACACAGGATCAAATAATTGTATCAATATAACTACCATCAGAAAGTTGAGAGCCAATGTGTAACAATAAAACTTTCTTTGGGGTCAATTGTTTAAGGTTTCGTCTACCTCAGTCTCTCAGATGTGGCCTAAAATATTCAGATACAACACTTGAAAGACAACTGATTGTCAATTGGATGACTTCATCTTTGGACAGGTCAATTTTCTTCTTTAGCTGCTTCTCTGGGTATCTGTTGGCTTCCATTTGTTCGGATACACTTACTGCTCCGTAGCCGCAGTAATACCCGGCAGGATCAGCTTTGTATACACAAATACGTTTTTATATTTTAATAACGATTTTAATCACTTTATGTATTTAGTTGTTGAACATGGTGTTGCAGTATGTATTCCCGTTAGTAGGACAGTATCGTCAGTATATCTTATGTTATTAACTGGCTCACCGTTTATTATTAGGCCCTCATTGATTTCGGCCAACGCTAATTCTGAGATGGCTTCACTGTATAAATTAACCCTTTCGCGCACACCGTAAAAATGTTTGACAATGACCAAAACACACTTGCAAATTTATCGGTACTGTGATAACATTGGTTAAAAATTAACCTGTGGGGACAAAAAAGTACAAAATACTTCATATTAAAGACAAAAAATACATGACGGTCACAGCCGTCTTGTCCCATTACAGTTATACAAATGGTCTTATTGGACAAGACGGTCATGACCGCCATAGTAAATGTTACCAAAATGCATTTAATAAACATAAACTACAAATAATAAATGAATTAAATACGGTATTTCAATAAAATAATACACAACATAATACAAACACAACACACAGTATAAGAAATTGTAAAAAACAAAATAAAAAACTTATTTGCTAGTCTAAGTTCTCGTGCCACTTTTGAAAACATAATCCTGGACATAATGGTGGATTTTCATTACAATCTTTAAATCGCCAAAATGTTTCTTTTCGTATTTTACTTTTAGAGCATTGACGACATCGTAAATAATAATTCTTGCGTCTATATCCTTCAGGTACAGGAATCATTTCTTGATAATGGGGATGCCTAATTTGTTCATCATTCCTCCGAGTCATTTTCTTACGTTTACCTCCATGTATAGGACCCACTTTTACATAACTTCTGCCATCAGTCTGGTCAAGAGGTACACCAATAAAACTTTTTATAAGATGATTTCTAAAATCTAAGCTACTCATACATCGTTCTTGGCGGTCTTCTTTTCCCTTTCGATAAATAAAATAGGCATTGGCAATTATTACGTCCAACAAATGAAACAACACTTTTTTATACCAGCGAATGGTCCTTCGTGGACATGAGTAATATGAAAGTAATTGATCAGTTCCATCAACGCCAGACATATTGTGATTATATTCAGTTATATCTTTTGGTTTTACTTTGGGCTGGTTAAATCTGTTGGTGGTTTCTATCAATTTCGGATGGTAACGAGTGGATATACTACAGACATCTCTCTTATCCTTCCATTTTGATACATAAACACGGTCTTGTCTCCTCCATATATACTGTCCTTTTCTTAGGTTCGCGCCAGTTACAACTTTTGGGTTGTCTCGTCTATTAGAACGTAAGGTTCCTGTGCAATGTGTTCGTCTCTCTAATAATTTTTTGCATAAGCCTACACTGTTATAAAAATTATCCATGAATATGTGGTGTCCTTTATTTACATATGGAGTAATCAGTCGAAGAACTAAATTATGGAGTTGTGGAGAAGTAGGGTCACGACCACGATCACATGATGTCAAAACTTTACCTCTATAAATTTCGATATTTAGGACAAAGCCATCCGGTGTACATAATTCATAGAATTTAATTCCATATTTGGCCCTCTTGCTCTTCATATATTGTCGAAAAATTAATCTACCTTTGAATAATAATAACGACTCGTCCAAACATATATTTTCTTCAGGAGATAACGCCCTCTGGAAATTTGTAAGTAGACCATTTAGTAACTATTCTACTTTATGTAGCCTACCGTTTCTATTTTCTGTCTCACAACTAAAACCTCTTAAAATCTGTTCGAATCGTCGCCCACTCATTGTTGCAGAAAATATAGGATGATAGTATAATGGATCATACGTAAAAAGTTTTCTTATAGATAGCATTTTTATTTGTCCTTGCAACATACATAGACCGAAAATTTTTTTTAGCTTCGTCAGGTCCACGTTTTTCCACGCACTTTTTCTACTATATTTTCTGTGAGGTCTGGACTCTCTGGTAAGTTTGTTGCCATATCTATTGGTGGATTGTAATATCATATTCATGATTTCCTCGGTCCAAAGCATCTCAAAAATTTGAATAGGTGTGACATTTTCTGGTAAATCAAGTTTAACACCCGCTAAATCTCTATCGAAATTAAATTCGGGAATTGGTATCACATTTTCAACCCAATTTTCCTCATCATTTACTTCCTCATCTATATTTTCAATCTCTTCAGAATCACTGCTGGAATTTTGTATTGCTGGTAATTGCCTTAGTTCATCACCATTATCATCAGTACTATCTAAAATATAAATTAAAGTTAGACACAAATTCAATATTCAATGAAACACAAATTCTTTTTCATTAAACCAACTCTACGTTACTCATTGTAACGCGACAGGCAGTGAAATCTGAGGTCTGATTTGATAAAATAAAATAATTCAGAAAATGCATGCATAACTTTACTAGAAGTGATATTCGTGTTGCACCAATTATACATATACATATTATATGTACATAGGATTTTATTATTTGCTATCTATGTATATACACATTATGTAAATATTTTGTACTTACCACTACTCTCATCTGTGTTGGTATTGGGAATATAATCATCTGAACTGTCGCTATTTCCAGATAAATTAGAATTTTGTTCCTTATTACTTCCCCCATTATCATCAGAACTGCAACAGCTTTCGGATAAATGCAGAATTCCATTTTTTTAACTTATTTATTGTATTATTGTGCTAACAACGTTCCACCTTTGCAATCATGAACGAAAATAGGGAGTTACAGTCGTAATACTCGTAATAACCGTATAGAGTGTCGTCATATACCGATTTACACCGATTTCCCACCACGTGCACTACTGTGGGATTCCCACAAAAGTAGAAGTATTCTTATAGGACACCGCATTCTTGTAGATAGGAAAACACTTATATTCATCGTCGGTCGGGACCGTCTTGACTCTGAGAGCGATTCAAATAGCGACTGCTATGACCGTCTTGTCCCAGAATGCCGATAATTAACCGACGGTCAGGACCGTCTTGTCCTTTAAAGGGTTAAACAACAAAGGTGATAAAATACACATGTAGTAGAAAGAAACATATTTATCACCAAATCCACAACATGGGTGACTGGAAAGAACACATATTTAAAAAAAAATTCAACAAATTATTTGCCAAGAATCTCTACACTGTAGAAAAGAATGTTTCAAATAAAAAATGTAGCTGAGATAATTTTAAACAAACATGGGTTTAAGCATTTTTTGGGTAGAATAAATCTTTCTCTTACAACGCTTAGCGAGCGTCGATTTTGCATGTCAGTTATGCGCGCGAAATCAATTTTCAACAAAATTTGTATCGGTAAAAATTCGATATCTTTTGATTTAAGTGACCTATTGACAAAAATCAAGATGTGTTTTAAAGGTAAAAAGTTCAGCTTTCGTATGCAGTTTTTCTATTTTGCCTCAAATAAACTCAGATTTTATACAGGTGTTAAATAAATAAACGTGGCGCGATTTTTGCAATTTTTTATGATTTTTTAAGATAAATACAATATATTCCTTTTATTGACTGATCACTTTTCATTACTAGAGCCTAACTTTTAAAACCTACAGCATGAAATTTTAGTTTTAAGTTTTGGCAACAAAAAGAACATGACATTTAAAATATGCTTGAAAACCGCTGGACTTAAACTTTTACACAACAAACGATCTAAAACATTTAAAACTTTTTTTTTCAATTACACTAGTACGTTTTTCAGAAGAACAAAACTTGCAAAACTGCAATAAACTACACTCAAAATGCATTTCCCGTGATGTGTGATCTATTGTAATTTAAAACATTAAATTATGCGTTTTTTATTCATATTTTCAATGCCTCATATTTATTAACATGACTCAAAATTGAAATTTCATGTCAATAAAATAAAAATTTTACTACAACTGGTCAATGAAAGTAATCAATTCTATTGATCTCACGAGAATCGAAAAAAAAAAAATGTCAAAAATCGCCCAACATTTATTTATTTGACACCTATACACCGAGTTTATTCTCGGCAAAATACAAAACTGCATACTTTGCCTTTAAAAAGCATCTGGATTTTTGTCGATAGGACATTTGGATCAAAAGAGATCGAATTTTTACCGTCCCGCCGATAGAAGTTTTATTGAACATTGATTTCGAGTCCGTAACTAACGTTCACTACGTAACTACTTCTATCCAATTAATACCAACAGAAAAACGGAAAGAACACTACGAGAGTTTGCTAACAGAAAGTAGAGCAGAATATACCGCACAATCACAAACGGAAGTATCAGTTGACGGCGAAGAGATAGTAGTGGGAGTTGATATGCTGAAGAAAGCTGTAACTGAACTAAAAAATGGTAGAACTCCAGGCCAAGAAAATATTCCAGCAGAATTAATGAAATGTGGCACAGATAAACTATTTTTAGCACTTACTTGGTGTATGAGCAAATATATAAACGGTGTCACACCACTCAGTTTATGGAAAGTAGCTTATATTTCTTCCATCCATAAAAAAGGAGATAAGTTGGATTGCTCAAATTAGAGAGGAATATCGGTAACTAGTACACTAAGCCGGGTGTTCGGACGCATTCTTAGAAATCTCATTGAGATGGAGTATAGGGAACAAGAAGAAGAAGAACAGGCTGGTTTCCGAGGTGGAAGAACTTGCACAGATAATGTCTTCTGCCTAAAACAATTAATTGAAAAAAAATTAGCAACCAATCAAGAGACCCATCTCATGTTTGTTTATCTCCGTAAAGCATACGACAGCGTGCCTGTGACTAAATTGTGGAAATCACTACAAGAAACTAACATTAGCTACACTTTAATCAAAGCCTTAAAAAATCTATATGAAAATTCTACATCACACGTAAAAATTGGCAACACACTATATAAAATGTTCATCGTTAACAAGGGTCTGCGCCAGGGCTGCTGTATTTCACCAACGTTGTTCAAGATATATATTGCAAAAGCACTAAACCAGTGGAAACGTAAATGTCACGGTATGGGTATAGACCTCGGAGATGTTTGTTTATATACCTTACAATTTGCTGATGACCAAGTCATCATAGCCAATGATAAAGACAATTTAGAGTATATGGCAAGAAAACTAAAGGAGGAATATGAACAGTGGGGATTGGAAATAAATGTAGAAAAAACTAAATACCTACCCATAGGAGCTGAGTTATCCAATATCGAACTAGAGAATAATGAAGAAATCACATCCTGTAGTGAATATACGTACCTGGGAGTAATCTTCGATAGAACGGGAAAAGACGATGAGGAAATAAAAAAAGGGTTACACAAGCTAGAAGAACAATTGGCTGCCTAAATGGAATACTTTGGAGCTCTGAAATAGGAATAAAGCGAAAATATAACATCTATGAGTCACTAATTAAAAGCAGTCTACTTTACGGAGTAGAAACTTGGAGAATAACCGAGAACAACAGAAAAAAATTAGAAGCTGTAGAAATGGATGTGTTTAGAAGATCGTTAGGTATATCCCGCAGAAAAAGAGTTCGAAATGAGGAAGTAAGACGAAGAATTGGAATAGATGGTTACTTAACAACAGACATTGAGAGGAAACAGTTGATTTGGTATGGTCATGTTCAAAGAATGGAAGACACAAGACTACCCAAGAAGATTAGGAAGTTAGGCATCGGACAACGTCGAAAGACGTTCTAAAACCGATATATATATATATAAATATATATATATATATATATATATATATATATATATATATATATATAACTAACGTTCAAAATCGACGGTCGATTCAAACGTTATTTGTGAGAGAACGGTTTATTCTGCACAAAACGTGTTTTGTGCTTAAACATTTGTGCTTAAAAGTATCTCAGCTACATTATTTATTTAAATCGTTTTTTTTTGCGTTTTTACCCCCCTACGAGGGGCGTTTTAGGTGGTAGCCAGAGGGTAAAAGTGGTAAACTTTTTCGTATCTTTTTTGGGGTACCAAAATTAATATTCTCTGCAAAGTTCAGCTTTTTCGTATGATTTTTAGGGGTCAACTCTGTGACAACTGGACTAGTAGCTAAAAAAAATCTTAGACGTAACTGTAGTAAATGGCAAAATAAAATATAACTAAAAATCAACTAAAATAACAATAGCAAGATCTTAGAGAAATTTAAGAATCAGAACTGAATTCCCGATAGATTTAACAACAATTAACTAAATTAAATTTAAACTAATGCAATCCTGGCACTCAATGAAATTTAAAATTTTAATAAAAATTCAACCTAATACAGTTTTTTCAAAACTCTTGTCTTGTACATTATTGGAAATTTTTTTTAAACATTATACTTACTGCAACAAATAATATCATAATATAAAGTGTTTAACCTGAGATCCCGCCTCAGTTTCCAATAACCGCCTCAAATCAGTGTAGTCTTCCTCTAAATTAAACGAGCCATTTGATTTTAATCAATATCATTTCAAAGTTCCATAACTATTATTACTATGTCTTGCAGGATTGCAGCAGGTGACTTACGCTAAATTAATTTTCTACTAATAATGTTCCTCTAATGCTCGATCACTGTAAGTTCCGGAGTATGCCGTAACCAAATCATAGTCTGAGAAGGTATTTACCTCTGGCAAATGTAAGTTACTTAGTAAGGGTTTGTATTAGGAGCGATTTAACGAAATATTCTTGTTGATATAATCAGCAAGTTATATAGCTCATCAAAGGGGACATCGTCCAATTATTTTAAATACCAAGCTTGTAATATAAGGAGTCAATTAAGGTTCTAAATGTATACTAAAACACAGTATGTTAATATCTTTTTAATGCCCAAGTTCAGTCAGGCTCATATATTCTAACCTTCTACTTTTGTAGTCTTTATAATCTTGGATCCACCATTGGATGTTGGCACTCACAGGGGTGAATATGTCTATGTCGGTTGTAATATGTACTGGGTGTGGAAATAGTGGACCGAAGTAGTAAGATATATTTGTTAAAATTAGGCAACATAATGCCAGTAGAGTGTATCCTGTCTTAGGATAACGAAAGATACTTTTTTCGTTTAAGAAATAGCTGATATATAATTTTCAAAGGTTCTGAATCTGCTTTCTGGTGCCATCTTAAAATTAAATATTATGTTCATATGAAAATTACATTTTTACCTAACTAATGCTTGACTTTTTGATTTGCACTCTGGAAATCGTTTTCAAAAAGATTATTTTAAAACTTCTGCGAAAATGTATAACCAACAAAATGTTATTTGTAGGTTATGTTTTCCAAAATTGATATTACTTATTTGACCTCGATCTTGTAGTCAACAGCATGATTGTGGTTGAGAAAAATCCGAGGGAGGTGTTTTTACCCTTAGAATATCAGAGTCTAACTTTTTTGCGTATTTTTGTATTCTATGTTTGTGCAAAGTGTGTTAACGTGGCTTGTATGTTTGTGTATTGTATGTTGCATATGTATTAGGCGTAGATTGTGCGTGGTATGTATCCGACTTACTAATGATCCGCTATTGTTGGTTTATTCTTGTTATTGACTTCTGTTAGTATTGGCAACCAAAGCCTGCTGCATTCTGCTGCTTCTTTGACTTTTTTTTATGTCTGTTCCTTGTATGATTATTGATGCATCTTTCCATTGTACTCTGTGCTCATTGTCCCAGGTATGTTTGCATATCTGGGATTTGTCGAAGTCTCTGTTCTTGATGTATGTTTCATGCTCTTTATCCTGACTCTTAGTGGTCTTATGAATTCTCCCACGTAGAAATTTTTGCCTTCACAGAGTATTTTATAGATGTAGTTCTTTGATCTTTCTTGTGTGTTGTTGGGTTTGGTTTTGGACAGGATATATCTCAGTATGTTGATTATTTTGAATGGTTATATGACTCATTTCCCATCCTTTTTAATTTGTCTGCTAATTTCTTTACATATAGTATTGTTGTTACCTTTTAATACAGTCTTAGGCTGTGAGTGTTTCTACATTACTTGTGGTGTTTTGTTGTTTTCTTTCTTCAATCTTGTGGAATTTCTTGTTTATAAATGACCATGTTAGTTTTTATGGAGCTCCAATATCAGTATGTCCCATAGGTTAGTTCTAGGTATTAATGCTTGTGTTCTTTTGAATCATATAAATGCTAAATGGAGTGATCTATCTTGGATATTCGTGTACAATATTCGAATTGTTTTAATGTGTAAGTGTGATATAAATATCCTCTTTAAAACGATAATGCTGTAGTTAAACCTACCCTTACCTTTTGTAATCCCAAAATCAAAATAAATTTCGATTCCCGAAGTAGAAATCGAAAGATCAAATATACTTAATCTTAAAGTAAAATTGTGACTTATTCTTAACAAAACTAGTACATTGCAAAATACTACAAGAAAATAACTTCAGAAAAATATGACTTTAATACTCATGGCAAAAAGCCAATAAGGTTTTTTATTTCTTAGTTCTGATTTCTGCTCTCTAGAGACAGCATATTTCTTTAGAGTGTAAAAGATGTCAGCCCTCAGAATTTATAAACCACTCCACGATTAGACCGTTGCTCTAAAAGAAAGGACCGAAAGCTGTTTTTGCCCAAATGTACTGTACAAAAACCCCTTTAACATTAAATACACCCGGGGATCAAAAAGTTGCTTTTATACACAAAAAGATTAAAAAACTGGCACATATCGCGCCTCCGGGGAAATCTAAATCCATAAATTATACGCCTTTTGCAGATCAATAAAAGTGTTCGAGAGCTGATAGAATTTCTCGTGGAACTAGCTCTAAGTTTATGTAATAGGCAATAAAAAGTTTAACCCCAGAAGTGATTTTGAGGTAATAGCATGGTTTAAAAAGGGTAAATTTAAAATGTAGTCGCATAAAATCGGGATGTGAACAGGAGTTCGTTTCGTAAATGCTGATTCTCCTAAGCTAATGTGTGTATGTGTATTTTAATAAAAAGCATATATATATATATATATATATATATATATATATATATATATATATATATAATATATAATATATAATATATATATATATATAATATATATATATATATATATATATATATATATATATATAAAGGAAGAATGATCACAGCTGTCCAATTATTAATTAGTATAATGGTAAGGTTAATTGGGTTAGCAGCTGAATAATGAAAGCCAAAGTGTGCTCTTTTCAACGACTTCGTTATATTTCGTTAAATTTCTTTAACATCTTCAGACGAATGCTACAATATGTTACAAAATGGTGAAATTGTGTATTTTACATAAGATGTAGTGAAACACTTACTTGTGTGAGGTTGCAGGCAAAAGTGGTATTTGAAAGTTCCATGTTGAAAAACTTTTTTGAAGATTTTTTTATAAAGCAAAAAAAAATAAGTTGTATGTGTTATATGGTGGCTTGAAAACTCAAACAATACAAGTGCATTTTTGTTATTTTCCTCCAGTGTGATAGTACAATAAAAATATTAAAAAACATTGAACATTTAAGAAACAAAACAGTTAAAACACAACTACATATCACATTGTCATTTTTTGGACCCGTCTATTCACCTATGCACAAGGAGGTGGAAATTTAGTGTGTACCTCAAGGTTAAAGTGTCTTGTCAGCTATCATATTAGTTACATTTAATTGAAAATTATGTTATGTTAATTTAAGACAATTAAATTCTGTTGTTAATAAATATATATAGAATTTATTTATTTCTTTGTGATTATTTCTTTTAAAGTTATTTTAATTATTGTTATTACTCTTAAGAATTTTATTTCCTGGAAAAATGCAACAATTGCAATAATATTGATTAAGTTACTACTTCTATTGGATGGTCAGAAGAGTTTTAATAGACAATATTATACTATTCAGAATATTCCAGTTCGTTGACTTGATTATTTTTTGTTTCCAACTGTAGTAGAAAGGAATAAATTTCACTAAGGTGTTGTATATCTGATTTTGTGTTGATTATATTATCTGTTGTTGCTATGTGGGTCATTTCTAAAAAAAGTCTTCTCTTATAAGCTGTTTCTTTTTCGAGGATTTTGACATCTGCAAAATTCATTCTGTGGTTGTGGATGTGAACGTGGTTGGCTAGGGTGCATAGGGTGCATGTAGACTTTACCCAGATAGATGCACCCTAGCCAACCACGTTCACACCCAGAACCACAGAATGAATTTTGCAGATGTCAAAATCCTCGAAAAAGAAACAGCTTATAAGAGAAGACTTTTTTTAGAAATGACCCACATAGCAACAACAGATAATATAATCAACACAAAATCAGATATACAACACCTTAGTGAAATTTATTCCTTTCTACTACAGTTGGAAACAAAAAATAATCAAGTCAACGAACTGGAATATTCTGAATAGTATAATATTGTCTATTAAAACTCTTCTGACCATCCAATAGAAGTAGTAACTTAATCATTATTATTGCAATTGTTGCATTTTTCCAGGAAATAAAATTCTTAAGAGTAATAACAATAATTAAAATAACTTTAAAAGAAATAATCACAAAGAAATAAATAAATTCTATATATATTTATTAACAACAGAATTTAATTGTCTTAAATTAACATAACATAATTTTCAATTAAATGTAACTTTACACATGAACTGAACACAGCTTTAGTTTTCTGGCTGACATCTACTAATATGATAGCTGACAAGACACTTTAACCTTGAGGTACACACTAAATTTCCACCTCCTTGTGCATAGGTGAATAGACGGTTCCAAAAAATGACAATGTGATATGTAGTTGTGTTTTAACTGTTTTGTTTCTTAAATGTTCAATGTTTTTTAATATTTGTATTGTACTATCACACTGGAGGAAAATAACAAAAATGCACTTGTATTGTTTGAGTTTTCAAGCCACCATATAACACATACAACTTATTTTTTTTGCTTTATAAAAAAATCTTCAAAAAAGTTTTTCAACATGGAACTTTCAAATACCACTTTTGCCTGCAACCTCACACAAGTAAGTGTTTCACTACATCTTATGTAAAATACACAATTTCACCATTTTGTAACATATTGTAGCATTCGTCTGAAGATGTTAAAGAAATTTAACAAAATATAACGAAGTCGTTGAAAAGAGCACACTTTGGCTTTCATTATTCAGCTGCTAACCCAATTAACCTTACCATTATACTAAAATATATATATATATATATATATATATATATATATATATATATATATATATATATATATATATATAAATAAATATATTGTAGTTTTGAGTTTCTTGAACTTTTACATTTAATATAAAATTAGTGTTTTTTGGGTTTAGGTTCAATAAAGGTAAATAATATATTACATGTGGAACTAGATTTTATTTTCCATAGCAATCAACGTTTCGGCAGGAAACCCTTGCCTTTGTCAAGATTCTAAAATGTACATGTATAAGGACAAACAGATATTGTAAAATCTGTATATAAATATATAACTTACCAAAACGTAAAACGGCACAGACATTAACGAACTGACAAATAAAAGTTGATATCTGATATCTCATGGTTTACTGTCATTAGTATATAATTATTTTTATATGGGCGTATCATTGGTGTTTTCGAAAAAGGTAAAGTGAAGATATGTTATGACTTTAAGAGCTTTTTATGTTGTTATATTTTTAATATTTAAATAGAGTGATCTATCTTGGATATTCGTGTACAATATACGAGTTGTTTTAATATATGTGTGTGTGTGTGTGTGTGATACAAACATCCTCTTTAAAACGATAATACTGCAGTTAAACCTTTTATTATCGCGCTGTCAAAATAAATTTCCCGAAGTAGAAGTCGAAACGTCCAATTTACTTAAAAAAGTTTACTTAATTTTAAAGTAAAATTGTGACTTATTCTTAACGAAACTCGTACATTGCAATATGCTACAAGAAAATAGCTTCAGAACAATATGACTTTAAGATTTTCTTAATTGAAATTTTTTTTAAATTATATTATATTGTTCATGTATTATTATTATAATAATATCTTATATATGAACAATATAATATAATTTATAAAAAATTCAATTAAGAAAATCTATAACAATATATCCCAAAACTAAGATCTAACTTCATTTGGTTTTACCAATGAACCTTAACGACATAAAAATTCACAAGTACTATTTGAATTGTCAGCACATGCGTTCTGATAAAACAGAACCTCACATTTAAACTTTCTAACAATCAAAAATTTAGCTATTGCCGTCAATTAAAAGAATTACTTCCTTTTAAATGTAGTTACATTGGGTTTTTCGATTAACCTTGGGTAAACCTTTGCGTTTTAAGTTTAAAGCTACCATACATTTCCAACGTTAAAAAAAAACTTTTTTGCACATAGTAACAAAAAACACCACTATGTTGTTACTAGTAAAGTTTTTTAACAGCCTAACTCAACAATTCTAAGTAACGGTAAGATCAATAATGTTTTTGATATGGTAGCTAATTATACTTTATTCTCTTTCAGCCCTGAAGAAGCCAAATTAATTCTCTTTGGCGAAAACGTTCGGCGAAACAATTGATACTATATATACCTATATATATATATATATATATATATATATATATATATATATATATATATAATTTTAGCATGAACGGATTATATGCAAGCATTATATTTTAACTTCATGAACCCCAACCAAAAGCAATTATAAAAATATCGATAAAAATCTTTGGACTACAGTAAAGTACCCATGTAATTGTAAAGATATTTTTATTTTTCTAATATAAATTAGGACTATTAATAAACTATCTAATTATTATATTTTTTGGGAAATGACCACATTGTTTCAAAAGAGAGAAAATGAGCTTATCACATACAAAGATAGACAAAATTATTATCTAATGGAGTATTTTATGGAAAAAAAGAAGATATAAGGTAAATATAAGTAGTAGAACTGTTAAGCAATAATAAAAAGTTGCTTAATGCCAGTGCATAAGCACATAATTGAAATTAGATTAAATGCATCCAAGACAAAAAGAATAGGAAAAGCGAAGAAAACCAAAATCCAAAATCGACAGCCAAAATCAAATACCTCGGTCACATCATGAGGAACAGCGAAAGATATCGACTGCTGCAACTAATCTTGCAGGGAAAAGTAGAAGGAATACAGGGACCAGGAAGGCGAAGGATTTCCTGGCTGAAAAATTTACGAACGTGGTTCAACACAACAACCACAAATCTTTTTAGAGCAGCAGTGTGAAAAGTGCAGATTGCCATGATGGTCACCAACATCCGAAACGGATAGGCACTACAAGAAGAAGAAGAAGAAATACTTTTGACAGTTTATTAAACGAAAGAATTGTCAAAAAATTACCAAAATGGTCTCTCAAACAAAAACAAAGAATCAGTTTCCTAAGCACTTTGAAAAATAAAGAAAAGTAAACAGGAAGTTTTTTGGAAGTCTGTTCCTAGAGCCCTTGTTGTTTTAATTGTGTTTTTGCTAAGCACGCATTCCACGTAAGATTTTTATCAAGGATAACTCTTTTTGTTTAACTGTTTTTTATTTAGTCTTTTCTATCACCAGATAGTTGGTAGGTTTACGGCGCTTTGCATGAGATTAACAATAGTACTGTAATTACTATAACTAGACCGTCTGCATAGCCCAAACAACGAAGATTTTTTTTTTAATATGCAACCACTACGGCTAGGCGCATACACATCGAATTTGAACGCTTCGATCGAACTTTTGTCGATGATGCCTTGCGCGCACACTACACGATATTTATTCGATGACGTTTTTTAATCCACAAAGGTTTGTTAGGTGAAGTACACAAAATCACACAACGATCACGGCAGCCGTCCATGAAGTGGCATTCAGGCTAGGCGCACACACATCGAATTTTGACGGTCGATAAAAGTTGGATCGAACAAGTTCCTTTGGTGGCGCGAAGAAATAAATGTGAGCTTGCACACACATCGATCGCCAAACGGCACGGCATCGATGTCGTGTGGCGATCGATGAATGTCACTGCATGGACGGCTGCCGTGGTCGTTGCCGTCGTTCCAATGCGTATAGTACCAAATGAACGCGCGCACACACATCGATCTTTATCGATCGACCAGAGGACCAGTTGCGTTTCCTACGCGGATCACAAAATCACAATGAGCAACACAGAACCTACGTGGTTCTGTGTTGCTCATTGTGATTTTGTGTACTCCACCTAACAAACCTTTGTGGATTAAAAAACGTCATCGAATAAATATCGTGTAGTGTGCGCGCAAGGCATCATCGACAAAAGTTCGATCGAACTTTTATCGACCGTCCAAATTCCCTCGCGTTTCTTAGGGACTATATTGAAAAAGTTACCAAAAGCAGGCATTCGATTTCAAACCTTTAAACGTAACAAACACAAATATAACCTTTTTATTTTCTTTTAACCGCTGTTAATTTCAAGTTAATTTCTTCTCCTTCTTACCTCTTCTATGTAGGCTTTAGAGCCTGTTTCTTCTTCAATATTAACCTCCTAAATTGTTTAAATTATCGCACCATCTTTTTCTTGGTCTGCCAATACTTGTTCATCCATTTGGTGCTTATCTCGTGCTATTCATACTATCCTATCCTCTGCCATTCTACTAATGTGTTCGTTCATTTATTGTTTCAGTTTTGTCAGCCATCCATTTACGTCTTCTATATTACATGCTCTTCTTATGTCTTCGCTTCTCTCCCTATTCAACAGACTTTTCCCTGATATTCGTCAGAGTATGTTCATCTATGTTGTTTCTAGTAGTCGTCTTGTTTTAGATGTGTCAGGTCTTGTCTTCGCCGTATATGTTAATATAGGTCTAATTGCTACTTTATAGATTCTTGTTTTTGTGTCTTGTCTAGGTGTTTGTGCTTCCAGATGGTGACATTATTAGATCCCGCCGCTTTACTTGCTTTTAAGTTTTGTTGTCGTACTTCTTCTTCAACATGTCCGTAACTATTTGTATCTATTTCCAGATATCTAAACCTTGCTCCCTGCTTTATTATTTTCTCATCAATTTCGATTTTACATCGTAGTGGCTATTTAGATGTAGTCATACATTTGGTTTTTTCTGCTGATATTATCTTAAGTTTTATCAACTTAATTTATTGTCACTAAAAAACTATTAAATTCAAAAGTTGTAATACGAGTGTTAATAACACATCTAGTGCTACACAATATAACAACATTATCTTCGATATGTTATTGACTTACGAATAGTGGTATTTTCTTTCTATTGATTGCCCTTTTTAATATGGGTGACCAGATCCTACTGCATTCTGCAAAGGAATTTGTGATGCATTTGGTTTCGTTTTTCATGACTATACTTGAATCTTTCCATTGAACTCTATAATCATTTTTCCATACTTGCTTACGTGGTTGAGATCTATTAAATTCTATATTTTGTATATAAAATTGATGTTCATATATTTTAAGATTGAATGGTCTTGAAGTTTCACCTAAATCAAAATGTTGGCATTTACAAGGCATTTGATAAATATAATTCTTTGTTCTTTCTTTGTCATTGTTAGGTTTGGTTTTCGATAAAAAATATATCTCGATATGTTTGTTGTTTTAAATGTTATTAAAATTTTTAATTTATTTCGTATCATTTAAAGTCTTTTCGATAAATCTTCTCTGTGTGGTATTTGTATTTTTATCTTATTATTTCTTGTGAATGTTATAGGATGCCGTTCTAATTTGTTTTGTTCCATTCGGTCTATTCTTGTAAATTTCTTATTTATAAATGACAAAAGATAATTATTTTTTAATATAACAGATGTTAACAAATGTTTCTATTTTTCTCATTATTTACTATCGATTACTAACTGGAGAATTGTACTTTGATCATGTGGTCGTATTTTTAAAGACATGCTATAATTTTTCTGACGAGTATTCTTAAAATAAAGTTGAGTTAATGTAATCGAATGAACTATCTTCCAATAAAGTCGCTTTAGGAACTCAAAAATTATCTCAATATAATTAAAAGTCATCCACTTTAAAGTGTATAATATATGACACAGATATAGCATGTTTCATATAAAAAAGCTTGCACGTCATTCAAGATTTACGTCGTCAGAACCCTACAGCGTTGCCAAAACATTAGAATAGTTAGTAAGTGAGAAATTTTTAAAATGTCAACTATTTGTCAACAAACTAATATATTAACAGTAAACACATTTAGTTTTAAGACTACTGCAACACATTAAAATACATAGGAAAACATTTTAATACAAAATTATATATTCTAAATTTTAAACTTACTTTTTTTAGTGCTTTAATAGTAAAAACGTCTTGCCATTATTTCTTGTTGAAAATAATCTATCTTATATGAAAGCTTATCAGCTTTCTACAGACATTTTATTCGTTTTGGCATATCACAATCACAATACACAACAATAATTAGTTTTTAAATCTATTAATCTAAATTTAATATGTATTTATAAATACAGTTTATTAATATATATTATATTATGATCAAATTGTGTAAAAAATCAGAACATATATAAAATTTCTACTCTAAAAAAGCGGCAACACTTAATACACTTTTGCCTCCCGCTGAACTGTCAATTTGTTTAATTTATTAATTTTTTAATGGGGTAAAGTCCTCTTTTTTAAGTCACTGTTACGTTAATTCATAACATTAAGGGCTGAAATTAACCATTTTTTTCTAAGAAAATCAAAGTTTTTAACAAAAGTTTTATCGTATTTTTTTTAATACGATAAATGTTTTAGTTTAATACGGATAACCGAAAAATATTTTCCTATCTTAAAGACTGTCAACTTCTTTAAAAGATCTAAAACGTACATTTTATCACACATACATATTATTATTTTTATAATTATTATTGTAAACTAATGTATATTCACATATTGTATCAACTGTTACATATGTTACATAATCTAAATACGCTAATGACCCTGCGTAAAAAAGAAATAGCAAATTTGGTAATTTTTTTTCTGTGCGCTTTACTTTGAAACTGTGTTAGATCTTTTGAATAGCGCTGCTGGCAACTTCAGTCGGTTACCCATACTCATTTTACTTTCTTACTAAAACATTCCTGTGTGAACAATTTTTAATATATTGTTATATATATAGTACAGGTTGTTTACAACTGTCGTTGTTTTCCTGTCCCTAGTTTCCATCGTTTCCTATCTCGGGTGTTGGCTTCATTTAGCTGTCTTCCTTCCATGGCTTCATTCACGTCATCTCGCCAGCTTCTTCTTGGGCGCCCATTTTAATATTTTCTTTGGCCACCTCTCGTCTGCCATTCTGTTTACATGACCGAACCAAGTTAGTTGTTTTTTTCTGGACTTCATCTATAATGTCTTTTTCTTGCTCCATTCTACGTTTTATTTCTTCATTGCGGATTCTGTCCATCCTTGTCAATCTACAGCTTCTTCTCAATCCATCTCAATCCATCTCGGTAGCTTGTAATTTGTTCCTGTTTCTTTTACTAGTGTCCCATATCTCTGCTCCGTATGTTACCACCGGCTCAACCATCGTCTTATATATTCATTTTTTCGTCGTTATTGTGATTTTTTTATCCCAGAGAATGGAGTTTAGGCATTTGGTAATGTTTCTGCCTTTGTTTATTCTTGTATTTATTTCTTCATGGCTATTTCCATCTTTTGTAAACACTACTCCTAGGTATTTTACTCTATTTGTTTCTTTGATTTTGTCACTCTCCAATGTCAGGTCTTCAACTGTATTTTTCCCCACTGAGAGATATTCGCATTTTTGTAAGTTCATTGTCAGTCCACATTCTTCGTACGCTGTTTGTAGTTTCCTAACCATATAGCTGAGATCGTCTATATCTTCTGCTACCACCAGTTGGTCATCAGCGAAGAATAGTGTATAGAGAATATCCTCATCTATTTATCTATATTCCCATATTTCTGCATTGTCTTTGCCACTTTTGTAGAGATCGATCCAGATATATTTTAAACAGCGTAGGTGATAAACAACATCCCTGTCGTAGCCCTTTCGTAGTGTTGAATTTCTCACTAGGTTTGCCACCTATTTTAATTGATGCGGTGTTGTTTACATACCACTTTTGAGTTGCTATTATTAACGAAGGTTTTGTTTCCATGTTTTGCATTTAACTCCATAAATTATTTATCGGCACGTTATCATATACCTTTTCAAGATCTATCAGGGCTATATGTGTTTCTTTGTTTCTTTGTTGTCGCTTTTCGATTAATATTTTAAGTGTAAATAGATTATCTATAGTCGATCTTCCAGCTCTGAATCCGCATTGTTCTTCTGGTTGTTTCATACGAATGTCTTCTTCTATGAGGTTTCTAAGTATTCGGGAGTACAGTCGTCCTATAGTGGGGATGACAGCAATTCCTCTATAGTTTCTGACATTGTTTCGTGCTCCTTTTTTGTATATTGGGGTTATATGGGCCTCACGCCATTCTAACGGGGTCTCTTCTCCATTCAGGCATCGTTGGAACAGATCTTTGAGCATTTCCCACAGTTTAGCTGAGCCGTATTTAATAAATTCTGGTGAGATGTTTCCTGGTCCTGGCGCTTTTTTAAGTTTAAAAGATCTTATCGCTTCTACGATATTTGTCATGTTCAATTCAATGAATTCTGATCGTATGTCTCTGTTTGCATTTTCGTATTGAAAATTTTGTCGTCCTTCTTGTAGTAACTGTTTAAAGTAGTCTACCCAGTCTTTTTCTGTTATGTTACTTAAATCTAATTTATTGTTGGTTGACGTTTTCATAGATTTTAGCGCTCTCCAGGCTAATATATTGTTAATGTTGTTAATTAACGTAACAGTGGTTAAAAAAAATGAGGCTATGTGTATTCCGATTGCGTTAAAATAAAAAAAAAATAATGGTAAAAAGTATCTATTTTAAAACTTCGATTTCCTTAATGTCGATTGTCTTTATCATTTGGAAATAGCGATTAATTTTTATGTCAATTAAGCCAATTTCTTTGCTAGAAGATATTCAAATAATAATCAAAACCGAAGTTTAAATGTTCTTCTCAGTTTAAATTAAACACAAAGTATAAAAATCGTTCGCTCACTTCCACCATAATCTCAGAATAAAATCGTTAGAGCAGATCTAAAATAAAACTGGGGAATTTCTGAAAGAAGCTAAAATTACCATTTGGAAGTGCGGGCATGTCTTTGGAGTCGGTCGCAGGGGTTATCTTTTCCGATGTAATCATAAAAAATAAATCATATGAAATAAAATCCATGGAATTTTATTGGTGCATCGCGTAAACGGCTGACGAATGTGGCTTTTATATCTTTTTCCTGCGGCACATGTATCTCTTTTGACGTTCTTATGAATTCCATTTTTGAGAAAACAATGACACTTTAAAAATTGCGCATGTATTAAAAAGTAATGCGCAGGGTTTAAGACACATATATTCTCCCCAATTCAGCTAGTGAATATATCATCAATATTTATTTTATTCTCTGTTATTTATTAATTTAAATTTCTTAATTAGGAAATAATTTTCTGCCAAATAATAATAACGTGTATTATCCATGATCATAACTAATCACCATTAATAAAGTCTAAAAATGTCTATCACAGCGACATTTACAATAGGGGATAAAAACTCGTTAATTTAAAAAATTTAATCGATGTTGCATATAGGTAGGTATCACTAGTATAAATCAAATATAGAACTGGGCCCAACATACTGTCCTCTGGTACTGATGCATAAATACATTTCAATTCGGAATAGGCTTTTTCATGTTTCACTCTTCACTCGATTTTATATGTATGATTTTAACAACTGTGTATATTGTTTGTTCAAAAGCTTACTTAATTTGCATATAAGCCGCTTGTGCCACAGCTTACGCCAAAAGCCTGTACCACATGAAGGGAGACGGTGGAGTCGACATTTTGTTGTTCTAACGTTTTTTCTTTCAATTATGTCCTTTATTCTGTGGACTTGATCTATGGTTTAGTGTTTTTCTCTGAAGCCAAACTGGTGAGATGGAATTAAGTTTTTGTCTTGTATAATTGGTTTCAACAACGTAAGCTTGAGTACCTTGGCCACGTGATGCGGAACGAAGAAAAATATCGAATTATTCAACTCGTTATGCAGGGTAAAGTATTTAGCAGGAGAGGACCGGGACGCCGTCGTATCTCGTGGTTAAAAAATCTCCGACAATAGTTTGGTATGACCTCAGCGGAGCTGTTTCGCAGAGCAGTCAACAAAACCATGATAGCCTTGATGATCGCCAACATCCGGACCGGATAAGGCACTGAAGAAGAAGATAATTGGTTTCAACCTTTCTTCATCATTAATCCATTAAATTAAACCAGTAATCATTTTTCGAACAGTTTCGAAATTACAGGAAGTAAGGAGTTTGGCCTGGACGACGAAACCTTTGTTGGTGGTTTTCTAGGTTTAAAGATCATTAATAAGATAGGTAAGTTTAACTAAAGCTTTCCTAGGAGCTTTCTTAGTGTTGATACATATACAACTTCTTTTGGTGTAGTTGGTCTAATTGCGTTTTCATTCTGTAGAAGGTTTTCCCAATGAAGTATGCTTTTGCCTTCGTTTGGCTTGAATATTCTTTCGAGATATCTAGCAAATCTAGCTTTCTGTGGATTCCTTTTTACCTAGCTGCCATCTTCATTCCTTATTAGAGGATTTTGCAGGATCGGTCTTTTTAGTCCCACAGTGGTTCTCCAGAGTGAACAGTCTATTTTTCTGTCGGCTGATAATTTACTCAGATAGCCAGTAATTATCTCATTTTTAATTTTTGCTCGTTATAGTTGCTGCGTTGCTTTTTTCAGTCTACTTTTATCAACTGAAGCTCTAGGTTGATGCCAGATCGTTCTGAGTTTTTTCTCTTCAAATATTCGATCCCTTAATTCTTTGAAGTCGTTATTACATATCCCATGTAGCTTGTTGGATATATTTAACAGATGCCGTCTCGACATCTAGTTGTTATTTGGTTCTTGCTGGAACAAACAAATTGATTGCTTCTTTTAGTTGGATCTTTAAGCTTTCCCAGTTAGTATGTTTATTAACGAGTCTAGGAGCAGTTCAATTTGAATAGCACCATTGCTAAGTGTACTTTCTCAACGTGCATATAGTTTACTGAGGTATTTCGAATTATAAAAAAAATCAATTAAATTTGATATCTTATTTAGATATTTCGGTAGGCCAATATATCGACTTTCCTGTTGAAAGTGATTCAGATTTTAACTCGTTTGTTGCTTCTGAAAGTCTTTCCCTTTTGTCCTTATTAAACTAGACACCTAATATGTATGCTTGGCGTTAAAGTAACCCTCAATTTTAAATGTCTGATTATTACTCTCCAAAAGATCTAAATATTGGTGCTTCTTGAGAGCATTCCTTGATGGACAGTATAGAGCTACTACGATTATTTCATATGTTCTAGTCCTGACATTCACAGCAATACTTGAATTTCCTTTGTTTGATAACCCAACTCTGGGTCACGCATAATTTTTTCTTTAATTATGATCGCACTGCCGCTTTGGTAGTATTTTCAGAATGCGTAGTGTGATACAGTCTGAAACCTTTAATTCTAATAAACGATTCTTTAGTACTTTAGCAGTAAAGTGCGTTTAGGCTATGAGACAGATACCGATATGTTCCATATTAAGGACTGTCTGTAGTTCTTGTCAATGCTGCAGAAGTTCATTGGCGTATTTATATCCATACTATATTATGAATTTAATATCATCTGAATACAAAACATTTTTTTTTTGACTAGTATAAATATTTTAATCCCTACTATTACATGCGCTTGGCTGATTGTTTCTGTTTGTTGATTCTTGAATAATACGTTCCTTAAAATGCTGAATAGTAACGAAATCAGACTCCTGCTTGCATTGCTCAACTTAGACATTTTAACTGCATGATCCCTGTTACAGTTTTAAGGTGTTATTCTAGCCATATCCATATGAAACCTCGAATAACCATGTTAAAAGCAGCCTTCAGTGTATACATGTCTAATAATTCCAAAATACATTTTTTACGGTTTATTTTCTCTAATGTTTCTCAGAATCATCATCATATCATTGTCTTCATTGCCGTTCTTACATACTTGAGCTCTTGTATTTTTTATTGCGGTGAATTCCGAATTCTTCTTGTGTATTGTCAAGTATGATTAGCCTTTCGTTACAATTTTCTTCCAGTTATTTTTTTCTGTGCATTGGTCCCTTAAGTTTTTCGCTTTAGGATTTTAATATCTTTCATGTCCTTATCCTCCCATCTCTTTTTAGATCTTCCCCTTTCAGTTTCTGGCTTCCATCTGGTGAGATTCTTAATCGGCAGGTCGTTTTTCCTTCTCTGTCCCAGCCACCACAGTATCTGCGCTTTAATAAATCTAGCAATATCTTCTCCCTTCATTATATCTCCTATTTTATTGTTCATTCTACTTTTCATGTTTTCTTTTTCGGGCCCATAATTTTTCTAAACATTTTCCTTTGGAATATACTTAATATTTCTTCATCTTTATCTGTGAGGCACATTGTCTCAGCTATAATGGAACTACTGGTTTAATTGCAACTTTGTATATTTTTAGTTTTGTATTTCTGGATAAGTGTTTGTCCTTCATTAGCCTATGATATCGGCCTGGTATTTGCTCCGTTTCTTCTTCACTTCTTTAATTTTTGCCATGTACAATTACTCCTAAATATTTAAATTGTTAAACTCTTTCAAAAATTGTGTTTTTTTTATCTTGATTTTTCGCAACTTGTTATTTTCTCTTTTAGAGCAGATTAGATATTTTGCTTTTTCTTTTTTAATTTCTAGGTCTTTTTCCGTGCTTCATCTGCCAGGATTGTTAATGCTTCTTTTAAGCTTTCCCTATATCTTCTCATAAGAACTGTCATCTGCATATGCTACTATTTGTGTGCCTTGTCTGTTTCTTCTACTGCTATGTTGAATAGTATAGTTGACAGGAAATCGCCTTGTTGCACCTGTTTCTATTGCAATTGTGTTTCTGCCATCTTCTTCTCTTGTTATTTTAGCTCGGGATCCATCCATAGTCATTTTTGTTAATAGTTAGTTTTGCCGGTATATCTTGATTTTTCATTTCAATAAATGACTTATTTTTCAAATACAGTCAAAGGCTTTTCGGAAGGGTTAGGGCTTTCTACGTTATGTTAATAGCATTTCTCGATTGTTTGTGTAATGATTTGGATCGCATATGTAGTGGATCTGCTTTCCCTGAATGGTTCCCTGATGGTTCTCCGCAATTTATTTTTCTGCGAATGAAGTGAATTGTTGTCTGATGAGGGCTGTTAGCTGTTAGCCCTCATCATTCCTTATTTAAATTTATTATTCTACAAACTTATCTTGCCCAGTTCTGTCAAGAACACGATTTTATTATATCGAATACTCACTAAACTACCACCGAGAAGACTCTACACCTGGAAGTCAAATGCAGAATCAGAGGACAAAATTATTAGGAACCAAATCGACTTCATTCTAATAAAAAATCGATTTAGAAACTGCATCAAATTAGTTTAAACTTATCCAGGTACTGACATTGGGTCCGATCACAATCCCATAGTAGCTGTAACCAAATTAAAATTAAAAAAGGTGATCAAAAAGAAGTCTCGCAAAAATATTGATACAGCCCAATTACGAGAATCTTAAGGAATCAGTTCAAAGTCAACGAAACGAAAATTTAATTTTTTGAAAATATTGGTGAAAACTTCGATGAGGGCTTAAATAAAATCGAAACAATAGTAAAAGAAATCTGTGTGAAAAATTTACAAGGCAGGTCATAGCTAAAAAAGCAGGCTTGGATGACAGATGACATATTGGATTTGATGGAACAACGGCGACTAGCGAAAAACAACGAAACACTTTACAACAGCATACAAAAAGAAATACGACGTAAAATACGAGAAGCAAAGAGTCAACATCTAGCCAAACAGTGTCATGACATTGAAGAACTTGAAAAAAGATACGACCTGTTTAACATTAAAAAAGTGAAAGAAGGGGCTGGTATCTTTAATAAGAAACAAACTGCGTTGCTACAGTATGAACATGGTAAAGTAATATTTGAAGTAGAGGACAAACCTAAAGAATGGGAAAATTACGTCACGATTCCATTCGAAGGCGATAGGAGTAGTTCACCTCCTGATATTACTAACTGCGACGGACCCCTAATAACACGCTCTGCGGTATAAAAGCCATACAATAATCAAAAGATGTTTTCACTTTTTATAGCTCTACCTAAGCAGACAATAGCAAAAACCTGTGCTGATTATAGAACCATCAGTTTGTTAAACCACTTATTGAAAATTTTTCTGAAGGTAATACATGGTCGTATCTACAATAAATGCGGGGAATACCTGGATGACACTCAGTTTGGATTCCGAACGGGTTTGGAACGAGAGAGACACTGTTTGGAATGGACGGTACTTGCTCAAAGATGTGATATATCTGTAGACATATACTGTTGTTTTATTGATTTCCAAAAGTCAATTGACTGTATTAAGCACTCTATATTGATCGAAGCTCTAAAAGACATTGGCTTAAACGCCAGAGATGTTCGAATAATTGCAAATTTATATTGGAATCAAACATCAGTTTTAGTAGAGGGTCTGGAATCACAGGCTCTCAATATTAAAAGAGGAATACGGCAGGGATGCCTCTTGTCACCCCTGCTTTTTAACGTTTGATCTGCAAACACTACTTGATAGTGTCGTTGAGAGTTGTAGGGAGGCCGGTCTGGATCTGAACATACAGAAAACCAAAATACTCGCAATAAGTAAACAACAGCATAATATAAAACCGTCTATGTAAATAATACCAAACTTGAGCAAGTTGATAAAATCGTTTACTTTGGACAGCCATTAAATTGTAACGCAGAAAGTCACGGCGAAATTAGATCTAGGATAGAGCAGGCTAGAGTTGCTTTTAGAAGGATGTCCAAGGTGTTATGTAACAGAGGCCTAAAATTGGCATTGAGGATTCGCCTACTTCGCTGCTACGTGTTCTCGGACTTACTTTATGCTGCCAAGTCCTGGACTGTGAATAAAATCGATCTAAATCGCCTTGAGGCTTTCGAAATGTGGTGCTATAGAAGAATTTTAAAAGTTTTCTGGGTTGAGAAGATTCGCAACTCCACAATACTAGAACGTCTCAACAAGACTACTGAGATCATAAAAAGCATCAAGCAGAGAAAACTGGAGTATTTCGGACATGTAATTAGAGGTCCGAAATATAGGTTGCTACGAAATATCATGCAAGGAAAAATAGCAGGCAAACGGAGTCCAGGACGAAGAAGAACCTCATGGTTTAAGAACTTGCGAGATTGGCATGGTATTGATACAAGCATGCTATTTAGGATAGCAGTGAATAAAATTAAGATAGCTATTATGGTAACCAACGTTTTGAAAGGACATGGTACATGGAAGAAGATTCTACAAACATGTTCTTTTCATATTTGTATTATATTTCCACCTCTTTCTGTCTTTATTAAATAGTACATTTCTAATTACTTTTTATTGTTCATCTATGATCATCTCACACATATAACCTACGTCTAACATATGTCATATTTCTGCATTTTTTTGATTTAATAATTTCTACCAAATTCCAAATCTTCTGCATCTGTACTTTAACCTCTAGGATACTCGTCGCATTTCTTTTATGTGCTAAAAAAGTATATTTTCCTTCTAAAACTTGTTTTTGTAGAAAGTGTTAACAAATCAGTGATCCAACATAATTTAAGCATTGCCTGTCTTTTCTGTATTCTTTTATTATTTAAAGTACTTAATAGTACTTAATAAGGAGACTACACTAATTTATATACGTACAAGTACAACAACTTTTACAACAGCCGTGATTTACTGTCACAAAAAAACGCAGACTATCCCATCCCTAAATACCAACATTTTCGTTTTTCGCATTTGCGATTGTCTGATTAATCAATATTTTAAAAATATTAAAGAATATACATCAAAACCTCAGAAAAGTTTAGCGACCTCAAGTTCTCCGCCAATTCTTTCGTTCAATCTTCATTGCCAATGTTTAAATATATTTTGTAGACTTTACATGAAGTGGTATGGAAACACTAAGATAAGATTGTTCTTGCTTTCCAAAGGTTATTGAAGTGAGGTTTTGATATTGCTCATCCGTCAAAAAACCGAAAGATAACGCCTCTCCTTCTCTCCGCCTAGCGTGCCGTTTTTCTCAACACATGAAAAAAACATGAACATCAGCTTTAAGAAATGGGTCAAGGTGTGTTATTCATTCCGCATTTTCAGTCCTTGAATGTGCAAATGTACCTCTATTGTTCTCTAGGTTGGTTTGCGCTGCATACGAGGTATCTTAAAACGTGCATAAGCACTTTCAGTGTATAATAACAAAAATAAAATATAAACTATAAGCGTTTATCGCCCCAGATATGAGTTTGTTTAAAGCCGGAAAAAGAAATATTACAAAGAAAATACTTAATAATTCATGAGCAGAATGAATTTTGATTGTATTTTAAACCACAGACCTTTGGACAATATATTTCTTATATATACGAATCAAAAAGAGTATTATTTTCTTCTGGACAAGTTTAAATTAATTTAAAACTAACTCATAAACCTTACCAACAAAATTTGATAAATTTGTAATACTGCCAGTACAAGTTTTTTTTTAAACTAAGTCACAATATTTTTTTTATTTTTCACTCGCATATTATCTGTTTATCTTAGCTTGTCTACGGTTACCATACCGGTTGTTATATCCTAGGGTAGGGGTCATCAAATGGTGGACCGCGGTCCACATCCGGACCCTAAGCTTGTTTTTTTGCGGATCGCCGTTCAATTTAAAATATAGTAATAACATTATAATGTAAAATAATCGAATGTAAATACATAAATATCTTTACATTTTTAAATACACAGTACTAATATTATAAATAGAAATACTCGTAATCTAAACAATATGTTTCGACCAAACGGTTTTTCAATGAGATGTTAGTTTGCTTTTCCATTCTTGCATAGTTTTTTTATTCGCCGTAAAATGTACAGAACTGCAGTTGTAAAGTAAACAAACGCTATTTAAGATAAGCTGTTACTAACATTTAAATGTTTAAATAGATTTAGATATGTTCCATAAAATTGTTGAACACTATAGCTGCAGAAAGAATACAACCAAACATCTTTTTCCTTGAGTTTATTTCATACCCCTTTCTAAACGAGGTGGTTTAGTTGCCTGGTTTCAACAACGTAACACAACTACTGGAGTAAATACTTCTGGGTAAGTAAGTAAATGCTTCTGGGTAATTTCCCCCCTCCCCCCACCCCGTTATGCCAGTACCTGGTTAACGAACCCTGGTTTATAATTGGTGAGTAAATGTTTAAGAACGAAGTTTTTTTTTATTTTATTGATTTATGCGTTTTAACATTTTTTTAACCTTAACAATCTTTATAGGTATTAAAGTGCAACTTTTGTAATAACTAAATATAAATAAATGATATAAATCCACAACTGAAGATAAATCCAACTGACAACTATTGTATAAGTAGAACAGTATTGTCAATAGATACTTTATGTAACTATGACTAACCTGTGTCTCTGTGAATGTTATGTGTCAATGGAATTATAGGTTGTTAGGTAATGTTGTTGAAAAAGTAGATTGTGAAAGTTAAAACTGGTGAAAAGTTGGATGAGGACATCTGGGTTCAGGTACAAAGGATCGCCATGAGCTGCTAGACAGATAACATGGAGGGATGAGGGAGCAGAGCGGGCCGCGCCCTTTACTATGGATAAGTTTATCGAGTCATTGGGCTCACTCAGATCCTGGACTGGATCAGATACCACCCTAGTCAGTAAGGGATCTAGATCGAGCGAATCCTGCTTGGAGCTTTGGAGGGCATCAAGGTTAGTACTGCTCCCCAAAGCTGGGAAAACTGTAGCCGCATCTGCCGTCTTCCTGCATTGATAAGTTGCATGAAAGGATGCTGCGAGGACATATAGACGACTTGATTAAGAGATCAGGAGGTTTATCTCTGAGGCCCTCAGTTCTTCGATGTTAGGAACGCATTCAATATGCTGCAGTGGAACGTGGTAATGAAGACAATGGAGGAAAGAGAATGTCCTGGTTACCTGATGAATGTGGTGGCGGAGTATCTATCCGAGAGAAGGATTATGGTGAAGAAGGGCACGATCGTCGACGTGACGGCCGAGGTCCCCCAGGGATCTGTCTTAGGCCCAACCCTATGGAATTTGACGGGGCTATTAACTGTAAATAAAGAGAGGATACAACCTCTTTTGAATTTGGGAATGACCTGACAGTGGTGCGGGATGAAACAGATCTCAAATACTGGATTCGGAACGCAGGCGGCGTCGTGTAGAAATGGTTGACACAGCAGGGACTGACACTCGCGGCAGAGCAAGCCGAAGCCATGATTCTGAAGTGGAAGATGAACAGGCAAAATGTGCAAATACAATGTGCGGGAGCATGTCTAAAACACAAGAAACACGTTAAGTACCTAGAAGTGTCGTTGCGCAGAATGAAAAGTTGGATAAGCACGTGCAGGAGGTGACTCGGAAGGCTGGGGATAGTGGGGCTGTGTTGGGGAGGATCATTCCCAACATTGAATGACTCAAATACGAAAAGAGGAGCGCCTTACACGGTGTTGTGAAGTCAATAGACCTCTACGCGGCACCAGTCTGGAGTGTGGTGGTAGAGATAACGGCCTACAGAAGGCTTATAACACTAGTGAACAGAACAAATATGTTGCGAGTGGCTGTGTCTCCGGGACACAGTCTGCGGCAGCCTAGTAGGTCATCATTGGAAGTGTTTTGCTGCATGTGTTTGCAATGAAAAGGAGTGTTTTATACGAGAGAAGGGGCCTGGACCTTATTATGGCTGAGAGATGACAGGAAAATGAAAGGTCAATTGAAATATGGAGGATGTGGCAGAGTGGACAAAGATGATCATCCTAAACATAAGAGATTTGATGGACTTTTTTCACAGGAGACTGGATTATTTCCTAATGTAGATACTACTCACAGAACACGGGTGTTTTAAGGCCTACCTCTCTAGTTTCGGAAAGGCTGACACGGATGAATCCTAAACATAAGAGATTTGATGGACTTTTTTCACAGGCGACTGGATTATTTCCTAATGTAGATACTACTCACAGGACACGGGTGTTTTAAGGCCTACCTCTCTAGTTTCGGAAAGGCTGACACGGATGAATCCTAAACATAAGAGATTTGATGGACTTTTTTCACAGGCGACTGGATTATTTCCTAATGTAGATACTACTCACAGGACACGGGTGTTTTAAGGCCTACCTCTCTAGTTTCGGAAAGGCTGACACGGATGAATGCCTATACTGCGGAATGACTAGTGTTCAACTCAACATATAGTGAATTATATCCGTGCAGTAATGAAAAAAGAAATAAGAGGAAGGAAGACAGCAGGACTAACGGAAAAGGTAAGAGGAAAATATGCTGTTGGTTGAGGAAATATATTTTAATCAAGTCGAAAAGTAAGTTGGACTGTATTAGACTGTGTGGGTCAGACTGTAATAATTTATTATATGCTGGAAACATTTATTTGTAAATCTAATTTTTTTTAATCAAGTCCTCTAGTCTTCTTTTCTTCTTCCCCTAGCATTATTTTTCCTTCTTTAAATATTTCTTTCGGTAGTCTGCCTTACCCTGCTTTTTTAATATTTTTTTTTTAACCTTTTTACCTTAGTTATTATTTCTTTTATCTATTATGCTGATGGGTATTGTTTTGTTTTTTCTATTTTTTTATTCTTAGTGTTTTTATTATTGTTATTTGTTTCATGCTATTGTATCAGTCTTTGAAGTATTTTGACCATGTGTTTAGTTTATCTGCTATAGCTCCAAGGACAACCATTGTTTTTTACACAAATTTTTTTAATCGTTTACGCTTGTCTTCATTTTGTTGAACTTTTTTGCTTCTAACTTCTAACACTTCTAAATTGTCTTCTATTAGTTTATCAAGATTAAACACATATTTATTAACAGGCACTTTTGTGCTTATGTAGTTAATTATAGATGATGTGTCTCTGAGCTATTAACCCATTAATATTAGTATACTCTTTTGCTGGTATATAATTATTGGTAATCAGAGCCTACACATTCTTTCGATGAAATTGCAATACATTTTTCTTCATTTAGTAGGTAATATGGGGGCTGCTTTTTTTTTCTAATTTTGCTGCCTGATTCTTTCACGACTATTGATGCATGTGTCCATTGTAGTCTGTGCTCATTGTCCCATGTTTCTGGCCCTAGGATCTGTCAAAGTATCTATTTTTAATGAATGAATAATGATCATTTATTATAACATTAAAATTGTTGCATTTACCAGATATTTTATAAATACAGTTCTTTAATTCTAATTTATGTTGTTGGGTTTATTTTTGGAAAGAATATATCTCAATGTGTTTGTGGTTTTAAATGTTATGTTTTATATTATTATCTTTCTTCTTCCCATTCAGAAAAGGTAGTGGTCCATACTTCTGGTCCATAATGACAAATCATCTGCAAATCTCCACCACACAGTAAGTTTTTAGTCTTGTCTTTACGTAATGTTTTGCTCAAATTCTTTTACAAAAATATCTGGTAATAATGGATATAATAAAGAGTCCGTGGCTACTCCAAAACCTTCTTTATTTAACTCATTGTCTAATTAAAAAACATTGTTGTCAGCGCATAGTTTTAATAGCTTCATTATAGCTGATACATTCTGATATAGTTTGGTTTTTATTAGTTTTAATGTTTGTTCCGGAGGCACATTAGTGAACAGGCCGATAAAGTCAAACCTGGCTAACATGTTGTTGGGATTGTAATCTGTTTCTGCTAGATATGTAGAGATTTTCGATGAGAAACCTGATATGTTCGTAAGGCAACATTAGCAGTATGTTGCGTGGTTTATTGGGTTTCTCTAATAAGATCACTTATGTTCTTTCGTTGGGGTTCTGTTGTAAATTCTCCACATACATGAAAAAATGAATTCTTAGACGTCTTACACTGTCGACAAGACATCGCACAGTTTAAATTGTAAAATACAGAAATACTAATAATAATTATGGTTATAGGAGATTGAGCCATTGATAAAGAATAATATTTGACGACTACAACGATTTATGTTTAACTAAATAGTAGCCTAATCTGGCCGATCGGGTATACGTTCGTTCAGTATTCTCGGCTATCGCTAATCCAAGAACAACGGACAGATTACCTAGCATATTATGCATGTTATGAGAAAAGGGTCGGGTTTATTGTGTTTATCTAGTGATGGGATAATATATCGCATTATGAAGGTACGCAATTTTAACAACAAATTAAAGAACTGAAGTACCAACGAGATTTACAAGAATGGTTTATTGCTATAGTATATTTATTTTGGTACTTACCACAAGTATCTAATCAGAAAACATTTATTTATTTAATTGATGGATTCGACCGTTACTTGATGGAAATTCATTTAATGTAACAATAAAATTTTAAAAGTGAAACTGGAACAAACCATGAAGTGGAGATATCCAGGAGTGGCTAGTATACCTGTTGAATACAAAGCACGTGGTGTTCGTGTGTATTGAGGTATAAAAATAAAACATATATATAATATATAAACATATATATAATGTATAACAATAAAACACTGAAAACTTTGTTTTCAATCTTCCACAAAATTTATTTTAAATTCTTATCACTAAAACTGTTTCGGCTGA
Organism: Diabrotica balteata; assembly: GCA_918026665.1. Lineage (NCBI taxonomy): Eukaryota > Metazoa > Arthropoda > Insecta > Coleoptera > Chrysomelidae > Diabrotica > Diabrotica balteata. The sequence continues at coordinate 117,292,182 of OU898278.1, forward strand.
TTGCCTTTCTCAAGTGATCTATTTTTGGCATGCGTTTACACTTTATAGTCTCTAATGAAATAGTTTGAGGAGGGGAGAACTGTTTGTCTCAAGATGGTCATTCAGAATTATATCTGTGTTTTTTAATTTGTTGATTTCCATAGATTCTAACAAAGATAGCTTACGGCCTTTATTTTGAATATGAAGAATTTTAAATTCGTCATTAAAAGAATGGTTATGATCTAGAAGGTGAAGTGCGTATGTAGAATCTGTTTTTCTATTATTGAAAGCCCTTTTATGTTCTGATGATGACAGATGGACCAAAAAGATTCTGGAATGGCGACCAAGGTAAGATGCATATCGAAGCAGAGGACGACCACCGACTAGATAGACGGATGATATCAAGCCCATCACCACAAACTGGATGCAAGAAGCTCAAGATAGAAATAGGTGGAAAATTTTACGGGAGGCCTACGTTCAGCAGTGGACAAACATAGGCTAATTCATGATGATTTTATGTTCTACTATTCGTTTATTAAAATTTTTACCTGTTTGACCCATGTAAATTTTTGGGCAGACGCCACATTTAAGTTTGTACACACCACTGTGTAAGTGTTTTTTATTTTGGCTCTTGTTGTTTTTAATATATTTGCTTAAGTTGTTATTTGTTCTGAAAGCTGGTGTTATTACTTTCTTTTTTATGTGTTTGGCTATTTTTGTTAATATTTTGCCTATATGTGTAATCGAGCAGAAGGTACTGGGTTTTTTCTCTGGTGGTGGAAATACTAATTTCACGGCTTTCTTGTGTAGTTTTTGATTTAACATTTTATTAATTGTTTGTTCGTTGTATCCATTGTTTACTGCTGTTTGCTTAATGATATTTAATTCTATCTCATAGTTATATTTTGACAGGAATTTCTGTTAATCTATATAACATACTATGATAGGCTGCCAGTTTATGTTGTGTGGGATGGGATGATGAATTGTGTATAGTCGTGTGAGTATGGCTAGATTTATGAAATATGGAGAAGTCATGTTTGTTTTTAAGTCTGATAATTTTTAAATCTAAAATATTTATGGATTGATTTTGTTTTGTTTCTATTGTAAATTCAATATGACTACGAAGTGAATTAAAATACGATAAAAATTGATCAAATAAAAGTTTCTGAAATAGAAACAGAACAAAATCAATCATAATTTTTTAGGATTTAAAAATTATCAGACTTAAAAAACGAACATGACTTCTCCATATTTCATAAACCTACCCGTACTAACACGACTATATACAATTCATCATCCCATTTATCACAACATAAACTGGCAGCCTATCATAGTATGTGACATAGATTAACAGAAATTCCAATGTCAAAATACAACTTTGAGACAGAATTAAATATTATTAAGCAAATAGCAGTAAACAACGGATACAACGAACAAACAATTAATAAAATGCTAAATCAAAAACTATATAAGAAAGCGTGAAATTAGTATTTCCACCAACAGAGAAAAACCCAGTACCTTCTGCTCGATTACATATACAGGCAAAATATCAACAAAAATAGCCAAACACATAAAAAAGAAAGGAATAACACCAGCTTTCCGAACAAATAACAACCTAGGCAAATATAGTAAAAACAACAAGAGCCAAAATAAAAGACACTTACACAGTGATGTGTACAAACTTAAATGTGGCAACTGCCCAAAAACTTACATCGGTCAAACTGGTAGAAACTTTTATAAACGAATAGCAGAACATAAAAGGGCTTTCAATAATAGAAAAACAGATTCTACATACGCACTTCACCTTCTAGATCACAAACACTCTTTTAGTGGCGAATTTAAAATTCTTCACATTCAAAATAAATGCCTTAAGCTATCCTGTTAGAATCTATGGAAATCAACAAATTAAAAAACACAGATATAATTCTGAATGGCCAACTTGAGACAAACAGTTCTCCCCTCCTCAACCAATTTGATTAGATACTATAAAGTGTAAACGCATTCCAAAAATAGATCACTTGAGAAATTCAATCAGCCAAAACAGCTGTAGAGATAAGAGTTAAAAACAAATTTTGTGGAAGTTTTAAAACAAAGCTTTCAGTGTTTTATTATTACATAAACAGTTTAACTGAGAATTTTTTACTGAGAATGTGATGTTCCTTTTCTAGAAAATACTGAACAAGAATTAGAGCAAATAGAGAGTGGAGTAGCAAAAAAGGATAAAATAAGAATTAATATATAAGGGGAAGTCTACGTGTGACTTTTAATTTTTATAAAAATGAAAGAGCATAAGTTAAGCTAGTAGGGCATGTTCAACGCCGAAATGATAGTCACACAATACTAACAAGCAGGTTCCTGGAAGAAGGAGATGAAGAAAAACAATGAAACCTGACGGGAGTGGCTTATATAAGACATGTCTGTGAAAGAGAATAATTTTGGTACGATTCAAAATACAACTCCAAGATACATTTTAACTTAACCCATAAGAGAAATAATAGGGAATACAAACAATGAATAGAAGATTATATGGTCCAAATATTGACAATCTTTATATTTTTCACTTCTTCTTTTTCTTGTTCTTCTTTTTATGTATACATGTCTGTTTTTCAATGTGTCTCCAGTAAGTTGTCGTTCCAGCGCTTTAGTGGTTTTTCAACTGATCGTCTTCCTATTGGGGAACCGTCTCTTGCCGTCTGTACTACTCTATTTGTTGTCTATGGGCTTAGATGATCGTTTCATTATACTTTTCTAGTTCTTATCCAGTTCTTGATGTTCTCCAACTTGCATCTGTGTCGTATATATGTACTTCTAGCTCTGTCCCATATTGTGTTCATCTCTGTTGTTTCTTACATCCTTTTTGTCCTACCTGTATCAGGTCATATTTCTACTGGGTAATGACTGTTTTGTAAATTCTGCCTTTCATTTATTTCCCGATATTTCTATTTCTCCTTATTGTTTCATTCAGGCAACCTGCAGCAGCTGTCTTTGATTTACTCACTTGATCTTCCACTTCAATTTCGAGCTTTCCGTAGCTAGATAATGTGATGCCTAGATATTTAAACTCCATCACTTGTTCTATTATCTGACCTTCCAGCTCCAATTTACGTTTTAGTAAATTTGCTGTTATAATCATGCATTTTGTCTTTTTTTGGGGAAATTTACGTGTTAAATTTTCTGGTGGTTATATTAAATTGATGAAGCATACATGATAAATCATCTTCACTTTGAGAGAGTAGTATTGCGGCGTCTGCATATCAGATTATTTTAAGTTGTTTTTCTTCCATTTTTTACCATTTTTCAGTTCATACTTGTTTATTATTTCATTTTCATAATCAGGTTGAACAATAGAGCACTCTGGGAATATTCCTGTCTTATTCCATTGGGGCAATGGGATATATTTTTCACGAATGATAGAATGGTCATTGGAAGGTTAGAGTGGGCAAGAAAGTTCGTATCCCAGACACAGTGAGGTAACTTTGACAGAACTTATATTGCTATTAAAAAATTGGTACTACGCCTCTGAAGTATTGGTGGAGAGTTTTTATATGGCATATCTGCCGAAGTCTATAGGACGTCGTATTAGATCAAAGATTATGCCAATTGGTATTATACGAGAGCTAAAAAATGCCCTATGAATATTTATTTATTATACTCAGTCTTTTTAGGTTTACAAGAATTATTTGTCAGTTGTGAATCACCAGAAGAATATTTAAATTATTCCTTATAGATACGAGCAAAATTTTGACAGGAACTATTTTTGCCGCTGTACTTATTTCTCTATGTCTTCACATTATTTCATTTTTTATTCGACTAAGATTATGTGTATATATTTTCTTTTGGATAATATTTACTTCTTTATTTTTCAGTTCTGATTGGTCATGGATTTTTAAATAAGTTTTATCACTCCTCATATGTGCCTCATAAATGCTTAGTTATATATCTGCCTTTTCCAATGTTGTAAATGTGTGCTAACTTGGCTTCTAAACCAGTTTTTTCTTCTTAAGAGCTATACACATTTCGCTTTATGGCTTTTTTTACTTATCCCATTTCCTGGTCTTACTTACACGTATGCAATCAAGTTATAATGAATGATAAGGTGTAATTATAATAAGTAATAATAATTGAATAAGCAAAATTGTACTAATTTTTTAGTGCTCAATAATTTTCTACGTAATATTTTCCATTACTCATTTTTTACATTTATCCAGAAAACGAGAAAAAGAAGAATACGAAAAACGTTCGCCGTGGATAAAGAAAAAATACCAAAGGGAATTTTCATTTACAAATAAAAGTTTGAAAACAATTACGAGAAGAAAATTCCTGATTCAGTAAATACACAGAATATTATTGGTAGCGATAAGCATTATAAAATGGAATTTAAACGAGGAAAAATAAAAATCGAAGATAAACTTCTCTTTGGGAAATATTATGATAAAGTTTCGAAAACTTTACTATCCTCCGCTTGAACTCAAACTAGTTATTCTTTAGAAAAACCACTTTTCAGCGAGTTTTCTACCGAATGAACAGAATATATTTTAATTTAAAGTCGAATTTGATGACATCAATAGAGACACTTGTTGTCGAGAGATGTTATACGTGGAAAATTATATTTTGAAGTACTTATGAAGTTTGAATTCAGTAAAGGAAATTGAAAATCTATAAAGTACTTCTTTTTATCGTGTTTACTAGCGTTAATAAATCAAATTTAGTATTTTGGTTTCTACAAAGAAAACAGTTTTTAAGATATTATGTTTCATCTTACTTACTTACTCCGTGGCGTTACAACCCTTCGTGGGTTTTAGCCGACTCGACAACATGCCTCCACTGTTTTCTGTCTTGAGCAACCTCCATCCAATTCTCCACGCCCATAGTGCTTAGGTCTCCTGCTATATTATCTCGCCACCGGAGACGAGGGCGTCCGCGTGTTCTCCTTCCAGTTGGGACTTCCTGCCACACCAGTCTTACTGTTCGTTCGTCAGAATGTCTTCTGAGGTGTCCTGCCCATTGGAGTCTTCTGGACTTTATTTCTTTTATGATGTTGGCGTCTGGGTAAAGTTCTTCAAGCTCTTTATTAGTTCTTATCCTATATTGTCCTGATGCTTCATCAAGCACCGGACCAAAGATTTTCCTTAGGATTTTTCTTTCCCAAACACGTAGTCTCTCTTCATTTGCCTTTGTCATCGTCCACGTTTCGCTTCCATACATCACAACGGGTCGTATGATTGTTTTATAGACCTGTATCTTCGTACGTCGTGTTAGTTGTTTTGATTTTATAAGATTTTGGAGGGCAAAAATACATCTGTTGCCGCCTGAATCCTGTTGTTTATTTCTTGTGATCCGTTATTGTCTTCAGTTATTGTTGTTCCAAGATACTTGAATTCCCTAACGCGCTCAAAGTTAAAGTCATCGATGGTAATGTTCTGACCGATTCTGTCTCTGCTTTGGTTATTGCGGCTCATATACATATATTTCGTCTTGTTTTCGTTGATTTGGAGCCCCATCTTCTCTGCTTCCTTCTCAAACCTTACGAAAGTCTCCTTCATCCTTAATCGCGTGTTTCCTATTAGATCTATATCGTCTGCAAATGCCAGTAGTAAGTTTGGTCCTTCTCGATGAAATACTGTATTCGGTTTTTCGATTCTTGCACTTCTGATTATGTGCTCTAGAGCTAAGTTGAAGAGTTGTGGTAAAAGTGCATCTCCCTGTTTTAGTCCATTGTTTATTTCAAATGTCTCCGAGTATTGTTGTCCAACTCTCACCTTACATCGTAACCGTTCCATACACATCCGTATCAACCGGACTAGTTTTTTTGGAAAGCCAAGTTCCTGCATCGCTGTCCACAGTCTGTCCCTACATACTCTATCAAATGCTTGTTTAAAATCTATGAACATCTGATGAAGCTCACGATCAAACTCCCAGCATTTTTCCATTATCTGTTTTATTGTGAATATCTGGTCAATTGTAGAGCGGCCCGGTCTAAATCCGCATTGATAATCTCCAACAATTTCTTCTGTGCATGTTTGCAAGGATTTTGTAGGTGGTGTTTAGGAGTGTTATTCCCTTGTAGTTAATACATTGCTTTTTGTTTCCTTTTTTGTGTATTGGTACAATAACCCCTTCTTTCCATTCATCTGGCATTGTTTCTTCTTGCCAAATGTCTTGAATTAGCTTGTATATCGAACTGTACAATGCTTCTTCTCCATGTTTTAAGCACTCTGCGGGTATACCATCGCTACCTGGTGTCTTATTATTTTTGAGTTTTTTAATTGCCTGTATTACTTCTTCGTATGTCGGGTATTGGTCTTCTATTTCAGCTGTATGTACCTCTATGTTTGATGTACTTCTGCTAGATTGGTCATTCAATAGTTGATAGAAGTATTCCTTCCAGGTTTTTAAGATTTCCTTGTCATCAGTGATAAGCTGTCCACTGTCGTTTTGAAGAAAGTTTCCTGTTCTTGCTTGGTACCCGGTCTTGATATCTGAAACTCCTTTAAAGAACTGCCTCGCTTGTTTGTTCTTTCTTTTTTCTTCTATTTCTCTGATTATTTGTTCCTAATACTCTCTCTTCTTCCTTTTCATTAGTTTTCTTGTCTCTGTTCTTCTTTGTCTATACATTTCATTGTTGTTGTGCGAGGGACTTTGTAGCATGTTCCTTCTAGCCATATTTCTTGCTAATATGGAGTTCAGGCAATCATCATCGAACCATTTTTTTGTTGTTTTCTTTTTGTGTCCTAGTATTTCATCTGATACGCTTGTCAGAGCTACTTTGATATTTTTCCAAGCTGAGTCTATGTTGTTATAGTTTTCTGTCTGTGCTAGAGCGATTTTTATAGCCTTTTGAAATTTCTGTTCTGTCTCCTTATTACGTAGAACTTCGGTATTCCATAATTGTGTTGGTGTATTCTTGTGTGTTTTTTTTTTGTGTGTTTTTTTTTGTTTTTTTTTTTGTGTGTTTTTTTTGTTTTATTATGTTTCATCAAATACATATATTAGCGGCTATAGAAGGATGATACAAATAATTCTTAGGTATGCTTCATTCACAATTATAAGAACTGATTTATGCAGAATTTAAATGTATCGCGGTGATAAAGCCGAAGCCATCAAGTGATTTGCCTCTTCAGGTAAATAGTAAAAAGGACCGGCTTAACGAATTTTACATTTTATTTAGCATTTACATTACATATTTAATTATAGAAAGATATTTAAAGGGAAGAAATACATAAACTGATGGAGTATTAGAATTAATTAATTATTATATTTTTCTGTGTCGATTCTTTATTAAATATATCCAAATTTTGAAAGTAATAAACAAATTGCAAGTGAAATAATAAAATAGTGAACTGAAAATTAAAATTAATTAATGTAGGTGTATGTGTACATATAGCTGAATATGATTATATTTTATACTTTACTTAAGGGAAGAAGTTTTTTAATTGTTAGTAAGGCATACAGTATGTCTGAAAAAAGAAAAATAAAAAGGCAACAAATGAGAAATTTCTTTATTATTAATTTCATGAAAAAAATTATTCTTCATAAAAATTTCTGCATTGGATAGAAATGAATAATCAATAATCAAATATATAAAATTTTAAGTAGTATACAGCGAAAATCAAAAATATTGATTTATGCTTAAAAGTGAAGTGCTTTTAAATTTAGATACAGAACAAAATGTCATTTTAATTTGGTTGTAGGCATTAAAAATTATATTTAAATTTAGCTTCATGGCCTTTTAATGCCGTGTCAGTAGGTGCATTAATTTTTAATTTCATTTCTAATTTACATTATTCAATATACAAAATCAACAAATGCAAAAGTATTTTTTTATTTACGTTTTATTTTAAATGTATTATTTAATTATTAGAAGGCCATGAATTAATGCCTACAAACACTTTAAAATTACATTTTCCTGCATATCCAAATTTAAAATAATTTTACTCTTCAGTATTAATTAATAATTTTGATTTTCCCTATCTACCACTTAATATGTTATAAGATTATTGATTAATGATTTCTATGTGATTCATAACCTTTAATGAAGAATAATTTTTTTTCATGTAATTATTAATACAGAAATTTCCCATTTTTTGCCAACTTTTTCAGACATAAAACGGAAAACTTAAACATAACAAGTCAACATGAATAAATATGAACCTTTTAAAACGAGTAAATCGCTACTCACCGGAGGGTCCGAAGACGTTCGGATACAATTAGCGTCTCTTTTTAAAGACAATAAAGTCGACTTTACTAAAGTAACAAGACATTTACTAAAACACAAAACACACACACAAAACGAGTATAAATATTACATCACATAGATATTATGTCAAATCTGTGTCACTATCACTGTCGTCTCTTAAATTGATGATAATATTTTGTATATCATGTCTAGGAAAATATGAATACTTAGCTTTCATGATATGTGAGTCATTTTTCCAACTTTTTGCGTCAATGTTGAGTACATCCCTTTCAATTATATGCAGGACAGATGCATTTAAATGTGGCGAAGTATTATTTCTTCAAACTCTTGACATAAGTTGATGCCACGTATGTTCGATTGGGTTAAATACACAGTAATATGGCGGAAGTCTGCCCCATATTTTGCCCCGCAAGACCCGTATTTTCGGCATAATTATCACAAAAGTATTCGTTTTTCAAAGCGAAACTTTGACTAAAATGTCCAATAAATCCTTATTAGTATTATTTATGTGAAAATAAATATCTTCGTTATATAAGTAATTCTGTATTGTTATTTTCATATCGCTTGAACTGGGAATTTTATTTAATTGCCTGCTATTATATGTTGCATTGTCCACAACTGTAACACTATTAGGGGGATGTTGGGTATTAACTTATTTTTAAACCAGTCTTCAACTATATCTGAAGTTGTTTTGTTATGGTAATCGAGACATGAATCACTGATGTTTTTATCTGATAGAGATAAGGCATTTGGAACAGATCCATCGACTTATCCAGCATGGAATATTCTTTTTCCTCTATCAGAAAGCACTTTTATTGAACAAGATTGACTATTATCTACCCAACCTTTAGATGGCGTATCGTGAGTATTAAACCACGTTTCATCTAAATAAATAATAGGTCGATTCTCTAGACGACACTGTTTAATTTTGTTTAAATATTTCGTTCGCCATATCCGTAAACGATAGGATTCCAAAAGTATCTGTCTTTTATTTACTTTTTTGTATTTAAACCCTACGCTTTCAAACAGTTGTTCTACCGCACTTAATTTCAGTGCTGTCGACGTGAAGCCTGCCAACTAATATATTTAGTGTTGGTACAATTTTTTCTTCATATAAGGCATACACTTTGCAACTAATAAGATCTTTATCTGGGCGATAGAGCTACCGACAAATACTGTTATCCCATCTTGTTAATCTTGTAATGAATGTCTATAATAGGATTACTTACAATTTTTCTAACTGTGTATAATGGCCGGTCCAGTCAATTTGACTAAATTAAATTATGGGAAATTTGTATGTTTATAAAAAGAGTTTTTTGACATTACACTTAAATGATAATATTTGATCTGACTATATGTATCTATCTACAGTTGACTTGACTATATGCCGGTCCTGTCAGCTTGAATAGCTGTGATAATTATACAGCAATAGAGTATTTACAAGGGATTATTCAGTTTTACAGCTGTTATTGAAATAACCTGGATATATCTGGATACAGTATAATTGTACTTCCAAGATAGAAGAAAGAACATAAGAATTATGTTTAAATGTTAAGTTCTAAATTATTGACAACCATTGTAGTATTCATCGAACACAGAATAAGTTTCTCATCGAAAACTTATACAAACGTTTTTAAAGACCTTAAAAAAACCTTTACAATTACAACTGATGACAGTGATTTGCATGAAAATTAAGGTAAGTTATAACTAAAATATAGTAGGCATATATTTTTTATGGCGCATAAAGTAACAAACTTACCCCCGGCAAAACTATCCTGCTTAAAACTATTCGTCGTTCATTTACAATTTGGCTGAGACATCTACTGTACAACGCGCGATTTGTGCAGTAGATGACACGACACCGACCAAACTGAGAGGACCAGAAATGCTCATAAACCATCTTATTAGACGAAGACAAAAAATGCGCCGCTAGATGGGTAAACCTCTGCACGGACGACATCCCAATGAGTTCAGTCAAGTCTATGTAGACAATATAGTGTCGAACTATTGGCTGACATCAGGGAAAATGGTTTCTTGAGACAGAACGTTCATTACTTGCCATTTAGTATCAGGTTATACAACAAAACATTACCATAAATACTGGAGACTGCCAGGCATTTGCTGCTACTGAATACAAGGAACAGCATGATTCAGTAGGGAAAATCCTTCATCAAGAAGTAGTTATTAAAAGGACTACTTCAAGCACACCATATCTCATATTGTCAATACGTCACAGAGAGTATGCTTAAAAATGACAACTTTAAGCTATATTGGAACCGCACTGTGCCCACAGTAGTAGTTTTTACACACATAGTTTTGTTTCGTTATCGCTATCCTCATCTAAATTAATTATGATCGGTTCAATTATATTATGCTCTTTATGAACATATGAATTTTCTTTACTCATTATGTGTGGGACTGAATTTCTCCAACTACTTGGAAGAATATCATTGACAAATTGTTTTATTGACTCTACAACAGTACTACTTTGTAGAAATATTTGTGACCTCACGTTATACTTCAATTAGAACTTCAGATTAAACATACAATCATAGGGTGGAAGTCGCAGAGATTCCATAATTACTTGTCTTTTGTCAATTATACGATATCGAAAGCCCATACTTTTTAAAATTATCCATAAGCTGGTGAGGCTACAGCTTATTTAGGTTTCGTCAAAATTGAGCCGTTGCTTCAGAGCTCTTAATGTAGGTATACGTTGCTCTTCGTACATGGTATAGGCTTTTCAACGTATTAAGTTATCGACTTCGTCCATATATTTGGTGTAACGAATCTTTACGTTTTTTGCTTGTGTCTATGGGATTTGATGTAATTCTTTTTATTGTGGTCAGAGGTATTTTCGTCAAATTGCCTATTTCACTCGTAGCGCAAGTTGTGTCAGGTCCTTTTTTAAGTAAGGTTTTGTATGTAGTTTTTACAATTTGCTTTGTATATACAGATAAATGTTTCTTTGTTACTGGAACACTAGAAGAAGTACCAATATTATTATCCCACGGACGCCACATAATGATAGAGAAAACAAACAAATTTTATCAAGAACTCGTATTTAAATACCAGAGGTGTTCAGTTTCATAAACTTATTATATAAATACCTGAAAACCACTTAAAAGGTGATTAGCAAACCCGTCGCGCACTACCATCGAATTCGAAAACCCCTTTTATCAGTACAGTTTCGTCAATATAAGCCTTATCTGTATTAATGAAATTATAATTAGTTTGGATTGTATGCAATTAAATCAATAGTAAGAAATGAAGATTGACAAATTTTACCAGGAAACATATTTAAATTTTATCTGAAACCGGGCCGTTTATACTATTATCGGTTAACCCAGTATGTTTATTACGTCAACCATTTACTGCTGAAATAAACTTTACAGTAATTTATTACGAAAGACGTAAAGGGATTGCGACACCCATTACCGGATCCAGACGAAACGGCACTGACACTGATGATGGTATTATTTCTTTATCATTTATTTTTGTAAATAAATAGGTAGGTATTAACACAAACTAATACTTCTGTGTTCTAAAAATGTGTTCTATTCATTACAACTTTTAAAACACTTCATTGTTTTCGGGTGACTTGCCTTGTGAAAATATATGCCTCTCCGCTTTTTTTATCATTTTTTTACTGCAATATCATGGAAAAGGGAAATATATATCAAGGTTCAAATAACAATGTTCTCATGCCAAAGCGTTTTCTGTAATTATATTAGGAGATGTTCGACATCTAACCGCATTACTTATCTTTTGGTCAAAGCTTAAACTAATATTCTAAAAGAAATTAGATTTTTTTGTTATAATTGGTTAAAAAAAATTAGTTTTTTTTAACAAACTTAAATCATTACATCTTTTATCTGTATGAAACATTGAAATAAATAAATTTTTGTAGGTGTTCACAAATCAGTCATTTTAATCATAAAATGATAATATATTGTATTTAGGTAATTTAATTTGATTTTTCTTTTATTGTAAGTAGTTTTGTTTTGTTTTCAGTTTCTTCCCTTATTTATTCGACTACGAACAAATTGTGATCATAATTTATATTCGCTGCTGGATAAGTTATAGCTGTTTTAGATGTATTTCTATATCTTTGATTTATATAATCAATTGCATTGAGTATGATCTTTACGTATGCCGTACTATTTGTATCCCCTTTTGGTGATTTCCAAGTATATAATCTGCTTGAAAGTAGTTCGAAAAATTTTATCATTATTGCCAATTATTTTCTCCTGTAAATATACAGAGGTTTTTAACGTTGGCATTTCTTTCTTTAAGGCCATAGTGTTTAATTTAATTTCTTTGTCCTTTCTCTTCTATTCTTATTATTATAAGTAATTATTTGTTAGGGATTTTTTGATCAGAATGGTTACGTGACTGCAAGAATTATGTATATCTTCATCTTATTTACTTATGGGTGCATATATACCTACAGGATGTTTAGATTTGCTTTTATTTTTCCATTATTCTTTCATTGACTGGGACAAAATTTGAAATATTTTGTATATTTAATGCATGTCCTATAACTCCCACTCCATATTCGTTGTCAAGGTGACCTGAGTAGTAGTCACAGTGGCTTGATTAAGGCCATCTCATTTCACTTACTACTAAAATTTTGACTAGTTGAACCATGATTCTCACATTCAATGTACCTAGCTGTACACTGCTCATACTTACTTATCCCAGAGATCCAGTCGAGATATTCTGGATCCGAACGCTTATTCCAGATCGTTGTTTAGTTTGAATATTGCCATGTGCATAATTACTAGGGAGGCTTTAGAAACCATTTCCGCAGTCAATACCCATGACGCTTTCTGTATTTCTGTGACGTTGGCTAATTATATTAGTTCATCCTCCTTTAGGACCGATTTCTCAACTCCAGTGAGTTAAAAAATCCATATGAGTTGCCGTATCACTTGTCAATTCGTCCATCCAAAACTGTTAACTGACAAGTCGGGAACTGCTTATACCAATAGTCAGTTGGTGAAGTTTTTGTCATATCTAGCCACTCTCACTTCGTTTAGCAAGCAGACCAATGCACTTGCCCAGGATATGGTACGTGGAGTTATCAGTAAAATTAAGGCGTCTAATGAGGACCAATGACCAAGAACCAACTGTCATGTACGACACTGAATGTGATTATTCCGATAAAAGGTATTATTTCTAGTAGCTAATATAACCTGGGGTCATCCAACCAACCTGGAGAGCCAACACAGGGGTGCATAATTTCACAACTGATATTCAATCTGTACTCGGAGCACATTTTTGAAGAGGCTCTAAAATATATTGATGAACGCATCTCAATAAATGGAGTCAAGCTCAATAGTCTGCGGTATTCATATGATACAATAGTGTTTTTCGAATACCATAGAAGGGCTGCAATACTTAATGAACAAACTAACGGAAATAAGTAGAACATATGGACTGGATATAAACACCAGCAAAACCAAGCTAATGATCATCAGCAAGAAAAACATAACTAGAGCAAATCTGTATGTGAACTAAATGAGAATTGAACGTATCTCATAGTACAACTACTTGGACACTATAATTAATGAGTGGTGGGACAATACCCAAGAGATTAAATGTCGCATCGGAAAGGTAAAAAGTGCATTCTTGACTATAAGCTCTGTGTTCCAGAACCATGACCTCACCCTAGAAAAAAAATAAGGCTCCTTAAACGTTACGTGTACTCGGTGTTTCTGTACGGAGCAGAACCGTGGACATTAAAGGCGAAAACTCTATCAAAACTTTAGGCTTTTGAGCTATGGTTATATAGAAGGATCTTGAAGATACCGTGGACAAAGTCACCATCACTTACAGTAGCGCACCTAGAATTTTCCTCTGGGGGTTTGGGTTGAGCACCGAAGTTTTTTTTTATGATGAGTCCTGATTTTGAGTCCCTAAAATTGGTGAGTGTAGGAATTGGGCTCTCTGAGGGGGGGTTCCTCTGGGTGCGCCACTGTCAAGGAAGATACGAGCTACTCCAATGCATTTTGCAAGGTAAAATTGAAGGAAAATGAACAGGATGCTTCGTCCAGAGGACGAAGAAGAATATCCTGGATTGCTAACCTGAGAGTATGGTATAGAAAGACCTCAACACAGCTATTCCGTATAGCAGCCAACAAAGTCATCATAGCCAGAATAATCGCTAACGTTCGGAACGGACAGGCACCCTAAGAAGAAGAACACAACCTGTACCCGTATATCTAATATAAATGTATTGCTTTCACCCAGATGTTGTTAGGCTACTCTGGTTGGTTGGCTAAGGTTAGTTACTGCCCTATATGGTCAAGTATTTAATCCCCAAAAGAATGCAAAATTGTCTCTGTTAGCAATGAAATTGATTTTTGGTAGTGTAATATATCACAGATTTCCGACAAGCATACGACAGCATTAAAACGGATCAGATGTGGAATGCAATGGCAGAACTTTCAGTTCCAAAAAAAACTTATCCAGCTCGTTAAAGTTTGTGTAAATGGCTGTAGATCTAGAGTGCGGATAGGTAACAAGCTCTCAGAGTCGTTTGAAATAAACAGTGGACTGAAACAAGGAGACGCGCTGTCACCTCTTCTTTTTAATATAATCCTGGAAAAAGTAGTAAGAACCGCACAAATTAGAACAGAACTACTGACAGTAAATGGATAAAAATTACTACTAGCATACGCGGATGACATTGACATTGTAGGAAATACCGTCACCAATGTAAAAGAAACATTCAATAAATTATAGAGAGAGGCAAAAAATACCGGTCTAAGGGTCAATGAAGAGAAAACCAAATATATGTGCATTAACAGACAAAAGAGACGAGATAGAATAGGACAAAATGTAATAATAGACCCCTATAACTTTAACAGAGTGGAGAGTTTTAAATATCTCGAAGCGACTATCACCACAGATAACGATATCACGGAAGAGATGTTTTAAATATCTCGGAGCGACTATCGCCACAGATAACGATATCACGGAAGAGATAAAAGGGAGAATTCAGGCAGCAAACAGATGTATGTATAGCTTCCACAACACTATTAAATCCAAGAGCCTAACACGAACATCAAAAATCAGGATATATAAAACAGTAATTAGACCGGTGCTCATGTATGGGTGTGAGACGTGGACGCTGACAAAAGCAATGGAAAGTAAACTCAGATGCTTTGAGAGAAAAATCCTCAGAAAGATCTTCGGTCCCTATCACGATCCGAATACTAACCAATATCGAATGAGAACAAATGCCGAGGTCAAACAAATGTATAGTGCTAGCGACGTAGTCCAAGAGATTTAATCCCAACGTCTAAGATGGGCTGGCCATGTTCATAGGCTCCCTAATAACCGCCTTACCAAGTTAATCTGGGAAGAAGTCCCGACAGGGAGAAGGCCCTTAGGACGTCCACGAATGCGATGGAGAGATAATATATGGTCAGATTTGAGAACAATTGGGCTACCCACTGACTTAAACATCATGGACGACCGTTCGAGATGGAAGCAGGTTGTGCAGTTAGCCAAGACCCACCCCGGGTTGTAGTTCTACCAGAAGAAGAAGAATATATCTGAGAAAATTCAAATCTTAAAAAATCTCCCTATTTTTTGTTCTGTTCCTTCAGTGCATATTGATTAAATACATACGTTATAAACGTCGTTATTACGTCGTTAATAAAAACAATCAATTGCATGATAAACAAATAAAACAAGTTATTCAAATTGTATCCCATTTTTTTTTCTTTTATGTAGACTGAAGTATTTTCCCAGTACACATTCCGTATTCACGTTTTTTTTTTTCAATATGAAGGTAACGATTATCCTTCGTCCTCCTTTTGTACACCACTTATCGTCGGTTCTCGACGTTTGATGCTTTAAAAGCGCTGACATGACAAATTATATTGGATTTCGACAATTTATCTTTCAAACAGCAAGCAGTAGCACTTTGTATTAAATTTTTTTAATGCCAAGAATAAACACGAAAAAACCTCGAGTACAGATTTTATTTGACAAGCAAAATCTTCAATGTTATGCTTTATTTTGAAATAGGTTTGAGAGCATTTGAGTGTTACCTTAACAATGACGGCTGCTCTTGTCATCGGTAAATCATTTTTTGAGGCGAAGATAGCGGAAACGTTTCAGATAAAAAAGTGTTAGATTTTTTTAAAGGAATATCTTGTAACTCCAAAGAGTAGATTCCTTAATGTAGTGTAGGTGTTTGGTTTTAAATCGAAAATTTAATATAACTAGAATTGCCACGTCACCTAATTTGTTATTAAAAATTTATTAAACTTTTCGTTTAATTTCGTTTTAACAAAATAAAATAATATATTCACAGCATTCCACACTCGGAATTTAAATAGAAATGAACTATTCGAAATATATTATTGGTTTTCCGGTGAAGTCGATTAGAGAACGTTCCCAGTAAATATAAAAACACAAAATTTATTAACGTAGGAGTAGTTGATTTTGTAATAAATACAAGATTAACAATCAAATTAATACGGCAGTTAAAATAGTGACTGAGAATATTAAACGAATAACCTGAAAATATCGCACCCTCAGTGCAAGACTGCAGTAAGTCAGAATAAGTAAGTTTCGAGATAAAGAGGATTTTGTTTATTTTCGTGCTAATATCGGTCAAATAAGACACAAGTTTAAAAAAAACAATTATTTATGATTTTGCATGCTTTTCCGCCTGTTATATTAACCGAAAATAGAAATTTAAATAAAATAATAATAATGCTAAAAAAATAGGAATTTCAAAGATACAACACTTTTGCACGGAGAAAATTGTAAAAAGTGTAGACACATTTTCTCTTAGTTGTTCCTCTTCTCGTTTATCATCTTGTGCCAAAATATTTTTATAAAAACTATGGCGGGCTTCTGGTATCATACCCGAATGGCAATAAATCATTTACTACCTTAGTAAAAGTTACGGGGGACAATATGAAAAGATAATCGCCCCGTAAAGTTATATGAAGATTTAATACAATTTGGGATTTAGTTTGTATAGAACAAGTTTTCTGAGAATAGATATTTTCAACCTGTCAATATTGTTAATACACAAGTTTTACGATAACTGTTTTTCCCTTCATAAGAAAAAATACTGTTTGGCTATAAATAATTAGTCTTAATTCATGACATTTTAATCCAAAATGGTCAAATGACATCGCACAGACTTTATGCAAAATATAATGTCACACAAAGTACACAAAACTTACATGAATAAATTGGTAAATCATAAATCTTTGTTTATTTTCTCTGCCGTTAACGGATTACATAGACACACTGTATATTAAAATTAAACACCATAGATATAGATATTAAAATAACAAATATCTTACTTTTTTCGTGCCTTTCATTGCTTGTTATCGAAACCACTGCAATGTTCCGTGCAAAACTGTTGTATCTTTGTTACATTATAGTTACATAACAGTTTTGATGTGCAGGTGATTGATATGCATGTTTACAATCGAATTCCATGATTACTTCATTTTCATAAAATTTTGAGTTACTGCAGTCTTGCACTGAGGGTATTATATATTAAAACGATAGTTCTCTCGTCTCGAAGCCTGTTTATCATGCGCCACTCTCATCCAATTGTCATTCATTTTGCTCAAGTTTTCAATCTACCGTATCCAATAGTCTCAATTTCCATCCACCATTTGTCATGCTCGCTTATTTAACCTGCTCACCTCCATTTCAGTCTGGCTGTACTTTCAACAATATCCTGCATCTTAGTTCTTTCTGTTGTATCCTTGTTTATAACTTTGTCAAGCAGAAATGTTTTCAGCATGGATTATTTTTTTTGTAGGTATTACCAGTAATACTGTCAATTTAATCGCTGAATCTTTTTGGATCGTTTTTGTTTCGTACACTAGTACTGGTATAATGCATTGGTTATAAACTGTTGTTTTCTGAATTTTTTGAATTTCTTTTTTGGGTGAACACTATAAATGGTGTATATACATACACAATGGGTCTTAGTGAATAGTAAAATAAAGATAGATATAGCCGTGATTTTTCTAGTGGTACATAAGCGCATGCGCAGTTTTTTCTATGACTTACAGTAAATAGTTAAAAACTTCTCCTGTAATTGTTTTCGTTTTGTATTAAATATTTTGGTAAGTACTTTATGTGTAGATAAAATTAGTATCTACGCAATAGGACAAACATGAAGAATGTCCTAAATAAGAGGTAGTGTGTATCCTCGTGCGTATTCTTAATCTTTTTTCGACAAATGTGGCTTGATAAGAAAAAGAAGCAAATTTTCAATGGTTAGGTATTATTTTGTTACATAAAAAAATATAATCATGTATGCTAGATTCAGGTCATACATCATTAATGGAGGTCACCTCCTTTATCGTGTTGTCTGGCGATGCCCAGCTACCCTCAAACAGATTTGCGAGCAATATAGAGACTACATAATTACTAATTACGGATCAGCGACTGTTGTCTTTGATGGATACCAGAAAGCTTATCTATGTCTCTCGATTGTGGGCTGTCATCATCCAGTTTCTAATAATTATTTTTATGTCGACTCTGCTACGTTTGTCTGCTTATTATCGCCAATATTCTTCTAGTCCACATGTCGTTCGATTTTCTCGTAACTTGATCTGCACATTTCCATTTCATTGTAGTTACATTGAACGAACACTATGTGTTCGTTCTTCGTCTGATGGTATTATTGGGTATTCTGTCTCTTTTAGTAATTCCAAGCATGATTCTCTCTGAGCTAATCATAAATTTTCTCTTGCTTTTTTGTTTTTGTTAATGTCTTTACTCCGTATGCGATTAGGTCCGATAATACATTATTATTCATATACTTTTCTCGTCAGGCATATGGGTAACCTATTCTTAAATATCTGATGGATATTTAAGACAGACAAAAATGGATGGGTGACAAAACGGAAACAGGAGTGGAACGAACTTATTAGTACAATGACGGAGGGCAGGATAGTACGAATAGAACGAGATAATTCACCAAATGGACGAAAAAGTATAAGGAGACCAAGAAAAAGATGGTGCGATAATTGAAACAATTTAGGAGGCTAATATTGAATAAAAACATGCTTTAAAGTCTACGTACAAGAAGGAAGAAGAAGAAGAAGAAGAAGAATACGCTTATTTAGAAATCGATATCGGTATTCACGCACCTACTGCTTTCCTTGTATTCTACTTAAAAACCTCATAAATGAAATTCATATCTGTATACTGTAGCATTTGCAATTCATTGATTTTTTTGGTGTATATTGAAATCCCCTCGTATATGTAATATATTGAAATCCCCTCATATATGTTTGAGAAATCGCAGAATATTTTTTAATGTGTTTCAATTTCCCAGTCGTACGAAAACACCGAATTCTTTCAATTCATTTTAGCGTTGCCAAGTAATAAAAACCATTTGAGAGTTGTTTATTTATTTCGTGACTGCGATTTCCCTGTCGATAATTCTTTGATTTAAGCCGCCCGATGTACTACGTTTTCAAATTAATAATCTACGTCTTAATTTTTGTTGTGCTTTGTTATTTTAAGTTATGCGATCAATTTCTGGGGATAATTTCGTTACTCTCGGTAAAGCCGGCCGCTGATCAAGGCGTGTTCAGTTTTGTTGCAGTCCGAATTTATTTTCAAATTCGAAATCTTTTCGTTTTCCTTTTCTTGTTATGGAAATGTAGCATGAAGTGACAGTAGCAGTTGGATACTTGGTATTGAGCAGTTTTACATTAGTTTTTAAAGATGGCCTCATGTTGCCATTGTGCTGTGCCTGTTCCAGTCTTTGAAGGAGACGAGTTTTCAAGGTTGTGTTCCAGCTGGCTTCCGCCCTCATCTTCTTATCCCTGATCGCCATCCCGGATCTGCCCCCAGTATAGTTCCAGCATGATTCCAGTTCCCGACCCCAGACATGCAGAGTGAAGTTTAGTGAGGTGTGGTAACTGTTCTGTGTCTAAAATTCAAAGTCAAGATAGACATTTAAAAAAAAATAATTGCTTTCATTGTTTAAAAAGATAATTTTTTTTATTTGTAATAATTTTTACATTTGCCACAGTTTATACGTCAGTAACATTTGTAAGTTTTTGTAGCATCTCTTGAGTTTGTAAATCAGTAGAACACATTTAAGTTTTCTTTATTATTTTGGTAAGAATCTCTGTAACTAATATAGCATTTTTTGTGCTGTTTGTATTTGTGTAACTGTTTGTAGTATGACACAACAATAAATGTTAAATTTTGTTTCTTAACATTTGGTCTATATTTTTTTTAATTAATCCTTTTTTAAAAGTAACCCAAGGTATCGTTACAAAAATGTCGCCCAGATATGTTCTTTTATGTTTAATAATTATTTCCCTAGTTACAACTAGTGGTTATAATAGGTATAATTAGGCACCTCAAAGTGGCGCCCTATATTAAATTACTAGAGGTGTTTCCTGTTTATTTTTATTTTGTTTGTAACAAGAGATTAATGACCACTTTATTTCATTTTTTGTAGCTCCAATCCAGACCCCTTTGCCATTTACTTTTCATACACGACGCCAGCTCTCCTAACAAACCCTGAGTGCCGTTCGCACAAGTAGCGATTATTTTGCTTGCCTTATCTCCATCCCCTTAGTTTCAGTCCCCAATTTTCTACCCCTTGTATTAATACCCCATGTGGTAGGCAAAAATATTTCGTTACAATACTCTTCACAATTATGGAGGATTGAAACTAATATTCTACAGTACCAACATATTCGATTAATTTTCGATTAAATCTTGTGTATAAAATCCATGCGACCACCTCCATATTTAAAAAAAAAAAATAGAATAGAAGAAATAAAGCTAGTGAAATTTCGGCTAATATGCATTGGACTTGACTACGAGTAATTTTGATTGTTTTATTTAAAAGATAAACTTCTCAAGATTTACAATATAAGAACTGATATTATTTTCCAGTTTTCATAATTATTGCCCCAATATTTTTGCCATTCTACCAAAAAAAATTTCTTAAATACGAAAGTATGTTGTTGTTGTTTGTTTGTGTTTAAATGACTGCGGACACTAAATCCATTCGCCAATCTTACAATTTGTACTCATTTTTTCATTAGTCATTGTTTCCTATACAATCTTATACTAAATTCCTACTAATACTTATCCTACTATTACTACTATTGATCCCTAATATATAGTCAGTTTTTCCTATTAATTGTTTTTTAGTTATTTATATATAAGTATAATAAGTATAATAAGTGATGAGGTCCTTAGAGTTCCACAGTAAACTTTTCTGCAGCTATCTACTTAATTCAATAGCTACTTTACTGTGGACTGTCCAAGTTCCTCAATTTTTCTTTTTTTTTATTTGTATTTTTTTTAATTTTTTTTTTATTTGTTTCTTAGTTTTTTTTATTTTTTTTTATTTGTTTCTTTAATTTTTTTTAATTTTTTTTTATTTGTTTCTTTAATTTTTTTTTTATTTTTTTTTACTTTTTTTATTATTTTTTTTTTAATTTTTTTTTTCTTTTCTTTTTCTAACAAATTACAAAGAAATATTCTATATTTACAATTACAATTTGAGTTTAATATCTAAAACATGTTTATACAATAATCTATATAGAAATTCATAGTTTTCTAATGTTAATAAATAACTTAAATTAATGGGATGGTGGACATCGGTCAAAGAATATAGCGAAGTTAAAAAAATTATTAACCTTATTGGAAATAAGAGAACAGTCTAAAATTTTATGTTGTAGGTTACCCATCTGACCACAAGTACATTGTGGACTATCAGCTAGATTCATTTTAAACATATATGATGGTGTAAGACAGTGGTTAAATCTCATTCTGCATATAGTTCTTGTCATATCCTTTGTCGACACCATTTTAGCAAACCAAGATTTATCCGTAATATGGTTTCTGATTGCTCTGTAATGCTTTCCTGTATTTATATTTTCATTAATATACCTTTCTTCCCATTCCTTCTTAAGCTCTTTGAACGTGTCTGATTCTATATCTCTAGACGTACAAAGATAATCAGTTAATACTCCTTGTGTCACAGCATTTTTTGCCAATTCATCTACTATCTCATTTCCAGTGATTCCACAATGGCTTTTAATCCATGCCAACTTAACAGTTTTGCCTTGTTGCTGAAGTTCTATAATTTTATTTATTATATATAATTCAACGTAATTTACTTTTGATTTAGGATTTATAGCACTAATTTTACTTACAGCACTTTTGCTGTCACTATAAATTATAAACTTTGAATGATCTATATTAGATAAATATTTTAGTGCTTCCACTATCGCTATTAATTCAGCTGTGTATATACTCATGATGGAATTGAGTTTAAACATTTTACTGTTTTTATTATTGTCATTCCAGTATGCACATCCCACACCTTCGATACTTTTGGATGCATCTGTATATAGTATATAATAATCTTTGAACAATTGTGAACTGTCAGATATAAACATTAATTTTCTTAAAGATAAAGGTAAATTACTGTAGTCCCTTAAGAAGTATACCTGAACTTGTTCTAGAGTATTGAAGTCAATATTGTAATTTGGGTTTATGTCATATTTATATAGTTGTTTATCATATATTGTCATTTTTGAATATAAATCTACTATATTTAGAGTTTTCTTTTTTATCCAATATTTTTCTGTTAAGTCTGCTATCAACAGCTGCTGTATTTTGAATATTAAACTTGACTTTTTCTCGTACAATCTTACTAAAAGTCTGATGCCAAGTTTTTTTCTTCTTATATCCATTGGCAGTTCACAGCATTCGACTTGTAGGTTACAAATGGGTGTACTTCTTAGGGCTCCTATACACAATCTAAGGCATTTATTAACGATTTTGTCTATTTTGTTTAAATGACACTGTTATGCGTCACTGTATAATATTGATCCATAGTCGATTATAGCTCTTATATTATTTTTAAATAATAACAAAGAAATATTTGGATCTGCTCCCCATCGTAAGTGTGACACGAATCGAAGAAGATTTATTCCCTTTTCTGTTTTTTTAACTATATTGTCTATATGTTCTTTCCAGAGAAGCTGTCTATCAAGAGTAATGCCCAAATATTTAACATATTTTTGCACTGGATAGGAGACATTGTTTATTAAGATGTAGTTGGGTATCTCTTTTCGTTTTCTTGAAAAAATACATAATTTAGTTTTCGAATCAGAGATATTTAGTCCATGTAAATCACTCCATGTTTTAATATGATTGACTCCTTCTTCAATGGATTTGACTGCATTTTCTATTTTAATGTGTTCTTGATAAATGACTATATCATCTGCAAATTGTAAAATTCTTGTGAAGTTTAAATTTTTAACTAGATCAGCAGTGTAAATTAAATATAACAATGGGCTTAATATTCCTCCTTGAGGTAAACCATCCATCGCTAGCCTTGGACCAATTGTGTTACAATTTACCGATATATATAAATTTTTCGACAGTCATATAGTTTTATTATTTTTTGACAGAAACATTCGGGAAGACCTATTTGTGTCATTTTGTTGTACAGTATAGTTAAATTAACGTTGTCGTATGCTGATTCCACATCTAATAAAAGAGCAGTTACTGAAGAATTTGACGTAAACGCTAAATTTATATCTTTTACCAAGTGGCTCACTGCTTCTACAGTAGAATGATTTTTACGAAATCCAAATTGTGTTTGTGATAGTTTATTATTTTTTTCCAACCATCTTTCGAGCCTAAGTTTTATCATTCTTTCCAGTGTTTTTGTTATGCAGGAGCTTAATGAAATACCTCTATAAGATTCTGCCGAATCAGAATTTCGATTTGCTTTAAGTATGGGAATCACCCGGTACTCTCTCCAACTATCTGGAATATCTTCTGATTGCCATATTTGATTAAAAATTTTTAATAGTGTTTCTTTTCCTTTTTGATGTAAATTTGCCAACATAATATAATGTATATTATCTATTCCCGGAGACGTGTTTTTCTTGTTTTTAAGACTTATTTCTAATTCGTATAAACTAAATGGCAGTGAAAGTGGATGATTAGAGTTTTTACTTTCCATTACATTAATTTTTGAAAATATATTATCTGAACATAATTTTCTCAAAAACTCCTCAACCCATTTTCCTTCGGTCACTGGATTTATTTGTGGTTTAAAGATGTTTTGTAAACGTTTGACTTGATTCCACATATTTTTTATTGGTGTATTTTTGTTTAAATTTTCACAAAAAATTTTCCATGCATTACGCTTACTTTTTAATATAACTTTTTTCGTTTCTGCTACACACTTATTATAATTTATATAATTTTGTATATTGGACTGTAACTTAAACTTGCGTAAAGCAAGTTGTTGTGCTTGAATAACCTTTTTACAATTGTCATTCCACCAAGTTTTCCTAAATCGTGGACTAGTCCCTGTTCTTTTCTCCGGTATGCATATTTTACAATATTCGTTTAATTTATTTAAAAATTGTTGGCAATCTAAATTATTATCGCATTCCATGAAATTATCAGTGATAGAAGAGAAAAGAGACCAGTCCGCTTTATTTATATTCCATTGGAATTTTGTGTTTACACATTCCGCTTTATTAACATTAATATTTGACTTTATAACAATAGCAAAATGATTTGATCCTAAAGTATTGTCCACAACATCCCAATCGAAACAATGACTAATATTTGCTGAGCATATTGTAAGGTCTATGGCCGATTTATTAATACTATTAGGTCTACGCATCAAAGTTTCTTTGCCGTTATTTAAAAGTACGAGATTACAGTCCTCAATAGCTTCTAACAGATTTTTCCTATAGTGTCTACAGTACTACAACCCCAAACATAATTGTGGCTATTAAAGTCACCACCAATTATAAAAGGCTTCTCCATACTATTAAAAAACTTTTTCCATTCATTTACCGTAATTTTGAGATTTGGTTTTACATAAATAGAATAAATGTTAATCTTTTTACCGGTTTTAATTTTTATTGATATGCTATTACACATTACGTCATTGATTGGATGAAAAGTAGGAGTATTATCAAAATTAATTTTTTTTTTCAATAGTATGGCCACACCACCATATCCATCATCCCTATCATTCCTAAAGATATTATAACCAGTAAAGTTAATAAAGCTAATTTTCTTTAACCATGTTTCTGATATTAGTCCTATATCTATTTTATTGTCATATAAAAATTTTTCTAAATAACCCTTATTTGTTTTAATTGACCTTGCATTCCATTGAAGAAATGATATGCTAGCCATCACGATTTAATAATAATTGTAAAATATTGTTTTTCAGTAATTCTAACGTTTTTTCATCTAAAATGTGATTAATCTGATTTAAAGTTGTTGAAATAAAGTTTACTATAATTTCTCCTATATTACTTTGATTATCGTTTTGTATTTGTGTTTTATTATGATAAATTGGGCTGTTAAAATTATAACAAGGCTCACTTTGTACTTTTGGAGTTTGCAAGATTTTTCTGTGCGCTTCCATTATCTCTCTGTCTACGTTACTAGAATTAATACTATTTGATCGTTTTCGTTTATAGATTGTATATTTATTGGAAGTACTTTCTTGCTCTTTACTTACTGTTGAATAATATTTTCTATATTTATTATTAGCTTCGTAATATGTTATATTTTCAGTATTCATAATCTTTTTAATATACTCCTGTTTTTCCCTTTCCGTACAATTTGCTCCCTTGTCAGTAGGGCTATGTTTTCCTTTGCACAATACACAAAATAGATTGTTAGGATTGGAACAATTTGATTTATTATGTTCTTCGCCGCATCTTTCACACCTATCTTTTCCCCTACATTGAACACGTATATGCCCAAATCTCAAGCACTTTAAACATTGTAGCATTCTGGGTGTGTAATTTTCAACCTCGTATATCATTTTTTCTATTACTACGTTGGTAGGTATAGACTGACCTTTAAACGTTACTATTACAGTTCCAGTTTTTACATAGATAGTTGATCCATTTTCTTGTACCACTTTCCGCATTATTCTTTTTACATGTAAGACTTCAAACCTCATTCCAAACCTAGGATGAATTAATGATAACAAATCATCCTCTTCTATCTCTTTATCTACAGATTTTATAACACCTTTTCTTTGGGTAGAAAACGTCGGAATATATGCCTCGTACTGTTTGCTTTTTAAATTATCAGATTCAATTAATTTATTAGCACTAGTAAAATTATTAAGTTCTACCTTAATTTTATTCCTACCAACTACCGTGATTTGTGTGATATTATTTTCAATTTCAGGTACTGAACGTAAAATTAATCGGGCCGTGCCTATCCTGTGTAATTTGCCGATATTACCGTTTTTATTTTCTATATGTACTATGTATGGTGCACTATCTCCTAATTTATATCTATTATTTAATCTTAAATTTATAACTTTATTTAAATTTGGATTACCTGATCTATCTATTTTATTAAATTGTGTCAAAGCGTCGTTATTAAAATCAAATTGGTTACTTACCTCCTTAGTGCTAATTGTTTGGTTTTTTTCGTTTGTTACCTTATTTATTGTTATGTTGCTATTTTTTTTTAATTCTTCAAATTCCATCGTCCTATCTTCTCCAAATTCTACATAAAATTTCCCTCTATCTGGAGGCTTCGGTGGAATTTCTTCCATCTCGTTTTTTTTTTTATTAAACTACCTATACACGAAATATACACTTTCTTCCAGACCACTAGTTTAATGTGTCTTTATCACTGCAAGTGATACTGTGAAAGTGAAGAAAAAACCTTTAAAATTGATATTTTTTGTAAGAGCTTCAAAATAATGCGCCTTTCGATTTGACGTTTATTTGACAGATGAATAATACGAAAGTAGAAATAAATGTTTAGTCTAAATATTAAACATAGTGTTTATTGCTAGGTAATAGAATTTAATTTTTAGAAAAATTACTTTCCTTCGTCGGAACTGCACCGTCGTTAACAAATGTTAAGTGCGCTTTGTTCCATAAAGATTTCATACAATTTACGGTTGTCGCAGACTTAAATATAAAATTTATAAAATACTTATGAGAAAAGAAAACGAGGCTCAACTCGAGGAAACCTCTTATTAAAAATGATCGTTTAAAGAACGGACAAAAGAGGAAAAAAAAATAAAGGAACTTTAGACGTTGTGAGTCCATCGCTAGAAAAATATTATATTTGCTCTCGTTTCGACGCTTTCTTGCTAAATAGCTTTTCTAGGTCAACGCCACTGCAGCATGCAATGAAAATATTGAAAACAAAAATATGGTAAATATTTACAATTGTATGATTCTCATTGTACAATTTTCTTTTATTTTTCCACTCTTCTGCTAGAAAAGATATACTTTCTTTCGAGTTTTTGCTATTATTAATTGATTTTATCACAATAAACCGTGTCTGAATGTGATAAATTCTCAAGATTTAGGGTAAAACACCCAGTAGTCAGCCTTTTAGTGAGAATCTTCAATTGCATATAAAAAAAATAAAGCCGTTAAATAAAAACAAATATTTTTATCAGAAACTTTGTTTATTAAATTATCGAAAAAGATTAACTAAATGTTATTATTATGTTATAATTATAAAAAAAAACAACACTTATCAAAATATGGTACTTTTCACCTGTAGTCAGCCTCATTTCTCCACAAATCAGCCATGTCTACCCTGTAGTCAGTCACTTATTCTTGCATGTTGGACATAGAAACTCTTTATTATATACATTCTCATAAAGGTTAAAAGCAAATTCAGTACATTTTAGATGATACCACGCAGAACAATAATTGTCACAACCAATATTCTTGAATTCGATTATTTCTGTGTAACTAGTCAATTCTTCTTCACACGAGTCACACCTTATTCTGCTCACTGTGTATGTTGTATGGAGGAAATGGCTTCTATTGTATTAATGGACATCTTCTGTTTTAAATTCTTAGATGTACTAGGTAAAGTTAAATACTTACCTAGAACGGGTGATAGATTTATTGATTTGACAACAACATTGGACAAGATACACTCACCGTCAAAATTAACGGAACATCTTAAAATTGGGACATGTTAGATGTCTCGAATCTCCTAAACCTGTTGTCCGATTTTAGTGATTTTTTTAGTATGTTATAGGTATATTATTTACGAATATCGATGTAATAATATTGTTGCCAGACAGGTCAATGTCATTTTATACCGGGTGTAACAATCCTACTATGTTTTTTCCTTAAAGTTCGGAACACCCTGTGGAATATTCTAGCATATATAAAATATTGAAATTAAAACTTAATTATAGCCTCAGGCTTTCTCAACATTTTCTTTTTTGATTCATTTGCTTCTGTTTGATAATAAAAAAGTTAGGTACGTTAACAACTAGCCATGTTTTTCATCAATAGATCCTCATTTTCTGCTTAGTTTAATAAACAAGCCTAAAGTAGGCTATGAGAAGTTAACAATTTAATACACACACCGGCAAATTTAAAGGAACCTGTTATTAATGCAATATTTCTTTATATTTGTATTTTATAGACTATATCTACATAGCTTTGAAAGCTCCTTGTCACAAGAAAGTCTTAAATGTCAAATTAATTTGTTTATTTGTATTGTGTTTTAAATTTTACAGTCATTCATTCTGTCTATTCATAACAAGTACAAACTTGTATTTAATTGAGCGCATAGTAAGAAAGAGACTTAAAAAAGCCGGTCTCAAGTCATATGTGCCAATAAAAGCTCCCAGACTCCAGAGACACCATCGTTTAGCACGACTACAACTTGGTCGAGTACATCAAAATTGGAATGATAACCACTGGAGTCAAACTCTCTTTACGGACGAGAGCCGTTTCTGTGTAAATTACATCGACGGTAGAGAAAGATTGTATCAACTCCAAGGAGAACGAAATGCCCCTTTCAATTTTACTACGACCGTACCTTTTGGTGGAGGTTCAATTATGGTGTGGGGCGGTATATGTTTGGGACCAATAACAGAATTAGTGGTGATTGATGATGGAGCATTAACAGCAGATAAGTATATCAGAGATATTCTCCAAGACCATGTGGTACCTTTTTCACCATATATTGGCGAAAATTTTATTTTAATGCAGGATAATGCGAGCCCACACGTCGCAGACTGTGTAAGATATTTCTTATTACAAGTGGGTATAACAACGATGAATTGGCCAGCTTGTTCCCCAGACCTAAACCCGATAGAGGATATGTGGGACATGCTAGGCAGAAAACTTAGGGCACGGGTTCCTACTATTCAAAACAGAGAGGAAGTCACAATTGCTTTGATTGAGGAATGGGAGAGACTGCCCAACAACTGATCGATAGCGGTATCAGAAGTATGAGAAGACGAATAACTGCAGTTGTAAGGGCTCGTAGGGGAAACACACGCTATTAAAGCCAAAAAATGCATAAAAAACCAATTTAAGTTCAAACTGTACAATAAAGTTAATGCGTTTAAAATCCGTATTTTGTTGAGTCTGACATCTTTGTGTTTTATTTCTTCTTAAACAGGTTTTATATTGTACCACCATTGTAATATAAATTCAAAATACTTCACCAACATTCGTATTATGATATTATCTAAACAGTATATAGACTAGAGAGAAAATACTCAGATTTTATGGTTGTTCCTTTAAATATGCTGGTGAAACTAAGAAGAAAATGAGCATTTATTGATGAAAAACATGGCTAGTTGTTAACGTACCTAACTTTTTTATTATCCAACACAAGCAAATGAATCAAAAAATAAAATGTTTAGAAAGCCTGAGACTATAATTGAGCTATAATTTCAATATTTTATATATGCTAGAATATTCCACAGGGTGTTTCGAACTTTAAGGAAAAAACAGTATGATTGTTACACCCGGTATAAAATGACATTGACCTGTCTAGCAACAATATTATTTCATTGATATTCTTAAATAATATACCTATAACATACTAAAAAAATCACTAAAATCGGACAACAGGTTTAGGAAATTCGAGTCATCTAACATGTCCCATTTTTAAGGTGTTCCGTTAATTTTGCCGGTGAGTGTATTTATTTTGATTTTGATATTTTTTTGACTATCATTTAATTTGCTTTGCATATTTTGTGTATTATTTTCTTGCAAAATATTATTTGCGGTTGGGTTTGGCTTCCTACACTCTTTATTTGTTATTTTTATATTCTCCGTAATATAGTTATAGTTTTTTAAAAGTTCGTCTTCCATCCGATTTACTTTATCATCATCCATCTTATCTTTCTTAATGTTTGTTTCTGTTTCAGATTCCTTAGATGATATTTTCAACTTATCATGTGTCGGAGGTTCTTTGTGATAGTTCAGATCTTCTGGCGTATTTGCATTAAATTCAGCAACTTCTGGTTGCTGTGTTTGCTGGACTTCATGATTTTGTGGTACGACTTCAAATTCGGTTATAATTTCGAAGTCATTTAAGTCACTTTCTGTCTTCTTCTTCTTCTACTTTTTGTAGATCTTTCGATCTGTTCAATTCTGAAGCTCCATCATTCTATCCCTCCATCTTTTAGGAGGTCTTCCGGGGGGTCTTGAACCGGGCGGATTGTTTTCTAGGGCAATTTTTGGGAGTCTATTCTCATCCATTCGTCTTACATGGTTGTACCACATCCTCTTGCGCTGTCTTCCCCATCTTACAATATCTTGAATTTTGCACTGCTCTCTAATGTTTGTATTTCTCACTCTGTCTCTTCGTGTTTTCCCCATTATTGTTCTTAGGGTTTTCATTTCGGCAACCCTTAGCATCTGTTTCGTTTTGTTGGTATCTTCGCGCACTTCTATGCCATATGTCATGATCGGTCGTATGCAAGTCTTATAGATTCTAATTTTACTATCTGTGCGCATATACGCACAGATAGTAAAATCTGACAAAGCATCTGCAGACATCTGCAAATCAGACATCCTGACAGTGCAGATGCTTTGTTGATCTGACTCCTCAGGTCCTTTACTGGGTCGTGGGTGCTTGATATATCTATGCCCAGATATCTGAATTGCATCACCTGTTCTATGGGGTTGTCCTCAACCATTAACTTACATCTGAGCGGATCTTTTGCTATTGTCATACATTTAGTTTTGTTGGTAGAGATGTTCATATTTAGTAGTCGGCTTGTTTGAAAGAACTGAAAGAGATGCCTTTGGAGATCATCTTTTGATTCGGCAATAATTGCTGCATCGTCTGCGTAACACACCATACCAATTCTTTTGTTGCCCATTCTATATCCGAGATTAAGAGATGTTACTTTGTTGATAATTTTGCCCATGAGAAGATTAAACAAGAAGGGGCTTAAACTGTCGCCTTGTCTAATTCCTCCCGGTGTTGGAATATTTTCAGTGAATTCGTCTCCTGCTCTAACTTTGGTTACGTTGTTGTTATTTAGGTTATGGAGTATCTTTGTTATACTGGTCGGTGTTTCATTTTCTATTAATATATTTAGAATGTCTCCCAGGCGAACTCTGTCATTTTATTGTCACTTTCTGTCACTTTCTGTCAAATTATTCAAATTATTTTCCAATGTATAATCACCTATATTGGATAAACTTATATCAAAAACTTGAACTGGTTGTGACACTATGTCTGATGATTGTGTGTAGGATTAGAAAAACTTATGTCTTTTATTTGTGCCAGGCTAATTCAATTTTTAGTGGAATTGAGTATTTCAGCAATTATTCTTTGCTGTGTTTAAAAGATTAACAACTATTTTTAAGTTAACTCCAGTATTTTTCAACTCTTTACTAAGCTGATTAATTATCTTTTGGCGGTGTTCAAATGCCTGTTCTTTATTTTCTTGTCTGGAGATTTAACATTATTAGTGGAATTCTGATGTTTTTCTTAAATATTATGTACACATTTTGAATAATCCAAGGCATTTGGATTGTATGGATATAAGTCATACTTGCGAAAACCATTTCTGATAATTACAGGCAAGTTTTCTTTTTCCAAAACTTTTTTGAGCAATGGACACAAAGTTGATTTGCTCAAAATATTATTAACATTTTTAGGACGAGTTTCCCATTCGTGTACTATATCTTTCCATTGTGACTTTAAAGGTTTCAATACACTTACATACAAATCTGCAGGCTGAATCAAATGTGTCGTATTTTGTAGAAGTGCGTAAAGGATACTACCGTTTTCGTAACAATATTCACTGAGCCGCATTGTTAAGTGGCTTTTATGTCCATCAACAAAAATTATAACTGGCTTTTTTTTCTTCTTCCACTTATGTGTTCAAACCTTTAACAATATAATCATAAAATATATATGATTTCATCCACCCGGTTTCTGATTTTCCTAACAGCCATCCAGCAGGCATACTGTTTATAACATCTTTTGGTGGTCTTACATATGGAAACACTACACAAGGAGGCAAAATCTTCCCAAAAGCTGATATAAATACAAGTACTGTAACGGCCACCTTTTCTTGACCTTTTACGAGTTTGTAGACATTCTTGTATCCTCTAGGTGCATAACTTGTCCTGATTTGGGACATATGTAGAAACTGGTTTCATCACCATTAAAAATACGATCTGGGTCAGTCAAAATATCAGTTGCGTTTATATCTTCTAAGTGCGTTAATAATTCAGTAAACCACTTCCGAATACTTTCTTCGGTTACTGCTGCTCGGCCCTTAGATGTATTTTCGGGTGTCCTTTCACTTAACTCAGAATTTCGTATAAGAAATGACTGGTACCATTTTTTTCCCGGCCTATTATTTACATATGGGTTAGGTCTAGGTGTGTCCTTTGGGAAATAATATTATGGACAGTATTAAGAAGATCGTCGCGTTTTAAAGGGAAGCCACATTTTGCTAAGGCTATTATGCACCATTCTTTCAAGGCAGTCTCATTTTCTTTAGAAAATAGTTCTGATCCCATTTTACGGGGTACTTATGGGTAAAACCCCGATCTTGTAGGGTTCCTCCTGGTACGCTAAAAACACGACTAGCTTCTCTAATTTGCATCCCATTTCTTATTGCGGTTATAGCTTGTGACAATTGCTCTTTTTATAACGGTGGATTGGTCTTTTCGACATCATGACAATCTATAATAAAATTTTTTTATAAAACCCGTACCATAAATTTAATCCTAATTAAAAAACATTAAGATTTAGTTTTATGTATCAGAACTAACGGCCGACTATTGGAGTTTAAAGTCTATTACTCGGCTCTCATCGTGCATTTACTTTTATACATAGCTGACTACTGGCAAAATTAACCTTTTGTTATCTAAGTGGTTAATTCAATCCAAAACTTAAAATGTGGACTATTTGCTGATTAATTTTGATGAAATCTAAGAAAATCGTAAAAAACCAGTAGTCAGTCCCTTGTGGCAGAGTACGGGATCAACCTTAAAAAGTCGAAAACCCAGTAGTCGACCCCTAACTTAAAACGCAATAAAGAAATAAAATGCGTCTAGTGATTAATTTTAGCATAATATAAACGTTTTACATCATTACATAATACATCAAATTCATAAAAAAACTTACAGAAATCTCGAACACGTTTTTATACGAAAAAAATTGCAACAGCGACACGTCCAGACCTGTCTGTGACGGCAGTGAAAATGAATGAGTACAGCCACAGCCACCTTTACTTCCAAGCCATGAAGTAAAAAAGGCAACATCGCATTCTATGACGTCGGTAGTCCGATAATCAGCTGTAAGGTCTACCAGAATATTAAACTAATTTGAATTTTAGGAAACTGATATTTTGAAAACTTCAATTCATTACAGAAATATTTTTAGGGAAATTAAATTAATAAAACCTTATATATACCTAGTAAATATATATAAAGTTTTATTATTATTTAGGTTATATTATCAATAAAATAATCACTAGAGTAAAATTTATTGCACTTATACAGTGTCAAACAGTTAATGTTACAATCAAATACAGTCAAGAATCTCTAGAAATTTTAAAACACAAAAACTTAGTGTAACTATTATGATTAAAAAATTCATCCTAAGAAATCAGACACAATATAAATATGGTTCTAAATTAATCTAATTGAAAATTAAATATTTTACTATTAACTTATAACTTTTGTTGAATTTTCATACTTAAATATACAAAAGTAGCAATTTTAAATATGAATAGGTTTGTTGTAATATAGACCAAGTTGAAAGAGGTATACAAGAAAAATGTGTTGAATGTAACATACCATTTATAACTTGTATATCGATTTAAAATAGCCTATATTCTCAAAAGATTTTTGAATGTAATACTCAAATTTGTTGTCACTTATCTAAAAAGCAGATCTAAATGAGAAAGTAAGTTCTCTAATTGTGACCATCTTGTTAATTTACTGTATTGTAAAATCCATTTTAAATCATTACCACTTAATCTATTCTTTACTGCTAACTATTACACTACATATTACACAAATATTATCACACTTGTGTCCCAACTGATTAATGTTTAATACATAGAAATATACACAGTCACTTGTAATTTTACTTGTCCAGTTTTTCAATGGGATATTATTGTCTAAGTCTAATTTACATAATTATGTTATCTCTTGTTCCCTCTTCTTGTGCAAAAAGTTTCTTCTGTCTTCGGGATTCCTTCTTTCTTTAGTACGATGAACAGTTGCATATGATGGTACTTCAGGAAATATATTAGGAACTGCATTGCCTTTTAATTTGAGAAATATTAACTTTTCAATGTGTACATATCCATCTTTATCTTCTCATTGTTCAGTCCGCTGAATATCATGAAATATTCATGAAAATGTTTGGCACATACTACTGAAGATCTGGTAATTGTACAGCCTTCTCTATGAATAGAGCATAACCCAGTATACCTTCTTTGGGGATCTTTGGGAAACAAAAACGTACTTTCTGCCTGTTTCGTTTTTAAAGTACTGGCATAATTGGTTTTGCAACCAGGTACACAACAATGCCAGAGCATCTGTAACAAAAAACAAAAGTATTATTATTGTTGTTTTTAGTTTACATATTTTGTAACAAGAAGCAAAAGTATTATTATTTTCAGTTTGTTTTGTAGGTTATATTTATACTTGCCTTTTTTTTTCTTTTTTTCAACTCAGACTGAGACTCTTTTTTAAAAGCCTGCCACTCATGTTCCAACGGCGCAGTACGATTTTGTCGACTGTAATTGCAGTACAATAATGTTAAAAATAGATGGGAACACACACGTACCGATTTTGCAGTATGAGTTTTACTTTCAAGCCAGAAACATGTCAGATAAGGATATACTTTTAACGGCTCTTTCTCTGTGTATAAACGAAAAAAATACAAGAAACATGGGTGGAAAAACTGAAGTCTGGAAGCCTGCAAATATCTAAACCAGAAAAGCTACAAAACAGTGAACTGATTCTACTTTACGTATTTGTCTGGAATGTTGCTTTTCTGTTGAATTAAAAACGTTCGTTTTTGTAATTCTGGCTACTAGGTTTTAAATATTTCATACAATACTTAATGATAATTTAGGAGCAATTGAGATGATAGTGATGGCATGTTGCGTCTTACACAATCTGTTGTGGACAAAATGTCAGCAAGTATATACTCCTACTAAGCATTTAGATAATACACATCACGAATCTGGAACAGTTACATTAGGTGTTCGAGTTACCTCAAATGATTTTATCGATCTACAACTAAGTTCGCGCAACAGAAGATTGTCACAGATTGGAAAGGTCACAAGAAACAATTTTATGGAGTATTTTAATGAGGAAGGAGTTGCAATCTGGCAAAATAAAGCCATATGAATATATTTCTTTTATTTACTTATCTCTTTCTCATCCGACATAGTCGAGACAGGTGTTCTTGGTAAATCTTGATAGCCCAAAAGAGATAGCAATGGAAAATACTATAACTTTGGCTTATAAATTTGTCCGATCCTGCACAGGATTTGCTGCAGTCCTTTACTAATTTTAGTTCTTTGTAAGATGTTCGAAAATAATTATTAATTCTCTTTTTTATCAACTCTTCATTAGCATCCGCTTTAACTTCTTGAAATTTAGCAACCAAAATACTCATCGCGTCGCAAATGTCAAAAAAACCTTTTAGAAACTTCTCGCTATAAACCATTTTCAAAATTTATTAACAAATGATTTTTTTGCAGTCATACGATTTTGTCGTTAAAATCGTAGTGCGACATTGGAACGTGAGTGGCGGGCTTAAGTGTAAAGCCCTATGAAAATTCCTGATTTTATAGACTCTTGCATCATTAAGACAGTATCGAGCAAATACATACAAACAGAAGAGGACTTAAAAGTTAACTCGGATCATACTCCCATTATATTAACTAATAGCCTTACAACCCTGTGTTGTTCAATAATAAAACGCACTGTGACAGCTTTAAAATTATACTAGAAGAAACAATTCATTTAGCAGTGTCATGGAAAACTAAAAAAGAATTGATCGCTGAGGTGGATAAATTCAATACCGATATTCAACAAGCGGCCTGGGAAAATACTCCTGAACTACTAAGAAGATTGACAGGAAAAACTACCCTAAGGAAATCTTGGAATTAGTATATGAAAAAAGAAGAGCAAGAAAAAATGGCAACTGACCAGAGCACCATAAGACAGAACAAAAGTAAACCAACTGGCATCACAACTAAAGAGAGAGATTAGACAGCTTAAGAATGATTCCATTAGCGAATTCCTGATACATTTGAAACATGATTTTAGTACTGAACACTCGTTACGGAAGAACACCAAGAATTTAATATCGTTCTGAAGCTATTTTCTTGTGGCATTGTAAATTAATTACTATTAAACTGGGAATAAGCCACAATTAAAGATAAAAATACGTTTATTGACGTTTCAATTTCCACTTCGGAAATCGTTCTCAAAATACAAACAGTAAATTAAACAAATTTTGTTTTTTGTTACATAGTGAAAAATTCTTCTAATAATTTAATTTTATCTGACTCATTTATATTGACAATTCAGACATACATTATGCATTTTAAAGTAGACGACTTTAAAATGATATTGCCAATATTGTTGAGTTGCGCTCCTGGGACGACTTTACTTATAAGATAGTTCATTCGATTACATGAAATCAACTTTAACTTGAGAATATCCGTCAGAAAAAAATCATAGCATGTAATTCGTCTTTAAAAAGACAAACACATGACATGATGACAGTACAATTCTCCTGTTAGTGATTCCATAGTAAATTATGAGGAAAAACCAGGAAAAAACCTCATAATACTATCCCGACATTGTAAGTATTTGTTCGTGAATTTAGTTTACCTTTAGCAAACATCAAAATTCTGATTTTATATGTTACGTTATTTAAAAAAACATAAATGATGTATTCTCTATATGTTACTGACTTACTAATACTGGTATTTTCTTATTAATAACTTCCTCTTTCAGATATCATATTCAGAGATCCTACAGCATACACAAGGAATAATATGAGGAAAATAACAATACCGTACATAAAAGGACTATCAGAAAAACTTAAAAGGATAGGAAATAAATTCAACATTTCAACAACATTCAAAACAACAAACACGTTGAGATCTATTTTGTCCAAAACCAAACCTAACAATGAACAAGAAAGGACAAAGAATTGCATTTATAAAATACCTTGTGAAAGCGATCAGTTTTATTTAGGTGAATCATCAAGGCCATTGAATGTTAGAATAAGTGAACATCAATCTTATATTAAAAATAAAGAATTTGATAGATCTCAAATATGTAAACACGCATGGGATAATGAACATAGGGTTCAATGGAATAATTCAAATGTAGTCCTAAAAGAAACGGATGGTAAAAAAGGAAAATCAAAGAAGCGGCTCTAATTATGCTAAATGAGGCCAATTGTGTCGCAAATTCCTCGGCAGAATGTAGTAGGATCTGGTTACCAATATTGAAAGAGGAAGTTATTAATAAGAAAATACCAGTATTAGTAAGTCAGTAACATATAGAGGATACATCATTTATGTTTTTTTAAATAACGTAACATATAAAATCAGAATTTTGATGTTTGTTGAAGGTAAACTAAATTCACGAACAAATACTTACAATGTCAGGATAGTATTATGTGGTTTTTTCCTGGTTTTCCCTCATAATTTACGATGGAATCACTAACAGGAGAATTTTACTGTCATCATGTCATGTGTTTGTCTTTTTAAAGACGAATTACATGCTATGATTTTTTTCTGACGGATATTCTCAAGTTAAAGTTGATTTCATGTAATCGAATGAACTATCTTATAAGTAAAGTCGTCCCAGGAGCGCAACCCAACAATATTGGCAATATCGTTTTAAAGTCGTCTACTTTAAAATGCATAATGTATGTCTGAATTGTCAATATAAATGAGTCAGATAAAATTAAATTATTAGAAGGATTTTTCACTATGTAACAAAAAAACAAAATTTGTTTAATTTACTGTTTGTATTTTGAGAACGATTTCCGAAGTGGAAATTGAAACGTCAATAAACGTATTTTTATCTTTAATTGTGGCTTATTCTCAGTTTAATAGTAATTAACCAAGAATTTAAAGGTAACAATTGTGCAAACGCCTCCTATAAGAAATAAACAAGGAGGTTGGGCGAAAAACAACGATCAAAAAGTATTAGTATTTGTAAACTATCTCGAAAATGTTTTCTAACCATATATAGTAGACATAGATGAATCTATCCCAGAAGTTGTTCGACAAGGTGATGTGGTTAGTCCTTTAACCACACCAAAAGAGTTTAAAAATGAGATCGACATGAACGTTAATCCCAAAAAGCTCCCGGCTACGATCTAATAACTGGGCAGGTCCTTTAGGAGCAATCTAGAATGGCCCTGGTTAAACATACCGATTTAATTAACACATCGTTTTGTTTAAATTATGCCCCACAACTATGGAAAGTACCTGAGATCATCATGATCCCAAAATCAAGCAAACCGCCATGCGCCACATGAAATGAGGTCGTATGAGCCAATATCTTTGCTACCGATTATGTCAAAACTGTTCGAAAAGTTCTTGCTCAAGGAATAACTATTATCAAAAGAAAGACTGTCACCAGTTCGGATTATAAAATTAACACTGATCCACCGGATCACTGACGTGATCGAAAGATCACTTGAAGAAAAAAAGACTTGCTCAGCATTATTTTTGGATGTAGCACAGACCTTGTTAAACAAGGTTAAACAAGGTCTGGTCCGAAGATGCTTATTTTGAACTAAGGAAAATTAGTGCAGGGGTACCACATAGAAGTGTACTGGGACCCGTCCTATATCTCCTGTACACTAAAGACTTGCCAGTTTCAGAGGAAAATGTTGTAGCAATGTTTGCTGATGATACGGCAATTATGGCTGTTAGTGACATTATAATTGAATAAACAGTAAAGTATAGAATGCAATTGCCAAAGTGGAGAAGTGGATAAACAAATGGCGAATTAAATTAAGTGAACTTAAATCAGCACATATAAATTTCTTATGGTAACAAGGCTAAATTCGTGTATATGACTTCTTCTTCTTCAGATGCAAATCCACTAATGGATGTTAGCGATCACATTTTCCATTAATTCTCTATTTCTTGCAATATGTATCAGAGATTGTATGTCGTTAATCCCTGTCCATTGCCTTATGTTTCGGAGCCAGGACCTTTTCTTGCGTCCCATTCCTCTCTTGCCGTCAATTTTACCCTCGATTATAAGTTGGAGGAACTGGTATTTTTCATTTCGCATGATGTGACCTAGATACGCCGTTTTCCTTTTCTTGATGGTTTCGAAAAGTTGGCGTTCTTGGTTTATTCTTTTAAGGACATGTATATTTGTGATTTTCGCTGTCCATGGTATTTTTAGGATACGGCGATAAAGCCACATTTCGAAAGCTTCTAATCTGTTTATATCCCTCGTTTTGAGTGTCCAGCCCTCTACGCCATATAGCAGCACTGACCATACGTAGCACTTAGTAAACCTTAGTCTCAGTTGAAGATCAAACTCTGAACAAGTCAGTACTTTCTTGAATTTTACGAAAGTGGATATGACACTAGACACTAAATTGAGGTGGAAAGTATACGTTAAGAAAAAGCAAGAACTCAAGTTGAAATACAAACAAATCTATTGAATGTTTGGGTTATTGAGGCTTCATCATCACGTAAATCCAGAGGTTCATAAACTCTTAGACAATACTAACGTGATTAACGCCAATGAAGTTAGATGACTTAAACAAACAAAACCACTGTATCTGACAGAATGTGCTAAACTAAAGTGAAAAAGTGCGGTGTAAAGTGTACAAGTTAAAGGGTTACTAAATTAAGATATTAAAACTAAGAACCCTAAAGAGTTGCTATTAATAGATTCTGTTAGTTAAGTTAGGCTAGAATTGCATTGCTTATTATTCTTATAGACTAGATTTTAATAATGGGAACATCATATTGATTTCAACTAAAAAAAACGTCATCAAAAAAATGGCATCCTGAGGTAAACGTCATACATTTAAAAACTTTAAAATCAGAATCGATGGAAACCGAGTAGTCTCATTATTTCACAATAGAAGAAATAGCAGGTGCCGTTACGGACGTTACTCCCGAAAAAGTCCGAGGATGTAACGGCATCCACACTGATTTTTTTCTCAATTTTGGAAAACATTCAAAATCCTGGCTAGCCCACTTTTGTTTGAGAAATCATTCGACTGACCAAGAAAATTTAAACACGAGATACTGTCCTTCAACCAGGCCAACCAGTTGACCACCCAAAAAGTGATCCTCCAGATGCATTGTTGTTGATAACTTATAAATTATTAGAAATATTAGTAGACAACCGTTACGTGCAGTGATAGCGAAAGATTTTCCCATTTACCAAGTAGGTTTTAGAACAAACCTATTCGACGTCCATTTCGGAAATCGTTCGAATTCCACCTCGGATACCGTTCTCAAAATGCAAATTAAACAAATTATTTTGTTTTGTTATTTTAAAATAGTTCTTCTTTTAAAATAGAAAAAGTTCTTCTAATAACTTAATGCAATTCAAATATACAGAGACGTTTCCAGACAAAAGTCTGGAAACGGCCAATTATCTCGTAAATTGCTGGTTATAATTGTACAAAATTTGGGGTACACCTATTTTGGGATACGGAGATTCCATATTTGATATTTGCAATGTTGCCAGATTTGCCGTTTCTCTGATATTATTAGTAACTTTGATTTTTCAAATGCATCACCCTTTATATTCAGTCATTATTAGAATCTTCTATTCAATACGAGATATATATGTAACACTTATGATTTTTTATAGTCTGGAAGGTCTTAAATACATAAAACAGAAGTCTGCCAACGCCTAATTGTTTCAATAAATTTTTTGATACTAATTATTTTCAACTACATTAAAACGTAACAATTGATAGATTAGACCATTTTTTAACAATAGTTACGTTATTAAGTGTTCAAAATGTGCTCAATTTGTGAGTTGACAGTACCCTAATCGATGGTAGAATGCGTCTACCACATTTCTCCATGATTGTCTAGAAATTATTTTAGATTAATCGATAATTCGTTGCCTTTGCTCTGCAAGACTTAAGGCTGGTTAAGTTTGTAAACTGAATTTTTCAAGTATCCCTAATAAAAATAATCTTTAGGATTGAAATCGGGTGAACGTGGAGGCCATTCAATTCTACCTTGTCTACCAATAATAATCCGTACGATAAGTACGGAAAATATCTCATCTAAATAACGCCGAACGTTTACACCAACTTCTTCTTAGTCGTTAACCTGATGCAGGTATCGTGATATCATGAAGCTGTTAGGTAATTTTTCCAATGTTACTCCACGTTTTTCTATCTTCTGCCAATCTAGCACATTCTGACAATGGAGCGCCAATGGTAGCAACAATATGGTCCGTGTATCGTGTAGGAGATCTACCTCTACTTCTTTTGCCTTCTACTTTTCCCTGGATGGTAAGTTTCTCAAGACCATTTCTTCGAAGCACATGTCCAAAATAGCTTATTATCTGTTCTGTTATTTGTGTTCTTAGTCTTTTCTTTATGTTTAGCTGGACCAGTATGGATTCATTTGTTCTTCGGGCCACCCATGGTATTCTCAGCATTCGTCTCCAGCAGTACATCTCAAATACAGCTATGTTCTTTTTGTCTTTCTCAGTAAGGGTCCAGCATTCCAATGCATAAGTAAAAACTGGAAAAACTAGACTTCTTACTAGTCTCATTTTTGTATCGGTAGTAATTTCATGGCTTTTCCAAATTTTTGTTAATTTTGCCATAGCGCTTTTTGCGATTGCTGACCGCCGCTTTATTTCTTCAGTACAGCCTCCTTTGTTGGTTATTAATGAGCCCAGATACACAAATTTATCTATAACAGCGATATTGTTTATCCTAACCAGATGATCTTGATTGTTGTTAGCTCTGTCAATTATCATGATTCTCGTTTACACCAACTATCTGACGTTAAATTTCCTTTGATAAAAAATGACTCAATTGACTAAGTACCTACTATACCTGATCATACATTTAATTTTTGTGGTCTGGTATGGTTTTCACGCATTCAGTGTGAATTTCATACGAGTTCAACTATTCAATACGAGTTCAAAAATACGTAACACTTATGATTGTATGTAGTCTGGAAGGTCTTAAATACCTAAAACAGTGCAAAATATGTAGATTTTAATAAATTTAAATATTTAAATGTAGAATGCTGTGATATTTACATTTGTTCACGATTTACATTATAAACGAAAACTGACAGTAGTTGTGTTTCGAAAAGTTTTGTTGAAGATCCACATACATCCTCAGGCAGAGTTGCACAAGTACATGATGTAGGTCGTTCTTCAGTCTTACGTGTATTACCTAAAAAAAAGTTTAAACCATACAAAATAAACTTATTGTAAGAATTAAGTGAAGATGACTTCGATCTTAGATTAGAGTTTACTGAGGTAATGATGGATAAAATTGAAAATTATTAAAATTTCGTTAACAGAATATGTTTTCCGATGAAGCAATCTTTACACTGTGTGGAAGTGTAAATCGACACAATTTAAGGTACTGGAGTGACGCAAATTCACACTGAATGCGTGAAAACCATACTCAAAGACCACAAAAATGTATCGTCAGGTATAGTAGGTACTCAGTCAATTGGGCCATTTTTTATCGAAAGAAATTTAACGTCAGATAGTTGGTGTAAATGTTCGGCGTTATTTAAAGGAAATATTTCCCGGACGATAAATTGGTAGACAAGGTAGAATTGAATGGCCTTCACGTTGCCCGATTTCAATAATAAAGATTATTTTTATTAGGATACTTGAAAAATTCAGTTTACAAAGCTTAACCAGCAAGTCTTGCAGCGCTAAGGCAACGAATTATCAATGAATCTCGAATTGTTTCTAGACCATCATGGAGAAATGTGAAAGACGCATTCTACCATCGATTAGGGTACTGTCAACTTATAAATTGAGCACATTTTGAACACTTAATAACGTAACTATTGTTAAAAAATGTTCTAATCTATCAATTGTTACGTTTTCATGTAGTTGAAAATAATTAGTATTAAAAAATTTATTGAAACAATTAGGCGTTGCCAGACTTGTGTTTTATGTATTTAAGACCTTTCAGACTACATAAAATCATAAGTGTTACATACGGTTGAACTCGTATTTAATAGGAGATTCCAATAATGACTAAATATACAGGGTGATGCATTTAAAAAACCAAAGTTACTAATAATATAAGAAAATCGGAAAATCTGGCAACATTGCAAATATCAAATATGGAATCTCAGTATTCCAACATAGGTGTACCTTAAAATTTGTACAATTATAACTAGCAATTTACGAGATAATTGGCCGTTTCCAGACTTTTGGGCCACTCTGTATATGTACTATTCATTTCAAAATAATTTCAATATTTTTGAAGTGCCATGATGGGGCGACTTTATTGGGCAATAGTTAATTTTATTTTATAATGCCAACTTTAGCTTAATAATACCTGTCAAAAAAATAATGATAAAATGTGCTTAGTATTTAAAAAAAATCGCATCCAATCATGTAGTAAAATTGTCTTAATACTATTGGAGAAAGTGTTACTGAATTTGGTAGGTACGCCCTTCAAAATTCGTATTATGTCAAATGAAACATTGTTGTCCTATAAATCAAAAATTACATATCAACTAGTCTACAGAAAATATATGGACTGATATGTACTTAATTTTTCCATCCAAAAAAATTAAACTGTCCACATATTGGGCAATATGTTCAATGTTGAGACCAAGACGAACATTAAAATTTTAAACTTAATAATTGTAATTTTCTATTAATAATAATAAATAAATTATAAAACAGTTTTATAATATGATAACATTAGTTTAATCTGTGTCTTAAATTTGTAGTCAAAGAAAAAGTAAGCTGTACAACTTGAGCGTATAGCATACAACGTCTTCGGTTGATGTACTCCGCCTGCTAGGGTCATGCTAAAACTTATGTCTCAACTCATACGAATCAAGATTTTATATAAGCAACATATTAGCTCTTGTTGTACAATATACTAATTCTTTAAATATATTAAATATAAACATTTTTCAAATGTATTAATGTATATTTTGTTTTTTTTAGGTAAGTAATATCCTGCGCCTGAATACAATAGTACGTAAGTACCATAATTTTATTATAGACTTTAACACATTAATTGCCAACTTAGGACGGGAGAGTTATACCTGTGAGCCAGTTCTATTTTTTTATTGCAGCTGTCA
This sequence comes from Diabrotica balteata, assembly GCA_918026665.1. Classification (NCBI taxonomy): domain Eukaryota; kingdom Metazoa; phylum Arthropoda; class Insecta; order Coleoptera; family Chrysomelidae; genus Diabrotica; species Diabrotica balteata. Next base: position 117,336,983 of record OU898278.1, read on the forward strand.
GTTTTTTCATAATAACCTTTCAGAGTAGTATTTTATCTTAGTTTTTAACAATTTATATTACAGGAAAAAAGAAACGCTCCAGGTGCGTTGGACAATGTTTGTGAAACTGTAGTGCCGCAGAACGCGCCAGGTACGGTGTGCAAGAAAATAAATTATATAATATAGTTTAAAAATATAAATAACGACAGTAATCAACAAGATAATAATAAAAATGCAAACGAAGGTATTATTCTAATACGAAATAACTGAAACTACGTACTATATACTGCTATAGGTTTGTATGACATACGGAAACATGGAGTTAGACACTGAAACCTTCAGGACATTGGGAACCTGACTTTATTTACCATTAGTTCAACATGCTTGACATCATCTTCTTTGAGCCTTTCCATTTTCAGCTTTGGGAAGATTCTGGCAGATGGTATACTTTAAATTTTGGGATGGGTTCTGCAAGTGGTGACCCAAGTAATTTTTCAATGAGCGCAAGTCGAAAATCGTAGTAATTTAATTTGTTTGAACTATTGCCGTTATATAAAAACCATTAATTCAAGAGCATGATTTGACACATATGGATAGCAACTTTCTTATACCGAATAACACTTTTATGCTAGCAACTGTATTAAGATAACATTTGATTAGTATGACCTATAACAACATAAAATCGTTATACTTATTTAGGTGTTGTGGCTTCTGCTTCAGCTGACCTCGTTTATTCGTAGGTTCTTGCAATTCTTCATTAAATTTACTGGATATGGCTAACACCTTTCTACGTATCACATATTCCTCGAGAATTATACTGGTTGACCACCTTTTTTTAATTTTTTGGTAAAACTTTTTCGCGGAATTTCTTTTTTATTAACCCTTAGTGTGCTCATTTGTTTGGTTATTTAATAAAGTCTTAGTGAGATTGGCACTATTATAGAAGTTGTCCATGTAGACCGCATAACCAGCACCAAGTTTTTCTTCTAATAAACATAGAAACATCTTTTCAATATTTTTTAAGGCTTCTAACTGTACATCAGCTGCTCCTAAGTAGAAAACAAGTTTTAATACCAGCCTATGCCTATTTAGCTCACATAGTGAGTACAGCTTTACACCAAACTTATGTCGTTTCCCCTTGATGTATTGCCGAAATTTTAGGCGGCCTATCCACAGGATCACGGATTTATCCAAGGAGAGTTCTTTATTGGGGTAATAAACTGCGTTCATTTTATCATGGAAAAAATCAATGAGATTTCTTCTCAAATGAGAAGAAATCTTTTTCGTGTCATAAAGCTTGAAAATGCAGCCAAATTAAAGAGATTGCTTCTTCCAATAATCGTTAAGTCGATTTACTCGTTATAGTTTCCATATAAAACAGCAAACGGAAAAGCTTCTTTAATTCGTCGACAGTTCCATTTATCCAAGATGAAATTCTTGATTTAACTCCGAAGCTTTGACACAATATTTCGACAGAGTGTGCATTGGCTTTGGTACAAAGATTATTGTAAAAATCTTCAGTTGCTAACGAGTAAAATAATCGATTGGTTCTGTTCCATTCACGTTAACAAGTAAACCAGGAATTTTATTGAAATTGAAACTTATCTTTTGGGGCTCAGTGAATGACCACTCAGTCGAATTTTGGATCATAAGACTGGTGGTATCAGGCGCTGAAATTTGACAGTTTTAACTACCTGAAGGTTCATCACTATAACTAGCTTCGACAATATAGTATGAGATCATCTTTAGCATCAGAGTCTTCTAAAACTTGTAGAAGTTCTTGATTAGACAATGGCTTTCTGTGAATCACGAATGATCACGCTTTGCAATTTTTTTTGTGGATTTCCATTTCTGGAACAACCTGGTAATTGATCCGTGAGAACTGCGAATAAATAACTACTTACTCGACTACTAGACACTACTTACTAAAAATCCTCGCCAGGAGCCAATGAACGCACCTGGTGTATTTAGTACATGCAGATTACTACTTTATGCGATTTTAGCATAAAATACTGTTAAAAAAATCTACTATACAAAAAAATAATGAAGCAAGACCATAATAGTTACCTTTTCTAAAGTCCAAATAGATTTGGCAATATCCTGCGTTCAAACGAGTCGCCTGAATTATGTAATCACGCACACGTGTTTACACGAATGTGTTAATATATTACTTAAAACTTAACATATTAGTAGACATAATCACTATTATACATATTTCATTGAGGAAATTTGGGTAACGTGAATAAAAGAAAAAATACTCTGGAGTGAATGAAATCTCTAAATCGACCAATGGAAGTTTCTAGCAGGTTCTCTTTCCAATTTCTCACGCCTATTTCTGACAAGTCTTGTTTTACTGCTTCCAACCATTTCTTCTTTGAACGTCATCTTCTTTTTTCCCATTTTTCCCTTCTTCAGTATTGTCTTAAAATTTCGATTTTTTGGCACTCGTATAATGTGACCAGGTCATCTAGCTCTTTGGGCTCGTATTTTTGCCGTAATTGCTGGTTTTCCATACATCCTTATTATATCTTCATCCGATTATCTTCTCCAAATATTATCTGTCGTCTTTATTCCTCTAAAGGTTGTTATGATCACCTTTCTTTTCCCGATCTCTACGTTCTTTTCTCCCTGCTGGTTTATAATCCACGTTTCACTGGATATATATATATATATATATATATATATATATATATATGTATATATATATATACATATATATATATATATATATATATATATATATATATAAATATATGTATATATATATATATATATATATATATATATATATATATATATTATATATATATATATATTAATAAGTATCGTCTTCTGTTTCATTGAAGGGTTTAGGTGTGTTTGTTTCCGGTTCCGGCATTAAACAAAACATTACCATATACATTGACCTATTAGGTAAATGGGATACAGTAATATACAACTCTAGAGCATTATACGTAGGTGGTCCATCCGAGAAGTACTTAGCCTTAACGACCGATAGCGCCACTATCTCAACAAAAATCTAATATCGTGTAATACATTCTTGTAGACCGTTAATATCAAAATTTTAGCGGAATCGAACCGTTTTGTTTCAACCGCGTGTGATGGCGGACGTATCCGCGGATTTTAGAAAAATGGAAAAAGAGCAAAATCGGTCAGTGATTCGATTCTGGTTTGTGCAAGGGAAGTTTCAACGTGGTCGCATGTCGGTTTTTCATGAACCACGCCCAGGTGCTCCCAGTTCGGCTACCACGAAGGATAACGTGAAAAATCCACGATCTCATATTGACAGACCGCCGTCTAAAGTTACACGAACGTGCTCCGAAGGCCACACTTTTTGTGGGATTCACAGGGGATATCTACGTCGACTACCTGGAGAATGGCAAAACGGTCGCAGTGCTCTACTACACCTAATTATTGGGCCGATTCGACGCCGAATTTCAGAAAAAAACGACCCCATTTAGCGAAAAAAAAAAGTACTCTTCCACCATGACAACAGACAAGCTTATACCTCTGCCGTTGCTATAGCGAAATTAGTCGAATTGGGTTACGTACTGTTGCTTCATTCACCATACTCTCTAGATTTATCCCTACGTGACTTCTTTTTTTTCCAAACTTAAAAAAAGCACTCGCTGGGCATAAATTTAAGTCGAAACAGGAAGTCATCGCAGCCACGGAAGCCTACTTTGCAGACGAGCAAAGCGTACTTCGAGACAACGTATTTTTCAGACGGGTTAAAGAAATTGAAGTATCGCTGAGACAATAAATAAACAAGGATAAAAGGATAAAAGTAGCTTGAACAGCATTTGGTACAACCTTTTTAATATTCAAATTCTAATCTTCTTCAAGAAAATAGTGTATCGTTGGACTTCCACCGCTCTAGCACAACTGGTGTTCATATTGACATTTTCCCCAAAAAGAAAGACATATGTGGTACTTTTTCACTTTATTGCAAACTTTTATAGTTGGATAGGTCACGGTTATCACTCACATAATGACAGTTAGCAGAATGTATTCTGTCGATTGAAAATAGAACGCTTCTAAATATACGGTCCCCAAGGTCTGATTACAATAAAAATATGACTATAACAATAACATTCTTGGCATTGGCCTAATTTCAATTCGAAACGCAAGTAAATAATTAAATCTAAAAAGCTTACTAAGAATTATTATTAAAATAACTTACGGATTTGTTTCCCTCACCTTAAAATAGTATTCGAGCAGTAATCTTCGTTGAAGCAGAGCATATTACTCGATATACTCACATACTCAAACATACTCAGCATTTCAAATGCTTCTGGTATGTTCAGACTGCTTTAACTCCATATACGACAGTCCATATCTGGAAAAATGATCGAAAGTTGTTTAAAAAAAAACCGTATAAAAAAGGGCGTTTATTACCATTTAATTATTTTTGAAAAGTTTTTGCAGTAGTTTTTTTTAATTTGAAATGAAATTTTACGAGTTGTTATATAATTTTTTGATTTTTTTTTCGTTGAAACAACATACATGAATACTTGTGTAAATCGTATAAATCTGTTTTAAAAATAAAATTCAATAATATTTCATCGCTGAATTCGAAGTTAAAAAACCTTTTAAATACCCACAATTCTGCTGTTTAATTAGTCTCTGAAAAAGCGAAAAAATGGACCTATTTAGCTAAGTGTACCAATTCGCATAACATTTATATCTACTAATAAAAATCATCATGAAACATTTATCAAAGAAACGGCGAGGATGCCGTGCCTTCATCGCTTAAATTCTTTTGATTTATGTTGGAAATGAACCATTTTTGGCGAAAGGATAATATCCAGAACGAGGACGAGCCTATACGGGAACGCTGGGCATTCAGTGGATTTATGAAGGAAGCTCAACATTCTGGTTTAGGGACACGGCGTTATATTTAGCCAGAACTGTATAATAAGTTTTTCTATATACTCTATACGTGGCATTTGATCCTAAGGCATTTATTCAGAAATAAAAAATTCGTTTTATAAGTGTTATTTAAAATAACACGATTATTAAAATCTCACATCAAATAAAAGTAAATAAAATACTAAAAATACACTCACAGTAGCAATTTTAGCATCAACCAATCTTTTTCGAATGAAGTATCTAAATATTTTTGTGATTGTGTATGTTTTAAACAGATTTAAAAAAAAATATTTGTCTTCAACTAGCTATCAAAAATCTACGATTTTTATTTTATTTATTTACATGGACTCTAAGGCATCGGCTTAAGGCGTAATTGCAAAATGTATAAAATTTCCAATTGGGATTTTTAGTTGAAAACAAAGACTCTTGAATTTTGCACCATCCCCAGTCAACTGGATGAATATCTTTGTTTCCAAGCCATATCTGGATTTGTAAATAAACTCTTTATGTGTTCATCCAATGCAGCAACCGTTGGGACCAAAGATTAAAACTTTACTGCACTATTTTTTGTGGTAGCCTTAATAAATTTCTAGCTTTATTAGATTCTTCCATTTCCAAAATATAAATATACACATCCACACATGTATATTTTGTGAGCAAAGACCTATCGACACGTCTACTTCTTATTACCTATCTTTTTTCCTATATATACATACGAAATTTCTACTCCAAAAATTTTTCTAAAAAAAATGTTATTGATTTTTTTCCACCTTCTTGACAGCCGCACAAAATATGGGCCTTAAAATAAACGAGGAAAAAACCAAAATGTTAGCATCTATTCCAAATAACAGAGATAGAGCTAGAAACGCCGAACAAAACTTCAGTATAGACCAATATAATTTTGAGGTAGTAAATAAGTTTACATATTTGGGTTTTCTCACAACAAACGATAATGACACATCTGAAGAAGTTAAACGGAGAGTACTGCTAGCAAACAAATGCTATTTTGGACTAAGCAAGCAGCTAAAAAACAGAAATTTAAGCCAGAAAACCAAACTAATAATATATCGAACACTCATCCTACCAGTGCTGACATATGGGTCAGAAACATGGACCATCTCCAAAACAGACGCAAATCTGCTGCTCGTCTTCGAAAGGAAGATACTAAGAAGAATAATGGGCGCATTCTGTGAGAATGGTATTTGGAGAAGGCGATATAATTTCGAATTGTACGAGAAGTATAAAAAAATAGTAAATGGTAGAGATGTAATATCCTTCATAAAAATAGGTAGGCTTAGATGGGCTGGACATGTATCAAGAGCAAATGAAAATTACCCACCCAGACGAACTCTATTATCGGTCCCAGTGGGAAATAGGAGTAGAGGCAGACCACGACTGAGATGGAGGGACGGTGTGGACGAGGACGCAAGGAAAATCGGCGCGGAAATTGGCAACGGTTGGCCATGAACAGAAACGACTGGCGAAATAGACTGGGGAAGGTCAAGGCTCAACTAGAGCTGTAGCACCACTGATGATAATGATTTTTTTTACAATAACTCCGTTAATTTTTATGATATTAGGTTTATTCAAAAACCATTTGAAAGGTAATTTCAAGAACAATTAAATCCCATATTTTTTTTAAAGATAAAAGGTTAAAGGGAACCGGTTACATGATTCTCGCAGATAAATTTAGGTTTTAAACGTATTTAGGTTTTAAACGTTTTTATCTCAGTTATTTTCTATCCTACAAGAATATAAAAAAAAACGTCAAATTTTATTCTATATAATTTTTTAAATATATTGAGTATTTATGGAGTTATTCCCAAAAGAAAATGAAATTTATAAAAATTTGAAAAATTCTGGTTTTTTTAAATCAATTTTTTTTTTTTTCAAAAATATGAATTCTAAACCGGTTAAAATTTTTAAAGTCATTACTTATGCTAAAATAAAGCAATTCTTATAGGGATTACTATAAATTTTAATTTTTGTTGAAATGGGATATGTCTTATTTTTCACTTTTTTGTAAAATTCGAAAGCGTCCTCTTATTTTCATCATAACTTGCTTAATTTGAAAATTGTTGAATAAGTATATTTTATAAAAGGTATTGT